>JAJQWJ010000009.1:26901793-28265960 GCA_023637945.1 Phaethornis superciliosus
TCTTGTATACCAGTCAGGAACATCAAAACAGCAAGCAAAATGAAAAAAAGTACTTAGTATCAATGGCAATAGTAGTAACATTTTTCTATGGCTTCTTTTGAGTTTGGTTCTTCTGGTTCCCTTCTAGGTTTCCTCAAGTGAATTCTTCTTGGAAAGTTACTTATTTTAAAAAAATAGGGGCACTGCCCTTCCCTGGAACAAAGGGCATATATACCTCTGGAGAAGCACTGCTGATAACTGGGATAGGAAAACTGAACATGGCCAACAAATGTCCATACAGGATACTGGCCAGAATGTACCTCTTTAGTGTTTGGGAGTTTGTTTCCTCATTTTTAAAAACTGTTAACTCTTCTAGTTTAAACTGTACCATTCTACTTGCTACTCAACCACTTCCCAGCTCCTGAACAACAACTTGGCAAGGCAAAAAACAACTTAAAACCAAACCACCTTACATACAGAAACTGCATTTTAGTCTGCAACAGGTGCACTAAAGCAAAACCAGCATTTAAAGAATTGCTGGATGGAGAAAAGAGCTTCCAATTAAATTTTTTAATGGAGAACAGACCTTGATCATCTCAGAAGCATGACTTCCAAACTCTTCTTAAGCGTGAAGTCAAAATAAATTATGGAAAGTAGGTTATTTTGTTACCCTAGCTTCTGCCAACAGAATTATTACTTAGGACTGACTGTGATATTTCCAATTCACATACAGTGTTGTGGGGCAAGACAGGGTCACGGGTACTTGCAGTTTTGTTTCCCTGATAATTAACTTGTACAACATTTGGAGTTTTTCTGTGCTTATCAAAGGCTGAACACTGCACCATGGCCTGATCTCAAGAAACAAACTACTTCAGAAGTATGTTTTACTCAAAGCTATTCTTTAACATCATTGTTGAAGATAAAAAATACAAGGTTATTACTTTAACTTTTTAATCATTAAACATAGAAGCAGCAAGCACGTTGTTACCTCTGATTGGGTAATGCTGACATTCAACCTTCCTGGTTAGAAAGAGACTGTACTTGGACAACAAATGTGTTGCTATTACACAAGACATTCAAGATTCTCTTCCTACAAATCAGAACTAATTACAGCTTTTAGTACATATATTTATACTGTGTGTTTTTTCTACATAGTAACTTACGCAAAACTGCAAAGAATTGTCGACACTGCAGACCATTCCACAACTAAGGGAAGGAAAGTTTCTCACCAAGAGTGCAGTTTCAACTGGAAAGAGAGAAAGCCATGCAGTACTTTGAATAAGGAAGTTCCAAAGGTGACATTTTGGAATCTATGCAGACTGAGTCAACATGCCTTACAAGGATGGATACTCTAGTTGGTAAATGATACACAGCAGTGTATCTAAAGCTGTGCACCAGTGGATTTGAACACAGAAGAGCACAGAACATTCACCAGTACTTTTAAATCCATGGCTCTTGAATCTGCATTGAGACAATCACCAAGTATCAAGAGCTCACACTTCATGGGTTCTACACCTTAGTCACAGAAAGAGACAAACATTTTATGAGGCATGATAAATAAAAATAATAATTAAAAAAAAAAATTAAGACCCCAGCATTTTTAAACTTCCTGTACAGGAGTTCCCTCCTTGGGATGTAGCTTCACAATTTTAAAGCTTTTCCAACTTTATACAAACGAAACGCTGACATTAAAAATGTAAACATAAAATCTTGAATTCCATTTATGTTATGTAGAACTAGATATATACAAACATACTTTTTAAAATAAGAATTTAAACTACTGTCATCCCTCAAGCTATAAACTGTCTTGCTTGATTCATGTTTTCAAAGATATTTTAGACCTGAGAAACTTTGCCCAAGATAAATTTGTGTAAATAGTATTAACTATATAGAAATCCTCATTTAGAAAGCAACATTTAAAGCAGATTTTCATGACAAAGACACTTTTGAAACATTTCCAACTTGCAATTAAGAAACTTCTCAATCAACACCAATCTCTGTGAATATACTTGTATGAAATTGTAACTGAGGAACTGATACAAACCAGTATGTTTTCTTATTGAACTGCAGATTATAGAGAAGACTCTGAATATCAAAGTTAGTGGGTTTTTTCTTTAAGACAAACACGTTTCTGCTTGTTGCATTAAGTTTGCTGTTAATCTAGAGCTCTTGTTTCCACAGGAAACAGTGGCAAATCAAGTGGACAAATCACAATGATCTGGCAGAAGAGCACAATTTCTCCCCATAGAATGGAAGATCAAAAAGACTGCAACCTGTAATAAGACAGGAGTCATCATTTCCACTGGAAACAAGCATAACTACTACTGAGAAGTCATGAAAACTTGCCAACTTTTCCTCCCTAGATAAAGAAGTAAGATGGCAAAGAGCATGCCAAAAAAGCTACTTGACCACAGGGATCAATGGGGAAAAAAAAAAACAACTTCAAAAATAAAATGTTGTATTAAACCACAACTGAATAATACTTCAGACTGGATACCAGGAAAGTTTGAAATCACTGAGCTACAATACTTTCATTTCAGTAAAGTTGCAAGTTTTTTGTGAACTGATTCAAACCTACAGTCTCTATAAAGTATTAAGGAAAAAACTGATTCCAGGTTAGATGGTTACCTGTAGATAAAAGGTATGAGAAAATTCTCAAACTGAAACACTTGAGAGGACAAACTCTCCTTGAAGGCTGACACACAGTATCCTTGCCAGGCTGTCCTTCTTCCCAAATGGCAGACTGCTGGTAAATCAATTAAATCTGTAGCACCAATTTTTTACAAAATATTAGTATTAAGCATTCCTTGTATAGTCAGGTCACACACATTAGGGGTTTTTCCAAATATGTTTAACAGTCAGATGACAATGGATTTACTATATAAAATGGATAATAACACTGAAAGAGTTGACATTTTGGGGAGAAGGGGAAAGAAAAACAAAAGCAGTAATTTTTGTTCGCTAAAGCCATCACACTAGCAATTCTTTTGAACAGTCATTCTCAGTTTCTTCAGCATTACTCTTTTTCTCACTCTTGTATGTAGAAAGGAATAAGTTTTCTATCCGAGTCAATAATTCTTCAGCAATGAAGCAGTTTGTTACTTTGCCCAAAGTCCTCCTCATGCACTCCAAAAGCTAGTCAAAAGAAAGGGAGATTTTAAAAAAAGTCTTCATTGTTCCTGAATTTGCTTTTTCCCCCTCCGAGCTGATAAGTATGCCAAAGGGAGTTTCAGTTATTTGTGATAAACACTACAGAAAATGTTCAACTGTACAATATAAATTTTAGACAGTGACACAGGAACACATGGGTGATTTAAAATCAGTTCTTTAAAACCAATTACACAGCAGCTAAATTCAGGAGTATTCTACCAACTCAATTTTAGATTACAGTTGTTTATGAGCAAAGTCATGTTGAGAGGAGAAAAAAAAATTAGATGTGGGTAATCAGTGTGTATGTGTTTTCTGTTTATGTCTATTGCTTTGGGCAGATGTTCTGTCTTGTTTGTGCAATTAATGTCACAGCTGTAGATATTCAGAACTTCATAGCAATAACTACTTTGGAGAATTAAAGTTCCCACTTCTGCCTGACAAACATGGCACAGAACTTTACTGATTGATCAAAGTCCTCATCTTTTGAAACACCTGCAGTTCTCTACACTGAAAGCATACAACATGCTGAGAAGAGACTTTATTGATTTGACATCCTTTTCTTCTCCAAACTGAGGTTAAAATTTGGTATTTGCATGTAATTGTTGTCCCCAAATAAAGATTATTTTTCCTTGATTTTGTAAGTTCATAAATTGCACTACCAAAGCCATTTATTGGGACTGGTTTCTACCTCTGATTTGTAAGAAACATACCTTCAAGTGACTTACGATGACAAGAAACAGATTTGTATTAAAGAAAACATTTAAAATTAGAGCAGCTCAAAATTAAATGAAGAGAACTTACTTTCTGCAAACAAGTGAGGTTAGAATCTCTATGAAAAATTCTATTCATGGGGACGCTGCTGTTGAGAGAAAACCAAACAGTATTGTAGAAAGCAGACACACATCTTTATTGAAGCACCAATAATAAGCATGCAAAAATTCTAAACTGGCTATTGTTTATCATAGAAGCAGAGATATACCTATGGCAGCTTCTGTATTTTTCAATTATCCACCTTGTTTTTTCAAATACTAATTCCCACTGAGGTTCCTCCAACATCTGCTGTACTTCAAATTTGTAAGGCAGGCCTGGAATCAATGGAACACAATTACTTAGTGTTTCTAGTACACTCAACTTTTTCTTTGTTAGTTTTAGATGCAATCCCTTCCTTCCCCATATCTGCTCATAATTTCTTAGTGACTGCAGAAGCTTGGAGTAAAGCTAAAGTAAAAAGCATTCCCTATTTTGCATTCCCAACGTGATTTTGGTGGGATTAAGGAACAAACCTGTTCTCCTCCCTTTTGCCCTCACCAATTCCTCGTGCCATAAGGAAAAACACAGGAATCTACCTCGTAACAAAAATGATTAGCTGAGTTTTTCTAACCTTGTACCACTGCCACTGTTGCAGTCTCTCTAAGATCTCTGTGGTTATCGGGTGAATAAAAAAAGGTTTTGTTTTCCACGTGTGAACTGACTATTGTTCTGGATTTCAGTAGAAATGTGTTCCTAAAGGAAGAAATTATTCTAGTTTACTACAGGAGGAGGAAGAGGAATTTTGAAAGTACTGTAAGCAAACACCAAATATTTACTTGCAGAACACAATTCAGTTACCAAAAATCAGGAAAGGACAAATTTAGTCTTAATGACTGAAATTTAGTCATTAAAAACAAAAGCCAACTACACAAAAAAGGCTTTCCAAGACCACAAGAATTTAAGGAGATGAAATGCATGCTTTCCAACTAGATCTCAAAGCATATGGGAAAGAAGCAATAAATACAACTTGCTACCTGAAGACACCTGAAATGTGGGAAGTGGTCAGCACAGAATGCATTTCCAACACTAAGAATCTAGAGAAATAATTCTGGCTCATAAATTCTAATTGTTGTACACTTGCATGGTATTGTAGTAAGATTGCTGGGGTATCAGCTTTTTGAAGAGCTGCAGGAGATACTGTTTTGTAAAAACTTGATTTTAGGAAACAAGTGAATATATTAAGTCATCTCAGACAGAAAATATGTATGACCAAATAAAAGTCTACTTCTAAGGGCAGGGAAAGTTCCTAATTCTTTTACCTCCACACCTTGATGGGAAATGAAGATGAGATTACAGTACTACCAGTATAGTAAACAGGAATTATTGCACAGATGTGGCCACCACTTCACTTCCCCCAGGACTGTGATGCAAGGCTGTGGGCAGATGGTCCCTCCCTTCCTTACTTCCACAGGAAAAAACAGAGGGGGAACTGTCAGCTCACTCAACCCCTGCTATTGCCTTGCCAAGAAAACTGGAAACCTTGGGAGTCTGGATGCAAAAAGAGGGGGAGATAGAGAGAGGAGGCAGCTACTGCACATCCATATACTGTTACCAGGGGAATTGTCCTCAAATTAATGTTGGGGAATGAACAGAAGATCTGGTCATCCCTGGAAATACCATCAATTCTGTATGATATGTTCTTAACTATTCAAGAAAGGAAAACATCTCATTTTCATGAAATGCCAATGACATTTTTAATCAGGAATTTGTTTTCTCAGGCTGGGATTCGTGCCAGCACAGCGTTTCATCTTTCATATCTTGTCTTTTCCTGGACAGCTGGCAGTTTGCTCCTTTGACCTCCTGCATTCTAAGTTACTCAAATAAGGATTTTTGGCCACTATAGCAGCCAAATCTTTGCTACTGTACTTCTGTCTCTGCACTCAGAGGATCTGTTCTGAATTTTGTAACATAAGTAATAAGCGTGAAGCAGTTTCTCAACTATTCATATGGATACAGAGACCCCTGTCCCAACCCTTTTAACTTCTATCCTGGACTGAGGGAAATATTAATACAAAAAACCCTAATCTTCTGCCTTCTTACACTGGTATATTCTAGTCATGACAGCATGGGTTACTTGCAGGATTTAACTGAATTTCCTTGTCTTGTACAGCACAAGTTTCAGCATGAAAATATATAAACACATCTCTCAAGTTGAAGGGCAAGATTTTTCCCCTTAAGTATCAAAAATAAAAATTAAGATGATGGATAAAATACAAGTACTTACGGTAGGAACCATCAGAACTGATCTCATTGCTAATTACCAGACAAGTAATCTGAGAATATGGAAGAGGATTATTGCGGTTGTAAGGACTTATAATCATTCCAATGAACATGGCACCACCCCTGGAGAAATAACTCTAAAAACAAAAACACACAAAAAACCATCAAATACAAGAAACCACCTTTTCTTCAGAGCGTTCTGAAATCTAAAGCCAAAAAATTAACAAAAGAATTTATGTCAGTTTATGAATTAATTTATTTTAACACAAATTTGAGCGATAAGGTGTAAAATATTTACATTGGAAATACCAGGGAGGATTTAGGGTTGTTGGGCCTTTTATTTTTTTTTTTTTTTTTTACTATTTATTTCTTTTCAATGTACAGACCAGCAAGTACCTGATATTTAGCTTGAGTGTCAATATCTCGTATGGAGGGGTTGGGGTCAAAGGCTGGGTGGGAGTGGTACCACCCAATCACACTGTATCCTCGGGCAGCCAGTGTTTCTGAGGCCTGGGTTTGAGACACTGGATCCATCTCACACTGCAGTCCTGTGCTGAGGCTATTGCATGGTTCTGCTGCACAAACCTGTCAGAAAAAAAAGTCTCTAGCTGGATAAATGCAAAAAAATCTCCATCAATTAAAGAAAATGTGAAGAATTTTAAGTCATATACCATTCCTTGTGATAGATCTGAAATGCCAACATTTGAACATAAGCTAACTTTCATTAGACTCCAGTTAGCAACTTAAACTTGTTATATTTAAGTAACTGCCCTTCAGAAATAACATTTACATTTATTAAGTTATACATATTGTCATCAGTTTTAATAATTTAGAGAAAATATAAAAAGACACTTACTTGAACAATTTTATCAGCTTCAGAATATCTTCCACCTAGCAGCCCTATTACTTCTGCCATAGATACATGAGAGTGCTAGAATGATATTAAACAATTATTAATCTTCAAGTTGTGTACTTCCTCCTAGTTCTGATCTGCACACAACAAAATACATCTGCTTCACTGCAACAGCTCAGTAACTTCTTGGTGACGTTCAGAAGGAAAATGCTGGATAGCTACAGATTCTCACAGATCCAGTGATTCAATTTAAAGCAAACAGATGTTTGCTTACTATAGATCAGCATGCATATAGTGTCATATATATATACACACACACACAGCCTTCCTACACGAAGCAAAATCAGCTTCCAAAACTGAAGGCTGTGCAACACTGCAGAGTGCTGAATAACTGCAATTTTTGTGCAACCTGTTGTTATTAAAACAACTCACACATCGCTTTCTAAACACAAAATCAATGCCCAGAGTAGTAGAAAATGAACACAAGGTTTCTAAATTTAACTATTTTACAAATTAGCTTTAATCAAATTATATTTAACATATTACAGAGAGTATAAGTAATGCTCTTATCAGTGTGCAACCATTTACCTTCTAAGGAAAAACAAGTATAACATTAAACATCCATCTTTCAGGGCTTTATTTAATACTAGATTCTCACTTCCAAGTCTGAATGGAAAGATATGAATGAACGTACTGTATTTCTCAATCTCCTTATGTTGCTCATTAAAAAAATAGCACAATCTATACATCATAGTTTTTTGAAAGGTAAAACTTAATCCTCACCAAATCCATTATTAAAAGGGCTTCAGAAGACACTTTCACCTGAAAAGGTTCCTGAAATGATAAATGCAATAGTAAGTGTAGGAAAAGTAATGTAAGTAATAAAGCATTCATGATTATTCAGTTATAGGTACATACCTGTTTTTCTTCAGTGAATAAACAGCATGGTATCAGCTGAAAGGGATCAAAGGAACTATAAAACGAAAGAAAATTTCTCTAAAGATGTAGGACAGTCAGGAAACTTTTCAAGTTTCCCACTCTCTCCTTGGAAGAGGAGGAAGAACCTTGTTTTCTTTACTGCATTTTCTTATCCCACACTAGGATGACTTCCACCAAATACAGAAATTCACTACTCACACTTGTGACTTCCAAAACAAAACACTGGAAATGCACACATGGCATCTCAGGTCAGAATACAGATTCATGATTTGCAGCATTCCAGCCAGACACCACCCAAGACAGTAATTTCATTTCTAGATCTATGTTTGAACATGATGCACATCAAATAATACCTTTTCATTTGTCTTGAACCTTTAGAAGATTTTGCAGGTTTCAGTTTTTCTTCCTCTCTTCTTCTTGCTAATTCTTCAGCGGACAGATGCTAAAAAAAAAAAAGTGGTGATTCCAAAACCAGATCATATAAATTATAGATATCAGTGTCCTGTTGATATTTGCATTCTTACATTCCCCAAGTCAATCAGATTGAATAAAATCATAGCCAATATCACCAACCATGCCATGCAAAAACCTGTGAGAACTGAGAAGAAAATCTGCCAGTACTACAATCCATGGGAAGAACCTATCATGACACAACACCATTAATACTAGCAATTCATATCACCTGCATTATAAGCACAAAGAAATCAAGGACCAAAAAAAAATATCTAAATCTTACTCTCCTATCTTCTACTGTTAGGGGCAGTGAAGACAAAGCTTTATTTTTTTTTTTGTGCTCAAACATAGGGCCATAGGTGCTCACACCATGAACCCCTCTGTCACCACCTAAGTGCAGCTGTACTGGTCAGCATCACACAGCTACAACAGCTGCTGCATTATTTTCAAATTATTGCTTCCACAAAGAGAGGAACAACTCTTTCCCTTGTATAGCTGCAACACCACCTGCCAGCTGTGAGTAAGAATGCATTTGGTAAGGAAAGTTTAAGACACAGAAGGGTTACCTCAAATGTCTGTCCTTCCAAATCCTTTGCATCACACCAGTTTCCCCAAGGGTCTCGCACTCGCCGCCTTCTCGTGCGCTGCAGCAAGCAAACCAACAGGGGTCAAGGATCATACTCCTGAAAAAACTGCATTGACTTAATTTCATCAGCCATACCAACACCATTCAAAAAGTTACTGCCATGTGAATGTTACTAACACTATGATGTGCTGCCAGAAAAGAAAGAAGACCCTCAGGTTCTGGAGAGTTAAGCAGTTCACAGTCTGCCGTGAAAAATCATCAGTGAAGTTTTCAGTTTTTGAGGCTGAAAAACTTCACACCTGGTCAATGGACCAGAGATCATCAGCATCTCTGCCAGCAACATTCCATTATTATCCAGCTCTGAATTACAGCTCAGGCAATACAGAAAGCTCTAAACCCAATATGTTTACATCTAGTGTATGCTACAGTTCAGTCATCCTCTCATCAATTTTACTACGAAGTACTTAAAAATGCTGTATTAAATGTGAATATGAAAACTAGATCTGGCAAGCCTTGGTAATTCATGTTGTAAATGAGTTACTACTAATTGTGTGGATAAAGCTCTCAGTAAGTCATATCATACACCTGGAATCCTTAACAGTTAAAAATGCAAGCAACTTAGTCACACACTACCAACACACTACATGATTTTCTGGCTAATACAGGCTAAAAAACTTATGAGAAGGAGAGGAGGAAGGGGTTTGAGCTGCAGGGAAAAGCCTGAAGCACAACTGCAGAGAAATCAAATGTGTAAGACAGCAGAAGTCAGGGCTGACACCTGTCTTGTCACTTGGGCTCACTTGACTCTTGAATTATAGGGCATCCTACTGAAGCTGCAAACTGAACAAGAGGAGAAATTTCCTGGCTTGGAAATAAAGACTGAAAAGATCTTCTCCATATGGAATGTATTTTGCTGCCCTCACCCAAACATACCATGGACTGCAGGCGGTGAGCGAGCTGGAACGCTTCCACTCTGTCTCTGCCTTCTTTGGCCCGTGATTTATCAGCTGTCTGGGGTCGGTTATAGACAGCCTGTTCTGCAGGACAGAGAGAGAAACACTCAACTGCAGGAAGGTATGAAGCCTCTTCTTTCTGGTACAGAGCCCAGAATGACACGGATTGGTAATGACAAATGTCATAAAGAAAAAAGCAGTGACGAGAAAAACTCACAGTGAAAAGTCATTTCTTGATGGTCACATTACTAACAGATTACATAGTCCTCTCCCATTACCACAGCATTTCTAAGACAGGAAAACCTCCTTCCTTATTGTTACTTTATTTCAGACAAAATGTATTTGTAGGCCACGTCTCCTCTCCAAGGAGACTGTCATTCAGCTGTCAGCCAAAATCAGTCCTGAGGATAACTTATAAATGTGTACATGCTTTTAACAAGTCACCTTATTTTAGCATTTGAATTTTGTGAAAACTAGCCCTGAGACTGAAGACATTGGCATTTTATTTAGGAGACAGTTATAATTCAGTATGAGAAAAAAAAAACAAACAGTAACTTGCTCTGTATCTTGAACAGAGGGAGGGAAGACTCCCAGATACAGCAAGTATCAGGGAAAAAACCTGAAAAAACTCTAGACAGACAAAAAAGCACAAAACAAAACGACCCCACTAGTTGGTAT
Organism: Phaethornis superciliosus; assembly: GCA_023637945.1. NCBI lineage: Eukaryota > Metazoa > Chordata > Aves > Apodiformes > Trochilidae > Phaethornis > Phaethornis superciliosus. The sequence continues at coordinate 26,912,415 of JAJQWJ010000009.1, forward strand.
GTGGTAAGCACAAGGGAAGTGGTGGGAGAAGAAGAATAAGAAAAAAGAAAAGAAAAACATCTTGTGTAAAACCAAAAATCCGTAACGTGGTAAAGAAGTTACAAAGGTCCTGAGAATCTGCTCAGAAGGTTCTTCCTAGTAAGGATTAACTGTGTGAGCAGTACCCTAACAATCAGGAAGTCTTTCAGCATTAATACCAAAATAGGCTACAGCCATATAAGTTGGAACATAACTGTACTAACTACAGCCAAAAGGTACTCTTCTAGAGATGGTTATTGAAGACATGAAGAGTCAGAGAAGTTGGAAGACTATCCCCATGGATGCTTGATTCCTATTAAGTGCAGGCATCCATGCTTCAATGAAGTGAACTTATGCCTTTTATTTGACAGACACATCTACTAACCTTAATGTTTACCCCTCACATGAAAATATTGATTGCTACAAAAAAGCTGCCTGTGAAAAATAGCTGTGTTCAGCAAGAACTGACTAGAATTTAAATCCTGAATTGATTCCAATAAAAATAAATTTACCACAGCCAAAGTTAATTGCTCCTGTTAGTTCCAGGTAGGTGTGGATCCGCCCGATGCAGTTAACGTCACCACAGTTCTTCAGGCCTGGACGGACTGAAGTCTTGTTCAGGTATTTGGGTTTATGTCTCTCCCTAAAACACAACACAGCACACTGTCAAACAGTGCAACAAATCCTGGGGGAAGGAAGGTGTTGTGTGACTTAAGCCAATCACAGCAAAAATACAAATGACACAAAGCACATCAGTGTAGCTTAGGGTTATTCATACTAACACAGAAAGAAACTGATGTTCAATGCATCAAAACAAACGGTTCAACATCAGTGGTGCCTGGAAGCAATGGATTTCTTAGAAGTGCTGATATAAGAATGTCTGCATTAAATCAGTCTGAACAGCTCATAGAATCATAGGCTTCCTGGGTGTAATAAATAAGCCTGTTTCACTCCCCACACACTTACTGCTTGCTTGAAAACTGATATCGAGTCAGCTCAGTTCTACACTTGCCTTGTAAGGAATTTTAGAGCTTTTTTGCTACTAGAACAAGCTGTCAGTACACAAGACAATTGACTGAGAACAGAGTTGAACTCAGCAGTTTTCTCTACTTCAAGGCAAGGTAACCAACACAACAAGCACACTAAACTGGTAGCAGAACCAACTGGACTTTGTTACCACAAATCACTAAGGTTCCTTGAACTGATTCTTTGGAGATGAGCAAGTAAATATTGAGGTGTACAAGCACCCCTCCAAACTGATTCTTTATTTAAAATATATTTTTGGCCAACATTATTTGCTCTAGCAGCCCTTCTGTAGCAGCACCACTACAGATATAATTACAGAATTAATTTCATCAGTTATTTTTAGGAACCATTTATTAAGACCATATATGCATTCTCACATACAGGATGACACAGGCTGACAAAAAGTGGAAGAAAATAGTGCAACCCAAATGGATACAGCTTGTTCAGATACAGGACACTGATTTCCATAATACGTCAAAGTATTTTCATTGCTTAGCTCCCAAAATGCCAGAAAAACCCAACACCAGGGAGATGCAAAGAATCATTAATTATCAGTGCTGTTCACTGGCAATCTTTTCACTGCTATCACAAAATAAATTCTACTCTTTTCAGAGGAAAGTTATTTGTAATCTGTAGTGTTTTAATTACAACAAAGCAGGCCACGAGTCATCTTAATCACTTATTCCAGGCAATGAAATTAATGCATCTCACCATTGATTCAAAATATGATTCCTGATTTTCAAATAACGCTCCGGTGTTTTGGCCTGGCGCCCTTCAAAAAATTCCGGGAAAGCTTGCTTTTCCTCTTCCAGAATGATGCTTCTGTCAACCTCCACTTCTTGATCAGGTGGCTTAAGCTCCTCTGCTTCCTCTTGATGATCTTCATCCACTTGGCAGGGAGAAGGAAAAAGCAATCCGTTATCAGCCAGGTCCCTCTGTTCCTCATTAAGCTCCTGATCAGTTCCTTGCCTGGTGCCACGAGACGTTCCTAGTCTGCCTTCTTCAGCTTTCTCAATAAAATTATTGCATTGCTGATAATCTAAGTTCATAGATTTATCACTGCTCAGGTGCTGAGAGCATGTTGCTGCAACACCTGGAAATACTAGTGCATCCACTGGATCTTGGGTGGTAGGTTGAGGATCTTCTTTAGGTAAAGAAATTGCAGAACTGTGTCCAACAGATGAAAAAAATTGTTTCGTTCTTTGCATTTCTTCCACTGAATTTTTTGAATTAACAGCTGATTCTGATTTTCCAGTTTCTTGCTGGAAGGTAGAAGAACATAGCTCATCCATGTCATCAGTTATGTCTATTTCTTCATCATCTGACAGCTTTTCAATTTTCACTGCATTCAGATGGGGGTCTGCACAGCTTCTCAAGTTTCCAGATGACCACGCTTCAACCCTTATCCTATCTTCAGTGGGAAGACTGCTACCACACTGACTTTTCTCTCCTTTTTCAGAATCACCATTTTGTGCCTTAGAAAAATTTAAAATACTTTTAGGAGGGAAAACCAAAACAATCTCCTCTCCCTCCCAAATAGCCAGAACAACTTTACTTGAAGGGCAGACACTCTGAAGTGTTTCTTCTTCATTTCACCCTTATAAAACATTTTAATCCACTGCAATTAAGTTTTCCACAGGTATACTTCCAGCCTAGGTATAAATGAATACATATTTCTGATCAAAGAAAACCCAGTCAGACTACTAATATCTTCTTAAATGTCCCCAAAGTCTCAAATGAGGCTAAAGCTAAACCTACAACACACAGCTAAAACAGCTGTATAGTGGAAATCAAGTATTTTCAGACTAATGACCAACTGTTTAAGAGACTACAATTATACAACATCTATTGTTTACTTGTAGGAGCAATAAAGGTACAGAAGTAATTACAGGAATTTGAAATCAGGTCTGGCTTTGCATTTAAAGCATATTCAACTTTTCTGAATATGGGACTAGAGTACGTACTTTAACACAGCAGTCTGAAAAGACAGATTAAATCTGTAACTACAACAGTTTAGCCTTTTTGCTGACTGCAGAGAAACTCATTTTACCTTGTTCTTGAAGTGCTGCCGAGCATAGCTCTTGACTTGCAGAACTGTACGACTCCCTATCAGCTTTGCAATTTTCGTCCACCGGCGGCCAAATTTCACCTATAGTGCAACAAAGCAGCTTACAAACACTTACCCAACCTCTAGCATCACACAGGCTGTGAGCCAAAAGAGTTTAAAAACTCAATTATTTATTATAAAAGCTCAAGGAGTAGAGCAAGCCTATGGTAAAGAACCTTGCTACTCATATTCTACCCAGAGAAGTGGACTCTACACTAAGTTATTGCTATTCTTAACTAAAGGATTTTCTTCACCCAGTTCAGGCACACTGGAAATGATGCTGCCTACTGAAATAAATTTGCACTTGGTGAAGCAAACCCTGTTACATTTAGCACTCTACAACCATATAATGTCTAAAGTTCTTTTAACAACAGTTAAAGGATTTCCCTTTATTAGCTGATTTGCCTTAAGCACACACTACTTGCCCTATGAGGAGAGGCTGAGAAGATTGGGTTTGTTCAGCCTTGAGAAGGTTTAAGGGAAACCTTACTACTATGTCCCAGCACCTAAAGGGGGGCTACAAAGCAGATGGGGACTCCCTATTTACAAGGAGTCCTATGGACAATGGGCACAAGTTGCTCCTGGAGAGATTCCATTGGAATACAAGAGGAAAATTTTTCACTCTGAGGACAGCCAAACATTGGAATGGTCTCCCAGGGTAAGTGGTGGACTCCTACAAAGTGGAAAGCTTTAAGTCTCAGCTCGAGGGGGTGCTGAGACATCTCATATTAACAATAATATCAGAAGGGTTGGACCAGGTGATCCTTGTGGTCCCTTCCAACCTGACATTCTAGGATTCCCTGCTTCCTGTACTTAACTACATCATTATAACTGTACAATTCCTAACGCTGTATATATGATGTTTTGTGATCTCAAATTGTGATCAGCCTCACAGGAACAAAATCTAGTGAACAAAGCCATTTTGGGGTATTCATCAATAGAAAGCTGATTTACCATGACACTCTTAGCAGATGGCAATTAATTTTAACACATTAGAAGTATAAAAGCGGAAGCAGATAAATATTAGATGCTTATTTATATTAATTATTATTTTGTTATTTAAGACAATCCAATGGCTTCCATTCAGAACATTGCATATATCAACAAACTTACCACTCCTTGTTCAAACAGTTCTTTTTCTTCTGATGTCCACTTTAATGAGCAGCCAGCTGACTTTGTAGGCGATCGCACTCTAAGAAGTAGGAAGCAGAAATCAGTGCTTTCTTAAAAAAATTCCCAGGAACAAGACAACTTTTGACAGGACTACTATTTTCTACAAAACTCAAGGTATTGTTTTGTATAGGAATGTGGTTGGTAAGTAATACAATGACAATCATGTCAGCTTCCCCATCAGAAAGGAAGACTAAAGGCAACACAACATTCAGAGGTAACTAATGGTAAATACACCAAAGCTGCAAACAAAAGTTGAAGCAAGAAAGCCAAAGTCAAATTAACAAAGGTTTTTTTTTCACAAGGGCCACTGTGCTACAAAACTGAACATATTTTACTACAGGCCTATTACTACACACATTTCTTTGCATTAAAAGCTCTCTTTAATTTTGTACAGCCAAACAGAAAGTATTAAGGAAACTAACTTTGTTTTTCTAAAATATTGTCCAGTAACCTAACAAAAATCAGACATTACACTTAAAAATGCAAATTGGTCTTTAAAGTATACATACATGGCTTTTCCAGTTTTCTTATGTGGGCTGCAAATAAAAAACAACGTGAAAATAAAAATTAATAATTGTGATGCTGTTGCATATCTCAGCAAATAAACTTATTTTGAAAGGACTTCCCATTTCTTCTCATCTAACAGAATTATTCCCAGAACCTTACCTTCACAGAAGCTTACCTTTTCATAGATTTTTTCTTTGCTTCCTTTTGATTGAGCCATATTTTTTCAGGAAGTGATTTATTAGATAAATAATATCTGAAGTATTTACTAAGTAGGTTTTCAAAACACCAGAGATATTTGTACTAGTGGTAATTTTAATGATCATACAAATTGCACTTGTTCATAATTCAGCTGTAGAAGCAAGAACTGCTTTCAGAACCCATATACACAATTTCACTCACTCCTACTGACTTAATGAATAAGGAAGTGACATTTGACATCTGATCCCCTGTGCTCACATTTCTTTGAGCAAATCAGGTATACTGTTTCTACAATACCTTTTTTCTTTTTTTCACTTAGGAACCATACTAAAGTAATGTGCATGGTACTGATACCTTATCAATTTAAAGTTAAATTGATTTTTAAAATTTGGAGGCATTTCCTGAAGCATCAGAGGAAGCTGCAGGCAGCTTGATGACTAATGCAGGAGTCCTCCCTCCTTGGTTTCTGCAATCTTCCTAAAAGGTAACTGTGCTTCAGTCACCTTAACAAGATTAGCCCAGTCCCTTTGGAAACACAATGTTTTCTATTGTTATACAAGACAAACATACACACAAATAAGCAAAAGGATACTCTTCTTCCAGCAACATTTTCTCAATGACAGACCTGTTTTCTTCACTAATGCTGTTGTCCAATGTCCATGGCTGTAAACAATACAATTATGTTTTAGTATTTTGTTATGATTTGAGGGGGCAGAAACTAATTCTATGGCATTGATGTGATAAATTCTGATGGCCAAGCCCAAGTGAGACAGAAGGTGTTACTTAGGACTACAAGGAGGTCCAGAGGCAGAACAGAGAAGGGCTGAATGACCTCAACATTCCCTCCCATTTGCTACCATTTCCTATGAAAGACCAGAAGGGCAGGAAAGCTGGGTCTTGGTTCCCTTCCCTCTTCTAGAGGACATCTTGAAAGGTGGCTCCTGGCTCTGTTTCCTCAGCTCCCCATGTACTCTGTAGAATCAGGCTCCATCTGTTGCTGAGAAAAGTCATGGCCCTTCTTCCCAAGTTGGCTCTGCCATGAAGGACCTTCAGACTTCTATATCAACTACCATTAACTTTAGATTTTGTGTGCATATCTATCTCTAATTTTCATTATTTTTCTACTTGTCACTATCCCTTCCCTGCTCCATTATAGTCATTCTAGTTTTAATTTTCAACCTTGAAGTCTCTCTTCCTTATTCCCCTTTCTATCTTCCCCTGGGCCCTTCCCTGCTCTAGTTCTAATTTCCAATCTCCAAGTCTCTTGGTTTGTCTTCTGTATTCCCCTTTTTATCTTCCCCTGGAGGGGCAGGGGATGTAATACAGAGCAATTTTGTTCTCTGTATTGTGGTTTGCCCTGACCACTGGAGATATATTTGAACATTGTCACACTGTTACTTGAGTATTAAGAGCCAATATGTAATATGTGCTAAAAGTAAGCAAAAAGCACTAGTTAAAAACAAAAAAACCCACCATGTACATGAAGGGAAGAGAATAGACAAAGCAGAATTTCTGATAAACTCACTATTCTTTTAATAAAGCCACTTACGAGACTGTTACCCGTTCTCCAAGAATCAAGATAGTGATCCTGTGGGAAGCCTGAAGCTGTGTTTTCATGAGCTCTGAAAAAGATTCCAGTGTTTAAAACCACAAACACAACAAATGCTGTGAGAGGAACATTAACAGTCTAGGAATAACAAAAATATTACCAGAAGATGACAAAATTTGATACTAAAATTAAAATCCTGTATTGCAGATTGTTATATGTTACCCTCTTGTAATATATTTCCTCCTGAGGAAAGCTTATAGATTATATCATACAGGGTTGCTCTTATGGACATCATTAAGATTATACTTGATCTTTACTGTAAATACCTACTTAATGCTTCTAGAAAATTGACACTTATTAACATCATTGATCAAATTTCTTCCATTTTATCACATCATAAAATCTCCTTAGTCTTTTATATAATTGTTTTTTTAAAATCTTTGCTTCCAGAACATCCAGACCTGTCTAAAGATTAATAAGCCCTATGTCCCCTGCAATGTTATTAAATTAAATTTCCCTCCTATTCTGAAGTACTTTATCCCAGCACTTTGAACATTTCTTTAGAGCTAGGCATAAATCCTCATGTACAGCCCAAAACTACTACAACTCCTGCTTTTTTAAAATTATTATTGAGCATACCAAGAAACGGGTCAGCTCAATAGTTCCCTTTACCCAGTATTTTGTCTCCAGCAGATGCTACACTAGGACTGCACACCACAGTATCTCTCACCAGCCTCTCACACCCTCCCAGCACCTCCAGCTGTGGGATTTGTGGAGCATATTCCCTTCAGCACCCATCCACAGATCCTTTACCCGCGGATTTGGGGAATTAAGTTACTTGACCGTCCTTACGTCCAGTTTTATGACCCTGCCCGTCGCAGTTACACAACCTCCTGTCCACGTCCCAGCAGCCTCAGCACCCAATGTCCCCATCCCCGCGCTGTCACCCGATGGCAGCCGCTCTGACCCCACCTCAGGGACTCCACGGACCCCCCCGCCTGACACCGCTCCACGCGGCCGCTTCCCGCCACGGGCCCTCAGGGAGCTCCATCCCCGCTCCCCCGAGGCCAGGAGCACCGGCAGGGACCCGGCTGAGTGCGGCCCTGCCCCGCAGCACCCCCCTCACCAAGCCCCCTCACCCACACCCCCTCACGCAAACTTCCCCCCCTCAAATCTCCTCACGCAAACCTCCCCATGAAACCCCCCACACGCAACCCCCCCCTCGCAAACCCCCTCACGCAAACCTCCCCCTCTCAAATCTCCTCACGCAATCCCCCACACGCAAACCTCCCCATGAAATCCCCCCCTCGCAATCGCCCTCACGCAATCCCCCTCACGCCAACGTCCCCCCCTCAAATCTCCTCACGTAAACCCCCTCACGCAACCCCCCACACGTAAACCTCCCCATAAAACTCCCCTCACGCAACCCCCCTTCGCAAACCCCCTCACGCAAACCTCCCCTCACTCAAACCCCCTCACGCAAACCTCCCCCACTCAACCCCCCCTCCCGCAAACCGTGACGGCTTGCGAGGGAGGCAGGGGCGCACTCCCTGGAGCGGAAAGGCTGCCAGCCCGCAGCGCGACCCTCACTCACCCAACCACCGTTTCTCCGGACCCGGCCACCGCGTCCCCTTCGACGTCCACCTCCGGTTCCTCCACCGCCGCCGCCATCACGCCGACTCCCGCCGATCTCGCGAGAAGTGAGGAGGAGACGGTGGCGGCTTCGGCGGGGAGCGGCGCGTGCGCAGGCGGCTCAGTGAAGCTTCGGGCCCTGAGGAGAGGCCGGGAAGGAGGCGGAGAGATGGCGGCGGGGTAGGCGGGGGGGGAGAACTGAGGGAGAGCCGGGAGCTGAGAGGCAGCTGGCAGGGTACGAGCTGAAGGGGGGGAAAGGAGAGGGGGGTGAGTGTCAGGCAGGGGATGGGAGAGCGGCGGGGATGAGGGGGAGGCGCCAGCCTGAGGGGGGGAAGAAAGCGAAGGGCCGCGTACTGAGGGAGGCTGCAGCCCGCCCAGGCCCCGAGCCCCGCTGCTCCTCCGGGTTGCCCCGCTGCTCCTCCGGGTTGCCCCGCTCGCTGAGGGGGTGGGAGCGCTTCGAGTAGGGCCCTCAGGGCTTCGGGGGAGATGGAAAAGCCCCCCCTTTGGTGGGTGATTCGCCTTTCCTGGGTGGGTGGTGCTGAAGGGCGCTGAGGCCGCGGGGGTTTGCGAGCTGCAGGCCCTGAGTCCGGGCCCGTTCCGGGCTGACCCAAAAGCGCTGGTGATGCGGGGCATGGTGATGCGGGGCATGGTGCTGCAGGTGTCGGGTTTGGTAGCCTCTCCGTGTACTTTCGAGCGTCATGTCTTGTCATTCATCTAGAAGATGACAGCAGCAGGGTGGTTTTGCTCGGGTTGTGTTGTAAGGTGTCGGGGTTTTATTGCCATACGTTGTTAAATCTGTGTTTCGTTTCACGAGGAGTATTTTCTGTCCCTTCATGGTAATCGGGCGTCTCGTCATGTACTGAAGCGAAGTGTGAAGAACTGTGGGGCTTGAGTATCCTTATATAAAAAATGACCACAGAAAACCTGCAGTCCGCTCAAGAAAGTGCCTTTGTTTTAATGTTTTGAACCAATAAACTATGTTGCTAGCTTTTTAGTCTGAACATTTCATCTTTGTGCTGGAATTGCTTTGAAAGTGAAACTAATAAACAGCAAATATGATTGTTTTCATGATACCCATTGAAAAGTGCAAAATCTAGAGAAATGGTATGATTGATGAAAAACAGAGAGAAAAAGAATTGTTACAGTCTTGGGATCTATCAGTGCCATGTCATGGGATATCATATGGAAGTAGCTAAAGAGGGTCCAGCCCAGTATTGAATGTCAGTGTCCTGAAAGCAGTAAGATTGGGTTAGCAAAGTTTTGTGCACACAATACTCCTCTGGTTGGTTTATACTAAGCCTCCTGATAGGATTTATTAGCAAGGGGAATGGCTCTAGTAAGCTGGGAGTAGAACCATCCAACACAAGTAAATTTGCAGGGAGATGCCTTCTGATCTCCAGTTAGCTCAGAGCTCAATACTATAATCAGCATAAACCAAGCTAATAGTGCATAACCCTCAGGAGAGCCAGGGCTGTTCAGATCTTTGCTTCCCCACTTTCCCCTTGTAGTTATAGCTGTGGAATAAGTTGGTTCAGCTCACACATACAACCTAGAGCAGACATCCATGACTGGACTGCATGGGAGGGCAGATCAATCTTTTTTGGTAGGTCTGCCTGAGCTAAACAAAACTGCTGTTATCTTCTCTGACATCTCTATCCTTGAGGATACAGGTGTCTCATTATTCCTGATAGATGGCATTTTAAAAATGTGATTTTACCAAACAATGTTTCAGTAAGCTATCCAGACAGGCTAACATTCACAGATATATAAAAAAGTTATTTTCTTTTTTTTTTAAGACTTGATTTATAGTAGAGGAGGTCATACAGAGTGTGTAATAAGACTTGTGCTTTTTAAATAGTCTAAATATGAGATTCCTGCAAAAAGCAAAAGATCTAATCAATTCTTAGAAGCAGAACAGTGGCTTTAAGATCCTTTTTTCCCATAGCCTCCTTTGATTGCTAACTTAATTCTGCCAGCACTAACATAATGGTCAATCATACTGGCCGACAACACTATCCAAATTACATTAAGAGAATTCTGTTTTTAAAATTGCAACATTTTGCTTTACATCTTCATTTTGTTATTAACATTTTCGTTTTCAAAAACATTACAATTTGAGCCTGGCTTTCTGTTTCAGTCGTCAATATTTTTATATTTCCCTGCTGTCAGAAGAATTTTTACCATTTCTGTGTTTCCTTTGATGGCTGCATAGTGCATCCGAGTACATCCATCCATGTCCTTAGCTCCCAATCTTCCTTTTTTGGCTAAGAGAGCTTCCACGACACTGAGATGTCCTCTCCCAGCTGCAGCGTGCAGGGGAGTCTTTTTCTCCTTGTCTTGTGTGTTGGGGTCAGCATTAGCACTCAGAAGCAGTTTCAGCATTGTTTTGTCTCCCCTCTCAGCAGCAAAATGTAAAGGTGATTTTGACTGCTTATCCTTAGCATTAGCATTGGTGTTGTGGTGCAGCAGCTGCTGGGCAACATCAATGTTTCCTCTTTGACTTGCAGTATGCAGGGGAGTAACAAATTCTTTAGTGACAGCATTAATTTTGGCCCCAGCATTAACTGAAGGTCCAACTAATGCTCCTTTATTATGAAGTGCAGCAACATGGAGTGGGGTTTCACCAGCTTGGTTCAGAAGGTTAACTTCCATCCCTTTGCAGAGAAGCAGATTTGCAATGGAAGCAGCCCCAGCCTGACCTGCCAAGTGCAAAGCTGTGTCTGAACCAGGAGTCAGTATTCCAAAGTTTGCTCCCTTTTCCATTAGAACTTTTGCTGACTCAGTTTCGCCTGTTTCACAGGTCAGGAACAGAGGAGTGTACAGTGTTGCATTGTAGGCGTTTATATCTGCACCTCTGGCAATTAAAGCTGCAACAATATCGTGCAGATTTTCCTGTACAGCTCTAAAAAGAGCTGACTCCATAATGTCAGGTGGCAAATCTTTAGAATATTCTAGGAGCATTTTGAAGATGGATGGGTGGTTGCTGTTGAAGGCACTTTTCACCATGTTGGAATCAACACTGGCTTCAGCTTCTAGCAGTACTTTTGCTGTATTTTCAGACCCCTGACAAACAGCATAACTGAGACCAGTCTGTCCTCTTTCATCCTTTCCATCGATGGAGGCACCAGCCTTTAACAGCATTTTTGCCAGACTGCTCTCATCTTTAAGAGCTGCCACGTGCAAAAAGTTGTGCTGGTTTCTGTAGCTGCCTGCCTCTTCTTTCAGGAGCATCTTCAGTATGTGACTGTGGTTATTCTGTGCAGACAAATGTAGAGGTGTCTTGCCTTCCATATCCAAACTGTACATATAAGCCCCACATTGGAGAATCACTTTGACTGCCTCACCATGGCCTCTCTCAGCAGCCCTGTGCAGGGGTGTTCTCCCTTTCTTGTCCTTCACATCTATCTTGGCACCTTTGCTGATCAAGTATTCCTTTATTGTTAGATGTCCCTTAGCAGCTGCAACATGCAGAAGTGTTTCACTTGAAGAATTTTGTGCATTAATATCTTATCTTTCAGTGTTTTCTCTAACCCAGAAAGATAGCCTTTAGCAACTGCACTGAAGATGTCATCATCAGCATGATCTTTTCTAGGTTTTGCTGCCCCTGAAACTTGAGGGTTTTTTCTTTTCTTCTGAATTCTTTCTTGCTTTTTTTTTTTCCTAGGACTTGCTTTTTTTTTCCCTAGTGCCTTTCACTGCTATTTTCAAACCAAACCTTGTCTTTTTCAAGCAAATATCCTACCAGCTGTCTTCTAGCATCTCCAATGCTTTCATTTACATCACTGACATATTTTCTCATCTTGCTGTAAAGTCTGGGCTCCACTTGCTTTAAACATGGATAAAAAAATAGCCTGCAGGCTCGTTCACCTTGAGAAATCAGTATGTCTAAAACACGAGCATTCTTTTCTGTTCGTGTCCTGTAGAAACTCACCATCACCTTTTTTTCTGGGGTAAAAATACCGTTTTCTGTCAGCCAGTTCAAAAGGTGGTCTGGGTCGTTTATGCCTTCAACTAACTCTCCTTTTTTTGTCCTTAGGACTTCAATTGCATATGGATTTGTGAACAGGCTAGTTGAATGCATGATCCTGTTGCTAATCAGAAAGTGAATTGAGCTGCTGTTTGATTTTTGAAGTTAAATATGAAATAGCAAAGTAGGCTCACATAGACTCACGCCTTCTTTTCATAGAACTATGAACCAACAACTGTTGTAGTTGAGTGATAAATCTTTAAAAAAATGAGAAAGACAAAAAACTCCCTCACCTTTGGTTTTCTACTTGTTAGAAGTCCTTTGATCTTCTCTGTTCTTCCTTAGCAACAACTGAAGTTTAACAGCAAAACAAAGATCTGTGATATGTAACAATATTCCACTTGAAAGATATCTTCCAGATTTTTTAGACATAATCAGGGAGAAAAAAAATTGCTTCTGTGAGTCTGATATTTGAATAGATGATCTTTGTTTATTGAGTTCCCTTGTCCTTTTGGCCGAGCTGGTTTTCATAGGTGCCTCAATGACCTGTCTATTAAGCATGACAAAAGAAAATTCACAGCATAGTTACTGTTGCCCTGATTACATACCTTGTATGATCTTAAATGAAAGAGTACACATTACCAGCTACGTAGGTGAAAGCCCTATAATATAATGAAATAAAAACATAAAGACCTAGATAAAAATAAACTGTATAAGCAGCTAGTTATAAAAGTGATCCAGCCTTTCTTATATGAGTTACAGCTTCAGTCTGTGAGGTATGCTTAACTCAAAGGCTATTTAGCTTGTCATTCCTGCTGTAACCTGGAGTCTGTCTGGAACTAAACCCGTTTACATGAGGTGGATCAAGGCATGTGACTCAATATGCAGCATTTAAAGTATAATTCAGTGGAGCTCCAAACCTGTGAATATGTATAGTCTTCAGTATGGGTGTAGGAACTTTAAATCTAGCTGTAATTAATTTAACTTATTGGTGTTGAAATTCTTCATGGAGAGAAGGAAATAAAATAATAATCGTCTATGCATTTTGAAACCATCTGAGAGAAAAACTGATTTTACAGAGTACTGTAAGAGCTAGAATTAAAATCAGCTGAAAACCTGAAATCTTGACCTTAGTTAAGCAAATGGGAGATTTTGCCATCTGTTTCTTAGTTCAGTGCCCTTTCTGTTGAGTCCTGCTGCCTTTGCACCCATTTTCTTTAATAGTATGTACAATGTGGCTGATAAGATTATTTTTTTCCGGTTGACTAGTTTTATAAGTAAGATTGCAAAGCTTATTCTATTAAGATTTATTTGAAGATTTAGCTGGGAAAGGCAAGAGTTTAATATATATTTTGAAAGCCAGCCAGTTACCAAGTCAGCAAAGTTGACAGCCAATTTAAGAGCCCAATAATTCCTCTGAAATGCAAAGAAGGGCACTACACCAAGAGCAGCAAAAGGTTTTTCATTTACTTAGGGGTTGTTAACACATAACATGGAAAACTATGGTTTATTGTACAGATTCTGAAGGCCTGAATTGTGTTCCCAAATCTGCTAATGACTGTGATCTGCAAATTATTTAGTCTTCAGATTTGACTTAACAAAATACTGAAGATCTATTTGTGTCCCGACTAAATCAATATTCCTTGCTTAAAGTTTGATGAAGTGGGACCTTTATGTCATTATTACTATTATTATTCCCATGCAAAATAGAGATAGAGTTGTTTGATGACCTTTGCAAGAAAGTTTTGAGTTCTGGCAATGGAAAATATTGAGTGATGACAATTATAGTAGAGAGAGTACAAGAATTTTTGGAACTCCTGAAAGATTAAAAGCAGAAGTTGTGATATTCTTTAAGAATCTTTAGTATGACACTGGTTTCCTAGTGTTCTGAATTTTTACTAGTAAATAGTACAGATGAAAGATTGCAGTACTCCTAACTGGCCTTAAGGAGGAACATTTGAACAATATATGCAGGCATCATCTCTTTCAGAGCCTCTGTGGGACTTTATTTTGGAAAAATAATATGCAGCAAATTACCAGATGCAAATTAGAGTCTTCAAAATATAATTATGTATTTTTTTAAATATGTGCTTTATTGTAAGTATGTGACTTAGGAGGAAATTCTGTTTTAAAACAAGAATCACATTTGACAGGAAACTATTGAATGCTTGTTGTATGTGTTAATTTTTAGAAATTATGTGGGTTTTATCTTTTATTTTTTAATTAGTAAAATTTTTAGAATTAAGCCTTTGTTCCATCAATGACTTTGCAAAAAGTTTAAAAAAACAAACATTTGAGGAGAGACTCAGAATTTTCTATTTGAAGTACGCTTTTTGTTTATATCTTTTAAACGTATTAACTCTTTATGTTTTTCATATAAATGTTTTAAAGAAGGAAAAAGTATTAAAGTTTCACACCTCTTCTCCTTTAATTAAGTGTATGAGACCACAAACACGTGGGATTACAAGGAAGCTCTTCATTAAAAAGAAGAATGGCAACATTTAGTGTTACTAAAAATCTAAGGAAAGAAATGAGCTGGAGAGAGGAAGCGGCAGATTTTTGGCCTTCTTTGTTATCTTTAAATTTATTTGTTGTCAGCAGGGCATAAGGTGTTTTTTTTTTTTTCTTGCCAAGTATTTTATAGGCATCTTTATTCAGCACTATGTATCCAAGTTGGCACTGTTCTTATTAGGTTATTTTGAAAAGAAAATGATGGGGTTTGCTTCTGTCTTCTTTGTCAGATAGAATTTAGGGCTCTTCTTGTTCAGCAGTGTGGGTATAAAGCAGTAGTATACAGCAGATCAGCTGATATGCATTGGGGAAATCTTATGGTTTACTCGAGATGGAGATACTAAAAATTCAGAATGGTACCAGGGTGGGTTCAGCTTCAACAGTGTTATCAGAGAAAGCTCTCATTGTAGGTGTGCTGATTATATTTTAATTCAGTGTGTTGTCAAGAAGCTTGTAGTGAGTAGATTGTCATGACAATACTGAAAATACTGAAAATCCTCACATGGAGCACATAACTCTAATATAATTGTTAAATACAGAAGTAAGACTGTGTTTTTAAGGTAACCTCAATTCACCTCTCTCTGTGTATATTCAGCACTGACTTTGTGGGAGGATATCAGCTGAAAACATGGTAGAGTTTAGAGCAGGCCTTAAAAAGGTGATGCTGCTGACAGGGAAGGTCTCTGTTTTGGCCTCTGCTGAAGAGGTGTCCATGTAGGGAGCATCTGCTCACTGCTTTAATCCAGCTGTAGCTGCTTTGAGAAAGGAGACTTGAGCCAGTTTTCTCACATGCAATCTTAGATTTGCTACTAACTCGTGTCCTTGGGCAAATCACTTATCTCTGTGCTCTGTTTACACAAGCATTAAAAAAAGAAATTTTTTTCTACCTCACAGACATGTCCTGAGTGTTTATTAATGTTGGTGCAGTGCTTTGAAGTTATAGAGTGCTTTGAAGTTCTCATCCTTTGAAGTATGGGTTGGTTTTTTTTTTGACTTCTCAAAGATGAGCATTTATTTCTTAAATTAACACGTGCCTGTGTTTTCCAGCTTAGTTTGGGTTGCCATGTCATCATCGAAGAGACATTTAATTTTCTTTATTTTAATTTCTCAAAGATGAAAGCAACCCAAACTACACCTTGGGTATTACTAAGTGACCATGTGAGCTGAGGTGGCCCTGGGAGCAAGGAACCTGCAGAGGTCACCAGTTCTCCACCGAGGCTTTCCCCCTCTGTGCTGCTGCCTGCAGCTCTGGGGACTGTCCTGCTGAGCCGGCATGTGATGCAACCGAATGACTTCCAGTAACTCCTTATGTTCTCTAGGGCATTTTCTTGATAAAATTGAGAGAAAGCCAAACATTAATAACACGCTTTCACTCACCGTGGTATTTTTTATGTTTCCCAACGTGTAGTTCAATTTCATTTAAGCCAATTTTTTGCAGTAATGCCAGTTGTTCATTGGGAACATATCTTGCTGCCCAGTGACTAGACTAGTCTGTGACAGATAATAAACCAACATCATTATCTAGGCATCATGAGGGATGGAGAAATAAATCTGGTTGATCAATGCATTCTCATTAATAGACATGGCTAAGGAATACATCTTTATTTCGAATAACCAGAAATATAAGTTTGTCCAGGCTGGTTGAAGTTAAACTCCATTTAGGCATAGCTAGACAGAGGAGCATAGGTGTTAGAAATGTTCACAATGATGATTAAAGTGTCCTTGACTTATTATAAGACTGGAAGAGAATCTGGCTAGTCAGAGAGTCTGCTAGAGAGGCAAAATCTTGTGCTCTAGTTTTGCCTAAAGATTAAGTGCAGTACATTAGGGAAGTCAAAAGGGGAGCTCTGTGTCTGGTTGTTGTCATATTTTGGTAGGGAATAGGCTTGGGGCATTCCTGGCACTGAGAAATCTCTACCCTAGCTGGTGTTTGAGTAGGAGGTGTTCCCTAAAGCAGTGCTGTGCTCTGGGTGATACTGGCACACAGGGAACATGCAAATCACCGGGGGCCTGAGCAGGGGCTGCTGGAGGGAAGGAAAAGCTGATCCAGTCTCATGTTTTGCATCTCAGACAAGCCCACCAGGCTTCCATCTTATCCTCTCTGCAGAGTATGTGTTGGCAGGGCCCAACCACCCCTGCAGAACCCTCTGACAGGTCCTGTACTTGAAAGAGGTACCTCACAGAAGGCTTTGCCCACTGTCCATGGATGCTTTCAAAATACTGAGTAACAATACAACAGCTGATATAATAACTCAGGTATTTTATCTATTTCCAGTCCAAGTCACGATGTTATCCCAACACTAGAGTACTATTTCCTCAAGTATAAACAAATGACAATTGTGTTAAGCACTGCACCCATACAATGCAAAATGTTCTTTTTGCTGAAGAATGGTGTGTACTTTTATGAAGTTCCTAGCCTGGGGTAGTTGTAAATGGACAATACACATCTGCAGAGTGCCACTGATGGCTGTAAATGGTGACAGACCAGGCTGGCTGGATCAAACTGTATGCTTATTGTACATAACTCAGCCAAAGTGAGGATTAGGATTGTTTTTCAGTTTACCATAAACGTAGTGAAGTTTAAGAAGAGTAATCAAACTACTTAGAAACCAATTTTTGCTATTCTGTTTTGTGTTTTGTTTTTTTTTATAATTACATTTAAGTGTTTTTCCAAACTTCTTCATGGAATTACTTGCCAGGCAGTTTCTTGAGAAGCAATATAGTGGCAGTAGAAGGAAAAAATAGCTTTCTTATTTGGCTTCACAGAGCTAAGGAAAAGTGATGTTCTTGATTCAAAACAAAATAAATAAAAGTTGTTTTGAAACAAATAGAGAACTGGTAGTAATGATATGATAAAATATATAATTATTGTAATTTTTTCGTAGTGCTAAGTAAAAAAAAGCATGTTTTAAGTGATAAGTATTGCTAGTTACATTTCTATACATATTTATTCTGCAAAAGTCCTACTGTCACAAGCTTAATTTTAATATAGGAACTAATTTGCCTGTTACTTTATTGACTAAATCCACGTGAACACTAGCACTGATTTTACCATTGAGGAGATACCATTTCCAATTCATCGGCCTAAGGATTTATTAGGGTCATGATTTCTATAATAATTTTCATTTTAGAAGATTCGATGTGTCTTTTCAGACCTATGCTAATAGAGGCACTTATGGCCAAACACTAGCCCTCATGTCATTAGCATAAAATGTAATTGATGTAAAAGTATTAAGTTACTAAATGCTGAGGCAGCTTCGAGGATCAGCAAAACCAAACAGAGAGAGGGATGTTTTTTTTCTCCAAAATAGGCAGATTTTTTTTCCATTTTAAACCAAACAAGCCTTTGTGGTTTTGAGTCAGGAACATACACTCTGTTAGTGAAGTCTTACAGAAGGAAATACTTTATAGAGTCTAATCTTAACTGTTCTCATTACATCCCCTCTACTCCTCAGCCTAACCTTCCTGGGAGCATTGTGCCCAGAAGGTGAATGCAGTGGTGAGAATAGATCTCCCAACCAAGCCTTTTAGACAGATTTGCTCTGTAGATGTAATTTGTGAAGAATTGTTCTGAATTTACACCAGTATACAAGCAGAATGTTCTTACTGATTATAAAATGCTGTAGATATGAATAGAGATTAATGTGACTCTGAAAGGAAATAATGTGTTGCCACATCATAAGCCAGTTTTAATTGCTGTTATTTATTAAGTTATTACAGTTAGATGTCAAGCATGAGACACAGTAGAGACATTTATCTAAGCAATGTCCTGCTAATGAAGTCTCCATACAGACTTTGAAATGTTGACCTGTCTGAGGAATCCATTTACAGTGAAACTTATATGAATTTTATTTATTGTGTCAAAAGATTTTTCAAATCTATTTATTTTAGTTCCACAGCTTTTTTTTTTTTTTAAATTATTTTTCCTGAGCTTGATGAAATGTAAAACTCATCTCAATCCAGTATGGAAAACGGTGTCAATATTTTTGTCCTGTTAAGAAAAGTTATGTTATAGTTACTCTGTAAAAAATGCAGTTTGTCTTCTGAGCTGATGATGATATACTTTAGTTTTTGAAGCTTACTACCATCATGTTGCTTACCACCTGCTGCAAAAAGATTCTGGGGTCTTGCAAGTGGGAGAGCAGATAGAATCTTATAGTATGGAGGCTCAGTTAATTCTCTCTTTTAACATTTTCTTAGCATTCTATCATTATTTCTTGCTTCTCCATCTGTTTACCTTGGAAATGGTTCCTATATTCCCAGCTCTCTGAGCTTGGGAAGGTGGCTGTTACATTGTGAGGCCTTTAGGATTTTCTTCTTGCCATAGTTTCAAAGAAGACTGATAATAATAAACACATTTTTAAAAGTCTGTGCAAACTTATTTGTGACCCTTGAGCAACTGCAATTCCTACATTGCTTCCTTGCTTCCCAGTTTTCCAATAGCTTTGTACACTGCAGTATGGAAAAGCAAGGCAACTCAGGATTAAGAAAGATTTCCTGACAGTGCTGCTTTAGCTTGTCTTTGTCACTTTTTCTTTGTCTAGAATTTTGTATTTAGAGAGCACTTGAGTTAATTCTGGTTATTTCATATTAAATGACTAAAATATAACTTTCATTTAAATGTTACTTCTCTTACTACGCATATCTATTGCAAGTTCATCCTCCCTACGTCTCCCTAGCTACAGCCCTTTCCTAGTCTTTAGACAACTTAGAGAACTCAAGGGACTTGCTTGTAACCACATAAAAAATATTATATTTTTTCCTTCCTTGTTGTAAAAAAGATATGGAAGCATTTAATTATTTTCTTTTTTCTAATGTTTACTTTTAGTATCATTCATTTGTACTCTGTCTTGATCAACTAGTTGAAGTCATCTTGGATTTTTACTTGCATTCAATTTTTGTTTACTGTACATAAAAATACGTTTTAACTTTCCTAGGACTTCAATGCCGGAAATTAGTAGGCAAGTAATTAATTCTTTCTCATCAGTACTTTAATCTGGTCACTATTTTTTCACTTGATGTGTACCTTTTGTTCAGTTTCACAGTAACTCTCATTGCCAGAGGGTTTTTTGAGGCATACAGAGTTGACTCTTACAAGTTGTCTTATCATTCCAGATCTGACAGCTTCTTGTGTCTTCTGTTTGGATCCTCTGGCTCTGACTGACCCTTTTGGTTCTCCCAGAATGTGTGCATCTTCTTGGGTGTCAGGATCTGGATCCACATTGATTTCAGTTCAGCAAAGTATATAATCATACTTGTAACTATAGAGAGGTGCCTGGAGTGTAAGTTTGACTCCACTTACAGTCAAGCTTCAGTAAGAGATTACCACCTCCAATTTTTTTCTGAATTATGTTTTAGCATTAAGGGATTGATTAATTAGGTCACTGAATCAGGACCTCGGCTCTTCTCCTGCCTGCTTCACTCTGTGAGAAATACCCTTGTTGATTTGGATAGCTCCCTAAATCACAAAGTCCTGACAACTCCTCCAGATTCATGGTGTTTGCTTTCCTTGGCATATCCCAAAACATCCTTCTCTGTTCAGCTGCACCTGTGATATTCCAGCAGCTCTCTTTGTTCCCAAGCCATTATGTCTTCCTACTCAAATTTCCATTCAAAGAGTGATTCATGCAGCAGGGGAAAGGCATGACCCGGCTGCCCCCTCAGTTTCCATCGCTTTGCAAATCATCTGCAGTCTCATCTGAACCAGAGCTTTCATTTCAGACTTCTCTGTTCCCATTCCTGGAACAAATTCTTTTAATCCTTCATCCTGTAGTCTGCATTTTGAGGGGAGAAATGCATCAATAGGCTTTAAAAAAACAACCAACCAAACAAGCAAACAAAAACCCCCAAAAGCACAAAAACCCCAACCAAACAAAAAAACCAAACAAACCAAAACACCTCACTTTTGTCACAGGAGCAAGGAAAACACATCAGCATGAGTTTTCCTTCCCCTAGGAATTAATTTTCTCACAGCATATGAATACATACTGTTGATACCTGTGCCATAGCTACTCCGTGGACAAAGCACAAGCCTGACTCATTATATCAGCATCCTTTTTTTTTTTTTTTAATAATAGCTTTCATACTCTGAATGCTTGGTTCTGATGTCCAGCTGGAGGCAATTGCACACCTCCACCAACAGTCTTTACAAGAACTGCATGCTCTTCAGTCACTAATACTTCTGAGGTTTGTCTCTGGTACTACTTTCCTCTTCATCTTTTGAATAGTACCACCTTATGCCTTTGTGTCTCCTCTTACACCATTATTCCTCTACCATCAATCCACTTGTCTAGAAGAATTCCCTATTTGAAAAAGCTTTAAGGTTTGTTTTTGTTTTGTTCTTATTTTTTTTCCCTTGACTAAATAGCAGTCCTGGGTTTACAAGACTCTTAGGGTTGAGCTGTGTTCTGTGACACTTCTGAGACTCCTGCCAGGTGATGTGGAAGATACTGAAGAGGCATCTAGATCTGTCTGTAGGTATATCTCCTGACATCATGGTTCACAGTGAAGCAAACCCTTTGACTCAGTGTGTGTAGCATAACACAGCATAACAGAACATTAATATGCCTGCTAGGGATTTTAGAAGACCCAGATGAAGAAAAGAGTAATGATTTTTAACAAGTACTTGTGCAGTGGATTAGCTACAATAAGAGATGAGCCAGAGCATCAATATCCTTTTCCCTTTCTGTCACAAGATGTAGGGAAAGCTTAGTTTCAACTAAAAGCTAATAAAGTGTCATGAAATAGGATCAACATGACATTAAGAAAAGAAAGAAGGGATATTGTAGTGACAGCTCAAGCTATATTAGTACCTTCATGTTTAATTCAATAAAATATCACCATTTAAAATTTCTCTGAAGCAGGCAGAGCTTGCAATAGAATTTAGAGCAAACCTAATAGAGAGGCCATGACATGCTTTCTAGAAATATTGGCAAATCTAGCTTAGTTGTAGCAGATTATATGTCAGATCTTCACTTTTCCATATTGTTTTTATTTGATACCTGTATTAATTTATTATTTTTGAATCTTTTAAATCAAAAACTATTAAACATTGTTTTTTTTACACTCTGTAGAGTTTTTGTTAGGTGATTTCACAACAGGTTGCATTAATATTATCCAGATGTGATTTTCAGTTTTGCACGGATTGGCACCAGAACCACCAGGATGGTAGTTTGTTCCCCCTTCCCCTCTTTTACTCATTGGCATAATGTCCATGCAACAAAGCTTTTCAAAAATAAGGAAGGAAAAGGCCTTCCTGTACAAGCTTCCTGTGAATCCCATCCAAATATAAAAGACTTGTGTAAAAGCTTGGCAGGCAATCCCAGCATATGCCACTTAGTGACTTCCTTATTTTATGCTACCACGCCACGTACAGCAAATGAATCTGAAAATCAGAGTGATTTCCATTCATTTTCAAATAAGAAATTTTAAATGGTAAATTTCCTATCTGTGTATAACACCCACATTTTAAATTAAAAGTTTTGAATGCTGACAGCATTAGTCATAGGAAATCCTGTATGAACATCCAGCACTTAAGTTGGACCTTCCCCTAAATCACACCATAGAAGGAATCTACAGGAAAACATTCTGTTACTCTTAAATACTGCATTAATTTTTAACACTTTACATGCCATTGCTTCTGGTATTATGATGCTTTTTTTCAATGCTGAAATTTTCTGTATTTTAACAGCATACCAGTACCATTCCATATGTTAATATATACACCTTCCCCCATGAACAACATTCTTCAGTGTATGCTATTTGGAAGACAATTAAATTTGAAGGAAAAATATTGTTTTAAAATATTATAATGGATATAAGGGAATCGGGTCCCTCCAATAGTGGGATCTGGAATTTATAGTTGCATATATATGGTTAATTCTCCTACCAATACACCACATGAAATACTGTATACATTATAAGTATTTTAAAATATTTGGTGAAAAAAATAATAATGGTGTTCACAGAAACATGGAGCTTTGCTAAGCAGACTTTGCAATGTGCAGTTCTGCTGGTGAACCCATTGCCTTTCTCACCCCTCTGCCCCTTCCCCTGCCAGAGAGGGGACAGGAGGCTGGGGGATGCTGAGCCCAGTGTCCTGGCACAAGGCATTGCCATCCATCTGTGACCTCATGGAGAGGGAAGCAGAGAGCTGCCACCCAGCCTCTCCTGCATCCCCCCAGATGGTGGGCATCACTGTCAAGTGACATTATGATTGGTGGAGCAAGGGGTGGAGGCAAAATTGTAGAGTTAGTTGTATCAGCTTAGGTTCATTCTCTGTTCCTGAGACACATGCTGTCTTGGGTACAATTTTGTGAGGGAAACCAGCAAGTTACCCCTGACATCAGCTCCCATGCACCTCAGGCCCTGTGGTACTACTCTGTGTACAGTGGAACTACCCCTGTGCTCAGAGGATTTAGTGGACATGAACTCCAGTGTCAGCAGTATGTTACTACCTTAAAGAAAAGACTCACACCACGGTGCTGAGAGGGCAAATGTATTAATATTCACATGCTAATTACCAGCTTCAAACAAACTGCATAGCTCAGTAAAAATGAAAAGCTAAAAAAGCCAACAGAACTTTGTAAATTAAACCATAATACAATCAAGGCATGAAAGTAACATATACACAGGCTTATTTTGGTATTACATGGGTGAGCCAACTTTGATGGTCTCTGTCTTTGCTTAAAAGCCATTCCACAATGGACATTGTATCTCTTTAAAATTTTTTTTCCTAGTTATCATTGTCACTTACTGGGAAAATCCCACACATGTTGAGTTACTGTGGAACAGCTGGCTTAAATTAAGATTTCAGACTTAAGGAAGGAATCCCAGAGCATAAAGCATCAAATAATAGTTTAACTCGAGATTAGGATAAGGTTTGTGATGTTAGACATGGCAAGCATATATTAGGCAAATTGAAAGAATCATAGGGTTTTATTAATATGGTGAATCATGGTACTGCAGTTTTAGATCAAAATACAGTGATGTTTAAATGTAGATTAAAATGGTTTAATAAGTGAATCAAAACATTTTAATATACCATTGTTCATAGATGAGAGGCTTTAGACTATACAGATGCTGATGAATTACAATAAAAGAAATCAAAAGCTATTAAAAATTCTTAGTATTTGAGAGCTCTACTTCTGTTCTGAATCTTGATTAATTTAAAGAGCCGCTCGTATATATTTTTGGAGCTTCATCACTGTAGATAATAATTTGTGGTTCTATAGACAAAAGTGTTAATTTTTAGTGGCTAAATGGAGACTTTCTGTTTGTTTTCAATCTATACTTGTAAACTTTGTAATTAATTAAACAACTCATGGACACATTGAGTTATAGGGTCGTTTAAATTAAAGTATAGATTTCCATGAAGCCACTTTTATTCTGAAGAACCAAACCAGAAGGAGGATTTAGGCCAAGATACTGTTCTTTGGTTTGGGGCTTTTTGGTTTTGCTGTTTAAGCCAAAACCTGGACTGCCTGGAAAAAAGGAGAAATAAGTTCAGTAGTTCTCCTCCACACTGTAAATCTTGTGCTTCACACTGCCAGCAGCTACAGAAAATCACGTGTGGGACTCTGAAGTAGTAAAAATAAAGTTGAAAGCAGAATGTGAACTCAAATTCATTATTTACTGTGTTTTTGTCTGATCTGATATCAGTTGAACTCCAGGAACACTGAGGAATCTGGTTTTATTTTTGTACATTAATTGCTAGGTCTTGCTTGTTCCTTTTTCTAGACAAACAGACAAAGAGTTTTATTTCTTCTTGATGTCCCTAGGTCACTACTGTCACCACAGAAGTTAGACCCCCCTAAAGAGGCAGGGAAAGGGTGAGATTGCTAGTAGTGTGCTTTCTCAGATTCATGGGCCTGCAACTTCTGTGCAACGATGGGCAGTGTATTCCCCAAAGGTGTCACGTTACCTTTTTCTTCTTAAATTGGGCTGTGGACATGTCAAAACACTTAGAACTGTATTTCGGAAGAGAATACCATTAGAAAAGCTACAGACAATCAGGTGGCACTGTTCTTCAACCCAGCTGTGGGTGTTCCTAGTAGATTTGCAATAGATTTGGGAATTGAGCTGTTTCTAACAGGAAAAGGGTAACTTGATAAGTTAGGAACTCATTACTTTGTTGCCTCTGTCACCAGCTTTGTCATTGTTACCCTTCGAGGTCGATTGGAACTGGAACTGGCTCTGCTAGTAGCAAATAGGTATCATAGGTATCATAGATCCCACCTGTGAGGGCATTTCATTAACCAAGTTGCCACATTCAACACACAGCACATAACCATGGAAGCAACAATAAATTAAAAATCAAGCCCTTCTCATATTGCCAGCCTGGCCTTTCCTGTCCAGTGAAAAACACAGAAGCAATTTCTGCACATAAGGATGATAATGCAGTGAGCAGAGGGGGCCAAGGAAATAGCTTGAAATTAATTTTGGGTGTGGTAGGTGTATTTTGTAAGTAAATTCAAAACAGACGTGGAAGCCAATATCAGGAACATGTGCAAGAAATTCCATTTATAAGACTTTGAATGCTAACCTCACTGCCCTCTTAAATATTTTTAAATATATATGCATAAAGTTAGTCATCTAACAAAAACAGTTCCATAAGCAGGTATACTAAGGACTCGGAGTTCTCATTCAGGTTAATGGGTGCATGAAAAATGTTCACTGTGTAAGTCAAACCACGTTTTATGGGTTTGTCCATATGGGAAATTGAGCTTGTTTAACCAAAAGTGTGAATTCAAGTTAACTTAGTAAAGCTGGTGTGAAATCTGCCTGGCCATTTTTGTAGTGTAATTTAAATTGGGAAGAAGGAATTTAAGAGTTCTGACTCAATCCCTGGTAATTTGAAGATTTCTGGTGAGCATTTCTTTCAGAAGATGCCACATCCCTGCATTTATGTTCCACCTCCCTTATTGCCCCCCATCATTTCAGATGTTTGTAGAGCTGTGTGGTTAACAGAATAAAATAAACAATGTAGATTAAAATAAGTATCCTGCAATATTGGGGGAAAAAAAAAAAAAAAAAGCAGCAGTACCAGCACAAATGAGGGAGTAGAAAAGAGGAGGCAAAGGAGAAGAGAAAAGGTGGCTGCTCAGACTGGCACCAACGTGAAAAAAATGCTTACACACATCAAAGCTGAGCTCCCTAAGGCCAGGAGGTGGATCTGTCAGTGCTTGCCTGGCAGCAGCAGCCCTTGGAGCAGTAGTGGCCAATTGTTTACCTGCTGCAGTCCACAAACTGACATAGAAACTTAAACTGCTTTGTTGGTAGCTTCTTGAAACACCACAGCTTAAGCTACTTGAGGTCATGCAGCAAGACCCCAAGTTATTTCAAAATAGGGAGACTGTGCATACTTGTGTAGCAATTTCAAACAATCACTTTTAAAGAGCTAGAGCTAAGTAACTTCCTTATGAAAATAGCAGTTTAGTCTGAGGCTAAGCAAATTCCTGATAAGAAAAAAAAGTCTCTTGGGACAAAATGTTTTGCCCTTGCTCATTTTATTTCTTTTGCTCTGCTCTGGAAATTCTGACATCCCTGTTTCCCAAAATAGGAAGATACTCTGATTTAAAAATTCTTTTTCTTTCCAATATTTGTCAGTGGTCTGATTTCCAAAATTGGTTTGTCCAGCATCTTTAGGACTTGTGGTACTTTTTGGTAAGTGTCAATCAAGATTTTGAGAAAATTAGCTAACTTTCTTTTACTTTTGCAAAATTACAGAGAGGCAAGAGCTTAGTCAGGACCACTTCCCCAAATATACTGAGCTTAGTGGTTTGGGGAGTGTAGAAGTGGGAAATAAAATTCAGAAGTCTCTATCCAAGCTAATGTATTAAAAGCACAGCTAAATTTGCATAGACACAAGCAGCCTGCTTTTTCACAGGTCACAGCCCTGAAAACTGATGCAGTAGGAAATCAGAGAAGGATGTGCTGCACTGGAAAGGCACTGGTTAGAAACCTCTGCTTCAGAGAGAAGTGACCTGGGCACAGACCACTACGTTCTGCTCACATGCCAACATTTAAAGAAGGGAACTTGGCAGTTAACTTTTCAAGGTTAGCTTTGGTCAGCAACCTTGTTGCAGACTAACTGTAAACTCTTGTGCTGTCAGTCCTGAAGTCAGCTGTTCTTACTGTATAGCTTTACATAGTTTTTATATGATTTTGCATATAAAAGCACTTTGTTAGCTAATTAAAATGTATATATATTTAGAAATATTTCATCTGGTTCAGTCAGGAAGCAGGGAGAACAGAAAATCTGTATGATGGTAAACCTAAATGAGAAAGCCAGAGGTGGATTTTGCTTTGAGAATTTGGGTTATTTGCCTTCCCTTTGGGTATTTGGGTCACACACCTGGTGATTATTTAACATGATCAAGATCATATCTTGATTGAGGCCCTGAGACACCACTGGAGGGTTTATAGTAAGTTTTGGTTTTAATGGCTTCTTATAAGGAGTTTTGAACAGTTTATGTTTGGGGATACATTAGTGTTTTACATAGGGAAAAAAAGAGTGTACATTATGTCTATGCTGCAGTGGAGTAAAACTTTGCATACAGATGTTTGTCCCCATGGTGGATGTTTGCAGAACTTTTCTGCTTAGTAAAAAGAAGCATCTCCTAATTCTAATCAAGTTATCATTACACTCTTGTTTCATCCTATTTGACCAGAGGCTTCTAAGTTAAAAATTAGTAGACTGCTGAGGCACAGGCACTTCCAAATAGCAATGTAGTGTGCCCAAATCACTGTCTGAAAAGGCCTGCACTTTTCTGTTAACCATAAGGAGGAACCTGTGGTGCCTCCTAACCTAGATACCTTAGGTGTCAGGAGCTGGCCTGAATAAATCCAGAGCTATACTTTTAAAGTGTAATGGCTTTGTTTAAAAAGGAATTTTTTAAATTTGATTTCTCAAGGTAAAAATAAAACAACAAGGTGGGTGCAGCAGCTCACAATTTTTACTACTGCTAACAGTTCTAAAACTGCATTTGGAAACAAATGAAAATCAACTTTTCATAGCTGTCAACGTGCTTTGATTTGAGGTCACACAGTGGTTAGCAGCTTTGAGAGTCACATCGCTTGGAATAAGTAGGCTCCAATTTTGGTAGCAGTAGTTTAAAGCCATGCTTTTAAACCTACAGCCAGTAATGCAGCCAGTGTGGATGAGAATTCAGAAAAATAGCCAAGAACACTTGGTTTTGAACTCTTAATGTCCTCTGAAATAACTGGTTTTTCTCTTATTAAAATTATATAGGCTCTTCCAACTCATTGCAGTGGTTATTTTAAGAATTCAGGGAAGTTGTTAAAATTATTCTCTTTTTTTCCCCATGTTTGCATGCTAGCAGGTTTCTGAGGACTTCTGTAGCTTCTCCACCATCTGAGCAAAGGCTTCTGTTGCAGGCATCTGTGCAGCTTTTTCCAGGACTGTTTGCTTTTGAGCTCCATCTGCTGTCCTGTTGTGTCCTGTTTCCCACATCTTCAGTGTTAAACTGCCAGGTTTCACGGGAATTTGTTTTAATTTAAGAAAAGAACAAGGAACAAAGTTCACAGATCAGAGGAATTTTGAGCAAGTCCTTTTGTTTAAGAAATCAACCTAAAGGTTGCTTAGAGAATACAAATCTCAAAACACAGGATAATTTTGAGGCTGAGAATAAGAAACACTAGTTCTTCCTCTGCTTTTATTAATAAATTTAGTTTCCAGGTATTTTAGAGATTTGGATTAATCAGGTTGCTCATAACCTCTCAAGTTCTGCATGAGATTTAAAAAATAGGGTACTTCATGTACTCATTTTTCTGAATTAGTTTTTTGGTTTGTTTTCCCTTAATATCTGTTGTTACTCTTTACCTAAGAAATTTACCAGCGTTTCCAGTATTTAATTAACTTTTAAAAAAGCCATTCTTCCCCTTTGTAATTGTCCTTCTAGTATTCCAGAATATTTAAGGACAGAAGGAACCATGATGAACATCTAATTTGATTTTTGTAGTTCCATTGTTCCTTAACAAAAATGCACTGCAAAGAATAATGTGCAAAATTGGAAAAGAGGGCCCTGCTGTGCAAAATCACTCTGCAACCGTTGAAGTAATCAGAGGCTTTCACGGTAAATTATATGATGATTTTCTTTGTAAGAAGCACCAGTCTCCCTTCAGAGGATATATTATAATGTTCATGTCAACAATAATGTATATGTATACAACTGGGATTGCCACCAGTCCTTGGGTGCAGGCACTGGTGTTGGCAGTGAGTGTAATTCTAGAAAACAAGTACTTCTCTGGAAGAATTAGCTTCTCAAAAAGCAAACTGCCTACATTTTGAGTTTTCTTTAATTGGCAGACTAATAGTACTGTCCTTCTCCCTGTCCCTAAGCTAATGCTAGATGTTCCTAAGGCCTATTTTGTTTCATAATGGGTTTGTGGATATGGTAATTTAAGATATTATCTCCTTGCTGTTCATCTGCCTGTTAGCAATATTTTGTGTTTGGTTATAATGTTTGCAATTTTTTTTTTTCTTTCCATACAGCAAACTTTGCCTGAACTGGTTTTAGTTTCTTGATGTGGGTAGCTGTTCTACTTAAGTCTTGGAAACAGAGGCAGAGAGGAAGGGATGCAGAACAGAGAAAGTGCAAGGCTTGATACAAAAGATAAGTGTTCTTTCTTTTCAGTTCTGCCTTCTACTTCTCGTGGACGTGGTACACCACACTTCGTGGTGTACTCCACAGATGCCCAAGCTTGTTCCAGCCTGAACTGGTCCATCTGCCTCCCCAGTTTATTCAGTAATGCTGCCCAGGCTAACAACTCCAGAGCCTTGCTTAGGGTTATTCACTCAGACAGAGGGCTGTGCTGCTCCAGTTCTGTAACTTCTAATTTTTCCAATAGTTCAAGCTCCACACTCCACCATGCAGGGTGAAACTAGATACAGATTATAAGCCTGCTGTACAGCAGCCTGTGTGGCTGTGACTTCCATCCTTTGCTTGCTGCAGAATTATGGGGAGAAGATCACTAATGGGTATGCAACAATCTACTTCATGGAAAGGCCTATTTACTTTTTCAGAAATTAATTATGATGATGGGTTCCTTAGGCTTCTGCACAAAACTGCCATTCTGCACTTAGGTTTTGGAGAATGTTGTCTGTATTTCTATACAGCTTCCTATAAAATGGAAAGATAGCTGAGGCATCTCCTGGTCATCAGACTTCATTGTTTTAATGGGTTTGTGCTGCTGCAGGCCAGTGCCAAGCTTTGAGGTCAGTATTCTTTAGACCTATAGATACGTAGGCAGTTCGAAGATGGGGACTCTGCTACTACCTGATGCTGTGTTCTGAGATGGAAACTGGCTGGGATGTAACTCCCATGTAACTGGGATGTAACTGTAGAATAAATCAGGTTGTTACTATTATTTCTGTAATGGCAACTGCTTTGGATCTGAAGTGATTCAGTGAGTAACGATAGTCAAACACCCCTGGTCCCTCACTTCTAGAAGTGTGAGGGGTTTGTTTTAGTACAGATCCAAATTCTAATTAATATTTCTGTGTCCCAAACATGTTGTTCTGATTAGAGGCTCTTTGCCTAGGCATTTCTGTGCAGCCTGCCCTCTTTGAAACCCTGCCTTTTTCTGACTTCACTTCCTGCAGCCGTTGACAACACTCACAGCCAAACAAAATACATGTTCACAATGCTGTTATTTGCAAAATATTCCCTTGTGAGTACAGCTGGGGCAACAAAAAGAGAGTTTCTCTCTGAATGTCAGAGAACTGGCTATTCCTTATTTCTATAAGGCATATAGTACATTAGGCAATTTTAATCTTGGCAGTGAAGTGTTAGAACTTTGCATTTCACCACATACAAATGCACGCTCATCTTTCGTGACAGTTGTGTGTATTGATCAGTAATACACTGAGTGCTGAATTTTAATCTGTGCTGAAGCGAACCAGATAGCAACAGGCTGATTGCCCACCATACTGTTTACAAAACAGATGGAGGTGGAAGGAATATAAACTTTGCCCCCTCTTAGGCCTGGCCATCCAACCAGATGTGGGACCAAAGAAAGAGTTCATAGAAATCACCCCTCTTCTCCTCATGAAACTGCAAAACTGGCACTAAAAACCACCTCGCTTGCTGGTAGATGCTCTGACTGGACACCTGTACCTCCTGAGCTGGACCAAGTCCAGTAACTTGTGTCACAGAAAGAAACCAACCTCTCAGATGATGCCCACTTCACAAGCAGTGCTATTACTCAGGCACTTTTTTTGCCTGGGCTACAGAATGTCGTCCTTGAGGGAGAAAACGTGTTCAGTGCAAAACTAAACGTCTGTGTGTGCGTATTAGGACAGGGTGGAGCAGACTGTCACTCAGCTGTGTTTAATTAACATAGTATTTTATATAATGTATTTATTTTTTTACGTAATTAGGTGATTAAGCAAAATGCTTGCTAGTAACATCTGTTCCATAACCCAGCGCTGTTGAGAGTTAAGCATGCACCTTTGCATGTAATTAATCTCCTTGCCCTCCTTATTTTGCTAGTTGGCACTTGCTAAATCCCTGTAAAACCACACCCAGCAGTGCTGTGTATTATCCCTCTGCTGTCTATTCCTACATATGGTCAAAATCAACTTACCTTCCGGGTTGCTGACATCAGCAAAATGTACTCTTGGCAAAGTACAGTATCCTCCTAGTAACCCTTTGTTTAGTTGGTGTTGTTACAATTGTATTCCTCTGACAGCAGCAAACACCATCTAAACAGGACCTACCTTGACCCATGGATTGTGATGTGGAAGATTACCATATTATCATATTTTAAACATTGAAACAACCCCTCATATGATAAAGTGCATGGAATAGGGGAGAGGGAGGAGTTAGATGGAAGATACTTTTATGCTTCCTTTAAGGAAGTTTCAGGGTATTATTTTGGTAACAGTAAAGGTATATATATCCAATTATCCAGACTTCTTGTGAAGTGACCTTAAAAATGACTGCCACTTTGATTAAAATTATACTATTTCTATTTTTTTTTTTTAAAAAAAAGATACTTTTAAGACTGCCTGCTTCAGGAAGTTAGCATTCACTAATAATTATTCTGGCTGTCTTTTGAGAGCATCTATATCCTCTTAGATGTTTGGCTCTGAACAATAAGCAGGAAAACATCTGGTCTCCCTTCAAATATATGCTTATTAAACTAAATTAATTTGGTACAGCGTTGAAATTCCTGGTATAATAATAGTTTCTCCCTCCCACCCCAATGAAATAGCATATTTCTAAGGTATATATTTATATTGTCATTGTACTAAAGATTATTTTAAACAAAATACATGGGAAGTGCCAGAGAAGTTGCTATTTCCAGCAACTTGCTGAAAACAAGCAACAGGAGTGAGTAGCTGCTTTTCAACAAGTTGCTCTTTTCATTTCCCACTAGGTTCAGTTTTCCATTGCTAAAAAGTTTAGAATCCATAGTAACACCCACAAGGGAAAGGATTGCAAGATAGGGAAAGGGTTATAAAATTGTTTTACTGTTGAGAACAGCATTGCCATAAACAAACAAGGATCCCCTACCTAAGAAGGAACAGGAATAAAGGTGATTAGTTCCCTTTTTTAAGTCAACAGCCTATTTTGTTTTTAAAAATACAATCACTTGCCTTATCTTCTTGAGGGCATTAATTTAATAAAAAGCATGTCAGATCAAGCAGTCAGTTGCTCCAATTACAGAGCACTTTCATAAACTGTACAACCTGCTTGAAGTTAGCTGACTAAACTGGGCCACCAGAATGCAGCAAGCAAGCCAGTCAGGATACAAGTGGAAGCTACAACTTAAGGACAATTCAACAAGTTGTATTATTTGCCACTCAGGATCTAGCTGCTTCTCCTCCTCCTCACACATTCTCCAGGACATGCCTTTAGTTACAGAGTAAGTCTAACATAATCCCTATCCTTTAGAGTTCAGCATAAAGGGCATTTTCCAACCTAGGTACTAGCCAAAAAAAAAAAAAAAAAAGTGAAGGGGAAATGCATTTTAATTATTTTATTTTTTTAAATATAATAGAACCTTCTAGATTTTTTCCAGAAACAGAAACATTAAAAAATTATACTTTATTACAAATGGTAAACTCAGAGTGCTAAAAAAAAGCCTCTTATTTACAAACAATACTGGGCAGTGCCCAAATAAACAACATAAAAATAACTTACAAAGTCATGAAGTAGTTTATTGACATTAATCAACTTTCATAAAATAAAATAAAAAAAGATATGTACATACACAATTTACTTGAAGGCAGGCAGAATAGGTTTTTGTTTGTTTATCAGCCTCCCACAAACCTCCCTCCCACTTTTTTTTTTTTTTTTCTTAAGTAATACTACATAAAGCAATCTACAGTTTCTATTGCAGTTTAACCTTTAATACTGAATGATCATCGAATGTTAGGTCCATGCAGGTCTTGGTCAACGTTAAACGAAGATCTGACATCTCATCTGAGCAGGAACAGCACTTCCCGGAGTGGTGCTGGCCGCTACCTCAAGCTGAAGGCTCCCCAGTCTTTTCCACACATGCGCCTTGCAGAGCACAGGCAGGACTCAGCCTTTCAGCTTTTACCATTAGCTTTATGCATCTGCCACTTTTGGTTGTGTTTTAGTTATACCACAATATCACAGTTTCTCACTTAAGACAAGTCTCTTCAAAACGTTTGCAACTGTTGCGTTAGCATTAGCTGGCACCCGCTGTTGACATGGTTCATGACCTTCTGCTTAAGCTGTGCAACCTGTTCTCTGAGCATGTTGGCAGTGGATGCCAGCTCTGAGTTCTGGGCTTTCAAAGTTTTCACTTTTTCTTCCAACCTGGCAATCCTTTCCAACTTCCTTTTCCGGCATTTGGACGCCGCGATTCTGTTTCTCATACGTTTTCTCTCGGCTTTGATTCTCTCCTGTGACTCCATGTCAATAGGCGACAGGGGAGGAGTTTCCCCTGGCATTTCAGGTACAGTCTGAGGCTCTTCTTTCAAAGCCTGAAGCCTGGGATGCTGTACGGGCATCTGGGGGTTTATGTGATGCTGCGGTGCGTAGCCCATGCTGTTGGCGTTGTAGTTGGGTGCCGAGTTGAGCGCGTTGGGGTTGAAGTTGCTGAGATTGGCGTAGACCGGGGGCTCGCTGTGCAAATTCGCGTTGAAACTACTGTTGCCAGCCATGGAGGACACAGGTGCCATGCCGCTGTTAACAGGTTGAGCGGCGGAGGTGACGCTGGGCATGGTGTTCTGGTTGTGCAGTTCCGCCAGGGCTCTCACGAACCCTTCCGCGAACCCCTCTTGCTCGTCGGTAACATTTTTGGGGCAAAGGAACTGCGTCGGGGTCGGCGTGGTGGTGATTAACCCGTTGCTGGACTGGATGATGAGCCGCTCCAGCTCAGGCGAGGCCAGTTTCAGGAGTCCCACGTCGGGGGAGGTGAGGATGTCGGCGTTCTTGTTCCTCAGGTGCGGCTTCAGGTTGCTGGATGGGTCGGACAGGTTCAGCGTCATGTTCTGCTTGAGGACTTTGGCGTTATTATATCCATACCCGCCGCTCTCCGGCGGCACGAAGCTGGCGTTCAGGGCATCCTCGTAGAAAGTAGGCTCCATCTTTGCACTCATAGAACAGAGTCCGCGGAGTGGCGCCGGGAGCTGCGGCAGCGCGGAGAAGCTGCCCGGCCGCCGCTTTGCGCCCCGCTCCGCACAGCCACCCCAACCCTCCCGGACGCGCAGGGAGAGGAGAAAAGAAGGAGAAAACGAAGCCTTACTTCTGGCCGGGGCGCGGAGAGTCCTCCCGGCGCGGGCCGGGCCCGCAGTCCCTGCCGCCGCCGCGCTGAGAGTCCGCCTGGCCCGGCGAGGCTGCGCGGGGCTGCGGTGGGGCTCCTCGCCGCCCTCCTCCTCCTCCTTCCTGCTGCTGCTCCGCCGCCACAAGTTGCCGCGAATACTTTGATTTTGTTTATTTGTTTTATTTATTTATTTCCCCGGGCCTTCTTTTCGCGCCTTCCCCGGCTCCGCTCCGCTGGCCGCCTCTCGTACCTGCTCCGCTCGCCTCACAAACCGGCGGCCGGAGTCTCGCCGCCGCCGCCTGCCCCGCGCTCTGAGCCCGCTCCCGGCGTGGAGCCCTTCACTTATCAGCGACCGGGAGCCCGCTAAAAATAGCCCATGATGTCACCCCGCGGGCTCCCCATTGGCTGCCGCCGCCTCTCCCGGGGGAGGCGGGCCGCTGGCCCGGCCCGGTGCATATCAACCGGTCGCCATGGCCACCCCGCCCCTAGAAGCTTCTCAGCGCCGGCGCGGGGCCTTGTGGGATGAGGTAATGCTGGCGGCGGCTCGGAGCATTGTGGGCTGACGTGTTGTTTTTGAATATCTCCTTACCGCCTCCGGAGCCACACCGGGGTTGGCCGCCGGCGGCGCCTCCTCAACGGCCACGTACCAACCGCCCGCCGGAGGGGCGGGAGCGCCGCGCAGCCCCGCTCAACCCGCCGCCGCCCGCAAACCCTTCCCTTCTCCGTGTTTGTTTTCAGCTCAGGGCTGTTTGTTTGGGTTTAATTGTTTTGTTTTGTTTTCTCCGGACGCGTTCCGACAAAACTCTGATTACCGTCGTTCCCCCCCCTCCCTTTCACACACGCACGCTCCGTTCCGTTCCACCCCCCCCCCCCCCCCCCTCTCCTCGCCCGCCGGTGGTACGGCCCTTCAGGTGGCGCTTCGGGGGAGGCCTCACGTGATTTCCCCTCCCTGCCGCCCCTGCGGCTTCCAGGCAGCGCCGGGGGCGGGGCTCTGGCGGCGCGCGCACACCAACCGCCGCGGGGCCGCCCACGCGCCCACAGCGCTCCCCGCCGGGACCCGGGAGGCGACCGCCCCGCTGAGGGGCCCAGCGCCTCCTCCTCTCCTCACCGCCTCCCTTCTCCTCCCCTCACCTCCTCCTCCTCCTCCTCCCCTCACCGCCGCCCGGGCGTGACTCGCTCTCGCCCGCCTTCCAGCTCTCGAGGGAGCCCCGCCGTGCGGGAAGGGCGTCCCGGAGCTCCCCCAACACCGGCGGCCGTGCGGAGGGCACTGAGAGGCCCTCCTGAGGGGCTGAGGGACACCCCCCTTCCTCCCGCCCAGTCCCCTGAGTGATGTGAGTTTGGTTCCAGGCTGTCCCGCTCGCCCTGGGGCTGCACGCAAGGGCTTTGCCGTTCCAGCGATAGGGGATGGCAGCTCCCGGCCTCAGAAACGTGTCAGGGTGACAAGGGGAGGAAATAAAACCTGAGGGGAAAGAGCCCGGTTCCAGATGGGTTTCTCTAAACTCGTCCTCCAGGGGGAGGGGACAGCGAGGGCCTAATTTTAGAAAGAGTGCCCTGGTATCGCTGTGGAAGTGCAGGTTAGTCGAGAGGGAAAAGAAGAGCTGGAGACGAAGAATCCTAGGAGAGAAGAAAAGTCTGTGCAGGCATGTTGAGCTCAGAGCAGGCTCTGGTGATGCCGTGGTGGCTGTCACCCGTGGGTGCTGAGCGTGGCACAGCACAGATCGCTCCTCAAGGCTGTGCCCTGCTGCCTGGAGTCCTTTCCTTACCTCCCCTCTCCTCACCTCACCCCCCTACACCCTTCTCTCCGGGAGGTGTGAGTTTGGGAATGCTGACAACAGGCAGCAAAGCTCATCGGCTACTTAAGGACAGGTGGGTGGCGGTACAGGGTAGGACAGGGACTGAAGGGGTGTTGCAGCAGTGCAAGCGGTGCTTTTCACGTTTGTCACACAAAGCTCTTCACCTGCTCTTGGCGGGTGGTCCAGCTCTTTATGTCTCTTGGTCTGTGGGGTCCCATCCCTTTTGGCAGCGCGTGAAGCTGACAAACTTATACCTAGGTTTGAAAATACACTTTCAAATGCTCCAGTGCTATTTTTTCCTAGATGTAATGACATAATTACCAGTTACAGTATAGGAAGCAACAATGAAGCAAACACACGCAAACAGCTGTGAAAGAAAAGTGAAGGTCTAGCTCCCCTGGTTGAAATCGTTGCTTTTCTTCCTCCTTTTCCCCTGGTTTTCCCACCTGCCTTCTGCCGCTATATTCATTTGACCACATGGTGGGCACTGGTGTTACTTTGTATGCTATCTGCAATTATACAAATATTACATGCCGCTACTTTGTACCAGTATCTGAGCATTCGGTGGCACAAAATACAAAGTTTTGGCCGGCAAGTGGAGGTTCAGTGTGTGCTGTAGGTACACACACAACTTTCATGGAGGCATAAACTATAAACTATTCAGCTGATGCTGTAGTTTCAGCTTTAAATCCTTTAGCCAAACAACAGTAAGTTACTGCATTCCCCTAAGAACATTTCATTAATGCAGTGATATTCATTAATGCAGTGAATGCTAGAAGCAGTTGTTTAACTTATTTTTAATATTTACATACAAGATAAATAGAGGCCAGTGACTGACTCTTCTGGCACAAGAGCTAAGGGGCGTGAAATTAAACTGGCTGGTTCAGAATGAACCAGAGAAAAGTCTTCACAGAACTGTAGTTAAACTGTGGATGATCTCCTTGGCAAGAGCTCTCTGTGGACTGAGGGACTTGACAGTGATGAGATGAATCCACGGAAGAGAAATCACTTAAGGGCTATTGAATACAGCACATTTCTGGCTCTGGAAATCCCAAAGATGCAAATGGCTTGTGCCTGGGAGAGCATCTCCAGGCAAAACTGCTGTGTGTGTGCCCTGGTTTGGTGTGCCTCCCCAGCTACCCACCTGACAGAGATAGGGTAGCCAGTCAGACCCGATCTGGCAGTCCTTGCTGCCTTAAAACCTCCCCAGAGACTGTCCAGAAATTATCTGTCTCTGTTGTGTCGGGTCACCATTTTTGGTATTTATTAGGGTTTGTCTATGCAAGGAAAAAATTCTGGAGAAGTGGAAGTCATGACTTTTAAGTAGCTTGCTGTGTGGAGGTTTTTATTTTTAAATAATTATTTTAAAATTACAGGAAGCCATGGAAATAATTTGTTTAATCAGTTTTCTGTATGGACAAATAATACTAATCAAGTTTGTTCTGCTTAATTGTTGACATATTTAATTTGGTAGAGTTTTGTCTTATCTTTTTGGGGTTTTTTTCTGCATGTTTCTTTTGTCCTAGAAAGCTAAGTTTAGAATGGTCAGTGTAGCTTTAACCACTCTATTTAATACATGTTTGTATAACCTGAAAAACTGTGCCACTATAATCTGTCCAGTTCAGCCCCACTGATACCAATGCAAGGGGTTATTTTGGCTGCAACAAGTGTTGGATCAAGCTGGAGGGATTCACCTAAAGCAATTTCATTAAAAAAATTTTTTTATCCTCCACCCATTTTAGTTTTCTACTTCCTTCCTTTTGCAGAGGTGGAGTTTCAGGACTAGACATTCCAGTTTGCCTGAGACATGTTGCTACTGAGGCCTGTAGCTATGGGGGACACCCATCAGTCCACTCATTATGTTAATTGCTACTCACTTAGAGGTTATTTGGTCGAGGCTGGCAATAGACAGTCAATCTGGTCATAAAGGTTGTGCATAGCAGGAGAGCTCTGAAATCAAAGACAAATGCTCTCTGCTCCTCCAAGGGGATTTTCTACCTAATTCGGACCGGCTGGGGAGCGGGTGCTTACGGAGGTCTCAGCTTAGATTTCAGCCAAGTGCCCCAAGTTCATCACCTGAGACACACTGCCTGCTACAGACCAGAAGTGGGCTTGTGAATAGAGAGACAGTGATCCTGTGTGGCCATTAGCCAAGGAACTGGGAATTTTGGTGACTCTGCCCTGATTTATTAACCAGCTATTACTTTAGGGCTTTCCCCCCCTCCCCCCTTCCTGAGGTCCTTAAGTAAATATTCCTTTAGTAGTATGAAAGAACACTTACTGACCCATTTAGAAACCATAGCCATTTACATGTCTCAATAAACTAACTTGTGGGTAGGGACTGGAGATGAACTACACATCCCTGTTGCTGTGAGAGGGGGATACGTTGAGCAGCAGTAATGCAGATTTTGATGTATAAAGTTCTCAATCAATACAAGGCTGACTGAGGCAATCAGATAATCTGAATAATTAAATGGCTTTTTAGGGACAAATTAAAATTTATTATACACACCACATCCATCTAAATTACGTTTGGGGTCCAGGAATAAATGGGTTTATTATTTTGTTTCACTCCCGTATCACAAATGCATTTGTCTTATTTCTAGACCATTTGGAAAATAAAAAAAGAACAAGGATAAATGACACTTGCTGCTCTTTCGTATAGGAAGCAGTTCTCTCAGAAAAAAAATACTTATCTCCATACAGTTGTTCTTTAAACTTAGATATATTACACTATCACGCTTTTCCCCTCATGAGAGATGTTTCCACAATATTTTCATTGTATAGACAATGACTTTTATTATTTAGATTTTTATTTATTTTTTTCATTCTCTTCATGCTTTCAAATGTAATATCCTGCTTCAGCTCTGCATGAAGTGAATAAGAGTGGGAATTACTGGATCTTTTCCTAATGCTTTTCACTTGCTTAAGGAATTACCATAGATCAGGCTTCACCAACTAAGGCAAGGAAGTGTTTGAAGACGCAGAAGGAGCAAGTTTGGTTGTTGTTTTTTTTATTTACCATTATCAGGCTATGGTGAAAGAAGCTGGGAGTTGGAGGGCACAACAACAAAGAGAGTTTCCTTAGGCTAAGTGGAAGTAAAATAATTCACAGGTGCTCCAGCTCCCAATTCCTCCCCTGTTCCTCAAGGTGTGTTTTCGTAGTAGATCCAAGTCCACCCAAGTCTGCAGCATAGCAGAGGTGTGGCAAGGAGGTGCCACCCCATCCACCCCCAGATTCCACAGCCTCTCCTTTTGCTCTCTGTTCCCAATAGGTCTTGTGTGGCCAAGTAGAGATCCAGGAACTGAATCTGGCTGAAAGCCGAGCTGAAATTAAAAATATATATTAAAAAAAAAAATTGAGGATGCAAGAGAGGGGTGGGAATGCATAGACTGGGGGTAGAGTTGGACTCTGGAACTGGGTCTGTACAACAAGACTGAACTCTAGTCTTAAGCTAGTCTTCAGTTTGCACATGAAAAATCCTTCTCAGAACTATAGGCACTTGTAAATGAATATCATGTCCATCTCCTCCACCCTCAATTAGTCATCGCATAGCCAAGCCATACGCATTCAGTCCTTTTCATCTTTCTTCTTGTCAAGCCCTTTAGCCTGTCCCCCTCACCTACTCATCCCACCAATCATTTTAATTAATCTCTGAAATTTCTTTGAAACTAATAGTTTGTGGAATGGAGGAAAATGAGTAGGTTAGAGACAAGATTGTGAATGATGGAGGTGGGGCAAAGTTAGGAGACTTTGCAAGACCTGTTGGGTTACCTCTAGGGCAGGACACCACCACTGACTGTAAACACAGAGAAGGACTGCAGAAGTAGGGAAGGAACCACTAAAAACATTTTCCATTTTCTTAAGAATGCTGTCTGAGCAATTCAAAGCCCAGATGTTTATGTGCAGCGACATACACATGAAAGATTTGATATGATTGTCCCTAAGGTAGATAGGATGATTTCCTCTTTACTCAATAGTTAGTTATGCTAGATTTCTTACTATTATTTTTTCATATCTAGCTTTGTAGGGGATTTCAGTGGTCACTGCAAGTGTATAATTTTGATCAAAAAATGACTGAACAAAAGTTAACTACATTATCTAGAGATGAGCCTGAAAGAAACCCTGGGGCCTTGCTCCCCATGCTTTTTAGGGTGTTAAAATCTAAATGTCACACCATTAATGTCTCTGTGTTCATTATTTCTATACCATAGCATAGCAGGAGCTCTGAGAAATAGAGAATTGGGCAAAGTTCCTGTCCTGTGGAGCTCAGAGCTGGAAAAATCCTCTACTTGCAAAGAAAGCTGGCAGAATGGCAGCTGATCCTCAGTGGGAGCCCAAAGATGAAGGTAAGGAGTAGAGGAGGCACTGGAGGACATGTGGCATATGGGAAGCAGACGGCTGCTCTCAGCATTGTTAGCTGACAGCATGAAAAAATTTACCATACAAATAAAAGTACACTAATGGTGAGTGGTGGGGAGGCAGATGAACACCTTTGGGTGGATATTTACTGTGTTTGGGGACAAATTTCCCACTGGAAGTGTGAGTTTGTTCAGGCATTACCAAGGTGCAGTTTCACCATGGATAGCTGAAGTTTGTTTGCTGGCATTTTGAGGTTTCAACAAGCACGTGTTAAAGTAAGGAGTGGCAACAAAATGATTGATTTATCATCACCAATCGGGACCGAAAGCCTCAGAATGATTTGATTTTACCATCCTCAGTTAGAGGAGCTCAATTTTGTTAGGGTGTCAGAACAGACACAAAATGCTTGGCTTTTTAATTAATAAACAATCTGGCGTCCTGTCAAAGTTGACACCTCACTCTGTCTTAGCAGCTGTTGGAACAGTAGGCTCCTGGCAACCTGGGATAAAGCAGCCCTTGCAACAGGGGATGGAGAGGAAGCAAGGTCTGTGTGAGACCAGAAATGCCCAGCATAAAGAGCCTTCGAGCTGAGGGATTTCCAGTGAGCAGTCAAGCATTCCTTCTCTGAGCTCTGAGTTCACACTTGGACACGGACAGTGAGTTTCTGTTCCTGAATGTCACCAGTGGTTGGTGGCTGACAGATATAAGGACACCTGTCCGAAATCAGCTCGTGTTTCTGACAGGAGCAGCAATGAACAGAGAAAGCACTGAACAGTGAAAGTAAGTCCTGTAGGTTGCTCCTTCCCAGGGATTATAGTGGTGGAGCCTGTGGGGAAGTTTACAGAGTGCCTGCTCATGTAATGCAAATGGAAACATTCACTTTGGATGACAGTCATTTGTGTTGGAGTCATGATGTGGGAGCACTTAGGGTTGCCAAAGAGCCAAGGAAGGCATCATAGGAAGGAAAGGGCATGGCCTGGGTAGGGCAGTACCTCAAAGCATAAGCAGAGTTAAAGACTTCAGTTTTGAAGAAGGTGCTACTAAACTGCTACTCTTCCTCAATCTCATCTGATTGATAATGAAAAATTTGATCTCTGATCACAGCTGACACATCACACAGTGCCTGCGTAGCCGTGCCCCACTGGTCTGGGCAGCCCTGTCCCCTCACAGGATGGGAATGTCCTCATCTTGCCCACACCAGACCTTTACTACTTCCACAGGAGAAGAGCCAGGGTACTCAAAACCCCCAGAACTGCTGGTATTCCTTTTTTTTCCTTCAGTAATAATTGTGTACAGTTGCTAACACTGACGTGTCTGTATGTTATGTTTCCTTGTTTCAGAAGGAAGAAGAGATGGAAAATTTACTCCAGAATCAGTATTTATCCCTACCTGCTATCTGTTTTTTTTTTACAACAGGTGCAGAAGCACTGCTCACATACATGCTGGAGGAAGTTCTGCATAAACAGCTGGCAGTGCATTTGGCAGATGTGTTGGTCAGTTTGCACAGTCTGTTGAGAACACATGAACTATATGAAAAACCATAAAATTTGAATATATTAGAAACAATTTCATGAGATCAAGGTAAATTTTTAGGATAGGAGGACAACAATAAAGCAAAGGCCTAAGGGTTGTGTTGGCTGCTCGTTGAAATTCAGATTTTTAAAAATTTATTTTTTTAGGGAGTACAACTAGAAAGACATTCCAAAAATGGCTGTATGGTATTTAGAGATCTGAGAACTGGCTGCAGTGTGCACATATTTGGAAAGGCTTCTGTTCAGCTAAGAATGGGCTGTGGACTCAGGTAAGTCATGTGAGAGAGGTTAAGCACGTGTGTTGTAAGAGCTAATGGAACAACATAGCCTTGTTCTATATAAGCATGTTTTGTGCTGATGTTTTCCAGTTACTGCGTTCCTTACAGTCAGTATAGGAAAAGGTGTGTGGCTGGCAAAACTGCAAGCCCAGACAAAGCAGTTCTGGGTGTGGATGCTTGCAGTCTATTGCCAGGTGCTTCAAATAGGCATTTGTGTCAAAGATGTGAGGTCAGTTCAGTGATAGCCAATTTCAGCCCCAGATGATTACATAAATATTAATAAGAACATTGGTGTATTTCACATTTAAGTTACTGGTCTGCCAAGTATTTCCCTAACCCTGTAGCAGCAGTGGTGGGGAATATATATTCCTTCAAGACAACCAAGAGAATGTACAAAGCAAAGGAAGCTTTTGTTGACCTCTTTAATGTAACCTTGTGAGTTTAATGAGAAATGTGCAGTAGAGAAAAACAGGAGAGCAGAATACACTCAAATGAGATAGAACTGCAGTTTTCCCTGGGTTTGCTTCTCTGTGGTTTCCCTACCTGTAAAATGGGCAGAGTGGGGCTGCAGTTCTAGTAAAGCCTGCAGATCTATGGGGAATAAATATACAAGTGGTACTAACTGTTTTTATTTTTTTAAAAAAATGCATTAAGGAAAAAGGTACAGACAAGGAATGGAATTACATCTGGTAGAAAATCTAGGATTAACTTACTGGTATAAAATATTTGTTACTGGTCCCATTTTTTTGCTTTTAGGATATCAACCAGACATTTTTATTGGTTCATCAGCCTTGTAATACATCTAAACTTTGACCCAGGACTGTGTAGAGCATATACTGCCACCTAGATTTATGCTGTTTTTACTCTGGTCACTCTCTGACATTTTTACCAACGATCTTCCATTGTTATAGGCTTGCTTTTTTGGAGGGGTTTTGTTGTTGGTTTTTGTGTGGTTTGGTTTGGTTTTCTTTACACTTAAGAGTCCCTGCTGCAAGAGGCTCTGACAAAGATTTTGAGTTGATGGTTACAAAAATGCTTCGTAGGAGGAATTCTTACATGTCAGCTTTCCAGAAGGAGGAGGCAGAGTGATCAGCACCTCTCTGGAGTCACACAGATAGTTTCTTTGAAGAAAAAGGCTTGATGCTCAGTTCAGAACTTTGACAAGAAGCTGGTCAAATGAAGCACGGGAACTCTTCTGCATTATATGCTCCTGGAGGAACAGGGTGAGGGCAACAGCTTCTGCCTCCTCGCAGGAGTGGGTACTGCTGGTCCTGGGTGGGTGAAACTTACAGCCCCCTTGGGCTCTTCCACCCAATAAATCTGCACCTAAGCTTTTTTTGCCTGTTTTCACAAGTCTGTTAAGTTTCAAAACACTGCACACACAGCAGCCATTTTTAAGGAAAACGAAGGAGTGCTGTTTAGCAGCTGTAAATCAGCACAATTTACAATGTCCTTAGCTCCCCAAGTGCTCTCAGCAGGCGCTGCTGACAAAAGAGTCCGTCCTGCCCTCTTCCTGCTCCCACGCTGTCCCCTCCCTTGAGCTGACACAGCCATGAGGTGAAGTGTGTTGGGAAATAGATCCCGTTCACATCTACCCCAGTGAAAAACCTGAATGGCTGGGGAGAGAGGCATTTGCTTCTTTTCAGGGTGTCACCAGCACATCCTGGATTAAAGTCCTTGTGGAACCACGTTTCAGTGCCATTCCCTGGTCTCAGTGAAAGGCAGCAGCTTCCCCAGTTTGCCCCGACAACGTCTGGCTGGAAGAATTGTGTGGCAGCTGGAAACTCAATCAAACGACTTTCCAAAACATTTCATTCATACTGGGTCCTCAGTTGATTCCTAATACACCTTTGCTCTACCCGGTGGTGCTTCATAAGCCTTGTCAAGGCTGCTGTCCCACAAAGGCTCCTCTCAAGACTTTGTGTTGTGTAAATAAACCTTGTGCCTAGCAGGGTGTCACTGAGTTAATGTAAAGCCTGAAAAGGGGAGGGCGTGGGAGCAGCACTCCAGTGTTAACATTCTGTTTTCTGCACAGGATTGCAACAGGATTGCAACAGCCCAGCCCTAGCTGAGCCGCTGCACGTACCCGTAAACATGTCTCTGCACTTGAATTTGATATGGGTGGTGATAGAA
The DNA here is from genome assembly GCA_023637945.1 of Phaethornis superciliosus. Lineage (NCBI taxonomy): Eukaryota > Metazoa > Chordata > Aves > Apodiformes > Trochilidae > Phaethornis > Phaethornis superciliosus. Next base: position 26,956,966 of record JAJQWJ010000009.1, read on the forward strand.
CAATATACCTTTCTGGGAAGTGGTAATGGGCAGCAAGATTTTGTTTTAAGGGAATTCCAAATAAACAATAGCAGTTTTCTTCTCCGAGTGCTGATGCTTTCCAGGTGGCCCACCAGGCAGCTGAACAAAGGAAATATATATGGCAGAATTCACTCAGGGGTTAAACCTTCAGCCTAAGGAGGGAGAATGTAGAAAATCTCATGAACTTTAACAGTTATGCTTATATCTTTGTGGTAGCTCTGACTTTTTTTTTTTTTTTTTTTTTTTTTTGCTTCTCACAGATCAGTAATCAGGGGACAATTGACAGGAATAACCCCCCTGGTAAAAATACAGAACTGTTCTGAAACAAACAGCGTTTCATATGCAAAGCTGTCTGGTAAAGCACATACTCAGGGTGCTTTTTGAGGCCTCATGGGAAGTTTTACAGCTAGCAACCTACCTTTTAGCAAGTGCTTTTCTGTTAGTTTCAAAATCCTCTGTTGCTTTTTTTCTAGAAGGATTTTCCCAAAAAAGGTGATACAAACTGTAAGAAAAGTCTCAGCAGGGTTTACTGCTTCCTTCTCTTCCCCCTTCTATCTCTCTCTCCCTCCTCCTCCAAACACTGGGAGCTTTCTCAAAAAATATTTTAATATCCTGGAGATTAAACCCAGTGTCTTTAATTTGTGTTTGTCTTGTAATAGCTCTGACTTTCACCACCTTGTCCTCCCCTTTATTGGGAGTACTCCCTCTAATGTTGTTTATATGCTTGCTGTCAGGTTCAATAAGCAGTTTCTTAGCAGGGCACCTTCCCACGTGAAGGAAATGTTTCCAGTTCTTCTCTGAGCTCCTGCTTCCTCCATGTGCAGCATCTTAACAAGGCACAGCAAAGAACAACAGGAATTCGTATCAGTGGTATCTGTAAATCTTTGCAGATGGATAGAAATTAATTATAGAACCCCACAAATCTACTGGGAGCTTGGCTGTTGGGCAGCTGTTTATGGGGCATTTTATAGGTGTTCCAGGTATGCCAGTGCCTATTTTAAGGCTAGGCGTTTTATTAATAGTAGATCTGGAAAATTTTAGGAGGCTAATATACACCAATGGGCCTCTTAGGTAAAATGGAAAAGAATGTAGTAATCTGCTTAAGGATTCTCTGTGTAAATAGGGATACTGCTGAAGAGAATCAAGATAAAATGGAAATGGCAATAATTGCTCCAAAGACAAATTGGCAAACAATCAGATGGAAATCAGAAATTTAACTGGGTTCATACCTCAGGTACTTATTGAGTCTCAGGTTTAATCACTGAGTGGCATATCCACAGCTAACTCGTAGGGCCAAGGATTTCCCCTTCATGAATGGGGACAGTGAAGTAAAACTTCCCAGAGCAGTTTTAAAGCCGTGAATGGATTTTCAGCTTCGAAGTAGAAGAGATACTTTCATTTTCAGTATCTCCATAGGAGCTGTTTTTTGCGAGAAAAGGAGAGTTAGCCCTTGTGTCTAAGCCAAAATTCCAACCTAAGTAGAATGTACTCATCTAAATTTCCCTTTTGGTTTCATTTGGACAAGGTATTCTTTGGTGTAGTGTTGCTGTGTACTGTTACAGCAGTTGCTGTGTTGGGAGCTTGGGAAGATGCCCGCATGGAGGAGGTTACATAAAAACCAGACCATTGTAAGCTCAGAGAAACCCCTGAGTGTGATGATTAAAAAGAGAAAACAATTAGGGAAAACACATCAAAGAGTCTCAGTGAGAGTCCTAAAAGGAAAAATACTGATTATATTTGTTTTGATTTTGTCTTACATGAAGTAAAAGATGTGTGGTGTGTCCTGGGTCGCCACCCTAAGGGGTGTGTACTTAAAGACAACAGAATCAGACTCCAAGACTTCCATGTGGTTTATTTTGGTTGCAGGGCTGGGAAGATAAGATATAATTGTACCATATACATAGTGGTGCTATCAATCAGATGGATTATGCTTCCCATACACCCCTCACCACCTTGCCTGCCCTCTGCCTGCTAATCTGTTGCTAGCATGATAACTCCTAGCTTTCTGACCTTTAAAGAAACTTTCAACTACCATTTTTAAAACCGTCACAAACATATTTTTCTTCCTCCAAATGTGCAGCTCTTCTCTCTGATGAAAGTAGTCAGAGGCATGAGATGGGTAACATTGATTACTAAAGCTGATGTGCAAGTTCAGGTTCAATAAATTGTGAATCTTAGGGGCTAGAAATTGTTTAGAATTCCATTCCGGGTCTGGGAATAAGAGTAGACATTTATTGATAGTCCTGTTGTTCACACTCCACCAGATTCTAACACTGTTATTTTAGAACAATGTTAGATTAATTTATTTTTTTTAAAGTTTGTTAGACTGCGACTGCCCTGGGAACCATGCTAGGAAAGGTCTGAACTAATAAAATATGCAAAATGTGGTTTTAGGGCTCTCCTTTAATGTGGAAAGGGGAAGAAAAGTTATAGTAAATCCAGTAAGGGAACTGTTTACTTAACACTCTCACAGTTATTTTTTTAATGTGCCTTCTCAGAGCTTTTCGGCTAGGTTTAGTTTGTATGGACTAGCATATTAAGTAAAGTTGTTTTTTTTCTACTGGTGCATGTTTTTCAGCTGTTACTCTGTCTTCAGTTGTTAGAGTAATTTTATTTTTGGCACTCTGTTACAGCAGATCCCCAAAAGCTAAAGAAAATAAACGAACAAGACTCTGGAAATGGATGAATATAAAATATAATCTCTATAGACTTTGAATTTAGGTAGGAAGAGTGCATCTGAGTTTATATTCACATGAATCTGTCTAGCATATGTAAATTGATGTGGCATTAAGAATATTACAGATTCTTGTCTGATACAGCTGTATATGTTGTGTTGACTTCTTATCCTGAGGGATGCAGCCATAGTAAGGAAATGGAGGCCAGCAAAGCCTCTATACTGTCCTGCTGAGCAAGTCATCTCTCTTCCTGAGTCCATGTAGTGCTTGTGTGTAGCATAAAACCCCATCCAACAGCTGTGTGTATCTGAAAATGGCAGAAAAGGTGTTTCAATCTGCCTCATGTTGATAATAATTTTAGATTTACTTCCTTTTTTCCACTTTGGGAAAGGCACTGGCAATTGTGTGTATTATTTTCAATATATACATTGTAATAGTACACACAAAAAGTGTGTATTATTATTTATTTAATTTTGACCTTTTTAGAGTCCTCTCATGTTTGGGGTCCAAGCTGCTTAAGAAAGTGTCGTCCACTTTATGCTTTTAAGTATAAAGAAAGGGATGGTTGAAACAAAACATTGCAAGTGAAAGATCCTTGCATTTTCTGGTATCTGTCAGGTGATATCACCTGATTTGGTGACATGCTGCAAAATCCACCTGTTCTTCTGGCTCATTTGGGAATCTGGAGAGCAATGGGTAAATGAGCCAAACAGGATGTAGAATGTGTGTACACAGCAACACTTTCCTTCATACCTTAAAGGCTAAGAGAATTTTTCATATGTCTGGGATTTCTTGCTCTTCTGTATTAGGTAGGGCCATTTCTTTTGTTCAGAGTCTATTTTTTTTTTCTCTTCTTAAAGGAAACATTAAAAAGTCACTGTTTATATTAACAGTTTAACTTTGATCTGATCCTCAAGAAACATCAGATCTGCTTTCAAAGCTAATACAAGTGTAATGGCAAGGCAGCAGTAGCAAATATCCTTTTTCTTCTTTTTTTCTTTCTTTCTCTTTAACATCAACTCTAAAGAATGGGGTCTTCATTTATATGCAGCATTACCAATTCATGTGATGTTATATCATATATAATGATACATCTAAACACTAGCAGCTTATGAACACAGAAAATGTATACAACTTAGTTATTTTTGCTGAATCTTTAGTTTTCCTTGCATACTTGGTCCTACCTTTGTTACTCAGGGCACTAATGCTGCATTAATGTAAGAAGCAAACTGCTGCATTTATCTTCATTTTATTCTTCCAAGTCACAATAACCTGTTGGAATGACAGCCATTGTCTGTATGAAACCTTCTTAAGACTTTTAAGGGCATCCATCTGAATAGACTTTGTGGTCATGGAGGGGCTGATGCTGTAAGTATTCATTCCACTAATGGTCTCATTGATTTTTATTTACACGTTTTTCAGATTGCAGAGTTTGAGTAAGAATTTCAGGATATATGCTGAATTTAAGATCTACAGGCATATGTTAAGCTAAAACAAGGTTTCTATACCTGTCTTTAGGATGCTTATCAAAGTGGTGGCTCAGAAGCAGACTGTTCAGTCTCCAGCAAAGCAGATGAGAAAAGCAGTTGGTGAGCACTGTTAAAAACCAGGTGCATGAGTTTGAAAACATTGATCCAAATCACTTCATTATAAGTAGTAGGGAAATGTCATGATTTACTGAGATTAAACAAAGACCTGCTTAGAATCTTGTGACTTCAGCTCATAAATGGATTTCATCACTCATTACAGCTGCATAAACAAATGCATGTGGTATATATGCATGTTTTGGTTTTGGAAGTTGTTGTTTTTAAAATCCCCTCAGAGTTTTTTTAATTGCTCCTAATGAGCCAACGTTCCCCAGTTCTGGAGCGATGCCTCACGTACCTGAGCAGCACAGCACAGTCATTGCTGTTAAGTGAATGGTTTGCCTGCTTTTCTCCCTTTCTGGCAGCTGAACCATTTTGGCAAGCAAGTTATTTTAAAGGCAAAATTTACAATATGAAACCTGGTGTCAAAACTTTTATTCCTTTTATGAAAGCAATCTTACCCTGGAGCTATAAAAATATAAACCCAGCCCAATCAACAACTGGAGAAAGTCTTGTGCAGTCTCTGAGCTCACACTGGATATGTTTGTCACATAACCAGATATTTTTCAGTTGTTTCATGTAATTTTTCATGTTTGTGGCCTCATTTCTCCTGATGGGCTTCTCATGAGGCATCCTAGAAATGGATGCCCTGTGATTATCCCTGGGTAATTAGTACTTCCCCCGTGTTTTCTTGCCACTACATTGCAAGTGGGATGTGGCAAGATTAGTCAAAGTTTTGGTCTTCCTGCTGTGATTATTACCTGAAGGTGCTGATGATGGCAGTAGTTTGTGATGTAAAGCAGATATTTAAAAGTAGTATAAACCAAACCTGTCAAGCCTTTCTCTTATCTCTAGATGAAAAGTTGCTGCTTTCAGTTGAACCTATACTATTCAGCATGTTAGGCAGTCTGTTATCAAAACTGAACCTCAAGAAGATGGCAAAATGCGTGGGTAAATTCTCTGAATTTCAGTATGCTATTTCCTATACAGAACTGGGATCCCGTGTTACTCCTGGATGGGCAGTGTCTTATTTTAATGCTAGATTGTAAATTATTTTTTTCAACCACATCTAAAGGAAAATTACTTTTTTTTTTCCACCAAAGAAAAATATTCAAGGAAGTTCTATTTTTGTTGCCCTTTTCTGAGAAAGATTTAAAGATGAAACTGAAAAATAGATATTGTTGGGGGAAAATTGTACCTGTTGTACTCAAAGCCTTCTCTTCTAAAAATTAGAGTCAGGAAAGTAAAAAGAGCAACAGTAGGGTAGAGTTCATGGCCAGGGGTGCTTACACGTATATTCTATATCAATTGATTTGACCTGAGGTGGTTTAGTTTGGTTTGCTCCTTAGGAAAATAAAACAGGTAATAAAGAGAAATGTAACAAACTAAATGAAACCAAGAGCTGCTTGCTTTTCTGTCAAGCAGGCTTAATTTTTAGGCAGCCAGAGAGGAGTCTTAATCACGTGAGTTCCAAAAGCTTGCTTAAACAAATCTCTGAGTGTCTGAGGCTTTGAGTGTCGTGCCCCTTCTGTTCAAGCTTTCAGAAAATCCCATTCCTTGTCACCCCTGCAAACCTCCCCTCTTCTGTAGGTACCTAAAAAGATGCTTGACATTAGAGACTCCCGCTCCAAAACGTTGCTTTGAACGCCTTAAAATGTCACATTCAAATCAAGTACCGTTCACCCACAAACCATCTGGCTTTGCAGAGCTGAAAATGATCTTGCAATTAATTAAGCTTCTCCACTTCCTAATAAGGCCTATTTGAAAGGCTGGCAGGCTGGGGACAGCGGGGCTCTGGGGGGGACCGTGGCCAAGGGTCCCTGGGGGGGGAGGGGGGTTGTGTGGCAAGCTGAGCTTCACCGAGGAGCCCTACCTGGCCCAGGGTGGCTGCAGGGACTGGGGAAATCCCTGGATCCTTATAAGGCCAGGGAGCTGCTCCGCTCAGCCAAAGGTCCTAAAAAGGCAGCTCCATGCTCCCGCTTCCCAGAGCTGAGCTCCCCCGGGAGGCCAGCCCTGCCCAGCCAGGCGTTTGACTTACAAGGAGAGCCCTACTCAGGGGTTTTGCTGTCGCTTTTCAAGGCAGCCGTGGTGTTTACAAGCGCTAGTAGGGTTCTCCTCTGGTTTAGTGAAGAAGGGGGAGAGCTCGGTGGCTGAGCCTCCCAGGGCAGGCAGGTTTCTGGGACGGGATTGATCCCTGTGCAGGGAAGGAAGTGCACTGTGGGAAGCAGTTCCGAGTCTCGAAAGCCTCTTAGGTTATGGCTTTATACTAGAAAGTACTAGGCAGCAATATGAACTCCAAGAAATTTACGTCCTTTTTTTTTTCCTCCCTCCCCTGGCTGCCATTCCCACGTTGCCTCTTTTCTTCTGCTTGCTCAGAGAGCCATGCTGTGTTCTTGGGTTGATTTGTTCTGAATCCAGGGAAGAGTTTTCTGCTCAGATTTACAGCCTGGCTTACCAAAAAGTTGTGGTAGTGTAACTGAGTGCTTGGGGGATAGGAAAGAGGGGTGGGGGAAAAAACTTTGTTATTAACGCCTCATGCTCTTCCTAACATGAAACCAAAGCTTCTGTGCTCTCCTCCTGAATAAAAACTCTTCAAATGCTGAATATTTAATTAGATATTTTTTACAAGTTTAATTGAAAGTTTCTGAAGGATCTGATTATTGGCTTATTTATTTCACATGCCAAGAAACAAGCTTAGTTACAGTCTGATAGGTTTTAAGGGCAAGTTCTTTACTGGAGCCAGATTTTGGAAAGGCTTGAATATGCTAATTCTGAAGTGGTTTGACACAGGATTTTTTCTTTTTATTAAATCAACAAATCATCCTAGCTTAATTTGAAAAAATAAAGAGGGGTTTTTTTCAAATTTAAGATCTGTGACATTCTGGCAGTGCACTGAGTGGTCATGTTTCAGAAAGGGGCTTACATCAATTTTTCAAGGGGGATATTTGGGAAAAGTCCCTGGATAGTGTGCTCTTTCAAGCATGAGAGATGTTGGGGTGCAGCTCACAGAATCTGAACACATTGTACTGGGGCACAGCAGTTTGTCTCTTCAGAACCACATGCTTCCTTAGTTTATCAGGCTGCTCCTGGCAATTCTGTTCAACCTTTGGACTTTATGGCCTCTCTCAGGATGCAGCACTGGTTCCCTAATATCTCTTCTCTTGTCTCTTGCCAAGTTTCCAGCAGGCAATGAGGCCATGACAAGCAGGGTCACAGGTGTTGAAGGAAGTCAGCAGCACAAACAGCCAAAAGTGGATTCCACAGTTACAGGATGGAATACTGCTTTTCTGGGTGAATCTGTCTGACCATCTCCATCTTTTCTTTTTCAGAGACCACAAGGTGTTATCTAGCTCCTTTTGCTTTTGTACCAGGGCTAGGTGTGTGCCTGTGGATTTAGTAGGTGGGGTTAACAGTACCAATGGTGTAGATAAAAATCATTAAAAAAAAAAGAAGAAAAAAGAAAAGATAATGCCATGTACTCATTTAATGCCCGTTGTTAGCTCTGTTGTGCATTTTCTAATGTTCTTATATTGCCGATTCTTTAATTATTTTTTAACTGTCATGTAAAGCTTGGGTTATTCACAGTTGAATGGTGATAAAGGAGATATTTTAGGAAAAAACAGAGATCAGACAATAAGGAAGAGGGTAATTAGAGACAAACATTGATCAGACAATAAGGAAGAGGGTGATAGCAGCTCTGGTACAATGATGCAGGAGGTGGGGTGTCTGACTAATGGCTACGGAATTTAATAATTTAGAAGGAAAAAAAAATACAGCTATAGGTTCTGGACAGTAAATATAGTAAGGAATGTTTAACAAAAATCCTGGTTGGCAAAGAGATACCCCTACATTTGACAAACAAGGTAGGGGATAGGCATAAAGGGTTGTGCTGGAATATGGGGAATACTGCTCTCCAAAGCCATTCTGCCCTGTAGTAATTTTGGTTGGCTGCTGGTAGTGGTCCCAACATACACTCTGTGTCAGGTTTTGTGACTCAAAGCTTTGGAGGATGTTGTTGGGAAGACATCCATGAGATGATAGTGGGAGGGCTTCCAGAGGCACAGTGGTTATTCTGAATCCAGAAAATGCCCACATGTAGTTTTTCAAGCAAAAAGCAGCTCTGCTGCAGTGTTCTGTTGTCCATACTGTGCCATCAAAGCAAAATAAACTGTCAAGCTTTTTAAGAAATTTTAGAAAAATTTAGAACTTTTTTTGACTGTTAGAAAAGTTCTTTATACACACAAAATACTTGAATGCACCCAAAATACAGTTACTCTGAATTAACAATCCCCATCTCATGCTTAGTGGTGTCATTCTCAACCTGTGGTTGTGTTGCTTAGTACAAAATGTAGCAGCTCTGCATGGAGCTCTCACTAGTCCTTGTTTATGTACAAAAATTTGTAGCAGAACAGCTCTGTCAGCTGTAGTGATGTTAGTATTTTTTTATAGACTATTCCAACTGTGATCTTTTGCCTGAACTGACTTATAGTGAAATCAAGGAGAAATTCTCCTTCCAGTATCTGAATTAAGTTGAATTGTAGGATCTCATTTCAGAAAATATAAACATACCTAGTTCAGAAGGTTTCACTGCTTTATACTGATAAAACAGTGGAAACTTGTGAATGTTTTGGAGGTGAAATTTATAAAACCCGGGGCCCTTTCAATCACAGAGGTGGTCTGAAGTCCCACTGCCTAATGGTAGCCCTCATGTTATCCCTGTCTGCAGTCTCAACCCTTTGTTCATTCTCTAGTCATCAATCTCCAGTTAATTCAGTGAGACTTGTTTTGGAAAAAGGTGACTAAAGCTATCTGAATTTGCCCTTTAACCATATGAGGAATTCAACTACAATTCTGATAACACGGGTTACAGAACAAGCTGATGTTGTTTAAGCCATGCATATTAAATGTAATCTGTGCTTAGAAATGGAACCATTATCAGGAAATGCCACTAAGAATCTAAAGAATCGTTAATAAATAGCTTATTACTTCCAGGGATAGGCTCTGGAGGTAGTTTATATAAAGTGAGCAGTTTAGTGTTGGTACATTTGGTCAGTAAGCAAATACATTTTTATAGTAAATGTTTTTTGATGTAAATAGTACAAGCTCACATGTGCTGAGCTGTCAATGTCATTGCCACTTGTGAAAATCAAACTTCCAGAATTTAGAGATTCAGCCATCACAGCTCCACTAATTTCTTGTTGCTTTAACATGGTATGTTGGAAATCAGAACAGAGAGCAGATAGTGCTGGCAAAGCATTTGTTGCTTGCTGGCTCCTGCAATGGATTATATTCATTGTAATTTCTAAGGCTGTTGTAATTTCTTCTTCACCAAGTGGAAATCCTTCCATTTTAATGAAACTCCCCCACCCTCCATCCCCCCCAACTCTTCAATGCTTGCAATAGATATCCTAAAGGCAAATGGAGTAGTTAGTCCTGAGTAACCTGTCTGACTTCATAGCTGACCATGCTTTGAGGAGGAGGTTGAAGTAGATGTCCTTCTGAGGTCCCTTTCCACATGAATTATCCTGTGTTTTTTCAAAAAATCAAGGCTATTTCTGTACCTTTTTTTGGATACTACGCTTTCAAGCTTTTTGAGATGGTCCCTTTTCAGAAAAGGCTGTAGCACTGTCACAAGCTCAACTCTGATCAGTCAGTCCCACTGAAGTGAAATGGTAAGCAGATGTCATGTTATCCTTTAAACATGGTTACTAAACCAAGTAGGCCACTTTGCACACAAGACAGGACTAGCCACAGATCCTGGTGTTCAGTGTGTCTCAGGAGATAGACTGTGTGTATTAAAAAAATATTTCATCAAGAATATTTTATCTGGCCTGCCAAAAACCTAGCAATGTATGATTATGTTTTTTCAGATATTGTGTCTTTGGGATTCATTTGATCTGAGAAGGAAAATATATGTTATCTCTAGGCACATGGGATGTCATCTCTGTTTTCTCCAGGTTGCACAATTTATACACTATTTACATAGAGTTACTAAAGTCCTGTCAGGGTGCTTAATACAACTCATGGGGCTGGAGTGTTTTTCATGGGCCCTAAGAGCACCATACAGTGCTACTAAAAGAGTTGCCAAAAGGAAGGTGGATTTTCTGGGGCTCTCATCACAGGTGAGTATATGCCATCTTTCAAAGGTGCTAACCAGGAACACCTTGAAGTGCTAGGCTGTAAACTACAGCAGTCCAGCAGCTGTTGTGCAAGCTTTTTGATTCTTGTGGTGAGAATGGGAACCTTAAAAATTAGGTAGGGTAGAGAGCAGGAAATGGGAGCCATTACAGCTGTCCCAAGGGAAGTGGTTCCACTTGTGAATCACAGTCCTGGTTTTGCCATGCAGTGTGGGAGTGGTGTCCTGTCCCAGGCGGATATTGCTGGTTTCTGGGACCTGGAAGGTCTAACTGCTCCAGGGGGAAAAAGAGCAGGAGACTCTCAGACCCACCATCATTTCACCTCTGCAGCCTCAGAACCATTGTTTGGGCAGCTGGAGCAGGGGAGAATCAGGACGTGTCAAGCCCTGTATGCCTCCTGAATTAAGTGATATTAAGTCCATTGCTTTTGAAGGTGACCAGAGAGTGACAAGGACTGCAGTCCTTTACTGAAGAGTCTGACCACATGCCACATAAGCCTTGGGTTATCCCATGGAGAACAAAACCTACTACTGTGTGAGACAGCCCAGGGTGCCAAGTCTTGCCTTTCCCCCACCTCCATGAGTCACACAGACTGGAGCTTGTCTCACGGTGGCACAGGAACCTCCTGCCCTGGCTCATACTCCAGTCTATCCTAGAGGAAATCTGCATAGGCTTCTGGGCTCTGTCACTGCACCCCAACACTGCCACACCTCAGTTTCTTCAGGCCATCTTGTCAGGGCACCTCTGACTTACTCATAACGGATGCAGACATTGCAACCAAGCAGTCCCTCCTCTGCTGCTTCTAGAGGCTTTTTCAGTGCTGGGAGCAAAGTGCCCCTTCACTTTTTTCTGTCTAGTCCAAAGCCTTTACAGGAGCTGTTTCCACCTATTCTCAGGAAGAGAAGGCAGAAACAAGATAGATCCTGGCAGTTGAGTGTTGCTGTTCTTTATCCTTCTTAAGCCAAATAATGAGACAAATTCCCAAACCACTGCTCGTGCAAGGCTTGTGTGTGCTTTCTGCAGCAATAATAGCAATGACTCTGTGTTAGCACCACTCTGCTATTTGCAGTTTGAGAAGGACTGAATGTGGATAGTGGAGGGTGAATATGGGGTGAAGAAGGGACAGAGATGTGTCTTCCACTTCTGCATCTTTCTGCACTGTTTGAGTGCATTTCCCTCCACCTCCAATGCAAAGATGCACAGAGCTGTACCACAGCTCACTCACCAATGAGCAGATCATTAGGAGGTTTCCATTGTTCAGAAATCATGGTGGGGAGGAAGCCAACATCTGAGTCCCCAAGACTTCTGCTAATGTTGTGGCTCACCAAAGATCTTTCATCTCAGCCTTTATTTCTTGCTATGAACTTGTAACCCCAGTCTTGGACTAGAGGTGCAGCAGCAGCAATTATTTGGGGAACTTAAGTCTTTGGTATAAATTTGAGTTAGTTTTGTGATATTAGGAAGCTGATGCAGTGGAATTTCTGTATCATGAGGTGTCTTTGCAGAAAGAGAGTCTGTTGTTAAATCTTAATGGCAATCCAGAAAAGTGCTTGCAATTCTGGACTAAAGGTGGCACTTACCTAGTAAAGTTAGGGAGTGAAAAGTCTCCAGAAAGAAAGAAAAGGAGTGAGTGAAAGTCTCCAGACCTGACAGGAGTGACCTAGGGCCAGGTCTATTGGTCTTTTGTTGATAGACTTCAGCTTTGTCTGCTCATCTGTCAAGATAGCCAGGTGTAAACTATCTCTATTAGAAGTTAAATGATTATGTTAAGGTTGCTTGTGGCCTGAAACAATAACCCCTGCTAAGGGCCTGAGTTCATTAGGTCAGTAATTAGGTTATTAGGCATACAGCTGTTCTGTGTAGGTTTTTAATTTCATGTTCCATCTGACTTGCATCCATTGACTTCAGTTTAGTTTGTAAAAGACTGTTCGTGTGTACCATGAACAGACTGTAAAAAGAATTGTTGAAGAAACAACGGGGAGCAGCTTCATACAAGAAGTCTCAGGCTTTGTGAAAGGGCAGAAGAAATGAATCTACCATTTCTACAGAAGTTAGATTTAGCTGAAGGACCTTAATTCAAAGAAAGCAACCGGTTTGGAAGGACCTGTATGGTTTGGAAGAAAATTCTTGCATTTGCCCAGAGCCTGTACCCTCACAGAGGACCTGTTGTAACCCAGAGACTCTACTGGAGCTCTTAGGAAGCTGAGACAAGGTAATCTGCACACGGCTGATTTCTGTTTTTTTAAGAGAAGCTTTGCACATATGACTAAATTCCCAGCTGAGTGAGTTTAGAAGCCCCTGGATGAAACAACTGGACTCTCATTCTCAGGAAAGAGGATCCACACTGTGTGCTTAGAAAAGCCAAACTCGGTTGGTGCTTTGCTCACTCTACAGAGGCTCACCACACATTGTATCTTGTCAGACTGGGAGCTGATTACATGTGCAAAGAGAGAAGCATGATCACATCTGTTGTCTAGAGACAGTGGTCCATTCACTGGCAACTCAGGACCAGAGCTTTCAGATGATTTCCTCACCTGCCTGTATGCTCAGGTAAGAGAAAAAAGGTGCATACCAGGGTCTTAGTGACAGGAAGATTAAAAGAATCTTGGACCTGAAAGGCATGGAGGAGATTTCAGAGGTGGGATTGCAGTATCTTCTGAAAGATAGAGGCAAGCTTGCAACAATTGGATTTGTTCAGATGGAACCAGTTTATCTTTGGGACCTCTGATAACAATTTCCACAGTCAAATTTAATTTTTACTTCAAAAAGTGTGAAGAGTTGCTTCTGCTTTAGGGCAGACTGTAAGCATTTCAAAGCACTGTCCCTCAGTAACTGCCATCTACTTAGATAGCTATAGCATCTTGGAAGTTCACAATAAAATAAAAGGGGGACTCCTTTTAATTTCTGTATACTAAACAGTCTTCCCAAAATTCTGGTAGGATTGCACAATATGTTGAATCAAAATATGTAAGTGAACACAAACCCCACCAATCTTGCAAGTTATTACAAGTTTGTTATTTTATGTGGGTTTTTTGGTTCTTTTGTGTGTTTTGTTTTTTTTTAAAGACAATATAGTCAATAAAGTCAGGAGGGGAAGTGGAATTGCTGGCTACCAAGTTCTAGTTGTTATTTTTAATGTAACAGTACTCTTTTCCTGGATGGGGAATACACATGAGAGGACAGGTGGATGCAGATGGAGCACTCGGAAACAGGGGGGGTTAGGTCAGGCCACTGTCAGCAGGAACTGAACAAGAGCTTGGGCTAACATTCCTAGTAAACCTTCAATTAGATATTCAAGCTAATGAAGGAGAGGCTTAACCTTAAAGACATCCTCTTCCTGGTGGTTTCTTGTACTCCTTGGTGCTAAGGCTTGGGGGAGTTCTGAGCACAGATCTGCCACAGCAGCCTTTTTCTGGAAGTAGTATATACAGCTCAGCTATCTGCCCAGTATCACAGGAGCTTTAGAGAGTGCACATGGGCTGCATTAGCATTTCTGATTAACCTCTGCATTTTGTGCAAATGTGCCAAGGTGTTAATCCTTCTGCTAGTGTAATAAGCTGGAAAAGCTTTAGGTTGAAATCCAGGCAGCATCTTAAAAAACAACTTCTGTTTTTGTTATTGTCTTGATTGGCAGACTGAACCCCACTTGATCTGATTATTTTGCAAGTAAGAAATGTGTTCAGACTGACAGCTTGTACCTTGTGTTTTATCTTCCAAAAGAATTTTTAGAGTCTTTAGTTATAAGCTTCAAAAATAGTGCAGGTTTATAACTGAGAGACTGGCAGATGCTGTGGATAAAATCAAGGTTTAAGTACAGCTATTAATTTCACTTGCTGGTTTCATGTAAAGCAGTGCTGAAGACAAATGCATTATAGTTGGCTTTTAAGGATACTAGCACCCTGAGAAACTGTTTATATATCTCTTGCCTATTCCTTGTAACTCTTTGTAATGCTTCCAGAGACTACAATGTTATACTTAGATAGAAGAGCTGATCTACCAAAGCGTTACCCTAGGAATGAACTCCACTAATCAACTGCTCATGACTCCAACAGATGTTTCTGTTTTTCAGACAATTGGAACCTCATGTTCTATATTTTTAAATTATTTTTTTTTCCCTGTACTTGCAGCAAATGCCCCACTACACATGTGAGCTTCAAAAACTTGTCACATGATACCAGGAACAAATTGTTAAGCCAGTCAGCAAGGTTCAGGTTTGAAGTGGTGGTCCACGGGAGGCAACTGGGTCTTAGAAGCCAGAGGCATGGGTTGTGGAACCACCATGCTGTGGTTTTGTTGTAAATGCCAATACTCTATTTCAGCCTCTCTATGAAATTTGGAAATGCCAGATGAACTCAGATCAGAACTCTTTTTTTCAAAGACTGAATCACTTTAGGATGTCGAGATAAAGCTAAGGGATACTTTTGAGGATATGACTATTATACTTTTGAAACCACATAAATGGGATGAGAATTGTTTGTACGATGCTGTTATGTAAGGGCTTAGCTCCTGCAGAAGGTCAAAATTGGAGAATTTTCAGTCATAATTGAAATACAGATGTGAAGAATTAACTTCTTCCTTTGATTTCTTTAGTCCGTTACATCTAACTTACCACTTCGGGTTTTTCTAATTGATTAGTGACCCATAGATCATTGATCAGTTAAGACCTTTCTATGATTTGTGCAGAAGGCAAAAGAACATGGGTAGAAAGGGGTGTGTGGGTATGTTGGTTAGTATGTTGTCACTCCACAAAGATGCAGCATAGTCTGCTGTCAACAAAATTAGAACTACTTAGTGAAAACAAAACACCTGTTAAAAGAGTACAATGGAGCCATTACAAATTGTAGGCACTGGAGACACGCTTCTTTGGGATGATGGCAACTCATTTTTCTGTTAGCAGTGAGCAATTAACTGTGAACTTTCCCCTACCCACAGCTCAGCCATGCTGGATTGATTCAGGAGCCATGGCAGAACATGGCTAAATAGGCATGACCGGGAGGTTTATCAATATTCACACTTCGTTAACCAAGCAGGATCCTGACCCAGTGTTGGATACCATAGCCAGAACTTTTTCTTTTCACCCTTTCTCAAAGTAAATACTTTAACTTGCTGCTGGACTTGATTGTCATGATAAAGACAAGCACAAAGAACTGTGTGAGTTGCAAGCTGTTTCATTAAGTGACTGGGAAAGGGTGAGAGTGAGGGTAGAGAAGGATGAGGGCTGCCTCTGCAGCCACTCCTGGGATATTAGGTACTTCTGAAACATTTCTCAGCGGATAAAGATTTAATCAGTTAAGAATATGACCAGTAGTATGCATTGGGCATATTTCATTGTTGTTTTCAAGCTGGTAATATGCTCTCTTCTTTGAGCATTGTGTTCCTTCCTATTGTTTTAAAGCTAAACTCTAACCTCCTGGTGCTGTTTGCATGTGTTTGATGGAACCTGAACTTGAGTTGAAGGTCTGGAGTGCCAAAGGATTTCTGTCTGCATAAAGATTCTGTGTTTTCATGGGTCTGGTTGAGATTTCCTCCTTGTTTCTTGCAGTCTCTGTGTAGAGAAGGAAACTGAGAAGCCCCTAAAAGATGGGTATCACAAAGCCAGGGAATGGTCTTCATTAGAACATGAGCACAGAGTGATGGGAATGGGAGGAGGGAAATCGTTAGAGGAGAGAATGACATCATCTAAGGAATGACAGGACTTCCAGAAGAGGTTGACTAGAAACGCTGAAATTGGCTGACAAACCATAGAGAGAAAAGATAAGAGTATCAATTTGAAATTCTGGCAAGTGCCTTCTGAAATAGAGAAGAATTATTTCAGTGGAATGAAGGAGAAAGAGGTGGACTGAACAGAGTCTGGCATGAACCTCGAGGAGGAGAAGACATCCAGATGTTGCTGCAAGTAGTAAGCCCAGTCAGTGATCTTAGAAATCAAAGAAGGTGGGAGATGAGTGACACAGAGTAGGCAGTACTTTAAAAAGGCACAGCTGGGCAAAGAATGGATTCAGGTTCTTTTAAGTTAGCAGAAATTCAAACAAACCCAAGATTGTGCAGTAGAAAGAAAATAAACTCTGGAGCAGAAGAAAAGATGTAAGGGTGAACAAAAGGAAAACAAAATTGATTTGTGGATCAGTGGAGAGACTAGAAGGAAAGCAGGCAAGAGGTTTCTTTATGGGATGTGAGAGAGGGCCTTATTGGCAGAGAAGAAAAGAACACATTGTGCATTATCACCTTATTTTTTGGAAGTGATAAGCAAGGTCCAGCGCAAAGAGAGAGGTGGGAACAGAAGAAAGGGAATATTTGGGCAGCAACAGTTTTGAGGGATGGTCAAAGGAGCTGAAAAGGCTGCTAAGATCATGAATTATTACGGTGGTTAATTTCTAATGGTAGAAAGGTGGCAGGAAAGAGGGGGAAGGAAATCAGTCTTCAGGGGTAGACTTTCACCATGAAATTTCCTCTGCAAAAGCAGAGGGTGCAGTACGGGAAAAGAAACAGAAGGATTAACAGAGAAGAATATAACATGGAGAGACAATCGAGCTTGTTGATAAGAGAAAGGGAAGATAAAAGTAGGGAGAAGACTGAAATGTGGTCTTCCCGTTCTTTGGGTGCTTGATCAGACCTTCTCCCTGGCATTGTCTGTCCTGACAGGTTTGGTCTCATTTCATCTCTCTAAATAGGCAGTCCTGTAGCAGGTATGACAGGCAACTTCTGGAAACAGTTGTTCCTGCTTCTCAGAGTAGCCTGGCAGCTACTGCTAGAGCTGATGTTGGATCTGCTGAAATGAATGTGAAGAGCCCAGCTGGTGTCAGTAGTACTGGATCAGTCTATATCTGATTTAAAAAATCACTTTTCCTGTGGCTATCTTTTCAATCTCTAATTCCCTGACATGTCTACCAGAGCAATACTATGAAAAACTCAAATCAGAGTGTGTCTGAAAGAACATTCTCTTCTAAAGGGACATGCATATCAAGAAGTAACAGCAGTGAGTAGAGCTGAGATGCTGAGTTAGTCTTTTGGACTTAACAACTTCCACAGTGGTAGTCTCATATCTGGAGACTGATCAAGGTTGTCCCTGTAGGTAAAACTAGGGAAGGCCAGACCACATTAACAGACCTGGGGTTGTGTAGAGAGACCAAAAGTCTGAATAACCAGAGAGAATAACATCAAGTGGTTCCCCAGACTCAAGATAGCTTGGTTCAAATAATTCCCAGACACACAGAGATGAGAGTGAAGATACATGCTCAGGCTAATAGCACCATCTCCACACCCTGTTCTGGGGCAAGAGGAATCAGTTAACCAAAGCCAACTTTGCCTGTAACCCTAATTAAGGAGCTCCTGTAGGTTTCTTGAAGCGTGTGAGGAAACCCTGTTGCCCTCTTCCCTGTTTCCAGCTTTGTGGCCAGAGAGATGGAGAGGTTCTTCCTTCTGAGAAGGGTTTCCAAAAGTCTTAAATCATAAATCTTGTGTATGTGCATCTAAAGGACATGGACCTGGGTGAAGGTGTCCCCTAGAGAGGGTGATGGTGGGAGATCTGCTCTGTTGGGGGCAGGTCAAAGCAGTGGTTGTGGGGGAGAGTTTGCAGTCCTTGGGAGGGGGTTTCAGGCTGGCACCTGTCCCAGCTGCATCCCTGCCCTGGCTCACATCCCCACGGTGCCATCACCACGCAGTCATCTGCCGGTTCCACACCCACGGAGCACACCAGGAAGGAAGCGGCTGAGCTCTCCAAGTCAGGAGGATTACAGGAAAAAAAAACCAACCAACCCAACAAAAACCCAACTCGCAACAACCCAGGCAGCAAACAGCAGGCAGCCTGTGTATTGTACCGAGTCCTCCCGGACCAAAGGAATCCTCAGCCCCATGATTCATGCTGAGCTGGCCCGCTCCATCCGGCAGCAGCCACCCACTTTTAACTGGGTGCCGGCTCTGCCACTGCTGCTGGCACCAAACCCTGCAGCATTTCAGGATTCTTTTGTTAGTCAGGGCACTGGCACTTCCTTTGCCATTTGTCAGCCTCCAGGAAGGCTTGTGTGTGAGTAGGGGCTTTTTTTTTTTTATTCTTTCTTTTTTTTTTTCTTTCTTTCTTCCCTCCTCCTTCCCTTTGCTATTATTTTGTTCATTTACACGTTTGGAACCTGGAGGTTTGATTCAGTCGCTTCCTTGCTCTCCACTTCCTGTAGACTGAAGTCTGTTTGCTGATGATTAGCCAATGCTGGCTGTTCTGGCAATGAAGATGTCTCAAATCAATCCTATCCTGTCTGGCTTTCCAGGAAGAGAGCTGCCCCTCCCCTTGCTCCCCACAGCCCCTGTCATCCAAGACTGAAATTTATCAGAGCTGCTCCGAGCAGGAAATTAGCTCCTTTACAACTTGTTCTCCACTGCTTCTCATTCACTTTATTGTTTTAACATTTTCCAGAAAATAAGGCAGAAAACAAACCTGCTTCCTCTGTAGAAGAGATGTGCTGTTAACCTGTGAAATGCTTATTTCTCTGGCAAACTGCTTCTTATCTTTATAGCAGAACTACGAGATGGAAATCAGTTGCAGTTAAACTGAGATAATGAATAAAACTCTGGAAAACATTTAGTCATCCTTTAGCATCCTGAAGATAAGGATTTCTACATATAGGCATCAAAGCTATAATGAACACCAAGGGAGGGATAGGCTCTGGAAAAATGAAGTGAAGGGTGCTGCCTACAGACTTAGGAATGTGTTTGTGAGGAACTTTTTTGGGGGGCTTAGGTCTTCAGGTCTTCAGCACCTGTATTGTCTGAACTTTCCTGAAGAGCTGAGCACCTGTTGCTTCCATGCATGCAAAACTCACCTTAGAACTGCATGCAGGTAACAGAGAAGTGGTTTTTGCTGATTTTATGTCTGACTTTAAACATAGATATATTTGTGTTTTCTGAGTGCCTTTCCAACAGCAACACTGGGAGATTATTTTTTTATATATATGCCAAAAGAAGACACTCTCTTAATTAAAATCAGACATTTGTGGTGCTATTCAGCATTAAAAATAAACCCCTGCCTTTGCCAGAAGTAAATTTGGCAATTGTGTGCTCCCTGCTGCAGGAAAACAATGTCTCTCTGTAGAGCTCAGAACCAAGCTTTGGCAGTGAATTGAGGCCCGATGTCCATTGATCTCAATGGAAAACCTATTATTAGAAAGATCACTGTGACCACATCCTGCCATCATTTTGTCCCCAGAACCACCACTGAGGTCAGCAGGATTTTTGTGCAAATATTTATGGCAGGATACAGCCCACTTCAGGGCATTCTGAGGGCTGAACAGGCCTTCAGCTGCAATGTTCCTTCTTCATGCTGGATCCTATCAGCCCACTAAAATCTGATCCGTGAGCAATTCAGAATCCCACCATCTAAGCTGGTGTTGACTGAAACCAAGTCAGTCAGTTCGTGCAATTTGAATGCAGACATGAGGCAAGACTCTGGCATTGCACAATGTCCTGACTGATTATGCTGTGCCTTGGACACTGAATGGGTCGTATCCTCCTAACTTCTCAAGAAAGCAGCAAGGAGTAAATTACTGCTGAGATACATAGGCCTGTGGCTTTGGCAAGTGAAAACTGTTGATAATTAAATAACTCGAGATTTTTGTTTTCAGCAAATGCTTTGCATGTGTGACTTAGTGCAGCTAATTTCCTGCTTGCCAAATTCAGTTCTATCAACACTTATTGGAACCACGAGCTCGGATAGTAGAGGGAATGCTCTCTCCTTCATCCTTTTGATATGGGGAATAAATGAATTCTTTTCAGCTTACTGTACATCCGTGTTTTCACTGGACAGCAGAAAACTGTGTCACTGACTCATTGTTTGATCTTGGGTAAATCATCTAATCCTGTCTATCCCAGTACCCTCGTCTGCATAAATAATGTAATGACTCTCATCTGTCTTTACAAGCTGTTGGAATAGCTTTGGTTTATATAGTTTTAGCTTTACTTTAGTCTTTTCCACAATGTTTTATTGGTGAAAGGAGGCTTTTATCCAAGTCAAAGCCAAAAGGTTTCTTATCCCTGTCTGGGTGCTGAAATAATCAGATTTCACAGATTTTTACAATTCTGCAATTTCTCTGATAAAATGACAACCTGGCATTTTCAGCAGTAGCTGCTGGAGTCCAACAGGGCTTTTGGAAAGTGGGAGAATTCCTGTGCTGTGAACCTGTTATTTTCTTCCAAATTCTGTACATGATTCCCTGTAAAAAGTGAAACAGGCAAAACAACATCTTGATACTCACCTGAAAGAGGAGTTACACTACTGCCTGGTTCATATGAAGAATGTATTTTAGACTGAAGCCTAAAAACCTGACAAATTAAAAGCATAATAATTTACCTGGTAATCAGCAGCTATAAGGAGGGGGAAAAAACCCCAAACCATCAACCCAATAAACCCAACAAAAAAAGCCAAACTCAAAACTTGACCTGAAAAGATAAATGGCCCAAGACATTTTCAGCTATAGACTGTGCAGAATGATTCTCTGCAGTATAGTCTGCATCTTGAGGGCCAGGACTAACATGTGGTTTATGGACTCGTTCTCTTCCTCCTGTAGTTATATGTCTGAAGAAAATGTCACTAATGCAGGGAAAAGACCATGCCTTGCTAGTAACAGAATTTTAGGTTGAATTTTTTGATATTATTTCAAAGAAACTGGCCTCCTGGAAACCTTTTTCACTCAGATAAAACTTCTGGAGGGAAGAGATGGCAGGATATGAGGATATGAGATCTGAGGGATGGGTGGTAGTCTCAGTAACAGCACTTCTAAGGTATGTGGGGGAGAAAAGTTTGCTTCTCTTTTTTTTTTTTTTTTTTTTTTCTAACCTGACTTTTCTTTAGCTTTGTTGAAAAAAAATTTTTACTTTTCCGTTTCAATAGCATCCTGATGCAAGAATAAAAACTAAAATGCTAAAAAGGGTTGCAAAAGGGAATTCTTGTTTTCCAGCCAGTCCTGAGCCGGAACAACTCTGTGTTTGTGAAGGGTTGGAAAGAGAGAGAGAGAGGTTTCCTCTTAAACAGGAAAAGTGTAATCCTGCTACTGCACCTTAGTCAGAGGAGATGTCTGGTTCCCTGACAGAGCTCACTGGAAAGCAGTTTGCTTTCTGTCCCACAGAGCAGCTGGGGCAGAGGCAGTAAGTACTCCAGTGGAGACAGCTTTGTGGTTAATGTGCTGAATCGGGACTCAGACTGGGTTCAGTTCTGGCTTGTCCAGACATTTATTTAATCTTGAGCAATGTGTTTAACCTGTCTGTGCTTCAGTTTCCTATCCGTGAGAGTTTGCCTGAGTGAGGCATCAGTGAACTGCCCTCACTACAGATGTGATATTCTTTCAGTCTAACCTGTTAAGCAAGGTGAATTTTTTAAAGTTAGCTTAAGCTTTTTGGGAATAGGTTTAAGCTAAATTGCAGTTGCCAATTTTCAACTCGGAATGGTTTTTACTCTTATTTTGCACAGATGCATAAAAAAAATCTGATTGAATCAATATAATGAAGCTGACAGGTCCATGCACATGTGTTTGTACCTAAAAAAATTTTTTTCTCTAAACGTTGTCTGTAGGGACAGAAACTACCTTTTGTCAGGCTGCCTACACAAATAATCAAATGTTTCCTAGGCAGTCCTGGAGATTTGAGTCTAACAAGAGTTGGGGCTCTTATCTTCTGGGCTCCCCCACCTGGAAAACCTCTACATTCATATGTATTTTGTAGGGAGAATGAGATACTCAGACTTCAGGAGGTGCAGAAGACCTTATGATCAAGGTTTCTTACAAGACTCTAATAGAAAGTGAAAATATACAGGGTGGGAAGTCTTGATATTGGTCTCCATCATTGCAGAGGCTATGACAGTGAAATCAGTGATTTGATTGCTGCCCTTTAAATGAAGATGTGCAGGTTCAATCTGCACAAAGAAGTTGCAGCCTTGAAACAGAAGGGAATCTTTTAACTGCTTCCTTCTATTGTCTTACTATCTGCTTTGCCACCAATGTTTAGTGGTTGGTTTGGGCTTTTTTATTTGAATTAACACCATGGGTTTTGTTCCTGAGAATAATAATAGCAATAATACAAAATTACTGCTTTGCAATTAATTTTGGAATGTGCACATGGAAATCTTCAGGAGTGAAAATAGCTGCAATGGGTGATTGTTGCTACTAGCAACGAAAATGTTTGGCTTAAGGTATTAAAAAAAAAACAAAAATCAACCAAACACCTCAGAGATGCTGAAATTTCCTCTGGATAAATAAATGTGTAGGCTGAGTGCATGAGATTCTCAGGCACTGGGCACTGGAAGGATAGAGGGAAGATGGTGAATACCCTGAAGTCCTGACCTGCCTTTGTGAAGTTCTCCATCCCACAGGCACTAAGTGTTCTTTAATGCAAGTCAAGCACTCCAAATGAGGAAAGAGAGAGAAATGCGTCTGAGCAGGAAGCTTCAAATATTCTAAGACTAATTGAGTTTAGATAATTAGAGGGGTTTTAGAGCAGTAATTCAGAGGAGAAGGGGAGGGGAGGGCAATTTAATTGAGATTGCCTGTCCATCTGTGAATTCTCCGTGCAGCCTTCTGTGCCCTGTCCCGGTTGTCATCGGTTCTGACCTGAAGGAGTTGATGTTGTGTGTAGTGACCTTATTAGTTAGCAGCACTGCAGGCTTCCCCTGGCCTTCTGTAGCTGTTCTGCCTCTGGTGTCTGTGTGACAGTGGCTGTGTTGTCCTTGACTGGAGGCAATGCCCTGGCCTGGCACGTCTGCCCTTTCGAGACCTCGTAGTGTGCTCTGGGGTCACTCCAGGAGTTGGGGGGGGGATGAGGAGCAGTGTTTGAATGCTGCTTTGTGGTTCAGTAGAGGCTGTTCCCTGCATAGCAGTACTAAAGCTTCATCTCTGCTACAGCAAGGCAGCCAAAATCAGAATCAAAATCCAAAGCTCTGCTGCTAGGAGGAGGTTGATAGTGATGATAAGCCTGGCTGGTTCAGTAGGTGAGAGGAGATGGCAGCCAAGCCTCATAGCTTGCCAAGGGAAGAGGTTCCCAATAGCTCTGCACTGACTGCTACTAAGAAAAAAACCCTATTTTTAAAGGATGTCATTTTATATCCTGCACTTTGGGAACAACCATGCCTGTGCTAGCTGCAGTGCAGTACCATGGATCCCCTTCTGCTCTGTGATTCCCTCTGCAGATGCAGCTGCTTGGTGTCTCTCAGCTTCCCTGCTGCCTTTAATAGGCAGGGACCAGGACAGAAAAGAGACCCTGGTGTGGCACTGCAGGAGTGACAGATCTGGACACGATGGGCAGGAAGCCACCAAGTGAGAGCATCCTGCAGTGCAGGAGATGTGCTGGTTGTTGTGGATGGTGCCAAGGAGCTCATAGCCATTGACTTTTCTTTTATGTGACAGTGTGGGCAAACCCAGAGAGCTGCAGGAGTAGTGTTGACATCTGATTTTTCATTTAGTACTGAATAAATGAGAAATATGATGCTAGAGCTGTGTCCTGCTCAAGTGTCTTGCTCTTAGGCTGTGTCCACCCCACAGGCAAATGGAGTGAATTCTGATTTTATGTTGACTGGTGCCTCTACACACTCCAGGGATTTAAATGAGGCTGACCCAGCACCATGCCAAATGTAATCAAGATCAAAACACACTTAAAACTGCAGCAGATCACATTTCTTAATTTAGAAGGAAGCTAGAAGATACTGAGGAAAGGCCTTGAAGCCTCCACAGCACTAAATGGTAATGTGCTTCTTGTGAAATGAATAGAAGCAAGTTGACTCAGCACTCTGCAGGTTATTCTCTCGTTACAAGGACCTTTGAGAAAATAATAAAAGCACCTAGAAGTGGATTGTCTGAGTTTTTCTTCTTATCCCCAGCTCTTTCACAAGTGCTGCAGGGGAGGAGATGCAGCAAAGAGAGGGGCCCTTTTCTAGCAGACTGTCCCTCTTGCCCCAGGAGTCTACTCAAAAATGAGGAAACAAACTCCAGGATGTTTTCATGGGAAGAGCCAGGTGATTGCTCTGTACTAACCTGCTATCATCAGGTGTTTTTCCTACTGACTGTCATCGTTACTATTTAGATATGGGAAAGTAGAATAACTAATCAAAGAGGATGTTCATAGCTGCTAATTTTCAGTCAGATTCGTTACTGGTCCAAGATTTAACACTTCCTTTCTCTGCCAAGCACATACTAAAAATAACATATTTTCACAGTGTTGGAGACCTCTAGAAACCTGTGGTATTTGGCACTTGACTATCACCTTTCATCTGGAGATCTCAAAGCAAAAAGTTGGAGCTTTGCCACATCTACTTAGAACTGGGAGACGTTGAGGTATTTTTGGACCTTTTTGAGATGTAGGTAAACTGCAGACAAAATCTCTGAATGGCTCAAAAGCTCTGAATTTCCTTCTTGAGTGACATTGATTTTAAAAAAAAATGTCCTTTTACCTTTACCTTGGAAATCTCATGAGATCTCTGTACATCAGAGCATCGTTACTCCTTTGTGGGGTCTGGGGAGATGCATGTGTTGTGTGTTGTAGGAATACATTCACTGAGAGGATGGCTACTTCTGCAGAAAGGTTACAACACCCAGGAAAGCTTGTAGAGGAATTAATTCACATATTGTTGTTACATTTTGGTTGTTTTTTTCCTTTTTAAAATTTATTTCTTTCTAAGTAGGCAGAGCTTCAGACTGCCTTCCATCAACCAGATGTGTTAACTAATAGTCTGGCATAAGGAATATTTTTTTTGACAGAGGGTTGCTTTTTTGCTGTTGTTTTTTTGTTTTCCTTCCATCTACTTTATTTTTCTCTTCAGTCTCAGTCGCTGGTAACATAGAGATGATGGAAGCAACCAAAAAAATAAAAGCACTCTTTGGCTGGAAGAAAACCAGAAGATTAAGTCTGTTTGTTTAGATTGTTCACAGAGAGTCAGGAGGGTTCCCTGCCTGTTTTGTAGGCTCTGCCACGAGTGTAACGTGTCAGATGGGTCTTCTCAGGCCTTGGGAAAGCAGCTGCTTTTTCCTCTGTTGGGAAAACAACACATAGGTGGTGGGCCTCAGCCAAAAGTCCACTGAAAGAGCTTAAATAGAGACTGATCTGAAAGGCAGGCTGAGACTGAGACATAAGTTCCCCAAGGAAATGGGGTTTATTTGGATTCTGCCTCCAAGTAGTTGAGCACTTTTCTCCCAAGACTCCAAGTAGCTGCAGAGTCTCTTCCCTTCTGAGCCAAAGGATTTAGGATTTATTGTGTGTGATAATTTTGATTGCTCCGCTCATTTGGTTCATTTGCTTAAGTCTCTCGAAGCTCCTGTAATTTAATCAGACCAGCAACAACAGTCACTTGCCTGGAAAACAGCAAAAACCTTTGTGCCATAGTGGTGGTGCACACAGCTGGCCATGGAGGCCATGTGCAGTTGTGGAGAGCAAAGCAGATTGTGTTGGGAATCACTGTCTCCAGCAGCTCACACATCAGGAAATGATCCCCTTGTGCCACCTCTCATAAAAATGGGGGGTGGACCAGGCCTTGTAGGGACTTGGGGAGGTTTTGTTACTGGGAAGGGGATATTCTTAATGTTGGTGATGTGGTAGGGGTAACTAAAAGAACCTCCTCACTTTGAGCAAGCAGTGGGTTGTTTATTTGGCATAAAGAATGAAGTCAGCTGCCTGATGAGAGATTTAAATATTAGGGAAATGTCAAAACTGCCCCAAAGTATTTGATCTGCCAAATCTCAGGGAAGTTATTGTTTCCACAGAGGCTGTTTTTGTTATACTGTAGCAGCCTGGCTGTATTGTGTTGTCTACCTGAGTGTGCACTGAAACCATTCATTATCTTCTGCTTGCCACATCTCACCCCATCCTGACAGAAGTGAAGAAGGAGGATCATTGAAGGTTTTTTTCCCCCAGTATCGATGATAAGGTGAAAGTACCAGGCCTGGTTAGAGATATTTCATGCCTGTTGCATCATGCTAAGTGACCTTCAAACTCTTGCTTGCACAGAGACTGTGGGCACCTTTTGATTTACAGTGCTGCAGTCTAAGTTGTTGTACACCTTGGCAAGGGCCAAATTACTATTTCAGTCCAAGCCTGTGTGTGATGAGTGAAGAGACACGTTTTGCACTCCTGTCACACTGCTGAATATTTTTGAATGTTATAGACTTAATTTCAAGTAAGAAAATACTTCTTTTTTTTCCCCTGAAGAAGAAAATGCCTTGATAAAACATTTCTGTGTTTCTTATTCACTTCTTACTCCTTGGAGGCTGCTTCCTTAAGGATTCTGTGTCCCAACTTTTCCTCTAACTTCTGATTTTTCTGGACCTTTCTCTCCATGTTAGTAATTTCTGGCTTCTTTCCAGTACCCTTCTCTTCATCTCAACTTAAAAAAAAAAACAACAAAACCTTTCCTTTGCATCTTGACTCTTTTCCCTTGGCAGCAGACGAAAGGGAAACACTGCTTGTGGGAAAGTGACTGCTTTCAAACCTGTGGACACAAATGGGAGCTGGGAGGTTGGATGCTCTCTAGATCTGGAGATGCTGTGCCTGGTGTAGAGATGGAGAGATAGGAGATGCTTGGGGGACTCCTGCATGGCTTCTGGGCTGGAAGAGGAGAAGTGAAAGACAAGACAGCTGTGTGTGGGGAGCAGAATTCATTCCTCATCTCCCTGTCTACACTCTGGCCTTCTCAGATGAGGAGCAAGCAGGTGCCTGTCGGCTGAATTGCAGTGGATATTGCACAAGAAACTGTAGGCTGGTGGAAAGACTCCAGGGAGCCAGCTTCAGCCTACGGACAGTAGGTTTGACTCCCTTAGTCTAGACACTCTCACAGGCATTACATCAACAATAATTTGTCAGTCTCTATTTATTTTCCAGTGGCATGCTTAATATTTACTAGTGCTGAGATTCTCCTTGTACTCTTCCACACTCTTTTATACAGGAATGACTTCTAGCAGAGCAGCTACCCAGCTATCTAGGCCACAATTTCCATGTTTTTAAAAATAATTTCAGTGGTACTGATACTTAGGAGAAGGGACGGCATAGAATGTATGCAAACATCCACATCCCACTGAGAGGCAGGAACCTGTTTTGAAAATCTCCACTTCCAGATGATGGCCCAAGAGCATCACATATTTTAATAAGAATTACCCATATTTAAATATGTACATCGGGCTTGGGAATAAGTTATGAGCCTACGTTGCTGTCATATTAGGAAGACATTCCTTCAGCCTCAAAACCACTGATGGAATGAGTGTCACAATTCCAGTTTTTGACATGATCAACCTCCCCCTTTCAGGTACTGTAACTTGAGCAAAATTACACACAATCCCTGGTGAATGTAAATGCAACCCAACTTTAAACATTAATTGAGGTGCCTAACATGAGAGGGCACTGCTCTAGGTGCTCTGTGTTGATGACTCAGCTGCCCTTTGCAGAAGTTTTTCAAGTAAACTTCTGCTCTGAATCACCCTCTGGAAAACTTTTCTTCTTCCTGTGGACTGGAGAGGAGGTCTGAGTTAGGAAGAATAAATTTGAAAATAAAGCTGTGTGAATAGCCACCTTTAACTTCCTTCTTTTCACAACTAGGATTAGAAATTCAAGATCTGGCAACATTTTGTGCTCTACCTTCTGTACTCCATTCCCTCTCCCTCCAATGATATTATGTCAAATCTCCATTATCCAGAGAGAGGGTGGTGGAACAATTGCATATGTTGAAGATCTGATATGAAATAACCTAAATCTACAAAAAAAACCCAGACTTCTGAGAATGTTTAATGCAGTGCTTGGCTTATAAATGCAGCAGGATGATACCAGTTTTGCAAGACGTGTCTTGGATCCCCTTCCCAAGTTCTGAAAGGGCATTAAACTTTACAACTTGTTGTTGGGGAGAGGGGAAACCCATGGAAAAATAAATCTTTAACTCAACACAAAAATCAAATAACTCTCAAACACAGAGAATCGATGTTGTTTTATTATTAAACCAGTGTTCTGTTGCTCCCATGGAAACAAAGGAACAAATATTTGGAGCTGTGTAACACCTTCCACCAAAATTCCAGCTAAGAATGTTTTGGTAAGTGTTTCTGTCAGTGAGAGCCCTCCTGTTCTGTGAATGACTGCTTTGTGCAGCTCCTGGACTCCAGCACAGGCGACGAGGTGGAACTCCGTGCTCAATCTCATGGACATTACTTGTCTTTCCAGTTCTTTAAAAGGAATTAATTGCAGCAGGAGGTCTTCACCCAGTACAAATGATAAGTTTGAGGCTGTAGCAGTGACCCAAATGAAATGTGTGACAGTAGTGGCATTTGGTCATTTGCTTTTTTAATCCATAATTTTCTAGAGATCAATCCTAGCAGCATGCCAAATGATTTGACCTTGAACCCCGCATAACCCGTTCAGAAATGGAAGGAAAAACCCCCATGAAATACAACTGACATTTTGGCTAAAAATCATATTTATTTTGTTGAGATAATATCCATCTCCTCATTACCATGGGAAAAGAGATCTTTCCATGCTGCCAGATATCTTTTACCTGAGGCACCCCATCTGTTTATATTTGCAGGTTGGGGTGAGAGAAGGAAATCTGATCAAACTTGGCAGGTGTTCTTTTTTTTTTTTTTTTTTTTTTTTTTTTTTAAGTAAACCACTGCTATTACATTCTCTTGTTCTGCACACCTGCTTTCACCTGCAGGTCAGCCATCACATTTTATCAATTTTACCTGGAAAGTTTTCTTATTACCTTGTTTTCCAAACGTGGAGTTTCATCCAAACAAGGAGTAGTAAAATACATCAGCTCTGGTTTTCTGCTCTGTTTTTTTAGTGAATATAAGGTCAAAACTGTAAATAAATATCTCACCACTGGGAAAAGCCATCATAATTCTCATTTCCAGTGTGGAAAAGCATCAGCAATGTCTCATTAGGTGCAAGCCCATTTTTCAACCTTTCCCTTGCTGGAAGGGAAATCACCTTTTTCTTGTCTACCCATATACCTATTTTCACACAGTTCACAGAACTTTAATATCTTGGATATCTCCTCTGCCCTGTTAACTGTCTTTGAAATCTGCCAGGTGGTTTGAAAGTTATTAAGGATGGGAGGGAGGAAGGACATTTACGTGATGTTTTTGCATGTTAGGCTAAAATGTAAACTTGTGATGTGTGGGGAGACATCACAATGGTTTTGACTCTATCAAATTGTGCTCCCCTGCTGAACTAGAGCTGGTTATGCTGCATTTACTTTGTGTAATACCACTTGTACAAGGATGATGAAGCCCTCTAAATGTGAAGTAAAACAAATAGAGTAATCCAAAACTTTCTAGATCATAATTTTTCTCATACTTCCCTCTGTAATGGACATTGAGATTATGGTACAAAAAAGTTGGAAGTTTTAAATTCTAATCTCTAAAAAAAGTCTCTGTGAACTCTAAAAATTATCCTTGACAATTTACAGGCAAGCTAGAATATATCAGCATGGGAAAAACTTCCTTTGCTGTAGGGTGAATGAAATGTTCAGATGCCTTTGATGGACCACACACTGTAATACCTTTCAGAATTATCAAAGAATAACTCAGAAACCCTTGGCCATATGGTATTTGAACTGAAGTCAGAGGGCATATCTGGCATGTGGTTTGTGGTCCCTGGAAAATATTATGACGGGTGGAATATACTGAAATGGGGGAGAAGGAAACAGTGCTTTTTATTTGGAAAATCCTGCTTAAAGTAGTGCAGAGCAGAAGGAATTCTCTTGCCTGGGCTAGTGGTTATCTGCATATCAGGGCCTAACATGTCTCCTGTCTCAAAGGAGTCTGTAATTCAAGAAGTGTCCCTATGAAAGGGAGAAATAGCTTTTGTTCTCCAAAGCCAGCAGTGTCATGATTGAGGCCACATGTTCCCTCATGGCTCCTAATCAGTTTGAGGCTGATTCCTATTTAGTTCCTTTCAACCATTGTTATTCCAGCTTTATGCTATTGTAAATCTCCTCATTCTCATCAAATCCTACTGGAGTGACTGTAGTGTGTCAGGCTCTAGGTATAGGGACACTGATATTCTTTCTAATATATTTTTGCTGCCTTGTGCTGGGTAATATTTTTCCACATAATGATTCCCAGTAACTCTGCCTCAGTCAGCAGCCTGAGCTAGGAGGTTATGCAGCAAGCTACACCACCTTAAAATATCAAAGAGATGCATGAAAAGGGAGGGGTGGTCTTGGCCTGAGGATAATCTGAACAATTTGGACACGTTGCTATATGGTGGAAGAGAGAGCATCTTGGAGAGGGATGTTGTGAAAAGTCTTATCTTCTCCTAAGCAGTGGCAAAGTTATTGGCTATGAAGGTTTGAGGAGGCACACTCTGTTGATCCAGGTGGCTGTGCATCAATATTTTGTAATTACAGCTCTTTTTTTCAGAATTGTAATTCTGATAGTAAATGCACTTGTTACTACTCCCAGTTCATCTTTAAATATTCTGATAATAGGTAATATTTGCTTGGTTGTGAATTGCTGTTTTATCAGCTGCTAATAATTAGATCTATGGAACTGAAAAACAGTGAGTCTAATAAAGAGAATTCTTACCCAGGCTGTAGGAAAGCTGATTCCAGTCCCTTTTCTCCAGAGAGACTTGGACCTCTATCTCGAGCTTCCAGGAATGATCTTAATCACTGCATTTTAGGATTAGGTTTTCGTTTTGAAGAGAGAACATTATGTTTTCTGGATCACTAACTGGAACTGGTCTCTTGCCCTCGAGGTGCATATCTAATCCACAGCCCACTGATTTATAGATCATTCTCAGTCTCACTCTCTGGCTTGATGCTTTTGAGGTTCTTCAGACAGGAGAAGGGGCTTACTTGGGCTATAGCCTTGAATATTCTGTGCTGCTCAGTTGGGAAACTGGTCCAGATGTAGATTCTGAGCACACTTTGATTATGAGGCAAGGAGCCAGTGTGTTGGTTGTTTGCTCCACTGAATTTTAAAGATGGGTTTGTCTGCCAAGCAGTTTTTCCCCAAGTCTTCATAGTACTAACATGAACTAAAATAATACTCTCTGCAATTGCTGTTATTAAACCCAGCATGACTGTATTTCAGCCAATGCATTTGTGTTTAAACCAAAGAACTAATGATCAAATCCATAACTTCTAATTACAACCAGTACATGGTGTTGTAAACATGATGCAGATGGCCTTGCTATCCTGTTAGCTTCCAATTAACAATAAAATAAAATAAAATTTACTGGTCACTTAACTCTCTGTATCTGTGTCTCAGCCTGACACAATTAATGTGTGTTTGTTGACACTAGAATTTCTCTTCTTACACTGTTGCTCTTTCTTCTGTTAATGTGATGATTTTGCACTTGACATTGGCTGCAGAATTTGCAGAAGCTAAAGATGTAATTTTTAGGAAAAAAAGAGTTGCTATTGAGTAGAAAAAAATTATTATTCCTCCTGTAGACTGTTACTCAATGAGCAACAGTCCTCCTCTACTGGATCTTCTGAGCTTGAATTGGTGTTTCTGTGTTGTCCTTTGCCTTTTAAGACAAAAACTTTGTCCCAGCTAATACTTTGCCCTGCCTGAACCAACTGAGTAATAAAGTACATGCCTAACTACAGTAATCTGAGCAGTATGACTAACTAGAGTAGGAAACCTCTTGAACATGAGAGAGTGAATATTTGGGTGGGTTGGGACTGTTATGAGCAAGTTCATGCTTTATTGTGGGTTTTATAGTGACTTTTCATTTTTGACAAATGAAAGATACTGTTAGTAAATTCTGTAAGTAGAGGAAGGGAAGACTTTTCAGGAGCAAGAGAGCCCTTTTCTATCCTGTCCTTCGTGTTCACGTGCTGTTTTTATCTGGTTTTCTGTGCTGAAATGCTTTCCATCAGTGGATATTACTTAGTCAAATCTGTTTAGGGTCAATCAGTGTGGATTAATTGAGTTTTACTGATTTACTGTGGTTAAGAATCAAGTTTTTCTTCTGAAATAATAGAGCTTTAAATCTTGTGACCAGTCTGCAGTGAGCTTCAGGAGACAACATATTTTTTTGCTGGACAAGTCCCCACCTGTGGTACATCAGATTACAAATATAATCCAATGTCTTCTTTTCCACAAAACAGGTTTGGGAAATGAAAAAGCAAAGAGTGGCACATAGGAGGAGAGATGATGTGCAGAGGGAGCACTGGGATCTCTGCAGCTCTGAAAAGCAGGCCACCTACATAGGGGTCAAAACCTCTGTAGGAGTGCAAGGAGGATGATACAACACAAGATGTAA
Source organism: Phaethornis superciliosus (assembly GCA_023637945.1). Classification (NCBI taxonomy): domain Eukaryota; kingdom Metazoa; phylum Chordata; class Aves; order Apodiformes; family Trochilidae; genus Phaethornis; species Phaethornis superciliosus. The sequence continues at coordinate 26,989,603 of JAJQWJ010000009.1, forward strand.
TTATCCCAGTGAAATATCTCCACATAAAATGTAAAGTGCTTTGAGACCTCAAAAGTCTGTTTTAGTTCCATGTTTATGTAGCACCTGAAACATCAGAGCCCTGAGCACTGAGTGAGGCTTCTGGGTGCTGCTGTGATATAAAAAGGGAAAAACTCTGAGGGAAATTCTACTGGGACAAAAGATGAGAGTCTCTGTTTAGTGACATTTCGAGACACAGGAATCTAAGAATGTGTTTGACAGTTTGTCATTGCAACCACTGAAACCCTCAAGGTCCAATTAAAACCTCATAAAGAGTAATTCAGTGGTGTTTGAATATGTAAAATAAAATGCTTTCATAGCTTTATGAGCATGTATGGACTCTAAGAACTCTGAAAACATTTGTGTATTTTATGAACGTCATGAACTCAAAATTATTTAGGAAATTTTGCCACTTTCTTTTTCTCTGCAAACTTTCACCATTGCTTACAGCCCAAACCACAAATAAAGCATTAAAATTATTGATGTGAGCTAAGAAGGAGGGCTACTGCCAAAAATAGCAGCATTCACTCAGGCTCATTCTATGTAGCTCTGGAAAAATTATTCCCATGCTGCAGCAAAGATAACATTTTTTCCTTTCTTCACTAATAACAAAAATATTACCTTTCAAGTGTTCTGTTAGTCCTGCAGCTGGGGGATAAGCAGGTTGGATGAAGTTTAAGGTAGCTAAACGAGCAAGGTGTGCAGAGCCAACCTCCTGCTAATACAGCAAATGATTTATGATGCTTTTCTCCCCTGGTGCCATCCCACCCCCTTTTTTTGCCTTCAAGATGATGGCAAAATGAGGCAAAGAGGCAAATAAAACTTTGGGTTTGGCCTGACTGATCTCAAGGAGCATTGCTCTTTGTTCTTTCCATTTTAATGAAGTGCATGGGAGCATTCTGAGGAGATGGTTGGCCTCTCAGAGAATGGTCTGAACGGATGCTCACAGTCCTGCCTTGTGATCAAAAAGATTCTGTTAACACCAGAAAAGCCGTGGGCATTCTGAAGTTTGAAAAGAGTACAGGTGCAGACAGGTATGAAACTCATCTTCTGCAGTGCATCAATATCCTTTCAGAGAGTTTCAGTTCACCTAACCATGATGGAAAGACACTTTATTTCTGGATAAGAATCCCATGTGTTGTGCTCTCTTAAAGCCAGGATCCCCAGTTTGTTCTCCTTCCTCCCCAGCACCAGCACACAGAGGACATGTTGAGGGTTGGTCCTTGAATGTAGAGAGGACTCAGCACCATCTGCTGAACAGAACACATTCCAACTAATTATGTGTGCATCATGTACCCTTTTGCCCCAGCTGTGCCTAGACCTTGCCAGATGTTTCAAGGTGGCTTCACAGAAGAGGTTGCAGGTCTTCCATGAGGTTTCTCATTGTGTATATTAGCTTGTCACATACATTAACATTGTGATCTTGGTAGTGGAGCTCTGGGGGAGAGGTGTAAAAGCAAGCAGCCTTTTTGTCCAAAGCACATCTTCCCCACCATCTCAGCTCTGCTTTTCTGACTGGCTCTTTCAAACACCTTTGCTGACTGGACCCTCATTATGTGACACTCTCATCAGGTGTCTGCACGGGAGGAGCTGAGCTAGCACTTGGCACACAGTCATCCAAGCCTCCAAAAGCCAAGTAGCTGTTTTATTGGGTTCAAACTGCAGCCCTGGGAGCTGTAGCAAACTGTACATGGTCCCAGGCTGAGTCAGTCAGTACCAGTGGTACAAAGAGCCCACCAGTGCTGTTGTGGGGTGAGACAGGAGACTTTGCAAGGCAGGTGGAATTTACAGAGAAATATAAGCCATCCAATAAAGCCCTGAGAAAGGTGAGATGTGTAAAGGAGACTTTTAAAAAACAACTGATAGTCCTGAGGTGGTTTACACTGTTGAAGGGAATGAGAGGCAAGGAATTGATGTTGTCCATTCTGATAAGTTCCCTTTGATAGGAATAACTCTTATTACTAAGAAAATGTGTTCTCTATCCTAGAGTTTGTGCTGAGCAGTGCTGCCTTCTGATCTGAGATTAACCATGGCACAAAGACTCAGCTGATTTGTTAGCTGATGCTCCAAGTGACTTAGAGAATGATTTGGAGAGCAAGTTTTGGAACTGGGTTCTCTGACCACCAATGGCCAGGCTTGTCTTTCTGTAACTACCTCACTGCCTGTAGTAAGACGTGTACAACTATTTCTTCTTTGAAGGTGATTTGAAAGGGTAAATTTATTTGTGTGAGAATATGGTTTTTTGAGATCTTAGAACAGTATCAGTACAAGGAATGATCATTGCCAGTTTAAAAATCCATCCTTGAGTCCATGATTCAGATATAAAATGATGATGAGCAAAACCAAGAAAGAAACCTGATATCCCTTTAAAGCTCAACCACAAAGAGCTCATCGTGTTGATGAGCTATTGTCAGAGATGGGATAGCAGAGAAAAGGGACAAGTGCTACATGATTCTTCAGCAGTGACCCCAGAGCCCATCCTGCCCATTCTGGGGCAAGGCTTTTGTGTCTGACTTCAGAAAACCCTGTGTTATGCTCAAGCCAGGGTCAAATGCACAGTGACCACGAACTTAGTAAGCATCTCTTACCAGGTTCTGCATAGTGAGCTTGAGACCATTCCTGCACTTGCTTTTTATAAAAAAGTTTCCTCTTGGAGAACATTAGCAGCAGTCCACAGGGGGGGCAGGTGATGTGTGGGAACTCTGATGGCTGCATGGTGAGAGCAAGAAGAAATGATGCAGCTTTAGGGCTGGGGGAGGGAAAAGCTTATTAAGCCAAGAGATCAGTGGAAGTAGAGGTAGGATGTACAGAAAAAGTAGGAACCTGGGAGTGATGTGTGCCTCCAAGCCCCATTGCTAAATAATGTGGAAAGAAACACATGCACATCATTATTGTAGGAGTTTGATCTCATTAGATCAAAAGGACAACATCATGGCAATCTGTTGCTTCTGTAGAAAACACAGCATCCAAGAGGAGGAGGAGACACATGTGGGCAGCAAGAAAGCTCCTGAAAAACAACAAAAGAGACAGCATGGAAGAAACAGCTTCTGGGGTGGGGTCAGAGCAGTCCCAGTGCAGTCAGAGAGGAATGAGGAGGCAGTTGAGTGGGTGAGGACAGACACCCTACTGAATGTTGGTTGTGGCACAGACTCCATCTGTCCTTCCTTGGTGCACCCACTCCCAGTGCTAGGAATAAGCTGTGATACCATGGAGTCAGATTGCTATTTGTAATGGTAAAACTGCTGCTGAGAAACACAATCTTTGTTTCCCAGTGAATGATGAAGAAACAATAATAAATGATGTTTACAGACCCAAGTTGTTTATCCTTCCTTGCAATACTGCTCTTTTTCTCTACCAACTATTTGGCCCATGACATCCCAGCCTGGAGACCTCACACTACATGCATGAGTGACTTACCTTTCTTAAGATTCAGTAATTCCTGGCTATGAGACCAAGGCACTTGGATACCAAACAACTTCCACATTAAATAATCATCACAGGAATTGATACTAATATAAAGCTGCATCCAAGAATTCAATAACTTGCACTGTTGATGTGCCAGTAGAGTTTCAGCAGTTAGTGTCTTCCTGTTGTGAAGGTGCTCCTTGAGGACTATGGATTAAAATAAGCCTATGGTTGGTTAAATTGTTTATTCCATTTTATGCATTAATCTAAAAATGTCCCTTCAGAAAGCAGAATAACTTTAATCTTGTTTAATTCTTCATATGTTCATCAAAACCAGATGAAAAAACGGGTTGTTTTTCCTTCCTTATCCTTCTTCCATACAGTTCACAGAGAGAGGGCAGAACAATTCAGAATCAGCCATAATATATTTTCTTAGCTACAGGACAAGTATTCCAGTGTCAGCAATATTAAGATAGTATGAAAAGCAGGCAGAAAAGTCAGACCAGCTTCCAGACCCCAGGTTTGCTGTTCACTAAATTCTCTCTTGACACATGTACCCAACACTTTCCTTATGGCTGCCTTGATACTGAGGATGGCTCTACAGCTCCAGATGCCTGAATTTTGTGTTGCTGGTAGAGTTTTATTTCAGAGAACAACCCTGCTTAAGAAGCTCAGGCATGGCTGTACAAAGGCGCAAGGAAATGTCAGAAATAAGTAAAGAAAAATTTTTTTTTTTTTGGCACTGAATTTCCCTTGGAAGTGTTACCCATCACCCCATTTCTGAAATGACTGACTGCTCCACATGGGGAAGTTCCCATGTTCTGAAACTGACCTCACTGTTGTCCATGTTAGAGCTAGGAGAGGTCACCAGCAAAGGTGCATTTGTGTTCTCCATGAGGTAACAGCATGTGAGCTTGTGGGTTTGTTTTAGGTGTGTTTAAGGTGAGAAAAAATGAAATCCAGGGAAAAAAAAGTATCTAAATATTTCTGCATGTTTTCTTTTCTGAGGGAACACCTGTCTGGGGTAATACTTCATTGCATGCATTCATGAGAAGTAAGAAAGCAGCTCTATTTACTTGGACTTCATTAGTGGCAGCCCAGCTTCTCAAGTGAGCACTAAGTTTCTTTTTCTAGCCACCTCCAAAGAGATAAAATTACTCCTTGGTAAATTCCACGTAACCTTTAAGACTTTCAATCACAGCAGTAAGTGCTACTGTGTCCCAGCTCCTGCTTTCACTAAATTGTACTATAAGCACCTTAATTATAGTTCATGCTGGCTGATGGGCCGTGGAAAAGGTCGACTTCCAAAGAGTGTATGATAAGGAGAGTGGAGAGATACTGGTTGGTTTTAGTCTGTTGGGAAAGAAAGGGCTTTGCAGAGAAGAAGATTAATAGTAAACAAGGTTAATCTAAATATATCTCAGACACAAAATACCACATTCCTTCAGGCTTGTCTTCTCTGGGGGTACTGGCATTAACCATTTTACTGTGGGGGTAGCCACACAAAGACAGGCTCCTCCCATCTAGAGCAGAGCTAAACATGAGGAATGTTTTTGTTGTCATTTGACTGTTGGAGCTGCAGCAGTACAATGAGGTCTCTCACTTGTGCTGCTTTTAGCAATGGAGTTCAGGGCTTCCAGGTTGAGATCTAGTTCAAGGGCAGAGAAGTGGACAAAAAGATTCTCAGTGACTTCACAGTGGTTTGAACAAATTCTTCAAACAAATTAAAAAAAGACTCAGACCTTGGTCTTACAGAGGGCACAGTCCCCCATTATAGCCTGTGGCTGCCTCTTTATTTTTTTTAATTATTTGTATAGGTCAGATCAAATGTAAGTCAGAGGCAGCTCTCTTTTAAAGCCTCTGCTGTGCTCAGTATAGCAAAGCATCTGGCAGGACAATTTCATTTCTGCCTCCCACTGTTACTGGCATGGCTTTGGGCCTTTGGGCAGGCAGGCTATCCTTATCACCTTGGCAAGCCTCCAGCTCCAAATAATAATCCATTAACGTCTGCCCCGCTGGCATTCTTGCCAAATGCAAGGGATATCTTTTAAATAAACATTGGCAGTTCCCAGTCAGAGGAAAGAGAAAGGGAGTAGAGGAAAAACAATCCTTGACATTTCGGTGACTTTGCAGGGTTAGCTGACACCTGGTACCACCCTTATCTGGGGGTGTTTATGCACAGTTGCAAAACACAGCTTCTTCTGTTGGTTCTTTTGCTTTCCTTAAATAGAACTGGAAAGACTTATAATGATAGGAGTAACTTTCTGGGATAAGCACTCTTTTCTTTGCCCTTTGGGTTTTTTCCAGGCCAGGGAGACCCCTGTGTTAACATCTGTGCTCCTGTTTTCCTCTGAAGTTCAGCAAGAATAGTGTAGCGGGCTTGCATGCCTCATGCTTTGCCAACACTATATTTTTCCCACAGTTTTCCTCCCTGGTGGATTAGATACAATGCAGATTTACTTTCACGGGGACACTTTCCCACCTGACTTCCTATCTCTTCATCCATCAAATCAAACAGGCACATGGATCTGCCAGCAATTAGTGCAACTGGGGCTCACCTCATTCTCAGCGTTGCTTGGGAAGTGCTTTTTCTCTTTGTTTCAAACATTCCACTTTCTTTCTCTGTAGCTGAACTCTCAATAACAGCTTGAGGTTTATTTTTCCAGCTGTTATATTTTGCTTAATAGCAATAAAATTTCTTGTTCGGCTATTTTGCTGTATCAATAAATGAGCTGTCTAGGTTTTATTTTTGCAGTCCAGTTAAGATCTGGAGTAGGATTCATTCTTCCAGAGAGAAGACAGTATAATATTTATTGTTTGAAGAATAATGTAGGATCAAACTTAGAGTTTGCTACCCAAGTCTGGAGCTTGATTTCATTTCTGCTCCTTTTGCCTTCGTTCACTTGGTGTACATTAATGGAAGCTAAGAGCAAAACCACTCTTTTATTGTATCTTTATAACAAATTAATTCAAAGATTGGAAAGTAGTTTAAAGGAGTAGAACTCCCAATTGCAAGAATATTTTCATACTGAATTCTCTCTTGCAAATGACTTGAGATTACTCAAGTCTCAGCTTTGGCAACTACTCCCTTGCCAAAATTTCCTCATATTTTATATTACATTTTCAGTATTGAATTTTGCCTGCCACTTGTCATCTGAGTGGTTGAGGCTATTCCAATCTTTCCCTCAGTTTCAAAATAAACACAGTCCCCACCCAGGATTGAACTTCCCATCAGGTTAGCATTATTACCAATGTTTCTGATGTGCACTTAGAAATTTCCTCTCACCCGATTGCTCATGTGTGGGATGGGGCAGAGGGAGGCTCCCCAACTTCTCAAGTGCATGGAAACAAAGTGACAAAGTGCAGAATGCATTTTTTTTACCAGAACCTCCTTTTGGGGTATAAAGCATTTATGTCTCAATAGTTTCTTTTCTGAAGCATTCGGACTTCTGGTTTTGTGAATGTGTTTTTAATGAAGATAACTTAATCATTGGCATTGGGAGGTTGTATATCTCCTAATTAAAATTGAGCCAATCTCTGCTGTACTTTTAGTTCAATATATCACCCCACTCCTGGTCAGCCTGTGTATGGTAAACCTTCTGCTATTTCCTGCTCAGTTATTTAATGCTGGAGCCAAGCTAGTTTCAGTTCCTGAAGCAGAACCAAGCAAAGCAAAGCAAAGGTGGTTACAATGGGGTTAACTGGAAACATTCCCAAAAGAAAGCAGATTTACTCCCAATGACATAATGATCCACCTACAATGGAAAAGCAACATCATTTGCAAATCCTAACCTCTTCACTTTGTGCAGATTCTGACCGGGCACTTATTGGCCTTTGTTAATAGTCTACACTTAGAAAAAATTATGAAGAAGTGCTCAATTCTTGCTCTGTAGGTTCTTTGCAAGCAGACTGTAAATGAAAATACTGTTAAGCATTTTTGCAGTGAGTGTTATAGTCTTACTTGTAGAAATATTGCAGCTGAAGTGTAAAAAGGGGGCAATAGAAGAAATGTGTAAGATTGAGAGGATGCTTAAAATAGACAAATGCATATTAAATAAATGTAGGTCCCTAAACTGGAGTAGGAGTTGTTTTTTTTTTAAATTGCTCTTCTTTCATTGCTTTACTAGACTGTACTAAACTGTAGCTGCTGGTACATGTAATGTCTCTAATTTTGCTAGCCAGGAAGATCCTTAATTGTGAGTGTACAGAGGTAGGGAGAAAGGAGGCAGCTGCAGTTGCTGCATGGGCTAATAAAACACTTTGATGGGCATATTTAGCAGGGAGGAGCATGCCATAGTAGTGTCCAAATGTGGAGCTGTTAACTGGCTTTAGGGTAGTCTATGAGGGTCTTCTCCTCCAGGAGAAAACCCATTGTTAGCTCCCCAGAAGTATGAGGATGAGGGGTAAATAAACACAGAATTGCTACATTGAGTGATGCTGTTGAACTCCCTGCCAGGTGGGATCTGTATTCTGCTCTTCTGAAAGAAATCCTCAAAGGCATTTTGTAGAGTGCTCCAGTGGATTTCTGCAGAACTGACACAGGTACCAGCTTCCCTTAGATGCTAAAACTTGCAGGGCAAAAGAGAATGTTTACCACGCTTTGCTGAGGAAATATCTGAATTTCTCGTCCAGTAACTTCTCAGCATGTTCTTCAGATTAGAAGGGCAGGGGTTTTGAAAATAAGATCCCGTATTTTGGTGAAAAGAAAGTCAAATACAGGGCAGAGGCCCAAGAGTCTCCCACTGCTGTGTCTCCTCCTCTCCCCAGGAGCTGTTTGCAGTAGAGGTGAAACACTTATTAGATACTGAGGAATTCATATAGAAATTAGTCTCAAGTAACAAAATCAATGACAAATCTGGCTTCAGTAGCTCTTTTATTCACAGGGTTAATTGTTTGAATAAAGAAATGCAGTAATAGAGATGCTTCACTTCAGGCCTCTCTCTTTTACAGACTGTGTAAGTATTTTCTAACCCAGATTTCAAGAAAAAACAATGTGTAGTTGTGCTGGAACAAGTGCTATTTTTAAGTTTCCTGTGGTTTGAGAAATTGTCAGAAGGATCAAGGGATCCAGAAAAACAGTTCTGAGTTTCTGGTATGACCGTTGAATGAGTACAAAAATGAATAGACACTGATTTTCTGGCAGATGAAAGAAGATTAAAGATTTTAGCTATGTTATTGTCAGTCCAGAGCAACCCTAGCACCTGCAGGCTTTATTTAAATAAATATTATTTAACCTAGTTCAGGAAAATCCCTTCACTACTACAAAACAAGTTTTTCCACTTTCATGGGTCATGACCGAATACGGAAGCAACCCACGCTGATAACCTCTTGCACAACTGATACTGAGAATGAGTCTTCAAAGAGCAATCCCTGTACCTGCTGACCTCTGGTTCAGCTCACAGGCCTCTCCAGGTTTAAGTGATGTAAGCTGCTGTCTCCTGTGTGTGTCTAATCCTCACCAATTGTCAGCTGTGCACAAGAATTGCCTTTTTCTGGTCCAGGACACATTTGGAAATTGATATATTCCAGGGAATGTGCCACTGTATATGGGAAGATGCTGTTTGTCTTCCAGATGCAGCTATGATTCCATGGCCTACCTCCTGCTTTGTGGATTTTCTTATGGAATAGTTTCTGGAGCTCTTGCTGTTATGGCTGTTCACATGCTTGTGTGATTTGGGGCCTGGTACAACATGTATTGAGACTACACATGACGATGAGGCATTGAGCAACCTCATCTAGGTGAGAGATGTCCCTGTCCATGGCAGGGAGTTTGGAGTAGATGATCTCTAAGGTCCCTTCCAACCTAAGCCATTCTATGATTCTGTGATACACAGTAAAAATACTTTTATTTTTTGTTATTGTAACACCATAGGTGCTATTTATGGATTTGACATGCTCCCTGTGACACAGCCTTTCTTGTCTCACAGCCAGCAGTGTCTGTCAGCATCTTAGTCTCTCCTGCTTATGTCTTCATGTGCCCTATAAGTATCAATAGTTATGATTAAATATAGAAGAGACATAGTGCATTAGCACAGGGGAAGAGTAGGACAGAGAAGAGGTCAGAGTTTTGTTTTTATGCAGACTGAAACATTGCAGTAGCAGAAATGATGGCACTTACAGTAATGTCACAATCTCCTGAATACTACAATTCCATCATTGCCTGGAAACATGGCACTTACACAGGGGTGTATTTCACTCTTGAGTAACTGTATAGCATCTCAGCAGATGAATATTACTGTTTATGTTCAGAAGATCATGAGGTCTCTTGCACATTTGTTGGCCACAAGAATTTCTTCTAGAAATGTCAATTGCCCAGGCCTTTCCATGCACCTTTGATCCAAGTTACCTTCCAGCCCACGTGTCAACCCTGTGTGCTCTGCCCCTGTGAGTTGGGGGGCTCTGAGGAGGTGGTGATGGGAGCCTGCTGCTCACTCTCCTGTAGAATAAGTGAAGGCACTGCATTGCTCCTTGAAATTTAACTAGTTGCTGGAGGCACATGCCAGATTTTGAAGCATTTTTTTTGCCTTTGATATCCTCCTCTCTGTTTCCTCATCTGAATGAACTTCAAGGCATTGTTTCACATCCTCAGAATTTGGCTGATGTCTGTTTTAAGCACTTCAGTAGTGCTCTTCTGGTTCAAACGAATTCATAAGAATCATTCATAAGAATCCAGAAGCCTTTCCTGGGTGCAATTAGATCCAAGAAACCTGAGGTATGGTTCTGCCCATCTAGGGGCATACAGCAGCACATATACAATGCTCTTAGCAGGGACTTTTGGATGAGAAACATCACATTTTATACTATACCATGCATCAAACCTAGAAACTTTAAAAATATGATATAGGAATGGTCCACAAATGAGCAATTGCATGGCTTTTAAAGTGCTGGTCTGGTTTTATATTGCAAAGTGACACATCTGGTGTCTAGCTGAGAGAGCTTTTTCATTTTAACTCCCTACCCAAAAACACTTTCTCCAGGGAAAAATAATAAAAGTCAAGTTGCCTGAAATATCATGCTTTCATTATTAGCAGGATATGGTGATCTGTGCCCTGTGGAGAAAACATCACGGATACAATTGACACATTATGTTGCTGACCAAAACAAAACCAGAAAGTTTTAAGAACAACCACTGTATAATGTCAGATGACCACAGTGTCTGGGTTTGGGGAGCCTCTTTCTCTTCTTAGAGAGTCATTATCCCAACATATGAAACTAAGTGGTAACCAAGAAAGGCATCGTTTTTCTTCTTTGCCTCCCCCCTCATTTTTTTCCTACTGGGAGCGTTTGTTTGTCTGAATAAAACCCATTCCAGTACCTCACTACCAACTAAGATTGCTTGCCTGGGAAGTTGTTATGCAGGTTGCCCTTAAATAGCTCACGTTTGACTGATGAGCACCTGTTGGTTGATGGGGAGACAGTAAAATTCAGGGCAAAAGCTTCCCAAACACAAAGGATTGCTTGTGGAAAAAGTCCTTGTTGATCTTGGATGAAGTTATAACCACCACTCGATGACTTTAGTGAGGCATTGTATGGTGTAGTAAGTCTGTACATGTGTTTCTGTGTGTGAAAAAACAACACCTGAGCTAAACAGAAGAGAACAGAGCTAAACCGGGTCTCCTTCTAACAGTAATTCTTCAGGTGTATTTTATGGAGCACTTTTAAAAGGACTTTTTGTGTAAGCCCCTTAGAAACTCTTATAAGCCCCCGAGCAGCAGTGCTAGAGCCTGTCAGCCACCTCCCTGTTCAGTTTGCATCTTGTAGCTCATGTCTTTCCAGACACAATGGACTTTGGTCCATCAGATCAGGTGTTCCCAAACCTGCAAGAGTTGTTTGCCTTGGTGGGAGGTGGAGTACTTTGAAATAAATGAGAATTTTTACAGAAAAGCATTCTCTCTTGCTCTAAGTCCCTGTTCATTCAAGTGTTACCACACACTGCTGCACCCTTAATTTTGCCTCCTGCCTCCTGTTTGCTGTGCTCTCTGGAGGCATTTCTCCCTTCTCTTAGAATCAGCTTTGTATCCTGACTCACTCACTGCTGTGTTTGTGGTTGATTTTATTGGGTGAAGCAACTGGGATAACCTCATGAAAATCAAAACAGAGTACTTTTAGGTGACACATGGCTACAGTATTAGTTTTCAAATACATTTAGAAATATATTGACATTCATTTGTTCTTTACAGAGGCGTGCTTGTTTTGAAAGATACACAGTGAAATCTTTTTGTGATAGCATAGTGCATCTATAAAATAACTTCTTTATCTTCAGAAATTTGGTTTTAAAACAGCTACTCTGAACTGCCAGGACTCATGAAGCTTTTCCCCAGAAGACATCAGGCTAATCCAGAGCACGCTAGAGTCTGTGAACACTTTTTTTGTTTTGCTGACTTGGTTTCCAGTAAAGGACTGAAACAGGGTGACACCCCTTGGTCGTGCTGACTTGTATCTGTAGGACCTCCTCACTCCTCAGGACCTCTCTTTTTGTGGTTCAACTGTAGTCTGCTGAAATAACTTTGACTTTCTTAGCAACTATTGTTGCTCACTGCAAAGCTTGTCAAAATTTCCCCTGGCTTTTTAGAGTGAGGCAATTTGGTGAACTGGCACAATATGAACAGCCCTTCCTGAATGTTTATGGTGAACCAAGCCATACCAGTATGGTTTTTTGCAAACAGCTATATTCTGAATACTTGAAGGGTCGTTTCAATAACCACTGCATCTTTCCTGGCAGCTCTCCCAGGGGCTGTTGTCCAGGCTGATGGGGAGACTGCTTTGTGTAGGACTGAGATTTGCCACTGGGCAGCCTGCTCCATCCATAGTGGGTAGGAGCTGGTAGTTATTTCTTACCATTTAAGTTACTTCATACCTTTCTTTTAACATTTCAACCAGAAATTAGTTATTTCCTAACCACTGTGCAAGGCAGCACCTCTGTAATCTTGCAGAGTTGGGGATTTACCACCCCACCACACGCAAACAATACCTTTTACCCCACTCCAAATTCCAGAGCGAACAAAATCCACGTGTTTGAGTGTAAGGCATCCAGGCTGAGCTTGAAGGGGAGCCAAGCATTACACTGATCACATGCAGCAAGCTGATCTTCTGCAACAGTTTTTGTTCAAAACCTGATTGTGCAGGCTGGATTCTGAAACATTTGGTTTCAGAGCTGGACAAGCAGAACCAACAGATTGGATGGTTGCCTGGTGTGCTACAACAAAGTCAAAGAAAGAAGAACCCTCTGGTATTGTTCAAGTACTTGGCTGGCTTTTTCAGCAGGTATTTTTTCAGTTCTCAGCAGGCCATTGACACCAGAAAGTGCAGCAACAGCAGCCTCAGTGGTGGAACTGCCGATGTTACAGTCGGAGGGAGATAAAGTGAAGTATTTCTTGGAATGGCAGTACCAGGAAATGGCTGAGACATCACATGACAGAGGATGTGCACTCCGTAGCAGAGGGACATATTTACTTACAGACTTCCATCAGACTCAACCAAAGGCAGTGCTGGCTAGTTATTTGTATTACCTGACCCACTTGCAGTAGGAAGCCATTATATAGATAGTAAATACCTACTCCACCCTTGCTAGGCAGACAGACTCTTTGCCAAAATGGTCTCTCTGAGCTTCACAGAATATAAAATATTGTACCTTTCTGGTTAAAGCTGTCATTGCAAAGACATTAGAAGCTTCTACTGTTCCAGTAAACTGCTCTACTTCTTGGCATTCAGTCATTGTGGAGGAAGCCTCTAGGATTTACCTCTTACCACCAGCTGGACCACAAATCACACACAAAAAATAAGTCTGAAATTTTTCAAATGTACAAACCACTTGCTTCCCCTACTGATGGGAAAAGCTCCCAGGCCCTCTGGCACTCAGGATCTTGCCTATGACAGAGGATACTGAGAGGAGCTTTATACAACCATTCATTTGAAGTGTTAACAAGAGATTCCAAGATAGCTTTTCCTCAACTTACTTGATTTATTTTCTTCTTACGAAATCTGCAGCTAACTTAGCATACATGACATGCTTGGTGACAAATTATTGTTTATTAATGAATAGGTTTCAAATTTTAAGGAAAGTGCTTGAAACATTATCTGCAAGTTATGATAAAAACAAACAAACGAACAAACAAACAACAAACCAACAAGCTCTTGTAATAATTTGTAAGTCTAAATTCTTTTCCCTATAAGTAGATGAGATTTCTCTAAAATCTGTGTCCTGCACTGATGTTGACCTGGAACATAACCCTGCAGCTTATCTGCTTACAGCAGAGTGTAGTTGGAGAAAGTCCATGAGAAGACAGCATTTATACTGATGCAGCTAAGAACAGATCTGATCCAAAATAGATTTTAAAGTAAGAGGGCTTCTTTCAAGTTAAGGTGATGATGTCATTAGCTTGGGCTGTAGGAATAGGTGATGATGGAAAAGGGAGAGAAGAACTGTCATGTCTTCTACTGCACATGTATCTCAGTTTCATTTTCCTTATGTTTTGTGAGACTCACATGAGGCTTATATTTTGTGAGACTTCGGATACTAGAGGTTCAGATACTGGGATGGGCTGGAATGGTTCATTTAGCAGAAACTGAAATGAAAATTTTATTTCCTTCAAAGGTCACTCTCGGAGTTCAGGGGGTAATTTTTCATTTTAGAAAGCCAGGGGATGATCTTGCTTGTCCTACTCTGCAGAACCAGTGCCTATCATTTGCTGCAGTCAACCTCATCTGTCTGCATGCATGGGGCTCATGTGGTGCTGCTGACTTCTCTGTGCACCACATCCTTGCTGCCTGGGTTGGACAGGGTTAGGAGAGAGCACAGCTAAGTTCAAAAGGATTTATGCTCCTGTTCTCCTCAATCATGGATCACGTTATGTATGGTGTTATGGACAATGTGTCGCATTGAGCTCAAGGAGAGATTTTAATGCACTAAGACAAAAATCCATAAAGGACAGAGGCACTCAGCTCTGAGGCTGGGCTTCAGAAGCCTTAATTAGGGATGCTACTTTGCCTGCACAGTGAGTTGGGAGAATTCAGTAATGGGATTCACATGTACCAGTACTCTGAGTGGAGGGATTGAGTTAGTGAGCTGGAAAAATACTAAAGAAAAGGATACAATTCAGTGTTTCAGTTGGTACCTAAGCCCTTTTCTTGGATCTGACACTGAATGCTGAAGTTTTAGTAAAATGTACCAGTCAGCCCGTGTTTACAATTCCACTGAATTTCCATAGGGAAATAAATAAAATGAAACTTTTTTTTTTCATTTAACCCTGTTATTAGAAGAGAAAGCTGAACACCAAACTGCACTGGAGGCCCAATGCTATGCCAGAGCTATGGTTTTCTTGTTTCTATTCTGTTTATGAATGCCCTTCATCAACTAATCACTGCTTGGCACAGTATTAAATTTAATCACTGAACTCCAAAACGTTGTAATGTGTCTACCTACTCCATGGTTCCATTTGGATGGAAATTTTCTATCTCGTTTAAAGACTATTAAAGCCCTGCCTTTCTTGTGCAGAACAAAAGGGTATTGTTTACTTTGTTTTTCGTTATTTTCCTATTCAACAAAAGATGATTATTCTGTTTCCTCAGTGCTGAGATCCCTGTGAACATGTAGACCTCCTCTCTTCTTGCTTTTCTTTCCCCTGGATGACTATAAAATAGAAAAATTTCCTTCACACAGAAGCTTAGGGTTGAAATGAACAAAAGCAGTTGTTATTTATCTAAACTTTCAAGGTTTTCCTGGTGAAGGTATCAATTAAAAAGTTGATGTGAGGCATAAGTAAATAAAGAAAGTTACAAGGCACAGCAGCAGTAGCACTGAGAATAATGAATGTTTATGATTTGGAATGAATCTTTCATGATATAACAACATTTGTTTCAGACAAAACCTTTTGACCTTTTAAGAGCAAACCCATAGAACCTGCAGTTGTTTGTTTGGATCCTATTATTGCCATCACATTGCAACCTAGAGAGAATAGCTTTTTTGATCCTACAGCTAGGCAGCTTGTGGGCAGGAGAGCAAGGTTCTTGTTTTTTGAGAGCTAGCAGCCCATTCACAGTGGGTTGACTTTCAAAAAACCCATTTATTGAGTGACGCAAGGTGCAAACTCTGAGTCACCCTGCATAGGTTAAGTTTGTAAAAATCCACTTATATTCATCTTCCTAGCACCTACACAGCTGCATAATGTATTTAGTATCTCTAGGGTCCCATTAACCCTTTTAGAGACTTAAAAGCAATCTGCTGTACAACCCCAAGGAACTCTCTCATCTAGTGAGCTGGGGTTTTCTCTTTTGTCAGTGGTCATCTATTGAACGGCAGATTTCTTCTCTCTGGGCAGGATAAGGAGTTTCAAATGTTTAAACCCAGCAGTTTGGGTTTGAACATTTCCTCCTGTTCTAACAACCCTCAGAAAAAATATGCTGATTTCTGATGTTGTGTGCTGATATGTGACACTGTGTTTTCCAGGTCTCAACCAGATGAACCAGGTACTCTTCGATCTCTGAGTCCTCTAATGATCTTGCAATGATGCTGTAAGTAATCATTGTTTATTGTAAGCAGCTTTTCAAGCAGATGTTTTGTGCTAGTCCAGCACATTTTAGTAGCTGAAACGTTTCCTTGTATTTCCCACTTGTATCACAACCCAATTTTTATGGTAGATTTAAGGGTGTGGGAGCAGTTTTGCTGTGTTGGCAAGGCCTTTAAAAGGACAGTACCACCTCATCAACTCCTCCACCTATCTCCTTCCCCACCTTCCCTCCTTTCAAAGGGAGAACATCAGGAAGTTTGGAGATTCAGATGTGGTTCCTAAACCTGTGTTAATGAGGAAGGTCTACTGTGCTGCTGGAAATGATGTGCAGCCACTTGTTCCTGTATTTCAGCTCTCCTTCCTCTCAGGAAACCCAGACTGCAAGAGAAGGAAAACCCCAAAGGACCCACGTACTTAGTATTGCAAAAAATGGTTGTTGCTTAAAAAAAGGGTGTTACCTTACATACATGGCTTCATTTCTTCACCAGTTCTACTGCATGTTACAAATAACAACAGCTATTACAGGATTGGCTTTATGGCACACACCCTCAGAAATGAAGCACCTCCTTCTTTTACCCCTTGTCTGTGGTCCTAACTCAGCAGAATTTTCCTTGTCTGATAATATGGCCAGACTAGAAGAGGGACTGTACCTTTTCTCACTACTGTGGGTGAATAAATACTGCAAAAACCCTTTATCTAATGTTGAATCAAACACTGAAATTAATCTACTTCCTCTCTTTCCATAAATATCCCGTATCAGCTTTCTGCAAGCCACAGTATGCTAACCTACTTGCAGAGATTCCTACAGAAAGGAGGTGACAGAATTGCATGTAGGATTATTTACTAATATTTTATTTACTAAACTATTAATAATTTATTTACTAAACTAATGTGAAAGAAGAACACTGACCAAATACTTGTCTTAGCCTTTACTCAGGGAACACATATTACTCTGTGTCTTTCATGGTCCATCACATCTAAACATTAAATGTGAGTTTCAGAACACATGTAGGGAGTAGATTGGTACTGAGTATAAAGATATATATGCTGTTGGTTTTAAGCTTGTAATAAAACTTATTGAATATCAATGACTATGCATTTAAAGGAAATTACCATCTGCTCCTGTTTAATCCTTGAAAGAAAAAAGCATTTTCTTATGAATTTTCTGCAATGGCTTATTCTCTAAGACAGAACAATGGAGGCTTGGTACAAAACTCACTGAAATCAGTCAAAAGACCCCATTTTAAGCCCTGAGTTTGTAGCCTACACAGAAATGTGTTATGGCAGCTGCCACCTTTACTAACACACCCGAGTTCAGAGCAGGTTCTTCGAGGGCTACAGTGGTAACAGCTCTTTCATCTGGCAAAAATAGTCATATATTCCCTTTGGACCAGGCACAGAGGTGGACCTGTAACATGCACTCACCTGTATGTTACGTCAGTATGTCTACTATGTGCTGTTCCAGTTGTAGCTCTTGTAAATTAAACAGAGAAATAAACTACTTTTTTGCTTCATGCCACTGCTGAAATATGATCCAAGGTTCAGGTAGATTCCAGCTGTGATCTTGCTCCTTGGCTATGAACATACATTTATGTTCTCAAGGCATTAGAGCTCCTTCTACACAGGCAAAAATTGTAAAAACAAAATGAACAACGTTCTCTGTGTACAGTAGAGTTATTTAAAGTGCCTGAGGGCTTGAACATAAGCAGACACTGTTCCCATACAATATAAGCAAGACTTCTGGGTTTTGGCATTTAAAATGACAATTAAAAATGCAGCAGGCATGTTTCAGCAACTTTATGGGATGCCATAAATATCCAGAAAAGGATTCCAGACAAAAGTAAAGATTCACAATAAGGATTCTTTTCTTTTTGTTTCCTGCTTCGGTTTTTAGTGTGGTGTTGTTGCAACATGCCAAAAAAAATAATGAAACAAAAGTAAAGGACAGAAGGTGTCTCACTCACTGGAAACTATTGTATGACAGAGAATACTTCTCTGAGAGAGTCAAAATTTACAATCTGCATGGATCTGCTCAGGTAATTGTTCATCTTCACACTAAAAAAGGCCCAAACAAGTCTGAAGGTGAAAAATGCCTTCCCCAAAATCTCTCCCTGGCAAAAGTTTGTGTATCAGGATGCTACCTGATATTACTTAGATGTATTTACCCCAAGAATGATGCTGCTGCATAGTCAGCCAGCTGTTCCCACTATAGCCTCCTGACAGCATCCTATGGATCATGAAATTTGTACTGTGGCATGTACATTTAAGCAACATAATGTTTACAAATTTATAAGGCACCTCCTGTTCTGAATATGTTTTAGGTGTTAAGCTAAGGTGAGAAGAAAAACCTGAAGTTCAAGTTAAGGATTTAATTACAAGGCCTTTCTTCCTCAGTACTTTTTTCCCTGCCACTTGTAAACCCTTTGACAAGAAGAGATACTTGGCTTCTTTGGGTTTTTTGCACCTGAATTTCTGCTTAATCTACCCCTTAATCTCCAAAATGCTTTGAAAAGATTTTATGGCATTGTGTGAAATTTCCTCTAGGATGATCAGCTCTTTCCTAGCCTTAAGATGGGATACAAATTGCAGTTTGGTTTTAAATAGTTCTGAAATCCACCTCTTATGACACTTTAGCAATGTGTTTTGTTCTGTTCATGCTCTGAAACCACATAGCCATCAGTTCACCCACCTAATGCTCAGCCAAAAGAAATCTCCTCCCCAGCTTTCCTGGGTTTCTCTTAATTCCCTCCTCACCATGGGAATCATGCTTGCAATGTTCCACATTAGTTATCCAGTGTCTCAGGGAGGGCAGGAAGACGTAAGGAAACTGTTGGCTTTATCTGTTCTCCTTGGTGCACAAACCAATCCAAAGGGACTGGGAACGAGACATCTGCTAAAAAAGAGGGAGATAAAAGGTATCTTAGGGTTACATGTGTTTCCTGTGACTGTGCATTTGCTTTCCTTTGTTTTTTTTCCCCTCCCCCTTGCCACAATTCATCACTCCGTGAGAGCTCTTTTCTCCCCTTTGCCTGTTTTTGTTTACTTTCATTTGGAGATAATTTTTCAATCTGAAGCACTCAGATTCAATCCCATTCTCCCTTTCTACCTTGCTGCTTGTTGCTGACACTGCCACAGTTACAGTGCCATGCTGTGAAACAAAATTCAAAGGTCTTTTTTTGGTTGGTTGGTATTTTACCCTGCATTCCTCCCTTTTCCCTTGCATTCCTGTTTAGTGTAGCTCCACCATCTCTCTCCCCGCCCCATGAGGAGCATCAGGCACACCTCCCAGGCCTTTTACTAAAATCTTACCTCCCTGGAACATGGTCTTGAGCTGGATCTAGCCCCTCACAGAGGTGCTCAGGACAGAACAAAGTTCAAGTCCATTTAAGAGCTATTTCAGAGGCTTAAGTGGGCATAAGATAGAATACAGTTTCAACACTCATCCTCTGTGCAGGATAAATTTGATGTGAATTGTAATGAAGCTGCTGTGGTGAATAGTCATTCTAGCTATGAATGATTTTCTGTCTTTGCCCCCTTGCAACAGCACCTGCCTTCAACCTGAAACTGTCTTGATAAAATAAGGTTTGTAATTGCTGCTATGACAAAAATTGTAACAGGTCAAGCAGTTGTGTGTCTCCAAAATGTCATCTCCAACTCCTTTACCTTACTGAATACTGCAGATAGTTTCTTGGAGGATGGAGGCATGGAGCTGATCTGCCCAGGGGACACAAATAAGCTCTTTTACAGAATTGTTCCTTGCCTCTTATTTCCTCATTTTAGCTGTTGTAGAAAAAGCCACTGGTGTTCAGCATGTTGCATTAGGATTTTCAAGACCACAGCATTGTTTTATGCAATTTGATTTTCTAAGTCCTTGAATGAGAAAGAAGAAATTCAATATCCACTTGAAAGTGAAGGTCTATCATTTCTGCCTGGTTAGTAGTTTACTAAAGGTTTAGTTATGTAAACAGTTATTCACCAGGAAGGGTTAATCATTGCCAGGCTTTCTTATACTCCATTACCAGATTTCAAGTTCTTTTTCTGGGCCTTTCTTAGCAGGTTCTTGAAGTCTGAACTCTCTTACTGGCTTCTCATATCCCTTCATTCTGTGTGGATTATGTTGGAATGATGACTTTGATAGAAACTCCTGGAAATATGTGCATTAAGTATGGAGGCAGCCTTGGCACTGGCTACACAGTCATCAGACTAAATCAGAAACAGAGCTGAAATCCCTCCCAAAAGGGAAGCTGAACATTCAAAATGAGCCAGAGGAGAGCTCAGTGGATATGTCCCTTTTATCACTGTTATCTCTTCTTTAAAAAACATGAAGACTGAAGCAGTCTGATAGAATTAGTCCTACACTAGTGTTGCATAAACAAATGTGGAAATACTGCAGCCTAAGACTAGACCAGGACCTGCAAAAATTCTGCTGTCATCCCTCTGACCTCCTCAGAAGGTGTGAGCATCCTACTGGCAGAAATGTGGGGCCAAGCTGCTGGCCTTTGTGTTGCCTCCATGAGACACTTTCAGCTTTCTCAGCTCTGCAAACATGGGAATCCTTGGTTTAAGGCTGATCCCTCGAGTTGCTAAGTAGCCTCATGCCCACTGTTTCTGAATTGGGAAAGGAAAAGCTAAATCCCTCTGGTAAAACTTCTCTCCTCTTGGATCCTGCTGGGTCGTTACATCCCATGACTAATTGCACGTCACTTCACTTGCATTTGATCCGGCCTCCACAGAAGGTAGTAGGAGTAAATGTTATTTTCTTGGGGAAGGAATTGGGCCCTGACTTTATCAAGTTATTTTCTCTGAGCAGACTGGTGTGGGGGGTGTTGCTTCACGGTGCAGTCAGAGCAGGAATTCTGCAAGAGCCAGAGGCTGATGGCAATTCTCAGTCCCACTCAGGAGAAGACATTTGGCAGGCAGAGTGGAGTGGGCTGATCCATCCTCTCTAAGAAGCAGAAGCACACATTTCTGTGGCTTGATCTGCAAACACCTTCTTCTCATAGACAATGCATTTAGAGCACCAAAAGTTGAAGGAAGTGTAGAAGGCTACATTTCTAATGTAGAACTCAGCTGACTTGAACATTAAATACGATACATTTAAAAAACATGACATTTTTTGAGGATGCATGCAGAAAATTTCTGCATTTTCCCACCATATTTATAATGTGAGTTGCTGTCACAAAATTATTACTACTTCATACCTGTAGCTGAAAAAGGAACCGTGTACCTCTCAATGTCAAACGTGGCTTTAATGTGCTTTGCAGATTGTTTTGGTTTGTTTGTCTCTTTTTCATTTCCCTTTGTGGTACTAAGCTCTGACCCTGAAAGGTGAGGAAGTGAAGGAAATGGAAGAGTGAAATCTGGGGAGCCTGACACTGAAAAACCAAGGGAATCATGAGGCAGTCTGTCTAGTTGTGAAACTGAAATGTAAGTGGACTCCTCAAATTAATTGCTTTGGAACCCACTTACTTTTGTATGTGGACTCCCTTAAGCACAGGTCCTACATTATGTCACCGAGATGGCATTTGGGCTTGATTTATGTTGGCACAAAACGAGCTATAAACTGCACATGTGTGCCCATAGTAGCCCTTTTCCAAACAGAGCATGTTTATAGAAACAGGAAACATGGCTGCAGCAGGAGGACACTGAGCCTCTGCTGTATCAACAGCACCACAGCTACAGGTATCCAGGATCTGCACGCTGCCTTCATTTTCCATGTATTTCAGCTCAGCTGGGAACTTGGAACACCATTACCAGAGATTAGAGGTTGGTTGATGGAGCAGAAATGACTTATTAGGTGAAATTTACTCTGCTAAAGATGTGTATCTGAATAAGAGCCACAATCCACATTTTATTCTCTCTCTCTCTCTTTTTTTTTTTTTTTTTTTTTCTTTTTTTTCCATATCTAATCTGTGGCTGGTATTTCAATCTCTCTTTTCTCCCTCTTTGGAGAATGAGGACATACCATATTAATTACATCTGATTCTGTAGTCACATAGTTTATCTTTAAAAAGATACGTGCTTTCCTGTCTGAACAAATTTGAAGCCTTCAGGTCATCTTCAGGGAAGCACTAACTCTCCACTGTTTTTATAGTACATTAGAGGCAGCTAAACGTATAGAAACAGTATTCAAGGTTTCTTTTAGCAGGCAGGCATGAATGAATATCAGAAAGAGCAAAGCATTTTTGGTGACTGAGAAAACTGTATTCTTTGGTTCCTCTCTTGCATTTATTTACATATTCAGTCTTCAGCCTTTTTGAGTTGATAGGTACTATGAATAGGCATAAATAACCTTCTCCATGATCCACTTGGATGTGTCTGTAGTGAAATAAGAGGGGCTTTTATGCTTCAGGAACACAGCACCTGTGAACATCTTCTCTGTGACACTGATGAAACCTTTCCCAGAAGAGGAGGGATGAAGTGAGCCATGAGGGCTCCAACTCCTCCTTCTGGTTACCTAAAGGCAAGCTAAATGAGTTGCACACTGCAGAAATTCCCTTTTGCAACATCTCTTTCTTCAGACTTTTAAAGAAGTCTGTAACAGAGACATTGTTGTGTACACAAATCAGTCTCCTCTGAGTTTCTAAGGAGAACTGATGATGCATGAGGAACCCTTTTTCCATGTGGTATACAGGCCCCTCTTTCTCTCCTGCATTTCAGAGAATTTTTATGTTGGTATTTCAGTGATCCGGGAGGGTTTTATGGGCACATTTTGTATTGGGAGCTGGAAATAAAAAAGCTCTTCATCTTGTCTTGGTGTGACTGAGAGGAAATGAATCCTAAAGCCCAACTTCAAAATAAGAAATGCTGTTTGTTAATGAAGATTATCTTGAAATAGGAACTAGTACCAAAGTCTTTCAAATGGAAGTACTTTACCTCTTACCCCCTTAGAGCTGAGAGGGGGGTTAAGCATTGCCTGTAAGATCACACCCTTAGCACAGTAAGCTCTAACATTATCCAAGTGATTTGGAGAGTTTGGTCTATTTCAGATCTTACTGAAAATCAGCAGTAAGTGTGTGTTGCAGTTCTTGCAGTGGATATAGGTAATCTCAGAGACAATTTGAGTAGGTTATAGGAGAGGCACTGTTGTATCAGTCACTGAACGTTTACACTCCCTTTGGAGCTGCTATGGGAACATACTTCTGTCTGGGAAATGCAGTTCCCACTTTAAGTGTCTCAGGACTTGCTTACTTACTGATTGCAAGTCAGATAAATTTATCAAAATATTTGTAACCTAGAGCATGAAAACCAGAGCCAACCAACCTGTACTTAGTGGTTTATCACATGAAATATTTCAAGATTGATTGCTGAATGTAGCCCTCGATGCCCTGACATAAGCACTCTTATTAAAGATCAGACACTGAAGACAGAGGGAGTGATGCTCTGTTGGGTTTGAACTGGGACTTTTTTTACTCCTTTTGCTGGAAAACTGCTTGCAGATAAATGCTTAGCTTGAATTCACCTCCTTAGCTGTTTAACTTGGGGACATACTGTTATGTTTGGGACAATATTAGAACAGAATAACAGGCACCCTTATCAGAAGGATTGGGAAACAGATACTGTAGTGCTGAATGGGTGTTGTGGGGGAGGGTTTTTTAATTTCCCTGGATTAGTGCCCAGCACAGAAGTAGATGGTAGGAAAAATCACGTCGGCAGAGAACTGCGTGGTGGGTCTCTGTGGGTGTGAGCTGAGGACACTTCACAGAAGCCTGTAATCCCATCTCTGCTTTCAGGAATAGCAGGCACAAGCAGCACAACTATCAGGAGATCTCTGATGGCAAAAAGGGCTGCAGAGCAATGTCCATGCAGCAGCATGGCCTTTTAGTGCAAAAAGGTCGTTTTATTAGAAATTAAAACATTTCTTTCAAGCAGGTCAGAAACATGAGGTTTCCAAAGTTCTGCGACATGTTCCAACTGTTTGAGAAAAATATTTCCCTTCAAATTCATTGAACCAGCATTTGTATCTGCTCACTGTGCATGTCCCACAGAGATCCACTCCCTCTGAAGGGCTTATGTCAGTTCAGTTTATTTGGATGATAAGAGCTGCTGGCAGTAGCATTTGGTTTGTGACATTTGTAAGGACTCTGTAAGTTGGGAGGTCTCTGAAGGTGCACTTTAGAAAGTTTCTGGAAACATATTTTTGTGCTTGAACTTTCATCTGAAATACAAGTCATGGTGCATAGTGTCCATGTGTATTTATGTGGTGGGAGTGTGGTTTTAACACTGAGCTGCATTATAACTCCTAACAAATTCTCGTATTTTATAATCTTTGTACATACCAACCTTATTCCCCCCCCCCCCATGAGTACTTAAAATGAATTTACATGATAAATGTAGAGCAATCAGAACAGGATATGAAACAGCAACCTCTGGAGTGAGCATGAGTAGGACACAGATGTAATATCCCTCAAAAGCACGCACTGCTTGCTGACGTTGGTTGGTAAGGGAATGGGCCTGGAATCCCAGTCCAAGCCTATGTGTTGCAATAGGCTGTGAAAGAGATCAGTCTCAGTGTCCCTTGATAACTTCTCCTGGAGATTTGAGGTTGTACCACATGCTGCTCTGATTGCCAGCTTCCATCTCTTGTTCCAGCTTGGATCTGGAACGAAGCATTTCTTCCCAGCCATTATGTGTTCATGTGTTTTTGGTATCTGTGAAGCAGAGACTTGTTGTGAACATAGAGAATGAAGAAGCAACTTCTTATACCTGTCCCTTGCCTCTATTTAGCCAGAGGAAGAGGGTTCTTTGCTTTTTATACATAAAGAGTAGAAGCTAAAGAGGTTCACCCCAGGGTTTGCCAGCTGTGTAGCTCACAGAGGTTTGCAGTCCACACTGCAAGTTCACCCCAGAGCATCTTGCACTACATTTCAGCTCCAGCTGCTGGTCCTGTGTAACCTCCTTCCTTTCCCTCTGCCCTCCCTCAGATCCCTTCATCTTCCTTATCTACAATACCCCTCATCTGACCCCTCGGTTCCTGGTTTCAGGGTGTCTCCTCCAGAAGCTGGACAATTCAACAGATCTGTCAAGAGGTGCAGGAAGGGAACCAGGGGTTATCTGGGTGTGCAGGTTATCTCAGGGGTTGTTCTCAAGAAACAGTATCTGTAAGCTGTACAAGTTATCCCAAGCTGGAGACAAGTAGAAGCTGGGCTGGTGAGTTCATCAGGGCCAGCTGTCTTGTGGATATAGGTGAAAGCTGAGAAGTCTGAAAATAGTGGTAGAGTCTCCCTGGAGCCAGGAAGAGGTGCCTGCAATTGAGAAATATGAAAAAAAAAATAATTTTTTGGTATGTATTTGGTGCCTTTGAATAAGCTTCTTTGGTAAGGAAGGGCTTCCTGGAATTCTTCAACTGGTTTTATACCCAGAAAGAAATTATTTGGCACTGGATTCAATATACAACTGGGATTTGACTTTGCAGTGAGCCTGCCCCATGACAAACCCCTTTAAAATTACAACCAGCAAAGTTTTGCTCAGATGTAAACTCCGTGTCTGCTTCCAAGTTGGACTCCTGCTTGCTCATTCCTCAGCTGGGTTTGTCAAAACTTCACAACATTTAGTCTTGCTTTTCCTTGCAGTGCTGAGTCACTCTCTGACTTGATTGAGTTAAAATGTTTGTTACTGTGAATTTTGCTAGCCTCTGTCTGAAATCCAAGTGAAAAAACCTTTAAGGGCAAAGTGCTCGAAAATGAGGTTTTAGATGAATTTTTATCCTCAAGGCTTTCACATGTAACACCTGCACATATTCTGATTTCTCTGTTGCTTGTGGTCTCTTTAGTTACACCACCGGAATCTGAATTGTGGCAGGATCAGGCACAGAAAAAGCATGACCAAAGGAAAACTGAAGTTTTATTGGTTTCAAATAAGTCTTCCAACATCAGAGGTGACTCCTGAAAAGGCAACATGACATTCTTCTATCTGCTAAGTTTTCTCTCAGTCCTATAAATAGCTTGTAGGATTTTTATGTCTGCCGGAGCTTTATTTGACTGTTTATAATGCACTCTTTGGGGAGTGCAGAGACCACTGGTCTTGAGTAGCTCTTCAGAGAATTGAACTTTTTGATCTCTGGTTCCGCATTTCTGTCCCTGTTCATCCTGGTCAGGCAGGATACACATAAAAGGCTGTTGGAATGGATCTGTACCCATGGAGGCTGGAGAAAGTTACCCATAGAAGTTGGAAGGTGCTGCAGGTGAGCACTTTTCCCTGAGTAAAAGATGCTCCCTTCAGGCAGGCACAGCTTCCACCTTGTAAAATCCCAAGGGCACGTGCAGCTACGTGAGAGCTGACTCCAGGGAGCTTTGAACATCAAATGTCAGTCACAGTTGAGCTGACAAGCCAGGAAACTTCTGTGTTGGCAGAGCTGTAGCTTCATGGCTGGATCAGAAAGCAGGACACAGCAGTGCATATAGTGTGTGGTGGGGTATGTATGTACCTCAAAGTTTTTGCAGGGTATGGGGTATTGCGTAAATATCACCAAGGCCATAATTTTAAGGATTATATTCGTGCACAAAGAGGAAAATTTAGTTTTCAGGATTCTTTACTGGTGATGAAACATAAGCCAGAAAGAACACTGTTGGGTTTTCTGATGTCAGTGTGAGCTGACTGAGGAAAATTATCCCTCAATTAAAGGCTAAACAAGTTTAAAAGAAGACACTGAGACACAGCTAGGATGGAGCCCCATATTGCTAATATATTTGCTTCTCAGAAAAAAAATGCATGCTTAAAAGTCCATTAGCTGTTGCCTCTCCTTCTCCTCTCTGTTGAAAAATTAGTCTCTTTGTCACATGTAAGAGCTGAGCAAGTAACAGGAACAAAACATGTAGGTGTTCTGAAAAAGTCATTAAACAATATGCTATTTGTTAAGCACATCAAGTTCTGGACAAAATTCATATTGTGCCATGTGTGCAGGTGATAAAGAATACTGCAGAACTTCTTCAGTAAAAGTTTTATTTCTTGCCTTGAATCAAATTGTGACTCAGAATGAAAATGTCACTGAGACACAGGCTACAGTGAGAGTATATGACCACTGTTTCCAATAACCCTGTAATTAGAAGGGGTTTTGTTGGTGATGCATGAGCTAAGGTAATCTCTGTGGGTCTAAGGATGAAACTCTGCTCTCCTCAGAAAAAACAATTGTTGATAAGCTACAAGTTGAAAAATGTTACATTTAATGGTTCTTCCCAGAAAGGGCACTGTTAATGACATAGAAGCATTTCATGGTAAGAATTTTGTCCCTTCAAATGTTAAAATGGAATGTAAAGACACGTTTTCAATTTTTTACTCTTCCTCTTTGAGGTAATCCTTCAAACTAACTCTTTCCGAATATTCTATGAGATGTTAATGGTATCATGTAATTATATGATACAATGATGATAAATTATAAATAGAGATTAAATATTAAATGTTATATACCCACATATAGAACACAGCACTGGTTTGGGTTGCCTTAGATGCCATCAACACAAATGTCCAGGATGAAGCAGTCAGCCTTTAGGCACTGTTCATCCACCAGGGAAGTTTGGCTGCTTCTGGCCTTGGGGAAGGAGGCACCCACTAAACATTGTACTTTATATGGACTCCCACTCAGGTTTGAGCCTACCTACCATCTCTGTAAGAGTTTTTTAAATGCCATTACTCTAAAGGATTCATCGCCCACCTAAGGAGGGAGGAATTCAAATCAGATGGAGAGCAAAGCTTTCTCCACTGGGAATAGGAGGAGGTGGGGCTCCTGGGGATGGGAGAAATGGGGGAGGAAATGAAAGTGCTGGTGGGCAGAATGGGATTCTACCATATGGAAGGGTATGGATGGAGTTAAGTGGGGCCAGGATGCAAGAGCAACAGACATTAGGAGTGGGAAAAAGAAAAAGGCATGTTCATCAAGCCCTAGCCAGAGGGAGAAATTGGAGTACAATACTGTGATGGGAGATCTGAAACAGGAAAGGAAGGATCAGGGGAGAGTAGCTCTGCTTGCATAGTTGGTTCAGGGTGGTTTTGTTACGAGTTACCTGTTTT
The DNA here is from genome assembly GCA_023637945.1 of Phaethornis superciliosus. NCBI lineage: Eukaryota > Metazoa > Chordata > Aves > Apodiformes > Trochilidae > Phaethornis > Phaethornis superciliosus. Next base: position 27,017,538 of record JAJQWJ010000009.1, read on the forward strand.
TAATGGGTACTTCACCATGACCTGTTGCCTCCACTACAATTTGATTACAAGATGAAATTTTGACCCCATCACAGTCTGGATTCACTCCTATCATTCTAAATGCATGAGTACACTCATTGACAGCAAGTATCCACAAACCTGAGACAGGCTTTTGTAAGATGTTTCCAATATACTTTTCTAAAAACTCATTTAGAGGGCTCCCCATTTGCCTTCTTGTCTTCAAGTAATGAGAATGCAGATGGGTCCCACTTTAAGGCTTCTTCGTGCAATCAACTTTGAGCAAATTCTTTTTCAACATAATTATATGGCCCCCAGGAGCTGGATCTCATTCAACTTCCAGAATACATCACAACAGTTAGTAGCACTGGACTGGACTGAAAAACTCCAGAAAGAAAAAATCACATGTTTGTAAAATGCCTCACTTGCATTAGTTTTGATTTATTTATGTATTCACAAGTTTATTTACTGCAAAGGTAGTGCAGCTGCTTTGTTTCGATAAAATCAAAACATGTCAGTTCCTAAAAGTGAGAGAGATTCCAATTGCTACATCCAGACAGATTTACCATCTTTGAAATACCACTGGTTTAGGAAGGAGAAGGTTACAGTGGAAAATACCTTCTCTTCATTATGCAGTGAAACTGGAAGCCAGCCAGAACATTGGGCAATGTTTTCTTCTGGTCTGAAGTGTGTGTCTTGTCTCTGGAGCAGAGGCAGCACTGACCAAGCTGTCTGCACTGTTCAGATACCAAGGAACTTTCCATATCTCTGTCTGCCCCTATTTCTTAATTTCTTCCCTTTCTGAGAAGGTTCAGAGTTCTTTTCAAGCATATTCTCTGTGTTTTGAGATAACATGTGAAAGGAAACTTTGTGATTTTTCTTTTCCTGTTAATTGTCAGGGAAGTATTTTCTCTCTCTCTTTTTTTTTTCCCCTTCTCCAATTCACATGACTATCAGAAGCTGAGGAGCAGCTAGGTAAGGACTGAAAACACAGGCAGAAGAGCCAACCATCTGGTGTGTGGAGGAGGGCTGACACCCACAGCTCTGATCTCAGCACTAACGTGCAGCATCTGTGCAGGACCAGGGATGGCAGCAACAGGGATGTGCAGCACAATAAGCCACACCAAGAGCTGGCACCTAAACACCTTGGGGGATGAAGAGTCTGATGCCCAGGCAGCTTTACATGACAGCCTGAGGAGCAGAAACTGCCCCAGGGCAGTGGGAACAGGTTTGGGGATTTGAGTTTCTGTTGCAGGTTCCTTACTGGAATGTGCTGTTCCTGAGGAAGTGGGGTTCTGCACTCACACCACGTTTTAAGTGCTGTTGTATTTGTTCTCTGGAAAAAAAAAAAGCATCAGAACAAAAAAAAGGGGTTGCTCAGCTCAACTGAGTTTCAGCTTCCTTCCTCAACTAACTTGATGGACACAGTGTTCCAGTAGGCTGAGGGGAGGACAGAAATTCCTCACTGCCACTCTTCTGGGAGCTTCTTCAAGCTATGTCAATGCCAGGAAAAATGAATTTCCAGTATCAGCTTCCTTGAAAGCTAGAAATCTTGTAGCTAAACCAGCCCCAGGCCAGTGTTGTTTCATCTCTTCCTTGCTGCGCAGTGGCACTGCCAACCCTGAGATGAACTTGCAAACTCTTCACACATCCATTGAGTAAATCCAACTGAGCTGCTGAAAAATGCAGCTTTTGTTCTCTGAAACCTGAAGCAGTTAATATTTACAGCAAACTTCAAAGACATAAATGGCTGCAGAATAGCAAAATATTATCTGCCACTTTGGAAAGCTGCTTCAGGTTTCTCTGAGATTTAAAGCGAAGTATAAAATTAGGCTCTGTATTCTACAATTCACTGGAAAAATAAGTTTCTATAGAAACTACCACTTCAGAGGTATCTACATTTCTCTACTAAGATGTGTCTTGAGAAAGAGCATTGCCATAAATAGCAAACAGAAGTTGTCATATTTGGTATAATAAGATAGTGTTTACAAAAGACTGTGTATGATCTAGGTATTATTTTGGGGTTTCTGTATAAACTGTGGATCCGTTGGATATATTGTGAGAGACTCACATATATAATGAGACAGTGAGGAATTAAAGGAATGTGTAAAAATTCCTTCTTGCCCTTGCTGGTGATGGGTCTGAACTGACACAGAAGATTGGATCTGGTATCTCTGACAGAGCTGATTCTTTAAAAACTCATTTCCGTGTAAGGTAACAAGAAAAATACCAATATCTTTAGTTTTAGACCATGTTCTGGCCAAATATGCATCACTTGCAGTTAGAATTTGGCTATTTGTTTCTGGTACTTTGCTTTGTGGTTTCCTTCAGCCCTCCAGTTACCTTGCGCCATGTGGGTGTATTGCTCTGTAGTTATCTATTAGTGAAAAAGTATAATTAAAGAAAATGTAAATAACACTTGCTGTATGGGTAGTGGTGGTGAGGGAAGTAGATTTGGAAAGGCTGATGAGTAGTGGATTGTGTGCATGTCTCCCTGCTTCCATCCTGGGTCCCTCTTTGTCAAGGAATAGATGAAGCACTGCAAGAGCTTTCATTCTTTATTTTTGGTATATAGGCCCACTGTGATAAATGACATTGGAACCCACAGAAAATCCACCACCTGCCAGCATCTGCAAGCTCAGCTGAGGTTTGATAGAGAATTTGGATTTTTTTAAAATTTGGCTGTTGCATACAGTGGAAACTCTCCCTAGTGGAGAAGGACTGTATCCAGTATCATGTCCTTCTCCATCATGCAGATCACACTAATTAGGATATGAAAGAGGAAAATTCGGTTCTGGATTAGGAGAAGGGGTCACCCTATTCATGTCCTTTCTCAAGGGGATCAGTCATCATAGATCCTTAGGGAAAGGAGGCAAGAAACCATGAAATTAGCTTTCCTACCTGGGATGCCCTCCCAGCATCTGTATTTTTCAGGACTTACTGGGCTGGAGGTTGAATCCAACCTATTGCATTTAGTAACCACTGATAGAGCTGGACCTCAGAGCATATGATTTTACCCTAGAGATGTGTCAAAAGAATCATGGTCAAGCTGGAAATGAGAAGGTGCAGGGCACAGAGCACATCCCAATGTCCTCAGGAAGGGAGAATCCCTGAGCTGTGTTTCTTTGAAAAGACATCTGGAAGATTCAGATGCCTGAACATTGTTGATGTCTTCTTTGTCAGCTGAATATTCTGAAAAATGTTAACCAAAGCCTTTAATCAAACCAGTAGTGGGGAAAGTCTATGCTCCAGATGTCAATTAATCACCCCATTAATAAATAATGGCCGAAGTGGTTCCTGGTACCAAAACATCTTATGATGGCTGCTGCAAGTGAAGAAGTAAAAAAACACTGGTTACTGGTACCAGCTTTTTAAGGTAGTATTTCAAGTCAATTAACTGACAAATGCAACCTTCAAATACAGCCAATAAAAAAGGATGGGCCAGGCTGCTGCTTCCTAAATCGGATTTGTTTTCTGACAAATGACTGAATTATAGGGCTTAATAACAATGAATACAGCGTATCAGAGCTGTCTTGACCCATTTACAGGATCCTTGTGTCTCTCCTGTGCCTTTGTTTTGTTGTTTTTCTTGCCCAAGATGTCTCAGAAGCCTTGAATGCAAAACATAATAACACAGATCCTGCCCTGGTAGGAAATTGTGCAGTCTTTTGTTTCAAGCACACAGCGTGCACCCAGACTTGCTCATAAAATATCCATAGCAAAATCATGCGATGCCTGTCTCTCTTATACATTTTTAAGAGCTGTGCCCTAAATCCATTAAAGACTGTGAGGCATGAATAGGAGAACAATTCTTCTTGCCATATGGGTAAGAAAGGAGTTGGGATCAAGTAACTGGACATATAAAAGGAACCATGTGAAGTTGCTGACTACCAAACCTCTGCTGTGAGAACGTAGAACCTCTTGAAGCTCAGTTCTTTTGTCTAAATTGCTGAAAAGTATTTTACATTACAGAAAAGAAGAACTTTATGCAATAAACATGGAGTTGGCACAAAGAGAGATAAGAGAGAGGGAGCTGTGCAGGAGTCAGAAGATGGTGAGGACCATGTGTACTGATAGAATGTGTTTTCTGATTTCAGGACAACTGATCTGAGGGAAAGGGATCCTTACGCTAAAAGTAATGAATTTTGAACTATGAAGTGGTTGCTTTTACTCCAGAAATGAACCTTGGAAATCCGATTCTATACACTGGAAAAAAATGTCCTTCCTGGTTTTACCCTTAGGAGAGAAGCAGGGAACCTAATGACATCCCATGTAACCTAGGTGGATGTTCAAAGGAGAAGAAGGGAATTAGCCACTCAGAATGAAAGGGAATTGAGTGTCTACATACCTAAGGCTCTTTATGAAATTACATAGCACATCTCTTGCCAGGAGTCTTCTCATCTGATCATTTCTGTAGAACTGTAATGTCTTTAATTTGGAAAATTTACACTCCACCTAAGTCTAGAAGCCAGATACTTCCTTTTTCTATTCAATGTCTTACATCGTGGGAGTCATTTGCAGGTGCCCTCAGAGATATGTTTTGCTCTTTGGCCACATCTAGGATCATCCACAAGATTTCAGACTTACAAATGAGGCTCCTAAGAAGCTTGTTTTGCTTCCATGAAAGCTGAGAGAGAATTGGGAGGAGATGGAGACATTGCCCCTACTAGCAGCATGGTGCTGCATTCCTGCTGCTCTGTCACTGCTCAGTGACACAGAGCCCTTTCCACTTCCCAGGGCCCATCTTCCTCTGTAGGCAACATGTACCTGTGTCCTAAGGCAAGTTAAAGAAATAAATTGTGTTGGTATTTGTTATAAAAGCTTACAGTCATGTGGGTAAATGCAAATTTCCACACTTCAATGTGTGTGCACTTTGATTGAATACAGCCCCACTCAACTACTACCACAGGTGGATTCCTAGGTGGGTCAGAAACTCTCAAGAAAGAAGCCCAACATTATCTGGGCAGGGAGTTGGAGAGAAAAAAAAGTGCCTCCAGCATTTAGGAACTCTTTTGTGTAGAATCTGCTCCCAAATGCTTAGGTCTCTTGAATTCTAAGCTCCTAGTGCTTTGCATGTTTGAACCCCAAAGCTATGTACCCTGTTAAAAGAAGAAAATAGAAAAGCTTCATGTGTAAGTTTACTGTAAATATAAATTTGGGATTTTTACAACTTGGTCATCGGCTTTTTAAAATGACTTTTAAAAATTACTTTTTACTAGAACTGCCTTTGCAGTTCGTGATGTTTTTTTCTACTTTCAGTTTCCCTTCTGTACTGCCTTGGTTGTAAGCAGGCTGTGGTTTTTTGAAAATGTACCTGGGATGTTTGCTGTGTTTTCTTATACAAGACCTGCGTTACACCAACACAACCCCAAATGACCAACAAAAAAAACCCTAAATATAAAGCCAAAATCTAACTCTGTCCTTCATGCATTTAAGTCACTGCTATTAGAACAAGTTTAACATACACAGTATAATCACTTCACTGAAATCTTGTGTTCACACCACACCGTACTTGTGTGTATTTTGAGATTTTTAGTAACACTTTCCTTTTTTTTTTTTTTTTTTTTTTTGATTGAGGGGTCCTGTTGTGTAGGGAGTGTGCATGCACAGATAAGCTTGAACACAGATTGTGTGGATATTTGACCATAGCTGCAGCTGATGAAGCCTTTGCAATCACAGCCTCCCTCCTTTCTTTGTTTTACAAATAGCAATCTCAGTCTTTCATTTATATCTCTGGATCCCAAGTAATGTCAGGAGGCTCCTGTATCAACTGGAGCCCACCCTCCTGGTTTGACTGGTGGTGAGGAATTGCATTTAGCAAAACCAGCAGTTAATTAGCAGTCTGGAGAGGAGAAGGCTCCAAGCAGACCTTTTTGTAGCCTTCCAGTATCTGAAGGGTCTACAAGAAAGCTGGTGAGGGACTTTTTAGGATGTTAGGTAGTACTAGGACTAGGGGGAATGGATTCACACTACAGGAGGGTAGGTTTAGATTAGATGTTAGGAGGAAGTTCTTTACCAGGAGGGTGGTACCTCTGGTACAGGTTGCCCAGAGAGGTGGTGGAAGCCCCATCCCTGGAAGTTTTTAAGGCCAGGCTGGATGGGGCTCTGAGCAACCTGATCTAGTGGGAGGTGTCCCATGGCAGGGGGGTTGGAACTGGATGATCTTAAAGGTCCCTTCCAACCATGAAAATTCTATGATTCTGTGAAAATACTGTGACTCTCTCATTGCATTCTTCTCAGAAAAGAGATGTTATTATTCTAATATCTCATTCTCCATATTTCTATTTTTATGTCTTTGATTTTTGCTTCAGTTTCACATAGTAATTTTACCGTAGCAGGAGATGTGAGCTCACTGATGTTCTCTAGAACATTCAGTCCATGGGAGGGGTGCAGAGTTTGACATTTTGTTTGGGATTCATTTGTTTGACCATGCTTGGCCACCTAAAAACTGCCTGGTCTCCCTCTGTGGGGAGAGGCACCTTGAGAAGGTGCTTCCCCATCCCTCTTAGAAACCTTTCCTTGGAGTGCCATGAGTTGTTAGAACACATCTCTTTCTCTGACTATGGGGACAGCCTCAGCTCTCAGTGTCTCTGCCACCCTGTCAGACACCTAAAGGTTCTCTGGCATTTCTGCTGCAAACATTCTGCTCCTTCTTTTCCTGCAAATCTGCACTTGCCCTGTTGGGCCTGGCAGCTGCCTGAAACCAACCATTTCCTTCAGATCTCCTTTGCCTGTACCAATCTTGAACTTGTTGACCTTTGTGCCTGTTAATTATTGATATAACCTTGCATTATTTAGGCTTGTTTCAGCAGACGGGTACATTATTACCAGACAGACATTTGCCAGACAGGCTGATAGATAGCATCCTAAAAAAGGTCTCAAGTTGCCTCTGTACAATAAAGGTCTGTAGTTTCATCACTCTTTCCCCACCCCTGCCTCTCACTGGCAAATTAGTGCCTTCAAACCTTACTAGAAATGTAAGGGAAAAAAAAAAGTTGCCTTTAGGCAATGGGCTTAATCTGGGTTGGAGCTGTGGTCCTGATGTTGGTCCCTTCTCTGAAAACAAGAGGAAGTCTTCTTAACCAATCCTCTGAAGCTGCTTTTTCTTAAGACACAAGAAATTGTTTTGTTTTTCAACTCCTTGCCATGGAAAGGAGAACTGATTTCTCCCTGGTTGCCACGAGCTATATTGCAACACTCCAGAGACACAGGCAGAGCTTGATGTCTATCTCCCAGGGAAACCTGCCTCGGATTTTTTTCCAGCCCCCACTGCATTCACTTTGCTTGTGGATCCCAGGAAAAAAAAAAAAAAAGGCCTATCAAAAGGAATCAGCTGTCATCTAAAACACACATGCTGAGCATTTCTGAACCTTGGTTAACTGCAGTGTAGCTTCAGCTGAAGCTGTAACAACAGCACAGAAGCCTTGGTGACAATCACATCAGCATGAGGGGCACAGCTGATGAGCAGCTCTGGCTACGTGACAACTCTGCTGCTGCTGCCCTCCTTCCTCTCTCTCTGCTCATCATGCTTTGCTCGGTTGCAACTGCTTTCTCCTCTGAGGTCAAAATCCCACTGCTTGAGACGTGGTCCTTACGAAAGCAGAAGAGGGGAAAAAAAAAAAAAAAAAAAGAGGAAGGAAAGCAGGCGGAGGAGGACGAAGACAAAAAATGGAGACTTGGATGTTACATATCTGATGGCTCATTTGTTTTCTTCCTCAGGAGAAACAGTTGATTCTGGGGAAGCAATTTCAGAAAGGTTCTGTGGTTGTCTTCAAAAGTGATCTAGCACCAGCTTCTAAATGTCATGTGGGTGCTTACTGCAGCAGTTGGACTGTGGGGTTTTCAGAGCTGGAATACTTGTGGTGAAATTTTTCATCCTTTGTGCCCCGGGAGGTTCCCTTAATTTATCCCCAGCTTGCCTGTTGGTTTTGGCCCCAATACTCAGGCTCATGTCTCTCTTAGACTCTCCTTACTATGCAGCCACACTGGCTTTTTCTCTGTCTTCCAGGAATGCTGGCCCCATGTGCTACCTTTCCACAAAACCAGGACCTTACCCTCAAAGCCTGTATTAATAAGCCCCTCGATTTCTCCCATTCAAGCAGACTCTTTCCCATAGGTCCAGCTTTGTACAGTAGGAGGGGACCTGTTCAGAAGAGATCCTTTAGGTTTGTCAAAAACTATTAACAACAGACATGGACAAGACAATAAAAGAGGAAACCTTCATTCTGTGGTGTGTTGTGGGTCTTGGGCAGCCTCTCTGAGATGTGCAGGTTTCCCCTAGCTCATGGCATCTTCCCCATTTTACAGTCTCTCTTACTCCTGCTGACATTTTGTTTGCTTTTTTCCAGACTAATCAGTGAGGAACTGTCATCTCTCCTCTCCTTGGTCACATATCTCCTTTGTCTGTCCATCAATGCTATCAGACAATCTCAGCCTTCCACTAAACAATCAGTACCCACCTCTTTGAAATCTGTCCTCAAAAATTGGTTTTCCTGAACCATGTCTTGTTTTCCAGTAGTCTTCCACTTGAGCAGATGAGCATCACAATTAGAAGCCCTCCCTTCTTGTCCTGGATAAAATGGAAGAATTTATCCTGCCACACACTGTGGGTTTTATCTCTGTCTAGGGACAGGGGAGCAAATCCCATGCTCAAATCAAATGTTAAATCTGACATGAGTAAATGTGTAAAATGCAAGTCCCTAACACTGAATCCACAAATTCCCTGTGGACTTTCTAGATGACTTCAGGCTAGTTTGCTGAAATTAAATTACATAAAAGTCATACAAACCAGCACATTATTATGTAAAACTCCGCAAAACAAGTGTTGTGATTTTAACTGTGTTGAACAAATAAAACATTAAGTGTAATTTTTGTTTGAGGCCATGTGTTAGATTTTGAAAACAAAGAGGAAAATGAACCAAGTGACACAAAACATATGTCTGCAGATAGTGATAAAACACATACTGTATCTGGACATCTTGTAAGTGTGGTTTTAATTCTTGCTGCTGTTGTGTCTGGAGGCTTTTGCTGTGCAAAAAAGCCCTCACTGTGCTCATATGACAATGCAGAATGATTTTTGTTCCTGCTGCATCAGGAGTAATGGAATCCTTTTGCAATAGGGTGGTGGGTTCTGAGTCCTGCAGCTGAGACACCTCTCACGGGGAATGCTGGAAGCTTGCAGAAAGGTGTTGGCTGTGGTACAGATCACCTATCAGCCCACCCACTAAATAAAGGAGCCTGACTTCACCTTTGGTGTAAAAAACCCTGAACTTTGAGATTAAGAAGTCCAAAGGAAGGGTCAGCATATCACCAGCTGAATTTAGTTCTTTTGGTAACTAAAGTTCTGTCTGTTCCCTGGATTCTCACTTGCCTTACCATTGTCATCCCATCATCTGCCTGAACTTGTCTTCCACATCTGCTGCTGCAGCCTGAGCCCTGGCTGCCCTACACTGCTCTGGGAGCACAAGTGCCTCTGTCTTGCAACTCTGCCCTTGCATCCTTGTCATTCTCAGGGCAGTGCAGTTGTGATGCATTTCTGTCAGCGTTCAGGGCATGGGCCAAGAGTTTTACAAACATCTTCATATTAGTTTTTTCTTGTTGAGCATGATTTCATACTGTAGGTACACGTGTTTAGCTGTCAGCTTGATGCTTGCAACAAAAGGAAAAGCAAACCAGTAATAAATAGAGAAGTTGCACAAGCCAATCTTTAAATAATGGCATTGGGTGGAACACGTGAAATAGGAGCTGTGGCTACAAAGCAGATTACAGCTTCCTATTCCTCCTATGAGCATGATATAACTTACAGCTGCTTAAACTGATTCAGGAACCAAGGAGAATATTGAAAGCCTGGAGAGGCCTCTGTGTCCTCCTGCTGCTCCTCTTTCAGGTTTTGAGAACTGACAAACCAAGCCCCAAGCCTTGTCCTGTTCCACTGAGGACTGGTTTTCTTCCAGGTTACTAAGGAAAAGCACTGCAAATTCTCACGTGTGTTTCCTGATGTGATACTCACTGATGCTGCAGAGGGCTTTGAGGTCCAAAGTACCAGGAAGAACCAAGGAGTCAAGCACTGACTTTTCCATACTCTTTTGAATGGCTGTGGGAAGGGATTTCTAAAGATGTAAAGACATGAGGCGTGAAAGATGGAGGCATGGTATTCCAAAAATATAGAAACATGTCTTTTTAAAGTTTTCCATCATTCAGTTTAGATTTAGAAGCTAATGACTCATATTTTTTTTAGCATTTAATTGTATCACATGAAATATCTTCTTTGGTGAAAGCAGGTTAATGTGACCAGTAGATGTGTATTCATCTGTCAGTACATTTGGATTTAAACCAATGAGTGGTTTAACTGATTAATACCATTCCAGATTTCTTCAAACATCATTATTTAACACTAAGCCACAAATATCTTCTTTTTTAAAAAAAACCCAAAACATAACTTGAGATGTTTGTTTTAGAAGCTGTGGTGGTTTCACATACCTGAAGTATAAACACATTCAGAGTGACAGAATGCCCTTTGTTTGTGTTATAAATGTTTCTAAACACATTACTTAAAATTTGGATTGTGAAGCCCTGAATTCTAAAGGATTCCTACACTTCTGTCCAGATTATGTACAAAAATAAAAAAAAAATACAGAATTTTACTCTTTCTTCTGGGAGTCACTGACACAACTTCTTCCAACTTCATTAATTACATGCCAGTATCAGAAAATTCTTGAAAGACTGAGAAAAAGGGGATCTCTGGGGCTGGGATAAGAGATATATGAAATACCATGTGCCAGAGCAATTCTCCAGCTCATGCCTTGGGCCATGCTTTTTTCCTGGGGACTTCTCTGACCTGAGCAGTGAATTATCATGAGGAATCATTCTGGTGCCCCACAGCTGACTCCAAACTCTCCTCTTTCTGGAGGACCTTACATGCCCTTCCATGCCATGAGATCACGTATCCACTGCATATAAGAACAACATTCTCACCTCAGAGCAGGAAGGGACAAAATATCAAACATATTTGTGTATGAGCCAAAACCCGCTGCAGACCCAAAAGAACTTGGTATTTCTATTTCAGGTTATTTCAGTTTATTGCATTCATTTAAAACTCTGTAGTTTTGTGGAACTCTCCAACACTTCATAATAGTACAGTAGTAATCCTTAGGACTTTATTCCTTCACAAATCATTTTAGTTGTGAATTATCTGGTATTATCATCTTGGAGAAATAATGCTCTTCATGAAAATGTGACTGGTAAATTGGTTGTTTACTTGATTGTAGACACTTTGAACTTTTTGAGGAAGAAGCTTCTTTTTCACAGGCATTTTTCACCAGAAAAACAAGAACTTGGACATGATTTTGTCCACAATTGGTTGCTTAACCATCAACATTTTTTTAAATGAAGTGGTATTGTTTTATGGGAGAGGGCGGAATCTGAAATAAACCCATTTGACATGGAGATAATCAAGATTTTACAACTACTTTAATGGATCAGTGAAAGAAGGAGTCATTTACACTCCCCTGAAAGTAGAGAGTGGTGCATGTGCACCACCATCAGAGATACTTGATTGAACCCCAACAAGAATGCTATTAAGCTTTTTGCCATTAATTATGCTTAAAACCATCCCTCTAGTGGTACTGAGGCTAATTTTTAATTGATACACTTAAATCAATTCCTTCATGGACAGACATTTGTTCGTTATGAACTCATTTTTACCCATGGCCACTCTCAGAGAAAGCAAGCTAATATTGTTCTGTCAGCAGTCAGATACATTAGAGAAGAAATTGCTATACATCTTCTTCTGATGTGTTTTCATGGTGCTCATTTCTTCTTGGCATGCTTTTAGCTCCCAGTGATTCAGATGTGTCAGCTACTATAGCTGTAAGAAAACATTGACAGTAGATTTATAACACCCAGTCTTCTACTTCCTGACCTGAAAAATAGCTAAGTATTTGCTTTTGAAGTAAAACTGGGTTTATCCATACAAAAAAAAAAAAAAAAAGGTTCTTAAGCTCCCCTATCTGTATTTTAGTGAAACGTTTCATCTAGGTTGTAATTCATGACTCTTGTCAGACAAAGTTTTCTCAATGAGGCATAGTCGAGGTAGCTACTGAATTTAGGGGAAAGAATCAGCTTAATCTCTTGAAAGTAAAGTGTCTTGTAAAGTGTCAGTAGAGCTGCTTTGTGTAAGGTTCTGAAATGTCTCACTGTCTATATTAAGGAGGAGTTTCTCCAGGCAGAGAGATGCTAGAACTGTCAGAGGGTTGTCCAAGGAGGGAAATGCTCTTCAGACATCCCTCTGGGAGCCAATACAATTTACTCTTCTTGGTTTTATAGTGGTTTTAAAGCAGCTCCCATCCAAAATCAGGTCTCAGCATGCTGGGTTTTGAAGAGGTATGAAGGAGAGCACAGCCTCTGCACCAGACCTCAGCTCCAGACAGAGATAGGTTGGAATAATCAAAGGATTGGTGAAAAATAACAATATATGTATACAGAGCTCTCTTCCTGCCAGAAAAATTCCAGCAGTGAGATCAGATTTCAAGGCCCCAGTCCTGCCATCCTCATTAAAACAGAAATCCAGTTGTACCTCTGAGTAAATTGTCCCAGCATAAAACCTGACAGATTATTAAATAATGGACTGAACGTATTTAATATAAATTTTCCATCTATGTTCTTCCAGTGGAGGAAGAGCTCCCTGAGACAGTGTCACCTCTGGGCCATTCATGCTGGATTTCTTCAAAGCTTTACTGAATCTCCTGTGAGAATAAAGTAATCTGCCCAACAGCAGTCCCACTGGATGAAGTCAGGAGATCTCTGTACACTTTTCAGCCTGACTACAGATTTTCCTGTGTCCTTGGATTAGCAATTCACCCCCGTTCTTTCTCAGCTTGCCCTCTGCAAAATGGGAATGACAGTATTTCCCTCACTGACAAAGAACAGTCCTCTACTCAAGTACTATCCTGAACTGTAGGATGGATCTGGGATATACTCTTGGACTGTTTTGTTTCAAGTAAATAGGGTGTCCCAAATGTAAGTGAAATGGGATCTCTCTCATGCAGTCATGTTTTGAGAGCTAGCTGGGTTAGGGAGGGCTAGGAAGACCCCACATTTTAAAAATTATTTCTCTGATGCAGATTGTTTTAAGTGTTCTGAAGTTACACAAGGTCATCCCCTGTTGATGTTGGACAGAAGGAGTCAGATTTTTTGACTTTAAAGAACATTAGGAGGTGGCTTCTTTCCCAGCAACTACTATAATTCTTCTGTCCCACAGGGAGAATTGAGCTTCTAGTACAGGCTAGCCCTGGAGGACCTCAAAGAACATCTCTAGTAGGGCCACGGGGATTTTGTAGTATATAATTCATATCCAGAAACATTTCCCTTATGGACAGGTTCCTTGACACACCCTAGGCTGAGGGCAGACAGCTGTGGTTTTCTTTCAGCTTCAGGAGACTGAGTTAACCTTCCTTCTGCCAGTCACTAATGGAGGTGTTTAGCTCTTGTCACCCCTGCTGCTGCTGCCATGCTGGATGGAAAATAGAAGTTATTGAGTTCTGAAGAGACAGAAATCAGGCAGAAGAGGAGCAAGGTGTCCCTATGTGCTGCTCTCCGTGAACTTTAGCTTTAACAATTAATCTTAAATTGTGTTTTGCCCTTGGCCTCTGCACTGAAGGTGACAGCTATGAGAATGGTTTTTGTGGTATCAACCTCTCTGGAAAGACAGCAGAAGGGAAGAGCATCCAGCCATGGCCAGCCAGTTGATGGCTTTTGGTCACTACGACGTGGGCCTGGCTGTTGAGCTGTGACAGGTGCAGCAGGAGTGTGAATAATGGAGCAAATTGCCTCCTGGGGGAGATTGAAAGCATTTGGGGTCCTCATGGTAGCAGACCGGCAGAGCAGGGAAAGCAGAGTTGCATCAAGGTGCTCAGCTTTGGAAGATCCTGACTTGAGTTGCCTGGGAAGGGGCCTGGGAACTGGTAAGGGGAGTGATGAGAGACCTGCAGCTTCAGAGCCCTGCCCCATGGCCTGATGAGACAGCAGAGCTTAGAAAAGGCTTCTGAAAGTTGAGGGAGCAGAAAAGAAACCAAAGCCACTTGCCTGTCCTTCTCACACTCTCTTCCCCACGGGCTGAGCCCTGACGGCCTCCTTGGAGGGACCCCCAGACACTTCTCCCCTATGCAAGAGCCCATGCAGGCAATTCCTACCTGCTCACTTGTTTACAGTTCCCCAGCTCAGACCTGATGTCTGCTCTCTGCTTTCAGCTAATTGGCAGACAGAGGCCTCAAGGGGTTTGGTTTGGTGCCATCAGACTCCTGTGAGCTCCAGCAGTGGTGTTTCTTCCCCAGACAATGACTTCAGTAGCCTCGGGGCACCCCAGAACCTCCTAACAAACATCTCAATAACTGCCTTATTAACTGATGGCTGTAGTAAGATAATAATTAACACCCTTACTTGTGTCTTAGCTGAGCCAAAAATATTCTCAAGTGGACTTAGAAATGCATAAAACGAATAAATGATTTATGTTTACTATTTTTAATGGAGCTACTTATTAGCAATGTTCTAACACAGAGCCCTGTAGCTGGTTTCGTTACAGATTTAGAAGGTGGTAATGAAAAACTGCGGGGAATAAAACAGGGAAACTTTCCCTGAGCCAAACTCTGCTCTCAGTCGTATTTAAAGATCTCAACAAGTTGAATCCTATAGAGGTATCTGGGCAGAAAAGAACTGAGATGGGGAGAAATGCCTGTCACATAGTCACTCCAGCTCCCCCCTTCACAACCTGTCCCAGCCAAGGGATGGGTGCCTGTGCTGGAAGTGCAGACACAAAACTCCAGGAGCAGGCCATGGCTATCTGCAGCAGATCAGGGCAGAAGGGCCCTGTTTACACATGCACTTGGCCCTGCTGACTCTGCCAGGCAGGAGGCAGTGGGGAATTTGGCCTCAGCTGATGGGAGAGGAGAGAGAGGGACAATGTGCCAAGCTTTTCATGGGCACTCCTTGGCAAACAGAGCAGTGTCACTGCACCAGGGCCTGGTGTTCAGTGTGGGTTTTGTGTAAAAAAGGGAAAAAAACATAGAAAAAGCCAATGGGATGATGAGAGATTTGCTATGTGGGCACTTGAAATAAATTCTATTTCGCTGCCCTGAAGCAGTTGTGCTGGCTTCAGGCCACAGGCCACATAGTGCCAGCATCTCTGACCTCCAGTGGGGAGGTTCATGGGGCACATCTTCACAAATTTTTTATTGTTTCTACAGTGATAAGAACACCACTTAGGAAGACACGGAGGCATTTAGAGAGAGCCCTGACACAGAACTCTGGGGACATGAATGCTGTGTCTTGCATGATTGCTGGGTGATTAGAAAGGCCACTCTTTCACCATGTCCTCCATGTGTTTAAGGTTCAGATGCATTTAAGAGCCTTGATGTATGGGAACAGAACATGTGAACTCTCCACAGTGGGTGGGTTCACTTGAATTTCATTCTTCAACTACTAAATTTTTTTGCTAATACTGTTCCTGAACTGAAGAAATAGAAATCAGCCACAAGTTCCATGGGCTGTGACTGTTGTGTGACAGTTGACATGCAGAATTCCTGGATTTATTTGACTGTCTGATATTGTTTTATTTGAACTCAATGAGAAGTCCTAAGCCCTGCCTCCCACTTACTTTCATGATTTTCTACTGATCTCTCTTCATCAAAGGCACATATCCAGCTGGTGGGTTTATCCAGAGATACTTATTTAGGATATTTCTTTTTGCACGCCTTCTGTCCTGTAAATGCTAATACAACACTTTTGCAAATACCTTTAAATACCTGTAAATATTTTCTTGCTGTGTTTGCCCATATGTTGTAAGAATTAATAATGCTCATTAGCTGAAGTTCCCCACAAGAATTTGAAAAAAAAAAACTGGTTAGCAGTGCTATTAAAGGCATCCAGTTTTCCTGTAGATGGACAGGATTTCAACACTGTCTGAAAAGTCAGGGCACATTAAGGTACTAGAAATGTTAGATCATTAGTCTCTGGACATGCTGGAGAATTCTCCAAACAACCAGTTTTTCAATAGTTTATAAATGAAACAGCCTGTGGATATTATCAACATTTCTTAGGCAGTCCTAGCAGTCAGTCACATACAAGCTAAAGGCTACAAACCCATCTTGTCATCAGGAAAAACAGTATTTTGAGATAACTACCATACCAAGCTCTCTGATCTGTCTTAAAATTATGTATTGCTCTATTTTTTTCAGTTTCCAGAAATAAAAAAGAGTTTGCTTCAGGGCAGAGACAGTCTAAAAGCTTGTGCTAATAAATCTATGCAAGTTTAGTAGTGCTTAATACATATTCTGCTTCAAGTGCTTTTTAAATGCATTATCACCTTTAAGTAAATACAGTGGAAGACTGCCAAGTGCCTGGATGCTGTTCTCTGTGAAATTATGCATTCATATCATTAATGCAATGAAATGTTTAAACTTTCATTGAATTTTGCTAACTGATTTGCAGTTTGAATGGTAGTAATTTTATGCATTTATCAATTACCAGTTAAGTAGCTGCTATAATATTTCTCTTTAGGCAAGCAAATCACACTCATCAAAATACTTTCCAATTACATTAGATTTGGGATTAAATATTCAAGTAGTTTAAAAACAGAGGACACATCCAAGGAACAAAGAGGTCAGAGTTGCTCATATCAGGATATGAAAAAATACTGAGCCTTGCAGTAATACCCTTTGGGGGGATGTCTCAGGTTTTTAGACTATTTGCCAAATCCTTTTCCACAGCACACTTGTGATGTAGGTGGGCCTAAGTGGTGCCTTGTCAAAATGATTATTAATCTCTCATGTATTAATCTCTCACGTTGTTTTTATGCTGAGAAACTGGCTCCATTGCATGGTGTGCTGTAAGAGATGTAGTGATTGGACAAAGGGTAATGGCTTTAAACTGGAAAAAGGTAGATTTAGGTTAAACTTTAGGAAAAAATTACTATGAGGATGGTGAGACACTGGCACAGGTTTCCCAGAAACCTTGGAAGTGTTCAAGGCCAGGTTAGATGGGGCTTGGACCAACCTGATCTAGTGGGATCCCCGTGGCAGGGGAGTTGGAGCTACCTGATCTTTAAGGTCCCTTCCAACCCAGACCAGTCTGTGACTCTCTAAAATTCAGAGGATAACCTTTCCCTTTCTGAGGTGATATCCTAAAGATATGTGGTCACATTGTGCAGCCACGTGCAGCTGTACAGGGCTTAAGGGAGTGGTGAATAAGGAGTAGCCTCAGCTATTGTGTTTTGTGTCACGATTCCACCTGTTGCCTTTTGTGGGCTGTAGACACCTCCTGCACCTTTTGTTTTTCTCAGCTTTTGGGTTCCTCCCTACCCAGCTCCCCCCCATGTCCTCACTGCTCTCTGTGCCTGTCCAACCTGAAGCACCAGGCACAGCACCAGCCATGGCAGCAACCTCTTCAGGAGGGAAGGAGAGGATTTGTGCTGCCTCCATCTCCATCTCCCAGCTGCTGTTAAAGTTAGGTGTGGCTGGACAAGGAGATTTGGTCTGCATTTGGTGACACAGGTGGACGGGACTCTGCCCCAGCTCTGTCCACGGCCTGGCTGGAGGGAAGGAGGCCACAGACCACATCTGTGTGCACCCACCTCTTCTAATGGGGTTGGCATGTTGGCCCTTGGTGGTTAACCAGAGAGGAAGTAGGAAAAGCTTCAGTGGTATTAAGATGAGAATCCTTTGGTAAAGTGTTTCCCTAATAATTTTCTGTAGCAAATTATGCAGATTTTGTTTTGAACTGTTTGTCCTCCAGCTTGGCCAGCCTGTAGGTCTCCTGTGGGTTATATCCATGTAGCAGAGAGACTTCCCTACAAAAAGGTAGCATGGAGGAGGAATGGTAGTTGGAGCACTCTTGCCTCCAGTGGATATAAACACACAGGAGCAGACTACCTTTACAATGTTTTAAAATCAAGCACTGTCTGTTTAGGAGCCTCCCTGAAGGTAGCCTTTACAGCAAAGTCATTTTAAAAGAGCTGTGTTTGTCTTTTTGAATTTATGCTTATTTACTACAAGTTTTTGGCAAAATATTAACATTTATGTTAACAATAGTCTCTAATTTATAAGAGATCTGATCCACCTTAGTGGATCAAAAAATTCCTCCTGAATTTTTATTATAAGAAAAAAACCTGACTAAATAAGGATCCTGTATATGTTTCTGCCTGTTTTGCTCAAGTTTAGAAACAAGTGAAGTATGGATCAAACGCCTTGTTTGAAGATACAGAAAAATAGTTTTCAGCTCCCACTTGGATTTAGTTTTCAAGAGTGACTAATAAGAAGGTGGTGATTGCTTCATTACTATTCACTGAACTGAGTGCACAATATAATTATATATTTCAATAGTAACTGGGACACATAATTGATTTGTTTTAACTAAATTAACAGACATCAGAAAAAAAAAGAAAAAGATTTGTGGCAGATTTTGAAATGTTGTCCTCACATCCAGATGGGTTCAGCTATTTCTGGATAATATTAAGAAGATCAAAAACCTTTCTATTGAGAAACTATTGGGGAATAATCTGGAATAGTTTCAGCTCTCCCCTTTACATAGGAAAAATTTATTGGTAGAATATCACAGAATTCTTGTGAGATGGGTATGGGTACATTTGGGGAGAGGAAAAATGAAGGATTACTTTAAAAAGAGGTGTTTTCAGGCATTTCCTTAAGAAATAGGGTTAAAATGCAGATTTAATTTTTATTTTGATTAAGTGGTAACTCTGCTACCCAGTTAGGCAAATACAAACATTATTTAGAAATCCTCTTCTTCCTCCTTTTTGGTCACCTACTTCCCTCTGATTTTATTCCTGGTTTTGCAACCTGGCTCCATACTTCTTGATTCTGGGTTGTTCTAACAAGATGACTTTTCACTTCCAGTTTTTAGCATGGAAACAGAAATGTTGATAAAGCATAAGAGAGGCTCACCATGCAGTATATCTGCCAGAATCTTAGTGAGGTGTTATAAAACTTCTTCCCTGCATTGTTACCATCCTTTTGTCTTGGAGGAGAGGGGGAATATTTGAAGGAGGGATTAAAATGTCTGTAAATTGAAATCCACCAGGATTACAACCAGTCAGATGTTTATCTACCTGGGCTGCTTGATCCTTACAACCCACAAGGGCTACCAAAACTCTTCAGTGGCCCTAGGGCTGAGAAGGATGGAGACTCCAACCCCCAAAGCATTTACCTTCTTGAGTTTCTCTCTGCAACTAAGTTGGCTTTTCACTTCTGTCTATGCACTATTTTCAGTTTTCTTGATTTCAGTACACCCATGTTGCAAAAATAAATAAGAGCCTCAGAGTCCACCCCACACAACTTGTCCTGAGAAAAAACACTGCGAATAAACTTGGAGACAAGAGATGCCTTGAAGGCAGCAGTGGTTTGCTGCTCATCTCTAGTAGCAGACTGTAAGGAGTAGTTTGGAAACCTCTGGTGTGAGAATGAGGTGAAACAGTTGAAAGCTCTGTGGTTCCTAAATTTATTCTGTTCTTACATTTACAAGAAGACGTGGAATTGAGTGTGTAGCTAAATACAAACAGGAGAAATTAAAACTAAAGGCAAGACAGTGGCTGGGCACCCTTCTGGTAAAACCTGCTCTAGTTTTTAGGAACAGCTCATAGTTCACTGTTTACAAACAGCAGTATCATCAATGTACAGGACAAATGACTCACGTTGAGACAAAACAAAACAAAAAAAGGAAAGGAAAAGCCCCAAATTGCCACTGGAGTTCTGACACGAGGCACTAAAAATAGGCAAATTCAGAATGAAAGTTGCAGCACAGCAAGTGGCTTCCCTTTGCTAATGAGTTGCACTCTGCACTAAGTGGGTGAGACACAGAATTTTCTCTGAAGGGTTTTTCTGTGAAAATATGCTTTCATTTGTGCTAAAAATTTCTTCAGGAACTTGTCGGAAACCATTTCATTTCATTTAGATACCTTGAGGCAGCGATCCTTTGACAGTGTCAGTCCTTTCAAATCAATATTTTTAGATTGTACACTGCATATTTTTGTTTTAAATGATTGCTGATATTTACATATACTGCAGTTCCTTCAAGAAGTGTTTAGAATTAAGGTTGGAAATCAGGATGAGATGGATTCATTTGATCCAATGGAAATAATTCACTTGACATGTAAAGCCTTTCTATTCTTAATGCCTTTTTGCAGGAAATAACAAAATTTACTGCAACCCTGATAACACATACTTAAAAACTATGAAAAATATTTGCTTTAAGTGAAAGGTGTATTACCAGGAAGGCTTGAAATGTATGTTTTCTTTAAAAACCATTTTGTGTTAAGTGCGTATGCACTGAGAGTCCTGGCTGGGTCATTATGGTTCTGTTTAGGAATGAAAACAAATTTTGAAATAACAGCTTCTAATGAAACAGTAATTTAAGTTTTTTTCTTCTGAGCTGCAGGAGAAAGCAGAGTTCCCAAAGACCCTTTATAGCACGGGGCATTCTGAACTCTCCACTCAGACTGAAGGAAAGTCATGGGGGACGTATAGAGAAAACTCATACATATGCTGTTGATTTGCACTCGGCCTGTGAGGCTTTATTTTGCTTTGCTTGTGAACAGGCAGCTCAACATTTAAAACTTGGCAAACTCCATGGGGAGCAAGGGTGTGCCCCAGCTTGGGCAGGGCCAGCAGCTGCCTCTGGGCCCAGGGTGATGCTGCATGGATACGGTTCCATGGACACTGAGAGCCAGAAAGCTGTTTATCCCCAAGACGTGGGTCCCTGCTCTGCTACCCCTTTCCTACCTTCAAATAACATCCTATGCTCCAGATGTCTGGAATACTTGTTACTATGGTACAACAACAGGATGGAGGGAAGCTTAGCATCTTCAAAACTGTGGCCCTATGGACTAGGTCATATTTCCCTTTCCAACAGTAAAAGGAGGAGAAGGAAACTTTTGTTATTTTTTGCCCCCTCCCATCCCATCCAGTTATATTATTGGCTAGTTTGTGATAGCTGTTCTGAATCCCACCTCCATTTCTCTCTGTAACTCAATGATATTATTTTTATTATTAATATATGTTAAACCTCTGCAGAAAGTACAGCAAAACAGGGAAGGAATTACATATTTGGATCATCTGCACATCGGAGTGATTCATAGCAAGGAAAGAGTTAGTCTATTTTACTATCCTTTCTATCACTTAGTAGCTAAAATTCACAGTTTATAAAATATTGAAAATCTTTTACATTTTTAATGTAACTGTTGTAAATAATTTTTCTGAAGGGAAATACATGTAGTTAGCTGCTTGCTTCTTTGCACTCTAGGAAACCCAGACTTCACAAACTTTTGGTACCACATCTCAAGAGGAAGTAGAAAGGTCTAAAAATGGACAATGAAAGCACATCGGCACATTTTACCTTTTGTTTGGGGGGTAGAAATGCAAAGTTTAGAAGCACAAATAATAATCAGGTCTCAACTTTTCACTTTTAATAAGTATAGATTCCACAGCCAAAGAGTAAAATTAAAGAGTAGTCCCACGTGTCCTTTTAGAAGGCTGAACTTTATATAGTCTTTTCTCTTTTTAGTGTATAATCTGTTTAGTGTCTGTTTATTATAAGGCAAAAACACTTTCAAAAGAAGTATCTTTGAATTAGAAAAGACTAAGCCTCAATCTAAATGGGAGACTTTGAATGCACTATTGAACTTCTGCTCTCTCTTAGCAGAATACAGGAGTTTCTGAAATCTGAAGAGAAGTTGATATAGGAGTTACAGTAGTAGTAGTAAATTACTTTAGGTTTGGAGCAATAAATGTGTGGGTGAAGAATGAAGCTGGTTAAAGTGAGTTTCCTCTTCTGGAAGAAGCTGCAATCTAAAGACAGAATCCATTAAACATATTAAAAGGCATTAATTCTTTACCCACATGAGTAGAGCCAGGGAGCAAACTCCAGTATCAATTAGCTGTAACCTCAGTGGTTCCTGGCCTACCAGTTTGCACCGAGTTGATGATCAGCTCTCAGGACTTGCCTGGGAATGCAGTAGTTCAGCCAGAACACGGGAGGAATAATGTGGATGGCAGGAGCACAGGATTTGGATGGAGTATCAGGGGGCTGGTCTGTACCCCATACCCTGGCACTGCAGCACTTCTGCAGATGGCTCTCAAACATTTTATTGGCCTTTCATTGTTTGCAGGGGCTATGGATGAACTGGAATAAGGCATGTGCAGAGGTACTTGTAGCTCTAGACCCTCAAAATCTATTCAGCCCACAGCTAACATCAATGAAGTCACTTTCTGTGGTCTGTCCTGTCCCCTGGCTGTTGAGATAGGATGGGGTGGGATGTGCTTTGCCTTCCATTTGCAACTTCTGTCTGGTCACACACACTTTGTGGGCTGTGAGGAGGTCTCTGAGAGATTTAAGCATCTGGGAACTCATTAATAGAGTTCAGAGTAATCAGAGAGAAAGGGCTAGAACAGGAGCATCCCATGGCTGCTCTAGCAGGGAGTACAACCTGGGTGGGCTTTGACAGCTGTGGAGAGGAGGTTCTCCTTGTGGTGGCTTTGCTTTTGAAGTGTAAGCAGGTGTTAGAAGGAAGAAAAGCAGCCTGGATGCTGTGTTGGATGGAGCTTCTCTGCACTGACTGCTTTTCTTTTAACAGTTTTATTTCATCAAAGTTTGGTGATGTTTTTTTCATCCATTTGGACACAAATTCCACTGAGATATTTTGAATGGAGATGCATAAAGCAAACAAGTATGAAATACCTGGGTGGATGTTAGGCCTATGGCTTATGGTCCCAGTGGAGTTCATTACTCACTGAGATAATTTTTGGTGGACAGAGAGGTGTATCCCAGAGCTGTCTGAGATTTTGCAGAGTAACTTATGTAGCTTTCCATCACCTGGTGCTGGCCTAGGAGATAGATCCAATGTAAAAGATACCTTCCTCCATCACAGGTCGCTGTTTTCTAGGTAAAATGCAGAGTAAATTTGAACTGGGGAGATGAATGAAAATGATTCCTTGTCAGATAATAAAAATCAATGCAATTTTTCAGAAAGAGAAGTCACCTCCAACAAAAACACTCTCAAGAGTGGCTGGGAGAGTGTTCTGCAGGGCCATGGCAGGTTGCTGCATCACTGAACACTGATGTGGCCAGAGAAAAGGCAGCAAGCCTGGGCTGAAATGCCAACAGAGACACTATAATGAGTGTCTTTACTCTCCCTAACCCTAAAGATGAGACCATTACACCTGTATTAGCTGGCAGCATGTTCCTTAGGAGACACAATATTCCTTAACATTGGACCCCACTGTTGAGGCAAGCAAACTGTGTGTTGAGTTTTGCAGGCTCTTCATGGCCTTCTCTGTTATCACTCCTGCTAGAGAGACACTAAGACTACTGCTGAGAAACTCTAGGGATTAGAAACCTATCCAACAAGCAGCATATGAATTATTGGCTCTTGCAATGTTACCCTTTGCTTCACTCTGTCCTCCAGGAAAATTTTATTTGCTTCAAACCCATGGGCTTGGTGGAAAGGCGTTTGTCCGCAAGTGAACTCAGTTTTTGAGGTCTTTGGATAAGGTTTTGGTTCATTTTTCAGAGGATCTCTTTAGTGATCATTTCGGAAAGCTTTCAATAGCACCTGGCATGAGGTTTACTGGAAAACACTTTATATCTTGTTAGCTCTGCTCATTTCCAGGGAAATGTTGAGTCTCGCTGTTATTGTAGTAAAATTTGGTAAAATAAGGTCTGCTTTTGAGCCCTTCCTGAAAGTGTTATGTGTGGCTTTGGTAGTTAATCATGTCAAATAATCATATCAAATACTTCAAATTGAGAAAAACGTCTGTTTCAGGAGAATAGTAAGACACTACAGAAAGTCACAAATGTTTGCATTGGAAAGAATATTATTAATAACTCATATTTTTCCAAGAAATGTAACATTTTAGTGCCTGCTGGGTTTTGTTGTTTAAATCAGTGTGGTAGTCTGTATGGGCTAAGATTCCAAACTAAATTTGTAGTTAACTGAAGTGTAATTAAATTAAGAAATGCATAGCAAAAGACCCCAGTTTGTGTTGAGAGGTAAGTGGCATCCAAGGCAGAGGAAAAATACACTTCATGTGAGGCTGGCTCATGAAGTATTTTGCATTTAGCATAAACAGTCTCCTGGCTACTCTGTTGTGTAGATTCCCAATCTCATTTAATTTAATTTCCTTTCCTCTTGTGGGCAGCTCCAGCACCTTTTGCACCAGCTTTAAGGGCTGTAAATCCTGCATTCATACAGTCAGCTACTGCTTTCCCTGGGGGCTTGAGGGAAAACTGAAGATCTCAGAGCAGAGGAGGAGGTGCTTTGACCTGAGCTGAAGAGTTAATCTGATGAAGACTTGAGCACGGCCTCAGCTGAGCTCTGTGCTCAGTTGTGGTGTTGAGCCAGGGAAGGACCAAGCCAATGAGCATATTCTGGCATCAGCTCTTGGAGGTTACAAGAACCTTATGTATCATTTTCTGTATTTTCTTTTCATGTGCATATAATCAATTCCAGTGGCGAGGCTTGTGTTTTGGTTCATACAGCCAAGCCAGGCAGTTGACTTGGCTCCATTTTCAAACCTCTTGGCTTGGTAAATGTCAGAGCCTAAGCAGGGCTTCTTTTTGTACTCCAATCTCATACAATTGGCCTGAGTTATGTGTGTTCCCTGAGAGCACATGCACAGCCATGAATACAAATCAAACCTTGTTAGGAGCCAAACACAGAGGTCAGCGAAACAAATATTTTTGTCTCCCTAAACTACCTTTCTTGCCTCCTGGCACAGCCATGTGAGGCCCAAGCTTGACAAGTCTCCCATGTCCCATATGCCAAGAACTGAAAATGAAATAAAGGAATGATGCTAATAGTGTAAATGCATTGACAGTCTCTGTTGAAGTTCCTCAGTGACTTACTGGATTCTTGCAGTTCTGCACCTAAGAGAAGCTATACATTCTCTGGATAAGGGAGGCACTGGAGGGTTTTCTGTGATGGTTTCTTCAGTCTTGCTTATCTCTGACATCTCCTTAGATACAAGGTGGTGGAAAATACAATCTCCTGCAAAAAAAAGTGATCAGTTTACATCCCCAGTAATGCCTGGGAAACAGTGAGATAGTGAACAAATGAACATTTAGGGAATTAATATTAAATATATTATCTTTAGATAAGTCTACAGGCTTTGAGCGAAGAGACTGAGAGATGCAATTTTTCCAGAGATGTTCAAGTTGCAGAAAGAAAAAGAAAAGCAAAGAAAAAGAAGAACTCAAACAATAAATAAACCTACTAAAAAGCATTTAAACTAAGCTGGATCATTCTGACAGAGCCAAAAATGGGAGTAGCCGCACATATGGTTCTGTGGCTCATGGAAAAGGGTGGTAACCCCTAATGGGGGGCAGTGAATAAACAGCTGTGGGCAGGCTGGAGGTGGTAACCTCTTAACCTGGTTCAGCTGCTGCTCTAACAGCATGTCAGGCTGTGTCCTTACTTACACAATACTGAGATTTCTTAACAGATGAATTCTTAGATGGAAGAGCAAGCTGCTGTCCAAGTTTGCGATGGGATGTGCTGCATCCCAAAATGTGTCCAGAGATATACATGCCCCAAACGTGTGTGCTGAGTGAACATTCAGTCCTTAGGAGCACCAGCACATCATACTGGCTCTGATTCCTCCCATAGCCATCGTGGTTGGAGCACAGTATGTTCCAAACAGCACATTTTGCTGCATGAGTCTCAGCTGTAGATCTCGAGCAGAAAGAGATTTCTATTAAATGCATCTGTACTTGTGTGTCTTTGGTCTGCATCAGATTCTCCTTAGGTTGCTTAAACTGCTTCCAGACCAAGCTCTCTTATGCCCCCACTGCTCCAAATATCCTTAACCCTCTCCTCACCCACCACCCCTCAGGCAGCACAAGCCACCCGCCTGCACCCGCTGCAGCGCCCGGGGCTCTTTTGCCTGAGGGGAAAAGTTATTAATTGGTTAAATGTGAAGTGCAGACATTGAAAATAAGGCTCTGCTCCTCAAGTCCTTCTACATACGAGGAGGAATGATGGGCTGTGCTTTGCTGAAAGGTCACAGTGAGCTCACACCAGCAGGAGGACAGCATTTTGGGCAGGACACTTGCTGGGTGGAGGGAGCTGCCTGAAGCGTTCCAGGGCTGAACTGCAGAAGGGAAAGCCTGACCACACCAAAACACAAAGGGGTGAGGGGGAGAATTCCATGTGGGCTCCAAGCACTGAGTCGGTTTAGATTTGATGCAAAGAGATGCAAAAATGTGGGTTACCACTATTAACACCTTCCTTTAATTTTGTTGCCCTCAGAGCATCTAAAAACTAAGACAAGAAAATGACAAGACCAACTTCAGGCTGGGCCCAGACTTTAAACTAAAGACCATGCTTTATCATGAGGCTTTTCCTCAGGCTTTTTGTCCCACACCCTTTCAGTCTCCACTGCTCTACAGGATCACAGAACCCGTGGTTATGTGGATCATCTACCAATTAGTTGTTGCCCAAATCCTGAGAGTCTCATAAAGGAAGAGGGCTTGCTGCCAGGCCCTGGCCTCCGTGCTCCTCTTTTGCTGTTTCTGGGAGAAGGTAGGAAGGGAAGATCCCATATTACACTGCCCAGTTCTGCTTCAGGCATCTGCCTTTGCCCACTGAGGTGCTTTCTAATGTCCTGTCAGGAAGGACGTTACCTTGAGGTTCAGCCACTCTCACCATGTCCAGAACTCAGCAGATCTCTCCAATTTGCAGGATTTGGAGTCTGTGCAGTCTTAAAAACCTACAGCCTTTTCATGGTGGAGTTCTTCTCTGCTATTGTCCTCTTCTGTTGAGGAAAGGGCAGTCTACCCATGAGGCAAAAATTTGGGAGCCTCAACATTTCTCTTTTAATGGTATGAGCCTCTGTGGCATCAATTACTTTTTCCAAGTGAATGTTTAACACTGCAGGGATAGGTCTCAGGAGAAGCATGAAAATCAGACTTAAATTTTTATATTCGTGTAAGGTTGGTAAGGTGAAACTTGTGTATTTATGTTTGGTCTCATATTGCTGAAGAAGGTGGATGCCCTGTGGAAGACCTCACTCTTCTCACCTCTGAGTCCTGCCCTGGTAGCCCCAGCTGTGCAGCAGACAGGCTCTGGTAGCCTGCACCTCACCCAGCACAAGGCCCAGGTGCCAGGCCTGGCTTTCCTGACTAGTAATTTTTTTTGGTAGATGATAGTTTTGGTGATGCTCTGCAAGATTTGTGTCAGTCAAACCTGCTGCTCTACAGGACTTCCCTGGCACTGGTGCTGCCAAACAGGACCTTGTGCCAGAGAACCTGCAGGGCCAGAAGATGGAATCACCCTGGCCTGGCACAGGAGCTGTGAAACCTGTTGGGCCTTGTGTCCTACTGAGGAAGGAGAATTCCCTGGAGTATTTGTCCATGGAAAGTGAGGGGGAGGAGGAGGACTGTGAAGCAGCTCTTGAGAAAGCATGAGAGGAAGTTAACAACCAAGTGGGAAGGGGAACCAAGATGGATGTGCCTGAAGGCCCAGAGAGGGAGCAGGGCTTTATATCTATATCAGCCTTCTGTCTACATGCCAGACCTGTGTAGAGGCAAGAAATGATAGTGTGCAGAGTTTGTATGGTTTTCCAACATGAAAGGCTGAGGTCAAACATAGCTTCATTTGATTACAATTATTTGATTACAATTAGAACATATTTTATCCCTTCCAAAAATGAAGAAAATGTGGTTTTTAGTTTTAGAGATACAAGTTGCTGGATCAGATCATCACCAGAGTGGCTTAAGAAGGGCATGGAGAAAAATGCTGTGAGTGTGGGAGCAAACTATCAGCACAAAGCAGAGGCAGTTTGTTTTCTCTGCAGGGTGTCAAATATATGTAGTTCTCGGCGTAAGTTTTCTGAGTGACCTTAGCCTAGTGATGTAAATTTTAGTTGTAACTTCAAATAATGCTGGGACCATAGGGGTGAAGACTAAAGAGACCCTGTTAGCTCTGCTCACCTCCTCTCTGTCAGAGCTTTGCTTGGAGAGCATGAAGAATTGAAGCTGAAGAACAACTTTAGGAGAGGACTTAGGTAAGGATCATTTGGCTTAGGGATATCAGTAATGCAAAAATATGAATCAATCCACTGCACAGCTTGCTCTTTGCTTGTATTTGTGAGGCATGAGGATTTCCTATCCCATGTAATGTTTGGAAGAAACAGCTTTCTTTCATACCTGAAATTTAATGGTAGTTGCTGCTAATTTCACACAGCAAATTAGACAAAATGTTTGAGCTACTCCCGCCACCTGAACTCAAGAGCAAGTGAAAATTGCCTTTTGGGAGGGTTGCTTGAGAGTTCCTTGAGAGGGTTAAATGTGTCTCACCGGTGTACTCAGTTTGACAGGCTGATGCACTTTGTCTAGATGATAGATATGAAAAACTAATATCTCAGTTTTCAGAGGGGGCTCTGAAACCTAAAATCGAAACCAGATGTGTAACAAAAAAGAGCAGTGTATATTACAAAGTGTTGTGAAATAGCCCAAGGGAGGCAAGTAAGCAAAAACAGCCCCGTTTCTTAGCAACCTGCAAAACAAAACAAGTAACAGCTTGGTTGGCATCTGACGGGGCAGGTTTTGGTCTTTGCAGTGGAAAAGAAGACTGGAGAAAACTTGGAATAATTCTGGAATGTTTAGTGACCCGGAAACCCCTTTTTTTTTTTTTTTTTTTTTTTTTTTCAACAGAGTCATTACCTGATTTCTCTCCTCCCCTAGACCTCCTCCCTGCAAATTTAGCAGCTGAGAAACACCCGTGCTATCTTCTTTGCTTTCCTATCTTGCTCCAGCCTGATGTGGTGTGGAACCTAAATCTCCCTTTTTCCCTTCCTTTCTCTCTTACTAAACTCAACCATGAAAAGAAGGTCCAAAGTGGATGTAAAAACAACCAAAAAAAGAGTAATTTTGAAGACTTTGCCCAATACTAAATGATGAGATAAAGTTCAGTTCCTCAAAAGTGGGAGAATATCCAAGTGTGGCTTCTGTGTAGAAATGGAAAGATGTGTTCAGTTAGTAAAAAGTTAAACTTCAATACATAATTAATTATTTCCCAAAGGGTATTCAGATCACTTTCTGGAAACGGCCCTCCCTTTTCATTTGCTTGCATTCAGTTTCTTAATTAAACTAGTGCATTCTCTCAGCCCCAAAATGAAAAATTCACAGCTCAGAGCCCAAAATGTCATTAGATAGGTTTATAATTCAGTCTTGAAAGCAAGAGAAACACTTGCAATGCTGCACTGGAAAGCTCCCCTGGCACAGCCACCTCCCTCAAGAGAGCGAAGAAAACTCTGAGCCCCAGCTCTGCTGCCAGATGTCCTCTCCTGCTCCACAGTGTCCATCCTAGCTGTTTGCCAAGACAGATCTTCTGGTATTTCTATCTGGGCAAATTCTTTCTGAGAAAGTCCTTTCTTCCATAGTTGAGCCATGGGGCATTCCCAGCATCAGCCTGGCTCCAGGGCCTACAGCTGAAAGCAAAACCCCAGCTGTGCCCTGAGGTTTGGAATCAAACTGGGAGAGGTGGCATTTGTGATGGAGAGGGAAGGTGGGTGGGTTTGGCTTTTGGATATTTTTAGAGAGGTTGAGGCTGCCAGACAGCTTTTGTGTTTTCAGGTTTTTGCTTTGTGGTTGGTTATTTTGTGCTTGTTTGTTTGGGTTGGTTTTTTGTTTTGTTGTTGTTTTTTAACAGAATAGATTAGTTTTGGAAAGTGCTGTTTTGGCAGAATTAGAATTTTGGGAGGAAGTTCTTCTAGGTGAAGTTTTCTATGAAAACATTGATACTACTTGAGACTGAAAGGGCAACTTTCATTTTGACTCCTTGTTTCAGAGTTTAGCTTTTTAGTGTCTAAAAATCACTGATCTATTGAAGATTAATTATAGATATGAATGGTTTGACATTATCAGATAGAAATTCTTAATTAACTAATTTTGATCCTTTCAGCTAAAAACAACTCAGAGTTTCCATTCTGCAAAACATTTGATATTTTGCTTTTCTGTCTGATTAGCAGAAAAGCAAATGTCAGTGTCAGAATCTTCCATGGGAGAGAAGTCCCATTTTTTAGCTACCTCCAGTAAAGCCTTGAAGTAATAACCAAGCTGATTGGATCTGAACTCGTATCTTCAAAAGAAGGCATGGTTTTATTATTCATGGGTACAAAATACTGAACTTTTCGTTTTTCTTGAGACCTCTGGCAGTTCTCTAGGATATGTGGTCTCCTCAGCTTCAAAGTCCTGTTAGATGCAAACAAAAATGATGAAAGCAATAGAAAGTGATCCCAACATGATACCTGAATTAGAGGTCAGTATCTAATCTGACCCTGTTTCATGGGGTCCATGGACACCATCAGGGCTCAGCTTGTTTTCCACATAGCTTTTTAGGTCTTTGGTGTCTCAAAGTGACAGGACTTGCCCTCTAGTGCTGCCAAGTGTCCACTGGAATCAATTGAAGTGAAAATTCTATCTCAAACAATTCATCAAAAGGAAAGCACCACACTGGAAATATAAAACAAATCAGGGGTTGAAACCATTTAACCCAAAGAAAATCATAAATGATCAAATGTTGTGTATACCTCTCTTCTATCTCCTGTTGCCTGCACTGTTCCTTATGAGTGTGAAACTTTCTTTCAGCAAGGTTTCTGGCAGAAGAGTCCCTGGCCCAAGTCCCTCCATAGCAGGCACCAGAATGGTAAGTAGGTATGTTTGGGGTAAAAGGGCCTTTGGGAAATGTATCATGATGCAGAAATGTTTTTTCCTGATGGTGAAGAGGTGGACTGTTCCTGGTATCCATCTGTTTCATCAGGCAGAATTGTTGCTACCTGTGCCTTGCAGTGAGCAGATCTCAGTGGCAGTGTGCAGGTGCTGGAGGGGTGGGTGGGCAGGTTTTTACCTCTCTACTGAAGCCTCCCAAAACCCATCTCTGTCATCACAGAGCAACAGCAGAGCCTCATGGAGCTTTACCTCTTCATAACAAGGTGTCCTGATGCCTCACCATGCATTTCTTTTTGTAGTGCCCCAGGTAACTGTTGCAGCTGATTTTCATGCATAAGGAGTCATCCTCGGATTAAAAAATAACATGGCTAGAACTGCATCCCCTGTAAGGTGTTTGCCAGTCTGCTATTTTTGTTGTTTGTATTTAAACTCAAAATAAATATGCCAGCAAAATTTGTACGTGCAGTCCAGGTCAAATGTGGCCACTCAGGCAGATGCTGTTGGTGTTGCTGTGTACATCCCTTTTTTTAACTGTGGAGATAAATGTGGTCTTGTTTACCATTATCAGTGCCTGAGAACCACAATGTTTTATAAATTAAAATGGTTCTGTTCAAAGGCTTTTACATTTGACTTGCATTGGCCAGTGAAGCCCATTAGTGCCTGAATAAGTGGTAATTAGTGGTCAGAGTCACAGTCATTAGTGTATCTTAGCTCCCTCTGTGTAAATCACAACTGGCAGCTGTGGGATTCTTCACCAGCCTCAGACCCATGTGTGGGGCAGGAAGGAGAGGGCTCCATGGGAGCAGTTTGGAAGTGGCTGTTTCTAGTGGTCTTTTTGCAGGGTTAGAATGGGGTAACCCATCTCTGGTGAGCAGCTTATTGGAGAGAATATACTTCAAGAAATTAGGAAACTTCCAAAAAGGGAATACTTTGGGGGACATGGCAAGTCCAGCAGTTGTAGGGTATTCATGTCTCCTCCTCCAGTGCCCAAGATGTACTGAATTCATTGTAATCCTGGTGTTCCTCATCTGTGTTCCCCCAACAGGCCTTAAGGGCGACCTGAAATGGTGAGGCAGGAATGCATTTACCTAAACATAATTTTCTCTTGGGGCAGCTTTGTCTGGATAAAGCATTAACATGCACATTTTATTCAGTGGGACTCTTAATTCGGGTGTGAGAATGTCTGTACATCAGACATGGAGATGCTTGCAGCTGCTGTGCATCAGTTGTGCTCTTGCCACTCCTGTTTAAGTATCAAGGATTTTTCAGAGTGGAAGGTTTAGATAAAACGCATAGGGATTAGTTTTCTATCCTGCATTTGGAAGCAAAGTATTTCTGTCCTAAAACCCTGTTTTCAAGGGATGGCAATCCCTGTCCCAGTGTTATGCCAGCATTTGCCTTCACTTTATGCTGGTGAACTTCAGGTGCCTTTGGGATTCTGTGTCATCATTTGTGCTTCCAAGAAAGATTCAGTGTAAAATTATCTATCAGATCTAACACCCAGAGGTTGGTTGTGGTGCTTCTCCTAGATACCTGTCCCATCTCTGAGAACATGCAGAGAGGGACAGCTGAGGAACTTGTAGCCACTTTGCAGCTGTGTTTTCTCACAGGATGAAAGTGTGCAAGATACAGATCAGATACAGCTGCTGAAAAACAAATTGAAACAAAGGGTCTCACAAAGAGAATGGCTGCAGCCAGAGTTCATAAAAGGGCCCTATATGCTTTCTAATGTAATAAGCCTTTATTCTGCCTGGCTAGCCCTTGGAGTAATTGTAAGAGAAAAACTGACATCTCTTTTCAATAGCAAAGAAGAACATTTATTCCTAACAGTTTTAACAAACCTCTTCATGATGAATTATATATTTATGGTAACTGCATGCTTCTCAGCTGCAAATTCTTGCAGTCTCTTTCCCTCTGAAAGCTCCAATAACAGACTTCCCTAGATAAAGGCCAGAGGATTTGAGCCATGGCTTTTGCACTTAGATTAATTCAGGTACTCTGAGTTCTCTGGACTGGAGATTTCACAGGCCAGATGAGTCAAGAGCACAGTAAAGGAAGTTATAAAAGATAAAAAAAAATCATAATTGTAGAGCCATGTACCCCAGCTTCAACTAGCTGCCTTGCTTTTTATTATCCTGCTTTCCCCCATCAGTCTTTCCATCTCTTTCCATCTCCTTTCCCTCACTGAATCCAGAGGTGTTGACAACTTTTCTTCATTCAGAATAATGTAAAAGGAATTCAGGTTCTTTTAGGAAAAAAAGGAGCCATTACCCCTCAAAGAAGCAATTATTTGCCAGCTAGGCTGAAATTCAGCTGTGTGGGCAGAGGGGACCATTCAGGGAAGCTGTGTGCCCCTGGGAGCAGAAGCAGACAGACAATAAAAGCTGGAAATAAGAACTGAAAATGTAGTCATGAAAGACACTGAGGATCAAGGTATGTGTCCGTGGGGGATAGGAGGAAAACAGGCTTTCAGCTGTGAGCAAAGAGCCCAGCTCCAGTTGATCTGGTCCAGTTTTGTTCTGGGAAACAGGACCTCATAAATAAGATTACACTGGAGAAATACTTGACACTGTTCTGTGGCTAATGGAAACATGTTAAAAGACTCTGAATATAGGCCAAGTATGTGGGTCAGTAGAGAAATTACTATTTATATTTTGACCTGCCTATGAATACAGTATAATGTCCAGCTGTTGAAAATAGTAAGAGAAGTTGCAGAAAAGTTTTTTAGGTATCAAACGCCAAAGACTTTGTCAGGTGATGCTGCTGTTAGAACTGCAACTTTACTTTCATCTCCTGTGAGTTCAGTGGGCAGCTTCTTAAAAGTTCCCATTTGGTAAGGTTATTTTCAATCTGGTAAGTAAAAAGGATCTGCTCCCTAAATAAAAACCCTGCTGAATCGCAGCATAAAACTGAATGATGAAATAACGTATACTGAAAATGAATTTTGCTGTGGATATCTCAGTATTTCTACTGGCTTTTGGATTCCAAGAATTTTCTCTTTTTAGTTGCTGGCTTGTCAAATCCACTTCTGTCTTGGGAGAGTGCCCACTCACAGGTTAGAGAGTCTCAGGAATTTTCACTATGGTGAGCGTGTGCTGCGGGCTGTATTGTTGTAGAGAAAAGTGATTTAAGTCAAAACCAAGATTTTTAAAAGTATGAGTACTGTCTCCACAAAACACTCATTGTAAATTATTCTTGCCTTGTAAAGAACATCTGTTACAGAATTTAGGATGAGATGCATCCCTTGTAAAAAGAGAGGTGTGGGGAGGGAAGGTTGCAGGAGTCACTGATGCTGTGAAAAGGGTGTTTATTAGAATTTCTCTGCAAATATAAGCAATGAGTGGTTTGGGAGATGTAGGGCTGAGCTCCAGTTTGGAACAGGCCCATAGCATAAGTGGAAGCTTTCTGTTGGTGGGGTGGAGGACTTTGCTTTCCATCAGAGTTGTAGGGTCTTGTTTCTTATTATTAAAAGGTACCATGCTCTGTTCTCTCCTACATCAATTGATGCAGGACAAAGGCTGTTGCTTGCAGCCAAGCTGGGCTGTAAGTTTGTATTTTTTTTTCCCTCTAAGTTATTTTATGATCCAAATCTGTAATAAAACAGCCAACATGTAATTCTGCACTCAAAGAAAATGACCTTTTTTTTTCCACAAATGCAATTTAGACAGTAATTGGAGTTAGCAAAACTTTGAAGGTGCAGCTGGAGGGAAAAGTAGAGTGTCACGTAGAAGGGAGTAGTTGAGAAAAAGAGAGTTTTTTCAGAGGACACAGGGGGCCTGGAAGGGGGAAAATTGGACATGAAACCCTCCAAACAAGGCCAGAGTGCAAGTTTATTGCAGTCTTCAACAGCTTGCATTGCACTGGTGGCTGGAGCTCATGACAGTGGGACAGATTTTGCTCCCTACCATCTCTGTTGATAATCCTGATATGCAAGTATTTACTCCTGGTAGTGTGTATGAGAAGAGTGACTGAAAGCCAAGTTAAATTCCTTGTAGATAATACGTACATCTCAGAGTCTTGAGGATCTGCAAAGAAACCCTTCCTGGTAAGCCAGAACAAATGGAGAAAACAATGTGCAGGAGAAGTCAAGTCACCAGAGCAAGATGACAGGGTGAGAGCAAGGTCCCAGTCAGGAACCTCCAGTTTGCTCCTGACCACAGTGCACACTGTCTTTCATCCTGCTTGAAGGAAGTGGAAAAAATTATTTCAAAATCCTTTGTCATGGGGTTGGGTATGCTGCAGGTCATGTGGACAAAGCTATTTGTTCAAGTAGCTTAAGCTGAGGACTCCTCAGAAGCTGTTGAAATCTCACGACCTCTCCTTCCTCAAAGGAGTAAAGTTCTGCTTCCAAACCAAACATGGATGGCTCCTTCCCCACTTCATCTTGAGTGCTGACCAAAACCTTCTTCCTTGTTCTCAACGATGCCTTTCGTGTCTGTGAGACTTTGCTGCCCTTTCTGTGGCACCCTTTAAGAAGAGTAGGCCAAGATGAACTAAAAATTCATCTCTCACTGCGAAAAATGTAAATGATTGCGATTTGTCAAACTTTTTAAAAGCAGCAGCATTAGTAATATTTGGTGTTTTGGCGGTTTGGCCAAGTCCCTCACTGCTGGTGTTGTTGTTGGTGTGTCACTGTCAGTATTTTGTACAGAACTATCTAACAGCTGTCTTGGCTTCCTTCCCCACTAAAACAACTGCTGCTTCACAAAGAACACAGATAATTTTGTCTTCCTTGATATTAACAGATCTAGAGAGGCCTTTGCCAATACAAACTCATCTTTTATTTTTACAGTCTGAGAGAGATCCTTGGTAGAATTTGTTGTTCTCTTTTATTCTGTACTTGGAGGCTGGATGACATGTAATCTTTTCATTTCAAGGGAGGCTGAGTGGGTGGGACATCAAGAAGGGGGGTAAAAACTCTTACAAAGGATTCAAAGTTAAAAGGAACCCGAAGGCAAAACAAAAAAGCCCTGCACAAGGCACCGAAATGAAAAATCTTGTTTAAAGGCAGAACAGTGCCAGCACAGTCTTTGTCTAGGTTTTAAGAGGCAGTAAACTGAGACACTGCACTGAGGTTGGTGTTCAGCTCTTGCCATGCCCACAAATTCCATCC
Organism: Phaethornis superciliosus; assembly: GCA_023637945.1. Lineage (NCBI taxonomy): Eukaryota > Metazoa > Chordata > Aves > Apodiformes > Trochilidae > Phaethornis > Phaethornis superciliosus. The sequence goes on from JAJQWJ010000009.1 coordinate 27,053,374, forward strand.
TTGTGCGTGGGTAGGAGAGCAGCATCATACAGTAAGTGGGAAATGCTTTGCTCCTGCTTTGAAAACCAGACCTGGAGATGTGTCTGCAGTATCCACAGCTCTTCAAAGCCTCTCTTTGTGGTAACTGAGGTGTTCACCATGCAGGTGTTCATGGTACAGAGTCTGGAGTGGGATATTAGGAAGTTGGAGTCCCATGGACAAGACAAGGAGGAATGGGCACAAGTTGCTCCTGGGGAGATTCTGATTGAACACAAGAAGAAAATTTTTCACCACGAGGACACTCAGACACTGGAGTGGTCTCCCAGGGGAAGTGGTGGATTCCCCCACTTTGGAAAGTTTTAAGTCTCAGTTCAATGAGGTGCTGAGACATCTCACATAAACAACAATATGAGAAGGGCTCGACCAGGTGGTCCTTGAGATCCCTTCCAGCCTGACATTCTAGGATTCTATGAAGTTAGCAGTGACTCCAGCAAGACTGGAATGCAAACCTGTGTCTGGATGGGCTTGTCCATGAGGCTCTTGTCTCAGGCAAGCATCCTGGTGTGGTCAGGGCTTTAATACTCAAAGGGAGGCCAGGACTTAGTACTTGGCACCTGCCATGGAAATGTCAGTGCTGGAAGGTCAGATGCATCAACCATCAAACAAGAGGAGAGCATCCTTCCTGGTGTGGAACTGCTTAGCTCTGTGACCACACTAGGTCCAGTTTTTAGAAGATTGTTTAGTAGGTTAGTTAGTTGTGGATAGAAGTAAGAAAATTTAAACTTGAAAATAGTGAGTGAGTTAGAAGAAAACTCGAGTTAAATTTGGGGATGTAAAATACACATAGTATTTGGTTTTTAATGTCATGAAAAGCAAAACTGTCAAATGCATAGTGTTGAAGGGCTCATCCTCCAGAATATCCTGAGGGATTTTCTGCGGTGAATCTCCCAGTGATTCAGAGATGACTTAGGTTCTCTGAAAAATCTGCTAAATACCTGGAAGACTTAACTTCTGATAGCTGCATACTATTAATTTCCAGCAACTGGTCTTTAAAATACCTGAGGTTATTCACTGCTAGTCTGTCAGGCAGAATTAAGGTACTTCCCTTATAAATCTTTGGATTTGTAACAGAGTTTTTAATGGACTATGTTGGAAACTGGACAGTTTAGTGGGGCAGGTGTAGCAGCATAAAGAGTTTTTCAGTGCCCAGAGTGAAATCCTGAGATTGAGGTCAGTAAACTGAGAACTTGATGCAATCCAGTTCAAATTCAGAATTCCAAATTCAGGGCTTAGCCTTGCATGCATGAACATGCTTTGTTGTGCATACACACATACAGAGCCACTGGTCTGTTTAACTGCAAAGGTTAACTCTGAGCAGAGTTGGTCATAAACTATTATTTGCACGTTATCTTCTTACAGTCATGATGGAAGAAAAGCAGTACAGCAGTGGGGGGGAAATCTGCCAGTTTCAGAGTGATTAGGTAGGTACAAACAGTAATACTTCTCACTCCCTTACTCCCACATGGATAATGAGCTGAACACGTACTCTGAGTAATTTGTTTTTAAGAATTGAAATTGACCCCAGATCAGAGCATTTGTACCATACTTAATGTGTTGTTGAAGAAACTCATCATTTCAATTTGGGAAGGTGGTTGCATTGCTATGAAATTTAATGAGATGAAATTATACAGGGAAAAGATCTTCTGTGAAAGATGTAAGGAATTATTTTTAGGGGACTACCAGAAGGCACCTGGACAGTATGGTACACTGTAAAAACCCACAGAGATTGCAAGAGAAAGCATTCTTCTCCTCCTCCCTTACCTCAGCATCTGTCAAGCAATTCCTGTTTCTTTATCAAGCAACCTCAATGACTTCAAGTTTCACAGATGTTAAATGTCTATCTGCAAACAAAAAAGCTAACTATTAAATTGGTGGAATATTCAGTGAGTTATTTTCTTTTGTGTTTCAGATATACCTTTAGTTACTCTAAGGATAGCAAACTGGAGTACCTGACAGTGCCTTTGCAGTCTGTGTTACCTACTTATGTGTGTATAATGCACAGAGTTGGTTCTTTACATCTGGTGTTATTTTTGTGGGCCTGGTTAAGAGGCCTGCTTATCACTAATATTTATTTAATGACTAGTGTTAGGTTGCAAATAAGCAACATGTAGATTGTATGATGTAATGTATGTAAAGAGTAGTATATGTTAGCTGAGTATGTTGGTCACTGTCAGGTCACCCTCTGGCTGCAAATACCACAGGAAGCTGTGGCAGAGTTGTTCTTTCCTTCCACGTAGAAAGGAAAGCTCTGATGGTAGCTTGTGTACCAGAATAAAATTTCTCCATGGTATTATTCCTTTTGGAAATACATTGGTGGTGGTTTGTTAAACAGGTGTTTTGCAGCAAGGTCAGGATTCTCTACTGTCCTGGTTTGGACACAAATCCTGACCTGACATCTCCAATGTTTGTGTGATACCAAGTGTCCGAGGCATAGGCTGTGCCAAATGGAAGAATTTGTGAGACTGCTCTTCTCCCTCTTCTCTGTGGGCTGTGTCCAGCCCCAGCCCAGCCAGCCAGCTGGCCTCCAGGCAGAGAAACCTGATAGAAGTGGAGACCTGGCTCCCACTCCATCTCTGTCCTGAAATCCAGGTGCAGAAAGGTCCAGGCACTTGGCTGTGTGAAGCTCAAGCCTGTGTTCCAGCACGGGAGTTAAGGCAGGGCCAAGATGTTTCTATTTCAGCACTTCATCCTTCAGGAACAGAAAAAAGTGCATAAAGGGAACAGCTTTCCCTTTCTCGTGCACCACAGGTCTCAGGCTGCTCAGGGTGAACCAAAGGGAGCTATAGACATCCATGGTCTCTTCACCCCTTTCCTTACCACTGTAAATCCTGACCACAGTGTGTTCACTCCCATGCCAGGTTTAACCCTCCTGAGGGCTGCTCATGTGAGTGCAGGACTCCAGCAGCTCCAGTACAGGACCTTCCCACCATTTGCCATTTCTCTCAGGCTTCTTCATGCAAGTGCAGAAGACCCAGCTTGAATCACTGATTTTGTGTTTCCAACTCCTTGTACCTGCTAAAACTGAGCAGAGCTGCTTCTGGTGCAAAGCTTCTGCTTGGATTTTGGGTACATTTACAAACTCTAGGTCAAGTTTACAGTGGAAGCACTGATCTGATCTCTGCCATGGTGGTCTGACTGAGGCACAGAAAGCATAACTTTGGATAAGCACCACTTGAATAGCATGCCCAAGCACATTTTAGTGGTGTCTAATGACATGGGTTTGTTCCTTGTATCAAATGCTTAGGCCTGACCTTTCCAAACTGCTTACATAAAATACAAATACTGAGGCTTTTTAGAGCTTAGAAAATTATTTCCAAGTTGGAGGGAAGAAAGAGTGATAAGACTTCAGCTGGAAATAAGAATAAGCAATATAATTTTTTCTGTTACCTTGGTGGATATTCAGGTGAAACAGTAAGTTATCACTAGCTACACCTGCTGACAAACACTCAGGTTCTGGAGATTAATTTGAGGTTTTTTACATCTTCCAGGAGTATGAATTCATCCTCAGAATAAAAAGATCCTACACCACTGAGGTACATTCAAAAATTATCCTGCAAATCTTGGGTTAGAAAAATTGACTCATGAGAGACCTTAAGGGCTGAGTGGTTTGAAAGAAGATGAAGAACTCTAAAGCAAGTTAATTAAATATACTGAAACCTCTTTCTTCCAAAACCTGCTAATCCAAATGACTTGGACAGTTGAATGGTGACGTGTTATCCCCTCTGCCACTCTTGCTGCCATGGCTACATTTTATCTTAAGACAAAAATAGGGAAAAATGGGGAGAGAAAAAAAGCAACACTCTGGTATGTCTGCCTACATACTAATATTAGCAAATGCAACCTTGAAATAGCATCCACTTCATTAATCTGAGCACTGTTCTAGTACAAAAATGTTCAGATTACTGACATTCACTGCAATTTTCTTCCCCACGCCACTATCAATAGCAGTCTTAATACCAACCTTTGAATGTACTGTGTGCCTCAGACTGCCTCTAGGCAAATAAATAATTCTGTGATGCAAGATGAGGGAAAGGAGTCAGGTTTCTGAGCAGGTTTACTTGGGCCTTTTCCAGTCAGTGGATACAGCCGTGCCTTCATTTAGCTGTTTACAGATTTTCTGTTACAAGAGTTTGGTGATGCATTTTATGCCTATAGAGGGAAACTTAAAGCAAACCTGGGCTGTTCTTCAGCCAGTGAAGTCATCATAGCTCAGCAGGAATCAAGAGCTCTTCCAGCCAACACCAGCAACTGCTTTGAGAAGCTGTGAGCTGTCTTTGACCTCAGAGCTCAGCTCCATCTGTGAGAAGGTTTCATGACTTCCTGTGTACACTGAAGATAGGAGGAAATATTCCTTGTGAAACAAAAGATTTCAGAGAAGCATCTTTTCAGTCTCTGAGAAAGCAAGAGCATATCTTTGTAGGATGTGTTTGTACCTAGTGTAGATCTTAAGGAAATGCTAATTGCTAATTTCTGTGTTACTTTGTCTTCAGAATGTCTTCACTCAGCCTAAGAAAACAATCTAGTAACACAAGTTATTAGGTAACTACACACACACAAAAAAATCATTAACTTTTTAATATACAGCCATGTTTGTCCTAGTTGGTATCTGAAGTAATTCTAGACACCCACATACAGAAAGTTAATTCAGAATTTTAAGAATTAGTTTTTCCTAGTGTTTTCTCAGCACCAGCTGCATAAATAGATCCCAAACATAGTGAGTAAGCTTAGAAGGAACAGGCTGAGGGGACTTGGTTGTCCTCAGCTCAGCTCTGGTTGATGTTCTGGCTTCACCATGGTGGATTCCTTGGACCAACAGAGCCCCCGTACCCATGTGCTTCACTGTTCCTTCAGAAATGGAACGTGTTCCCTTCTGTCACCTACCACCTCCCCTGAGAAACCTCAGACCCGGCCAGAAGGGACACAAAATGTCATTCAGCACTTATTTCATACAATTCAGAACAACTTTATGGTCCTGGTTTTTTTAGAAGTCTGGTAACTGTAAGGCCTAATGGTTTCATAAAGCTTAATGGTTTTGGTGACACCATTGACTGGCATGCTGGTTTTAAAAAGTACACTGGATAAACATACATTTAGTAAAATGTACTTTAAATATAAATTGTCAGCTTGTCTCCAAAAAGACAGCAACTGGAACTTGTCCTCATCTACAGTTTCCTCCCAGCAGTACATACAAATGCTGGGTTGCCTTCTTTCAGCAAATGCCTCTCTCTGATTTCTGTAGCTTGCTCTGTTGTTTGGGGTTTTTTTTTTCTGCATTGGCTTTTGAGTCTTGCATCCCTAAACGGAGCATCATAGGCGGTCATGAGTCACTGTACAGGAACTAAATGTCAAAGTTGAAATAAAGTTTACTGCCACAGTTGGTGTGAACAGTGTGACTGGCAGTGTGTCATTCTCATAGCACGGATGTCTGGGCAGGGGGGAGCTGTCTTGCCCCCTCTTAGAGGAGAGCATAATTCACCAGAGAAGTCACAGAAAGCATGGCAGCTTCTGCCTCGATGGTCTTTAAAAGGTACATTTGAGGGATTCAAGAAAAACTAATGCAGTGACCTGAAAGGATATGCAGGGCAAAGTGCCCTCGAGGAGAAGAGAGCCACCTCTGTGCCACAGTGTGACTCTGCAGACATGCTGGTGCCCCAGCAGTGTGGCTGTTTTCCCAGAACAGCTGCGGATGGATAACCGAGGAGATCTCAAACTTGAGGTGCCCTGCAGAAGGCAAAGCTCTGCTGGGCTCACTCCTGCAGCCTTACTCTGGAACAGTATGTGAAAATTGTCTGTCTCGGGTCCTCATCTGACCTCCTCCTAACAGCAACAGCCATAGCACTCCATGGGGAGAGCTAAAGGATCATGATAGAAAACTCTCTCCTGCTCCTGTGTTAGGAAGGAACACTCAAGACACTTGTTTTGACTGTAAATAGTCAGCGATGCTTTAGAACCATTTTTTAGGCTTGGTTGTGCCACTGTGATGGGAACTCAGCATCTTTGGTTTCTAGGGCCATTAGAGGCACACAGAGTCTTGCAGTTTGAATATTAGGTTTTTCTCTTTTCTTATCTGTCTCTGAAGTTTCATTCTCATACAGTAGAACCCCCATAAACAAGTAACTTAAAGAAACCCTAACAATGACAAACTGCTCTCTTGGTATTTTTAGGTCTTTTAGGAAACCTTGTTTATAGAATGTTATTTATAGATTTTTTTTTATATGCTCCCAGCTAACCTGCCTTGCTGGCTCTTTGCAGGAGTTTCTGCACTACAGTAGTACATAGCAGCACCTCTGTAAGTAGCAGCATTCCTCTGCAAAGTTGGCATTTGAGCAAGGACGTGCTAAGTACATGACCCAGCTCAGGATGTACGTATTGTCCTACATAAACTGCCAGTGCTGAAACTGTTCCAGTTTTTTTTAATTCCCATTGCTTACATACAGCTTGAACATTATAATAGACAAGGATTCATTCGCCTCCCATTTTGTGTCTCCTGGTTCTCGTCTGTAATACTTCCTAAGGACAGGAGAGAAAATCTGGGAGTCTGAGGTTGTGAAATGAAATTCAGAGCAAGAAGAAGAGTCGTCAGTTGCTGGAATTCCCCTAAACCAAAATGAATTAACCAAATCTGTTTAAACAGGAATGACAAAGTTGAAAATAAAAGATGGAGGAGTCACTATGGCCTTGCTGATGGCAGCAGAGACTGGGTTCTTTCTGCTACTGACATGCCCAGGTAGTTCAAGTAAATTCCTTCAGTGTGGAAAGACTTGGTAGCAGAGACTTGGAGGACACAAATATTAGAGATCTGTGACTCTGTACTGTGTTCTGAAATGGTCCTTCCAAAGATCAGTTTGTGGCTGTGCTTTGTGTGGTGCTTGCTGGGATGAGGCTTGGGCTGACTGCCCCTCTCAGTGAGCAAGTAAGGTGCCAGGTCAGAGTCTGAGCATTGCTGACTTGCAGCAGCTGCAGCATGGCTTGGATACTGTCAGGATATTCTGCTTTGCTGTCAGACTCTGAATGTCACATTGATTCTTTGGAGACTTCTGTCCTAAAAGAGCAAAGGAGCCCTTTTGGCACCAAGTCCTTTCCATAGACTCAGCAGGACTCAGCTGTCATGCCACCTAAAAAGCTGGAGGAGCCATGGCTAATGATAACAGGGGTTAGGTTCAGCTGAAGGAGGCACGTGTAAGAAGTAACTTTTCCCAAAACTTGAGAAAAGGTCAAAGTATGCAGAGCTGGCATTCCAGGACAGTCCTGCTGCTCGTGACTCATGTAACTCTATCCATATGAAGCCATTCCCAGCTCGTGCTCCTCTCCAGGAGAAAGTGAAACCATTTCAACTTTGAGAACATACCTGAGCATCACACTTACCTTATTGTTGATCAGCTACGCTTTCACCTCTGTCTCATCAGACCCTACAAATAACTAATTTTTGTCTCCAAAGTCTTGGTATCTCTCCAAACTGTGTTCTTATTGCTTTTGGACCTCCAGCTCTTGTGAGTCATATCTGCAAATTGCATGAGTCGGGTTTCAGTGGTGACCATCTCGAATTGGCTGGCCGTGTAAGATGGAAAAATTCACCATTAGTTCATGCATTTTTATTTGGTCTATGGTCTTTGTGTTGTGAGTCTTTGCCAAATACCTTTCCTCTTTTTTTAGAAGTATACGGATATTCAATGGTGAGTTTGCATTCAGGGCCATTTTGAGGGAAACTTTGCTCTGCCGCTGAGGTGCTATTCATTTAAGATGTCCTAATTAACTTAGAAGAATGAGTGTCAAATTCTTTGATTTACCTAAGATCAGTGGAGTTTGCAGGTAACAAATAACACAAGGAGCCTGAGGAGGCCTGGACAAGCAGAAGGGTGCTTGGCCAGCAGGGCTGGGCTGAGCAGGGTGATGAGCACTGAGAAGCACAAGCGTGTAGGTGCCTCCAGCTGCTGCCAGGGCTTTGCAGGGACACTTTGATGAGGTCCACTTGCCATGCAGAAGGTACCACAGGAAACATGACGTTTCCCAGACCAGTGGCAGGGAATGGCAGAGTGTCCTCTGTGAGCTCACATAGAGAAAAAAGAAAACGTTTTGTCAGCTGCAGCTTCTGACAGTGAGGATTGTGGCTTTCTGCATTCAAAACCAAATTTTCGTTACATTGGCAAGCAGCTACCAGTGTGAATGTGAAGAGTTCTTCCAAACTCTGAGAGAGGGAATTTACACCAGGCTGAAACCAGCAATGAAATCACACAGCTTCCTCCCTTGCTGCAGACAGCCTTTGTGCTGCCCTGACCATGTTTGCTGCTCCGGAGCAGGCAGGGGACTGACTGCTAATACCACTTGTCTGGAAGATATGAAGATAATATAAGACAGCTATTCAAGGGCTACTGCTGTCTTGCAAGTGATTTATGGTACGCAGGAAAGATTCTGATGTGTCATGCTGCAGGGGGAAAGGAAAACGGGACTGGGGTCATGAACAAAAAGGAATTTGCTTATCCAATTTCCGTCTCTTTCTGAATTTGATTGGAACTCACAGTTGTCAGGCTGTGTTTAAGTCTTGCCTTTACCAACGCCTCCTTAACTGCGGAAGGTCAAAACCAATTATTGTTTTGCCTCCAGGGACTTTCCTTCTTCAGGCAGACCTTACAGTGGATATTCTTTAAACCCTTTTCCTTCCAATTAAGGCAGCAAATTCCTTTTTTTTTTTTTTTTTTTTTTTTTTTCACAGAGTTTTCCAAGGGGTGGGGGACAGTAATCAGAAGACTGATAGATTTATCAATGGCCTTGAAAAACAAAGCCTGTATGTCTCAGGAAGCTTGAAATCTAATTCCTTTCAGTGACTTTTCTCATTCTGAACTTTAAATCTGTTGTTTCATTACACCGGGAATGGAAAGCCCCTAATTTTCCCAGGCTACAGTTTTCCTCTGTTTTTTAACCCTGAAATACTCTGTGGATCTATGCCTCTGAGTACTCTAGTGTTTAATTTTTTCCTGTAGATAAAAACTTTTAAGTTCTCTTTTTGGTAGGAATTTACAGCATTATGGGCAGGAGGCAGTTGTGAGAGGCTGTACCTACATCAGCATCTCTAGTTTGAAAAGTAATAAAGGAATCTCCCAGATCTTTGGGGTGAATAGGGAGAAGATCCTGAGGCAGTCTTAGATTTTTGATTTTTTTTCCTTTTCTTTCTATGATGGACAGCCCTGTTTTCAGTTCACATACAGTATCTCCTTCTGCTTCCATCCACTGATACCCACTGAAGCCTATGTCAGCAGATGGCTTTTTCTTAATTCACATACATATCATAGGCTGCTGTCATTGTCATTGAAGGGGTTAAATATACTGTTTCCCCCCTATTTTGAATGTACCATTTGCTGTGGGAGAAGTGAGCAGCAGAGCAGACAGAAAATTATGTCTATTGAAAGAGAAAATCTGACTGCAGTGTCAGGGGAGGGAGGCTGAGGAATGGTAGGTAGGGAAAGGGATACTTTGGTATTGCATTAGGTACAATATGTTGCAAAAATACTTTGGAATTGCTATTTGTATCAGGATGAACTGAGAAACAACAGTACATGGTGTGAGGTGTAACCCCTTTACCTCTCCAGGTAATTCTGTATACTGCAATGTTTAGGTGGTTGAGATTATATTGACTGCACTGGCTCCTAAAAAATATATCAGTTTGTGCATAACATGAAAGGAGGCCTGTTTTTCTGGAGCTGGCAGATTTAAGACCCTTGATTAAATGCATTCACAGCTCCACTGAAGAATTGCAGAACTATGGTTTTGTGATTATAGGGCAGCTGTGGTCTTGTGGACTGAGAATAAGACCAGGAATTAGGAGATGTAAGTCTTGTTCTTGATCTGCCACACTCACTTAAAATGCTTTGGCTACAACTTGTTAGACCTATTTCAGATGTTTGCTTTTGGACTCAACTCACTCCCTTGTCTGTGTTACCCACAGAGAGAGTGTGGAGTGGCTGGCTCAGCTGCTTAGGTTTCCATCCCAGATGCCTGAGTTTAATCAGGTAATTCCTATCTGCTGTGCAGGAGGGGGCTGATGAGTGCCCCGTTGGCAGAGATGCTGCCTGCAATTGGTTTACAAAGGGTTAATTATCATGACTGTCATGACATACGATGTTGAGTAAGTCTAGGGGGTGCTGATAAAGAACTTTCAGTTTACTTTTCCTGTCTGCAACGTGTATAACAAGAGATAGCCAGGTATTAACCCTTTCTAAAACATCTATAAATAAAACTTGAATACCAAATGGGACGGGAATCCTCTTTGGTGTGGCTGAGAGCAGAGAACTGCTCACCTTCCACGGGCTGCTACCCTGCACCCTGAGATCCCCCCTGGGCAGATACCACAGCACCACAAGCAGTATTTTAGTTCTTGAAAAGAACGATTCCCTTCTTAGAGCCCAGAAAATCATCACCTCCTCATGCTAACTCGTTCACCTCATCCCACCTGACCTGCGCGGGTGGCACAAGGGAAATTTCCTTTCCTGTGAGAGCCTTTCCCCCAAAGGGCTTTTCTTTTGATAAGGTCTCTCCTATCCCGTGCTGAGCCAGCCAGGATCAGCACGTCACCAGCCGAGTGCAGGAAGATCCCGGTCTCAGCCGCTGAGTCACATGAATAACTGGAATAGTTCTGCAAAGCAGAATTAATTCCCAGAACCTCTTCAGGCATATACCAGCAGGCACATGCTTTTGCTCCAGCATGACTTTACAGCTCTGTGATGTAGTGGAAAGGACACTCCTGATATTTTTAATCGAGCTAAAGCAGTTTACCTGGGTTTAGAGTGTGTTAAACCTTACAAGTTTATGGTCTTGTGGATGGTCTCTTGCTTCCAAGAAGATTTAAGAATAAGCCACGACATAACAGAGCTATTAGGGTTAAGCTCAAATCAACTGTGCCATGACTCAGAGCTTGTAGTCCTTTCAAACCAAGTGTTGGGGGGGAGAAGCTTTTTATTATTAACTCTTGAGTAGCCTGTGGTTGATGTGGGCTGTTGAACCAGCAAGGATATGTAACAAAACTCCCTCAGTTTTTTGGTCTGTTGAACTTTGGCAAAAAGTTACAAGTTAAAAGAACAGTAAACACACAGTTATGAGATTCTGGCTTAGCAAAGTCCTTAGACAACATGCTTGAAATTTGAACAGAGATATAAAATCCTCTACAGAACTTTTCAGTTCTAAAACTTGTAAAGGCTGCCTGCATGTTAAAGAAATGAACTCAACTAAAAGAAGGAAGCGAGGGAAGAAGAATCTGTAGCAAGTGCTGAATCCATTTATTGCTCCCAAAAATGGACCAGGGTGTGGGGGCTGTAATAGGGAAGTAGGATGAAATGAGATATAATGGGAAAGCAAGCAGAGGATTAGTGGTTAATGAAAATTTTAGAGTTTTTCCTTTTAGGCTGTATTTTATGTTATCTGAGTAATAGTGAAAAGCTGACCAGACACACAGGGGGATGAAGAACACCACTTGCACTTCCACCTGTTGTTCCTGAATGTATCATAAGACAATGATCTCCTCATCACTGATAGGAAGAACTGATTTACGTGGATTTTATTTCTCTCTTCTCTTCTTTGTTTTAGAATATTAGAATTCTAGTTTGTGCCATTTGTCTACAAAATGCTGTTGGTTTCAATATATGTTAGTCCTTCAGGAAACCTTAGGTGATGTTACTTTTGACCTATTACTTCCAACAGCCATTACAAAAGAACATGAAATATAGAAGCTCAACATAAATGGGAAATATTACTGAGCAGGAGCTTTAGGACCAGTGTTTAGAAGACTGGGTGTCTCCTAAACAGATGAACTCTACTACTTGCTTGGGCTCAAAGGCAGTACCTTTCCCTGTAGTGTATCTGAAATGAATGCTCACCAAACCCAAACATTATTTCTAACCTATGTTGCTTGTTTGGATGGCAAAATTTGTGATAATGGTCAGGAGAAAGCGTACAGTCCAGTAGCCATAGTAACCTCTTAGAGTTTTTTCCTGTTTCTTTTTCTACTTTTTCTAGTGAATGAATTGCTTCTGGATCCAGCTGGATGGCAGCCTGAGAGACTGCAGTCCTCAGCTCAGCCCAGGGCAAACCTAGTCAATAGCAGGAGCTTTCTCTGCATGTTTTCACCAAAGTTTTATTTTAAGTAAGCAAACTTTTTTTTTATCAGGAAGAGTCCAGTGCCTCCGGAATAGTGACCATTCCTTCACTGGTGTCTCTGATTATGGCTAGAAAAGAACCCAAACACAGATTTTCATTACTCATATCCCCATGATTCAACTTTTCCCCCCCCATTCCTGTTCCCAAGCAGGTGGCCTCATCCAGACTGCCTCCTGGGAATAGCCCTTGACCTTCCTTGTCCCCCAAGTGGACCCAGACATCGTCTGGGAGAGCATTAGCTGGGACAGGCCAGTTCTCTGCCAGGGAACATCCTATCAGTTACACAACATCAGATGGATCAAACCTCAGCCCTTGTCCTTCCCAGGTTAAGGTATAGAACCTGTGTCAAAGCTCTAAAAAAGCAAGGCAGAGCCAGGAACACAAGAGGAAGGCCCATGCTGAGAGTCTTCTGCTCCAAATGTGAATTCTTCACAGAAGAACACCTCTCAAACCAGGCAGTCCCATAGGTAGCACAAGCACAGATGGTACTTGCAGGGTCTATCTGAGATTATCTGATTATAATCTGCACTGAGGTCCTGCTACAACTCAGCTGCTAACATTTGCTTACCACTATGCTATGAAGGTGGTTTAAGGGGATCTCAAACTTTTGAGAGATTCTGCAAGTGTTTGCAGTGATGACTTGTCTATCAACTATACGTAGGACAGTCATCCTGTCTGTTGCTAATCAAATGTTCATCAAATTTGATTTGTGCTATCATCTTTTGCAACAAAGAGCACTTACATAAGGGCTCAGTCCAAGGATGGTTGGTGGTTGTAGCAGCTTCCTGTTGATTTCAGTGGGTTCACTACTCAGCCCCCAATATTTTCATGGTGACAGCAGCAGCGATACTGCTGAAGGTGCTCAGCTATATCTACAGTCACTGCTTTCAAGAAAGTATTTGTTAATTTGAAGGACTAGCATAGTATTATTTTCTGAGGAGCCAGTCAGCAACTTCACCCAAATGAAACTGATGTGTGTTTTCATCGCTGTCCTCAGAAGGAACTAGAGGAGTCCTAAAAAGTGTACATCTACTTTGTGTGATATTAGTGCAGGTATTTGGTAGCTCTGTCAAGGAGAGGTTAAACACATATGTAACACCATACTGTTCAGCTTTGTCTCTTACTTATTTTCTCCTCAGATAAGCAGAAGATTGGTAGCAACATCATGATGTTAGGGCTACATGATTCAGACAATGGATCTGTCTGAGCAGTAAAGCTCAGTTTATGTTCCAAAATGGAGCAGGACAGGTATTTATTATAGGAAAGCCCCCAGAGTGCAATAGTTAGTGGAATGTTCTTTCTATAAAATTTTACAACCAGTTTATAGAATTCCACAGAGAATTTGTCAAGATGCAATCTTTATTATATTCCATCCCAAAATCTCTGTGTGGCTTCTAACTCTCTGCAATAAGTGTGCTTCTAAATGGACTTGTTTCTGGTCACATGAGAAGTGCGTCATGCCACAACTGATATCATCATTGGATTATCCTACTTGTTAGCACTTTGAATCTTTGTAATGCCCTTTGAAGTCTTCAGAGGAAGAGCTTCATGGGAATATTTGGAGAGCCTGATTCAGTTCTTAATTGGGCTGACTCATGGTGAGTCACCAGGAGATCCATTAGCTGCATCTTTAAAACCCAACACTTGAGTTTTCAGAGGAGTGTCAGGAAATCAGACACCCCCCAGGTGTGGGGTGTATTTATGTTCCTGAGGTTCCATAGCATTGGGTTATCGACTTCCATTGTGCTCTCTGCAAAGTGCTGATTTAGTCCACCAACCAACACGGCTCTGACTGCCAAGCCAGCCACTTTCTGTGTTCTTCAGTTGTCCAACTGCTTGCCAGGCAGCTTTGGAAAATTATCTCCTACTCCCTGGCTTCAGCGTCACTGGCATCTGTTACGCACAGAGAGCTCACCACACCCACACCTTGCTGGGGAGGAGGAAGTACTTGGCTAACAGAAGCAAAGTTAAAAACACAAGAAGCATTTTGCTCGTGGTTTCTAGGAAAAGCTTTTTACTCCACAGATCAGCTCCTTGAGCAAAACAGCAAAAGGCAGTGAGTGAGGCACCTGATGACTAAAATAATTTAGGTTGTGGGAAGCAGCAGAATTTGATGCTGAATAAGATTCTGAGTGGGATTCAATACACCTAACTTAAGCCATGTGAAGCTCAGCATTCAGTTGAAGCAAGCCATCCAACTCTTGCTCTGTTGGCAGTGGAGACAAGGAGGTACCATGAGATTGTGACTCACCCTGTCTGTCTTCATTCTGCTGGGCTGAAATGAATTGCCCTTTGAAGTTGCTTGCTAATACCACTTCCTAATACTCACCAAAATATGTAGACAATCCAGGGTGGGTAGTTTAGTATTGCTGATTGATGGGAGACAGCAAAGTTAGGTAAGATAAAGACAAGCACCAATACATTGCCATGTGAAAAGTACCATATTTAATAAAAGAGAACACCTTTTATAAGGTCAAAGTTTAATTTGTATGAAAACAATCATGGGAATTGCCTTATATACAGTTTAGTATAAGACCAACCAGACACAACTGGTCCTGGAAACGGTTGTGCTGGAATGGACAGATACACGGATGTGGGGTAAGGCATCTGCTCCTGCTTTGCTGATGTGCTGTGGATCCTAGCAGTTTTACACTTAACCTCATTTCAGATGTGCCCATGTACTAAAAGTGTCTCAGTAGCCTTCCTTTTCTTGGTAGGTGATACTTGTAGCAGATATTGGGCTCATTACCAGGCCTTTTGGGGTGTAAAAAAGGGAGGCATCTGATCTATGGAACACCTTGTGAATCGCTGCCCTATCAGGCCCTTTCCTAGAGGAAGACATTTGCTTCATTCTGTAGCAGCAACAACATCCTGGAATGGATGACAGATGAGAGGATGAGCAATTCCAACTATTTGGATAATGAAGGGAAAAAAACTGGTCCACTCAGTTATAAAATGAATCTTTGCCGAAGTTGACTAAACTGGTATGCGTGTTCTGCACCCACATTTTCTAAGTGCTCTTTGGGGATCCCAAGAAGGTTCTACAAACCCCAGCAGCTTTGTAGGGCTGCTGAAATCTTCATCTTGTAAAGGCAGCTTGGGCCAAGATTTGCAAACTGTGTTTGTTGGATTAAAAAAAAATACAAGGTATTTGCGGAACTGAGAGTAAAGTACTAATGCTACACCTGAGTTGTGATTTTGCTTCTACATTTTAATAGAATAAACCTCTAAAAATAAGAAAAATGAGGCCTGACTTAGACTCATAAAAAAGACCCCATGAGATAACACAAGTGATCTGTGACAGCTCTCTCTGAACTGCAGGAGCTTTGACTTAAGAGTAACTGCGTGCAATAAAATATTGAATGCAATAAGAATATTTTCTTTGTGTTTCTTGTGACAGTTCTTTGGTTAATTGTATTAGGCATTTATTGAATATGTAAAGCTTGCTGCTAAAAATGTTCAACTTCTAAAATTAATTAAAAATATGCCAGAAAACTAGACATGTTATGAATAATATTAGAAATGTTACAAATTATGACAGCCGTGGAGCCAATGGGCCTACTCCCACAAGTAAAAATTATCAGACATGAATAAGAATATAAGAATTGCAGGATGAAAACTATAGTACTTTAAATCTTTGAAAACACCTCACACTCTTTACCCTAGAGACACCTTGCAGCAGGGCAAGAGGAGAGATTCAGTACCTGATCCTCTCCTGTTACATCAAGCAGACCTTTGCCAATGACTTCAGAAGGTCTAGGATCAAACTGTGTAATTTACCTGAGGTTGAACTGGATGTCAGTGGCAGGATGAGCTCAGGCTTCTGCAGTCCAGCCCTGGACACTGTCCATGAGAGCACACAACTTACCCAGTGTTGTCTTTTAGTATGGTGGTGACTGCATAAACCACTCCTGCCTTTCAGTTTCCTATCATTCTAATGTAAACAGGGCTAGAAATTTAGGAAATAGCATCATGTCCCTTTCAACCACACTGTTCTATGATTTTATAGATACATATACACAAAAACATACTTAAGAACTGGACGTAATCTTCTTTACCTAAAACAGCTCATAGACCATGAGACAGGCTGTTTTAAGGGCTTTATTTTGTTTTTTTTCTCTAATGGCCATACTTATCCCTCCTTGGATCCTAGGAGAAAGAGAAGTAGAGTTGAAATACATCTGGAGTTTAAAAATACAAGAGAAAGATCCAGGTGTGAAGATACAGATGTGGCAGGAGAAGGGAAGAGCGAAGGATGTTGAGAGATGTTGACAGAACCAGATGGGTGAGCAGTACCTCCTTGTGTCTGGCTGAGCACCGTGGTACAAAGCTTCAGGGTTGTTTCAGAGCACATGGAGAAGAAGAAGGATTAAGTAAAAGAGGTGCCAAAGAAGAAGGGAGGAAGCTGATGTTAACAGCTGCATTTTTCTATGTATGCTGGGTCCTTTTAGAACCACTGCACAATAGAGATGTAATTTAAGAACACTGATTTTGTTGGCAGAAGCAGAAACTGGTACAGAGTGGGACAGGGGGAACTTCCAGTTAAGAATAGCTGGGTTTGTCCTGCTGGGCAAGAGCCCTGGCTATTTTTTCCCTGAAATAACACAGTCCTTTTCCTCCTTTTTTACACTTCATCTAGACCTTGTGCTTACTGAAAGCAAAGGGAGTTTCCATTATATTTCCTCAGCTTTTGCTGGTCTTTCACATCTTCCTCTGCCTCAGATACAGAGAAGTTCTTTTTAGGATCTAGTTCTTAGCAAATGTGGAGGTTTCTCAGAACTGACTTTTGTGCTTGGCTAATGTGCTTGCTCTGCCCTTCTCAGAGTTAGTAGAAGAGAAAGGTCAGGTATGAACACACAGCATTCAGTAGGTCCATGACAACTGCCTGGATACTTGCTTTTACCCTTGGAAAGTAGAACTTACTTACTTCTCTTTTCCTGAAGGAGGCTTATTTTACGTTCACTGAAAACAAAAGCAAAGCAATGCAGCCACTTTAAGAAGTTTCTTCTACTCTTGGAAGAGTTCATTTCTGCCCTCATGGTTCAGGTTACTCTCTCCTCTGGTGCCAGCTGTGTGTAGAGCTGTGCTAATAATTGAGATAATGGATAAAATCCAGGCTAAAGGAAACAGATAAGACCCGGGATTTTTATTTGAATATTTTTTGTTCACTTGGAATATTTTAGTGATCCAGTTCTCCAGGTAGTTCCACAACAATTGTCTTGCCACTTGAATGGGGCAGAACCATAGGGGAAAGCCTTGCTGCTGTCATATGGTATCACTGAACTCTGATGCCTATGGAGCAGCTGAAATGCTTCAGTTTTTTACTGAATTTCACCTAACTTGTCTCTCTATTCATGACTAAGGCCAGCTAGTAGCTCTTAGCTGTATCTCTCTTAAGCAAATTGTGTTTCATGAAATAACTTCAAACCTCACTAAAGCTTTTTAACTTCCTGACTTTGGGACCTGATCCTGCTTCCACTATCCTAAATGACAGAAGTCTCCTGATAGTGAGGCTGGCCACAACATTGAAAAGTCATTGTAAATGCTTTAATACCAATGGATTTAGGGATTTCCTCAAGCACTTTATAGTTACGTTCCCAGCTTTGTCTCTGTTTCACTGTCGATTGTCTACTGTTTTCCCTAATCCTCCCTGGCCTTTCTGGAGCTCTATCTTCCCTTCCTGCTGACAGATGAAAATTTATTGTTGCTAGCTTTAGTGTTCTGGGTGCACTGAGATCTCGTTCCTTTCATGTAAATGTAGGAATGTTTTGGTGGTTTTTTTTAGTCTTGGATTGCTTAAAGATAATTTGTTCAGTCTATTATTCTGTTCCTATTAGCAAACTAACATCTGAGCTTTTAATTGCTCTAACTGTGCTACTTAATTCGTTAAAGCTTGTTCATCACTTTGAAAATTGAAATTATACCCTATTATTGTATATTTTCTGGGTGCTTGGCATAAGGACATTTGAGCCTTTTCTTTATATCCACTGGTTGAACGATATCTCTTGTCACTTCCTTCCAGAAGCCAGAGATGTAGACCAAAACAATCCATACAGTAATTTCATTTGACTTCTGACAAGGGAGAGATTTAGCTCTGTGCTACTTATCAGTGTCTTTGCCTCAGTTTTCCCCACCTCTATGTTCCTCTTTCTTCTGTGGATCCTCTTCAAGTTAAATGGATCCCAGAAGGTCCTGAGCATAGTGCTGCTGGTACATTTGCCATTCCAGGAATGTATTAGTGATGCACATATTTTGATTTCTGCACTGGGAAATTAAAATTCAGTGTACTGGTTGATTATAGTTATAGAATTATAACTCTTATCCTGTAACAGTACATGTAGAATCATCTGTCCTGCACTGGTAGTTGTCAGGAGAGCAGGCACTTACCTAGGTATCACTGAAGCTGTATGAATATTCACATTGAAAAACTAAACAGACCCTCTCAGAACTTAATCTTTTTAAAGGCAATTTACCTGCAAAAGAGATGCAGATTTATTATTTAATAGTAGGCAAAAAAAGTGATTCTGATATTTAGTCTTGTGAATTACTTCTATTCTCTAGGACTATTACTTTTTAATGTTGGCTCTTATAATTGATTATTGTTATTTGCCACTTAAGCCACCATGGATTTTTTCCTTATCACTACCTGGATAGCTCCCAAACCCACAAAGACTCATGGTATAAGTAAGGTTTTTTTCTTCTGAAGCTGTTTTATACAAGAGGAGTTGTATGGATGTTTAGACCAGCCATCTATTTCAAAATGCTCCCTCCTGTAAGTCTGTTGTGAACAAGTAAAAGATGAGAATATGATTGAAGCAAATTTGGGTTTTATGCTTGTGTACCTTTTGGTTACACTTGATCAAGTTATACCATTGTTACAAGAGGTCTCAGTGAGAGAAACTTCTGTGTTTCTAGTCTGCACTGATTCTGAGACATGGAAAAATTATGATACCCATAGAAACAGGGAGTTCTTTAGATTCAATTTTCAAGAAGACCATTAGAGACTTTTTGCTGATATAATATCCAATTTTTTCCTACTCAGCTTTGATAATAAATATCTCTTGAGGACAGCAAACATGAATCTATTGAGAATCTTGGACAAGGATTTTTCATTATTTCATTTAAAGTGCTGTTCGTTCAATTCCTGCAATCTGTCTGTCTCTTTCTTCAATTCCTTATGTTTTTACTCACAGAATTCTCCTTTCCAATTAAGTGAATGAACTTTAAAATTAAGTGAGGCTGTCATAGGAAGCAAAATGAATATGACTGATTTTCGTAATATAAATTGGAAGCAATTACCAATTTTCTACCTTCATGCATGATTGGAAAATTTACACTTAACCCAGCAACACACCTTAATTAAAGGTCTGTCTGTCTGTCCATCTATCTTTCTATTTTTCTTTCTTTCTATCTTTTTATCTTTCTACCTTTCTTCCTGTCTTTTATCTATCCTTCTCTTTCTAGCAAAAGTTCTTCTGTGAGGTATATTAAATTTACTACAGCTTCATCTCTTTATTAATAACCTTTTCATATATCTTCAATTAAGTTTCTGGTCATACTATAAGACTGAGGTAAGAGCTCTGTCTGACCTTTAATAGGATATGGATAATAGAACATCTTTGGCACATTTTCTCCTTCAGTAGCACAACCTCCCACTTTTACTAAAAAAGCATCTATGGAGTTTGTAGACAGCTAAACCTGTGTGTTGCATTAAGAAAGACTGCACCAGACTGCAGTAAAATTGGATGGACATCCATTCACAGTCTGAGTGTTTAAACAACCCCACTTTTCCTTGGTTTTATGGCAAACACCAGTGGGAGACTGAATGCCTCTTAACATAAGATAAAAATATTTTATTTTGACTGATATTTTCCATATGGCGAGTCGTGCTTCTCCCAGGGTGAACCCTAAGGAGTGTACTGTGGGACAGAGGGTGTAGCTGCTTTCAGATGATTAGGACCACATCGTATTTGAATTCAGTTGTTAGTGCTCTGGGATTTGGACACCAAGTAGAACTGGCAATTAATGATATAGAATAATAAGGGATATTAATGCTCCCTTCAAACCCAAATTATTTCTGGGAGGGAAGGGTATATTTGGTAGCCAGCCAGAATTTTGTCAGAATGAATATCTGAACCAGCTGCTTTTCCTGCTGTTCTCCCATGGTTGGGTTAATCTGTTCTTCTGTATGTCTTTGTCTTTTTTCTTGTAACCTGTAGCCCACAGTGCTCTTAAGACTTGGACTGCCAGAGGAATCTATTCCATATTTTTCTCTTGATAGGTGATTATCATTTTACTTCATTGACTATGAAAACCCCAGCTCCTCCTCAGTTCCACCTTTTTGTTCTTGACTCAGACTTTCCTGAATTTAGTTCAACTACTCATGGAACCAGCCTCAGCTGAAAGTTCCCAAAGCCTAAAGGGAACATAGTGAGTTAAATTTGCCAAGGTGACATATCTCTGCATGGATTCCTGTTGATATTTCTGTCTCCATGGATGTCTGAGTGTTTAGGAAACCCCATCTGGCATGTCCACGTGAAGTGGGGTCTAAAGATGAAAGCAGTACATTTGTCCCAGACGAGGCAGGGCTTGATATTTCAGCTGGAGAGCCTTGATCTGTGGCAGACCCTCACTGGGTGCCAAGGGAACAGCTCTGGGATGGGCTCAGCTCAGGGCAGGGGTGCCACTCCTGCAACGGTGTGACTCACTTATTCCCACATGGGTTTGTCCTATTGACTTGGAGGCATGTTACACTCAATTTCTGGTTGAACCTGCTGGGAAATGCCCCACTATCTAAGTGTGGTGGGGCAATATCTTCCTCAGGCGGGTGCTTGGCTCTGAGCACTGCTTTGGAAGTGGCTGAGATCTGCAGATAACACTCAAAGTGGTTGCATTATTTCTGAGGCAGTCCTGCCTGGCTTTAGATGCAGCCCAATGCACCTTGCCCTGGAGCAGCAGAATCTGACAGTCACTGTCTGAGCTGTTTCACTGTTAGTCAGCAGGACTCATGCTTCATCACTGTCCAAACTGAAAACATCTTCATCTTCATCATCATTTGTACACCTGTCATGATGCTGCCATCAGCTCTACCAGTATTTCCAGCCCAGTTCCACCCCTTTATCAGCTTCTTCCACAATTACTTCCATGCTTCCTTCTGTGTCATAGCCTCTGTTTCCAGTATGAACTCTCTGACTTATTCCACCAGGAGCCATTGCATATTTAGCCTCTCTTAAATATGCATTCCAGCTTGTTTTTCTATGGAACTGAATTGACTTCTACATGTATTAGGTTTTGTTCCCCTTCTCCTACCCACTTTCTACTTTCCTGTCTGTTCTGAGATTGTGGGTGGAGGAACAATCCCTTGTTTAACATGCAAAACATGCAAAGACATGCTAAATAATTATGCAAATATTTTTTAATTGCTTTCATTGTGATTTTTATTATCATTGGTTTGGTCTTACAATGGAAAGAAGAAGCCAAGTGAGCCAAAGAACCTGTTCATAAGTGGAGCTGGGACTAGACCCTGAATTTCCTGATTCCTGTTCAGGCTAAAGCATATGACTGTCTCCTCTATGTTCTCCCCTGGAAAAATTTTATTTACAGAAACAGAGCTCTGGAATTTGCATAGCTTTGTAGCAGCGCTTTTTGGAGTATGCTCAAAAGACTGATTTTTTTGTTTATAGTCAGGCCCCGCCAGCTACATTTCTGCTAAATCATAGTAAAAGAGATTACTGTGAACACTGAATGCTTCTGTACTGTTATATTTCCCACTGTGAGTTTGCTGTAGGTGCTACCAGACTCTTCTGCTGTTAGGAATAGGAGGAGATGGCATGAGTGGAACATTTCTCTTAAAATGTGCTACACCTTGGAAGGAGTGTCCAAAGCCAGGTGTCTGGGAATTGCATCCAGGCTTCTGTTGTGGGGGCTGTTAATGAAGTGTTGTCCTAATTGCAGAAGGGGGAAGGGACAGTGAAGCAGCAGATCTTTTTCTGTAGAATTTAAGGGAAGGAACTGAGCTCTTACTGTCTGTTCAAACACTCCTGTATCTGCTTCTGCTGTTCATCTTCCTCACCCTGCACAAGAGACATTGGGAGGGGCTGAAGACCTGATAGGAAGAGCCTGAAGACATGGGACAAAGTAATACACCCTTCAGTTGCTCAAAGGGATATTGAGGAATTCCACAGCACTGGAATGCTGTGGATCTGTGGAAAGACTTTCTGGAAGGTGTTGAGAGAGCAGAGATATCAGGAGTCCTGGCTGATAGGATACCAAGGAATTTTGCAAAGAAGAGGTTTGGGCTGGGTGAGATGCCTGGGAAGAGGATGATTGTGCGGGAAATTCAGGATAAGATACATACACAATATTCAGTTCTTTTGTGATTTAATCCAAAATCATTCCATGTTTGCCATTTTCCACACAGCCCAAGTTCTCATGTCATTGGATTATTTGAGGCTTTCCATCTTCAACTAAAAATAATTTGACTGGCTCTTCAGGTCACAGAGAAAACCTTTGCATGGACAATTCCAGTTTGAAAGGCTGAAACCTAGAGCGCAGGCTGCATCCCTTCTGGGTAATGTGTTGGTTTCCTAGTGGTGTTCACTGTATTGCTTTTTTAGAATTCACCAAGAGCCAGTCTGAGCTGCACCATGTATTTGGGTTTTTAGGCCATGCATTGTACCTAAAATGTGGTGGGATCTGTGGGAGGAAGATGGAGCAGCCCAGAAATGGCATCGTTTTGACACATGGAAGACAGTGATTCACTTATTTCTCAAGTACATGGACTACTGTAAACATGCAGCTCATAAAAATCGTGACAATGCTTAAAGAAGCAGTTGGCTACTGTCAGTCCCCTTTTCATCACACCAACTGGTCAGTTGTTTTTCCCATATAAGCAGAGGGTGCAAGAAAGAGGGAAGGTGAGCATTTGGTTGACCTGAGGAAATAAAACTCTCTTCTAAAGAAGCAGCATTGTGTGCATGAAACTTTAACTGACATTTTTTGATCTGGATTTGTTCTGTGAATTAGGAGAAGACCCGGTCTCTGGATGCTATTCTGGCACTTTTTGCTGACCTTAAATTGACCACTGTGATTTAAACCAAACCAATGTACAGCTGCCACAATTTCTGCTGAGAAAGTGCAATATGTGCCAAGGCTTTTAATATTACTTTTTTTTTTTTTCTCAGTTTAATCTAGTATCTGATGTGAATGGAGCGCAAAAATGATGTACAACATCTTCCTTGCATCAAAGTCTTAGAAAAGAAAATGTAAATGCATGAGTATGACACAAATGCATGAGTATTCCCCTCCTGTTAATAGGCACTCACACAGACTCGTTCGAGTTGCCAAAAGCACAGTTAGCCAACCTACAGCATAATTTACTGAAGGGAGGGGACAGGTCTAATTTATGCACTTGGCCCTCAGACCAGGGTTTACCTCAATACTTTGCAATGAGCAAATTCTGTAAATTTTACTGGGGGAAGGAATGTCAGCACACGCCAGGCTCTGGACATGCTGAAAATGTCGCTCGTACAGATGATGACTTGTGTTTAATTTGCTGTTGTGGATGGGCCTGAACCAAACTCTCTTGTTCCAAACATCTCTAAATTTAGGAGGTTTTGGCATTGCAGTCCCAATATGAGTCAATAGTTCTCTGTGTTCCAGAGGATAAGTATTAGATTGCAAAGGTGGGAGTCCTTATGTAAATGGGATAATATAAAGGAATATCTATAATAATACTTTTTTTATGCCTTATAGCTAGAGGTTTGCCAAGGCTTAAGTGGGCTCAGGATGAGCTGGACACATCCAAGTAATATGAGTAACATGTCTTTTCTGGAACAAATGTGACTACTCGGTGCACAGTACAGCTGTTTAGTGTTCCATCCCTGCTGCATCTGGTCCACAGAGGCTTAGAAATGTGTTTGCTAGTGCTGAGGTCTGCTCTTATTTCTGATTTTGTTTGGTACTGAATAGATGGGTTCTGATTCTATGATTTTCAGTGCTTCTGTCAGGGAAGTAAAAAATTCTGGTGTGTGTTATTGATGGATATAAAAGCTCTAGGAAAAAAAACCAGACCAAACAACAGAATATAAAATGAAGAAATTTGTGTCCGTATGCAAAGTAAGTGCATTGGCCCTCCCACTTCTTTCCTGATGTCACTGCTGTATTCATAGTTTCTGTAGCATCTAAAACTCTTTTAAGCCTTCTCTCACTGTAGCATCTGAATTTCTTCCACTGATTCCATAATTAACATCTAACATGTTCTGCTGCTTCTTTCTCTCATCCAGAGGGAAACCAGATGTGCAGTTTGTGACGGGGCTGGGGTGCTGGCTCAGACAGGGCAGGTGGAAACAAATGCCTTGAGCTGTGCTGTCATACTTTGTACTTTGAAGATGTGCTGTGGGTTATGGTCAAGTGTGCAATTCTGCTCAGCTTGAAGGAAAGGAAATGGAAGGTTTTTTCCACAGTTTCCTATAGAAACCTTAAAATTATTTCAATGGTTTATGATTCACCTATCATCACATACCAGTCTCACTCCAGGATGTCTCCTGAGCAACTGGGATTCACCACTGGCAGATAAAAGGGCAGAAAACTGGGGGCACTGAGGATTTTTCCAGTCCCTCTTCTGGCTTGCCAGATTGGGGCAGAGTTCCCCTGCTCCTCCACAGCTCTCTTCATGGTTCCCCATGATCTCCACCTCTCCTCACTGCTCAGGGCCCCTAACTGGACTTGTGCTTTCCAACCCAGTGGTCCCTTGCTGCTGTGACCCATGCTGGTTACACTGCAGGGGAAGAAGCTGGGTTAGACCCTTTTTCTTTGCTGTCTGAAATGCTGTGCATTTTTAATTACCCACACATGGAAGTGGTAGGCAGGATAATGCAAGCATGGAGCAAGGACAATGTTCTACATGAGGATCAGCTTAACATGTTGGATCAGTGACACTTTGCAGCATAATACAAACCACTTATTCTTTTTTCACAGCTGTTCTCCCAAGTATTTTAAGCATACATTCACCCTCAGCATGCAGGAGATTTACGTATTTCCCTTCCATTGACATGGTAGAAGAGACCCTCCTCACTTGCAGATTTGTTCTTTTAATAGGCATCCAGTACAAATGGGAATTAAGCACATGTGTGTGTCCAACCGAGAGTAGACCAGAACCAGCTGTAGGCACAAATATCTGCTTAGGAGGGCCATTTTTTTGTGCTGATTTGGTAACTCACAGGACAGCCAAATCTTCCTTTTTAGGAATGGGAAGAACAGGAAAAATAGAGGACCTCATCTTCAGATTGTATCACCCGTGAAAGAGAAGAGTCAGCAGGGAGACAACTCTCCACGTGAGGTTCTCCTCTCCCTGCTGGAGCAGCTGGAGCAAATAAGGTTCATTGTGGGCAAATGTGAGCTCATTTTGCCTCTACTCCAAACTGGCAGAGAAGCCAGGGTGTTTTGGGCTCTGAGTCAATGCTGTGATAACTTGCTCGTGTGACTTACTAATTGAAGTTAGAGATCTTTCAAGATACTGAACATCTGTGGCATAGACATGCTTCTCACGATCTTTGTTGTCTCATCCTCCAGAGCTTTTCATATCACCAATCTGAGTCAAGTCTACTGCAAATGGTAGGAGGACAACGTGGGTTTGGGGAGAGAGGGGTAAGGCTCCTTAGGCATTCTCACTCTTGGGAGGGTGAGGTATCAGCCTTATCTGCTGTCAACACAAGCACAAGGAACAGAGTCCTTGGTGAAGTCCTCTTAGAATTAGCTACATAGAAAGAGGAATCTTAAAGACAGGAGAAAATGGTATTAGGAGGAAAGAAGTGGCAATGACTGGAGCCCTTAATTGGATGCCAATGATATCTCAGAGTAAGCAATTTCCCTGAGGATTGTCAGAGATGTGAAATGAATTGTAAGAGCTGCTTTACAGGCATTTGTGGGCACACACCTGCTTGCAGCAAGGGAAAAGACAGTGCGTAAATGTCTGGAATATTACATAAAAGCTGTCTGGGAGAGGAGGCACAGCAATTAAAATCCATCTCGCTTAAACGAACCCTGAGTGCAGGTCAAACAAATCTAATTTTTATTGTTCCTTAAGGAGATGTCTGTATAGGAGACAAAAGGGGGATGCAGCCGTCAGGTTAAAAAATCAAGATGCCTTTAAAAAATTAAATGTTCACAATAGGGCTACAGCAAGCTAGATAAATGATATATTACAGCGATGGTTTAAAACTAATTGATGACTAATGTTGTAATGCATTTGTAGCTGCATTGATCTATTATATATCTTGACCAAGCTGAAGGGACACTTCAAGGAGAAAAATTGCTAACTGTTTTAACCTGATGGAACTTGGGGAAAAAATAGTTACTTTAAGAGATAAATGGAAAGGTTGTGACCTCCTAATGTACATCTGGGTCCTGCAATGCAAAATCAAATTATCATTAAACAGAATGTGATCCGTGATGGAATTAAACCAGAAGAGAAATTTCCACAGAGAAATACAATAGGTGCAGGTAGAACTGAGACCATTAGCTTAAAAGCTGCCTGGCTAAAGAACTGGTGTAGCTAGTTGGTATGGAGTTGTTTTGCTCTAAAATGAAAGTTCATTTAATTGGAGACTGCAGGGAAAATGTAAGCATATTTACAGCAATTTGCATATGTAAGACTTTTTATAAACATTACTTAATTACTGTATAAATAATTAACAATTTACCCTCAGTTCTGAGTAACATGTGTGTCTCTGGCTCTTGGAGGGGAGACAGGAAGCCTCATTTTTGTCATGCCTGAGGCTCATGCCCATGGGGTTTTACCCTTACAGTTGGAATTTGGAGAAGATGTCAGTCAGGCTCTGCTTATTTTCACATCTAATTCATGCAAAAAACAGGTTTCCTCCTGAGGCACTAAACTGGCCCAGATTTGCTTCAAAGTTTGGCCTAGGTTCAGCAAATGACTCACTTTAACTAAGGTACATCCATCTTCCTGGCTGAAACACAATATGGGAAGTGTTGTCAAAGAGCACATACCCCCCCTAGAACTCAGA
Organism: Phaethornis superciliosus; assembly: GCA_023637945.1. Classification (NCBI taxonomy): domain Eukaryota; kingdom Metazoa; phylum Chordata; class Aves; order Apodiformes; family Trochilidae; genus Phaethornis; species Phaethornis superciliosus. The sequence goes on from JAJQWJ010000009.1 coordinate 27,080,586, forward strand.
GCATAGAGATTCAGGGCCATAGAAACCAAAAGAAATTGCTTGTTTCATCCCCTGGTTTCCTGTTGCCCAATATTAAGGACAGTGAGTGGGTGTTATCTGAACATCATCACTCAACTCAGAGTACCAGTGTGGGTTTTTGCATGCTAAACAAGGTGCAAATGGCTGGGATGTATCCCTGGAAGCTGAGCTAGGAGGAGGTGCAGTCTGTGAGCCTGTGTGGTCATAGGCTCTGGGCAAAATTCTATGGAATAGCTATCTCAACAGGTTGCAATGAATGTAACGTTATAGATCACTGCTAAAATATGGATTACTTTGGAAAGGCCAAGGTTAAAAGGCCTAAAGTACCACTCCAATCCTTAGCCCTACTCTTAACCTCAGAATTGTTGTGTCTTGCTCTTTATTTCACTGTTGTTTTTTTAGACTGGTCAGTGATTCCAAAAGTTGATCAAAGCTGCAATGGTTTTATCATTGCTTCAGAAAGACAGACTGTAAAATCCAAAGGTTAGCAACCAGAATGTGATTTTAAGGACTACTTAAAGCAGTTTCATTCTGCTGCTTCTGCTTTACACTGGAAGGAACTCTGAACTGCAGCTGTCTTCTGTGACAAAAGGTTTTTTAGCTTTTTGACAATTTTTTCTATATATGTTTTAATTTATTGATAGAATTTCATCTATTTGATATGTAGTAAGGCTTTGTGATTGTCAAGTCATGTCAGTGTAAGTGCGCAGGCAGTAAATTTGAAAAGTACCTTTGCTGGTTTATTATGTTCATCTTTTTACATGTTCTTTCTAATATTATGTCAATAGTCTAAAGGATTTTTTTAAGTGATGCACTGAATATTCTGGCTTATAAGAGAGCTCAGTATTGGATATATCATTTATCAGTTCACTGCTGTCAGAAGCTACTGCATCCTTCTTCCCTCTCGACCCAAGCATGATTAATCTTTCCATAGTTTTCGTCTGTTGGTTTTCCCAGGAAGCCTTAAATAAGAACCTGGGCATCTGCTTCATGCTGTTTGGGAAGCTCAAACAACTGCAGAGGGGATGGACTAAGCTCCCTCAGACCTCTGACAGCATCAGGTTTCCCCTGTTTGCAACCCCCCACTTCACAGTTCTGGGTATGTGCAGCACTGGCAGGAAGAGCTGGGGAGACTCCCCTTGTCTGGGTCACAACCTCTGAAGCTGCATGATTTCAGGAAAGATCAGGTTAGTTCCAGGAAGAGGGAAGTGTTATAACTTTTTTTCTCTGTTTCTGTACAGGAGTCAGAAGTTTTCAACATCAGTGAGAGCATCAGTGTGATTCTAATTTCCATCTGTCATGCAAAGCATAAATTCAAAGCACTATGTGAGATCAGTCATGCCCAAAATATTTAAACTTATCTAAAATGTTGGAGAACTAACATATCACATTTTTCTCCAGAGCCCTGAGTAGAGCAGACATTCTGTTAAGCATATATTACAAGCTCAGGCAATAGATTAAGTTTGGAAAATAGATTTATGTAACAAAGATGAAGCAGAACTAACTGGATCCACATATGTCTTTCTACTCACCACTGTCTATAACTGTTTCACTGTATTTCTTTGGTTTTATCCTGTTTTGCTGTGACCACCTCCTGGCAATGTTTCTGGAGGGAAAGTAAAAGAAAAGCAAGGAATTGTAATTTGTAAGACATATGAAATCCTATGACGTTTCCTAATACGTGAACGAATATTCCTAAATGCCAGACTAAAACACCCCTCCAACAGTTTCTTCTACAGACTTTCCTTGTTCCAGAAACTTGGCCTGAGTTAGGAGGAAACCCCACAACTGTCCCTTTAAAGTTGAATTGCATCACTGTGGGTAACATCTGGGGCCAAATTCTTTAATGGTGCAATTCCATGAAAATTAGAAATACTACACCAGGGCTGAATCTGCCCCATGGGAGATAAAATTATTTCCCTAGAGGCAAGACTTTTGGAAATAGTATCGTATTTTAATTATAAGCAGACAATTTGTTTTGGGTTGTATACAGAGCATGAAAATCTCACTGCTATAGGAACTAGCTACATATATGGTGATTTTATTCCTGCTTCTAGTGCTGTTTGGTTTATTTGTGTATTTGCAGGTGGCTAAACAATCTTACAGATCTTTTTTTGTACTTGAATGAGCCTCTGTTGAATTTAAGATTTGAAAAGATTACAGTGCTGGCTTTAGAACATAACTTGTACAATTTGCAATGAGTCTGGGAGAAAGACTGCCTGTTATTCATAATCTGGGAAGCCCAGATTCCAGTTAACAACCTTACCCTTGGAGAACAGGCAATTATATTTTCTACAGAGTAACAGATGCTGAAGGTACTTGGCCACCCAAGACTGTGTTAACTAGTCCCTGAATTCAAAGGGCAAACTAAGATCTGCCTTTTGTAGAAAGTCCCAGACACAGCAACAGGTCGTGCTGCTTGAAATGTGGTTGAGCCTTCTTCAACCTCCCCCCATGCTGACTGGATTTTGGCATCACTGCATGATACATCAATGCTGTAACAGAATTCTTCATGTAAGCTGGTCATAGTCTATGGAAAAAGTCTTGAAAGATTGTTGCAGAAAAATATTTACCCCTTGTTAGTTTTCATATTGTGAAATTTAAGGACCTCAAGAAATTTTCACAGCTTGGCTCGAAATTTATTTCCAGCTCAACAGATTGTGATATCCTGATTTTGTTCATCTGGATTTTGCCATAGAGGTACAATGGGAGACATCTCTGCCAAACTTGTCTCCCAGACAGAGCAGGGCAGTATTTCTGCTCCTGGTCACTGAGTGGATCAGCCCTGCCTGCCTGCCCTCACCTGTGTAGCTTCTGTTACACAAGGCAAAGGCTGCACAGCTGTAGTTGGCCCTGACACCAGTGATCTCAGGAATTGCTTCAGTATAAATGTTAATGATAAAGTCATATTTCTAATATTTAGGAGTGTAAAGGGATACAAAAGGATATGAAGTACTTGCAGGAGTCTGTACTGTGTGTTCATGGTCTGAACCTGTGCTGGGAAGCAAACAGAACTTTTTTGTCACATGCTGGTAGCCTGGATGGGTACAGCAACTCTGTGTGCAAAGACAATTGAGCACCTTCTCTGCTATGCTGCAGCTTCTTTTCTGGCCAAGCACTTGGAGAGTGGGGGTCGTCTTCTTAATCTCATCTGTGGAGATCTGACAGTCTTTGCAGAGGGCAACCAGTTGATGACAAGGTGACTTTAAGCCAAAATTTTTATCAGCATTCACTTCAGGAGAGGTTATAACAGTGGTAAGAGCCATGCTCATTTTTGTTTTGTGTATTGCTGCAGGACAACAAAGGCTTTTTATTTTGCCACCAGGATCACATGGGGCCACAGAACTTCACTTATTCTTATAGCATTGGGAGTGTGGTTTAGAAAGAAAAGTCCCCATGTTGCCTGGAATGCTGAACTGTTGGGTACCAGAGGCAGAAAACATCCTGCCTGCCCTGAACGTTAGGAAAACAGAGCAGCCCTGACTCAAGTGCCAAGTGGTTTTTTGAAAAGCTGACTCCCTTGAGAATAAAGGATATTGGTGTCCAGCCAATAGGACAGGCAGGAACAGGCCCTGAGCAAGACACTGGAATTTTGGTGGAGCCTGAAATATTGTATGCTTGTTTGTATCGGCTTCTGACTTTTGTATTAAATGGTGAGCTACTCAAAATGTAAGGAAATGGGTCACAAATTGATAAAATCTGACTTCTTTTTCCAGCTATATTTAGAGCTGGGTAGAACAGGGATTTCCCCTTTTGGCTGCTCTAGGATCCAAGAGTAACTTAATATCTCTGTTAAAAAGAGAAAAAAGTTCCCCAAAGGAAATTTCCTTTTTTTTCCTATGGTACAGTCAAAAATCCCTTCTTGTCATTGCATAGTATTCGGATTTTTTTGTTTTACTTCCTTATTTCCATGTTTGAATTAATAGTCTTTGTCTAATGACTCAGTAAGCATTTCACCCAGAGTATTCCCCAGCTTCTGTTTCCTATACCTCTGTTAAACTCCTTCTTAAAAATGAGATTGAAAACCACCCTCAGGTGCTTGCATCTGCCTAAGTTACACGACCCTTTTAAAATCTTTTCTTCCCCTCAAATGTTATTGTAAGCAACCTAAGTAAGTGGCATTTTTGAATGCCCAAAGATCAATTTCTGCTTCTGTAAGTAAAACAATTGGCATGTCTGCTTGGGTTTTTTTAGTAGATGGATTGGTTTAGATGAGTTTTTTTGCACAGAAATCCTTGATAATGCCACACACAAGTGTGAAAACTGCAAAAGGAGAGAAGATTGAATGTATAGATAGATTTTGTATTATTTGTTTCCTCTTTATTTTAATTTTAGAAAAGTTTGAAAGATTATTAGACCCCTTAGTGCCATTGTTTCCAGTGCTGCAAAGCAGCTCAGAAGCTTCCTCAGCTAGTCACTAAGCTTCCACCCCCTTTGAAACAATTTAGGTAATGTGAAGTTGTCTTAGTGATGTTACTGATGCCATCCTTGGCCTCACTGGATGAGAATGCTCAAAAAATTCTCTTTTATCTGTGCTGAAGTTTGGCACTGAACCTGCATAGGAACTCTTTTTTTTCCTCCCTGTGGTGGTAGCTTCAGTTATCATGCTGTACCCATGCTTTCTGATTTGGGCCCAAAAGAAAACCCCATAGCTCTTTCTGTTCAGCTTCTGGCACTGAAGTGTACCTTGCTGGACTGAAAGATCTTACCTGGCAGATCTGAGAATCTGGAATCACTGGGTTCAGATATGCCAACATTTCCACTTACTTGCTTTTGCTAAAAGCCCTGTTGACTCCCTGTTGAGCCCGGCGTTCCATTTTCCAACAGAAAAACGTAGTGGGCAATTCCACAAGATATTCCACATAGAATTTTTCCTGGGGCATCTCCCTGGTGCACAGGGGCACTCCTGAGGTGGTGGTTTGCACTGACATTCAGCAGCAGGCTGGGATGCTGGGTCAGAGCCTGCATCCAGGGAGGCCGAGAGATGTGTTTGTGTTGATCTCAATAGAGCAGGACTGGATCTTTATTTCCTTGGCCAGGCTGGAAAATGTTCATTCTGTCTCTTTCCCCTTCACACAGATATTTTCTTTTCTTTATAGAATAAGTCATTTGTCTTTATCTCACCATTCACCTCTCTCTTTGATTGCAGTTAATGGAATTGTCACCTTTATGTACTCATGTTCCATTTCTCAACCTGTCTGGACTTTGGCCTCCAAAGGTTACCACTGCTAGTGAAGTAATATGATTAAGTGAGTCGTTTTAGACAGATTTATGCAAGATTTCTTCTTCAGCAAGTGTCACATCTAGTCTAGTTCTGCAAAAGAGAATATTTCAAAGATGCCAACTGTCATCTAAAACCACTAAATTGTTCTGCAGTGCTGATTGGGAGGACTGCAGGCCAGCTCAGAGCAATGCTGATTTACACTACCTGCAGCTGTATCCCTACAGCCTGAAATTCAGGCTTTTGTTAATAATGAAAAAAAAGAACACTCTTGTCTCACAGAAAGCACATTTAAATTGGAATTTTCACTACTTACTCTGTAATGAGAAAGCAAAAGGGTATATTTTAAGTGAATCTGTCCAGACTCTTGGAAGAAGAGCAGTCATTACAGCAGCCTTGCTCTAAACAGAAAAAAAAGAGCCTTGAGTTCTATTTAATGTGCATATGTCTACAAGATATTTTCAAGTTTACAGAAAGATTTTGAGATTATAGAGGATTCACTGCACATGTATCTACTCCTCCTGCATTTGATAAGAAGCACAAATTCATCATCATTATTCTGCAATAATACAACACCTCTTAACCCTCAGCTTTCAGGATATTTCAAAGGAGTAATGAATTGAGCCTCATGTGGTCTTGGGAGTGTGTGGTAATCTAAACTTTGATTCTTTCATTTAAAAAACAAAACAAAACATTTTCAGGACTTTGATTTTAGAGGCTGGAGATCTTGTAATTGTTCTTGAAAATATCTTCATTTGTCCTCTTGGAAAGAAACCATGTGAATACTAGAGAAGAGCAATGAAATGGGAAAATGTATTTAAGGAGAAGTTACTCTATTTGTCTGTACTTACAGACAGTTAATTTTTTTTTGTTGTTTTGGCTATTTCTTGGAGAAAAAAACACCTGGATAATAGAGGTACTAATGTGAGACAGGTATAAAAAAGGCAAAACAGATTCCTGTCTGTACCTAAAAGGGTGCATATGGAATTATTGTTTCCACTGTACATGTCATGAGCGAGACATAATTTTGAACATTACACATAATGTGCTTCTCATGTTCAGAAAAGATGAATTCTGGCTGAAAGGAGTGCAGAGAAAGCTTATTAAGAGAAAAAGATGCAGAGAAAGATGCATTATTCTTATGCAGAGAAAGTCCAAAACTTGCTGTTATGAAAGTTAATATAAATAATGTTCAATTTAGCAGAACAGTTAAGAAGGGATTTAAATGTTGTCTACAAATACACTGTGGAGGGAGAACAAGTATCAGTTATATTAAAAGAAAGTGTCAGCAAACTGTAAATACACAGAAGACAGAAATAGTGAAATATGTTTCAATAAACAGAGGAACAGGATAGTGGAACAAAACAGTGAAGAAGGGAGGGTGAAGAGCAAGAGCTACAAACTGGAGCTCAGCATGTGTACAGAAAGCTTTATAGGATTTGATTGTCAGAGACAGCAGAAGTGCACTCAGGTCCATTTCTCTGGGCTTCAGTTACTGCTTTCAGCTGAACAAAACATTTTGTTATATCCACAGTACTTTGGTTTAGGTCACTGAACTAATGTGGAGCAGCTTGTTGGTGTCTCTGAACTCTACACTTTCTCTCTGTGCTGTACTTCCTTGGTCAGTGGTGGCCTTACAGCTGTGATTTGTTCCCAAGGGCCAGGTGCCCACATCCCTGGACTGGTCTGACTGGGATTGGGTTGTACATGCTCACTGCAGGGGAGCTGGACTAGATGACCTTTAGAGGTCTTTTCCAACCCGAATTATTCTATGATTCCATGTCTCAGAAAAGAGATATTTGCATCCCTCTGCAGGAGGTGCAGACCTCCCGGGGAGCAAAGCTGAGCAGGAGAGCACAGACTCCTCCTGTGCCATGAGCTGACTTGGAACTACGGTCAGGAGGGGGGCATTTTTTTAAATCAAAGCAAAAACATTTGGACTAATTCAAGAAAACTCCAAATACTTCATTTTGGGTCTAATGGTCTTTCCTGCCTCTCCTAGAGGCAAGGTGTTCCCAGTGGAAAGTCAGTTTTCACCCAGATTTCAGTTTTGTAGAAGTGTGTTCCATCAGAAAATAGTTCCAACGGAAAATTACTAACTGGTTCTAATACAAAGTGACGAGCAAAGCTCTCAAAATGATTCAGTGGCAAAGCTGGAATGAGAACCCACAGCTCCTGACCACGAACCCTGTGCTCTAAACCACAAGACAACACTCATCTTTCCCTGAGCAAGGTTGTTCCTGCAGTATTTCTGCCGGGGCCAAAGTGGGAAAACTCTGGAAATGTTGCAAAAGAGTTTTTTGCTACAAGATTTCCTGCTGTAGATAATTTGGGGGATAACGGGAAAAATCCCTGGGGCCTCTTGAGAAGCATCTGGACATGGTGGGAGGGTGAGGGTTTCCATCTGCTCCTTCCTAGGGGTGTCATGGAAGGAGTTGGTGGGGTTTGGTCCCCATCTGGCACAGCTCTCTGTTTTCAAGGGATGTGTTTGAGGGGATCCTACTGCCCGTCCTCATTCCATTTAAACAAACCTTAAAAAAACTCAGGGTTTATTCTTAACATCAGGAATTTTCCAATTTTGGGGTATAACTCTCAAACGGAGTAACCCCGAGGATAAAATCTAACTCATGGCTTGCAAGTCGTGTTTTATTTATTTAAGAAGCATTTATGGGTGAAGGTGGGGGATGTGTCAGACTGTCCTTACTCCAGACATACCCATCTGCTTCTTTCCTTGCATTCTTTCTTCCCTGGCTCTCGGTATGGCTTCTTGCACCCCTTAAATGCTAAACCCTTCTGTACCCCCCAGAATATCCGCAGACTTTCACAGGGCAACAGGGCTGAGGCTGAGAAATATGATTTAGCAACATGCCCTTTACATAAAAAAAAAAAAAAAAAAAAAAAAAAAAAAAAAAGCCAACCCCCCTCCTCCTTGTTTCTGTTTTATTCGCTTTTAAATTAAAGAGAAATACGATTCCCTTTCCGAGGCAAAAAAATACTCGTATCAGTTGAATTCCTGACAGGGCACAGTGCAGGCTCGGCTTTCCAGGGCAGTGCAGCTTGACAGCTATGCCTAACACACAGCAGATCCCTTAAACAGCGCTCGGGGCGAGCTCCACACACGGGCCCCCAAATGCAAACCAGATGCCGGCACCGGCCGGCGTAGCCTTCAAAGCCGAGCGGGGGAGGCCGGGCCGCTCCCGCCTCCCCTTCCCCGCCCCGACAGGGGACGGCGACGCAAGCGCTGCCGGGCCTGAGGGCCGGGGGTGGGGGGAGCTGAGCGCAGCGGGTTTCCCGGCAGCGGCCGGCGGTCAGGAAATTGGCCTGTCAGGAAAAGCGCGGTTTCTGTAGCCCCGCTCCCTGCGCAGCTAATCTAGTGTTTCAGTTTGGACAAGTAAGTGACTGAGGCTCGCCAAGGCCCGGCTGCGAGTAGCCGCGGCGGGGCGGGGAGGAGAGGAGAGGAGCGGAGCGGCTTCCCCTTCAGCCCGGCAAGGCGGGAACCGCCCTCCTCAGGGGAGCGCGCGCCCCCTCAGCCCTGCGCGCGCCGCTGCTGTCCGTTACGACCGTTAACGGTCGTTAACGGTCATTAACGGTTGCGGGTCGGGCTGCGGCGTCCCATCCCGTCCCATCCCGTCCCGTCCCGTTCCGCCTTGCTAGGCCCCGGCGGATGGCCAGCCAGCCCAGCCCCCTCTGCGGAGTTCCAGGCTGAAAGCGGAATGTAGTGGTATTCCGAGAAAACTCCTTCCCCTGTTCGTGAGGTGCTGCTGGCTGAGAAAGCGTATCGCGTTTGCGGTGTGGTGTTTTTTTGTTTTTAATGAAAAAAACAAATGCTGTGGTGCTCGTCTCCCCTTTCGGCATTTTCCCCGAGGAACCCCCTTCCCTGAGCCCCCAGGCCGCACTAAGCCTGTTCAGGGCGTGCGTTGGTTGCGTGATTAAATTACTCCGAATTGGTTTCAGAGCCTGGTTTTCGCGTAGTTGATGGGACATTATAGGATTTACATTCTCGTCTCCCTGCCTGGCTTCCCGAAGTTTGCTTTTACTGATGTTTCTCCACAGCACAGCCTATATATAACGCCTAAATTTAATGAGAATGGGTCTGCCCTTTTTCACAGCCCCTTTGCGTTGACAGGCTCCAGGCAGTATGGAGGGTGTGTGGCGCACTTGAGGTTTCCCAGGGCTGGGGTAGGTACATCCTTTCCTCCCAGTGCTTCCTCCTGTAGACAAGTGGTGTAGGAGTCACCATTTTCCCTGTGGCCTTTCCCTGAGCTTTAAATGGCAGCGCTCGGGTGACCTGACGTAGGCAGATGGGACATGTGCATCACTGACGTGCTTGTTTAATCCACCGGATCCCCACGAGGTTTCCTTAAATGTATTTCTTGCCCTCTCTTAAGTTGGTAGTTTCCAGTCATGTATCTGGTACAGGGTCTTCTCACTCCACTGCTGCCTCCTTCCTCCTCTTGCAGCTCTGCTTTCTCACACCTTTGCAGCACAGTCTCCTTTGCATGGCAGTTGCTCCTGTGTTCTCATAAAGCTGTGGGCTGGCATGGGGCCACCCCAATAACCTGGTGGAGTTTACTTGTGCTGGGCTCCAGACCTCCCTGTAATGGCCATGTTCCTTGCTGGTGACGTGCTCTGCACCAGTTAGGAACTGGTGACCTTGCAGATTCTTGCTCTGCTGGGGTGCCTGGGACTTGTTAGCTAGTTTATTAAATTTAGCATCAGTGCCACTTCTCTGGAGAACAGTTAAGAAATAAATGTCAGGAAAGGAGGGAGGCCCTCTCATTTCTGAGGTTCTTAGAAAGTACTAAATAGGTACTGTGAAGATGGTCTCATTTTTCGTCCTCAAGTATTCCCTTATCCTGGAAGACTGTTCCCTTAATTTATTGAAATTGATTTTTTTCTAAAGGTACCTAGCATAGTACAAAAACATTGAAGTTTTAAAGTATCTTTAAATGTTTGCACCCCACTTTCCTTCAGGAATATGTGCTGGCATATGGTAAGGAAAAAAAAAAAAAGCGGCTTTCTTATTTTCCTGGGAAGAGTGCCTGGGATAGGAGGATGAAAGGGGAAAACAGGGGAACTGGGTTCTTTTAGGTACAGCTGTTCCCAGCTGTAAGAATCAGGGCAGAAATAAATACATAGTGTCAGGAGAGACTAAAGAAACTAGTGCTATGCTGGGAGGTTTTCCTGTGTATTAGCTACTTTTGTTACTCTTTGTTTCTAACAGTCCTACAGATAAGTTACTATTTCAAACTGTTGGGGTTTTTGGAAAAATTGTCCTCTTTGCAAATAAGGGCTCTTACTCATTTTGTTTCTTGTGCTTCCTCAATTAGCCTGGCTTCTCTCTATAAGCCTTCTTCAAGCATTCTTTAGATTCTATTAGAGGTTCTTTTTCCTGAGAACTAGTAGATTTACAGGAGAGGATCAGAATAGCTCGCCTGTGTGTTCCTGTTCTGTGTCTTGGGCTTTTTTCTGATGACTCACGTTGAACTTTTTGCCTGGTACTGGCCACTGGAATATCAAAGAGCCTGATGTGCAAAATTGACAACAGGGGCATTGCCTTCACAGAAATGTATTTCTGAGCTTCATTTTCAAAGGGGAATGTCTTTATCAGCATTGTCTGTTTGTTTATTTGTTTTTGGATTATGTTCTGGTTGTTTTGAGCTGCCTTCAGTTTCCCCTCTGCATTTCCATGTGTGAAAGGGAAAGCACTCAAACTGTTCATAAAATGAACTTTGAAAATCAGTGACCTTCAGGTGTTTGAGGCAAGTAAGCTTACAGGCTCTTGGCTCCTGAGATGTTTTGAGAAAGTCATTGGAGGGAATTTACAGAGGTGTTGGTCTGATACCCTTTCAGGCTTCCCTTTGTGGGAGTTTGAAATCAGGAGACTGATTAATCTGCCTTCATTAAGAAGGAAGATTTGCATTGGTAAAAACAAACCAAACAATACTCCCCCCTTCACCCCAGCTGTGTATGTAGGGAGGAGGATGAGAACTCAGGATGAGGTTCAGATGAGCAGATGTGATTCTTCTTTTGCTGTAAGAAAGACGGGGATGTAGACATGTTACGCATATACGGGCTGTCTAGCTATCTGATTTTTGTGCAGATTTTGTGTTTCTTTTAGCCTAATGTGCAGCCTCACTTCCTCTTAAGTAGTTGTGACAGGAACTTCAGGGCTAGTGTTTTTGGAATTGCAGCCCAAATAAATGTTTAATTTTAAAATGACAGATTAGTTAGTGCTGTCACTCTTCTTACATTCTTACTATGCAAGAGTGAACAAATACCATATAGTAAACTGTGGATTTGACTTATATACACATGTTCGCTTCTGGGCTGAGCATCTTGAAAGAAGTGGTTTACAGCATGTCTTTAAAAATTGATTTCACCATTTCATCTACTACTGGCCTGAGTGTTCCAGTATCTGCCAAGAGTAATTATAGACAGTTGGTTCAGATGTTGCTTAAATGTGTAAGCCTTGATGGGAAATGCAGTGGATTTCATCCAGAGTGCTAATTTTGATGTTTTGTCATTTCAGAAAACGCTGAACTCAGAACAAATTATTTTTATAGTGATCTACTGATACATAATCACCCAGGTAGGGCCAAATTCAACCTTGATATAGGACTGGAATCTAGAGATGTGATTAAAAGCTAGAGTGTCATATGCTACAGTAGCATAAAGGCTTTATTTACCCAGGATTCCAGGTAAGCAAATGTACCCTGCATCAAAGCTTATGGTGCTAAGGCTGCTCCAAGGGTGCAGTTTAAAGCTACATGAGCTGTAATTGTGCCTTTTCAATTGCATTGTACTCCAGTTTTATAATTTGATTTTATAATTTGAACACATTTTGTAAATTAATATTATTGTTTGAGGGATGTGTTAACTGTATGTTTTTGTTGTTGTTGCGTTGTTTATTGTGTTTGTTTCTCCATTTCTGTTATAGCTTAGAATAGAACCAGAAAATACAAAAGTCACAGTACAAAAATCTTCCTCTCAGTTACAGGCAATGAACAGAGATCATTCTTTCTGTCCAGTGTGGGGTAGGTTACAGTGATAGATACAGAAATGAGAAGGATCTTCCTTAGCATTAGATTAATAAGCTGATGGATCCAACCACTTGGATCCATCAGTCATTTTGGAGCCTGTTGCCCCCTTTCAACTAGTCATGAAGCTGTTACAGCTAGAATTTATGTAATAATCAGATGGCATTTTTTCCCCTCACAGTCAATGTAAACAAGATAGTGTCTCCTTTCAGAGCTTCAAGCATTCTGCAGTGTCATTTGGGACATGTCTGTCTGCCAGATCATTAGCACAGCCTTAAGGGATGTGTGCAGCTGCAGTGTCAGAGGAGGGAATGAATCTGAGTAGGTTGGTGTGTGTGAATTGTAGGTGAATAGGGCTGTGGTGAATAACGGGTGTTGCTACATATACCCTTTTATTTCTTTAGGGGTTTTTTGCATGAGAATTTTGTCTTGGCATAAACTGATCAACATTTCCTCTGTTTGACAAATTGCAGGTTATGGCAAACATTCAAAATCCTGCAGATGTGTGAGTGCACCTGTGATGTTTTCAAGTGTCAAGAGTTTAATCCTGAACTACTAACACGGTTGGGAGTTTAGCCACAGCCTTTAATGGCTGCAGGATTAGACCTTGCTTTTGAAGTGATGGCCGAGTCCAAGCAGGGCCAAGAGAGCTCTGAAGGGATTTAGAGGTGTTGGATTTCCCCAGTAGTATGTGTCTTTTCTCCTGATCTCATTTTGTGTGTTCTTGTGGCTCTTTGCTCAGCCTTCCTTTTTCCTGAGAGCTCCTCTCTGCAGCTGTTTCCTGCAGTTCCTGGTGTTAGCTGAGCAGTGGAGCAGAGGGGGCTGAACTTGTTTCTGTGGTGCAGCATAGTTACAGGCCAGGGAGCAAATGGGGCAGCCCAGTTTACCACTGCCACATTGATAAACTGTCTCTGACTGGGCAGCTTGGCTGCTTTGCTGTGATCTTCCTGATGGGGTGAGCAGTAGTCTTAAGTCTTCTCCAAGCATATAGTTGAGAGGAGCTCACAGATTCTGCTGTTTAGATGCCCTTTGAAGGCCAGGAGAAGTTCCACATCCTTGGCCTTCCATAGCAGGTCTTCCCTGTTCCTCTCACTTGACAATAATGTGTTTTTCTACTGTGAGCATCTCTGAGTAATAGCTCTATGCAGTCTTGGTATAGTTACTTGCTGCTTACTCGTACTTACTGTTCCACTGTATTATGGTAGTTATTGCCACATTGTGAGCAGTCAGTGAGCAGAAAAATGCCTTTTGCCTTACCTGATCATGTCAAGACTGTGAGTTCAGCTCATCACTTGTGGTCTGCAGATAGCTGCAGTGAGCCTTCTGGGGACAGCTCAGTGTGCAATATAATCATGACTGCATGGAGAAGGTGAATAGGGAGCAATTGTTTAATGTCTCCTCTAGCTCAGGAACTCAGACACATCAAACAAAACTACCAGGTGGCATGCTCACAACAAATGGAAAGATTTGTTCTTGCAATGTTTACACAGAACTTTGTAGCTCACTACCAAAGTAGTTTGAAGTTGCAGAAGTTTCCCTGTATTCAAAAAGACCACAAACAAATTCAGAGAGGAAAAAGCCTTCAAGGTCTGCTAATCCTAAAGATAAAATTTCTGGCTCAGGAAGTGCCTCTACTATAGATAGCAGGAGGAAGACTGTGTCCTTGGGACGTATCACTGGATGAGAAGGGCAGACATGCTTTTCTTAAGACTTATGCTGTTTGTGGCAGGGTACTGTACTAATTGGACCTTTCATCTGACCCAGAACAGCCATGCTCTTCTCCAATACTGTTGCTCTTATGTTTTGTTGCTCTTACAGGCTTTATCTGTCAGTGTGAGTTAAAGAGAGGAACTGGAAGGCAAGCATCATTTTTCTGGTTTAGTACAAAGCTCTTCTAGAGCAGCCTATAAAGATGTATAAAAATGTTGAACCCTGTTGTACATTTATAAGCATATTTGTTGACATTGGTCATGCTGATGTCTTTCTGATGTTTGTAAGTGAAATATCTCTGAAAATATACTCTGAAAATAAGCAAATTTTGGATCTCATTTAAAAAAAAAAAAAAAGCTTAGTCATTTTCATTTGTCCTCTAACCAGAATAAACTTGTTTATGTCTTGCTTTACATCAGAGCAGGTGGAAATAGTTTGGCCTGAAAGTATTTAAAATACAAAGGATATAATCAAAGGGCAGAAAGCAGTGATGAAGTAATGGCTTTGTCTTGGACATTGAGGAAGGGGAAAAAAAAGATAAGGAGAGACATTACAGAAGATTAGTGCATAGTGAATTATTTATAGAGAGAAAAGGAGATACTAGAAAGTAGTAGAATATTTTCAGAGCTGTAGTGGGATTTATTGAGACTCCATTATAATGCTGGGGAGGGCAATTAGGAAGGCTCTGGTGGAAAAATCCAGGTATTATGGGATTGTGTCTGGTTCTTCTACAGAAGTGAGGTCCCTTCCACTATTTGCAGCTGCTTTTTCTTGTTTTAAGATGTGAGAAAGCTCCTTTACTAGAGTACTGTGATGGAATGAAATAATCTAAAAGCATTTGGGTTTTAGTGAAGAGGCATACTTTCTCCAGCTTGATTTTTAATTATTCCAGGTCTGCTATTGTTAACATAGCCCTCACATTCCTAAGACAGAGCTCTCCTGCATGTACGTGTTTCTGTTTTGGGAAGGGAAAAGGGGAGATAAAGTGTGCTTTTGTTCCTTCTTTTTATTTTGTTTGCTGTTGGGTAGCTGAAAAATAAATGCCTGTTAATAGTTATAGCATAACCCCTTGGGCATTTAAAGCTATTATTCTATACTAGTACTGCCCTTCAACTCAGCGTTAGAATTCCCCATCTGCTCCCACTCTCCCACACAGACATGTGCCTTCTTTGTCTCTTCACATCCAAACAGGAATTAAAAATCCTGGAAGAGGAAAGGGAGTTCACTGTCTTCAAGAAGAGATTTGCCACTCTACCATGACTAGTTTTCTTGGTTTAATGTGAAGGTAGAAAGACAGCAAAGTGGTGAATTTCCAATATCATGTAAAAAATGATTGTTTCATTTTACTTCCTTTCTACAACTGAAAAGCAGCTTTCTTTTAACATATTTAGATCATTTCACACGAAGATTATGAAGCCTAATTTGAGCGGGCTAATCTATTTCCCAGTAATCCATAGAAAAGCACAGCTGCAGTACTAAAAACATGCTGTTTATCCATGATCTCTCGCCTGGGCAGCCTGCAGTGTTCCAAAGATCAAAGTTTAAAACTGACGTGCCAGTCTTTCTTAATTCCTTGTACTTAAGCACACGATAGCACAGAATCTATCCCTGCTGCTAATAAAAACCTCTGCTGAGCTCCAATTTGATGTGAGTGTGCAGCCTTCCTGTACCCTAGCTCTAATAGAAAGGTACGTCCTGGCAATTTGATAACCATGAAGTAAAGTAGGATAAACTGAGTTTAGTAGTTAGTTGTAATGAAACAGTCATCTGGTTCCTTAGTCATTCCTTTTAAATTAAAGTAAGCAATGTTAAGGATTTTCTTTTTTTTAAAGAAATATTTTTGCAAATTACAGTTTCAACCCTCTTTTTTTTTTTTTTTTTTTTTTTTTTTCATTGCCTATGTGGGAAAACTAGCACATTTATTTAAGGATAAACTGGGAAGTCTGTGGTTTCCAGCACGCACATTTTGAATAATATTTATACAGACTATTATTTAATGGGCCATATAAATATTTATCATAGGCTGTAGCCCTTTGATCATAAATGCTTGTTTAAAAAGCCTTTCTGTCCCTGCTGTGATTTGCAAAGAATGAGGCCATTGCTGGTTTAGTGCTAGGAGGGAATTTTGGATTCTTATCCAAAGTAGATAGTAGATTCTTATCCTGTTATAATCATAGACGAAACAGTAAAGCTGGACATGTCTTTGAAAAAAATTTTTTTTTTCTTTCTCCCTTTCTTTCTGTTTGCACATTCAAATAATAAGCTGTAAATTTGAGGCTCTAGTGGTGCAATCACAGAAAAAGCTGTATTGAAGTTTTGGAGGCCTCTTTTCTTGTCTGTGAGAAGCCAGCCTTCCTGATTTCGATACTTTAGGGGCACATAAGGTAGTGGTATTATCACCACTGTTTTCCACCACTTGAGAAGTCCTTAAAAGTTCATCATCCATGCTCCAAATATTTTGGTGTCATTTTAGGAATGTTGTGCATGAGGAATTGACCTGTCTGACTGGACCTTCAGGACTTATTTTTTAAACTGTTTTTCTGGTTTGCTGTTTTCCTTATGATTGTATTGACTGCAGAAGCTTTATGCTAAGAGATCAGTAGATACAAAATACAAAACAAAGTTGTATTTGCACAACAAAGTTTTCTTTGCACTTGGCAATGAACATTGGTATCCAGATTCCAAAGCAAGAAGTTTGTGCTGGGACCTCCTACCGCTGAGTTCCATTGAAGTGTTTCTTCATTTCTGATTTGGAGCTTCCTCTTCTACCAGAGGAACAATCTGTAAACAAAGCTGAATAACAGCTTTTGTTTTTCAATTCTTATTAAACTACTGTGGCTCTGCTTCTTGTGCAGTCACTCACTTGTGAGTTCTGTTTGCTTAGTAAGGGAAAAAAAAGGAAAGTAAACATTACACGAACTGATTGGATTCCAGGTTTCAAATGTTTGTGGGAAGAATCCAATGCAAAGCCATAATTTGAAGTGCTGAGTAGGAGGTACTATGAGCTTAATTTTCTGACATCTGTTAAGCTTGTTCTCAAAGTAGCAAAAACACATTAATGAGCTAAAATTAAGGCTGCCATACAGGGAAGAGAACTAAAAGTTTAGAGTAATATTATGTGCGTGTGAGAAGAAGGCAGGATGTGAAATACTCCTTTTACTATTTGTATTTTGTGAAAAGCAAGTAAGATTTGCCTCTAGTTAAAAATATCTACTTTGCAGCTTGTGGTTTATTCTCTTCTTTTTATGAGTCAGCAGCTTAAGGCAGTGCTGAAATAGGGAAAAAGAGGGAAATTTGTGAGATATTATCAGAGACAGTCTTCTGCAATTTCTTTATAGTAAAATTTATTGCAAGTAGCTAGCAGCATCTGCAGCCATCCTTTTAAGCTTTGAGGAGATGGAAGGCAAAATGAAAAAAGTCAACATTTGCTGTAAGTATCCCCAGCTGACAGATGCAGTATTAATCACTGATACTAGGAGGTATCAGTGTCCTCTCTGTGACAGACATTAGCTTTTGTTAGACCAGGTTCTAGAGCCAGGGCCACGAAAATAAAGCAAGGTTTTTGCCAGTATTCCTGGGTGTGTTAGACTCCTGGCTCTCTGCTTGAGCAGATGACCTTGCTTAACAAGTGTGTATTGCACCTAACCTACTGGCAGAATGTGTATGGTGAGTGGGTGTAGGTAGAGCAGTATGCTCTTCAGCTTTGAGTTTGTTCTGGTTTCTGATATTGTTAGAAGCAAATGATGTGCACAACTTCTAGTGCCCCTGCCATGGTGGTTGCAGAACAGAACATCTGTTTTGTGAAAACAGCTCTGGTTTGTACCAGCCTGCTGAGGTGCTTTAGTGATGAACTCCCTAGGGCTGATGATGTCCAAAGAACAAACAAAAAGCCAGTCCCTTTCCCTCAGCAGTGGTGGGCTGAGTATGAAATATAACAGCTTCAGGCAGTAAAAAGTGATTGTATGGGACAGGTTGTGATAACAGATCTACCCAGATTTCCATGAACCATTTAAGGGGCAGGGTGAAAAGAAGCTTGGGTAATTTTTTTTTAGCCAAGGTTTTGTCTTATGCTATGTGCAGATTGTCCTAATTCAGCTATTACACTGCTTAATTATAATGCAGGGATGATGCTTTGAGTGCTCTGAGAATCGGAGACTGACTTTTTTCCCCCCCTCCTTTTTTTCCTTCTTTATTTCACCTTTTACCTTTTGTGATAGACTCTTAATAGACATGAACAGCAGTGGTCACAAGCCAGCCATAGATGTCAACAGCCACTTGCATTGTGCCAACACTGAGTTCAAACTGATACCCAAGCTCAGATTTTGACTTGTACTTGAGATGGTTTTGGGTTTTTTTGGAGAGAAGGAAGGTTTGATTTTCTGTCTTGAAGAAATTAAGCAAAAAACATTGCTTCCAAAGCTGAGCCACTGTTTCTGTGGCTGTATGATCAGCAATAATTGTCTGAAGGTAGAAAGAGGAGTTTCACCATTTTCTGTTCCTCTGCTTTTTCTACCAGCCTTTTGGTGTACTTTGCCACTAAACTCTATCTCTTAAAACAAAACAAAACAACAACAAAAAAAGGATTAATTCAAAATGTGAATAATTGTGTTCTACCAATCAGTACTTTTCAACTCTTTTCCTCCTTGGTCCATGTCCTTCCCTCTAACCAACCCATCTTGCATATATAGAAATAATCCAGGTCACTTCTTCAGGAGAGATGGGCTGGTTTTAAGTAGAACCATTTTAATGCTTATAAATACTGTGTATCCATCAAATTGTAATTGATTATTAATTTTCTGGAAATTAGAAGCGATGTGTCAGCTGAGTTTTGTGTGCTTCAGAGGCTAAATAGATTCATACAGGCACTAAACTTGGTACTCATCTGACATTTCAAGTACTTTGTCTCATCTATTAGCATTCTTCCAGCTTGATTAAGATGTAAATTCTAACTATTAATTAAGAACAAACTGTGAGAAGTTACGCATATTCATTTGTCACTGTATTAAATGTCAACTTGTTAAATTTAATAGAGAGAAATAAGCAACTCATTGTGAATAATTGAATTAATTTACTTAACTACTTTGTTCTTGTCGATGGTCAGAGAATAGGCAGAGATTTCCTGGGATGCTCTCATAAACCAACAAATTTTCAGCAAATTATTTTCTGAATCTTTAAAATTGTGTACATTGGTGGGAAAAAGTTCTTAAAACCTAACCAGTTTTGGTTTTCACATGGGATTTTTTTTTTTTTTGGGGGGGGGGGGAGAGAGGAAAGGGCTCAAAATTGGGTAATTTATACCAGATTATCACTTACTTTAATTATCGTTACTACAGCATTTTCTTTGGGAGGGGAAATGGTTTTCAGATTCTGCAGAAGTTGAGCCTGACTCGCCATCTCATCCAGCAGTAATATCCTGCTCCTCTGCATTTTTTTTATTATTATTTTTATTTTTTTATGTTTTTGCAAATCAGCAAATGCCAGAATTCAGGAAAAAAACAACCAGAAGAAATTTTCCTTCTGTGTAAAGCACCAGCTCCCGATTGCTGCCTAGTTTGGATCTGCATCCTTCCTTTCATGTTTCTTTCCCTCTTTCCCATTATGCAGGTACAATACTGTATGAGCACAGTTCAGTTCCTTGATTGTCTGAGTGCATTAACTTTATCATAGCACTCATAGTTTTACATGCAAATTTACAGTTTACTTTTCAGGAGTTTCTGTGCCATGCAAATAGGATACAAACATTTGAAGAAAAAAAAAGTATAACTAATGCAAGACTTGAAAACTCAAGTTACTTTAAAAATGCCAAGTGAAGGCTTGCTGCAAAAAAAAATAACCAGGCAAAGTGCATGCCGTGCATCCCTCCTGTCCTGTTCAGCACAGCTTTCCCTCATCTGTCATTTTATCTGCTTTTACACCCTTTTTTAAATTTTCCCACAACAGGTTTTATTAAAAATGCACAGTAAGAAGCAGGATCCAGTAAAATACTACGTTGGAATTGATGTTGGGTCAGCAAGTGTTCGTGCAGCTTTGGTAGATGAATTTGGGACAGTCGTGGCACATGCAGAGCAGCCAATCCAAATTTGGGAGCCCCAGACAGACCACTACGAGCAATCCTCTGCTGACATATGGGCTGCTTGTTGCTCAGTCACAAAGGTATGTGAAAAAAAAGTAAATGAAGAAGAAATGTCTTGCAGATATCTCTTCTAGTTTTAAAGTTTAAGACTTTCCAGTCACTGGCCTTTAACATCCAGTTCTGTGTTACTGTATAACTTGTAACTATCCTTGTGCACTAAAGGCAACTTGATGTAACCTCAGGCTGATGTTACCTCATGATGTCTGTTATGCAGGAGAGGAGCTGAAGGCCAGGGTGTATCAAGCTTGTACTGCAACTGAAAATAGAATACAAGGCCTTCCTTTGAGCTGTCAGCTCAGGGAAAGGACTTAAGGCTGTTTTCAGGATCCTGTCAGTGGGTTTGTTTTGTTGGTGTATGCTGTAGCTATGAGACTGTTCTTTGAGGAGTCAAGGTTGCTCAGCACCTAGTAATTTAAAGATGTGCATTGTGCTGCACTGGAGTCACAGAGGCATTTGTTGTAGAAAAGTTTTATTATCTGGTTTGTGGATGCTGCCTGACACAGTGTCTGTCACCTGTGATTCTATTAAGGTGCCTGTCCATTATTCTAAGTAAAAAATAAATTATATGCATTTTTTGGATTGTGTCAACCAGATTGAAATAAACCTAAGTGTAAGGGAAAGTTTGTAAATTCTGATCCAAGGGTCTGCCTGCATGTACTGGTGGTAAAAGTGAATTAATTAGTGACCTTGCTTGACAGTGCATGTGTAGGCCATTTCCTCGCTCTTAGTAAAGCCCCAGCCTTCTCCATGTTCTAAGGTTGGCTTTTTAAATATTCATGATGTGCTTGGCAATTTGGAGATGGACAGTTCACCCATTCTCTTGTTATTGATCAGCCTTTTCAAACATTAATGAGCCTGGCTCTGCAGAAATGCCCTGAGATGAAGGAGACGCAGTGAGGGAGAAGGAAGGAAAAGAAGGGAGTGACAGGATTGATAAGGAAAAACAGCTTGATGATAAAGCAGAGCAAGTCTCTTGTTCTGCTTACTTGATTTTTCTCTTTGTGAATTGCTTTATTCCTGCTTTGGCCTTGTTTAAATACAATTTCTTACATGTAAGCAATAAAATATGGTCTGAAACCATAGCTTTACAGAGCCAGTAAAAGACTGGCACCATTAGCAAGTCTAGTGAAAGTCTTTCCTTATAGTATTAATTAAAGTAATGATATTTTTATTGTTGCTGAGAAGTGGCAATTTATTACTGCATTACATTTTAGGTGTCTTGCAACCTCACTTGGTACTTAATCCATGTGAGTGTTGTGTTTTCATTTCCAGTGCTCCTGGAAACCATGAAATTTAGGCCTTTTATGGGGTTGTGGTGATTTTTTTGGAAAATCTTTCAAAAAGTATCCTGTCCAATATCTTGGTAGCAGAGCTTTTGAAAAGGTGTGCATTGCAGAAGTATTATAACTGCTACAGGTTTTGGGCAACTTTATTTTTGGGATGCTTCACTACTGCAAGACAAAAAACTGTGGCACAATATTACCAAAGCAATTCTAGAAAAGTCACTGCTTCCACAGGTGGGAACTGGGTGAAGTCACTGATGGAAACACTTGGCCCTAACCCTGTGTCCATGTTTCACATGCATCTGAACTCCAAGCTTTTAGAAAAGAGAGAAAATTAACAAGTTTTTGCTACCTTCATTTTTCGATATCTTCATACTTCCTGCTTTCATCCAAGGCTGTGGCTAGTTAGATTAAAAAGCTATTAGAAAGCTTTTAATGGACCTTTGCATTAAGTTTTGAAAGCAAAAGATTTTTTAAATTTGGATTTTTAACTAGAGATCTTAAAGAATACTGAATCTCAAAAATTTTGGAGTTTGAGCATGCATTTCTTGCAACAAAAATGTTATTATTTTTCATTACTGTTTAGTACTTGGTACCTGCATATACATTTATATTCATGTGTGCTATGTATGTCTGCAGAAAGTTGTCTGTGGAGTAGATTCCAGCTGGATTCGAGGGATTGGTTTTGATGGTACATGTTCTCTTGTTGTTGTGGATAAACAGTTCCAACCTTTGGCAGTCAACTGTGAAGGTAGGACTCCAGCAAGCACAAAAATTGATGTTCCTGTGCATGTTTTGCCACTGATCTTAGTGAATTTACAATTTAATCCAAATGCCAAGTTATGGATGATAGAGATCTATTTTTTAGGGTGACTTTTTTCTGGCTTTACTATTTTTATTCTACTGCAAAATTAAATTTGAGAGGAGAATTACATACTGTTTGGCTAAATGTTTGACATCCTAAAATCAAATTCATTCATCTTGGCTCAGACTGCTTTTTGGAGAAATTTATGCTTTTTTTTTTTTTTTTTTTTCTGCCTGTAATCTCCTCCTTTGGACTTTACTGATCACAGCTTTTATAGTGTGTGTAAATGCTCATCACCACTGGCTAAAGGAATGCTAAAAATGTAGTGTTATTACAGTCTAACTGCTTACCCTGTCATGGAGCTGCAGGCAAGAGATTCAGCTTGTGTATTTTATTACACCAGTGTTCTGTCTTTGTCCAGGAGAGTGCTAAACTTCAGAACACTCTGTGACCTTTTCCTAAAGAAAATATGTTTTATTAGTTTTTGAGTAGAAGATTCAGAAGACTCAAGAAGTCTGTGATGCACATTTTTCGAGTGAATCCTATTTAAGATTAGGTGTGAACAAAATCAGTAGTTACAGAGCCATAATCACTTTTTTTGATGTTCCTTTTCTATTCTCAGATGTATTTGTCATCTCCTATCCTTCTCAAAAGAACAGCTTTGCCCCCCAAATGTCCTTCACTAAATTTAGATGAGGATATTTATTTTTCAGTTTGAGAGTCTTTTACAATCTGTTCAATGTCTAATGATGTCTGGGACTATTTTAGTCTATTGAGTCAAATTCAGTTCTCATTTTTTATTCTCTAGTATCTCAAAACCTTAGAATTTATGCTGTTAAATAGAAAGATGAGAATGCACTGATTATTATCACACTGCTACAGGCATACAATGGTCTTGTTTTGGGCAGTCTCACAATTCTAAGCTGTATTTGAATCTATGTTACAAATATTGGTATGCCATATACTTCTGCCTTGTTTTTTGAGATTATGCATGGGTGGTTGTGTCATGAAGTTGACGGTTCAGTGTACTCAGCAAGAGAGGAATCTGAGTGTCACCTGGATGACTGTTCCACCTGTCTAGCAGGTCCTCTGTAGGTTAATATGCATAAAATGTTTTTTCCTTCTTGTTTTCATGTGTTATGCAGACTCACCAAAAGCCTTTTAGTTCCACATCCAAAAAATCATTTCAGCAAATTACCAGTCTGAAATTGTATTTCTGAAACTAGAGTAGATCTTCTCATACAATAGAAGAAGAAAGAGAATTCCTGTAACTAGCTAGCTAGCTGATTAGTTGAGTTCAATTCAGCTGTCACATTTTTAGTTCTTAGTCACTAAAATGCTTCTTTTTATTTTGGACTAAATATGTGTATTTTATCAAAAAGTTAGGGTTCTTTGAGTGAAATGCAGTCCACAAGAATATGGCATTTCAAAGTTCATGGCTGCTCACAAGCCTGATTGTTTCAGTCAGAATTCATGTCTTAAAGTTGGCTCAGAGGGCTAGAATTTTACCTTTAGATATCTACAGTGGACAACTAATGCAAATAAAATTGGGATGTAGAACTGAAAACATGAAACAGCTTAGAGTCTGTTAACTTACAGCACTGAGGTGGGGTTAAACCAGAGCTAAAATAATCTCTTTTGTGTTTTTTCTTCCAAGGACAAAACTACAGGAATGTTATTATGTGGATGGACCATCGTGCAGTCAGTCAAGTGGAGCGCATCAATGCAACACAGCACAGGGTTTTGAGTTATGTGGGGGGAGTGATGTCTGTGGAAATGCAGCCACCTAAATTGCTGTGGCTAAAGGAAGTGAGTACCTCTAAGACTGTGGTGTGTTTTTGCTGATTATTAATGCCCTTTGTTAATTTCTGAGGATGAAATGTCAAAAATGAAAGTCTTCAGCCTTAGCATTGAATCCAAAGGTGTGCAAAGGAAGGCCAACAATAAATTGCATTGAGAATGTTTATAGTTTATTTTCCTCCTAATTATTTCTAAATATCTTTGATTTAATTGAAATTCAGCATTTCCTGATTGAAAATGTTCATATGCCTTTCTTATCTAATTTTAAGGTTAGATATACATAGAAGTTTAGTTCCACGTAATGAATTACACCTCAAATTATCCTGCTATTTAGTTATGGGGATGTAGTTCCTGCTCTAAGTACTGAAGCTGGGAGTGCTTGCAGGAGTACACATGCTACTTCTGGGCTGGATTTATAGCAATTTGAGAACCACACCATCTCAACATTGGGTATCTGGCCAGAGGTGCTGCTTTTGAGGCTTTGTATCCAACAGTGGTAACTTTGGCTGCTGGTGGAGAAATTCATCAGAGCTTCAATTTAGTTCTGTCCCATCTGTAGGACTTCAACTGTCTGCAGAGGGAAGGTGCTCAGCTCATAATGTGAAACTCTACCTCTGTCTCTGGTGTTTAAATTTTGTGTCTTACAGGATGACATACGGCCTTTTAATAATAACTGTCAGATAAAAGGAGAAATGCTTGCCACCTGAATTTTTTATAACCTTCTCCAATCTGGCTTTTACATTTGGTCTCAATGATTCTTGCTGTCATTTTAACAAAGTCCAAATGTAAATTATTTGCTGCCAGTTTCAAGCACCTTTAGAAACCTGAAATATTATATAGTAACAAGGTGCAGACTGGGGAAAGTCAAAGGAATTATCTGGTAGCAGCAGGTACTGACAGATTAATGATAACAAAGGATAATTAATGTTGCTTGTAGATGCTATTCTGAAACAGGAATATCCATTTACTGGTTCTTTCCTTCTTCAGCTATGAGTAGAAGGGCATTACAGAACAGGCTTGCTCATATGTCCTCTTTTAGTTCCTGATGTACTGATTAAAGAGATTATTGTCCTTAAGAAGGGGGGTTTTAATTTTTTTTTTACCTTCTTGCTGAGCTGCTCACATGACAGTTACTGCATCCTGAGTGGACTAGCAAAGACATGCAGTTAAACTGCTTAACCTTACCCAATGTAACTGAGACCTTAAGCAACATCTAGAGTAGCACCTCAGCTTAGGTCATGAAAGGGAACAGAAACAGTTATTATGGAGGAAGTGGTAAGCAGTTGAGATGTGGGTATGTAATGTTAAACATTTTAGCTTTGGAGAGGTATGGGATCAAGTCTTTGCTCTTAGAGGAGTCTTTGCTCTTTAGGAGTTTATGACCTAACTGATAAATATTCAAAGTGTTTCCCTGATTTTTGCATGTTCCATGTTCATGGAGTCAGTCAGAAGAAACTGCAGCCTTGATATACAAGATAAATTCCTCAAATATGTCTGTAAACTAAATTAGAGAGAGTCATTTAGGACACTAACTAGGTGCACTTTTGGAAGTAAGTTACTTGAGGTATTGATACTAAATGAATCTTTGGATTGTAGGTTAACTGCATGTAAATGGTAATGAAATCCTCCCTCTTTCTTTCCATGATGCTAGCCTGAGTGTGGAAGGCCACCTAAGGAGATTCTGTCTTCTCAGTATTTGCCCTGGGCTCACCCAACTGTAGTATTTGAAAACTTGACCTTTGTGATTTAGCTGAGTGTTGAGTGATTCAGCTGTCCCTCAAAGAAAGGAATTTGATTTGTATTATGTGAAGAATTTCCCTCTAAGCAATTAAAAGTTTGATAAAGAATATGACTTAGCAAATTTACTCTGAACTGGTTGAAAGTAATGTAGAGGGAGGGAGAAAGGGGAGAGGGCTAAAATGACCTAACTGTGCTTTTCCATCCCCATCATCATCTTGTTACTAGAACTGAAGATGACCTCACTGGCTGTGAGGAATGAGATGACATCACTATACAAGAAGTAGACACTGATCCTTGTTTCTTGTAGCTTTCCTGATACACTTCATTTGTGTTCTTTTGCAGAGGGATGTTGCAGGGTTTTTTTCAAGTCACTGTCATCTGCTGCTTTTTGAACATCTTTTCCCTGTAATGCTTTCTTTCCCTTGAAGATTTCTCTTCATGTCCCTACATTCCCACTGTACACAAGACAGAGACTTAACTACAGACTAAAGGCTTTGGACCTTATTCTGTTCTACCAACTCTTCATCTCTATTGCATTTTAATTTTGAATTAAGAAACTAGACTATGAAGCCCATAATATGTCTTTTGAGATCTTTTGACATACATTTTACTTTGATTGCTGCCAAAGCATTTTACCCTCTAGCACCCTGATTAGTCTACATGGAATTAGTTGTGTGGTCTTAATGTTGGTGATCAGAGATAGGTGTTCATGTGACAAAGCCATCACTGCAAGCAGAGTTTGCATGTCAAGGACAGCTGTTTGCAGTAAATGATCAACTGAATTCAGCTACTGTATAGCCTCTGGGGCAGTCTTGTTAAAGTGTGCACATCTGTGGTCCACTTATGAGGAGCATTGTATTTCTCTGACTGTGTGGACCGTGTGTGGTGATGAAGAGAGTCCAGTGTTAAATCTGCAATGGAAAACAGAATGAATATGTGTTGGTTTGGTTTTTTTGGTTTTTTTTTTTTTTTTTCAAATATTACTTTCTGTGGATACAGTCTTATTTGACTTTTGAATGTGGTCAGCTGAATTAAGAACATCAACTGTAAATTAAGTAGAAATAAAGAATCAATATCCTTTCACAAATATTTAGAAACTAACTGAAAGAAAAATCTGAGTGAATTTATCTAAAGTCAGTAAGATAAGTTTGAATGTAAACTTCTCTGAAAAGGAAAGTAATCTCTGGTTACTGGATCTTTTAAAATAACCAAAGATATTCACTCCTTTTGCTGTTATTTCCTCAGATTTCTTTATTATTTAGAATTATCTTTCAAAATATTATTGCAATAGTTCTTCAGTCGTGTAGCTGCAGGTATGTTTTTTGTAGCTTTGCTAAACAGGTTGTGGGTTTTGTTGACTTTGGTAGAAGACAATTTGCATATTCCCTAACTGCAGGAGTGTGTAAATAGTTCTGGTGAGTCGATGTCTGCATGTGACCTGAAAATGTAGGTACCTACTCCTTTACTTAAAAATTATTTTCATGCAAATGTTTGTGCAGCACAACAGATGTCTGTGCTCTAGCAAACTGTCACCACAGCAGTGAGAGCATAACTTAAGCAGAGCAATGTAAAAACTGCAGTGAAGGTTTGTCCAGCTCCAGAATTAGCCTGTTAACATGTTTTTCCCAGAGGCAGCAGCAGAAGAAATCTTATTTACTAATTTCTGGCTGGAAATTTTATTATGGCTTGTGCCAAACTGAAAGGATGCTTGTTATGTTTTCCTCATACTCATGACATTACCCATCAGTTATTTCTCAGAAATACTAGTCCCATTAAATCAGAGTTGCTGTAGCTTATTCTAAATGGGTGGGGGATGCTGGACTGAGGGTAGGTATTTGCTTGGTAACTGTCTCCAAATGAAGTGCAGCCTTCCTACAGTGTGTTTTCACAACTCTATTTTCAATATGGTGCTTAAGAGCAAAGGAAAGCCTCCTTTTAGCAAAAGAGTCACTTCACAGAGTGAATGGCTAGCATATCATTCCTTCTCTTAAAAACTAAAATCAATTGCTTTTGAGTGATTTTCTTGCATGGTTTTTTTCTGGCTAGTGATCAGTGATCTTTCTGTATGTTACTGTTCACATCTTCAGTTACAGCTGCCTTTTTTGTTGTTTTTTTTTTTTTAATCATTGTTCTTCTGTCTTTACATCCATGACTTGCAGTGACCAATGGGATAATTTGCAGAAACAATTAAAACATGTCTTGCTCTGGTTATGGAGGGAAGACGAATAGCAGATGTACTGGCATTAGCTTGGCAGTAGCTTCATTGTTGATGCATGTCTTCTCCCTTGCTTGCTGCCTTTGCAGCTGGCTTCTTGTTTTGTTGAATGTGACTGGTAAGATGTTGCTATTAAAATAAATAAGCAACTCCTTGCTAAGTGAGCATTGGTCTAAGCTACTGCATTTGGGACTGAACTCTTGATTAGAAATGCTTTAAGTGCTTTTTAAAACAGCTCTGAGGTATCAAAATCCATACATAGTGCAGACATGTATGCAGAAGTTGTACTTTGGACTGTTGAATTTTGGTTTTAGCTATAACATGCATGCAGATCTTCCTTCTTGCCTTGTTACAGCTTCTGCCAACTTTCTGAGCTGGACTCTGATGCTTGCCTGACTGGTGCTATGCTCAGGGTGCCTCAGAAATCTGAAAATACCTTCACGTGTCTCAGACAGTGTCTTGGTGGCAGAGATTGTGTTGCAGCAAGGAAGTTTACTCCAGGTTTGGCAGTAGCTTTACTCTTAAAAGGTCACTTTCCAAGCCCCTCCTCTACCCTCTGCCCCAGTTCCAGCTTCAAGATGAATCTGATAAGTCAGTTAGTTAGTTTTTACCAGGTAACTTGGGTGCAACTGGTAATTGCAAAATCAGTTTGCAGCCTTGGCTCTGGCAGGGATAGCATTTCTGCTCAGAGCCCACCTTGGGCATTTCAGAATGGCTCTGTCACATGGCTTGGCACCTGATCTGCAGTGTGGGGGAGCCAAGTTTGAAGCTCTTGCTCTGCCTGAATTAGAGTAGGGCATGGAACATCAATTCCTTATATACCCCTGAGTGTGCATTAGGTCTTCAGTTGTTCTCTTTGTTCTGTCACACAATACATATTTGTTCTCTGTAATTTAGAAAAAGAGAGGCTGGTACACTACATTAGCTTACTATTACAGATTGCCTGAGAGCTTGAGAGTCAGATTTAAGGTTGAATTGGGAAAAGTGGATGGTTCTTTAGTGAATGAGTCTTTTCTGGTTTTCAGATGACTTAGATTTTGACCTGGTATGTAACTTGAATTCTCACACCATCTTTTTTTTTTTTTTTTTTTTTTTTTCAGTAAACATTTTCCTGCATCCATCTGTCCTTTCTGGTTTTAATCTAGATTTGTAACACATAAGTTTGAGATGGATTTTGAATTTGTGGGTTTTGACTGATAAAGAGCCATGAAATTCAGGCTGATATGCTGTGGTAAATCAGATGTCTTATGGCTAGTCTATCTTTTGTTAATCCCATGGCCAGCAGAGATCTGTTAGGAAGGCTGCCTATGATGCTCTTTCAGATCAGTTGATTCATATTCAATCTGTATTAGCAAAAACAAAAATCAAGATAGCTTCAGTGTTTATATATGCATTTTGCTTCTAGTGGAAAAAAATGTGTTTTCTAAACACTAGATTTCTGAAGATCACTTGATCTTACAAGAAGACCATATATTAAGTGATAGTAGAAATCCAAGATTTCCTGTACCTCAGCAAACCAGTAAAATATGAATGTGGAAGTTCTTGAAGCTTTCCCAAGTAGATTATGCCTCTAGATGTCTCCAAACAATTCTATTGGATGCTGGAGCTCAGGTGACATTCTGCATGTTTGTGTATTTTTGGTTCAATTAACAAGTCAACAAATATGTTTAACACAATACAAAATTATTGTTTGGAGGTCTAGTTGTTAAAAAAACTCAAAACAATCAGAGAGAGAGAGGTGAAGAAAGGGAACTCCCTAAGTATCCCTGGAAAATAGAAGGGCTGAATTTGTTTCTTTGCAAGTAAGTTTGAAGGGTGCGTTGCAGGATATGAATACAGCATTGGGAATGTTCCCAGATCTTTTCCACAGTCCTTTTTATGTGGTTACAGATTCCTGACTGTGAGTGAAAATAAATTAGAATTAACTTCAGTGAGTGTCGAAAACATGGAGACTATTGGATTTGTTTGGAAAATGCATCAGGCCACGCTATGATTTTTTTTTTTTTTGTCTGTACTAATTAGTGATGACAAAGCATCAAGATGCCAAAGAATGAATCACTTGGACGTTCATTAAATTGCAAATTTAGTGTCACTAACGTGGTTTTGAGGAATTCTTGAAGTAATAGAATAAAGGTCCAAGGAGTATCTTTGTGAAACAGAGTTGTTTGAAGAGGATAGTTATTCTCAATGCAATTTCTTTCCTGATTAACACCAAAAGCCAAATTATTTCAGTTCCTTCTGGAAGAATGTCAGGTATGTTACCAATGCAGAAGAGCTTAGGTTGGTAAAATTTATGTATTATCAAGTATTGCTCTTCTTTAGCCTGCTAGATGCAACTGTTACCTTACCTTGTGTTGTTGAAGGTCTGCCACCTAGCAGGGCTTCATGCTCAGAAGACCCCAGCTAAGATTTGCATTTTTAGTGCAAGAGCTACTCTTAAGCAAGATAACTGCTCCGTCTCAACTATTTAAAAAGCTGCTGGAGGATTTTGAAGTAATCTTACATTCCTGTGGAAGTCTGATTTGTGAACCTTGTGTTCAGCAGCACTGACTTGTGTTTTCATATTCTTTAGTTATTTTAATGCCTGAGGGCAGAGGTGGCCATTGGCTGGTATTGCTGTATTGCAGGACACTGATGCTCACTCTTTGTTACACTAGAATGCAACATAACTCTTGGAAACTTTCTTCCCATTTGTTGCTGTCTGATTGCTATGGCAAGTGTGGAAATTGTATTTGTGGAAAAGAAATTTTAAGAATTTGAATTGCTATCATCATCTGAAATAAGACTGAGCTTTGGAGACAGAAACAAAGAATGACTGGCCTCTTCCATTAGATTTCTTGCTTTCTTTACTACTAGCTTACTTAGAGTATACTGTTGGAATGGCATGGTATATCTTGGTAGAAGAGTTTTTTAGGAGTTTGGAAATGTCACAAAGCTATCAGGAGCTTGGAGGGTTTTTCTGTAACTGCGCTCAATTATTACCTCAGCTGAAGAAATAACATTGAACTTTTTTCACATGGGAACTTGGGCATTCATACAGCTTTCTGTATTATGCATTTCAATGAAATTTTGCTGAGAGGTAGAGTTTGCAAAGATAAATTTCCGTTAAATATTCACGTGAATTCTGTACATGGTGTGATGACAACTGTAGTGTTGTAGTGTGGATTTAAAGCTGATTGTTGCTGGCTAATCCAGGCAGTTGAAAGCTCCCAAATGTCCCAGCTGTGGAAAAAAGATTCACTGAAAGATTACAGGTTCTTAGATGCTTCGGTCATGTTTCAGTTATTTTGAAATAGAGTCAAAAGCTTTGTTGTTATGCACACAGAGTTGTTTGTTTTCTTCACATGCTTAAAAAATATTAAATTTAAAATGATTACTTTTAGAAAGTAGGGCTTTCTTCAAGCAAATATTTTTTGAGAAAGTTGTCTATTGACTTCAACACTGCTCTGGCATTGAGCAGCTGATGGGGAACTGAGAGAGCCCACGTTATTAATCTGAAATATATGCTTCCATTAACTCTTCATGGGAAACTCCTATCTGTGGTGGGA
This sequence comes from Phaethornis superciliosus, assembly GCA_023637945.1. Lineage (NCBI taxonomy): Eukaryota > Metazoa > Chordata > Aves > Apodiformes > Trochilidae > Phaethornis > Phaethornis superciliosus. Next base: position 27,112,099 of record JAJQWJ010000009.1, read on the forward strand.
GGAAGGCTGAGTTCTTCAGGCAGTAGATCACTGTCGAGTGATTAGAGCAGTATACTGAGTTGGAAAAGATTTTCAGATTTACATGAGTGTCAGGTTTTTCAGTTGTGTTAAAATAAGAACATGATCATGCCTGGCATCTAATGTCTGCCATGTGAAAACTTTTTTTTTGTTAGAACTTGCAAGAATCATGCTGGGAGAAAGCAGGCTACTTCTTTGATCTTCCGGATTTCTTATCTTGGAAAGCCACAGGTGTCACTGCAAGGTATGTTCACAATACTGCTATGATTTGACCTTCTTTGTCTATTTCCTTATGTATGTTTCTGCTTTAATTGATTTTGACTGGCCATGCTGTTATGTACATCTGTAATTCAGTCTTCTCCAAAACATCTTGAACCTATCTCCAGCTTGCGTTGTGTGTTCCTGAACACATTTGATCCTGTGGCCATGGTAATTCACAGATACAGAATGTTGCTACAGTTGTCTGTTTATTTGTCTTGTATTCAATTTTGGAATATAAATATGATTGCTCTAGTTACTGTGAAACATCCTTTTTACAATTCTTTGAAATCTGTTTTTGTTGATGAATTTACTGATTTTTTTTAAGAATTGGAAGAAAACGCTTTGCCTTGTGGAAGGGACCTGTTAAAGTCTTGGGGAAGGGCAGGTGTTTTCTTGGGTGTGTTGTTAGTGCTCAGCACCCTAAGACCTTAATGTTTCCTGGGAACACCTGTCACAATATTACTAATAAAAGTGAAAGAGCATACAGAACTTGCAGATTAATTATTCTGTTCTCTAATACCCATCTAATGTGGACAGGAGTACAGTATGAAGTCCTGAGATTAAAATTTTCAACCTCCTCAGCTACCTTTGGATGCAAACAAAATATTTGGGAGAAGGTTTAAAAGGAAGTAGGGAGGAGGTATACAGGAACCTAGAGTATAGTAACAGAGTTCCTGTCTACTGTCCCTCATGGAGGCCTTAGTTTAGGGTGCAGTGTTATTTGTGGGTTTGAGGATGGAAAGACAAGGATGAGGTAAGAGTACTGCTGTGGACTAGTATAGTGGTGCTTTCAGCTGGTGTCAGGCTGTCACTGCTTGCTGTAGACCTTGGGACTGTCTAAGTACAGGTTTTGCTTTGGAAGTAGGTTTGAAAAGGGAGGCTATGGTGGCAATGACATCTCCTTGGTCCTGCCTGGCTTTGACATTATCTTCTTAACTGTCACTTTCTGGAGGTGAGGCTGAGAATCTATCTTAAAAAAAAATGCAAGCAGAAGTAAAACCAGCTAAATTTTTACTGGCAAGTTAATTTCCCTAGAAATGACATTTTGATTACTCATAAACCTTTTCATTATATTAGTAAATGTTGTAAGGAAGAAAGAAATGTTGGGAAAAGACTTTCTCGATGAAGTCTTCCCCCACCCTTCAATTGAGAGATGCTTCTTTTGGATAAAATAGTTCCTTTTACCATCTTCCTTTGCTGCTTTAATGTACTCCCCAGAATTAAACCCATTGTTTTGGCTCTAGTGGAATGTCTTGCAGAGTAACAAAGGAGGAAGAAAAAGGCTGGAGCATAAGTATAAGAAATTCCTTGTTGGAATCAGCTCTAATTTTTTTTCCTGCCTCTGCTTTCCTCCGTGCACACCTGTTTCTTGGGGATTTCCTTGTATTTTGGTGAGGCAAAGTAATTTGTCCTGCATGTATTCATAATACTATGGAAGTGTGAATTTATCAAAAATAAGATTCTTAGCACCTTTTCTCCCTGTGAGCACAAAGGAGCCTATTCACATGGTAAGACACAGTGTTAGTCATTGTGAATCATCCATAACTTGGCCCTGATAAAAGAAAGGTTTTGGTTTGGTTTTTTTTTTATTTGTTTTGGTGATGGGATTTTACCAAAATATGTGCAGTTCCAAAGGCATTTTTGTAGGAAAGACTTGTGCACATGCTGAAACTATTACTCTTGCTTACAGGGCATTTAAAAAAAGCATTTTAAAAAATCTTTTAAGGGGCTCTTAAAAACATTTTGTATGTATTTAATATAGAAAAAAACTATGTATAATTTTTTGGCTTCAGTGACATTAATCAGTGCATATAGTTAAGTAGTATGAGATCAGAATTTGAAATATTTGAAAAGCGATTCTTGATACGTGTTTCTGAGTATGAAATTATTTGTCTTTCACCTTTGATTCTGCTGATGTGAAACACCTTGTTGCCAAGTTCTTTTCCAGTGGACGTGTAATAAACAGTAAATGCTTCTTACCTGGAAGGTGGAGACTCAAACATACTCTGAGACTTTTACCTACTGTCCAAACTGTTATATATTTCACCAAACCGTGTCCACTCATCAGTTGCAAAGGATAAGTTCTAAACTGATTCCCATTGCTCTTGGAAGATTGCTGCCTGTAATACTGCAAATTAAAAATAGTTGTTGCGTATTATTTCTTCTTTGGGTTTATGAAATACTATTGCATTGATCTCAATGATACAGACAACTGACTATACTGCATTAAAATGTTACTGACAGCTCCTTAATTTAAAAATTTAAAACTTTGGAACTTCACAGCTCCTGCCCCCCAGGGTTGCAGTGACTATTGGGTTTGCCACTTGAATACTCATTTGTCTTATTTCAGAAATGCTGCTCTAGAGAGAGGAGGGAGCTGTTTTTTCACAGACACGTTAGCAATACTTTTCAGGAGCTCAGCACTTTTACTCATGGTGAGCATGACTCACTGCTGTCTTCCACCCACAATCTATAACCTCTGATAACTTTTCCTTTATATGGTGTTTTGGATAAAGCTATCTCAATAAAATCTAAATACCTATCTGGTTTAGTTACAGGCTACTGTATTGTGGATGGAGAAGTCTTATCAGAGATTCACATCTGCAGTTTATTGTATTTCTGAAGTCTTGTGAAGGATTACATTGCAGATAAGAATATGGCTGAGCTGTTAAATTGGCTAGATTTCACACAGAAACTTCTCCAAGGTTGTGTATATTTAGATCCAGCATTCTGCTTCAGCTCCAATTTCAATCATAAGGAACTCACTTACTGGAAAATTAGCTGGTCTCCACGGGCTCCACAGGGCTTAAGATGAGCTGTGACCAATGGGAGATTAAACCTGTGGAGGAGGATTTGGAAACACAGTGAAGAATGTCAGGCTGACATTGAGGGAGAGAGTGTCCAACATCATGCTATAAGCCACCTCCCAAAATTAGCAAAACAATTTGGAACAAACTGAGTAATTTTTTCAAACTATTGCATATGGATATGTTAATAGTGTAATCTACTTGAGACTTCAGTTCATATATGAATGCTAACCCAAACAATTTTCCTGTGGAAATACTTGTGCAGTCAGTCTTCAAGCACCAGCCATCACAACAGGGAAAAGGGTGTAACAAAGATGTTTGGTATGCTTCTGGGGGGAGCTTTTGTAAATTATCTCTTTGCAGAAGAACTCAGGATTGTAAGTTTCTCCAGATAAAATCAGTTGAAGAAGAAAGAAATTCATACTGTTACGGTTATTGCAGACTGCAAAGTGAAAAGCAAATGTGTGTAGTTCATAAAAAGCATTTTTGGGAACCACATAACTAATATTAGTTTATAGCTGTGTGAGGGAGAGTTATATACTTTTAATATACAGCATATTTTCAATAGGAAGATATTTGGCCTTCTTTTCCTTTCTTTTATGACAAAGAGGCTACTTCCTTGACTTGTGTGTCTTTAATAGTTGATTCTTTATGTTAAGCAGGGATTAAGTCTGTAATGTTTATTTGTAACCTGTTCCCAGTTGCTGATAATTAATGTGAGAGATGGTTCTTTTGGACTCATCTAGGTCCAAATAACTCCTCTGATGTTAGTTGGGTAAGAGTATGCTGGGATAAATGAAGTAGAGTTTGGGCCATTGCTGAGTTGAAATGGTGGAAGTTGGTGTTGGTAAAAAAATATTAAAAGTAGGAGGGTGCTTTTGAATCCAAGAATCAAGTCTCTCCTGTCCCCTGTGCAATTTGGAGTAAATTAAATTTACATCTTCAGAGATGTTTAGGCAGCTGAATAACTTTGAGAACTTGGTTCTTGTTCATTCCTGTGTTTACTCTGCATCTGTTAAACTGATAGATAGGTACACTCTTACAAGGTTGCTTACTTTTACCACTGTGAGATATTTCATCACTGTGCTTAGCAGAGTCCTCACCAAATATTTTACCCTGATAGGCTGGAAACTTTGAAAAGAAAGACAATTTGGAAGAGGAGCTTTTATGTTTAGAGGTGCAGTTGAGAAAACAAACTGGTGTGACTTAAATGGTTATCTGAAGGATGGCTGTGTATTTGTAAAGGATTGGGCAATCCTTTCAGTGAGATGTGGTAACTGGAGCAGCACAGACACCAGGTTTTTGGGGCCAGCTGCCCTTCCCTTCCTTTGTAGCTTTGCCATGACTAATGTATACCCCTTGACTGGAATTCTGGCAATTGGCTGCTTCTTGTTGATGTTTTGTGTTTACTTCAGAAGATGCCTGGTATAAAAATTAGACTTCTCTCTGTAAAGAAAGGGGCTAGGATATGTTTCAGAAAGCTCTCATGATTAGCACTGCAGCCCATGTGGTGGTGACAGTATCCTGAATTGCACTCGGGTTTTGTGTCCTGTTTATGAAATACAATGCAAGACTTCAGACTTGCAGACTTGTTTGGGGAAGTCTCTGGAGAAGGGAGAATAATCTTCAAGGGATGATTGGGAGGGGAGAGATGGTGTTTTTGTAGATTGGACAAAGTACCATTAATTTCTTGTCATGGAGCCAAAAGCAAGTGTCCCTGTGATGGTATCCTTGCCAAATGAGAGAATTCCACTTCTATCGGGCTTTTAATAAATTCAAAACATGTTCTTTGGAGACGGGTGACACACAGACTGATCCAGGATAAGGAAAGAGGAAGCTTATAGCTGGAAAAGTTATCAGGACTGTGAAGGGCAGGTGCAATGTGGGACATTACTGTGGGATTTTTTTTTTATTATTTAAAAGCAATGTGTCCTTGAGTCTACAGAGTAGTCTGAAAGAGTTCTGTGTGCTAAATAAGAAAATTGTTAGCAGGTCCTGTTAATGTTAGCCAGGAAGCACACAGGCAAACAGGAAGCTTTAGCTATTGCTATTGTACAAATGCCCTTTACAAAATATTAGTAAAAGAAGCTTAATGTGTTTTCCACAAGAACAGGAGCCCTTCATCATGTCTGACAGTATCTGCACAGCGAAGAAAAACTGCATTGTCCCTTTCCAGCAGCTTTGACGTACATTGAGACATTGCATTTCAGAGGCTTGCATTCAGATCTTCAAATATTTACTGCTTTGATTATTTTTTTAAAGATGTTAGGATTGTTAATTAGCTGTGACAATATCTAGCCTCAGTTTTCTATTGTGTTCATTTGCTGCTAAAAAAAAAAAAAGAAAGTCAGCTAGGTCAGTATAGAAAAGGACTGGGGGCAGGCGCGGTAGTAGATGTATTACTGGCAGCTTGCCACAGAGACAGTGAACTCTGAGCCAACCATGAAGTCATTTTGAACTCAGGGAGTCTCACTAATCCAAGGCAATGTGTCTTAATTTGACAAAGCAAAGACTGCTTGATAAGCAACCCTCGCTAGAAATGCTGTTAAACGGGGGTGTTTGTAAGTTTAGATTGTGGATGAGAAATGTGGTGATATGAAAGGAATCATCTTGTTTTCAGGTTCTTACTCCCCCAAGCCCAAAGGCAGGCTTGGCTCTGTTCTCCCCTGCAGTTCAGGCTGTGCAGTGGCTTGATGTGAAATTTGAGAAACATATGTAGTTTTCTATTTCAGGAAAATGATCTCAGGGGTTGAATGTGTGTTTTGTTGGCTGTTAAGCTCTGATCTTGCCTAGTGTGGTAGTTTGAGAGTGTGTGTATATGTGAGTGTGTGTGTATCTGTGATGGTAAAGACATTCTCCAGTGCTTTTAAAAAATAGAAATCGTGGTTCCTATATTCATTGCTATTAAAGGTCTTATTTCTATAGTCTCAGAATGCAAAATACAACATCCTAAAAGCCTCTTAAATGTACTATGTACATCAGAAAAATGTATCTTTTATTTTTCCATAGTAGTCATTAACATTTACTTGAGGTGATGAGTGGTACACACACAAAGTTTTCCATGGAAGCAAAGGAGCTTTGTTTAAACAACCCTTTCATTGTTGATCCTGTGCAGAAGCAATATATATATGAACACTGTAATTATTAGCTTCTCTGAGGGTCAGATAATTATCTTCCCTTAATAAAGTCTGTAAAGAGATGACTAGGAGTCTTTGATATCCAGCTTGCTGACATGCTAACTAGTGGTGGGACTGGGTAACTGTGCTTCACTTAAACTGGGTTGGGAATGAGAAGTATCAAAAGAGGCTGGGGACTTAAATTCTGAGGAAAGAAAAGGCAGAAGCCACAGAAAATCTTGTTGTCTTTCAGTTCTCTTAATCGTTTTTGGGTTTTTTGTTGTTTTTTTTTAAAGTCATCTTGGTTCTCTTCAGATACAGGCTGGGTGTTCAGAGGCTGTATGTTTCTTTTGCTCTGGCTTCTGTGAATGCAATCAGGGATCAGACCCTCATGGTACAAGGCATATTATAAACAATCTGTCATCTGCTTTGAACTGTTCCTTATGTGAAACACCATGGAAAGCCCCATGCAAAGCCCTTGTCCCTTGTGAAATTTGGTCTCTGTTCAGCAAGGGCGGTGTAACAATTACTTTATTGCATAAATTTGAACCAGATTAAAAAATAGCCATGTTTATGAACTCCTGGGTCATTTACAGTGTTTCAGTGTGCACGTGTATAATACATGTATTCACAGTAAATTCTCTAAAAAGCATCCTCTGAAAACAATAACATTCCAGGAGTGTTCTCATCCAGTGAAGGAAAGGAAAGCTATATAGCATAAAATCTCTGCATTAGATGTTTACATATAGTGTTTAAAAGTTTTAAAAATCCGTTTAAATTTATTCTTCCATAAGGCACTTTTTTTTTTTTTAAAAAAAAACTTTATTCTTTTGTAATATGTGGCATATTAAAGAGTTAATAAATTCACCCTTAAAGTGCTGCTCTTGCTTAAGAAAGTGGCATTATTATTTTACAGTTGGGAAAAGAACTGTCTAAATTGAATGCTAACATTCAAAGTGTTTAGCTGGGCATCCAGCTTTCTGTCTAACTTGGAGTAAGAACATTTGAACTGTCCTATTCCATAGACATTTTCACAGACCACACTATGAATTATTTATTCTGGACCTTTTCTTCCTCCAGACTTCCCAAACAAATGCTTTTCACCACTAGAGTGTTGCTCCTATCCCTTTCAGTGTAATACATGGCTGTAACAACAGTCTTGGCCTGGAAGGCAGTTTACTTACATGGTTGCTTTATTTTTGTTGGCTGGCTCTCTAAATCTGTTTAATGTTAGTAACTTTCACTGGAAATTCTCATTGCGCTTTAGGATGACACTGATGGTGTCAGGGTTGACTTATATTATCTCTTTAAAGTAGTATTAGCTTACATAAGGTTTTTTTCACTTACTTGTTTTAGCATTCATATTATCCAGAGAGGAGCCTTTTAGTTGTGAAATGTAAATAACCTGACAAAGCAGAGTTCAAAAGAAAATGATTCTTTGTCCATGCCAGTGATACCAATTTTGCCAACTTTGTGACCTTTAAAATAGTGTACTTTTATCCTTGACCTGTAGCCTGCCTAAGAAAATAATCTTACATCAATGATACAGTGCTTTCAAGAATATGTCTAAAGAAAGTAGGCTCTTGTACATATATGTTTTGTCATTTCCTCATTGTGGCAGACCATCTGCTGGTTCAGCTGTAAGATCTGGTTATTGATTTGGTGTGGGTGCCTGGCTACACCTTCTACCTACACTGAGATAGTAAACACTTTTACTGTTGTTTTCAAATTGATGTTGCCAGATAGTGAGCTTGATGTTATATAAATATATCATGTCTTATACAAAATCACCAAGGATTTTTTTTTTTCTTTTCCCCATTCTTTATTCCAGTGCTATTCCATTAAGCTGCTCATTAGATGAAAGGTTGTAATTCAGTCTTCAGTGGATGAAATGTGTATGTACTTACAGAATCAAAGACATTCCAAGAAAGGTTGTTTATTTTCCAACTACCTTCTTTAATTACATTTTGATGGTAGGATTCTGACTGTCTGACCTGAGAGAAACAGATGAAGCAATAATGGTTGCAGTGTGATACAGCAAAGATGACTGAAGTTATGCTTAGTGGTTGTCAGACCCTGCATGCATAGGAAATGTTAATCTCCTGTGGACAGGATAGCTGAAATCTCAGATTCCACCATGGCTGTTAGTTTCACTTTAAGCAAAGAGAAAATACTATATTTTATATTTTTCTATTAGATGGCTTCAGACAGTATTTGAATTTTTTATATATTTGGTTTAGGTTGCTCTTACTCACTTTGCACACTTAGATATGCTGCTGGAGCTGCTCATCTAAGTTTAAATCTGCTCCATCCACTTTACTGAAGTTCAAGAGCTCTTAGTCAGCTTTATTAGCCTCGGTTATCAGCTTGCCTGTGTTCTGCAGTGTAGCTGTATCCTGGGGCTCTCCTGAGTGGCCATTTGGAAACAACAAGCATTCCTCGGGGGGCCTGTCCCCAGAGCTGTGGCTCCCCTGCTGTCACTGCCAGGCTGCATGTGCCAGTGTCTGTTAGAGTAGAAGGGACTCTATAGGAGGTGGCCTCTGGATTACCTCTGGATTCCCATGCATGAGGAATTCTCGTCCAAGTAGGAAAGAAAGCAAGCCCTCCATACTGCAGAAGTTAATTGGGAAAAACTTACCTGAGGATGTGTGAAGATATTCTGGGTATATTCAAACTCTCCACCCCCAAAACTCCACTTGCATTTATGCATGTATAGTAGACACTGATAGGATGAAAGAAATAACTCCAGCTTTCATTTACTGGAATTTGAAACTTGCAGTTTCAAAATGTAAAACTTTGAAAGATACTCAGCTCTCCTTCTAACCTCGTTTTCCAAGCTGAGTTCTTTCTACTGAGGGATTAGGCTAGATCTGCACCATAAGGTGCTTTTACATTTAAACGTGGTGAGACAGACAGAACATGCCTCAAAATACACAGAAAACTATTTTAATGTAGTTTTCAACTTCGGAGATTCCTTCTGTGAAGCTGTACTTGGGAGTTTCTGATGCTGGTTTGTTGTATATAGTGTATCTAATAAAGACTTTTTTGAGAAAAAGCAACATTATTTTAATTTCAAGAAAAAAATCAGTATGCCTCATGTCTTAGTGGAAAAGTGGGTGTGATGTTGTGCTTAGTTCCTTAACCATGGCATCTTTATGTGAGGTTAATGCTGCACAGTGCTTTCATCTCCCTACAACGAAGAGAAAATGGGAAAATGTCTAAGTGCATGATACACTGTTGACACCTCTTCTTCATATTTGCCCTGTCCCCTTCTGTTCTTGCCCTTCTTGCTTTCATCCCCCAATCCTTGTGGGCATGCACGCCTGGTTTCGAAAGAGCAGTTGATGTCATCTTCATGAATTGTACCTTTCAGATGTCATATTGGGTAATGCTTGCCTGTGGTATCTGGAATTTGAATATGTAATTGGAGTTCTTTAGTGTTCACCATTCCTCCTGCTGATGCCCCAGTAGCACCAGGTATAAATATAACAGGGAAGCTCTCTGGAGGGAGTCCAGTTTGTTTCAGACTTCCTGGTTTTGTATGCTTTGTCCTGTAGCAACTCCTCATTTTTTGTATGAGAACAGTTCATAAACAGATGTTGAATCTCAACATGGTGCCTGAAATTTCCTGCTCTTTCTGACCCATCTGTGACAACACAGATGATGTTGATTTACACTGGTTTACTCCACTTGTAATCTAAGTATACTTCCTCTTAACTCTTACTTTTTCAAGTTATGTCTTTTTACATGTGGATCAAAGGAGAGTTATACCTACTAAAAATGTTAAGTCAAGAAATTTCTAATTGCCTTAGCCTATCAAGAGGCATATTAATTTATGAAAGTAGATGTGCCAAAGCAAATGAGCAAGCAGAATAATAGGGAGCGAAAGGAGGAGGGAGCAGAAAAGAATGATGTCCAAAATGACACAGCACAAATTACCTTGTAACTGTGATGTGTGCTGATGAATATCACTGAAGGCTATCTCTAAGGCTTCATCCCCTGTCTTGTTTATTTGTTGCTTTGTCTGAAAGGACCTCTATTTGTGTGCATATGCACACATGTGTACATAAAATACGGAATACTGTTTTACTTTATTAAGTTTGAAACTCTGCTTGGAGGAATATTGCTCAAGAAAACCACATCAGGCTAAGCTTTTGAAAATGCAGACTGGTTTAGAGTAAGCTTTTTAATATATTGGAGCCTCAAGCCATTTACCTCTTTGCTCCTGAGAGCTCTACCTGCAAACTTCCAGGGCTGAATAATTTAAGGTTTGGGTTTTTTTTTAATCTTTCTGCAAGAAATAGTAGTCTGATGTTTTATTTTCTTAAAGTCTGAACTCCACATAAGTTTTTTTCAGAACTGCTTATCCTCACTCCAGACATGAACCTTGGAAAGGTGGCAGAAAAAACAAACAGCTGCTGTGTTTTTGGGCAGTCTGCATTCCTTTAAACTCTGAGATCAGACTTGTGCTGAGATTTTCAAACTGTTTCTCCTAGGGCTTAACCACTTTCACTCCTGCTTAAAAGTCAGTGAGTGTGCTATACTGGTGCTTGTTAGAGCTGTCATGTAGAACCTTAATGATTCAAGAACTATGAATATATGATGTGTTTTGAGGGCTTTTTATTATTATTTCATTCCAATTTCACCTACCTCCCTAATCATCTTTCCATTTTTGGACTCCACTCTTTTTTAACTTAAGCATTATGCTTCAGATATTCGAGAGAATTTTGCTTTCATTTTTGTTTTGGGGTAAATTTGATGAATATAGAAATGTTATTAATGGACCAAGGTGGAGGTAATAAAGAAAGACCATCACATTCCCAAGGCCCAGAGTTGGAAATCACCTTTGCCAAGCATGGAGTTTTTTCCTTCACAGGTGGGAGACAGGAAGGAGAGCCATCAGTCCTCTGGAAGTGTTTTGTGCCCTCTTGGTGAAGTTTCCAAAATATGCTCTGTGGGGCTTGATGTAAGAGGTGGAAGAGTGAGGACAATGCAGGCTTGTGTGGTGAACTTCTAAATGAGTGTTAAGTGGTCAGGGCCTTCTTGTGGGTTTGTCTGTCAGAGACATGAAGTTGCTGCTTCTGCTCATGCTTTATAAGTAGCCTAAATTCTTAGTGTGTCTTGCAGTTCCCTTACTCTCCAAATCATGGAACTTCCATGAGCAAAGAGATCGATTGTACCAGTTCTCTATTTTTGTGATATGGATTAAATGCATTAGGCAAGATGCTGTGCCCAAACATGTGTTTACTAGCAACTAGAGTTGATGGAAAAACAAAGCACTCAATCCAGTTCTAAAGGGCTTTTCAGTTAACCATGTTCATTCTTTGCTTTGGGCCTTTTTCCAGCAAAGCACTTAGGCACGTGCTTAAAGTTAAAGCATGTGCTTAAGTGCTTTGCTGGTCTGTGTCCTTTATTTGCCATCTAAGCATGTTGGTATGAACAGGCTCTTGGTTCCATGAATGTTTGGTGAACTGTTCTTCTACAGTTCAGTCTTCTCCTCTGAACTTTTTGTCCACTTACGGCCCAGAAAATATATGTTGTGATTTCACTATGACTCAGATAATGATTTGCAAACAGTATGTAGGTTATTGATTGAGATGAATTGGCACTGGTTGTGAAGAAATTGTGTTTATGGGAAAATTAAGGTCAATTTTCGCAGATAAATTTTCATCTGATATTATGCTCCAGCTAAGTAATCTCACTGGCAGCACCTGGGATATGACAGGAGCATCTTCATCAGTTATGGGGGTGTGGATTTAGCCATGGTATGATGCATCATTCCTTCTGCTAGAAAAATCTCTTTCAGTAACTGCTGCCCTTTAGGTGGCACTTGCTATTATTTTTTAGATCTGGACATGGATTTGTTTGTTTCTTCCTGGTTTCCATTACTGCAGTCCAAAGCTGCTTATCTGTCATGCCTGCAGGACAGCAGGTCTTGCACTGTCCCTCCTCCTCATTCTCATATGTTAGGACAGGAGAGCTCAGATAAATTGAGAGCTTAAGATTTATGTCTGCATCTTGCAGCAGTGAATGTTGTCCTTTTCACCTCTACAGCCATCTCAGAACATCACTGAGTTAATTTTCTTTGTGCTTTTCTTTGTCAAAGTGCAAACCACTTGGGAGGTGTCCCTGCCAATATAAGGGAATTGGAACTAGAAGATCTTCAGGGTCACGTCCAACCCAAACCAATCTATGATTTTGTGATTCTATGAAAAATGGCTCAGTTATGTAGGATGTCCAGCCTGATACTTCTGACTTAACTGCTGGAGACTAAGTCAAGTGCAATCCTGCAGCTGCTTATGCAAACAAGTGACTTGCATAAATGCTCCAGTTGACGTCATAGACACCATTTGCTCAGGTCAGGTTACTCACACCTAAGTCTTTGTAGGACCAAGCTCATAGATAAACAGCAGTTTGCAAAATTGCATTTAAAAAAAAAATGTTCTTTATTTCTTTTTCATAAAAATATACAAGGTTTCTATGACGACAGATCTTTTTAATTCCGTTACTTAATCTGGTAAAACAAATAAACGTGGAACTTCTTGCTTGTGGGTTTGTTGTTTTTTTTTTATTAATAAAATATGAAGCATTAAAAAGAAGGAATAAAATATTCTTTATTTTCCAGGCAGCTAGCTTAGGGCTTTTAAACTGACTTTTAGTCCATTCTTATCTGTGCTTGAATGTTTTGCAGATGTATTTTCTGCAAGTATTGCAGTGTGATTGAAAGAATCGAGAAAAATATTTTAGTGTTGTTAGAAGTGCATGAAAGGGTTCATTCCAGTTTAGAATAGTGGTAAACTCCACCCTTCTGGTTCAACCGTCACCTTCCACAGTGTTTAGTGTAAGGCAAGCTCAGGCATTGCCCGGCTTACCTGGGAGGGTTCCTCTGTCTCTGAGAGAGCTGTAGATGTTCATTCCCAGATGAAGTTGTTTTTAAGATTTAAAGGATTGTAAAAGCCATTGATGTCCACCTTCCTTGTCTAACAGGCTGAAGCATCTTGAAATTAGAAGAGTTAGGTCTTTTTTTTAGCCACTCCTCCAAACTCCCCTGGTTTGACTTGTTTGAATGTTATAAAAAAGTGAGGTTCAGTTTGTCCAGTCTCTTCTGTTTTACAATGTCAGCAGCAATTGCTTCAGAGGAAAACAATAAGGGAGAAATCCTAGAATTGATAATGTGTTAGTGTTAATGAGTATTATTTAAAGCATACTCAGTGAATGAGGGTTCACATTACCTCATACTATTTCTCTCTTTTATTACAAGTGGAAGCAGTCTTAGAGATCCATGTAATGTAATTTTAATTTTAATGTAATGTAAATTTATTTTTTTTTTTTAATTGAAATAAAAATTTCAATTTTATTCCCAGCAATGACTGCTTACTTTGTTTGAATGAATGTATTGCTATATTCTGCCAAATAATGACATCTGATTTACCTGCTCTGTAGCCTTCCTTATCTTCTATATTGTTCTTCCATTCCTCTCCCTACTCTTATAAATAAGCTGATTTTTCATTTTTACTTTATGGAAATTTACCAATGCATTTATTCACTTCTGTTATCCATTTTGAAACTCCTCGTGGTTCTGCTTGGTGGGGCTTGCTTTGATTTGTTAAATCACACAGCTATACAAACAATACTGTTGTGTTCCTTGCTTTTTTGAGGTTTGCTCAAAAATCTCTTGTTTTTACATTAATAGAACTCCAAAGGATTGCAAACTGGAACCATTGTTATTATTATTATTTCTAATAATTATTATTACTATGACAATTATTATTATTACTACTCTAGAAATAGGTGCACTGATACTATAATTTTGAATATAAAATTACAAGCATACAATACAGCATGTGATGTGCATGAAATGAGCCATCTTGCTTTTCTTTTGATTTAAATGCTTAAAATCTAACCATCAAAGATGTTTCTAAAAATTGAGACTGATTACTTAATTTAGACTAAATATATCGGATTACTTATGATTTTAAGAGTATCCATTGACTGAAGTGATGATCTTATTGTGATGAGAGGTAACAACACTCTTATTGCCTGGCTAGGAATCTCTGACATGCAACTTTGATTCAGGTGCACGTGACAGCCAAATCCTCTCATCCTGACCTTAAGGAAGTTTGCCTGGGTGAAGAAGGAGGGCTTAATGGTTTTAGGCATGTGGAATCAGATCAATCTGCATCAAAATCTAGTCATTAAAACTTTCTTCTGTTGCAGTGCTCTTGGCAATTTCCCTGCTTCTGGTCTGGTTTCCCTTTGGTTTTGTCTGGCCACAAGTGCATGACAACCTAGGTTCCAGTTCAGCATAGTCTGACTCCCATGAATTCTACTCACATTTCTTCAGGACTTCATACTCACCCATGCATTCAAATGCTATGCTAAATTAGCCTCTCAACAATTTTGACATTTGGAATAGATACATTATTTACTCATGAATTGGTAAACTTTGTCTTTATAGTGACGAGATTTCTGGACAAAGAGTTCTCTCAAAATATCCATGTTAAAGTTTAAGTGTGGTTTTTTTCCTCACCTCTCAAATTCTACTCAGTTTTATGAAAACAGAACAAACCACACCATGAAGTGTAACAATGCTGCTGTAGAGATTTGCTTTACCAGTCAGTGTACAGACTGTCAGTGTCCACATGTTGCCCTCAGCATCATGCCTCCCTTTCTAAACCACTGGAAAAATCCACAGTACTTCCTAAGTCCTTGTGCTCCCAGAACATGGATGTTGGTGGTGCATGTCCTGTGTTTACTTTCCACACAGGAGAAGGCTGAAGTGTTACAGAACTAATAACTGCAGTCACCCTTTAACTTGCTGATGGCAATGCCATCGAATGTTGAGGGCTGTTATAATACAGGTAAGAGGTGTGAAGACACATTTGGCTGTGTGCAAGCTAGCAGCTTGATCTTGACTAACCTCACTGAGTGTTTGTTGAAGCCTTGAGCCTTGGTAAATTTGCTGAAGCTTGGAATTCCAGAAGAAGGCTGTATGTTGGCTCTCTGTAATGATACTTTCATTTTTAATGGTGTAATAGTTTTAACAGCCTGAGGAAGGTAACAGGAGAAGATATGTTTTTTAAATACAAGCTCTTAATTGAAATAGATATTTGACTTCCTATTGCAGAGTAGCTTGCTTGAAATACTGTGCTTGAAAGAGCATAGTTTTCTAAATAAATAGAACTCAAACATTGCTGACATTGCATAATAGCAGGAGGTCTGTCCAGAGGGCAGGCTGCCGGACTGGAGTGGCTGGAATTGTGGCCTTGATTTCATTTTGCTTTTAATTTGCCTTGCCATTTTTAGATTATTTTTATAACCTCTCCTCTACTTATTAGGCTTTGAAAGTTTACAGTGGCAAAAAGATTCAGTTTAATATAAATGCATGCTTCTTGTTGCTCTCATATTTAGAGATTTAGACTGTGACCGTGCATAGGAAGATGTTCAGCATCATGTTATCTCAATGGTGTCTTTCTGCCTGGATCTCTAGTCTGAGTCTCAGAGTTCAAGATTCAGTTCAGGGGTCTAAATGAGGTTTACTCATTGACCCTTGGCCAAGTCACTCAATTTCTTTTGCCTCTGTTTGCCATTTTTTAGGGAATATATTAATATTTCCAGTCCCACATGCTATGTCTGATTTGTCTAGACAATACATATTTGTGTCTAGGACTGTGTCTCATTATATCTTTTTCAACAATGCTGAAGACAATGGGCTTGAATCTTGGTTGGGTGTCTGTAATATAATACAGAATAAAATTAATAAAAATGCAAGCAGTCTGCTGACTGTTTGCTTCCCCTTGCCTCATGACATGGTGAGGCATATGTGGGTGGATAAAATATTCTTATTTTGTACTTTCTGGTCCAACTCAACATGTTTAGCTAAATGCATCCCTGTTATGAATCCAGTGAAATTATTGGATTTAGACAAGGGATTAATCTGACTCGATAAACTGCACTGAGATGGGTGTTTCTCTACAGGTCTGATGACATAACTTCTAGGAATACTAATTTAAGAGTTTAATCTTTTGATAGAGTGTTCCTAAGGAGAAATGCACTTTTTTTTTTTTTTTTTTTTTTTTTTTTTTTTGATTCTGTTACAAATAGTAAAGTAAACATAATCTCAGTTAGTGTGATTCACCTTTTGTTATACAACTTTTTTGACATTCACCATATTTGATGCATTTGTTTCTCGTTTTTAAAGGACAGGTTTAAATAGATTACAGCAAACAATTGCAGGCAGAGACACTCTCCCAATCCAAAGTAAACATGTGTATGTGTATAAGTAAGTTTGTGTATTTATGAAAAGGTAAAACATGCCTGTTTTCTTATAATACTTATATATCAAATGCATACTTTCACATCTCTGGAAAGATGTACAAAGGTTGCATTTTTAAGGTACCTTATTCAACCCACCATTTTATTTATTTATGTGGGTTGATCCTTTGAGTCTGGGTGTCACAGAAGTGGTTTTCCCAACAGTCTGTCATTAAGTTCATAGTATACCTATACAATACAACATCAGGCTCATACCTCTTACAGAACACAGGAATTATCAACACTTTATTCTTTGCAAGAAACTTGTGTGCTTATTGTGGTGGTATTTGGAGGTTACTAAACTCTGGTGGTTGGTGGCCATTGGATTGATACCATTCTTTAAAAGCACTTTGCTACTTGGAAAGCTTGTGCTGCTATGTAGTCTTTGAAAATGATCCCATTGTTCTTTTTTCTTTCATAGTGGCACCCAGTGTTTAAATATAACATGGAATCTTGTCAGGGAGTGGCTGTAATCAGAGGAGATTAATTATAGATGTGGGTGTAGAAAATTGCAAATGTGAATTATATTTTTCATAGCATAAAATCTATCCCTTTAAGTAAGCAACATATTTGCTTAGAAATTTCAGTAATTTCAAAAGCCATCCCCAAACCTCCTAAGTGTTACGGCTTGAACACCAAACTTATGTGAGGTTTGAGTTAATGAATCCATTTTCCCCTTACTCCATTTTCCTCCTTACTTATTGTTGCTGAGGTTTGTGAGTGGGTCTTCAACATGACCATGTTCTAGTATGTGTGCAGAGTCAAGTCCTGCTTCTACATGCTGTATCCTGAGAAAAGACCTAAAAACTCCCCTCTGCCATGAAATGCCTCCTCTTCTTGAGCTCTGGAAAAAAATCTGCATGGAAAATATATTATGGTTGTGCAAGAAACTGTTTTCTTGTATTCTCTTCCTACATATTGATGAGAACTTAGATAATATTGAAATGGTGTTGGCTAGAAAGTGGGCATGCAGACAGTATTTGTGAAACGTGCTTAGCCAGTGCTTTTCTTCCTGTGGTGCAACCCTTCCTGCAGCTGGAGCTCCTCTTTGCTGCATGAGAAAATCAGTTGTGGCCTTATCTGGCTGGTGTGCATGCCTTGGGACAGCTGAGCCTTGGGCACCCAAAGATGTTTAAAATGAGATCATGAAGACATAAAAAAACCAAACAAACAATCCCCCAAATTTTAAAAAATTAAAGAAAAATTTTCAGTATTAACTCTTAAAGGTTGAGATCTGTAGTTTAATCCTGTTTATTTCACCTGTAATGTATGACAAAGTTGCCATTGACTTTAGTGTAAACAATTGCTGGCATTTTGTTGCTTTATACAGAGGGAAAGAAATTAATCCTACATTCTTATTTATATTTTGTTTATTTATTTTTCTCTACAGTGTTAGTGAAGATTTCAAAGTGGGGAGAAAGCTTTGCTTTTGTTATGATATTAAACTTCTTTTAAAAAAATCTAAATTGTAGTCAACTTTTCATCATTTATGACAAATACAAGTTTCATCCAGAGCATAGAAAGGATGAAGTGATTAGAATTGCTAATTCTGATCAGCATAATTTTCCTTGTTGCCCTTATTGTCTAGATTTAACTGCACAGAAATGCAAGTACTGAAGGTCGAGGCCTTGAAGTACAACTGGAATGTGTCTGCTAGTTGTCCTAAACAGGCATCCCCACCTGTTTTTTTTTTTTTTTTTTTTTCTTTCATATTTACTGTTTTATTAGGAGAAGAAAACCCTTTTCAGGCAAGATTCACATTTCAGTGCTGTGCTAAAACAATGGGCTTGAGCAGACAGGAATGTCATGAGCTTTGGGTCAAAGGCAACAACAGTAAAAAGTGTGTTGTAAATATTGGGAACTTGGGATTTGCACGCTTGGGTGGATGGAACAGACCCTGACATGTTTCGATTTGTGTACATGCAATTAAAGAGCTGTTGAATAGGTGAAATGAGTAAAATGCAGACAGCAAATGTGAAATAGAGCACACCCAGACTCAGTTGGCTCTGTGGTTTAAAACAAATCTGTCTGAGAGATCTGCTGCAGTGAGTGACAACAGGTGCAGCTGCTCTCCCACTGCTTGGAGCTCAACCCTCTGCTCTTTGATTCTTTACAGCAAATGCTTAACACGGGCATCTCTTTCATTTTCTGTGTTTCAAAATTAAATGACCAGGTGTCACATCTTTTCTCCACTTACCTGAGAAGTGTTCCCTGAGGACAAATTGTCCTCTTCTTCTTTTCCCTGAGCAGACAAATACATCAGGCAGTCAGAGACATTGGTGGGACAGGCAGAAATAATGGCTGTGTATGGGAATCTAATAATCTATTTCAGAGAACATGTATTAATGTATTTAGCATTAATGAAGCAGAGAATAATTAGAGGTTTCCTATTGCTCTGTGATAACTCCTGCTGTATTTCAGGCACTCGGAGTACCAGTGTCCAGTTCTTTTTAATGTAAAGCTTAGATTCTGGGAGTTAGTGTGCTGTGTCTTAATTTTTTTTTGTCTGGAGCATTTCTACAAAAACCACAATCAGATCTCTGACTGTCTTAGAGTGGTGAGTTGCTCATTTTTGTAAAAAGCTTCTAGACTGTGGGGTGCATAATTTAGGAGGACATGGACAGCTTGGCCCAGATGTCAGTATTGGAGTTCACTTGAGCAGAACCTAAGCTCTGGTTTTCAGTTTGAATTAAAAATCTGGTTTAAATTTGAAGTTTACAGAACAAAAGGAAAAACATGCTTGATGTTGTGACAGTCACAGTCCATTGTTTCAGGTCTCCTTCTTGCTTTCAGAACACCACCAAGCTTCCTTAGTTCTTGATTCTTTGTAGCTTTAAATAAGTCTGGGCAAAAGACTCCAGAAGCTGATTTATCCTATTGCATGCTATTCCTTCTGGGACCTGACTGTACCCTGTCCTCCCTTCTGTAGGACTTGGTTATTGGTACAGTCTTCAGCAACTCCACTGACTTCATCACCATCAAGTCACTCTCAGTATGACAGCCAGATTGCAAAGAAATTTTTTATGGACGAGATCCACTGAACATATTTTGTGATTAAACTGTTATACTGTTAAGGATGCCTGTAAAATTAATTATATTAATGAGTTTTAATTTATTTAATTGCTTTAACTGTTTTCTGACCAGTCAGGACAAATAAACAGGTCCTTTCGCTTTGGAATCAAGAGCAAAGGTTCCATTTACATCAAGATGGTCAAAACAGATTACTTGGCTTTTAGAGTTGTCAACACACTAATTTTCCAGGCTCACTGGTATTGTACCAACCTTCTTGAAGAGAAAGTCATGTACAAATACCTAATGAGGTAACTTTTCAGGGGAAAAAACCCCATGTATTTTAGTTACTATTTGTACTATTGGGACTTTTGTATTAAAGTATACTGAAAATTAGGATGACTTCCAGAAGTTACAGAATAAACCTCAAACTGTTCCATTGTCAAAGATAACAAGCATTCTCCCAGGCAGGGCAGAATCTCTGCAGAGCTGGGAGTCATGTCCTTGCTTGCTTTATCCCTTCTGGAGTGTGGGAGATGGTGTCAGCAAAGAACAGACCAAAATGTAAAGCTCTGGCAACTCTTCAGTAGGTGTGGAGAGGTTTTTTGTCATCTTAGTCTTTTAGATACATTTTTGTGCAGATAACTAAGACCATACATTATTTCCCATTTTTTTAAATGGCTGTATTGGATTTCCTTTTCTCCAGGAAATACAACAGAGTAAGAGCTAATGCTTACCATGGGTAGACAACACAGGAAGAGCCACGTATCAGCTAACTTGGAGCACCTGAATTGCTTTGGCTAGGAGTCTAGTTGCCCTAGATCCTTTTGAAGGTTAGTGAGGGCAAATAGTTTCTTCCAGACAGGACTATGGGAATTATCAATGTGTTTTCAATCACTACAGACTCCCTGGACCTCGGGCTTTTCTTCTGAGGACATGTTGCTGATGGGTTTTTCAAAATGCTGAGATTCTGGTCACACAGGATTTCAGCACATCCACATTCAGTCCTCAGCAAGAGATGTGCAAAACCTCAGAGCTAGGCAGTAATAGGCAGGATTGTGTAACATGCTGTGCCCAGCCAAATCTCCTTTGAAATGAATGTGGCACAGATCTATTTTTTTTTTTTCTTGAGGCAAGTAGGATCCTATAGTTCTTAGCAGACTAGAATTTGTAAGAAACTCTAAACATAATCGTCTTCCTATTGAAAATCTGGTTTAAATAAAATAAAAGTTTTCCATGTGAAAGGGTTGGCTTTTTTTTTTTTTTTTTTTTAATAGGAGTATTCTAAGCAGAACTTTTTGTTCTGAACAGAGAAAGGAAATCTTTCATTTCATTGTATTGAGAATACACTTGAGAAAAACAGTCTTCAAATTCTAAATTAAAAAAAAAAAAGAAAAAGGCAAGCTAAATATGGTTTGTGCTACGGAGGGACTCTGCACCATATCTTCTCAAGCCCTGCATTAGATCAGGCAGGCAGGAGAGGACTGTTGCCTAGATGATTGTCAGCACCCTTGAACCCAGCTGATCCTCATAGTGAAGCAAGGCAAACATTTGCTGCTGTCCATCTGGTTCATCCAGCTTTAGTTAGTGCAAGTCCAATTTTTGTGGCCAAATATTTGAGGCAATACTGCAAAATAGTTCAGGAAAAAGGAATATACAGGAATATACCACAGTGTATATCAGTCCTGTTTCTGTTTAATGTCTATCCTTTTATCTCCTAAAACTTAAGGGTTGCTGTGAAATACAATTTTCAGGTAGTTGAGGCTTTCCAGGTAGGTGTAATTATTTGGTTTCTCTTTACCATTATGTCTTTCTGTTTTCCAAGTCACAAGACAGGCTGTGACTTTCTCAGGGTGATACTGCGGAGGAGAATTTCTGAGCAATTGCCCATAAAGCTGATAGATAACTATGCCATTGGCTTTCAGAGATGAAAAACCATGAACAAACATGTTTTTTAAACTGTATAAAAAATTCAACCAGAAATCACCTATTTATCCTTCTTCTGTAAGCCCTTTGCAGTTACAAACCTGCATGAGTAAGATGAAAATTCTCCCAGCCCCGTTGCCATTTCATCCAGGAGTGTGTTTGCTCCAGTCAGAAACCCAGGAGCTCTGATGTGCTGGAACTGGTTGGACCGGCAAGGGGCAGGCTGTCCCTGATTCAGTGTGTTTGTGTATGTGATGTGGTGTTGCTGTATGGGAGAGCTGGCCCCTCTTTAAAACATGGAGTCCAGCAAGGCTGTTCCAGTTTCTCTTTGGAGAAGTGTGGACACTCAGAGGGAGATATTTTGTGATGCTGAAAAGTGAGGAGCCATGATATTTGCTGTCACCCCTAGAGCATTTTTTCAGGGTGTGGCAGTAGTTCATAGCATTGAAAAATACATGTTCAGTTCTGATGATAATTTGTTGTGATTTTTTGTTTGTTTGTTTGTTTACCATATTTGGGAAAACTTGATGCATTGTTGTTTCACTCTTTGTATCTAAACATCTCCAAATGTGATGAAATTATCTTTATTTGTAGTAGTCTGTTGTTATTTTTCTCTTAATGAGATGTTTGAGCTAATTTGGAGGACATGCTTTTTTTCCCAGTATTTTTTCAGCCTAGAATTTACTTATTCACCTAGGTTTTGTCAAAGGTCCTAATTAGATTCCTGTGTCTGGCTTTAAAATTCTTGTAAATTGAAGTTTCTTATATCAGCATTGTCATTGCTGTAGTTACAGTAAGGTCAGGTGCTTTTCTGTTTCCAAACCAGGCACAGAATTGGACTTGTCTGATCCGTTCTTAAACTCTTTAAAGAAAAAAAAATAAGGGTGGCGGTGGTAAAAACTATTTGAAGAGTAACCCAGAATAATCTCCACTGTATTTATAGGACTATAAATAGTTATCTCTCTCTTTTTTTTTTTTTTTTTTTTTTCCCCTGAATATGTAAGGATAACAAATTCTCTCATTTTGAAGAGCAAACAATGCACCTTTATAAACAGTGGGATTGTGAATAAACATCACCAGTCCTCTGAGTGTAAAAACATAGTCAAACCAAAATGAAATGAAATGTGATGCCTTAAAAATATACATTCCTGTCCTGGGTGAGGAACTGGGAGTTCAGGGAATCCTCATAATCATCCAGTCTGCTCAGTGTCACGTCAGAGGATGTACACTGAGAATGGTGCCTTTAGCTGTGCCCCCTGTGAGAATCCTGCCCTCACTTCTACTTCCTTGGTTCTTATTTTATACCCCTAAAACATGGGGAATCCAATGCCCGGGTAGTTTTCCAGCTGTGGAAAGGCTCTTCCTGTTCTTATTTGGCTTTATTATGTGTACAGTATCAATGTCTAGAAGCCTTAGCTTTGATTTGTGGATTGTAAATAAAAATAACTTCTCTTTTTCTGTTCTGTTTGCTGATTTCTTTACTTTTTTCCTTTACTGTGTTTTAATGGAGGAGAGGCACTCACTGTTTCTTTGTTTGTCAGGCATTTCTATAAAAATGATTGGGAAACTATGGATTGAATGGATTGAAAAAAGGATTCAAAGGGTTGAAAAGGATTGAAAGTAGCAACATTCAAGCCTGAAAGTAGCAGAACCCATTCATTTAGAGGCCTCTTTTTCAAAAAGACCAAATTATTATTTACAGCATGCTTTTTGTTACAACTGTGCCTAGATAGAAAAAATGCAATGGGATCTGCACAAGCAGCAAATGTTTTATGTGATGTTTTGTCTCTCTCCCTTTGATTGAAAACAGTATTTTGAGTATCTAGTTGGGTTTGCTTGTGGTAGTATAAGTTTGTGTTGTAGGTGCTGATATGGGTGACATTCTTTGGGACACCTCACTGTGTTTATTAGCTGTGTTGCTTTCTTATTTTTAAGTTTCCTGAGGGAAGCTGTCTTCCTTCTTTGTTCAGCAATTGTACCTTGCTGTAGACAGTGGGGTCATGGTCCAGAGCTGGTTTTCCTAGGCATTATCATAATGCAAGTAACAATATGTAATGCTTTGATAGGATTTCTAGATTAATCCTGCTTATATAGGTCCCTGAGTGGATCATTTGGATGAAAGGGAGGGCATAACTGAACTCAAGAAATATTTTTTGTAGAGATGAATTTTGTTTGGATCTTAGTTATTCTAAATGGCAAGAAAAAGTCATATGCTTCAGTAAAATTCAATGTGCTTTAAATATATTCTCAGATTGTAATATCCTAATAAAAGTGTAGGTTTGTGAAAGCACCCCTTGGCTAAAAATGTATCACAAATAAAATGTTTTGTGAGACATAAAAGAAAATCCATCCCTGAAAGGAGTTTCTCTTTGAGAACACTTCATGATCTTTTGTTTCTCTGAGATGCATCTGACAGCTCGTGCACTTGATGGTACAGTAGTATTTCCAAGACTACAGGCAGATGTAATTTTCAGTGGTATTTAGCATTTTTAATACCTTTTAGTTTATTAATTTTTCAATTACAATTAAATACTAATCTTCTGAGGTGGTTCTTAGTATTCTGACACAAAACAGCCTGTGTGATACTGAATTTTAAGGAATGTTATTTGTGGGGTTTTTGGGAAATGAAAGGTAGGGGATAGGGATCATTTTGGGAGGAAAACATTCTGTTTGCTGTGGTAGACATCTCTGCAAGTTCTCTTGTCTTTTCTTTATATTCTGCTCTTGTAGTCTGTCCCTGTGATGCTCTGCTGTCACAGTGCAGTTCAGCATCAGCTTATCAGGAATGAGGTTTGAAACAAAAACATGATCCTGCACTCAGCTGCATGTTTCAGCATCTGAGTCGCCACCTGCTTCTGCTGAAATACAGACCTAATGGAAGTGGTACTTCAACACAAGCTCTGATAATTTTGTTGTACACCTGAGAAAAATCCTTTGTACCTGTAGGTATTGAGGCAGTGCCATTTTACTTAATACTCAGTGGGTACATAATCTATACATTGTCATTCAGCTTTCACATAAGTAATGCAAAGCTTTTCTAAGGACATACTGTGTGCAAACTAGTAAGCTACAGCCTGGAAAAGCAGGAATTTTTCTCTGAGCTGCTTGATAAAGAGCTTTTATATTTATTCTATGCTGTCTTCTAGGCATAGGCATAGCCTGTTGTTATTTGACTACTTCATGTGCAATTTAGTGGCCAGCCTAGGAGTTGTTTCAGCAGAGAGGAATCTTAAACATAAGATCCATTTAAAGTATCTCAAGATGGACACTCCAAACAGTAACCAGCTACTTTAAATTTATCAATGTGTATGTGTGTGTGTCAAGTTTTTGACCAGTGAATAAACAGATCATTTTGCAGAAAATTCATTCTGATCACAAGTTGAAAACCAAATGTGTTCTTGTGGCTCGACTGTCTCTTTCCAGGTCTCTTTGTACAGTAGTGTGCAAGTGGACATACACTTTGGATGGAGGCTGGGATGACAGTTTCTGGAAAATGATTGGTTTGGAAGACTTGGTGAAGGATAAGTATGAAAAAATAGGTATGTTAGTGTTTTTTTTTTTTTTAACATGGATACATTAAAAAGTTATGTGTGTATATATATATACATATATATATATAAGATATATCCATATAGAAACATCTTTGCTGTATTATTGTGGCTGTCAGCAGAAATTTAGCAGGACTTGATGGAGTTTCAGATGGCTTGACAATGAGGCTGGATGCCCACAGGTAACAGTTTTCCTAAGTACACTTTTTACCTGGTATTGTCATCAAAAATTGTGTTTAAATTTTCTATCTTCTGCTCTCCTCAAAGGACTTGATAACCTTTTATTACTGCTCAGTCTCAACAATAGAGAAGTAAGTATGAGTCTCAGCAATTATTTGTGTGAAGGAAGCACCTGGTCTGGGTGTACTGGATGTCAGACTATGAAGAAAAGCCACAATGTAATAATTTATAGCTGTTACTGATAGCATGCTTTAAGACCTGTTCCAATTTTCCTTATAGTAATTGGAAAAAAAAAAAAAAAAAGTGGTACTTCTGCTTATTATCTTCATACGGGTTTTTTTTCTCTCTTAGAGCCTAAGTTTAATTAGAAGGGTAGCCTTGCTAATAGCAATTCCTACAGCAGATAGTCATTAGAAGTCTATAATGTTAATATACCAGAAAATTTTCAGGATAACTTTATTAGACTTTCCCTGTTAAGTTAATGGACTTTTAATGGATGTCCTAAGCAGACATGTCATTAACAAGAATATTACCAGACACGAATTAAAATATGTTCCTTCATCAAATTTAATTATCTGAAATTTCCTTTGATATTTTTTTTAATATCTAGCACTTTGAACAAGTTTGTACAGTGGTTTAAGTGCAGCAATATGAAATGAAAATGGCATAGCGAGGACTGTAGTGAAACGAAATGTAATGAAATCTATAAACATTTCTGATCATCACAAAATTGACTGTAAGTCATTTTCAGATTATGAAAAAAATAGTACATGTAAGCATTTCATCTTTTCCCCCTGCAACTGAAACTGCTTATGTGAGGGTATAAAATGTACTAGGAGAATTAGGCTTTTAGCTTCCTGAGGTTTTGGTTTGAGTACAATTCTTAAAACATCTATCACATGTGGCTTTTAGCAAATCTTCAACAAGTTAAAATAAGACTTGCAATAAATACATGTCTTTAGCAGAAAATTGAACATCTCGGCAGCTGGTGGTCTCATGGAAGAGTATTTTAAAAATAAATTATTTATGAAGTGTAAGCTAAGGCTTTAATACAATATTTATGCCATGCACTTCAAGGACAGTGCAAAGCAATTTGCCATTTTAAGTAACTAAACATACATGTTTTAAGTGATAAAGTAGCCATTAATAAAAAGGGCTTTTCGTTGTTATGGAAGCCTCATAGAACTAATCAATATATGGCTCAAACCTTAGCAAGACAAAAATCATTAATTTCCAATATCAGGCTTACATTTTTGTTAAAACACAATGTTTACAAAAAATATCAGTAAATTAACTTCTGTTGATAGGCGTGTCTTGCAAGACAAAAAGCTTTTCCTGAGTTAATGGGGAAAGTTTCTAGTTCCCTGGGAAATTGCATTGATTTTCAGGAAATGAACCATGGAACATCTGAGAGCATCTTGGCTGGACCTGGAGAGGAAGAATCTGACCTCCAGAATTGCACAGAATTGTAGGCTAGAACATGAAGTTTCTGAAGAGCACATACTCTTTACTCTTCTTGAGAAATCTTCTGATTTTCAGATTCTTGGGCTGGTTACCTTGAGTGTATCTTAAGTGTAAGACATTTCTTGTTTTGCATAATAATACTGAAATCTGGCCTCAGGTAAAATATATGCTTTATTTCCATCTGTCTAACCTTGCCTTTTTAAAAAGAAAAGGTGTTTCATTCATTGTATTTAACTGTCTGATAAATTCACAGAAAAGCAGAACGGTGACCTTCATTTATTAGTCAGTGAAGAGGGAGTAAGAAGCTCTCTGTACAAGTGTGGAAACCAGATAGCAACTATTCCTTCAGGCCTTTATCTTCTAAACTTCACCTGTTGGAGTCTCTTGGAAGGGTTTAGCTTCAAAAGGAGACAAAAACCTATCCAAACAAAGCAACTCCCTCCCAGCCCAGAAGCTATTTGAGGATCTGTGTTGTGTGCTGTGGAAGTGTATTGCTTTCTGCCTAAATTTTATCAGTCTCCCAGAGCATGGAAAAATGGGAATGGCAACATTGCTCCAGTGGAAATTTAGGGGAGTTTACTTGTGTTCAGTGGACTTGGGAAAGAGCACTCTGAACAAGCTCAGCTTTCCCTTACTTAATTGAAATTAATCAGGTCAGTTAAATTAATCAGGCCTACCAGGAAAGGCCCTTGCAGTCACTGAAGCAGCACTGGTTTAGCTGCAGATGGAATGGTTTCTATAGTGGAAGACTCCTTCCTACCAACTCCCAAAGTGTTGGCTTATGATCCCTGCATAGATCTCCTCCCAGGAGCTCACAAATGCTACAGTAGGCACAAGGAACACAGGATCACACCTTGCACAAACTCATGGATACAATATTGGTTCAGGGTGCTGCCCTGTTTTAGTGAACAGTCTCAGCTACCATCAGTGTGGGCTACAAAAGGAGGGCAATTTTTTTAAGTAACTCCTATGGACAAACACTCAGATTGGGTGCTTCCAGGGGGCACATCATACTGTGCTGTGGCTGACAGAAAAGAATTCAATGCAGTGGACTGGCTTGCAGATTAAGGAAGAACTGCCAGATAGCCTGGGTAGGAGTAGGTTGAAGGGAGATTGTACGTGGTCAAAAACTCCCCCTAGAATGAAAACAAAACCAAAAACCTGGCAAGTCTGAAGTAATTCTGCTGGAATTTCCTCTTCTGTTCTCAAGCTTGTCCAAGTCCGCTCAAGGTTTGTTTAGCTCAGACACAAGGATATATTTTTATGCCTGTGTATTCCCCTTGTAAAGAGAGCTAATAGTATTTTTCTCATGTATCTCCAAAAAGATTAGCAGGCTCTTGAAGCACCATTACTTTCTAACCAAATCAAAATGTCACAAGATAAAATTATCAAAATTTTCTTACTGTATCAAAACAAACAGGGCAGAAAACCTATGTTTGTTTGTTTTTTAATCTCTATTGATTCTTGTTTACAGTCAGAGGGAAATACAGATGAATAGTTAGGACTAGGCTTTTTTTTAGAAGTAGCTTTAATTTTCATGACAATGGAAGTATTTATAGAAATTGCTTGAGAACAACTTCTTTAATGTATATATTTCTTTTTTTCTGATAAATACACTATTAAACTTCATTTTTAAAATGTCTTGCCCTTTAAAAATATATTTACAGTAAGAGTGATGGTTGTGGTTCCGGGTAGTACACTTCTTTGAGTTTCAGTTTAACTTAACACGTGACCTTGTTGATAAGGGAGACCCTCACATCTGACCTTTGGGATCTTCTACAAACCTTTCCCACAGCAAGGTGTGGAGTCACATGTGAACATTCCCAGGCCTTTGACATTTTACATTTCTCAGAGCAGACTAACCTTTCAGGGAATCCACATGGTAAGTTGTTTGTGGTCCCTTCTGTACATCATGAATTTATTGATAACATTCGTGATGGTAAGGACTCTTATCTGGAGATAATACAAATCAATACAAAATGTATTGATTCCAATAATTTACCCACCAAGAAAGTAGAAGAGGGCTTGTATTCAAAACCACTCTGAAAGTGTTGAGTAGTACAGGCATTAGCATTTATCTGCTGTGGTGAAAGCACATGATGAGTATCTCTTTGTGGTATTAAAATACCTAGAAAGACATTAACAATTCCGTTAAAATTTCATGTACTGTAGAACTCTCAGGCTACTTAAGCATATATTCCATTTGGAGGAAAATGCCTGATAAATTTTCACCACAGCCCTCTACTTCAGTGGCTACTTAAGGGACCAAACAATGATTTTTTAATTGAATGATCATATTATATGCCAAGTCTTTTTTTTTTTTTTGTTGAAAATATCACCTTTGTCCAAGAGAGCATTGCAGGCACTGCAGAATAGGTTTTATTGTTCTTGTAGGTTGTATGTTGAATGCTAAAATGCTGTCTTTGGTAAAGAGGCAGTTGTCACCTTCTTTCATCTATGATGGTGAAGCATATTGATCGTAATGAAGTATTTTTTTGGAAAGCAAACTGGACCTGGACACCTGTGTGTGCCATTTTTGTGTGCCCTGAAAAGAATGATCTGTAACTTGTAAGACTGGGTGTTCTTTTCTAATGCTCTTACATTTGTAGTTCTTATTCATAAATTGCTAATAAAGGAAATCATATTTGATTTGAGACTTTGACAAGACAACTAGGATTCTCTTGGTTGAATCTTGCTGTCATTCTTACTGTGCAGAAGCTTTACAATGTGCTGGGTTGACCAAAGACAAATGTTGGTGCAGCTCATGTTGCTTTAGGCATTCAGAGAACTTTTGTCACAACAAAATAGCAGGCTGTTTATTTATGAACATTTTGTTACATGAATGGTTATATTCTTGCATCTGACAGTCTCTACTTCCATGTACAAAATTGGTGAAGATGCTGGTAATGGATACCTCACTTGTTACACTTAAATAGAGCCAGTATGCCCACGTTTCTCTATGCCATGCCAAACTACTTCACAGACAGTCAGCCCCCAGGCTGTCCTGGTGCCTGGGGTCCTCCTACCTCATGTGCAGAAATTTGCTTTTTTCTTGAATTTCACAAGCTTCCTGTCAGCCAATTTCTTCTGCCTGGGATATTATTCCTCTTTCCAATAAATGTTCTTAAATAGGCTGGGCTAAACTTGGGTAGGTCAGGTTTCTTTACAGTGATTGCTGGGTGATATTTTCCATTGCTCTTCTACTGAAGAAACAATCCATCATTCACTCTGCTTATCATCATGTTGAGTCCTGCTGGCAGATGGTACCTTTCCACTTCTCCCTCCTCTCTGCAGCAAGAAGTGAGGAGAGCTGTGGGGTTTTCTTTCATCCTCAGGTTCCACTATAGCTTAGACAACTAATAAGCTTACAGCTTTCAAATAATAATAATAATGATAATACATTTCTTACCATCCACTGTTATGAATGTTGTGTCAGGTTGTCTTTTTCTTTATACAGTTCTAAAAAAAAAAAAAAAAAAAAAAAAAAAAAAAAAAGAAAAGGAAAAAAGAGCATTTCTCAGAATAGTGCTGGGTCATTTCTTCTCTTTTACCTGACTTCATCTACCTGATTCTGACTTGTTCTTTTTTTTTTTTTTCCTCAAGCTTCATGCTGAGATAGCTTTTAAAACAATGCTATCTTTATAAGTCAGGATTCACAAAACTAAAAGGATTATTTAAAAACAATTGCCAATTTCCTCCAAGTTAGAGGCTGTTGGACTCCCTGAAATGAAAGTTAAGTGTTTCTTAGAACCAATTTTGATTTTATGATTTCCTACGATGGAGAGCCTACTTCAGACTTAAAAGTTGTTGTTTGTTAGTTGCTGTAATTTCTCAAAATTTATTAATTAAAGAATACACTTTACTTTTCATCTGAACTTTACCTTCTCTCGTCTGGCAGGCTTTAGTGAAATGCCTGACCTGCAGAGGCTGAATTTTTCTACCTTTACTTGAGGTTTTTCATCAAAACTGTTATGTGAAATGTTACTCTTCTTAGTCCTTGTAATTTCTTTCCTGACTCATTTCTGAACCCTTTACAATGCATCAGTGTTTTCTCAGAGCAGGTATTAGGGCTGCATACTGTGTGAATGTGGTGGGGAGTAAGATCGTGCAGGTATCAGAAGCTTAGCTGAAAGATTCAAAAGGGTCTTTTCAGTAACTGGTCAGGTTGGTTTTTTTTTTTTGTCTGTCATTTCAGTTTTGAAAAAGGGGTAATTGTTTCTTCAAAGAGGATTTACTATAATGTGAATTATTAAAAAACATACTGTAATGGTAATAGTTCCTCATTAATACAAACTAAATTGCCTGTACATTCTTAGTGATGTGTTGTACCAATCCAAAGGCTGATTGGTTGCAACCCTGAAAATATTGCAGTAGCTACGTTGTCTACACTGAGGACCTTTGGAGAGACTGTTAGGAATATTGTACTGTAAAATGACAGAAATCTAAATTGCCAACCTATTGGCATCATTGTTTGCAAGCAAAACCATGAGATTAAGTAGTGAATTTGGATGCAAATACATTGCATCTCGTTACTTAGTAAAACATCCAATTAAATGTTTTATACCACATGCAGGTCAGCGTAGTGAGTGGTGAGCCACATGTTACTAGAGATGTTCCTCCTGTAGTTTCACTGCAATGTAGTAATGAAAACTCAGTGGTGTCCATCAACATACATGCAGAATGCTTATTTTTGGGTTTTTTTGTTTGTTTTTTTTTTTTTTCCTGATTTTCAACCAGGGAAGCTTATCACTTATACATGAAGTGACTCTCCCACTTGAGCAAGAAGGCAGTTGTCTTTGTTGAAGTAGGCACCTACTGTCTGCCAACCAATTTATTTTTCAGCTTAATGAAGCAGGATCTGCCTGCACATACGTTGCTTGCTTTTGCCAGTATTTAGCAACCTGGTATGTCTGCCTGAAGTAATTACATGTTAGGTGGTGGAAATGTAGTTCAGCCAAAGGCATATGCTGTTATGGGAGAGTGGGATGGAAAGGACCCAAATTAGTTTTGCCTGGAGCTACCATGGCAGCTCACATAAGCAGAGATGAATTTTGAACTGAAGAAAGCCAAATTGATTTTGTTTAATCAACTGTTTTTCTCACTTTTAAATAAGCTGGCCTATAATACCACAACTTGTTTTGGTTTTCCTGAATGAAAACTCTCAAGTTTTTAACTCCCACCTAGGAAATTTTATGGAGAGTATTTCCAGGTTAAAAAAAGCCCCAAAGGTGACTGTTTATAACACCCTTTAACCACCATGCATTCAGTCCTAAGAAAAAATTAATATTACAGTTTTATAGTCTGCATCATTATTCTACATCTTTCTGATCTTAGCACTACTTTTGCTAATCAGCTGGGTTAAAAATTGTAGAACAATTAACCATACATGTATCAGTTAAATATGAGTACTTTATGTAACCGAGAAGGATATTTGGTAGCGTATGTGAAAAAGAGTTAGGATGTTGTATCAGAAGAGTTATAATATTATTTGTTCAGATTCCTTGCATATATCAGATTTTTGCCATTGTGTGAATTAATGTAAAACCCCAAAATTGGAGATTGTCTGCAAGCTTTGTAATGAACAAAGTATTGAGGGAGGGGGGGAGAATCCCTTACAGTGCTTACTACAAGATCCATTTGGCTTGGATGGTGCTTCTCAAGTTCCTTTTTCCTTTGATGCTTATTTAGTACCATTTTGTTTAACTAGGTAAATTCTTCCTGTTATATATAGCTCATTTAACAGGATATCTGTTTTGAGTTTTGACTTTGAAATGAAAAAGCACTTAGGTTGTCCAGTCTGGCAGAGGCTGTAAAATGGAGACGGGATGTCCCCTTCGGCTGGATTTCTTTCTGAGGTTGCTGGGCTTTCAGCAAGGGATCCATATATCCAAGTTTAAGTTTGCTTGTGTGAAGCTAGTGAAGAAAAGGGATGTTTCCTTTTGATTGTCTTCCTTTTGTATTTATATGCACTTATACAGCCACATATAAGCTCATGTGAAATGCAGCCACGTTCTGCATGAGAGATGAAAAGCTGGTCTGGGTGAGTATATCATCCTTGAGTCAGCTGGGCCCCCTGCTGCACTCTGCTTTTATGGGTTTTAAAAAGATATATCTCTCAAAGTACCTACTTCTGTTAAATATTAGTAAGCCACTACAGTGAATTTTGATTACTAAAGGGGACTGAGGATGCATTGTCTGCCTTGTGTGTTGCGTCTGGTAAATAGCTGGTTGCTGCGGAAACCACCTCAAAAGATAGAGAGAGTCCTTGGTACCACATAAATTCTTTAAACAAAACCTGATCATAGCAAATTCTGACATTAGTCTTCGAAGAAGGATAAAAGAAGAGGAAGAGATTCAGACAGCTTTTTCCTTTTGTAAACTCTCTGCTTTATAGGGGAAAAAATCACTAGAAATAGTCTGTCTCGTCTGAAATGAAAAGGTTGTGGATTAAGGCATTGCATTAGGGGAACAGCTGTGTGAATGTGAAACAGAAAGTTCTCCAGCTTCAGCCATTATGGGTTTGTTTGGTTAGGTCTAATTTTGGAAGTCATTATAGCAAAGGTAAATGACTTGCACAGGAGACTACTGTAAACAAAAGACTCGATACATTGACTTTGGCAGGAGCTTTGAGAAGACTTGGTCCTTTCAGTGCCTCTTTTATGCAGCCTTCTGTACTGCTCTCACTGCCCGCCTCTGTGTGCAGGCAGCTCCCATTTCCCTTCTTCCCTCCCTGACTGCTTCTTTCCCCTGACAGGTAGGATTTAAGGGGGGGCAGCACCTGCTGCTGAAATGCTGGTGTGTAGCTGGGGAATACCTTTGTTTTTACAGCAGCTGTCCCTTGACTTCTAAAGCCACTGTGTTTTGCTCAACAAGAAATCTGTTTGCTCTCTCCTGATCTAGTACTGGAGTATAATCTGTTTCAAATGCTTTGCTTTTTAATTGTGGCTCCTTTGTTGTTGCTTTATGTGGTTTTATTTCATTATTTAATAGCTTTATGCCTACAGATCTTAAGCAGTCTGATGCATAGCTGAGTTTTCTAATTTTTCAGTGAAGATTGGAGCCTCAGAACTATAGTTCCCTTTCCAGGTCTGTAGCCATCAGGTTCAGTCAAGGTTCTGCCCATTCCACACTTACTTACTCAAACTGGTGAGGAGGCAGCTTCCATGGTGCCACAGGGAATGCCCATGCAGGGATTGCTTCTTCCCTTTTACAAAACTCCTCGTGAACATAAGATATAGGTATAGTGGAGCTTTCATTACTTTGTAAAGCTGGGATGAAGTAGAGGGGCAGAGCTGGTATCCCCTCTGTACAGCACTTGCTTACTGGTATTTTCTTCTCTCCCTGACTGTCGGGTGACCACAGCAGTCTCCTCTTTGCAATCCTTGTCATGGGTGACTTCTGACCACTATCAATTCCCAGGATGTCAGGAAATGTTTTCTGTCAAGGAATACCTTGTTTACCTTTCCTCCAAAACCAGACAGGGCATGCTCTGCTCTGCTCTTAATTACTTTTTAATTTCTCTTTTTAGAAAGCACAAGATTTTTATACTGCATCTTCAAATCACAACCCATCCCTGCACAGTCTTCCACACTTTCTGCCCATGGGAGATAGTAATGCTACTCATCATTCTGATATATTACTAGTACCAAAGGAATCTATCGGGTCATTTTCTACTCCTACCATAGAAGAGGGGATTATCTTCATCTGTGAAACTGCTCCCTTAGTGCTCATTAACTAGAAATACAGTAATTGAGACGCTGGTGAGAAAAGATTTTGTCTAATAGTAGCCCTGATCTCTGAAATGGAGTTTAACCACATAAAAATTACACACTAAAATGTTTGACCAGTATGACAGATATAAACAAGCTGACCGTGGAATTCAGTGCCTGGGAACAGCTTTTATTTCAGTTTAATTTCATCTCGTGCTGTATATACAAGATATTTGTCTGCTTACACACCCAGCAGCTGATGCTGAAGAAGATGTGGTTTTAGCTGCATGAACTCTTTTGAACTTCCCACCACCTGCCGGGTCTTTGAATGTCAGGAGAAGCAGACAGCTTTGTTTTACTGGTATTCTCTGATATATTAATAAACCAGAAAGGTAATTCTAAAGTTCTTACTGAGAAACATCCGGCTCTCCAACTTATTGGAGAAAAAATGTAAGAGCTACACCTCTTAAAAAAGCTAGCACAGTGTTTTGACTTTACACAAAGAATTAATAAAGCACAGATTATTTTTTGTGCTGTGAGAAGATAATTTAATATTATTCCTTCCTTCTATATAAGCTACTAGAGCAATGGAATTACTCCACAAACTTGTGGAGAAATGAACACAAAAGGAGTTGTTTGTGCTGTCTGATCAGAGTGCTCCATGCACTGCATCCATTGGAAAATGAGCACCTCCTTACATCGAAGAACAAACATAACTGACCACAAAGCCAGTGATCTAAGTGATATATAAAATTGGAGACCCATTTTCCACCCATGAATTTAGTGTTACAAGCTTCTTTTCATCTAACAGTGAGGTAATATTTCTAGAAGATTATGTTCACGAGCTTGAGTATCTTGATACGCTGTTCCTCTTCATTCATCCCTACTCTGGAGGATATTTTACTTCCTTTTTACACATCAGAACATGCTTTAGGTGTAACATTCTCAATGGGCTTGGCTGCAAATAGGCTTGTTTTACTTTAAAGAGGAGTTTTGTCAACTCTGCCCAAAAGATTTATAAAACTGAGTAAACACAACAGATACTTTGTGTTAAATGAGCACCAAGTCTGTGTTGGCAGGGAGGTATATGGGAGCTCCCACTGTGCCTTTCACTGCCTCTCACCCACCAAATCTTTAGATAAATAGCAATGTGTGTGCAGTTCCAGGAGCTGTCAGTCTCATTGCTTTGGCTGTGGTTAGTCTCAGCAGCCAGAGAGAAGGCTGTCATGGGATGGGGAGTGCCCTCAAATTCTCAAAGTTGCTCTAAACTCTGAAGAACCTCTATCACCATGATTTAATTATTGAAACGATCTCCCTTTTCACTAGACAAAACTACATATGCATTATGGTAGAGAGGAGCAATGCAGACAGGACTGAGAAGGAAGGGTTGCAGTGCTTGTGTTCGGGGTGGCCATAATGTTCTTCATACTATATAAGGCCAGTGAAAGCTCAGAACTGGGTTTTTGAAGCCTGTGAGGAAGTACAGCCCACAGGAGGAATT
This sequence comes from Phaethornis superciliosus, assembly GCA_023637945.1. NCBI lineage: Eukaryota > Metazoa > Chordata > Aves > Apodiformes > Trochilidae > Phaethornis > Phaethornis superciliosus. Next base: position 27,147,952 of record JAJQWJ010000009.1, read on the forward strand.
TGCTGAATAAGCCAGTTTCTTTTTTTATATTTATTTGTTACCATAGCCATCTTATTCCAAGTAGAAAGTGCTGGGAAATAGAAAAAAAAAAAAATGGCCCTTACCTTGTGCAACAGGTGCAGTTTCCAGTTGTGAGTGTGGCCTGAGCTGAGTCTCATTCACATGCCCAGAGAATGGCTGCAGGCAGCCTAGGCAGGAACTACCACATGAACTTGGGATTTCTGCATAAGTATTTCCTATCTCTTGGAAAGATGCCAAGCAGAATTTAATTGCTTGTGGAGAAATCTTTCTCTGTGGCTAGATGGGGCACTGGATCCTTTTGAACTTTTGAATTGTTGTGGGACAACCTGATCTAACATGGTTGTGTTTAATAATACAGAGAGATAATGAAAGATACTTCTTAATCAGATAGAGTTCTTTGATGCACACTATACTAACTTGAGGGAGAGGAAGGGAGTTCTTATAATAACATACACGTTTGTTTCTCTGTTTAGTAAATTGACAGGTGTTTGGTTTTTCTTGTGTCTGCCCAGGAAACCACGTCTTGTCTCCTGGAGAGTCTGTTGGAAAAGGTCTAAGGCCAGAAGCTGCGAAAGATCTCGGTCTCCCTGAAGGCATTGCAGTAGCAGCATCCCTCATTGATGCACATGCAGGAGGGCTAGGTACTCAGTCATATATTTACTAATCTTGGCAACAGGAACGTATTGAATTAACTTTTAAAAGCCACTTTTCTTACAGCCTACTTTGCATCCAGCAATTTGCACTGATGATGTTCTTCTAAAACATAACGAAAATTACAAAGCCTTCACACGAATTGCTAATATTGAGTATCTGTTTATAGGAAGGGGTTATCTTAGAGAAGATTTAGATAGAGATCCAACTGCAAAAAGGAAGGCTGAGTTTTAGTGTTGCTGTAAAAACACATTGTGTTCCTGCTGTTGTGACTTACTTAAAAATCTGGTTTTGTCAGTTAGTATCCTAATTGAATAAATACGTATTTAAAACTATGTGCCCTAGCAATTTTATGTTTTTGAAGAGGATGCAATAATAAGCTGGCCTGAAATAGGTTGTTGAAAAATTGTATTGCCACAGAGCAAGTGAGAACAACAGTGGACAGTCCTGATTTAATTGGTATCTCTATGTGAGCACTGGATTCAGGGCACAGAAAGTTTGCCCAGGAAATTTCATATGCTGAAATCAATGAACAGAATTTCAGTAAGAACAGAGAGCTGTTCATTTGCTGTGGTCTTCTGTAAAGAAACTTTAACATTAGTAATATATAGCTACTGGCATCCAACAGAGTGAGACTTGAGTGGATAGACACAGTCTGCTTATGCTAGTCCTGTTTATCAGAATATGTTTTCCCAGATGGCACCACAAACACCAGCAAACTACTGAAATCATTGCCAGGAGGAAAGAAACATATAGGTTGTTGTTAGAAAGGGAGAGACACATCACAGAGGAGAGAGTCAGTAACAGGATGGGGAGATACTGCATGCTAATCACACAGTAACTGAGTAGAGCCTGTGAAAAGAGCAAGATTTAAGGTAGAACTCATACTTCATGAGTCTGAGAAATAGGGTGAAAAATAGGTAGGGAAAGTAGAAGAAAAGTCAGTAAAAAAGAAAAGATTCATATAGCAACAGAGACAGCAGGAGCAAAAGGAGAGATGCAGAGTGCAAATGTGGTAATCTTTTAATAATGATGAAATGGATACAGAAGAAAAGAAAATAGAGAAGAGATATTTGAAAACATAAATTAAAAGGTGAAAATACTGGAAACAAATAACTTGTAGTCAATGTAAACTTCTGTTTTGAAAAGTCATTGATATTTGTTTTAGGGCTTATTCTGCTGTGATCTGTATTGAAATATTGAGGTTTATAATTTTTTTGAATCATAGGACTTAAATATTAGTAAGCATTAGATTAGTGTATGGGACAACAACATCCAGTGGGTGTCATTCTTATTCTTAAACACATTCTGCTGTTTGTTTTAAAAATAGTCTGTAACAGCAGAGTAATGAAAGGGGCTCTTTTTATCCTGTGGGTGAAACCAAAAGGACATGATGGACTTATTTTCACTTGTAATAACTTCTGACACACTGTTCAGATCTGCTTTAGGCTGGATATAAAGTTTTTGCTGAACAGGATACTGAAGTTTATGAATGCTTCAAAGTTTTGGGTAAAATAAAGATAAAGAATTATGTAATACATATGTTTGTGGAGGTATCAGTCCATCTGATACTTATTATGGAAAAGTAAAAACCTAAAAGCTGAGTAGGTGTGTATTATATTTTGATCTACTGCAAGGATTTAAAGAGCCTGTAGATAAAAAATGTGCATATGGGAGGCCAGTCTTTTGGGACTGTCATAATAAAAATAACGTTCACATTGCACCTTTTAAAAAGACATCAGCATTTTTTCAGCAAAAATAGAGTATTTATTGAACAGTATCTAAAATGCTTTATCAATGCTAAGCACTGCCTGTTTTTCTAAAATCTCTCCTACAGTTTGTGTGGTAGACAGACTTCTCAGAATTTCAGTCTTCCTTGGAGTATGAAAAACTGTAGCTAAGTTACAGTTAAAAGTGACTTATAAAAGCATTTGAACTATTTTTATCAAACAGAATATCTTAAGCTTTCATTATGATGAAAATGTCCCATATTTATTTGCCGTTTGACTTAAATTAATTACAAATAGGAAGCCTCTAGGAAATCTGAACTCTGTATGGCCACTGATAAAATCCCACTGAGTTCAAAAAGGGCTAGAATGCATATTTTGCAGAATGCATATTTTCTTAGTGATTATAAATACCTAAACATGAAGCTCTTCAATTTTTTGTTGTTTAGGAAAATATATTTTCAACATATATTGACAATTCAGTGTAATAGATTTGTTTCCTCTGAAGTGTGAACAATATTTTTAACTCCTTTAAGAAATTTTGTTGCAGTGTTGACTAGCACAGGAAGTTGCCTTTTGTCTGAACTCAAGCACATCAGTTTGAGTGGTGATAAATAAAGCATAAGAGGTAGAAGCCAGACTTTTAGCTTTCTTTTGTTCCTTTCAAATAAATTGTATGACAGCTATGCTACGACATAGTTATAAACTAGCTAAGTATTAAGGGACATAAGGACAGATTCTTAAAGACTGCACATTTTTAGAGCTTAATTTTCTCATTCTGTACTTGACTACAGTACCACAGTAAGACAAAGCCCAGCAGACCAATTTTGTAACAGAATTTTGCAGTGGTTACCTAAACAAGAAGGTGTTAATGAAGTGTAGCATAGGAACCAGCAGATACATGTTGCATCTTTCATTGTGTCCAGCAAATACTTTCATGTTCCTTCTACAGCGAGGAGAAAGATTTTATTTTTTTAGCACGATTGGCAAACTGGTCACCAGACTGCACATTGCAGATGCAGATGACCAGTCTTCCAGCTGGAAAGTAATGCTCAAGAAAAAAAGAAAGATAAACAAAAGAATAGTACTTGTTGGGCTGCTGCATTTTGCTGGGTGCAGCACAAGGGGATGCAATAATGCGACCTAAGTGAGGAGGAGAGGGCAGGATTTCCATTTTAGCCTCCTCTTAAGTGACATAAGAATGATGTGTTTCATGCTGAAGCTTGGCTGTAGATCTGCCCCAGTCTGTCAGCAAGCTCCTGGCTCCTCTCTGGGATCCCCTGGTGTATCTTTCTGCTGTGGGCTGAACACTTGCTGAGTTTGTCCTCTTTTCTGTCCTGTCCTGCATGCAGAAGCTCCTCAGAGCCAAGCACAATTCTCCTTAGGGAAGGAATAATCTTCCTTTAGGTGATTCTGTCTGACGTAGACAGAACAGCAGCAGCAATCAAGACAAGAAATCTGGCAGGCTCCCAGTCTCCTGCCAAGTTACCCCTTTCTCCAACTCATCCCCTAACAAAACACATCACATACTGGAAGTGTGATAAACTGTGAATAAACGTGTCTGGAGGCTACCATAGTGCCATTCACAACAGGACAGTGTTCTGTTCTGCATGTTAATGTACTACCTGGAGGAATAAAGGTCACATCATAGTCAAAGTAACATTCAAAAATGATGATGATAAGCTTGAGCACGGAAGAAATAATGTTGTGTCCTCATGTATCTGGAATAAAAATACATTTTACTCCAATTTGATAAAATAACTTTTATTACTGACTGTGTGGAGTTTTTTGATTTGTAACAGTGGTGTGAGATCGTTGGCAACCATTTGTGTACAGAAAAGCTGTGTTTTGTGAGGGTTGGCTTGCTCTTCTTTAAAACAGAATTTTGACTTTGTTTTAATAGGAGTAATTGGAGCAGATGTGAAAGGACATAACCTTCCATGTGAAAACCAGCCAATCACATCCCGACTTGCTATGATCTGTGGAACATCTTCATGCCACATGGGGGTAGGTTGTATGTGCAGTCCTGATTTGTGCAGATAATAGTAACTAATGTTTTTGAAGGCAAAAGTGACCTTTGTGCATCTCACCCTTTTCCTTTTTTCTTGAATTTTTTTCTGGTAACTCTATCTTTGCCTTTGGATATTAATTATATATTACGATGCATTTGCTTTTAAGCAAGAGCTTTAATAGTAGTAGAAATCAATACTGAAAAATTACATGGAAAGTAAAAACCATGATGCTAGAGTGGCTTAAAGAACAGCCTGAAATCTGAGCCAGACTCTGAGCTTGAGTTATCCATGACAAGCCTGTCACTAATGTGTTACAGAATATTGTCTTTGGAGAAGGAGTGCATGTCTTCAGTCACAGCCCTTCTCCCCCACCTCTTCACTTAATCAATATAAATCCTTCTACCTCTGAAAGTTGCCATGATGTATAGAATTATGATGCATATCATGACTAAAAAGAAAGAAAAACCCTGATAAAACCCTTTGCTAATTTTTCTCAGTGAATTAATACAGAAGCTTTTTCTGAGATTGCAATTAAAATTTAGTGTCTGCTTTTTAAAATTTATAACTTTTAAAAAACGTATGAGTCTGAAAGCATTCCATTTAGATAAGTACCCTTTCTGCCACATTTTTTTAAATTTAAAACTCATTTTGGTCTTAAATTTAGACTGATTATAATCTGGATTTTTCTTAAGTGAGCAAATGGCAATGGGATTGCTAGAGGTTTTTAGACACTGCCAACATGCTTCATTGAGAGAGCTCCAGTAGTGAAAAAGAATGGAAGCTGATAATAAAATTCAAGGCTTAGAAGTAAGTTAAGTTGTCTTTGTAGTGACAGCATGAGTACATGGTGATCTTGAGCATGAATAAGTGGTGATCCCATCACATGGATTGCAGTTCACCAAAGCATTTAAGCACATGATTGAATTTAAAGCTGTGAATAATCCCAGTATTGTGAAACAGAACATTTAAGAAAAGCTTATATCCTGTAGACCAATTGAAATACATGTGGGTTCCATCCTACACATGAATTTCAAACCTCACACTCCACCACTCTTAGCTTACTGTCTCTGAAAATTACCTTGGTATCTCTCTGTCTGTTGTGGTGCAGGTGGGGCACCCTGCAAATACCAGCTCCAGGGGAAGAAGCCAACCTTCAAACCTCCCATGAACTCCTCCTGACCTCTTTCATTTAGCTGAGTTAGTTGAAATTGTTAAAATGAGGTAGGTTAATAGATACAATACTGGACCAAAATAAGCTGAGGAGCACTTGGATAGTTTTCCCAAAAGGTCTGAGGGCAATGTTGAACAGTTGGAAGTGGGCCAGCTGGCTCTAACTTAGTCCTTTAGTATAGTAGCCCTAGAGGAGAAGATGTGTGTGGTTATTAATTAATTTTTAGTACATATATATTAGTAAGTTCTATATGTAGACCCAGTTCCTATTATAGTTTGTTTTGCTTCCCAAACTAGAGCATGGCTGATCAGTGTAAACACTTTGACAGCATTTTTTTGTGTGCATGCTCCACCACCATGAAAAATGGAGCTCTGTTAAATATGCTAATGTAACAAGAGTGACATGATGAAGTCCATGTCACTGTTAATCAATGCTCTGCCATTAAAGCAACCCCAAAGTCATACACAGACTCCACAGACAAGGTAGAACCTTTTAAGGCTCTTAATCACTTGAACGCAAACTTGGGAATTGATGCTTGTGTAGTTTTTGGCTAAACTGAAGTAGATTTTTATTTAAATGTAACTACTCAGCATTTTATAATCATTTCCTTAACTGCCTTCCTTCACTCATCTGTTCAGAGGTAGAGCAATCTTTAGCCAGCAGACAATAAGCAAATTCTGGACCTCTCTGTATTTAATCTGTGCAAGGACTTTGTTTTACCATTCTTTTATCTTTTACCTGCATAAGCTTCGTGAAATGAATGTAGAGCACACAGAGCCATTAGTTGTATGTGTTTTAATGAGACTTATATGCAGCTGCATTTGGATGAAATTAACTGTTCCTTTTTTTAATTAGGACTATAAAATGAAAGTGTATGATACTTGTGTTTTGATAGAAATATATATTTTTTTTCTCTCCGTGTGCACCAAGGGACCCTCAGGGCTACAGAGATTAATCATCGAGTTTAATTTAATGCAGTGGGAGAGAGACCTGTGTGGTCAGGCGGGCATTAAAAGGTGCCTTTGATCTGCCTCAGGTGCACTGAGCCCCAGTGAGCCAGCAACAATAATACCTTTGTGAGATGATCAGAGACCAGAGAGGGAGAAAATGGCCTGTGTGGAAACTCAAGGCCGTCCTTTGTTGTGGTTCTGGCAAACGAAAGAGCCAACTGTCAGGAGAAATTCAGAAAACAGAAAGCAGGGTGAAAGTACGCTTGGATTGCTTTCAAGGGATTGTAACAGGAAACTTTCAAAAATCATCTGCTATGCCTTTCTCTCCCTCCCCCACCATCCTTCTTTTGGTGAGGGTAGGGGTACTACTGTTGGTGTATGTGTGTTGGTACAGTATTTCCACTCTCTAGACTGAATACTCCATGAGTCATGGGAACAGGTATTTCTTGAACACGTGAAGAGAAACTGCTCCATGACCCAGTTTTCATTACCTCAAGGACTAGAGAGATCTTGAACAAAAGACTTTGCTAATCATGCCTTTGATATTTTAGAAAGTACAAATGTGGAACCTAATTTTACTCATGGCTATAATGGTTTAATTTGTGGTAGAACTGCCATTTTTAAGGGAGGATAGGCTTTTGGAATTAACCACTGGCAGTATGGGATAATCAAACACACACACAAAGCATTTTGTGTTTCTGTTGAGATACTTGCCTAACTCCTGGAAGATGCAAAAAGCATGTTGTAATTAGGTTACTGATCTAAGTCCAAGTTCAGTAGTTGATGAAAGTCACTGCCACCTCAGGGCTCATCCATTATCCATGAGGGAAAAGAAGAGAAAAGATTTTCTAAATATTTTTGGACAGTTAGTCATTTTACTTGATTCTCTGCTGTCTCTTTTGCCCTAGCAAAGGTCATCAGCAGAATTTGCATTTGTAATCTGAAATAATCTGTCCTTTTACTTGTAAAGGGTTGTCCCTTAGTTTAGGGCTGGGATTCATTTGTTGCAGCTTTGATCTGTCTGTGCAGGGCAGGTATTCCTTTCAAGTGAGTGATACTTGGGGGTTGACTTTTCTGAGTGGGCTGCTGCATGTCATCATTTGTAGATGGGGTCTCTAAGCTCCAGCACCCATAATTAGTTATGGAAGTTTTAGAAGACTTTCCTGTGTAGCCATGGTGACTACACAAAATGTGTAAGTAGTTTTTCACTGTAAGATAGCAGCAGGTTTGAGGCATTGAAATAGGAGCTTACATGTTATTCCTAACTAGTAGTTTGCATGAGTCTAACAGACATGCCCTAACTTCTGGGAATAAAGTAACTGGTTTCCCAAAAAGCCTTTCTTCCTGCCAGTGGGTTATTAATTTCATGGGATACTTTAAATGTTTAAAAAATCCTTTGTTTTCTTCTGAAACCTTTCTGTGATCAGAGGGTTTTCAGATACAGATGTCTGTATTACCTTGTCTCAGTCCTGAACATGAGCATCCTTGCCCTTTTGCAGATGTGTAAAATCACCAAGACCTGAGTTAACTTTCAGGTGCCAGTTAGCAAACACCAAACCAGTAATTGGAGTGAGCAGTGTGACAGGGTACTTGTACACAGAAATATCCTGGTATTCCTTGGAGCAAGGGATATAACAGTACTGCTGCTTCTTTATGTTTGATAAATCTTGCAGTTTCCATACCTGATACCAGCAGAGCACTCTACTTGTGGGAACTAAATTAACGTAAATAAACATTTTATAATCTTTTTTTTTTTCCCCATCAAAGTAAAATGTTTTATTAGACTGTATTTTTGTCAGAGCCTACACAGGTTTGAGTAAACTTATGTGACACCCACCAGCTGGGAGCAGACTGGGACTGGTTTTTGGTAGCCTGAGGTTGTGAAAGGAATTTGAAGTACATTAAAATGGTAAGCAGAAATAAATACTAGTTCTGGAGTGGGAAAATTGAGAGTGCTGAAGGTTACAGAGTCAGTAGGGCATAGTGCCTCTTCTGCCAGGCTGGAAATTTATGGGGGACAAAGAAAACTTGCATGCAGAGCTGCAAGGTGCAGAAATGTTGAAGCCCATGATCTGAGATAGCAGGGAGCTTCTTTTGCAACACAGTATATTCTCTTCTGTTGTCTACAGTGTTTATGCATATTGAATAAGATAAAATTCATAAAAATAAAGTTCATAAAATGTGATTTCTCATTTCTGACTGTCGGTGAATTAGTCTCTCTTCTAGGGATCAGTGTTCTGCTTTGCACTTGCCTCAGAACAGTTGTTCCATTATGAAAATACTTGCCATTCTTGCTCTAACACCTTTTTGGATTCACAGCTGAAGGAAGTAGCCAGGGCACCTTTAATGGGAATATTGTCTGGCCCGATTTCAGCTTACTGAGGCAAGGGGGGAAAGGGTGGGGTGGAGGCAGTGTGTTCCCGAATTTGCTGGGATTTTGAGTCCCAAATAGACAAGGTTTGTGGCCCTTCCTACCCAGAGTCTCTGTTATTTTGTTATTTTTTTCTGTCTGTTGATGTTATCTGTGCACTTCTATAACCATTCCTTCTTCTTTATCAGCTGTCTGTAATCAAAATCTTTTTTTTTTTTTTTTTTTTTTTTTTTTTAACTTTTTTAAACAGGATTGTCAGGGAATCTTTTCAGGTTTAGGTGGAGTCTTGTCTTTTGCATCTGTTCTTGTTACTTCTGTGACTCTTGTCATTGGGAACTGACTCACCTGGCTTGATGCACAATTTTTTTTCCCTGGGTCAAAATGTGTATGTGGTTGGAAGCTTATAATTTAGTCATTTTTTAAACTGGAGAGGCACAATTTATCTTCTCTCTATTAAGATTTATTGCATGATCTAAAAGACAGAGCTTGAGCAGCTACATGAACAGCAAAAATGGGCAGATACTGCACTGTCCTTGGATTTACCACGAATTACTTCAGGAAGAGTATCCCTTACTCTTTTACCAAGCCTGACTATTCTTAGCTTGTTTGCTGCTAAAGGAATTTCAGCCCAATTTGCTTATTCTAAATTTGTTCATTTGATTCTCATGATGACTGGCAAACACAATAGAGCTTCTTTGCTCCACAATATCCGCCCAGGCTGCCAGCTTTGTTCACACAAATAAAGTGTAAAGCACGTTTCCACCCCCAAAGCATGCACAGTACGTGTCCTTTGCAGTACATCCTTGAGTGGGGACTGCAGAGACATTGCTGGCTCAAAGTGTTCTCATAGCCTGATCTCTGTAATCTCAGTGGGAGCCAGACCAGCAAGTGGATTCAGTATATTTTGGCTCTGATACGAGAGTCTCCTCTTCAGAACGTGCCACGTTGTTAAAGCAGCAGACTTTGAAGTAATTACTACACAGGGACTCCTCAGCTGCTTGAAATCATCTGTAATAAGGGAAAAACTTGCAGGGACTGAGTAGGCTGGTACTTGCCTCGCCAGCTCTGTTTCACCCAGTGGGATGGCACCAAGTAATATGTTTGTGGAGGGTGAGGTGAAGGATGGCATGTGGTGCTTCAGCCTCGCACCCTTTGGTCCCTGCTGCACGTGCATCCCTGATGTGGGTCTCTGAGGGGACAGGGCCAGAAGCCCGGGGCAAGGCAGCTGAGTGCCAACTGGCTGGGACCCAGGCTTTAGCAGAGGCAGCAATTTGTCCTTCTCCTGTCCAGGGGAAAGGGGCTGGGTTTGGGAGAGTCAGGAGAGCTGGAAGCAGCAGGAGGAATGCAGTAAGAAGAAGATAAAAAATTAAAGCAAACCTATTGAAACTTGGGGAGCCCAGACAAGTTTTTGAAGTTCTATGTGTGAGCTGTATGAAACTGATAAGCTCCTGCCCTCTTGCTTTTTAAAACATTCTTCTCTTTTCTAAGGCCTGTTCTGCACATGAGTCACAGAGCTAGTGTCTTTCAAATGGGAGAAATAAATTATTATCACAGGAACCTCTCCCTTGCTCTGTCCTCATTCAGTTCAGTTCAGTTCAGCTGGCTTATATATTGCATTTGGCAGCAGTCACAGTGCTGACTTCTCAGCTAATGAAGATGTTTTACATTTGGGGAGGGCTGCATGAAATGAAAACCACATTTACTTCAGGACTGTTGTTACAGGTTGCCCGGTCTTAGTGTACACAGATTTAGCCTTCTGAGGAAAAGGTCACAGAGCCTGTTTAGGTGCCTTTTCAGCCTTAGAAGGGTTACATATCCAGAAAATATTTTCTTCTACTTGTCCCTCAAAGAAGTCCTCCACACCCTTTTTTAATGAGACTGTCTCGTTCCATATTCTAGCATCCTTGGTTTGAAAAAGAAACAAACAAAACTGTAATATCCCCTTTGCTGGCATTAATTTGATGTTGCTTTGTTGGCAGTGTTTTATTTTTAAATGGCGAGAAGCAGAATTTTTCTGCTAGCAGGGTATATATTGTTGCTTTTCTGACCTCCTTATTATATTAATAAAAACTAGGAAGACTTCAGTAGTGGTGGGAGATCATGTGCAGGCAGCCTCCAAAACCCAAAGCACTCACTTGCAGAACTAGTAAACCACAAAGCTTAAGATCTTGAAATGTAAATAGGAAGTTGGAGAGTTTACTTTAGAGCTAGCAGTGGTGAGTCTGTATAATGTTTATTTCTGCTTGCCTCCCAGCCTTTCCTAAAGCTTGGCAGAGATGAAAGGGAGGCTTTCTCTGTAAGTGAGTTATTAAAAGTTTCTGTTGTGAGCAAGATTCCTTTGTTCCTGGCCTGCCATAATTCAAAGCTCAGGTATGCCTTGGTGACTGGGAGAATGGATCACTCCTGCTCACTGTATGCCTGTCCAATTTTCACACTCCATCCCTTTGCTGGTCATCAGCCTGATCAGGGGAATGTAGCTGAAAGCAATGCAATCTCTGCCATACGTAACCTAGATAATGGTTCCAGAAAACTGTACACTCCTTCCCTTTTGTGAACAGATCATTTGAGTTCAAAGAATAGATATGGAGAGAGCAAATGCTTTGAAAATATTCTGCTTGGAGACTATCTGAAGGCTGATGTTCGAGAGACATCTCACTGACACCAGTGAAAACACTTGCTTTGAAAATTCCAACAGAGGCAGTGATTTCCATGCTGCAGTTAACTGCAGACTGCCCTGTGTGACACTGAGTTTTGCCTTAAGATGTCAGATTTAGAATACTGAGCCTTTCTGCAGTGTCTTCTCTTCTCAGGTTTTGTTTAGTGTTGCTAGTTTGCTGTATGGTTCTGTCAGACTGTTCCCTTTCCTGAGTTCAGCCACTTGTAATATGAGCATGAAACTGAAGCTCTGCACCCAGAGAGCTTTTTAATGAAAAGTGTGATGTGTGCATATGTGCTGGGTATTAGAGACTCTGTGGTCTAAGATGGTATAGATAAAATGGTATTTCTAAGTATCTTTTCACTTTTCTTAACACCAACAAATCCCACAGTCAGGGAAAATTCATCAGTATTTGGACAGTAGGCCTCTTAATAAGGTTTTTGCCCTTCATTCCCCTTTTTATTCAACCTCTCAGGAAGCACTAGTTCTTCATCTCAGTTCCCTGTTGCAGCTCCAGCTGCAGGTAGATCTTAGATGAGGCAAATTTTATTAGGGAGAAAGTAACTCTCTTCTCATGTAATCATTCTGGAAGCAAAAGGAGAAGCATTAGTTGCTGCTTTTGTCTCAGTGTCAGATGGGAATCACAGTTCATGCTGAGTATGCTGTTTAGAACTGTGGGTGAAGGCTTGGTGTCCTCTCAGTGTTTACTCTGTCCTTGGGAGTTTGTCTCAGTAAGCCTGGAATAAACACCAATAAGGTTCTCAGGATTTACCCAGTTAGTTATTCAAATGTTTAGGATAGGTTTAAAGTAGTCTGGGATATATAATGTAAATCTGCTTCTAGTAAGTCAGGGCTATTGCAGAATAAGATTTATTTTACCCGTGAGTATGACACTATTGTTGCTAGTGGTCTTTCACTAATAGTGAAGGAATACTTACCTAATGGTGAAAAATGAAAATAAATCTCAAATGATGCAATAAATAAATAAGAAAGGCTTTGAGGTACATGGGATGTACATCCAGAGCAGATAAATAAAGCAGAGCTTACGTGAAAAGATTTTGGTTTTTCTTGGTACTTCCCATTGATTGGAGTAAGAACTGAAGGTTTTGAAGAATAATTTCCTCCCATAATGATAAGTTAAGGAATAACACCTGTATGTAAAAAAGCCCTTGGGTTTCCTGTTCAAATGACACATCTGAGATTCTTTTCCCACCCTTGCCTTGAATTTCTGTCACACCAGCTCCTAAGCTCTGGGATCTTTAGAACTGTCAACATCTGATACAAGTTGACTGGTCTGGGGTTATCAAGACTTGAACTACTGTATAAGACTACAGTCTGTGCATTAGATAACTAGGAAAATGCTTTTCAAGAGAAGAAAAGAGTCTTACAATACAGCCTCCAGGAAGGATAGTTCTCTTCCTACAAGTCACAATTCTGCCATCAACAATTTGGGACAAATGTTAGAAGCCTTTTATGGAGACCCTGTGCTGGCCCAGCATGCCACACTGCTGTTTGCTAGCCACAGTGACAAGGACTGGCCTGCCTTGGGCTACACAGAGTTTGCCTGGGAGGCTTGATGGGATTTTTTTCAGTATCATTTGGAAGTGGAGTTGTTTTTTCATCTGGTGAGGTGCAGCATCCACCAGCATTAGTAGCACAGCTGTTAAATGTGCAGAGTTCCTAACTTTTCAGGTTGGGGTGAAGTCTCACTAGTGTCCTAAAATAAGAGAGTGCTGCAAGTGGTATCTGAGGTTTGTTTCTTTAGTAACCAGAGTGGAAGTTGAAGGGCTGTGATCTTAAGGGATAATTCCAAGACACTTAAAAAACTTCAGTTTTCTTGTAAGAGATTTACACTGATCCACAAGTCAGTATTATAGTAAATTTCTTTTCTAATGCACAAATTTAGCTTTTTATTGAGAGTGCTAATGTTCATGAAAAATGTGAATTGTTTGCCATCTCAGTCACTTTTGAAGACTTAGTCTCTTGTGTTGTTTGGAATTAAAAACAGAAATTGGCTTGTACCTCAACTCACTGGAGGCTGGGAGGACATTCCAGGGAAGAATTATTGTATGTTTGTGCCATTCCTATGCTCTTCCCTAACCCATCTGTTACAGGACACTCTTAACAACAGGTTAGCAGGCCATATGGATCTTTGGTTTGACTTTTTGACTTTGTATTTTTTTTTAAACATTAAGATGAGTTATTTAATGTTGTGATGAGCTTTCAGAAATTTAATTTACCAGAGCATCACATTGTAGTGTTATAAAGCACATATTTAAAATGGCCTGCAGTTACTTGTCTGCACTGGAATATTTATAATCCTCACATAAACTGGCATTTTGTGACAGTAAGTATCTATCATTGGAAGCAAAGTAAAAATAAATGGGTGATATAAATTGTTCTGGCTCATTTAAGGCCCTATATCCCCAGTGAGCTATTGTTAATTGTTATGAGAGGCACAGAAGTAACTGCTGTGAGTCATGGGGCAGCATTGCTTTAGAAGGGTACATAATGGTGTTTCAGCAGAGGACACAAGTAGAAGCTATAACTGTGTAGCCAGACAACCTTTCAGTCCATTTATCAAAACGCTTTTAGTTCCCATTTCAAGGAAGGCGACACAGTAAATATGAGGGGGGAAACAAAGAAAAAAAGTTAATCTGTATATCTGTATCCAGACATTTCACTAAATAAAACAATAAAATAAATCAACGCAGAACTGCTTGGGCTTAAGTGCTTAGCAAAAAGCTTCTGAATCCATCACAAATGTGGGCTTTTTTGTTTGGGTGTTTTTTTTGGTTTTTTTTTTCTGTTTTAGATCTTGCAAACAGTTTACCAGATTAAAGGTCCAATTTATGTGAAAACCTTGACCTTTGAAAATAAGAAGAAAAGAATGATATGCGATGGGGTCCTGTTGTATACTTTCCCAAGATGAAATAGAAAATATACTTAGTGTTAATGGACAGTGATAAAAAGCAGAGGTAAACATATGGACATTTAAGCTTGAAACAGTCAAAATTCATCTAGTTTGGAGGTTTTGTTTCCAAGCTGAGCATTTGGTCAGGATCCTTGATAAGACATTTGTAGCTCTTGCGTCTCGGATTTAGGCAGATGGGAACGGTGAACATTGAATGGGACTGGAATGATTACCTTTAAATTCATTCTTATTTAATTTCCTCCAGAGCTGACACTCTCAACTTGTCTCAGGCTTAGTTCCAAGTTTGCTTCCTGGAATAAACACAGGAGATTAACCTCACACACAAGGAATAAAAACTTACAAAGGTGCAATTTTTCTTTTGAGGACACTAGTATTGTTTTTACTGTGTCTGGGGAGAGCAACCCCAGAGACAGTTCCTAGAGGTGGATGCTGTGCTCAGACTTCCCTCTGCTCCCCTTGTGATCTCCTGGAGACCTATCTCATACGTGACTCAGAAATACCTAACTGTTAATCTGAAACTCTCTAGACCCTCCTGGCCTCTCATACTTCAGTGGTCAGGAGACTGCTGACAGACATTGCCAGCTCTCTGTGGATTTCATAGAAGGCTGAGAAGTTTGTCCAGTCCAGAACACTGATTTTTATATTTCCCTTCTCTAATTGTTTGGCTCACTAAGTGGCTACAGGTAGCATGGCAGGGCAATTACTGAATTCTTCTGATACAGAAACCAATAAACTAAAGCTCCTCTTGGGCTTTTAAGTGGTAAAGTTCCAACTACTCAAGCCCTGTTACTCCCATCTTTTGCAAACAGCAGGCAAATTTCAGCAAACAATTGAAATGTGATTGGAGGAACACAGCATTCAGATGTGGCCCTCTCAGCTTCTGTGGCCAGAGCACTCCTGGGTAGAGATAAGAAGAGGTGGCTGAGAGATGCATCACATCTAACACTCCCTTGCACCTTCCATCATCTGCTTTTAAGCAGTGGGTCATGGAACATGTGTTTGGAATATCTCTTACCCTCCTCACAACTCCTTTATTATGGCACAGGGAGAGATAATGAGAATAAAGGTGGTAGGATGACTCTTAAACCTTTATCAAAAAATACATGGAAGATGGAGCTCCATATGTACAGCTAGGAGAAGATGTTTTTAATGGGAAAGAGCTCCAAGGACATGGCTGGTAGTCTTGGGAGAGTGTGGTAGCTAAGTATCCTACACTGTTTGTACAAAAACCACTCTGGTTTTGTTCTGTCCTTGTGAGGAGAAAATTTATTAGAAAGATTTAATGCAGCCCTAAATTCAGTGAGCCATACTCAAATTAATTACAGTTGAGTTTTCTTGCCCTGATGAGGTAGGCAATATGTATTGAAAATAAAATATACGCTCACCCTATTTGATTTAATCATGCTTTGAATTTTCTTCTCTTTCTTTGTCTGTCTCTGTCTCTCATTTTACTAATATTCTTCTGTATTTTCCTGGATGAAAAGGAGATTCATAAATATACATTTTTTGGCAGAGAAGGGATATTTTATTATAATTTCACAATTTAAAAATATATTACAGTAAGGAAAACAAAATGAAGATCATTTTCCTTCTGATATAACTTACTTTTATTCCTGTTTTTGTCTTCTGCTTTTGAATTCGGAGTCTGAGTGCTAAGAGAGGAAGTTAAAAGCTTCCAACAGGACAGATAATATATATATATATATTTATAATATCAAAAATATTATTCTATTAAAAACAAAACACATTTGTCTGGCTTTGGTTCGTATCTGAAGGCTGATACTATTCCAAGCTTCTTTCATAAGGTTATTATTTAAAAAAAAAAAAAAAAAAAGAGAGAAAGAAAAGGAGAGAATTTTAAACTGTTTTTTATATGATCAGGTAATAAGAGCATGGTCTGATGAAGAAATTAACTGTGTAATCTATAGTGTGTATTTGCACTATGTCAGCAGCTTTGCAGTAGCACTCCTGGCCCTGGTTTCCTGTGGAATGTGCGAGGTCTCTGGGATCTGTCACACGATACACCACAGGAAGATGATGAGTTGAGGTGGTTTTGCTGGGCAACTGACCTCCTGGTTTTGCCCATAATAATTTATTCATGTGGCTGTACCCTAAGATGCACTAATACTGTACACACCATTGGCTGAAAACTGATGCAGCCTACTGAAAAAAATCATAAAAGACCCACAGCCAGCTTGGATGAAGAGGCTGGACCTGGCTGCTGTCTAACAAGTGGCTGCCACGTAGAGGGGTCCTGTTGCTCTGTTAAGGAGTACAACGAGTCAGTGAAGCCCTGTAGCATCCTTTGTCAGAAGGTTTTCTCAGAAATGTAACTTCAAACTGGCTTCTGGTGGCTGACCTCCAGACAAGCTGCTTATACAAGCACAGCCTGTGACCTCTTGCATTCCCTGCTCTTGGCAAGAGCTTGGTCTATTGCATTTTAAAAGGTAAAAGAAAACACAGCTGAGTAAAACAGGGTTGGGGGGGTGTGTGTTTGGTTTTTTGGGTTTTTTTTTTGTTTGATTTTTGGGTTTTTTTGGTTATAGTCAGTTTTAAGCAACATTTTAATTGATGTGTTAAACTGTTGGAAGAACAAAGATCCTCTGGTTAATGGGGGAAACTGTCAACCACTGCCTTATAGTTTTGGCTCATGGATTGGTTTTAAAGCAGGAAACATTTTAGTATGTGGTCATCCCCCTGAGTGAGGAGCACATCTAGCAAAGTCTTGTCCAGTTCTCAGCTTTTGAAGTGTGCCTAAGGAGTCAGTGTGATGTTCTTAGAGACAAAGTGCTGATTGCAGAAGCTGTCTTTGAGAACTCTCTTGTTCTCTACTTTGGGAAATTAAGTACATGAACATGGAGAAGGAGGCATATTCCTTCTTCTTCTGTATCCAAGTATCTACTGTCCTTCATTTGAAGAGGTTTCTTTGATTGTACAGATATTTGCTAGCATTCCTCATCATTATAGACACTAAAAAACTAGGGCCAACATAATTCCTGATGTTAGGTGCCCAGGACTACATTTAGATACACAAGCAGCTGGCTTTCACCTGAAATATTTTCAGAGATGAGGCAGCCAGGTTGCCCTGAGAGTGTGGTTTCTTGACTGGGTATAAATCACATACGTTGTTTGGTCTGCAGTTTGTAGACCAGTTAATGTTTTATGGAAAATTTAGAAAATTAGAAATAGTTATGCATGCATGTCGTTCACATTTTGCTGCCTTTTTTGTAAGGGTTACTATTTGGAATAATATCTAACAGTCATCCCTAAGAATTCATCTGTGTCTCCTGCTTTTAGACTGTACTGAAAGTTTTGTCTGGAAAATAACTAGAAGCAGGGATTGAGCTGCAATACTAACCTAAATCTTCCTCAGAAATTTGAGATCCCAGCCTGCACTTTGATGCACACTCTGTATGTTTCTAATTCTGGTTATTTTTTATTTGAGTGTGTTACTGTGATTGTGATTGGTTTGTGTCATACAAGTTGGTGTTATTACCAAATACAGAATAAGCAGCAAAATGAAAAAGGTGTCGTGGGTATCGTGCACTTGGAACCTTGCTGAGCTGCTGGACTGCAATGTGCTGGACCTGTGCTCTTGATGTTACTTGCACCATCTTACAGTACAAAAATATTGCCAGATTACTTTGAACGTTTTTGTTGCTGTTGCACAGTCTTGGTAGATGTAGTTGAACAGTTTTGTTTCTGTTTGATTAATTCTGTTAATTCATCTCAGGGCTTGGTACCTCTGTGACATGGCTTGGCAAAAAAATGATGGAGTTGATGTTCAGCAAGTCATTTATGAAAGTGATTTCATCACATCAGGCAGAATTCTTCAATTGCGTGTAAACAGATCACCAGAATCATCTGTGGAGGGATGTGTTCAGGCACAATCCTGCATCCAATTGCTGTATGATTCTGTTGCTCAAGCAAGGCCCATGCTTCTAGTGGGATCAAGTTAGCTTGGTGCAAAAATTTTTGTGGCCTTGTCTTAATATCATTGCAGGGCAGCTCTGTCCCTGTGGATGGCCCACGGGATGCCAACCTGTCACATGGAGAAGAGAACTATGTGACTTGCCACCACAAGCTATGCAGCTGCATAGCAAACTGATGATGGCCGGGGGACATAAGCTTAAAATATATTAGAATAAATTACTGGTGGTATATGACCTGTAGGTATTGGAATATTAATGAATTTTAATTTCCTTTGTCTCCTGAAGTAAATTTCTTGGGTTCCAAGACCTTATTTTTCTTAAATTATTTGAGATCAGGCTAAAGCTTCAATGCTGTTGCATGTTTAATATGTAATAACTGCTAATAATATACTTTAAGAAGTTGACGGGACTCCCAATAGTCTTTCCCTAGAGAATTCCCTGTAATGTTATGGGAAGCTTAGTTTTAAACCCCACTGGTGCTTGAGAAACAGTGCCAGGATGGCAATTTTTAGGGTAGGCATCAGTTCACTGTAAAAACAACTGTATGACCCAACTTCACCCACTTAATATATATGCCACCAGAAAGTGCTGTTATTAAATCATGCGTTCAGTAGCTATTACTGTGACCTAAGTTTGAACCAGAAACCTAGAAATGAAACATTCTTGGGTTTCCCTTTGAATTCTCTCCCTTTTTTATGAATCTCTTTCATTCTTTGTCAGAGAGTTGTGGTTGGATAGCTATATAAGACCCATCTGTCAGCGGAAGCAAAATGATACAGTTTTCTTAAGGCAGGATTTTATGCATCAGTGTAAAACCCCCTGTATCAAATGAATGTCAGTATTCTCAATCCACAGACAGTCAGAAAGGTTTGAAAGTTAAAAGTCAGCAGAGAAGTTAATGAAAGTATTTGACTTGTTGTTGATCAAAGCCCAGAACTGTAAAGAGCTTTTATTAGTTGGTGACTGACACGGTGCTTTTCCTTGTTTCTTTCCCTTCTCTCCGTTAATATCTTAGATCTTTTTTCATACCTGCCTTAGCCTGACAAAAGCAGCTGTTACTCTGGATTTCTGGCTATGGAAGCTGATAAGTGAGGTGATTTTTTAACAAATTATCTGACCTAGCTTCTCATTAGCAAATGATTACTCCAAAAATGTTGTGACAGTGGAATGAAGGCTTAATTTTGCTTTCATGTAGGGGAATGCAAGTCAAGAGTTGTTCTACTGAAATCTGATTTGCTCTCTCTTTTGTATACTGCAAGTAAATAGAGTGTCTGAGAGTGGTACTAGAATTCTTTCAGATATCTGAGGCCCAGTATAGGGAAGCAGAAAGGAAAATGGGGAAAAAAAGAATATATAGCAGTGTACCCCATGAATATAAAGATGTATTTTTCAGATATTAGCCAAATTCTCCAATACTGTTATTGGAAAGCAATTGTGTAAGTCCCCACCATCAACAGATGATATCAACTAAGAAAGAAAATTCTGCTGAAACCTATGCTGCCATAAAATTACTCTCATCAGTGAGGCCTGGTTTATTTTATCTTATCTCTGATTGCTGTAACATTTATATAAAACTGAGGTGGAAACACTGGATCGTTATGGCTATTCTAGGTGGGCTTGAGTTAGCCTGCAAGTGATAAATTGTGGGTTTTTTTACATTTTTTTTTACGTAGATTTTTACAATAGAGGTGAATTTTTTCTTGCCTGTTGTTGGTTTAAAGGGAGAGGCAAGTGGGAAGGGCTAATCTAAATTAAATACATTACAGGTCTCATATTAGCGCCATTTAAGCAGATCGTTTGGTAGTTTAACTTAGTTCTATTTAGCATTATATTTTTGAAAGAGAGTTTTCCTTTCTCTGGGCTGCCAGATGTGCTGCTGATACCTTCTGATCTTAGATAGTTTGACATTGATTTTCCTAGCACACGCCAGGGTTGAAATCTGGTCGGTAATTCATCCAAATGATCTATTCATAACAAAAAGTGCCTTCTGGCAGTTGTACCACAGCTGAATATTGTTAAATTGAATTCATCATTTCATTTGTTTCTGATTGCTCTATAGTGTTTACATATCTTACATATTAGTATGATCTTTTATAAGGCACACACTGAGGTTAAATCCTCCCAAATAAACTTTTTTTGCCTTTCTTCTCCCTTTCAGAACATGTTAAACTCTTTTTCCCATTAAACGAGCAGGAATTTTGGAATTGCTTAATACTCATCTCATCTGAAATGGTGGACTGAGCAAGCAGGAATGGTGTGTTGTGGGGACATACAAAGGTGACACTTTCCTGCACAAAAGTATTCTTCCCCATCCACAGGTGAGGTGGGATTGCTCGTCCAAGTATCAGACTACTGTAAGGAATCATTGCCAAGAATGAGGGCTGTAGTCTCCATTTTCCACTAAAGTATTTCTTTAGGTGCTGCTTGTGACTCAAACTGTGTATAGGTTCCAATT
Organism: Phaethornis superciliosus; assembly: GCA_023637945.1. Lineage (NCBI taxonomy): Eukaryota > Metazoa > Chordata > Aves > Apodiformes > Trochilidae > Phaethornis > Phaethornis superciliosus. Next base: position 27,168,833 of record JAJQWJ010000009.1, read on the forward strand.
CTTCTCCTGTCTTCAAATTCCTGCTGCAACAATTGTTGTGCAGAGATCATTCTCATGTGTAACACAGGATATCCTCTTTGTGTTTCAATTTCACTGTGTGTGAAAAACAACAAACGTGCCTATGCCTCAGAATAGGAGTGTGTCACAGGAGGAATTTAAGCTAAATAGAAGGCAGAAAATCTGAGGCTCACTTTGACTCCATATTTTAACTTTCAAAGAAGGGTAACATCTCTTATTTGCTTTAAAAATAAAAATCAATTGCCCATAAATCTAAAACAGATGTTGTTTTTCCACTAAAAAGATTAAGGATTTTCTTAAGCTCATTAAAAGAAAAAAAAATAATGAAACCACATTGATCCTCCTATATCATCATAAGAATGTCTGAAGGCAATAGCTATGAAAAGGACATGGTATTAGCGTAACAAAAATAGCTCCAGGTCTGGCAAATCCTGCTTATCTTCTGGGTTCTGTGGCAAACTTTGTACTATTTGCACTCCAACCTTACCCTTATGTGTAGTCATGTGTTTTAGTGGGGCTGGGTGGTATGTATACTCAAACAGAATTTGGACTTTTTATTATGAAAATACAAAATGCCAGCTGCGGCATGGCTTGAAAAACGTAAGCATTGGCCAAATTATTTCAAGGAGGGGAAATGGAAACCATTTGCTATTTCTTATGCATATATCTGGGGAAGAGTGTTCACCCTGCGGATTCTCAAAGATTGTGTGTCTGTTTTGGGGTGTATGTTATTTCTCAATTTTCTCACCTTCCACATGCATCAAATCCAGAGTTTGCGAAATGTGAATTTAAGTGGCAGGAGGAAATAGGAAAACTCATAATGCCACATGTGACACCAATAAAGCCCATCTTGACAGCCAATGTTCTTCAGTTAAAAGTTTCCACAGCAGAAAAAAATGCTAACCTAGCACCCCACTGCCTGTGCTCATCAGTGTGGTGCTACACAACTCTCTCATTTGCTCTGTTTATGTGTTGAAAGTTTGCTGGAATGTGTACAGACAGTACCTCAGTAGTAAGGTGATAGGAAAGGGTCAGTGTAATTTGAGAAGAGCCAGCAGAGAAATACCCTGTCCTGGCAAATTCCTGCAGATGTCCAAAATGCTAGTCCAGAAGTACTGGCTTCGGGGAGAGTTCATACTTTTGATCAATCTAAACCTTTTTAGTGTGTTATAGGACAGTTTGGTAAATTGTGGACTAAAGACAAAAGGAAGATTTTTCTAGTGGTTTTTTTGTTTGTTTTGTTTAACTACATTGTCCTTCTAAATGTTCAGAACTTACTGTGACTTTACAAAGCATCATGGTACCTATCCTTAGACTATTTGATTTCTTCAGACTACATAGCAGTTGGATTTTAAGCTTGATGCATCTGACATAGCTGGATTCTTCCTTCAGGAATCACAGTAGAGTACAGAATTCTGCAAAGCTGACTGCATTGAAAATATTTTCACATGAGGCTTGAAAAACCCAGGTCCTTTCTGCCCTAAATGTTCCCTCCCTTCTGTAGAAACACATGTGTTGTCCACAGATACAGAGTGGGACTGAGACAAGGATGCTTGGGTTCTCAGCATGCTTCCATCACTGGTTCAGAGCAGATACTAACCAGGAATTTTGACCTTTTGCTGTGTTCTCAGCGAAGTTGGTGATGTGGAATTGGTCTAAAAATCAGCTTATTTTAGGATTTGCTTTCTGTTACACTTCATTTTGTTATTGAAATCAGAAAAAAAAAAGGCTTACTCCAAAGAGGTGTTGAAAACTCAAAGCTGTATTAATTTGTAGTTTTAAGAGAAAACAAAACAAAACCAAATGGCTTTGCAATGTTTTTGACGTAGCCTCGTCCACTTGGACTCATAAATGCCTTTTTAAATTTGGTGCAGCTATTCTTGCCCTTTAGTGGGTTTAGCCAGCCAGAATCTTACGCAGACACACAGACACATGTGCACACATACATCCTGAGTGCAAGTCAGAGCACTGAAGTTGATAGGGGACAACTGAGAAAGATTCTTGTGTTTGTTAGACATGTTCCTAAGAGAAATCAGGATTGCTTGAAGCTGTAGTGATGTCTTTTGAGAAACCAGTTTTTGTTGTTTTGTTTTCTTACTTAACTTCATGACAAGAATCAGCTGTAATGCAAATTTATGGCTTGTGCAGACTATTGTTTGTGCAGAACCCTCCCTGCTGGTGTATTTACTAAACATGTGTGATGCACAACTGCCAGTAAACTGCATCTTGGAGCATATTCCCTAGTTGCTAGCATAAACTGCCTTAAAAGTTTGGTCTGTTTAAATATAGGGAGAACATGAATCAAGTTTAACAGGAACAGGCCTGAATTCTAAATTACTCCTTCTCAAAACTATTTTGATGTGAAATATGGGTGTTATTGGAATCAATAGCAAACCGCAAGCATTCTTTACTAGGTATAGATTTTGCTAATAAGGAGCAAGGTCTAAATAGAAAAAAAACATCATTCCATTGACTAGGACCTTTTTTTTTTCTGTTCCAGCATTGCAAACATTGCCTTATATACTAGACTTGATAGTGTACCTCCTTACACCTTCTTCCTGGACCAGAAAGGAAGTCTAGAAAGTCTATCAAGTCTACTGAAAGTGGAACAGCTTTACAAGAGGAAGAAAAATGCCCTTCACCCTTAAAAAGTAGTAATTTGCATCTTCTGAAGCAGAGAAAGGAAATGAACCAGTGTCTCCCACATCCTGAGTGGTCTAACCACTGAGATATTGCACAGGAGCAGGACAGCACTGTATGTGTGGGTGGTATATTTGTATCCAAGTGGTAGACTACAGTTCTCTTCAGTTTCTGGAAGGTGGTGCTTAAATATCTGCCTTGATGAATGGGTTTACTGATGTGAAGGAAGGAGTGGCATGTATACAGCTAAGCTGAAATAAGAGGCAGAATTTAATGTTTATGCAGGCAAATGTTTCCTATTGATTGATACAAATCCCCTCTTGCCCAACCCAGGCCCCCAGCTTCTGCCTGAGGCTCTTAACTTCCCTGACAGTGCTTTGAGACCACTGAGCTTGGGGCTCCACTGCAAGCCTCAGTTGATGGCAGATCTCAGGGACCTCACTGTCCTCTGTCATCAGGATTCCCTCTTAATTCTTAAATCTGAAAACATACAGGACAAGTGCTCCATAAACACTGGTTGCTGATTACACTGGCTGCATTTTCTGATGACAGTAAAGCAACGTGTTGTATACAACTCTCCATTTCTGTCCCTTTTCCAGGTCAGTGAAACACCCATTTTTGTGCCTGGTGTTTGGGGACCTTATTTCTCTGCAATGATTCCTGGATTGTGGTTGAATGAGGGAGGTCAAAGTGCTACAGGAAGACTGGTGAGTGTTTGGAGACACAGAGTCCACAATGAGAAGTCTGCCATAACTGCTGTCATTTGAGGTGGCATCACTGTCAATTCAGCCAAAACACCTGCTCAGGATCATAGGAGATAGCATGCTACTGAAAGTAATAATTAGTTGATTGTTGTGTCATTTACAAATTGTTTATGTGTAGGCTGATAGGAGATTATATATGAGGCAGAGCACTAAGGGGATGTCTTCCATTTATGATGATTGTGATGATTGTTGTTATTGTTTTACAGGCAAATAGGTTTTCAGTCTTTACTTTAGCAGGAGGCTGAGCTAGACTTCGAGATAAAGAAAATGATACATATTGTGTTATATAGAATAGCTCTACTTATTGATGGGCATAAATGAAAGATGTGTTTTGTGGATATAATAGTAATGTATTAACATGTTATCCTATCTAGATGGATACTCCATAAATTGTTACCTCAGTTCTTTCCTTGAGTGCAGAGAGTCAAACTATATTAGCTTAATGTGTCAATAAAAATTAAAATGAGGCTGGATTCTCTAAAAATGATTTTTTTTGGCTACAGGAAGACAGTCAGAACTAAAACTCTGATTTCAAATTTAAAGAAAAGCTGTGTGTATAAAGCACTATTCAGGCTTGAGTCCAGAAGTTTCAGCAAGACCTTAGTGTCTGCTTAACCCTGGAATCTTCTAAAGCTCCCTGTGTGCCTTCCTGCTTAGTCCATAGAAATACTGACTGTCCTTAGGGGTGAGGTGCTGAGCTCGTCTTGAGAAACTCCAGGAGGTGGGCCCAGTCCAGTGGGTACCCTCTGGAAGCTCCTAAAACCTACAGCTGGGTTTGGTCTTTCACAGATGCAGGTGTAATTACTGTGTTACTCAGACCTAGCATCACCCACCTTTTAACAGCCTGGTGATCCAGCTATGTGTCCAGAAAGCAGGAGATTTGGGAATCACTGCATTTATGGATTCTGTACTAGAGTCTCTGAAGGAGAAACAGAAATGATGCTGGATCAGGAAGCCCACACACACCCTAAGTGGTGAGTGCTGACATTCCTCTGTGTGTGAATGTCCATGCTCAGCCTCATGGCTAAAGCACTGAGTGTGCAAATATTGTGTGTGCAAATTTTTCAGGTCAAAGACAGAGCTAGAACTAAAGGAGAATAGCAAACTTTGTGCATTTCTTTGTACCAACGCTCTTGAGAGGAGTAGTGTGTGCACTTAATCCAAAGCAGGTGAAGAAACTTCACTAAGCTCTAAAGAGGATACAGCAAAACAGTTTCTGTTGGCTGGCTCAAGGGGGTTCCACACTTAAAATGTACCATGAGATTTAGGGGATTTCAGAAAGGTGATTTAAAATCCTTTCCATTCTAGTACCAGAGAACAACTTGTTCCCAAGTCATAAAAAAAATTGCTTGAAAAAATACAGTCTTGTAGGACCTATAGCAAAAGTCAGCTCTAAATAGTGTTAGGTGTATTAGGGAAGCTGTCTTATTAAAAAATTCTTAGAATATCTTATGTGGTTTTCTTGTGTTTTATGTACAGAAAACACATTGGGAGCCATAGGGGGAAACAGGTTGTGTGCTCACTAGTGTGGAGGATAAGTTGCATTCATTATCTTTGTAACTTTAAAGCTGTAGTCTCTTTTAACTTTCTCTGTGTTCATGCTTTCTGAAAATGAAAAATTAGGCATGTTTTGGGATTCTTTTCATTGTTTGATCTGTGCCCAAAGGTGAATTTTAAAATGAAATTTGAACAGTCTGTTCAACTTCTTAAAAGTAAATCTGATACATGTTCCATTTAAAATCTCTAATTAATTTTTTATTGATACAGCTGCAGAAAAAAGTCTGGTGGATTTTAAGAACTGGTTCAGCTTTAGTTTAAATGGAGAATTAAGAACTTGGCTTGTTTGGAAGAAAACCTTATTTGTCTATTAGATGGGCTTTTGTACTGGATTTTCAAAATTCATAGGAAGATATTGCACAACAGAGACAAAAGATGGCATGACATCATTGCAAAGTATAAAATAAAGAATAGCAGAAAAGGGTTTCTAAATGCAACCCTCACGTGGCTGTATCATGAATTAAGGACATTGAAATGTCCAGCTTTGTGATTTCTGGAAAACGTTTGAACATATTTTCATAGAACATAAGCATATATGATACTTATTTGTAGATTTATTTCTGAATTCACGAGCTCCTCCTCTGTTCTAAAGAGATTGTTCATCATTGCATAATTCAGTCCTGAGCTTTGTTGCTAATGCACACATGTGTTTGAGTTTTGTTTTTGATGCAAATCTCAGAAAGAACAGGTACAGGTTCTTTTCCTTGCTATGCTCAGATATGTGTGCTTCCCTACCTATTTTCCTACACTGCTTCAGGACTAGACTCATGCTGCTGAAAGTTAAGAACCTAATATGGATTGTTGCCATTAGGTATTGCAAAATTTATTCAGTGCTCTTGGGTAGCTCTAGTTTTGCCTCTTTAGGTTTTACTGTCAGGTGTGATGGGATATTATCAAGATACCACAAAATCTGATGAATTATTGTCTTTAAAGTCCACGTTATTCTACATGATACTTTGTTTTGTGAATTATGGTAGCCAGTGTGAAGTGAAAGGACCAGATGATTTATGCTTTTAGTATGGAAAGAGCCTGTATTGATCTTTTTTTTATAACAATAATTGCATGCCAGGCTATACATTTTGTTTCTTGCAATGAACATATGGAGCATCTATCAGGATGACAGCACACCTTGAGTTCCATGAGAACACTGTGGTGTAGCAAGGTGTGAGGATTTGGGCCAAGAAGATGCTCCTTGTAGAATTCCAGTGAGGGAATGCATGCAAGAGAATGAGAAAGACTAGAGGATGTGGACTCAGGTAGTGTTGAACAGGAACAAAGTCATCTTTTAAGCTTGCTCTTCTGACTGTGTGCTTAGCATTTTGTCTAATTTTGGTGCAGTGCTGTTTTCTGTGTTTTGTTTATTTGTTTGGTTTTTTCTTACTGATTTAAAGACAAATCCTGAAGCCTGTAATGCCAGTGAGATGTTTGCCATTGGCTTCACTAGGACTTAACACCTCATGAGTAGTTTAGAAGCTCTTGTCTCTTCAAAGTTATGGCAGTGCATTACCTTTTTCTAGGAATAAATTTTTTAATAGTTAATAAAATGGTGCTTTCCTCTTTTTCAGATAGATCACGTGATCCGAGGCCATGTTGCTTTCCCAGAATTACAGTCAAAAGCTGCAGCCAGGTCACTGTTCTTATTTCTTTATCACATAACTGCCTTACAATCTGATAATACACTGCTGTATCCTTATCCTGAAATGGGAATTAACAGTCTGATAGTGAGTTGGAAGTATGCACAGTCTTGCCAGGTGATGGCCAAAGGGGAAAGCTTCAAACTCCATGCAGATACCTTTGGCTTATCTAAGTCATGATATTCATTTTCTGCTCTTCAACTTCTTTTCTGTCCAGCCTAGGGTATTTCTTGACACCATAGCATCAGCCCTGCTCAGCAGACCTTTTATACCTTTGGCTAATGATGTGTCTGAATTTGTAGGTGAAACTATTAAGCTCCAAGGAGGAGGTATAGCTTAATTAGGAATACATTATTCTGTCATCTAAAGGAAGGTATAGCCACCGTATGAAAAACTCCTGCATGGCAGTGCAAATAGAACAGAGAAATCCAGGATGAATTTTCACACAAAACTTGTGTGAAAAGAAAAGATGTGGGAGTGAATTGGAGGTAACTCCAGGATTCTGTGAGCAGGAGGCTGCGTGTGAGGTGGAATTTTGGTTTGGTCTGCTTTAGAAGTAGATGAAGACAGTCCAGACACTTCTGTCAGATCTGGACTTTCTCAAGCTATTTTGGCTTGGATTCCTTTTAAGATGGTTCACATCACTCCCAGAAAGATCTAGCTGAACAGTTAGGCACAGTGGATGAAAATTTTGTTCTCTTTTAATTTCTTTTTCATCCTTGTATTAAAGAAAAAAAACCAACAAACTTGGCATTTTATCTTCAATTTATCATTCTGGTCAAAAAGGCAAAGGTCAGTCCGGATGCACTGAGTGCATGCAGTTATACAGTTATTTTCAGTCACCCCTGGGGGACTGAAGTTACCTGATTTCTCTGGATGACCCTTCCATGCTTTGTAGAGCCCAATGTCTAACTTGTTTGTTAAGAACTTGACCAGGATTCCCAGAAATGTATTGGACTGCATTCAGTATGAAATAGATTCATGCTTCCTAGAATTCTTTTTGTTGTTCTTTTAAAAAAGGAAATCAGGCAATAAATGCATCTGTGTATGTTTGCATCTGGGCTTATTTTCAAAATTTTGGCTTTCAGGCCTTTTTTCTGGTCCCCCATATGAAGCATAAACATGAGACAAACAATTAGTTTGTTCTCTTTTTTTTGTATTGGAAAAATGATTATATAGTGGCCAACTTGTCCATATTTGGTCTGATAGTGAACTGACTGACCCCAACTAATTTCATAGTACAAAAAACTGGGATTGTGATGTGAATAGGACACCAAATACAGAAAATCTGGAATAGAACTCCATGTTATCTGTGTGTATGGTCTTCTAACTTTGGATTTGAGCCTCCTGCTGTTAGTAAACTGGAGGATAGTGTTGATAAAAAAAGGTTATAATGTTTTATGAAAAGGATGATTATGTTTTGTTAAGATATTTTGCTCAATGGTATTTTTATGATGCTTTACAGATACTACCCTCCTAATGAAATGTTTGGATAGCTATAAATTTAGTAAATAAGCCTCTTATTAATTCCTAAATTATATACTTAATAAGAACATATCTTCTTATTTAGGGGGATGATGATAAACTATTTGCCTGGGTATCTCAGCAGAATATTTCTGAGAATCTGGTTATTTTGTTTTGTATATTTTATTTGTGGGTGAAGTAGTTTATATCCATTCATCCATTGCAATATGTCATGAACAGAAAACAAAATGACAAATCTGTCATTCCCTCTGCAGTTCTCTTTACTTCCCTTACTAGGTGCAATTCTGTGAAGAGTTAGATGGGTTTTGTAGTGACAAAAAGCACATGCATGGCTGGATCATTAAAAAACATCTGAGGTCAGAAATCCATGCCTCTTACTGCTCCTGCCTATCACCAAAGCCTGTCTATCCTTCCTCCCAGCCTCCCAACACTCCTAGTCAGTAGGAATGGCAATGGCAGAGTGTCTGCTGAGCAGCTGATCTTGGAAGCTTCCCTGTACAGACTTCTATTCCTTTGCTTATACCAGAAGCAAGAGTTTTCGGGCCACATTTATTACCATTTCAGGGATTTGTGGTAACTTGTTAGGGTGCAAGTGGCTCAGACAGACTTGCCAGAGACCAGCTCCTACTGACCACTTGTGCTGAAGACCAGTCTTTTGCAGCCCTCCTGGTGCTATTCCTATGTTTTCCTCTCCCTTCTTTTACTGGAAGTGGAGAGAGTTGAATTACATGAGGATTTTCTGGACAGCTGTATATTTAGAATTTGGTCTAACTAATTGGTATACTCTGAGCAACAAACCTTGGGTTTTTTCATGCAGTGCAGGGAGCTGCAGAAGTTGCTGTGCATGTGGCACTTTGGGTTTTCAGTCTCTGTATGGTGTAGGTCTGACATCTGACCATCACCAATAGATAAAATCCTATATGGTGTAGGCTAGAGTAGGAAATAAAAACCTGAAAATATATGATAATTTATGCTTTAAAATTTAAATACTTCTGTTTCCTGGAATCACAGTTTCTAATCTTGTGGAGGTAAAAAGCATGTAACTGTTTGACAGCAAAGATTATATACCCTTTTGTGCTTTGTGAAGTGCTACATTTTAGGATGGAATTTCCCTTCCTTCCATTCTCTATGCCACTTTCTCCATCTAAAGAGATGGCTCCTGAAAAAAAAGTGGTGAAGTGATACACACATTGTCTATCAGCAACTTGGGGATCTTCTGAGCAGACCATAATAATGTTTGACACATGCTTTAGAACCCTTTAGTTTTAGATTTAGAAATCTAAAAGTTTCAGATTTTTTTTTTCCTGCTGGCATCTTCCAGGATTCCTGAATTATTAAATCCAACCTTTTATTGCTTTCTGAAGTTAAGTCTCTAATAAGAACATAACACTTGGCAAACTGGCAACAGAGTTCCTTTTTAATAGCAATAGCTTGTGCTCAAGTCAGGTCCAGTTCCTACTGTTGCCTTCTTATAGAACTGAACAGGAAGAGCTCCAGAGAGCTGATAGTGTGATGCCATGTGTACTGTTGGACATGGACATACTCCATGTATGTGTGTGTAACACTAACATGGCACAAACTGCAACTGGCAAGTATTTGAAGGGTTTTGCCACTCATTCACTGCAGATGTAGTGCCTAGAACCCATATCTATATGTAGAAAAAAAATATATGGGGAACACCCTTGTAATTTCAAGGTTATGTGGATCTTAAGCATATTTGGCTGAGCTTCAGCCCCTTTTGTACAGTCCTTGTGTTCTGTCAGAGCTGCACCAGTGGCCAGTCATTGCAAGAGTAATCAAGCAGGATGAAGAACAGCTAAAAACTGGGATGTTTGGGAGGTCTGTGGCTGAGTGCAGCTTTCCTTTCTTTTCCTTCCCAGCAGTCAAGCCATGATTTAGACTGGAAATAAAAAGACTTTGTCCTTAGCATGTACTGCTTATAGCACAGTCTTTAGGGATGTAGAAAACAGGGGCACTTTTACAACAAGGGGGAAAAAATGAATGTGACCTCAAAATTATCGTAATTTAGGTCCAGGAAGACACATAAAGTACATTTTAAAGAACGTGAATAATGATGTGAATTAGTTATTTTAATATCTTCCAAGTGTACTTCATTTTGAATGATATCCTCTGATAGCATACACATGGTAAGGTATAATTGAAAAAACATGCAGCTGTATGGTTGAATGCAAAGTATAAATATACAGCTGCTAGCAGGTCAGAAGTCAAACTAGTAAAGCATATGCCAAATTCCCTTAGGGATCTCATTAGTGCATGATTGAATATACATGTAGAGGCTAAATGAATATCACTGTTTGGGTCTACAGTGGATGAGACAATGACTAATCAATTGTAATTAGGGTTAGATGCTATTATTGACCCACATGTCTAGAATTAAATGCCCCACTTGGAGATTTCTGAGGAACTGAAAAATTTATATGAATCTGTTGATGATAGGAGGAGCATTTGAAAAAATATTCTGAGCATAATTGCAACATTTTTTAAATGGAATGTCACTGGAGTCATTGCAAGCCAAAGCACTGAAGAATTCATTGTTAGTCCTAAGATTACTCTTGGTCCAGGAAAAAATCTGTTGGATATTGTGGGTCTGGGTGTAGTATCTGAACATTGATATAATCATAGTTAGGCCCATGTTCAGCTCCTCCCTAAAATAGCAGCTACTTACTTTCTCTCCTCCACCCTTACTGCTGCATTTTCATCATAACACACTGAAATAATTATGGTTTAAAAAAAGAAAGCTGTAAGTTTATCAACAGCTGAATTCTGTTGATAAATCAGAGAAATTTTTAAACATGTCTAAAGGAATTTGGTTTTTCTTTCTGTCTGGAATCCTCCTTATTGCTCTTGCTCAGCTTTCTTTTCTGTAGCTTTCTCTTCCACAGTGTCAGCACCTTTCTGTTAGAGACAAGCATCATCAACCCCCAAAATATCCAACAGCTCTGGCTCATGTAGGGACTGGTAGGAGTCAATGTACAAACTCAAGATCATGAACTGCCATTATTTCTCCTTTTCCTGTGAAATGGAGGAATTGAGGTGGCAGGGACAATCAGACACCTCCTGCCCACCCCCAGCAATGCTGTGGCCTTGGCAAGCATTGTCTTTTGCCTTTCTGCCCCTTTGGATGAAATTTGGGATTTGGCATTCTTTGATGGGTCTTCTGCATTTGATGATAGTACAAATGTTTTATGTTTGATGAATAACCTCCCCCACTCTTTTTCCAACTTGTTTTTATTCTAGTGCTCACAGTATATATACATACTTGAACAGTCACCTGGATCTGATTAAGAAATCTTTGCCTGTGGGTTTCCTCACTGTTGATTTTCATGTTTGGCCAGATTTCCATGGTAACAGATCTCCCTTAACAGATCTGACATTAAAGGGCATGGTAAGAAACAGCCTGTCTTTGCAAAAGGTCAATACAGGGTAAAAAAGAAAAAAAAGCAAACAACAAAACTTCAATTTTGAGCGTGCTCCTCCTTAGCTATGTAAACCATCCCATGGGATTTGGGTTTCTTGCTGCATTTTGAAGTGTGCTGATGTTTCTGTAGAAACCCAGAGCTCGTTGTAGTTGAGGTATCACTGCAGCCATGTTTATTTTCTAAAAATCTGGGCAGTGTTCTGTGTGTCCCAGCATCCCATTTCAGAGCACTGACTGGCAGCATGTGCTGTTTTTCACTCACCTGTCTACCAAATTTTGCATCTGTTGCAGTGAATTTCAACACAAATTTGGGTATGCCTGTCTGAGAAAGGAATGAAATATTATGAGGAGAGATTGCTTGTTTTATACAACAAGCAACAAGCTTGTTTTATACAATGTGCAACTAGCTACATGTTCAGTTGAGTTGCTGGGTAGCAAATTTCAATAGGAACTGAAAAGCTCCTTTGGTTGCTGTTAAAAATGCTCTTAAGATTGGAAATATTTAACCACGCTTCTTTGTACTTCTTTGTTCCAAAGTTAACCTGATCTCATTCTGGCTTGTGGTTTTAAATTTGCTACTTTTGGAACTTGAAGGAATTGAAATATTGTGTTCTGTACAAAGAAATTTTCAGAGCATTACAGTGTGGGACCAGAAAGAGCAGCGTTTAGAAGGTCATCAGAGAACCTCTGCTGGAGAGATTTTCCTCTCATCTTTAAATGTTTGGATATTTCTCTTTACTGACCTTCATCGTGGTAAATTCATTAGGTCACAAGCCAGGATGTTACTGTGCAGAAGTGTAACAAGAATATCATAATGCTGTAATTTAATGATACCAAAATATCTGCAGAAAAACCCAACAACAAAACCCATGCAAAAATTTACTTCAAAATAGCATATCCTCCTCCAAAGGAGCATCTCAAGCTACTCACCAGCACCTAAATCTGCATTATTCGAGGCTGAAATGGGAGAGAGTAGATGTAAGCACTGCAACACATTTTAAACCACAAACGAAAGAAACATCAAGAAAAAAAAATCAATGGCTTTTATATTATTGGGTCCTAACAATATATGTATTATTTTATGAAAGAATTACATGCTGCAGCAGAATCAAGAATTCCTTGGTAAGACAGCTGTATGCAAATATTGGTAATAGCACACATTTTTTTTTGCCACAATTATGGCTACATTCAGGTTTTGCCTGTCCTGATATTAATCCAGAGTAACTACAGTTCAGTATTGATTTATATCACAGTAAAGGAGGTTAAGATATAGCCTTTAATTATTAATTCTGCTTAAGTGTTAGGGTGCTTGGAAGGGAGGGGGAGAAATGCTTTTAAAAAGTTATTTTTATGTAATAGCATTTTCATATTATTACATTAAATACATTCACAAGCAATATCTTGAGTCATGACATAAAACTGTCAGAGTTAATCTATCTCTAATCCCATACAATATGTTGTTTGTTCTTTATTTCTTTGCAAGGGCAAGAACAACTTATGTGGTTTTTCCCCAGATCAGGAATAACATGTTTAACATAACATTATGTGTACAGCTCACAAAAGCAGGGCTTAGAATTAGTACTTAAAACTTGTTACAACAAGAAACCGTAGAAAATAATAGTGCTTTACTTTGGCTGGATTTATACCTTTTTTTTTTTTTTTGATCTTTGCACAGGTTGTTGGACTGACATTATCTCAGGGTCTGGATGAACTTGCCCTTATCTACTTGGCCACGATTCAAGCCATTGCTGTAAGCCATTTTAAGTGCATAAAAGAATAAATTAATTGTCTCATGTTCTGTGGCAGAGTGATCACTCCCTTCTGCTAAACAGATTTCTAATAATAGATGAATTCACTTAATGGACTTCTTAAAGGAGCAAGATGCTGTTTACCTACGTTGGTGACTGCTCCCTAGTGTAGGGTAACAGACATGCTGTGGAGAAAATGTTCCCCTAAAAAGTGCTCTCCTTATGGCAATTCTGTAAATGGAGTTTTTGGCCTTAGTGCAGAGGTGAGGCAGGAGGCTGGTGCTATATGGGGCAGTGTTAGCAACATGGGCTGTCTGGAGGGAAGCTGAGAGAGTGGGGGATAAACAAAAACCTTTGGTAATTTTATGAAAGAACTTGCACTCCCCTAAGATACCTCGGCTCCAGATTGCTCCTAAATCCATGGATTTCTCCTGCTTGCCTGTGAGAGGACTCAGAACTCTGTACTGCAGCAAGTCTGAGTGGGTCAGTTCCTAACACCACAGACCCAGCAGACCAGATTTCATTTCTGCCTTGGTTTCCCTGCTGCAGGGGAAGAAGTTGCCTCGTGTGTAGCTGTGTTTCTCTAAAAGCAGACAGAGGGGCTGTCTATGAAATATCCTCAATGTTTGCTAACATGCAAAGTTGGGTGATTTTACTGGAATGATTTTGTTCCTTCCCTACTTTTCATTGGAACCCGGAATTTCCAGTTCCAGTTCTGTTTTGAAGTGAAAACCTGAGTCAAAGAATTTGTTTGGAGACCCTGGTGCAGGGTATAATCCAATGGGACATACTCTCCCTGAGTATTTGGGGACCAAAATTAGCATTCCTTTGACATCTTTTTTTTTTTGTTTGCCTTGTTGTTTTGTTTTTTTTTTTCAATAAGTTTATTGAACTTGAAGGTTTTTTGCAAAATATTAACAGTTTGATGAATTGGGGAGTTTTCCTGACCAAACTCTGTCCAGTTGGAAAACTTCCAAACTCCTCTACTGGTTAAACAACAACTTTGCTAGGCTGGGTCAGCCATCTGGGATATAGAGGGTGGGCGGCTGCTGCTGTAAATTTACTGTGAATTATACATCTTATGTGTCAGCCCTCCCCCTTCAGCAAATAACAAGAACTTAACCCCAGCCTGGAATTCATTGTTGTGAGTTTTGATCCTTTTTAAGATGAATGTAGCTTGGTTATACCTGATGCTTTGGTATAATCCCACCATTTAAATCAGAATGTCTAGGAGAGTATAAATAATGCTGGCGACTGATACTGCCCCCTGAAAGAAACTTTCCAGTGTGGAACAGGTGCTCCCTCATTATATCCTGCTAACGAAGTGGAAATGTTCTCTGCTGGAAATCCTGGGAAAGTCACCTATTATCTCATTATATGACACAACTCAAAATTTTATTACAAGATACAAATAGTGTATTGAACACTAAATTCAGCATCTGCATATCTTTTCAGTACCTAAAATTGCACTGATTGTGAGCTTCACTAGAAAAGGCCATGCCATAGTTCTCATTGGAAGTTAATACAAATTTGCTTTTTCTTAGAAACTGTTGAAAGAGTAGCTAGAAATAAGACAGACTAGACTTGGATTTGACTTGATATATTTACTGACTGCTAATGCAATACCTAGGAATTTAATTTTTTCTCCCATACTCCCATCATTCCCAATTTTATCTTCCTTTTTGTTGAAGGAAACAGTTCTTGTTTAGGACAGCCCCCATCCTGTGCCATTTGCTGTCCTCAATAGGTGCAAGATAGACTTTAAACCTAAGTAAGAATCTTGTTAAAAGTGTGGGCCTACCCACAGAATGTTAATCTCTGGTTTTCTTTTCATCAGGAGACGCTGTTTTTCTTTTTATATAAAATTTGCATTTGAAGCCCCTCAATTTGCATTTTCTCCAATCCAGGATTAAATTAGTTCCCCCCCACCCACAGTGAAATAAGTCTGGTTTTAATTTAAATTGCGATGTGAATACAATTTTCCAGGCAGGTAAACACAAAATCATTTTCACAGCATGTTCTTTCTCAGGGTCTTTGACGTGTGTATGTTGTGAGAGAAGTTGTTAATAAATTTGAATTTCAGAAGTAGGGAAAGAGAATATCCTTTTAAATATTCATTGCAAAACGCGATGCAACAGTTAGACCGATGAGAACACGATCAGAGATGTAATTGTGGCCGTCAAGCCCATTCTGAGGAGACAGACTCTTTTTAGAGCAGCTTATTTTTCCATAATTAAAACTGTGGCTGTGTGATTTGGAAATCAGCCCTCTGTGTCAATAGGGAAGCGATGGATTTAGTCAGCTGGTGTTGCGGCTCCTGAAGTTCCTCATAACCGCTTGCCTGAGAAGCCAAAATACATTTGAAGGCCTACCCAGGATGGTGCCAGTCATTCATAGTGAATGTCTCCAGTCTGATGAAACTCAGCTAGCTTCAATTTTCAGTAGCTTTTACTTGAAGAGGTGTTTATTGCAGGCTGCAGACATCTTAATGAACTTGCAGCGTAGCATAAAGAAAACTTCAGTGACGGTTCGTGAAAACTTTGATCAGGTTGTGTTTTAAGATGAATTGGCCTACGAAGAGTCTGTTTGGGTGAGACTTTTGGCTTGAATTTGGAATTTTGTCAAGTCTGAACTTCAAAATTGACTTCCAAAGTATAATAAAGAGCTGGGAATTATTTCTGAACAAATGTTTTGTCAAAGAAATGGAAAATGTGCTTGGAAGAGAAAAGTGGGAGAAGGTTGAGCTTCAGTGAGTAGTTGGAAGCAAGCAAAGCAAACAAAAAGAGAAAAGATATATATATATATTTTTTTAACAGCAAAGCATTTGCTTTTATCATTCACAGAGCTGTTCTAATTTGAGTTTCTTAGAATGGAGACTGTAGCTGAAAAGTTAAAAAATATGCCTACGTTTTTGGTGTTTCAGTTAATCCAGGCATGAAACGGAACATTTTATTTTGCACAGGGCAAAGGCCAAGAGAAATACTTAAGCCAGTACAAAATTCTTCAGGCTTTCCTTTTTGCTGAAAAGACAGAAAACTCAGGGTTTGATTTACTCCTTTTTTTCACTCTGTTTTGCTATTTGCCTTCAGAATTGAAACCTCTTTACTGAGAGTGATGTTCAAATGCTGATACAAAAGTAATTAGAAGTTTTTCATAGGGATATCTTTGCCTTGTAGGTTAGAGTTCTGTGTTTGGGAATTTATTGCATCTTCTCAGAATCCCTGTCTTCACCCTTGATAGTATTTCCCCATAAGTCCCATTTCACTGTGCTGTCAGTCCTTCAGCCAACCCTAGGATGTTGATTGCATTATGCTGTCTCTGTGTACTTCCTAATTCTTTGATTTTTCCAGTTCTTAATTATACCTGTTACAGGCTGGAAGCAAAGCAGAGGCTCTATGTACCCCTGCAGGTCTGTTCCCAGCCCTCAAGGTACTGGTAGGGACAGTTAGTAGTCTCATTCTTTATAGCAAATTGTGCTTTCAGATCTGTTCCTCAGACTGCTTTCCTGTGCTCATCTCTTGTGTTTTTTTGTGTCTTTTTTTTTCCCCTCCCCTTTATGAAGTTAGGAACAAGACATATTTTGGAAACTATGCAGGCTGCAGGGCATGATATCAAAACGCTGTTTCTGTGCGGTGGGCTGAGCAAAAACCCTCTCTTTGTGCAGATGCATGCTGACATTACTGGTAAGTTGGAGGAAGTGTGGGGAAAGGCCTGCAAACTACTTTATTTTAGGTGGTTAAATACTTTGTCTTTGGATAAATAAATACTTTCTTTATATAGAACTGTATTTTGCTGGTTGGCTAAAAAGTGTGTAATGAAATGTTACTTCCTGCAAGATTGGATTTCCTGAAATATAAAGTCTTGAATAACACAGAGATGCAGTGCAAACAAAGCTCATACTTCATATTGTTAGAAGACAGAAACTTCCAGCATGATTTCCAATCTTCAGATCTAACACTTACAGGTTTTTAAGGAAAGTGTGATAGAGTATGAAAACTTCGTATGGAATTTTAAAAAGCAGTATGTACAGATTACATGTCAGAGATGTTTCTCACTATTAGGTTTCAAAAACTTACCCAAAACGTGCTATAGAAATTGTTCCTTTCAGATTACAGTAAGTTGATTAGGTGAGGATAAACAATAAGTTGATTAGATGAGGATAAAGCCCAGTACAATTTGTGAGCATGGTTTGCATAAGTTACGTTGTACTGAAACCTCTGTTATTGTCATCCTTCTGTTGGACTTCCCCTGACATTTCCTGCTCATGCTAGACATTATATCCATTATATACAACATTGCTTTTCTGAATTACTTCCAAGTCTGTATCATTAATACAATTTAGAGGATCCTGGATACAGTACCATTGCTAGATCCTGGCTCATGCGTGGTATTACAGTTGATTTTGTAGAATTCCAGATGGGTGGAAGGCCCTGGGTATGTGGTTCTTCCAAAAGGAGGTCTCAGACTTACATGGTATCTTTGGTCTCCTTTTAGCCTGTGTGTGTTGTATATCTTAGCACACCTGTGGGTCAGTTGAATAGACTTGAAAAAATGTGGAAAAAATAACAAAATTTTGTGTAAAGGACTTCAGAGACTTCAATGTGTTTTGGGTATATTTCAAATTAAGACCAGTTGAGCTGACAGGAATAAAGTCTAAGGCTCAGAGCTGGAGCATCTGGTCTAGACATCTGACTTGCCCTAACATCAAACTCCACTTTATAACCTTGATGCAGGAGGGAAGATGAAAATATACTTTATATACTTACATGAGATGAAGACAGAAATGGAGAAGATAAAAACATAATGCCCGTTTACTTAAAAAATTCTAAATAAATTTTAAAGTGATGGTTTCTGTTTGTGAAAAATGATGTTGTCGAGTGTGTTCCTTTCCTTAGAGAACTGCAGAGTTTTAGGTGAATGTCAGCTATGTGTAGAGTTAGGATGCTGGCTCACAATGTGTACAAGAAAAGATCTGTGAAAAGGTATTCTGATTAAAATGTAATCAGCAGTTCTTTGACTGTAACTAATGGCCAAGTACAATTCAGTACAAAAAGGCCTTTTTGCAGTCTGGAGTTCTCCCCCATTTGTAGAATCGGTGACTGACAAGGGGTGTCAGAGTTCATCTAACTGAAATGCTCTCAGTTGTGTTGAACTCATTAGAGCCTATCAGATAAAATAACTCACATTCCAGGATCAATCCCCCTTTCTTTCCCAAAAAGAAAAAAACCTGAATATATTATTGTTAGCTGCAAATGCCCATGACTCAGCCATGCAGACATCCAATAGATAATTTCGCAGGCCACTTAAAAAGTATCTTGATCTTTTTTTTGTTTGCCTAGTAAGAATTCTGTATTCATTCTGATGATGCAGGAAATGTGCAGTAAATTTTAGAGCACACTGAAAATTTCTTACTGCTTCAGTGCCTAGCAAAGAGCTGTGCAGCTCTAAGCTTGAGTTTTAGATTTTCTCTCCAAAGTTGACCCAGGTCTTGAGACCATCTGAACTGGAGCAATGTTGAGGTGACAGGTCCTACACTGATGTTTCGAAGGCAGATTTCTTTGTCAAGAGAAATGTAAGGAATGCTGCAGTTACACTGTTTTGCTGCTTTTTGTTGTTCTAGAAATCAAACAACAATGTCTCACTGTATGCACCTTCTGTCCCCGTCACGTTGCCTCTGCTAACTATAGGAAGAAATGGCTTAAAGGCCACTGTGGTACCTTTATGTCACTCAAAAATGGTTGTAAGGAGCTTTGCACTGATAGATCAGTACACGATTGACATCCTGGGACTGGCTCCTTGGGGTGCAAGATGAATTTATTTTGTGTCAATAGTTGTTTCTTGTAATAATAATTTTAATTTCTCATTTCGTAAAGTGTGTATTTGCCTTTTCCTCTATAGGAGTTGTCCATGGCTCACTTTAGATCTTCTTCCAAATTTCAGCTCCTTCTGATCTTACAGTTGGCTCTCGGGAGCAGCATTTTTTGGGACATAACCTCATTGAGGCTATTCACAGAAAGAAGCCCTCCTCCCACCTCTGTGCTTGCATCATCAGTCAGTCAATGAAATTATCTCCATAATGGAAGTTTAGACACATGCCAAATACTGTATGAATACCAAATTTTTTAGCTGACTGAGGATAAGCATCTAAAGTGCAGCTAGAAAACTATATAGACTTTTTTAAATTTTGATTTTTAAGGAGAATTAAGAAAGCAAATTTTATTTATTAGTCTTTTTCCTGCTGTTTTTACACTAATAATAGAGGTCCTAGAAAGCCCTGTGGTGACCAAGGGATGTATGTTTTCATGGCAGTACCCATGGGTGAAGCAATAATTTTTAATTCTGCTCAGGATGTATATTGTGTTTGTTTGTTTCTTTTCCGGTGTTTTATTCTTGGTTTTGAGTATCTTGCACAATTTGGAAAACAAGTTTTTTCTTATTATTATATACATAGCTTGTGAAAGTTTACTAGTCATGTTTTCATGTCTTCCAGCAAAATCAGACTGGCTTTGTTTTGACTGTATATTTAAAAACAAACAATCTTTTTGTTAGTTGCAAAAGAAACAAAAGGGATACCACCCTGTTTTCCCCTCGAGGTCAACTTTTAATAGGCATGTGGAGCTGGAGGGTGTGGGTAACGGGTTTGTACCAAGTTCTTTGAGATAAAAAGGCAGTGTCAGAGATCTGGAGGTTTGTTCTTTGTATGCTTTATGTTCTACATTAATGTTTTCTTGTAAATGTTTTATTTGAATTCTGCATTTTTCATAGACCCAGGAAGAACAGAGCAGAAAGATGTACATTAATCTACAGTAGACTGTAGTTCTGAATGGGTTGTGATACATGGTTTTCAGGTTCTTTTTGAATCAATTTTTTTCTTTGTGCTTTTATTTATTTATTTAAATATTGTGTCTCTAGTGCAATACTGCTATATTCTTCCTAACAGAGGCATGGGGTTTTTTTTGTATAGGCAAGCCTGTTGTCCTGTCCAAAGAAGTGGAGTCTGTTTTGGTGGGTGCTGCTATTCTTGGAGCTTGTGCTTCTGGGGATTTTGCATCCATACAGGTATGCAATGCCTAATTTTATTTTATTTAATTTATTTTCAGTTTTAATGCATTTTACGCTTTGACATTTGACACCATGCACAGACTTTAATTCAAGTGGAAAAATTTGTTCCTTCTGCACAGCCGGACAAGAGCAAGTATTGCTTTCTCTCCACCCTCTCTTTAACTCTCTTTAACTGACACTTTAGGTGTGTTGACGATTCATTTACTTTTGAACTGTAGGGACACACAGGTAGAAGCTGCTGTCTATGAAGTTAGGCCACAGGATTTTACAGACTGATCCTGCAAGAGGCCACAATTTCAGATGAGCTGTATTTGTCCTACTTTCCTTCCTTCTTATTGAGGAATGTTAAACATAAGCAACAACACTATACTATTTATGCTGTACAAAAATGACACACCTATACCCCTTGTCTTGCCCACAGTGAATGCAGAGTTAATAATGAGGATGGAACTTTGTTTATTCATGTTACTTCAATCCATTAACAGCTGTAAAAGTAGCAGTAAGGTTTTTATGTTGAGTGGCTCAGCCACAGCATGACTTAGCTGCATTTATAGGAACAACAGTAGTATAGAGAAACCCAAAGAAGGGTCTGAAAGCCCTAAATCTTATCTTTTTGCACCTGGCAATTCCACTAGTCTAAGACATGTCCTCTCCTCATGCCACACAAGGACACTAAACAGTGCACTGCATGCAGTTGGAAACACTTGTTTATCAGGATGGTCTCTGGAAACACTTTTCTTTATAACATCAGACACAGGTATTTGCAGATTTGCCTTCCCTTACTTTTTTTTTTTCTAACCTATCTTCCAAAACAAACCTTTCTTGGAGGTACTGCTGCAAACATTTAGTATTGCTGTAGTCTTTGCAAATAATAGAGGTTATTACCTGTCCTCTAGCAGATGGTTGGTGCTTAATTATTGTGCTTTCCAAAGCTCTTTGTTTGCTCAGTCTAACAGTAAAGGAGAAAATTGGTGATTTTTTTTTACCAATAACCTCTTTCTTTATGTCCATGTTTTTTCGAAAGGGGAATTTTTACTGTATTTATCCTAGGGACTGGTCACATTTCTCAGAATGATTTTTGGACATTTCCACTTAATGTAAAAAATCAAAACACTTGCAAGATCTTTGGTTTTTGTGGGTTGGCTGCTCTCCATTTCCTAAAACTCAAGCATCTTTAGGACAGCTTGGAAATAGCTAAAGCCAAGATCCCTCAAAATCACTTCTGGTAATCCTAGACCAGCTTTAATGTGCTCTTCTGCTGAAAAAAGGACTGGCTGCTGAACAGACACATCAAACCCACTGGTGATAAGCTTTAGCAATAGTGCTGCCAGGCTTCTGTCAGGGCATCTTGTATGTGCCTGTGTCCTCTGTAGTGTGTGCACAGTGAGTTTCTTTATGGGGGGCTGAGCTGTTCTTGGGTCTGCATGCTCAGTCTGATGCTTTGGGGATGGAATGTGTGTTACAGGTGGGAGCTGACCTGCTCCTGCATTCTGTCCATGTGGACAACAGTGCTCATTGTCCTGGCATTGGCAGTCATCTAGGGAGGACCCAACTCTATGGTAACCTCATATACTAATTAGAGTTTAAGCATAATGGTTAAAAAATGTTGGGAGCTGGATGGGATTTCCTTAGGGGTAAGCATGTGGCTGCGGTGGTTGCTGTTACTCTCGTACTCCTGCACTGTCCTGATGCCTACTCCTGTGGCACTCAATAGCTGGGATTTGGAAATGGGGAATTATCTGCTTCAGAAATATCTTGGAGGACAGTTTTTCCAAGGGCAGGCAACCTGCTTACCTACACACCACTGGATGATGAACCCAGTTGCAAGTGTGTATGAGATAAGAGGACTCTGACCCTTCACTTTCTTGGGCACTTGCTCATAGTGTCTTGAACACTGAAGACCTTTTCTTCTATCCTTTGGTATCCCTAAATAAGTTTATTTTCACAAAGAAAGAATCACCAATGAGCCTTCTTTCTTTTTTCCCTTTTTATACTACAGCAGTGACTGATTTGTGGCATGTAGCATTTTGTTCTTAATTTTCGTGTATTTTTATTCCTATTTTGAGGGATTTGTGGAGTGAATTCCTTCTGTTGACCACATCTGTGTTAGTACCAAAATTCTCAATATTCTGAGCCTTTACAAGGAACATTGGAAATGAAGGTAATTGCCAAATTTGTAACCATACAGGTTATTTTGCTATATTCTAGTGTGGTTTTGAAAGCCCAAGCCCCTTGAATTTCATCTTTAGGTAATTCTATCAAGAAAAGATTTACAACCTCCCTCTCTCATGCCTGGTCACCATATGTTATTGCTTCAAAGAATGTTGACTTCCTTATTTTCCTCTTCATTTACTCTCCCTGCATTTTTCCCCTCTGTGGTAAAACTGAATTAAAACAAGTGGTCTATCCAAAACTAAAAACCAACATGCAGCAGAGTGAGTTCTTCCCCATTTCAGCTTTTGTTTATTTAGTCTCCAGAATATCTGAAAAGAGGAGAAAATCTTCTGAATGTCTTCTTGCAGTTTTGTGGTATCTTTTCACCTGCCCCTACGTATGCTATACCTGGTTATTTTCAGTGTATTGACTGTTGTGCCTGTGAGCTGTAACACAGCCTGGCTGGGTCACAGAGGACAGTGCTAGGTAAAATAGTGTGAAATAAGGATTTCTGAAATGCACACAGTATTTTTGGGTTTTGGATTTTTGAAATATGTGCTGCATTGAATGAAATAACCTTAACTCTGCTGGCTTAGATGGGTCAATTTATTGCTTCTAGTCATTCCTCTCATGCTGAGCAGCAGGATTCTGGGTTTCTGTGCTATTGTTTCTCTTGTAAAAATATAGTTTCCGGTTTAGCAAGCCAGCAATTCCTTCTCAGTAAAAATGTTCAATAAATAAATGTCAAAGTTTCCAGTATATCCTCGTTACTCTGCCTCACTTGGATGTAATTGAAAATGGGAAGAAGGTGCTGTTTGATTTGGCAGTCATCCAGCTTTTTTGCTTTTCCTTTTTTTTTTTTTTTTTTTTTTTTTTTTGGATAACCTACTCTTTGGGACAAAGCTGTACACCAGGGAACAGGATTATTACCTTGTAAAATCCCACAGCCCACTGACTATTCCTTAATTGCATATTAAAGCAATTAATAAAATTACCTGTATGAAACCAGATTACCAGATTTATTTTGGATTTGCTATCTTAACGTGGGCCATTGCTACTGGCTTATACAGAAGAGAAGAAACTTCATGTGATTTACTGTGATACCTCTTACTGGTTAATTTCTGTAATCAGCTTCTGTCATAATTTTTGGTGTAAAACATTAGCTGTGAATTAGTATCTACATGACTACAAGATTTATCAGGTATAAAATTGACTTTTAAGGGAAATGTCTTCTTTAGTTTTTGTTGCTTTGCAAGTTGTGGCACATCCTTCAAAAAGAGATTCATGGAATGGTTTTGGCTGGAAAGGAGCTTAAACATCATCTAGTTCTATAAAGTTGATTGGAGGTATATAAAAATCAGCCAGATTCTATAGAAAGAGGGGTTAGGTAATTACCTAACGTGAATTAGCTGAATTATTTAGCAGCAGTAGCAGCTGAGCAACTGAAGTAGCTCTCAGGTCCAATTTTCTATGCCTGGAAGCAGCCCTAGAAGCACTGTGGATCAAAGTCATCTGTCTTGCCTTCAAGATAACAGGCAGAGTGTCCCCAGCTATGAGGGAGATAGACTGCAGGCAGAGCTTTGAAGTTATGATGGTGCAGGGCAAGTTCTTTATTTAAAACTCTCTACTAAAGGAACTCAAAAGATGTTTGTTTGTGCATTATTTGATTGTGCTTAACATGGAGACCTTTCAGTTGTCTAAGGAAGCTGTTAGGTTGTATAGCATGGAGGATAAAATCAAATCAGAAACCCCACAGGTAACACAAGTTTTATAAAGATAAGGCAGGAAGAACATGTGATACTTAGTGTATTGGGCTCCTAACAATGAAAATATCATAGAATATCTTGAACATAAAGAAGTTCATTAGTTCAATAGCTCATCCACTACCTCAGTAATGCACCAACCAGTGATTATGTATGGACATTTCATAAGAACACCCATAAGTAGTACTGGAATCTATTCAGCATTTCTGCTGACAGAACTGGAGAGGCTTGGGCTATTTCCATTCTGGACCAGACAGTCTCTGGTGTAATTTTCTTCCACTTATTTCAATGGACACGCTTCAGTTGATGGTCTGATCCTCTATTCCTTTTCCAAAGCATTACCTGTCAGGTCATGGATTGAAATTAATACAAGTGTCTTGCTGTTTTCCATATTTTCAAAAGCAAGAACCAAGTGAAAGATCAGGTTGGGGGTAGTTTTTTCCTTAGAAATGGTAATAACCTGGAAAATCAAAAGAGGAAATAAATAGACTTCTGCCTGTTGAGTTGGGGAATGTTGCCTTCCCTCATCTCATTAAAAATTCAAAGCACTCTTGTTTTTGAACAGGGTGAATTAGTTATTAAGTGCTATAATCAACTTGTGTAAACATAATATTGAAGGAGTGCAGCAAATTAATCGCTTCATTGGCTTGCCTTGCCCAATTAATGCACCTTTTAGTAAAGGCCTTCCTGCCATGTTGGGATGGGTTTTTCTCCTGGTCCCTTAATCAGAAGATTTTGGAAAGAGATGTTTGTTCTTAGGCATCGTTCTGTACATGTCACACAAGGAGTGTGAAGGTGCTGTGATCTTGTCTTTCATTTCTTCAAATGCTCCAAATTTGTGCAAGTACAAGTTTGAGTTTGGGGGTTAGAGCAAGGCTGGCTGACAGCTTTTGCTTTTCTGAATACCTTATTGGCTGGGGATGGCTTCTTCAGCTAAGTGATGCTTTAATAAGCAGCTGTGTGATGACTGTGGAGTATATTTGCAGCTCTCCAGGCCTGGTCTCAAGGCTGTGACTCGCCAGTAGATCAGCTCTGTTCCTTTACCTCCATCCTTAGGGTTTTGACACTGAAATACATCTTTGCCTAATTGAAAGGTTGGGTTTTTTTCTTGCATAATAAAGTTAGATTCAACATGGCATGCATGAAACCACCAAGAAACTGGCAATGCCTCTGGCTTTTGTATAGAGTCAGCTGCCTTCTTACCAGAAATCTTTAGAGAAATATAGATGAGAGAGAAAAATTAGAAGGCAGTGATTTGATGGCCACTGTCCAGTTCCTTGTGGCCTAATGTTTATGGTACAAAGAGTGCCTTTTTAGTTAGCATATTTTGGCCTTACTGTCAGAAGTCTCTGCAGTAAGGGTAAAAAGCAGATGAATCACAACTACTCTTTTGCCCTAAGGATGATCCTTCTGTATTAAAGCTGAGAAATATAAATGCTGGTCTGTCTCTGCCAAGCACAGAACAAGCTTTCAATCAATTTGCAAGTGTGATTTCCCCCCCATCCCCTGCCCCTTTCTCAAGCTGCAATAAATATACAGCAGCATTTCTACTTTCTTTCAGCTGACTTTAGTGGACACTGTTTCCGTATGTCTGGAAATCCATTTTCAGTGGGAGTTTAATCACACATATGAGCACCACCACTTAGAGAGTCAAACAGCTGAGATATGGCCGGAGCTGATAGCACGATGCTTTCACAAAAGTGCTAAGAAAAGTACCCTCTGTCTTGTTGCTGTTTACTGACATGTGATACTGGTTGACATCTGTTGCCCTTCTCATTTGAGGACTGTTTGCTTTACTAACTTTAACATTTCCACATTGCTGTGCTGTTGAAGTGCAGATACACAAATCTCCTTGGAGTCCCCAAGGTCCTTTTATGAGAATAAGAGAGCAGCTATCATTTGATATCATCCTGCTGGCTGCCTTTTATATTGGAGTTGAGAGAAAAAAACTGTTGCTGTTAAATATTCTTGGTGGAGTGCAATGTCTAATGCTATATGCTGTCATACATTTGATGTATTATCAGACTGGTACATGCTGTACAGCAGTGTTTGGTTCATTGTCACAGCAGATGATTTGTAGTCCGTTTCTATCACTTGAAATCATTACAGGTAAAAACTTGCCTAAAAAAATGTCAGTTTGTTGTAGCAGGTCATATAGCTCCTGAAATGATGGATGCTCTTAGTCCATAATCCTAATGCAGAATTCTCAGTTAATGTAAGTCAGTGTTGCTCCAGGATTCCAGGGGAATGACACTGGTTTACTCCAGTGCCCTGATCCAGTCAGCACTCCAGTACATCATCTGACTTTAAAGTAGGCAAGAAGCTCAGTTGAAGATAAGCAGGACTGCCCATATGCTGAAGTACTTTACTGGATCAGAGCCCAAACAGGAATCTGACACACAGTTCACTGGTAGATGACACATCTTGAAATGATAAAGACTATTACAGCTCTTGCAATTGGTTCATATTATTACCCATTCAGAAACAAGTTGTGGATGCTGTAGGTAATAGGATACAAAGGCAGTCTCTTTTGTGAAGTGCTGTCCTTTTGTGGAAACTTAGCATGCTCTGTTTTAGATGTTATCCAGTACAGAAATATTCAGATTTGGAATTTCTGGGTAACTCTTTCATGACAGGGGGAGGCAGCTGCAGAAGGTCAGTGTAATATATTGGCTATAGTCAAACTACCTCTTTACATTAGCTGAGTATTTGGCATAGAAGAGCTAATGCTGAAGGCAACAATCCCAGAAATTCGGTACTTAAAGATGTGGCCATATTATTTTTCTAAAGTTAGGTAGTTTAATGAAGTAGCGTAGTAAAAAAATTAAATTAAACATAGCCTTTTTCTTGGGCATCTGTGGAAGGAGATGGGACACTGTGTTGGGTTGTCAGTGTGACTTACCTGTTTATTAGTTCTGTCTGAGAGTGGTGATAAAGATTTTATTGCTTATTTGTCACATTTATGGGATGGGCTGAAAAGGTAATAAAGGCCTCTCTGATGCTTGAATGACCAAAGAAATCTTTGTAGTCCCCTGTCATTGTGCTGAAGGTACAGCTGGCTTTGTGCCTTGGCATAGCTCCTTTCTCCTGAGTTCTGGACCTTGCCTGCAGATACCTGATTACTCTATCAGAAGCAACCAAATGTGTGCAAATACGATCTCTTCTGCCTGTAGACTCAACACATATATTGTCATGCCTTTTAGCTTTTAATAAACTCACATCAGCTGATGCTGTCAAAGAATAAGATGTAGTGTTTTGTTAATCTGCAGAAGTTGAGACTCTTACTAAACCAATGATATTCTTCTCATCTGTCAGGAAGCCCAAGACCTGGCAAGCAGGAGAAAATATGCTGCCTAGAATAGTTTAGGTTCTGCTGCTGCGTATTTTGGTAACAAACCATGAAATTACCGTGGTGGAGTTTCTCTAAGAAGATGTACCATTAGTTTATATTTTTTTCAAATAAACAAGATCAGCTTGCAGAAGTTTAATAATATCACAACCTTACAGTTCTTCTAGCTTCCTGGCCCTGTCTTTTATTGAGGAAAACCATAAATATGAGGAAACCATAAATGTGTCTTTATAATAGATAGATACTTTGTTTAAAATGTGTTGTGATCCATCTTTTTTCTATTTTAAGGACAGGTTTTACCCACATACTCAGAGACAGAACTGAAGTCATTTGGACCTTGGACTGCCCTTCTGTCCAGGCCAGTTATGCAGGGAAATGTGTGATAGCAATATTTTATAGGAAGGATGAGTACAAAGGAGGATACCATGGATCCTTTGTAACTGTCTGTAGCCAGAAAGGTCCTTTTCAGAATATGTCTTGCTTAAATGATGTTCAGAATGTCAAACAAGTTAAAAGTTTCTCTGCCTTCACCTCAATAGCTGAGCAGAACAACCTTCAAGTTATGCACTGGAGAATTGGAAACTCAATCTGGCTACACTGTGAGATTAATTTTCCATCTGGGATTTGCACTCTTGCTATGTCAGCACAGGGGATCAGACTGCTCTGCGGCAAAGCACAAGCATGGAGAGTCACAGTGCTGGCTGGCTGAAATGCTTGAGGGTTTTTCACAATAAATTTTTTGGAGGACATTATGATCACTTAGTTGTGGGGTTTGCTGCCAGTATTTTGTACCACCAGGACATACTTTTGCACCCTATATTTGAAGCACTCTTCTAACTTACATGTACTATGTCGTTCTTTCCTCTTAAAGATGTCTAGAGGGTTTTCTTTTTCTCAAAGTTTGCCCTAACTGTATAGTTTTACAAGACCCTGTTTACTATCTAGACATTTCCAATGCATTTCATTTCATTGTGGTTAACAGTAAAGACATTTTTATTTGTTCCCTTTCTTATATTAATGGATCTGCAATGGTAGAGGAGAGATCCGGGAACCTTTATTAGTTTTATTAGCAATAGAGGGTGTTGCTCTATTAGCATACTGGCTTTCCTCATCCTCAGAATTGGAATTAAGCTCTTGTTCCCCTTTTTTGTTCACCTAAGTCATAGGTTCTTGGTTGAAGATTTTTGCTGGAAGCTATTTCTCCAGATGTAGGTTGAAAAATACTAGAACACGAGTAAGGAGAACAAATGTGCCCACATCTTGCTGTACCTTGTAAGTGTGTATAAGCCCTAAAAGTGAGTTTGATCACCATCTTTCACAAGTGTGGTTTTCATCTAAGAATAAGTTATAGGGGATGTTCTCAATCTGTAGTACTCCTAGGGCTTGCATTCCCCTTAGCGTTACAAAAATTGAGTATCTGAATACAATTTGATCCATGGAAGGGCCTGTTTGTATGAGAGCCTGCTATAAGCTGCTGTGTTTTTGCACAGCTTCTAGATAATCCTTTACCAGGTAAAAATTTTAGGAAGGAGTGTGGGTGTGGAAGCTCTGAAGGGAGCATATTGTTTTGTGAAGGAAGAGAGTGAAGTGGTGTGGCAGACAGTCCTTGCTAGGCAGAGTGGGGAGGGGTTAGGTCTGACCATGACACTTCTTTTGGAGCTCTGGAAGCACAGGGGACCCTCCAAGGGAAAACACTGGAAAAGAAACAAATTTCTAGTCAATGTTTTCTCCTCTGAAGTTTCTCTCCACAACAAGAGTATGTGTGGAGGGCTGTACCATCACCCAGCCCAACCTCTCCCGCCAGAGTTGTGGGGTGGAGGAAGATGATGTGTCACGTTTGGAAGATCCCTTCATTGCCCAGCCCTGTAGCTCAGAACTGAATTTAATACCTTGGATATATTCAGCAAAATATCACTGAGTCCAGCAGTCTTGTGTCAGGCTCCTTTGCTTTAAAAACATCTGGTTAGGCTTGATTTTTGCCTGATTTTGCCAGACTTGTGTCTTCCTATCTGTTGTCATGAAATCACTGTTTTCTGTTAACTTTAGGTATTTATCCTGTATCTTTAGACTGAAGCAGGGGAAGAGTCTCTTACAGCAGATAACTTGAAAATGTGTTAGCCTCTAGGTTGGAAGCTGGCACTTAGCTTAGGTGCAAGAGATGAGTAATGGCCCTAAAGATGCTAAGCTGTTTGAAGCCCCTCTGATAAATGGGGTTGTTCTGTGATGAGCTTTCCTCACTTTCTTTGACTGGCTGGTATAAAAGCTGTGTATATACAAGCACATTATTCATGAGACACTGATTGTGGCTGTAAGGTCGTTTAATTTTGCAATAGTCCCATCTAAGGGATGATTCTTGCATTGCATGAAAGGGAGTCTAAGCAAAGCATTTGCTTTGTAGAACTATGCTCCTGTGGAGACACAGGATAGCCAGCACATTTGCCATAAGACTCAAAATGCCAGACTTGGGGCTTTCTGGACATGCAAGAAAAAACAGTGGACTGGCATGGAAAGAAAATAATTACACATAAGAAAGAAGTGTGGTAAAGAATGGGGCTTTTCTTTTTCAGCACTAAATTTCTGATATCCTCCCCATTTCCTTCTCCTTATTCCCACTCTGATATTGTTTATTCTTTCAACTTGTATTCGTACCACCTCCTTTTCTTGCCTCTCTCTTTTTTTTTATTTTTTCTCACTTTTTCTTCTTTTCTGATTCTTCTTTTTGATTCTTCCTCTCTTACCTATTTCAGCTTATTCCTTTGCTTGTGTTCTGTCTCTCTCTTCCCCTGCTCTTTCCATATCACAGTCCCTTACCTGTATCCTCAGGGATGGCTTCTGGCTCATTGGGTGCTGCTCCCTCAGGTCTTCTCTCAAGGCTTGTAGGACTTCAGTAGAGCATTGTGTTGTATCCTCTGGTTTATGGGTACAGCACATCCATGCAGCACTGGTTGGGCTGTGCCAGTGTTCTTGGACTGGAAAAGGAAAGATTTATGGTGGCATTGATCACAGTGCTAAAATAAACTGTTCTCCCTTAGCCAGAGGAATAGGAGTTTGTCAGTGCCAGTGCTCTGTATACAAAATGAAGGACACCAGCTGAGGAAGCCAGCTGCCTAGGCTAGCTGTTCAAGATCTGAAAATGGCAAGTCCCTAAAAGCTAAGAGCCAGAAGAAGTAATTTATATTAAAGCAAACTCTGTCATGAGTCATTTGACTTCTTTTTCTCTTACACACATAGTTTATGTCTCAGGCCTTCTAAGGCCTGAGTAACATCTGATACTCTTTAGGCTGAGACGGCTCTAATAGGAGTGGGTTCCTGCTTCCAGTTACAGTGTACCACTTAGACCTCCATTTAATTTGAGTCTTGTGTTTACAGACTGCAACTATTACTTATTTGTCATTTTTTATGGTAATAGAAAAGATTGTTTGTCTGTGATTCAGTCCCAACCATGTTGTTGAGTAGCTCTGTGCCCTCAGCAGCAGCAAAGAGGAAGTGACCCAAGAGGGGCTTTGACTTTTTGCCTCATTAATTTTTCTTATGTGGCTCAGTTGTGCAGGTCATGCAGGTCAGCAGGGACAAGAGGGGATGCAGGTCCCTGCACATCCCTCTCAGCCACTACCTCAGTCTCAGGACATCATCAGAGCAGTGCTCCACATCTTTCACAGTTTGTGTATGAGCTGCATGTTCTTTTTTTTCCCCTTC
This sequence comes from Phaethornis superciliosus, assembly GCA_023637945.1. NCBI lineage: Eukaryota > Metazoa > Chordata > Aves > Apodiformes > Trochilidae > Phaethornis > Phaethornis superciliosus. The sequence continues at coordinate 27,200,142 of JAJQWJ010000009.1, forward strand.
CCCTTGTATTTTAAAAGAGACAAGATCAAAGTGTGCACTATCTGAAAAACATAGCTTTGGGGGGTTTTTTTGTTTGTTTTGTTTTGGGTTTTTTTGTGGTCTTCTCATTTTTCTCTATCCCCTCCCTTTTGTTCCCAGGTTTTAGTTTTAAGTCTTTTCATCAGGTCCTTCAAATGCAAAAATAGTTAATTGCAGCTAGAAAAATACAAAAGGCGCATGAAATCTTCAAGCCGATAAAAATCTGAAAGATGAAAGTGAAACACAGAAAAAGTTTTGTCCCACTTGCAGCCAGTTTCCCTGCGCAAGGAGAGAACCCTCCAGCCCCACTGCTAGAAGTGACTGCACCTTAATTAAGCAGCATGACTCTTGTTCCCCCTAGTGGCTAATTACACAGGCTCTGCTTCACACCAGCCTTTCCTTTAGCTGCCTCTCAACTTCCCAGACTAATTTTCCTCCCATCCACATGTTTTTGCCATGTTTTGTAACTTTCTCAGTTTCTCCTAATTGCTGTTCTTATGATCCTGACTTCAGGAAGCATGAAAACACTCTATGGATAGATGTGACCTTTTATCTGCAAGCCAGCAATGGCATTTAAGGTTGGAGATGTTTTTGCACACATTTCAGCCATGCATGCTGGATATTTCTGCAGCAGTAAGGGTTAAGGGAGAAGGGCTTCCCTTTTTTTATCAGCATCCCTGTTCATATTGTAACTCCTCAAGTACAAACAGATACCAGTGTCCAGAAATGTTAGACACCTCAGATCAGCAGTCTTGTTTAATGTCCTTGAGATAATTAATGAATTGCCTGGCTTTACAGATAAAACAAATACCACATAAAATGTAGTGTAGTATTTCTTAGTGCCAGGGAGAAAAAAATACGACTGTCTTTTCTCATGTAGTTCTTATAAGCAGCCTGGTTATGGGTAATAATGCATATATTGGTTGAAACTCTTCAGCTGTATAAGTTCAAATCTAACTTAAGCCACGTGGCATCAAGTTCTTCTGAGGTTACCTTGATATAAATAAAAACACAATTTGCAATGGGAAAACAATGTGTGTTACCTAACAGGAGCATCAGAGTACATGGGGTTTATTCCCAGCTTTGCCCCTGACTGTGACTTTGGGCAAGTTTTTAGACTTTGTTCTTCATCCAGCTCCTTTGTGAAGCCAGTCTAGTGATGTTTAAGTGCCTCATAGGATGGTTTTACAGTTATATTAAAGGTCATAAAAGGAAAAGTGCAAAGAATGGTGATGCTGATGGTGTTGGTCTGGGGGATAAAAATAACTAAGAATGGAAAGGCAGGTAGAATGACAGCTCAGTTGCACATAACTGGAACATCTTTTGACTTCTGAATGGGTAAGCAAAGTATTTCTTTAGAACTACAACCAGTTTATTATGTGTGAGAATTTCCATTGCTCTATATATCATATGAAAGATGGCCTATCTTGTATGACATGACTCCAACTCAGAAATTTATATAATTGTTTTAATATTTAGACCATTCATGGCTTTTAAAGGTTGTTATACATATCCAATTCCCAGTTACAATGTATAACTGCACTTCATATTCAGAATTCTTGCTTTTAGAAAATATTTGGGCAAGAATGGGAGACCACATCCCTTAGAGCACAAATTCACTCACATTCTATATTGGCAATTTCTTAGGAGCAATGAGGGCTAATTAGAAATCAGTGATTTCATTCACAGGCTTACGGCTTTAGGTATCTAATGCTGTATCTAACAGGTAGCTGAGAGGCTGGGTGTTCTGTTTGCTCAAGTACAGAGCCTTCTAAATTGCAGTTTAAGACATTTGCTGGAGCCTTCTGAAAATCCCCTTTTGATGTTACCCTTTTCTGACTGCATTGGCATCAGGATTAGCAGCAACAACAGATACGTCTTGCATTGCTGAGCATTTTTTGATTTGCATCTGAAACTGCTTTGTGACAGGTCAGTAACCCAGTGAATGTAATGTAAAACATTCAGCAGGATAAGACCTCCTTGTTTTAACTGTATCCTTTTTCTTGCACGTCTGGGTTGTATTTTTTTTAATTAAGTTACTGAGTTGTAGAATGGCCTGCATTCCCTTTATTCCTGTCAAAATGAAATGACTGACAGCTTTTCAGTCGCACATGGTCCCACCGTTCATTAGAAGAGAAAGGGGTAAGATGGGATCCTACCAAATTCTTCACATATTACATAGACAGAAAAGGCTGCTGAGCCTGAGATGGCTGTGTCTTATCAAGCAGTCTGTTACTGATCTAGTCTAATTTTATAAAAATCAGCACACATTAATCTATGACCAAAAAACCCCAAGCCAGAGTAGAGCCATGTGTGTGTTTAGAGCAGTTGTATAGTAAAAGTAAGACTTTCATCAGATAAAATTGAATCTCCCTGCTCTCATTCTGTGCTTGTCACAGCCAAAGATGCACCTCTGAACAAACCTTTTTTAAAGATTTCCTATATTAGGCAATTACCAAAGTAGAAAATTGCTGCTAATGAAAAGCGAAACAAATCTGAGATCTGGAGCTGGTACAGTATTCATGCAAGTAATCAGCCTGTACAAAAGGAGCATTCATCTTGAAATGACAGAGAAGTGCTAAGGACAGGATTGCAAACTGTAAATATGTTAGCACTGTAAGCGAGAGCACAGCTTCGGCACTTGTTAGACTCATCAGCTGCTCTAAACAATATGGATCTTTGAAATGATCTCTGCTGAGATCTCAGTGCATTAGATAATGATATAGTTGTTCATTTATTTGCCTTTTTTTTTTTCCTTTCTTTTTTTGGTGTGTGTGTGTTGGTGGGTTTTTTTTTCTTTCAGAAAGGATTTTCTGCAAAGAATAGCCTGTGGTGCTGCCAGCACACACACTTATCTTTCTCCATGAGTAGACCCAGCAAGGGCTGTAGAGTCACTGTAGGGAGTACAGAACAAGCCTGCAGAGCTGTGCTCTGCCATTCCTGATTTATGCACAAGAGAGAACAGTATGTGCAGCTGCACTACAACTTTCCTCTCATGCTTCTACCTAAGGCACAGGAAAACTCTTTGAGGTCATCCAGGCTCAGTTCACAGTTAGGATCCTTCTTCAAGTAAGATTTGAAAAGGCAGGCTTCTCAGGTGGCAGTGGCAGCAGTTTCTCCTGGGTAGTTTTACGAAGGGTTAAGAGTGCCTGAGCTGTAACAATGGAGGGTTTCATGTTGTGAAAACTGAATACAATAGAAACTAATTTGAAACTAATAAATGCACTTTGCAAAGGACACCATACAAAGCTTGCATACCACCATAACTCTGAAACACTCGTTGACCTCGATGAGGTTCTGACTGGTGACCTACAAGTGAAAAGCTTCATGAGCCATCTGAGTCTCTGCTATTCATCTCTTCTCTCAGTTTGCTGTCTTTAAATGAAAGGCCAGATCCTCAGCAGCAGGAATTGGCTTATTTCTTAGGATCAGCTGAATCATGAAGCACAAAGTGTTTTTTCTTCAGTTGTGTCCCACACTGGCTAGATTTCCCTCTAAAATGTTTGATAGTAAACTAGTGGTGTTACTGATTCCCATGGCACGTCTGAGAAACTGAGGTGCAGAAAACTTGCATGACTTATTAGATTAAAATGCAGGAGCAGATGTATCTGACAGCACTCCATACAGTCACAGAAGTTGTGCTGGAAAGAGCTTTCTCCCATAAGCACCTTAGGAGCAATAGGTTAAGAAATTCTCATTAAAGTGAGTGGAGGGACAAGTCTTGCTTGGAAATAAGAGCCACAGTCACTGGGAGCTTCTTAAAAAATGGGAAATGAGATGAGACAGCAAAGTAAAAGTAGGTATGGTGACTGGCTGGGTGGGGTCAGGAGACAATGTCTCTCTGGAGGCATTTGCTGCTGTTCACCTTTCCCAGAGAGAATAAGGAAAGTTTCTGAACAAACTCCCCAACCCACCTAGCCAAAGTTTGTGGGTGGAAAGGTCTAGGGTGCTCTTGTCTGCAAGATCTCCACTTTAAAGATAGACCTGAGGCAGGACAGTGCTGCATTAGATCTCAGGCCATGAGCCAACTGAACTCTGCTGCTCCACTTGATGACTGCCTCACATTCTAACTGCACTTTTAATTCCAGATGCTGGGTAGCCAGACAGAAACCAATCTTGGTTTGGGTGCAGTCACTTATAAGTTGTGCTCTTTTTTCTATTTGCCAAATCAATGCAAATGCTTTCTTAGAAGGTCTCCTAAGGAAGAAGGTGCCTCAGATACTTTTAAAAACTGCAGGCAGCGCTGGGTGGCAGGTAGATGAGAGAAGTAGCTTCTAAGCATCCATGGCTGCTTCTGACTTTCAGACTAGGGAAGCCAGGGTGCACATTTTTTAATATAACAGAACAATATCATCAGTGGATCAGTGTGGCTTGCTTCAGCTCTCACTCAGTTTGGCCACTTGTAGCCTCTATTTAGGGAAATAAAAATACTTTCTGGAATGGTGTGTTAGAAGAGGCTACAGACTCTGTCTCTGGTAATCATGGCAAGGAAACTAAATCCCTGTACATGAATAACACAAAAAACCCAAAGAGCAATACACATCTGTCTTCTCTGTTTGGTGCTTCCTGAGGAGAAATAGCTTTGCAGTCCAGTTCTAAACTTGCAACAGATTACTTATGTCTTCTAGGTTTTACTCTCTGCCCACCACATGTTGGATATCTGTAAAATACTCGTTTTGTGTTAAGTGATGCTTTAATTTTTTGCTGGAGATAAAATGTCCATAAGGTTACTAGAAAGGCTCTCTTCATACTTCAAGGCAGTTTTACTCTCTATTCTAGCTTTTCAACCTTCTCCTGGTTTACAGTAGTGGAAGACTTTTTTTTAAGGTCTCTTGTGTTTTATGAGCCCCTGTCCAAGGTAATTTCCCAAATGCAGTCCAGACTGAGTAAAATGTAAGCAAATTTCTGAGGTATAGTTTTTTTTATAGTAAACCACACATCAGATTAACTAGATAAAAAATAATCCCAAATCAAAACTCACAGCAGGGATTTCCCTCATTAACCTCAGGTAGACACTGGACCGTGGCAGAGAATATATTTGAAAGATGAGGGGAAAAGGAAAGTTTCCTCAGACAGTGCTGGAAATAGGGAAAGAATAGATGGAGAAGAGTGGAATTTTGCCAATGTTTTTGTTTTCTTGAGGGACTAATCTTAAAGCAAGTGTAGGCAGAAGTTGTTTTTAGGACAAAACCCCAGTTAGATACCACCAAAATGCTAAGAGCCACCAAGTGGGGAAATGAACGGGGAGATATGTGTGGATTAATTAGATCGAAAAAATGTTTTGACAGCATAAGTGAACATATGGAAAGAATTGAGAGAACCCGATCCAGTTCCCCATGTGTAAATGATGCCTTAGCCATAGCTCACAAAGCAAATACAGATGCAAAAGGAAAAAAAAGCCCCCTTTCCTATCCCCTCCCTCCTGTAACCCCCAATCCATTGCCAGATGGCAAATAAAAGTTTGAACTCGGTGACTAAATGCAAAAAGCTGTATGTTCACCATGAATGTGAAAAGAAATCATCTGAATAAGTCTGAATTTTGCACCTTAAAGGAAATGGTGCAGTTCAACTAAAAATTGTGTCAAATACACTGCCCAGTGTCAGGATATCCTGTGCGGATGCTTTCTTCAACTTCTCTGCTTGACTCTCCCCTGTCCAAATGACTCCTTCTGCTTTCCTTTCCTTTTCCTTTCTGCTGTCCAGCTCATTTCTTTTGTTGTGCAAGTGTGGAAGCACACACCTGTTCTGCCTGCCTGCCCCAAAGGTTTTACCACCTAAAATTGAAGGTAAAAAGAATTAGGACAGTTACTACAAAGAGAAGGTGAGAAGCGAGCCAGAGAAGCAAAATAACTTCTTCCAGGTTGGGCAGAGGAGCAGCATTCCCAGGTTTAATTTCCTTCATCAACATCAGCAATGAGCAGAAAGAGGGTTGGTTTAATTTTAGCATGGCCCCAGCATTAGGATCTGATGTAGAAATCTGCTCTCTCAATTCCCAGGTGAACTTGCTTTCTGTTAAACACAGCTGTCTGTCGGCATAATGTTTCTAAGCCTAAAAAAGTGAGTTAAATCAATATATTTTCTTGTGGTTTATATGGACAAACCTTCTTAGTCTGTTGTAACAGCAACCCGTTGTGTGATTAATAAATTTAATCCTCCCCAGAAGGGGGTGAGGGAGCTGTTCTGCCTGTGCCAGCTGGTGGTGTAGGCAGGGAGCCTCCTTGCTGCCAGCCATGGCATCACCACCTATGGTGGAGGACTGGTGAGGATGCAGAGCATGGCCCAGGTTGTGGAAACCATCCTGGTGGGCAGGCTGGGCAGCTCCCTGTGCCTTGTGATGCCATCTTACCCATCTCTGTGCAGGCCATATGAAAGCCACCTTGGATCTTCCTCTGCTGGTCCTGTAAAGCAGACAAAAGGCTTCGTGACCCTTTGTGGCAGGGTAGGTGCAGCTGAACCCTGCCCCAGCACTGGTACAGGCTGCTTAGATGTTGTTGCCCACAGACTGTTGATTCATGGCACCCAGTGCCAGCAATCTGTGAAACTGAAACAGGAGCTAAACGTTTGGGCTCTTTCCATTGCCCGGGTAAGCTGAAACCCCTGCTAAGCTGTCAAGTTTGCATCCAAGCAGCTTTGGGCAGGAAGAGGTGCCAGCAGTGGAGCCCTCACAAAGCAAACTGCGTAATTATTTGATAGTCAAAGGCAACTCGGGGGAGGGCAGAGTCAAATCGACAACAAAACAACCTATATTTAGTAGCAGTGTGGCTGGACCTTAGACCCAAACATAGTTTCCAGCTGATAGATGATGTGACAATCATAGCTGACCCTCATCCCATTCTAAATTTGGTCTGCGGAATAAGTAATTAATATCATCTCTAGCACGACAAGCCACCCTTCAGAGCAGCTGCACTGCCACTGCTGCTCCTCTTATGGCTTTGTCAGCCTGCCTGAAGCACAACTTCTGTGTGACACTGAGCTACAGCGGCCACAGCCTGTCTGACACTCAGACACTAAGGCAGAGTAAAAGTAGGTGCTTTGGAGTAAATTCGGAGCTGTGGAAGTAAAAGTGGTTCCATGCCTTATCTGCACTTGTCTCACTGTTAGGTGATCTCTTTTCCATTTTTCCTTGTCTCTGATATGGCTGAGGAGTGAAACCCATGCTCCTGTAGTACAGGACAGGTGCAGTGATCCATGCTTTAGGGACAAACCTTGAGTTTACAAACTCTGGGTAAAAGCCAAATCAAACCTGGGGGAAAACAATGGGCACAGCCTATTTCAGAGAGAGGTAACTGAAAATTAAGAGTAAATTACATGTCTCAAATAACTCAGCAAATCTGTTACAAACTTGCTGGGTCCTGGTTCAGTACTTAAAACAGAAAACTACTTTGTCTCAGTACTGAGGATCCGTCCAGTTGGCCTCTGGCAGCTGAAGCTGTGTGGCTTAGGCATGGAATAATGCTGGCCTGCTTCTAAACTACTTGTCTGATTCCCCTCCACCACTGTAGCAGTCTTTAATAAACAAATGCATAAAATAGTCCTCTATGGTGGGCCAGTGCTATTATTGTACCTTAAAGGAGGTTGTAAAGAGGTTGGGATCAGTCTGTTTAGTTAAGTTATAAGTAGTAACTTCTAGGACAAGAGATAATGGGCTCAAGTTGCAACAGGGGAGGTTTATATTGAATGTTAGGAAGAAGTTCTCCACCAGAAGGGTTATCAGACATTGGAACAGGCTGCCCAGGGCAGTGGTGGAGTCACCATCCCTGGAAGTATTTAAGAGTCATATAGACACAGTACTTAAGGATATGGTTTAGTTGAGGTAAATGGTTGAGCTCAATCATCTTGAAGGGTCTTTTCCAACTGAGATGATTCTGTGGTACTGAGTTTCAAAGAGCCAGTGACTTTTCCTGGAATACAAACTTGAACTCAAGTCCTGAGCTGGTGTCCTGCTGGCTGGACCTCCATCCTTCCTCCCTCTTCTCCCTCCTACTCTGTAGTCTCAGACAGACAGACAGAAACTCTGAGGTTTGATGTGAACATGGAAATCTATGTTGAACAGAGCAAAAGGAAACTACAAGCTTGTGTGAGATTTTCCACCTTTTCACTAAGTGAATGAAAGCCAAATTTTCACACTTCAGTCCTAGGTGTGAAATTTTTGCTCAGCTCTAATATTTATCCATAATGTGTTTTAAAACTTGGCTTGCTCCATCCAGAATACCACAGAGAATTGAGTTACAGATTCTGGGCTTTGTGCATGCTGCCAAAATCTGCCTCTATAACTCAAACAAATTTAAGGGGAAAAAAAAAAAAACACTAGAAAAATATTGTATATGGTCTATCACATGCTTTCAGCATGTAGTCATAAACCACTAAAAAGTAATGTTCTGCTAGGGCTGTGTTACATAAATACATTAATGTAACTCCTGTAAACACAGATAAGATGAATTTTGCATCTGCATGCTATCGTGTAAGCAGTCTCTAAATAAAAGCCTGAAAGAAAACAGCAGCCTTGCTTACAACTTTTTAACAAAGTTTAAAAGTATTTCTTGAACATTAGCTTTTCACAAAATCTATTTATTCTGATCAAATCCAAATACAACTGTGACTGGGCTTCTTAAAATGATGCTAGTTAGCTGCTGTTAGTCTCAGCTTATACGTGTGGGATAGAGAGGAGTGAGAGTGAATTCTTCACTGTTAAAGTAAAAATCTGGAGTCAGGAGTGAACATCAGACTTTGGGACTATGCTCAAGTTTCAAATAGAGTTTCCCTGAATCCTGTTCCCATACCTGCTGGCTGTTGAAGCTACTCTGATGTCTTCAACTTATCCCTTGCCCCAGATCATGCTGAAGAGCAGAATTCAGCCACCAATATGGAATGCATGTGACTGACAGCTGACTTCCTGGCTGGGTCACCCTTCCAGCAGCAGAATGACACCTTGTTCTGAAATCATAGAAAATTTGGTTCCCTGGGCCTGTGTTTCTTCTGTCCTGGGCAGGGTAACCCCATTTGACTAACTCTCTCCATGGTAAGCAGAGTGTTTACTGGCTTGTATCTGTCCCAGCTTTGACACTCTAACAAAAGGTTAGAAACCATGAATGCATCCCTTTATTTCTGCTCCACAGTGCCTCTCTTTTTTTTCTGTGTAAACCCTTCACTTGCTTCTTGCCCAGTCTTTAGAAATTATGATCAAATGCGAACTTTCAGGGTTTATTTATAGCATAGCCTTTATGGAGAGAGAGAAAAGAAATTATTAAAAAGCAATTTTACAAAATATTTTGTTTTAAGAGAGAATTCATTGTGTTTAAATCACTGTATTCATTGTACTGTCTAGACTGGCAAACAAAGAAGATAGAGCGTCATTCAAATTAAGATTGTGAAACTCTTGGTGACTGAAATTATGGATTTGGATGTCAACCCTCAAACCAACTATTTCTGAACAGCAGTATTATCACTTTGCTATATTTAAGTCTTTGTTGGAGACAGAACAGTGCACAAGGTTGATCTGATTCAGTAATGCGATTCTAATGTTCCTTTGTTTCCAATTTCATTATAAATTCATATTTTCAATGTTCTGTTCCTCTTTGTCCCCAGAAAATTGTTGAAAAAACTCTCCTCTGGGAGTAAAGTTTTTGTTCAAACTAACAATGACCAAACTGATTTTAGAAAACACAAAAACATGCAACCGAAATGCAAATTAAGGGAGGGAGTTCATTTAGGATATTTTGGGCAACCTAGAATGAGTGAGTTGTTGCACATTGCTGGCTGTGTATCTTTTTTTAATGTATTATTCCACATTTCTGTGGTAGTTGCTGTGAGACTTTAATGCTGTGGATTCTCAAAATCCTATAGATTTCTAGTAGATTTAGAAATACAAAAGTAGTTTACCTGATAACTGGACAGACTTGGCATCTTCCTCCTTAGCTAAATATGAATATGTGGATGAGCCAGCAGATGAAGCAGCAGCCAGGCCCTGTTCCCTACATCCCTTACATCAGGGCTTGAGGGATCAGTTTTCTTTCAGGGACCTCTCTAGCCTTCCTGCTGCTGGCCCCATCGTAGAATCATTTAGGTTGGAAAAGACAGAGTGCAACAATAAACTTTGAGCAGCAGCTCCCTCCTAGGCTGCTGGTTAGTGGATGGGACCTTTGTGCCAGGGGTTTCAGGTTTGGGGAGACCTCACGGGGATTATTGGAGGCTTTCATCAGCCCTGTGGAGACTTGGTTTGGTCCTTTGCAGGTTGTCTGATAGCTGGAGTGTAACAGCTGCTCTGTGTGGTGTTGGGCCCAGCAGGGTGGGAGAGGTGAGGTGGGGAGTGAAGGGACACATGAGGAGCCCAAAAGCTGGTAGGACAGCCTTGCTGTGCCAGGCCAGGCTGCTCTCACACCTTCCACACCTGGGGGGGTTGGTGCTGGTGTCTGTTCCTTCTTGAACCTGAGGAGACCTGAAATGAGATGAGTAACAGTGTAAAAATAAAACCTCTCTGGAGATGTTTATCTCCAAAGGCTGGCCTCTTTCCCAAAGAAGCAAAAATGCATTTTTCAGCACTGGAAGTTGTAAGGGGACCCAGAGTAAAGCAGAACATGAGCGTGCAGAGTACTTAGGGCAGCAGCAGAAGGTGCCCTGGGAATGGTGCTGTCTTGTGTCCTGTCCCCTTAAAGCTGCCCAGAACAGGCTCTGCCTGGACATGGAGCTGGTGGACAGCAAAGTTCAGCTCTCCCTTTCACTTCTTTTTGCATCTGTGGATAAAAGGGGAGTTGTGTGAGAGATTGAGACCCCTTAGATACCTTGGTTTTATTTTCACGTGGTATCTCCAGTGCAATTTAAAGAGAGGTGTTAAGCAGGGAGTAGAAAGCAAGGTGACTCTATCCATGAGTGAAAGTGCTTCAAGGGGCTTTGCCTTTGCCTGACACTTTCTGTAAGACATCAGACTCTCTGGAAAACCAGTATTGATTATAACAGAGGGAACTTTGAGTGTGTTTTTTCTGTGTTCATTCATTCATGGCCTCTAAACCCAACTGGCCATGTAAGGGAGTTGTAAAAGACAAGACTTGTAAACAATAGGAACAATGCTTGAGCTGGTATCACCTGTTAAAGAACAGGGAATAAATACCCATTTCTCTTACTGGGAAAGATATCAACTTTTCTATGCCAGTATTTTAATCTGGCTGGTGTGCAGAGTCTCTGTGCCAGCAGGCTCACATGTCCCAGAGAAAGGAACACACTATCTCTCTGGAAGTGTTATTTCAAGGGTGTTTCTTGGGGAATAAAAGTACAGTCGACTTCTGCACGTATGAAAGAGCACGGGCATCTGGGTGCACAGAAATACTCCCTGCTGTTTTATCAGAGGCCCTGACAGTAGATCCTGATTGCACTATAACAGGCAGTGTTTGATTCTTTGGTAGAGCCCCAGTTTCATCAAGCATTAACTCCCTGAAGCTGACATATATAGAAAGTTCCACATCCTAGTGGCACATTTGGACTGGCAGTATAAAACGATGTGTTGGTGCTGAAGGATGGAGCAAACACACCCAGAAGATGCCAAGGTAATCCTGCAGGTACAGCCAGGCAGGCAGGGCTGGTGGCACATGGGGGCATCCCAGGTACATTGTGCTCAGCTCAGCAAACACTGCTATGCATGGGAGAAAAGAGTTTCTGCTGGCTTCATGGGCAGCCCACTCCCATCCCAGCCACTTACATTTAGGTCATGATCATAATTCTTTAACACAGGGGAAATGGGAAACCAGGAAGTGTAAGGTCTGTCCTTGCTTATCCTCAGAGCCTCTCTTGCCTGTTCTGGTCTGGTGGAACTGTGCTCACATTGCTCTTGTACATTGTAAAGTTCTAGGAGATCCTCAGCTGTAAAATGCTGGATTAGTAAGAAGCAAAGATTTTACTACAGCAGATACCACAGCCCATAAAATCATCCAGCCCTTTTAAAATTCTAGCCATAGTTGAGCAGATGTCTTCCAGCAGCAGCAGAGGCTGATTGTTCTCCAGGGCTCATTCTGATGCTCTCCTAGTGCTGTGCTCTAGGCACTGATGTTAAAACAGATTTAAGGTCTTGCTTAGAAACTGTGAACACTGATAGAGATGTAGTCAGAGACTAATTCTTGAAGCCTGATCTTTTATGTTTAACAGTATTCCACCTGAAAGCTATTGCTTTAATGGTCCTTTTGAAATAACTTCCACAGAAAGTAGCCTGTGCCTGCTGCCTTGCCTCACCTGGGAGCTTGGTCCTCTACTGACATTGGTGATTTGTGTCTCATTCCAGTGAGATTCCCCAGAAAATCAGAATCTTCCAGAAATGAGGAAAGGAACCAAATTACTAATTCCTCTCCCTTCCACATGGGACTCTGTCCCAGCCTCCCTGGCTTTGTTCTGGCCAAAAGCAGAGTAAGCTTAAACTCTGTCTCTTACCCCTTTATACTGGAATGGGGGCACAGCTGTGGGGTCCATAGCAGAACTTTGCAAGTTACCTTTGGCTTCTGGAGCACACTCGAGTCCTCCTTTGCTGCAGGGAATTGATACTTTGAGAATATGATTAAGGGATCTCATGTACAGTATCATTTTATTTGAGAAATCACCCCTCCAGGGATGCAGTGTTTAACATTTCCTTTGGTTAACGTAAATAAGAAAGGATAACTCTATTCTGCCTTGGACTCCCAGTAAGGAAGAGGAACAGATTTTGGTTTACTGGAGGGTCTGCAGTACTTTGTTCTCATGACTACTATATAATGGGATTGAACATATTTTATGCCATCTGGCCTGTGCGGCCGAAACAAAATACCTCAGTAATGTTCCGATTGGTTTTGAAACATCTTGTTCTTGTCAAAAAGTATTTTAAATCAGAACAGGCTTTTCCAGTTTGTGTTTGTCTTCTACTAGGAGGCCATGGCGAAAATGGGGAAAATTGGGAGAGTGGTGCAGCCTAATCACGAGCATAAAAGGTAATCCTGATTTTGGTGTGTTCCTCTGAGAAAGAAGTTCAGGGCTGTCTCTCTATAGCCCTGCTTGAATCCAAGCAGCGTTTATGGGGCACTTTTGTAGAGGATTATGTGGGCACCCCGCTCACTGAGCAGGCAGCCAGTTGGTGTGGGTGCCCATCCCCTGCCTTCCCTTGCCCATCCGAGCAACGCAGGGGCTGCGGGATCCCTTCCCACCTGCCAGGAGCTCACAGCCACACTCAGGCCAGAGCATTATTCCACAAGGAGCGGTATCAGCCCCAAACGCACCGGGCCGGGACCCTGGGGGGGGGGGGGGGGGAGGTTTCGGGGGACCCACGGGGCCGCTCTCCCGGCGGGGCGCGGGCTCCCCCTGGCGGGGCGGGGAGGGGGTGCAAGGGCTGGCGAGCTCTGAGGGCTCCTTCCCAGCGCCCTCGGGTATAAAGTATAATTAAAAGAAGTGGAACGTGTCTATTACAGGGGATTTTAAATCTTAAAACCGGTGTTGAAATTCAATTTCTCGTACAGGTTTTATGACAAGAAATACGAAGTCTTTTTGAAACTTGTGGAACACCAGCGAGAGTATCGCTCCATCATGAACAGCTGCTAGCCCAGAGTCACATCACCAGGGAACAGAATGAATTTCCAGACGTTTGTGGTGCGGGTAATTTCTTCTTACAGTTTCATCCATGTTAAAAAGAAAACAAACAAAACGTTTATCATGTAAAGTGTACATTTTAATTATTAATGAGAAATAAAATGCACTCACTTCACTGTGAAGCACAAGAAATTTTCTGTCAATAATCCCTCCACCCCAGGGACAAGGAATAATTGTTTGCCTCAGTCAGGGAAGACAAGATTGCCCCAGTGCTGGTGTTTAGAGTGACCACAAGCAGGAACAGAACCAGGAACAAAGTAACTGCCTGGGACGGACTCAAATCCCTGCCCTTTGCTGTACTTTTCACAGGTAACCACTCCTGGCATTGCACTTGGGTCTTCTTGTTTCTGCTACAGCTAAGACCCAAACATGATTTCCATTGGAAAGTTCTGTTTGGATATTTCTTTACTCTGATTGATTATAGTAGTATTTGGTGGCTGTTACTTGAGAATGATTTTTACAGCTGTGCAGTTTTTTCTCTTTGTTTTCTGCTGTCTCCTGCTCTTTGTTCCTTTTCCATTCTTGTGGTGCAGTCATTTTGCTATTAACAATTTGTGCTATTTTCTCTTTTGCAAGGAACTCACCCTCAGTGCATGTGAAACACTGTGGAAAGGCCCACTGTTGGCATTGAGAGACTAGGCTGAGCACAGTTGCCAAAAATATGTTCATAATGCAGGTGGATTCCTCCCATCCTGCCAGCTGTCTCACGGGGTGTCAGCCCTGACACAGCCCAGCTCTCCCTTACCCATTGCTCCAGCCAGACCCAGGTCAGAGCTGAACTCAGTGACAGGAGGTATATGGGATGCAGGAGGACACAGAGAGTGGTTTTCTTTCTTAGACTTGCATCTTTCAAGGCTCAGAAACCTTCCTGGCTGCCTGCTGGTCAAATCCAGTCAAGAAAAGGCTTTCATTTGTTCCCAGGCTGCTCTGATTAGTTAGTCCTACAGGGTACTGCCAGGCTCTCAACAACAGGTCATGGCATGACTGGGTTGTGGGAGGAGAGAGTTTGGACACTCTGGTTGTGTACAGCAAAAGTGTTTCACCTTTAACAGTACAAAATCTTCCAAGATCCAAATACTGCCAGTGCCTTCTGTGAGGCTCTCTCAGAAATTCTTTCTCTGCCATTTGTCTGCTCATACTTCATAAACGATGCTGTCCTGTTTAAAAACCCAATCCAGGGTCCCCAAACACAGAAGAGGATTAAGAAATGAGAAGAAACAGAAAAGCATGTTCAGTTCAACTACAACTATGTTATGGGTCACTCCTGAGAGCCTTCCTTTTCTTCGAATTGTAGCTGCCACCCTCCTGATGAGCCTGTATTTTTCAGGAGAAGCAGCCTGAGGTCCCTGTCCCTGGAGTCAGGATCCACAGAGATGGACTCCATCCTTACAAACTTTGCTTGATAGAAATTGCATTCTTTGGTATTGGCATAAACTGAAATTCCCAGTTAAATACAAACAGAAGTTACACAATAACAAAATTACATTTGGAGAACTTGAAAAATAATAGTTTCTGGGTTTTTTTGTTTATGTTAGTACTCAGCATTTAAAAACATCTGGTAATTTTTTTAAAGAAACAATGCACTTCCTGCCTTGCAGTTCATGGAAAAGCAATTGTTGCCATTTCCAAAGTACCCATTGTTAAGAGAAGCAGCTTTACAAGTTCAGGGACATAATTAAAGACAATGAAAGTTGATGGGAATAAAATGAAGAAACATCACAACACAAAGAGTATAACAAGCAAGAAAATGGCTGCAAT
Organism: Phaethornis superciliosus; assembly: GCA_023637945.1. Taxonomy (NCBI): domain Eukaryota; kingdom Metazoa; phylum Chordata; class Aves; order Apodiformes; family Trochilidae; genus Phaethornis; species Phaethornis superciliosus. Next base: position 27,215,511 of record JAJQWJ010000009.1, read on the forward strand.
GTATTGTTATATCATAGCTTACAATTCAAAGGCACAACAAAATATGTCAGCTGAAAATATGAAGAAGGAAAAACCCATCTGGGGACCAGTGTATTGTGAACAATATTCACAGGGTTTAATGTATCTATTTTATTACACAATTCATATGTAAAAATGAAGTCTACAGATTCCAAATACATAACAAAATATACAGATTATACAGAGACAGATGTGTAGGGTTGTCCAGCACTCTAACAGCATTTTTAACTCTTTGCAGCTCAACACAGACACGCACACACTAATTTCAGCAAGTTTTCCATGAACTTGCTGCTGTTTTTATCATCATCATAAAACTGGCCTTGATCTCTCTGGCTGAACTGGTACCAAGACTTACCAGGAAATCACAAGGAGTGTATGAATTCTAGAAAGGCAAAAAACAGTCATGCTGACATTGTTAAAGCTTAGATGTGCAGAGTTCAAGGAAGCAGTTTACCTTGCATAGGCTTATACAAAAACAGTTAAACAGAGTTTTCTTCACTTTTCTTGCATGATTTTTAATGCTGTTCTACCCTTGTAATACTTCTACTTCATAACTTTGTTTTTGTTCCAAACCAGTGCTACTACTAGTTTCATTTTATCCACTTTAGAATCAGGACTGTACTCAATGCAGAGCTGTAAAAAAAATCTGTGTTCCAGCAGATGTATAATCAGCTGGGTGACACCAAGGACTGAGACAAATGTTGTACTAATAGTGTTTAATATTCCTTGTGTTATGCAAGACTTAGCAAAATACACAGTTTGCTAAGTTCTCAAATTAAAACTTTATTCAAATTGAGCCAAAATGTAAAACGTTAAAGCTCAAAAGTTCTAAAACCCAACTGCAAGTTGATTTGTGTTATAATTTTAAGTTCTGTTCATAGCTTTAGGCATTTTCAATTCACTTTGTATAAAGGCAAGTTTAAAAAAGTGCAGCATGAAAGAGTCCAACAAGTATCCGGTGTAAAATGAGCCTGCTAAGCACTTGCACATCGAATCATTTGGCCATGCCAAGTACTGCTGAGTCCTGCTTCAGCCTTTGGCAGCAGCAGAATGACAAATCCATCATATGCTGCCCCAAAATCAAAGAGGAGTCTGTCATCATCACTTGATGAAGTCTGACCAAGGAATCCAAGGTTGAGTCAGTCAGGACTCTGACAGCACACTCGGCACTGCAGACCTCTCTGTATTTACCCCATTAGATGCAATTTGCTGACAAATGTTTAGCATGCAAATTAAAAGAAGAGAAACAACCACCATGTCATCAGCAGTTCCAAGCGTCCTACAGAGAGGAGCAGGCTTTGTGTCAAATGGAGAAGAGAAGCATATGATTGTCCCAAAGGAGCAAACAGCAACTCTTAGGAAAAAAATCCATACGAGACCACTGCAGGTGAAGATTCCTCGCAAGGCAAGGGCCAGGAACAAGGGCATGTCGTAGAGGTAATCTGCAAACTAAATATTCAGATGAGTTAGGCTACTTTTCTTTCTGATGCCTGCAGTTCTTTCAGCTGAACATGTCTCTTCAGCACTTCAAGATTCTCATCTCTTGAATGCAGAAACTTTCTGAGCTGCCCAAATCCATCTAAACTCTTCAATTTTTTTGCGGTATCTTGATGCACGCTTTTAAAAGGAACCCCCACTGCCCCAGAACTTTGAAAAGAAAGTATTATGCTTGATGTGAACTCTTTTGGAGACTGGGCCTTAATGACTGCCCTGAGTATATGCCTATCTTTAAAATCTGGCTTCAAGTATAGGCTGTGAATGCTTGGAAATGAGCCCTCAATTCTCACCCTGGTGTGTGCAGGAACCATAGGACTGAGTGATTATTCTTCTTCATTAATGCTAGTTGGTTGGTTTGGAAAATAATGTTTGCCTCCAGAGTGCTTAGTTTAGTCGATAGAGTGGAACAGTCCCCACAGTCCTGTCAGGCTCCCCACCAGGATGTGACAGGAGAAGAAGATTCGCTTTGGTTGTTATTCTACACCCTGTCAAGAATGGGCCTCACATGTGCCTTCAGCATTCATCTTTCACATAATTTCTACTGCCTGTCATGTCTCTGTATCAGCTTTAAGAAAATGCAGAGCCAGTGTGGACTGTTTGAATTTGCAATACCTGAAGAAAAAAGAAAACATCCGCTTTCTAAGCTGAAATCTGATTTGACATTTCAGAGACAAGTTGAAATTCCAGAGTTCAGACCTGAGTTCATATTTGAAAATTCTGGCCTGACCATCTCTAGTGCTTGCATTTCAGCCCAGGATGGCTGCAGAAGGACTCCTGAGCTAGGAACTCTGAGAAGCACATTTACAAGAAGGTGCTGGACCCAGCAGTGGATGGTAAGACTTCCACTATGAGATCACCGTAAGTGCATGGAAAGGTAATTCACAAACTGGTTTTCATTGTTGGGTCTGTTTCAATCTGTGTGTTATGCACTACCAAGGAGGTAAATGTAGATTTATAAATACTTACAGGTCGAGGTCGCCCTGAGAAGCGCTTGTTGTAATCTCTAATGTCATGTACAATTTGTTTACTTGGCTTATCTTGTTGCTTTTCACAAGAGATGTTATCCAGAAGAACCACCTTCACAAGGAAGAAGATTGGCATTATCACAAGGTATTTTAATCTCCATTGTAAAGGAAAGTGTTCTGTAATAGATGTCTGTCTCACAACTGGACATTTGTCCACCTCCATGCAGTTTCACAATAGCAAGAACATTTTCCTTTTATAGCATGCCCCATCCATCCACTACAACAGGCAGCCTCTGACCAGGGTCAGATGACATTAGGAAGTTCCATATTGCTTTTTATGGAATGTTATGCCAAAGATTTGTAAACTATATGGAAGTAAAATGCTGCAGGCCCCTTTAATATTTCACAGAGCTGCCTGATATGACGTGTCAAATGATAAATGCAAATGGCTGCAGGGTCATTCAAGTCTAAGTGGGGTTTGAAATGGAAAATTAGAAGATAAAAAAAGATCCTAAGAGCTCAAGCTTGTCATTTTGTATGTATCATAATGCAGATGGAGGTAAGTCTTAACCTTTTGTCTGCAGAGAGGGCAGGTTATTGCTGCTAACCAGGGGCTATGTTTCCAGTATGAGATCAGACAGGAACCTGAAAAAAAAAAAATTAAGATACATTAAATATATTTGAGAGTATTTCATGTTTACAAGAAAGTTACTAGAAGTCAATAAACCGTCTTTCTACAATCAACTGTTCAAATGAATGTAATTCTTTGCTTTGCTCTGCAAAGTGACTGTAAAAATGGAGCCTTAGCTCTTCTGCACTTGTTTATCCTGAGATACAGAGGCCTCCTGAAGTTTCTTTTCCTGTGGATAGCATCTTATTTCTGAAGTTCCTGGGACTGGGGTTGAAGGCCTTAGGAATACAGGGACCCTGCAGAGCACAGTGCTGGCTGTGGTGGACAAAAGCAGTGCAGCTGCATGAAGATGGAGTTCTTCCAGAGCCAGTATAGCTTTAGGGGTTATGAGGCTCAGTGATCCCAAACAAGCAGAGCCAGGGGACACCCTGGTGATACCCAATACTGGTGGAACAAGACATACTGTATTTTGGTGATAAAGTATCATACATTGGGCTGTTTTGAGCGATTGCTTTTTTTCTTTCTTTTACTATATTTTAACTCTGTCACCCTTCTGGAAGTGTGTAGTTCTGGAAGAGTGAGTTGCTGCATTCTTTTTGATTCTTCTTACCTGCTAACTAATTTCCAAATATATCATCATCTCTTCTTATGCTAAAGTCTCAAGTGAAAGAGGGCTGAATCTAAGGACAGTGAGTTTAAGACCGCACATCCGACTGACAGAGTGGTTGATATACATGAATGGCAGTGCTGGCACTAACAGCAAAAACAGCAAAGCATAAACAGCATCTCATCAGAAGCAGCACAGCTTGACTTTCAGCTCCCGGGTGCTGTGTGACAGGTCAGGAAAAAAAATCTCTTCACATTTGAACTGATCAAATTTGACAAGGACCTCAGTGAAAACAGAAGCAGAACGCTGCTCTGCCACTTTGATGGAATCGTTTTATTGAACCAAACAATGCTTTTTGTTCTTAAAAATAACCAGCAAGTAGTTTCTTGTAAGCTCTAATATAGAAAAAAATTCTTGAGGAGACTTCAGTTCAATGTGCTTGCAATCAAGTAGGAAATGTTCATGATACTGGCAGTTATATCCCATATAGCAGGGATGTTAAATTTCGCCCAAAGAGATTTTTTAATGAACCTTGCTCTGACTTGTGCCTTTTCCTTTTTTCTCATTTGAGTGCAATGTTTTCTTTATGGCTCTTCGTTTTGTTTGCATTCCCAGAGCTGGGCACATGGCTGTTTGCATCTAAGTCCCCATCCTATGTAGAAACTCAGTCTGGCAGCCAGCTTCATTGCATTTGACAACCATCATTCCTGACTTCAGGAACTGCTTTGACCCTCTAGTTCCAGATCCTGTATTGTGATCCACAAGGCTGTGTTGCTGTGCCTGTGCTCACTCCCAGTGATGACTGGGGGGCACTGATAGATCCTATAGTTTAAAAAAGGAAGAAATTAAACTTTGCTGCATGCAGAGTCCTTTGTTTAGTGGAGCAGGAAAGGAAGGATTCCTCTGAAGTTGACCTATTTGTGCTTCGGTGCATTTTTCATAAAATTGACAAAATCCTGTTCTAATCTAGCCTGCTGCACAACCTTCTTGAGGGAGTCTGTAGGCTTCTCTAAAATACCTCTGTGGTTATTGTTAATTAGAAAAAAATAATATTGCTTGAGGATCACTTTTCAGTTGAACTTCCTGACCATATGGTTCAAACTGAAGCTGAAAGGGAAAACTTCAGGACAAACTGTATGAATTACTACTACTAATAAAATCAGACATTTTTTTTAAAGTCCACATTAATCTTCTTTAAAACTCTGAGTTGACCACATTTTTTAAATAAAATTTTTACCAGAGTGGAATTTATTAAGAGCTCAGCATTGCCTTAGCTCTGTTCCACAGGGCATCAGGAGAAGTTTCATTACTGATTTCTGCCACAAGACTTGGATCTATGCAGAATGGTTTTGATAAGTCCAATGTAAAGTTTTATTGGTTTAAGACATGAAAAACAGACATGTTAGAGAGGCCACTTCCACTATATAAACAGAGTAATAGAATATATATATAGATATATATATATAATGCACTGCACTGGAATCAGTGATTCAGAATGCAAATGATGATGTACTTGAGGAAAGTAAAGCCTAGCTAAATATATACAGCTAAGCATAACATATATCAGTCCTGTGGCTGTTACCTCTCAGCAGATCTCAAAATAAAATAAAAATTATGTTTGTCTCTTTGTGTCATACTCACAGATGGAAAAGGGAAATTAACCAGGCCAGAGAAAGAGGAAACTTGGTGATCTTTGTTGTTATGTCTTTGTACTTGAATCTGTAATTTCCAGACATTATTTGAAACACATTTTGAGGCCATATGCTTACTGTTTGTCCTGGAGTGGGTTATATTCAAAGCATCCTTTTCCTGTATGTTGTAAAACAGTTTTGTAAAAACATCAAACAACACGAAGTATTTAATGATGTCACTCATGAGGTAGATGAGCCCTACAAAGTGTCCCTAGCTGCTCCTGATCCACTGATTTGTTGTGGTTTCAGAGGATGGAGACAGTGGCAGGGGTGATGAGGAGTTGTGCTGTGTGAGCATCATTTCAGTCTAGACAAAAACTACACTTCCTAGAGATAAAAATGTGCTCTTATTGCACCAGCACTGACAACACAGTCCCTTGTTTTCATTTATGCTTGGGTCTTCTTATCATACTCTTATGTAGTGAAAAAAGTATAAATTGCTTGTAAATGTAATTTGTGCTTGCTTTAAAGTCTCTCTGAAATGCCAGAGCAGGAGAAAGCAGCTTTATGGTTCTGATCAGTGTCTTCTGACATGTCTTGCTGTTGCAGAATTAGGTATTGCTACCTCCAGCTGTCTGCCTGCCCCTCTGCCAGAGATTACTGATCTCATACTGCACAGTAGCCCTGAACTACCTCCATGGGGGGTTCAGCCTCATCAGATCATGGTCTCCAATCCTCTTGTGCCAGTCCTGCTGAGAGGATGACAGCAAGGAACCTGATAAGCAGCAGGGGCAGTGAAGTTGTAAACTTCACCTGTAAATTCACAGGATGATGTATCTCAGAGGTCTGAGAGAAAGTGTTCAGTACAGTTATGCAGGTGGCCTGATCCTGCTGCCTTTAAAAGCAGGTGCAAAGCTCACGCTGACTCTAGTGGTGCAGAATGTTGCCCTTAAAATCCCCGAAATCCCCTTTATAAATGCAATTATGAACATAACTCCCTCCACTATTCTACGCTTCATCCTTGAATTCCCTTTGAAAAATTATTTAAATTTTTTAATCCTAACCATATGGCTTAGCAGCCTTACCTAAGCCTTGAGAGTTCTGTAAGGAAGGATATATTTAGTAGCCTGTATAAGCATTGCATTGTCAATTTCAAAAACTTACCACAGAATAAATGTCCACAGTTGGTTTCTACTGGGAGAGTAGCTGTCTGGAGACAGATGGGGCAGCTGAAGTCATCATCATGACTCGATTGCCAAATCTGGAGTGGTTCCTGAAAGAGAAATAGTACTGAGTCTTCAAGAAATTAATTGTATTTTGATTGACGTCTTCCATTCATTTATAATAATTTACTATGATTAGGAGAGACTCACAGAAACTAAGTACACGTCACACATAATTAATTGCAGATAGTGAAAATTAGGCATAAAGAAATGAAGTGCTTTGTGCAGTCCTATGGAGAGGACCAGTGTCAGAGGTAAGATCATGATGCCATGTTTCTGCTTCCAGTCATATATCCACACACCACTGGATAATATTTATCTTTTGAAAGCCAGTTGAGTTTGCACCACTGGCTTTTCTGGCTGTCATTCTTAGTCAGACAGCACCTGAAGCAGATTTGGTAGCTTTTGAATCTTTTTTTTTCTTTCCTCCTCCTTTTTCATTATTTTTATGTATTGAAGTAAAGATGAGTGCCTTCTCTGCCCTTTCCTGGGTGGCAGAATGGTATCCATAATGTGTACCATTTGCTATGTAGAAAAGACTTTTTTATTTAGGTAAAAAAGAGGAGTGAGGTAGTCATGTGAGACAAATGAGTGAGCAGGAGACCAGGTCTCTTGCCACAGCCATGAGTTCACCAAATCAGCAGTTTTAAATCAACACCTTTAATACCAGTTTTTCCTTCCTATAAGGTGGATCTGTAAATGACAAGACCTGGAGGTTTTAAAGCAGTGTGTCATAATACTGGAAAAAGTCTTTCTCCTTTACAGTTTGTGAAGTCATAGATTTGTTTCTGATTCTCAACAGAAAAATTTCAGATGCTGAAGGCGTTCAGAATATTTCCAGATCTTCCTCTCAGTGCACTGATGAGATTATCTCCTGCTGAGATAACAACTACAAAATAACAAACAAAAAAACTCCAGTAACAAATAACAAAGCCCAGCAAAGCTGATAAAACATAAAAATGATCAGATTTGAGGCCAGTACAGTGACAGGTGAACTCCAGGCAAGCAGGTTTAACACAATGCTACCTGCAATTCATATGGCACATCCCCTTCCTATATTTTGACCTCCCATGCAGCAGTGACAGAGTATTTACGGATTCAGAAGAGTGTTATTTCAGCTGATAGAAGCTGTAGTAGTTTTTATCAGCTGAGGAACTGTCCCAGACCAGTTGTGTTTATAAACACTGCATGCATGACATAAGGTTAGGTATCTACTCTTTATTTTTGTGGAGTAGTAACACATTTCTTTAGCTTTGTGTCACACCACAAAGGGAGCCAAATGTGTTTCTGATTATGCCAGAGATACTGAGTCAAGGGAAACCTGGCTTTCCCAGACCATAACTGATGGAAATTTTGAAATTTTTTGCCCTCTGCAACCTCAGCAAGTTGAAACTGCTGGTGTATTTTGTATTAGGATGTGTTGTACAATAATTAACTTACTATATGACTCCTGGGGGACAGATGATTATAGTTTTTTTCCAGATGACTCATCTTCTGCTGCCTTAATGAGCAAATCTACAGGAACAGAGTTTGTGCAGTTCAGAAAATAGGAAAATTGAATGCTGCTATGTTGCTGTGTGACACCAGTTCTGTCTGCTGAGGTAAGCTACCATGCAAAGGGGCTGGAAGTGCATCAGCTGAGGGTAACCTCATGGTGAAACCTTGAAAATGCTCTCAGAGCATTTGCTTTGGAGTTAGGACCATAAATTAGAACAAAGAACCAGGCAAAGGTCCTGCACTGGTGAGACTAGATGAAGAATGCATGCATGAATCTGATGGAAATGTATCATGCAGCAACATTTTTTATCTTCTTGTAATCTCTTACTGAATGAAGCAAAGTGGTAAACTGGACCAGCCCTGGCAGTATGAAGCAGAGGATGTTCTGGATGCTGGACATTTCTAAGTTCAACAGGTACCAAGCATCAAGTACTATTAAAAGCAAAGTTAGCACCTCTGACTAAGGAACTTCCTGAACCATAAATCACTAGAGAACAAAAGAGCATTCTGAGGAAGCATCATTAATGTTTCTTTATTCTTCTGTAGACATCCATTGCTGCAGCGATGGCAAGATGGCCCTGGCTTGACCTGGTATTGTCATTCTTAAATCAATAGAGCATTTTGAGGAAAAAAGAGAGTCAGAGTCACCTTCAGCAAAGACATTGGTGGCTTGGTCTTGTCCTGAGTAGTTAGACTAGGAAAGACATGCAAGATCTTTCATTTATTTTTAATAGATTATGTCTACATAATCAAATTTCTGATTTATTTAGTCCAAGCACTCAAAATGGTGTTCAGGTTGCCTTTATCCTAGTCATGAGGGGACTGTCCAGGTGGATCTGATAGAAAGAGAAAACAGATGATATCTGACACAGCTTTAAGTCTGCCAGAATTAATTAACCCCTTCAAAAATCTCGAGCCAGCCTTTGAACATTTGAACTAGCAGATTGGAGACAGAAGTAGTGATTATGGCCATAAGTATTTTATGTGATGAGGCTGTGAAGTTTTGATGATGTTAAACAATCTAACAAAATATTTAGTGTGATTTTGCCTAAAATGACAGATTTTTAGGGAGCTTCCTCTCATATGGTGGTTCTTCATATAATTAAACAGTAATTAAAATTGTCATTCATGCTAACATCTTAAGTTGGAAACTTGGAGAGTGCCCATATGAGTTACTATTTCATATGCTTGTATTTGGATCTTAGTGCCAATCTCACCTTTGAAACTCCCAGGCCTGGCTAATGCCATACTGATGCTATAAAGCAAAATCAAGCTTATTCTACTGAAACACAGCCACTAGATGGATCCAGTTTTAATACTTGCATGGAAAAGATATGCATGAAGTAGTGATCACATTATTGATTATGAAGCCAGAAGCTCCTGTCTATAAACCTTTCTCTCTGACACATCTCAGTGCACAACTTTCATTTTTACCACAAGGAAATTTAGTTTTAAAGCTGCAGGGATGAGTCCATCTTCATCAGCATGTTTGAAGAGAAAGAACTAAAGTTTAAAAAGCGCTTAGCAAGTTTGAGTGCTAAAAAATGTTTCCTCATTTTTCTATAAACATGTCATTATTTGGCAGCAAAACAGACCTTGCTTTGAGATTGGAACATGTTAGGAAGGCATCATATTGTTCTACCTCTTGGTCAGATTCTTTTGACAGGTGAGCAGCTGCACTGTATCTCAATTCCAAGGCCAACTAATATGATCAGGGAGGATACACTGGACAGCTCATTATCTGACTATATATATTTAACCTAATCACAAGCAAATTAAAACCATGACATATCATAAAGGGAAGAACTGATTCATGCAAATTTTCCCAAAGTGTGCTAATGATTAAAAGTATAAATAAATACTTAGATTATTTATTTATAATAATTCTAATTAGCACTTCCTACCGTGGTTCAGAAGACCTGCATAAAGTTGAGCTTACCATTCCTCTTTCCATAAGTGTTCCAGAGGAGCTGAGTAAGATGCACCTGCAGACAGTGTTGGTGTGGACTCATTCATTAAGGCCAGCCATGTGTCTTGGTCAATTATTAACTGAGTTGCCCAATGGCAAGGGCCTGTCAGGTTTTCTGAGCTACAGTTATGACAGAAATGTGGTGAGGGTTTTTCCCCCTCAAATATAGCAGGTCTGCTAAAAAACACAGGACAAAATAGGAAAAAAAAAAAAAAAAATTAGCCCAGCCCTCCCTTTCAAAAGCATCTAAATCAGTCTTCTCCTCCCCAAAGATGTTTAACGTAATTGAGAAGAATTTAGCAATTACGTTACTATTTTTAAATATTAACTTGATCAAGGGCACACTCCAGGTATACTGATCATCTGATAGAGTAGCAGCTTATCAGTAACATTGTGAAATAGGCTTAAAACTTGCCAGACACTTGTGATACTTTGGAATTGCATAAGGGCAGAATTAGATCATCTAACACAATATTGTCCAATTAATCAAGTCAAGTGTAGAATTCAAGCAGAAGGTCTAACACTAAAATACCTTTAATAGATGGGCATGTATTCTGAATAAAGCATTTGTTTTTTTCTCATGCTCTGTGATCCTTAGGAAAGGATTTTGGTAAAGATGTACTCCATTTTAATGCAGCAAAATTAATGAGGAAACCTGTTAAGGGCTTGGGTTTGTGCAGCTTTAACCATCCTGATTCTCATTCAACAAGGTGTTGAAGCACATGCCTAATTTTCAGCCCTCAGGTAACACATAACCTCTTATGGAGGAGTGGAGTGGGAGTCAGTAATAATAAAACAGAAATACACTTAGAAGAAAAATAATGCCCCTGGCATTCCTGCTGAAGCACTGATAAGCTAAACAAAGCATTTTTCAAAGACTAATAACCGGATGGGATTTGTAGCATAAACAAAGCTCCTTGTTAGTCACCAGTCCCCAGGGCATCTTCCTCACTTTGTTACAGATAAATTGGCAACAAATGAAATACAGAATGTGATTTCCTGCTCTGAGTATGCAGGCGTGCTCCCATGCCAGTGTGATAGCTGTCATTTATTATTTATCCAAGTGTGTATATACATCTACAGTGTTATTTAATTACTTATTAAAGGTGCCAGGCTGATGGTTGCAGAAGATGAAGCTGATTCCTTTTCCAAAGAAACCACACAGTGTAGGCAGTGGCATCCTCTCCAAGCTCTTATAGTAAAATTCTTCACCCCAACAGACTCTCCAAATACCTGAGCAAAACTCATTCTCTCCACGCTTCTCCCAGCTACTATGCTGAATATGTTAAATTCATAAAGGCTGCTAACAAAGAGATCAGTTATTTCTGTGATTTTTTTCAACAGGAACATTTATGCACTGGAAAAAATGGTTTGGGCATATGAAATCTCTTTTAGCCAGGCCACTTAAACATTTGATTAGTACTAAGTAAATAGGATCCGAATGGTTTTAATGCAGAGGAGAAACCCCCTCTATTTAAATAAAAGCAAAAAGATTATTAGCTGTTTTGTAATGTTCCTTTTATTTGCCAGGAGCTGTATACATAGTGCTATGCCTCTTTTGCAGCCACGTGTACCCTTTCCTAACCAAAAAGCCAGTCTTGGGGTGCTAATTTCTGCATTGTTTCCATAAGCAGGATTTTGGCTCCATTTTTTATGTCTCTATAAACCTGTTGCTTCTCAGTTACCATTACAGTTCAAAGCATTTCCCCTGCCTGCAAGCATAGCTAGGGGCAGGACTGTGGGGACTCTACAGTCTTCTCACACTGTCACTCAGAGCCCAGTCTTTAACAGGGAAAATGAGATTTTATTAAACTTAACACACTGATTGTGGCCATTCCTGTCTTTAATATTTTTTTCACACCAATTTATAGATGTTGATAAAGGGCTACTCTTTAATAACTTGGCTGTTTATTTTTAACATTAAAATAATGGAAATGAACAAATTATTAACATTTTATTCACTGAACCTTGTATACTGATGATAATGTTTCTGGATAATAATGTAATGGTATATAATAGGTACAATGGAACACAGAGTTTGGAAAATTATTTTGTATTTAGAGAGATAAGAGTTATTACCAAAATTAGTTTCTCTGTGCAAGATTACATACCAGGACTCTGGCACAGAATCAATCTAAAGGGGTTATTACTTCTTTTTGGAAACTGAGTTTATGATTTCTCTGATCCTGAAAAAAATATTATCATCATCTTACTCGTGGAGTAATCCCAGACTGTGTGGAAAACTGGAGGTATTTGGTGCACAGTATCACAGAATTGTCACAGTTGAAAAAACCTCTAAGATCACCATATCCAACTGTCAGTAGTAAGTGCAAGGATATCCTCAGGATCAGAATCTCCAAACCAAATGGTTTTGTTAGGATACCAAACCACCTGCTAGACCAGTGCTTTACTCAAATGAAGTCACAAAATTACACTGCCTGTTCAATGCACCTGTGAAAGCAAGATTTGGAAGCATGAATGTAGATTTGCTTGAGACAAATCTACCACAGTTCATGTCCCAGTACTGAATTTTTTTGTTACTTACACCAACTGAAATTGTATCTGAGAAATTTAATAAATGTGAACTCGTGAAGCCAGGAGCTGCTACCTTGACACTGTGAACAGTTTCATGTTGTCAATTCATGTCAGGTAGCTAATTCTGGAATTGCCAAAGCCCACTTTCACTTGTGACCTTATTCACTGAAAGATAAAGAGTACCAAAATAGAAGCAAAGATATCTTTGAGAAAGTAAACAAAAAGCCAGAAATAGAAAAGCATAGAAATGAGACTGACAAATATTAGAGAAACAACTGAGGCAGCAAGAGAACATGCTAGGAGGGAAGTGAAACAGGGAGCTGTACATTCATTCTCATGACATTCCTCCCATTTCCCTCAGGGCATAATAGACCTGGAAATACCCTGGAGTATCTTCAGTGAAAAAGCAGTGGGATCCCCTGCAACCACAGGAGACACATGGATACAGCACAGAGGTCAGTCATGCTGGCTGAATGGGTGATACAGAAACACTCTCTCTGTACCCTTTATCATCCTACTCCCCCCTTGCCTCCTTCTCCCAGTTAGAGAACCTCCTGCCCTCACCAAAAACCACACAAGGGCACAGCTCCAAAAGTCAGCTCTCCCTGCAGTGCTGCAGCCACCAGGACTCTCTTTTTACTGGTTCTATTTTTATACTTTCTTTTCACCTCCTCAGGTGTTTCTTTCTGGGAAGTGAGGAGGTAAGGCAGTACCACATGCCCAAACAACTCCTTCTCAGATCACAGTAAGGTTTCTGTCTGTATCTCAGCCACTCCCTGTTGGGAGTTGCTACTCTTGTAAAATGCAATTCATGGTGAGATGGGAAAGTCATAATAAGCTTCCTACACTTGAATGGAGTCATCAGTGAACTGGTGTAACTCTTTCAGCTGACACTGCTCTCAGGCAGCTTTCTAAGGACCTGTCAGGCCCTGGGGTACAGCAGTAATCACAAACCATGAGGACTGGCTGATAGTAACCTGCAGTTTTTGGAAGCCTGTCCCATCTCTTGTGCAATGAGGGAACACAAACCTACGTGAGAGCAGCAAGGCAGTGCTAATCTTCAGCCAGACATCCACATGAGTTGACATTAGAATGATACTGTGTGTTTTTTTCCTCTCTATTTTATGATTTTTTGGTGTTCAGTTGTGGTGAATAATCTTTCTTTGATAACTTATTAGAATAACTTCTAAAATTGGCCCCATTCAGGGAATGAATAGGTAGGTAATGCCTTTTTCATGCAAATGTAACTTCCAGTACAGATAGAGTTTGATTCAAAAGGAAGTGGGAGTGTATGTGCCAGGAAGATGTAAGAGGTTATGACAGGGTGTGAAAGGATGTGTGGCACAGGGAATGCTGCAGGTGTAAAATGGGTTTGTGTTGCATAATGATTAACTGCACACATTTTGGTAACTGGTTAGTTTCTGCATCAGATAAAAAACCAAACATACCTCAGACCCAGAGATCATCATGAGGCTTATTTGATGCTTCTAAAGCTTTTCTAAGGTGCTCAGGAAGTGCAGGCTTCCATAAACCTTATCAGCCAAGCTACTAAATATGACTGGAAAGCTGAGGATCCCTTTTCATCTCCTGTGTTCTAAAGGTGAGAAATGTGTAAGTTACATAACAAACCACCAAGTGTCACTGTTTGGTATTTTTACATTCTGACATCCATTCCCAAGCCCTTAGAAAATCTCTTTAAGATGCAGTCCTGTAAATAAGGATATTTTTGAGCTACAAGTGACAGGCATATCTGCCTTACAAGGTACACTTGAATGTCAGGATATGTGGCTTTCCTGAGCAAGCCAGTAAGTAATGTCTGAACTAAATATTGTACATATTACCAGTTATAATAATGTAAATCCCATTGAACATAATAAGAACTTAGGAACTGGATTTTAAACCTAGTAAGTTTAATTATTATATATGCCTTTTAGTTTTGTTATCAAAGGCAGGCTGCCCTTACTGAGAGCTCATCAGATGCTTTGTCAAGAAGGCAAAGGATGCACTATCAAAAAGAGTGAACACATTTTGAAGAAGTTCCTGTTGTGAGAAGTAAATTAACTTGACTTTAAAATGTAGTAACAGCAGACATCAGGAGACTGAACTGCAGTCCTGGTATGAAGTGCCAAGCTGGTCCTCCCTGCTTCTAGAATGTTAATATGGGTCATCATCTTTGATTGGCACAAACCCAAAATTTGCTGACATGCATTACTGTCAGCTGCAGCTCATGAAGGAATTTCCAACCAGGCTTAAAATATAAAACCAAACGATCTTAGTGTTCCTTTGTACTACTTCTGCCCCTCAGCTGAACTCTGAGCACAGCCTGCAATGTGAAGGATGTAAAACAGCTGCACAGATTTCCAGATATATTTGTATCCTTGTTCTCTGTAGAATTTGCTGTGCCATAAAGGTAACATTCCTTAGGAAGACTGTTGCTCTGTGCTCTTACTGCTTTATCTGGGTGAGCACTCAGTCATTCAGAGTCTGCATCTGATGTGGATGCAATAGCCAGGAGGGCATGGGTGAGCCAATCTCTTCTGACATAATCCCACATTACCAAACCTGTACAGCCTGCCTTTTAGTTCAGGTGACTGCCTCTCACCCAGCACACAGCCACCCTCTCTACATTACCTCCAGTCTGTACTGTATTTCCAGCATCAGCATTCTATATGAGTAATTATTTCTGGATGCTTTTGAAAATGAACAACCCTGAAACAGGGGTATTAGGCTTTGGCTGGTATAGATTCCACTCCCCCCTTCCCTCCCATCTGCACTGTTTACCCCTCTGCTAGAAAATTGTTCTCTGCAGTAGTTTTTGTATGTAAGGAACATGTCCCCACTGAAATGTTATGACCCTGAGGGCACTAATAGACCTGTATGGCCTCACCCCCATCCACCCCCTCTGCCCATGGGCCACTCTATTGAAGTTCATCCTGCAGTTTACAGCCACGCCTGTGCCTGGCCATGGACTGCACTGATCTGGACTGTGACCTGCAGACTGAATTCCCAGCTTGACCTCAGAACTGCCTTATCACTGCACAGCTCCCCGGTGGTCATGGGACTGTGCCTGACCGTGGTTACCCTTGCTGGGCCTGACCCTGACCCATCAGTTGCCTTTCCAGGTTTCACCTTGTACTTGCCTCATCACTGCAAACTTGCCTGACCATCTGAACTCCAGGCTGAACACCCCAGGACCTGCCCTTCCCTGCTCAGGAACAGTGGGATGGGGCACTGGATGGCAAAGCCTCTGTCCCACGGGTTGCATTCTTGCTCTTGGCTTCCCTGGAAAGCAGCTGGCTTGTGCTGCTCCCTGGCTTCTGGGGCATAAACCCAGGGAAGATGAATTGCCTGTAGAAACAGGAAGAAAAGTATGTAAGAGGTTGAAAGAGATTCAATAGAAAACAAGATCCTGAACCGGGCATACTCTAGATCTGATCAAATAAGGTGAGTTTTTCCTACGAAACAAATATAATAGAGGAAAGCAAGGGAAATAATTTTGGCATAATTTTCTTTTCTGAAGCAAAAAAAAGTACTCCTACATTTTCCATATCATGTAGTGCAATACCTAAGATGAAAAGAATGTGTGTGGAGGTGGCTGACATACTGTGCAGCCATCATGGAGCTGCTCCTGTGCACTGCCAGGTGGATGGAAGACCTGCTGGGGAGGAGTAGTGTATCTGGAGCTGTCAGGGCTCCTTCACTGCCAGCGACACTCATGAGACACCGGAGTCTGGTGGGGTCTGGGTAGTAGTGACAACTGCCTCTGAGGCTGAGAAGATGAAAACAAAGTACAGTATTAATTTTAAAGATACAAAATTACTGTAGTCCTTTTCACTCCAACCTGCACTGTTGAAAGGGGGAACGTCACCCCACCTCCTGGAGAAGGGTTAGAACAGGAGATCAGTACCATGGTTCTTAAGCATTCCCATTTTTTGCATCCACAAAATAAGATACAGGTATTTTGGCCTCATTTAACACTGGTATTGTTAAGCAATTCTGTATGCTGCCCTGATGGCAACATTTGTGGCTGGTACAGGTATGCTGCCCTAGCAACACCTTGGGCACAGGTAAGTCTGACCCATGCCAGCAGCAATCCACCGCTCGGCCTTCGGGGTGAACTCTGGCTTAGGGCAGCGGCCCCGACAGCCGAGCGGAGGCAGCAGCCGCCATGTTGGGGCGGAGCGGCGACTCCTGCGCGGGCTCTTGGCGGCGGAGGGAAGGCAGAGGCTGTACCCGGAGACTCCTCGGCCCACGCGTGGCCGCAGGGCTGGGTGACGCCTTCCCGCCTCCCCCACACACACCTCCCGGGGACTGCACAGCGCGGGGGTGGCGGCTCCGTCCCCTGAGGAGAGCCCTCAGCTCCGCCCCCAATGGAAAGCGCGTTCCGTGATTGGCGGGAGTAGCTACACCCCCTCGCTGTGATTGGCTACTCCGGCTGTCACTCCAGGCCTTCGAAGGCAGGGGCGGGCGCTGACGTGTCTGTCCCTGACCCCTCCCTCCCCTCCCCTCCCGCGCGGGGGGTGGGGGCCGCTCCTCCCGGCGCGCGCGGGTGGGTGCGCACTGTTCGGTCACGTCAGGCGCGCGTGGTGCGGGCGTAAGCGCGTGCGGTGGTTACGCAGCCGCCCGGAGCGGGGGCGGGGGGGAACGGAACGGAACGGAGAGGAGAGAGAGGAGGAGAGAGAGAGGAGAGGCCGCCATGGAGGCGAAGCCGGCGGACCCCTTGCTGTGTGACAGCCTCATCCTCTGGGTGAGTGCGGCGGCGGGGAGGTGGGTGAGGGGGTGGTGGTGCCCACGCCCTCACCTGTTCTCCCTGCCCACCGCTGGCGCGTCCTCAGTGCCGCCGAGAGGTTCCTCTGAGGAGGAGCGGCCTCCCCCGGGGCTGGGGGGGGGATTCCTGTCAGCGCCCCGCAGCCCAGAGGCGGCCCCGGGGCTGAGGGGGGGGGAGGCTGCGCCACGGCACCGGTTATCCTCGCGCCGTTACCGTGGTGATGGGGGCCACGGGCACGGGGGGGGGGAGGTGGCGGCGGCCCTGGGCCCCCTCAGCTCGGCGGGACAAGGCCGGCTGGGGCCTCTCCTGTCCCCTTGGTCCCTGGGGCCTGTCCCCTCCGTGCTGAGGGGGTGAGCGGCCCGCTGGCTGCGCCTCCTGTCAGGTGCTCTGAGAGGAGGTTGGGATTCAGGGATGGTTGCGGTGATGAGGTCTGGGTGAGGAATAAGTGTTTTTACAACCAATAAAACGTTCCTGCAAACAGCCCTTGAAGTGTAGATGCGGTCTTTTGAATAGCCTAATAGAGTCAGGTAGAGGTTCTCCAGCAGTGGTTTCAATATGGAAACTGCTCAGTAATTAGCAATAATAACATACAATTTGAATTGAGTTGGCTGGAGCAGAAACCTCGGAATATTTCATACCAGCATTTAGTTGGTAATGCATTAATTACAGTCAGTTGCAGCACACCTAAATGTATGGTATTTCTCATCCAAGAAGCATGTATTTGTTTAGTTCATCAATCAAGCTTGCTTTCTTTTTATCTCCTGTTCTCTCCATGTTCCTTCTGCTTCCTTGTCTGTTACGTCTGATCTTGCAAATAAAATATTTTGGTGAGAGTGAGCTCCTCTAAAGTGAAATCTTGCACGAAACCTTGGCAGGGAAGTCACAGTTACCTGGTGAGAAGTGTTTGTTTAGAAAGTGCAGGTGTTTTGTCTATGGGAAGTGTAAATCAGGGAAGGAAAGGAGTGTTTTAGAAGCATTGTGAGGATACACGGGAATGAAGCTGTCAAAAATGACAGCAACAGCTACCAGAGTGGGTGTGCCTTTGACATTCTACCTGACAGTAGAGAAGTTTTAATGAGTTGAAGTCTGAAATAAATCACTGAAAACCAATCTCCTCCTTTCTTCCCTTCATTTTTTTTCTAGTGACCTTGTATGTTCCCAATATTTCGTTGCTCTTTAGAACTTCAGTTGTCTTATGTTTACTTCTCTGGAGTTGGTGTTCAATCCGTGGTGTTCTTTTGGTGTTCAATTTATGAATCCTTTTCTTTCTCTTTTTTTGGACTCTCAGTCGTCAGGTAACTTTTTCCTCTCAGTAGTCAGGTAACAATCATGACTCAATTGCAAGATCAGTGAAGTAACTTGAGACAATGCATTCCTGAACTCTGCCTCTAAAATCCTGTTGGCAGTGCTGAACTCTTTTACACTTTTTACTGCTTGAAATGTCTTAAGCCTAATTAACATTTTTAGTATTGTCCCAGTGCATGGCTGTAATTGCATCATAAATCTTAGGGCAATGCTAATGGAACTATTACTAGCCTTAAACTGAAAGAGCTTTGTGAAGTGTCATTGACATAAATGAAAAAACAACTCTGTGTGTTCAGGTTTTGTTTGCAACTCTCAGCAGGTGCATTGCCAGGAGTCTGGGTTTAGATTTAACACTCTACTACCTGGAAGTAGTTTACAACTTAGTGGAAAGCAGTCACTGGCACTAAGATACCTTTTGGTCAGCTTACAACTTGAACTTCAGATGGAATAAGAGGAAAAAAAAAAGAATATTCTGAATATTATGAATCTGAGTGTATTTGAGAAGGGAGAAATGAAACACTGTGTCTGAAAAGAGTTCTTTAACTGGCTGTGTTTCTAAAGGTGCCTCAATTTATTTACTCATTAATATAGCAAAGACATGCCCGTGATTATCTATGTTCTGCTGCCCGATCTTGTTGGTTTGCTTTATTTTAATTTAACAAATTTGGTATTAGAAGAAGTATGTTTTCCAGAGAAGAAAGAAAATATAAATAACAGTGTTAACTATTGGATCTGCAACCCAGGTGCCACTGAGTTTCAGTTTTTGAGGATGTTACAGGAAAATCACAATGGATGTAACATATAGGGCAAATGAAAATGAGTTTCCCAGGAATGTTGATGTCAATAATATCTTTTAAGATTGAGTTAATGTCTGTTGCAGAAACAATTTTCTCAGTCAGAAAGACTAACTTAGTGAACCTTAGTATTTTCCACCTCTGGGAGAAGTAGAGCAGTAATAGTAGCAGCAGTTAGCCTGGCAAAGCAGTAGTATCTTCTGAGTTTAGGTGCCATTAAAATAGGTATTTTCTTTACTATAGTAAAGCAGAAGTTTCTTGAATGTCTTTTGGTCCTGTGCTGCTCTGAGGCTGCTTCTCTGTCCCCAGACTAGGGAGCATCTGTGTGGTGACATCTTGAACAGAAAGCTTTTCCCACAAGGGACGTACCCCTGTTGGGCACTGGCAGCTTTGGCAATGTTAACTCTGCCAAATTCTGGGATTACGAATTGGAATGTTTATTATTACTTTAAAATCTTTCTTATTAGCTTTATAAAACTGCTGTCCCTGGTGTGGATAATCTGGGTATAAAATGGAGCCTGACGTTGTCGGGATGAAATTGAGGCCATATCTTCCCAAGGGTTGGAGAGGTTGATTTCCAGTAGGTAACACAAACACCAACCTCCTCCCCACACCTCCTGCTTTCATTAGTTATGCAATTATAGTAGAAATCTGTTTTGAGGAATTAATTGAGCAGGCGTGGAGTTTGGACAGCCAGTAATTAATATTTCTAACTCTCAAGTTATTTCTCAGAGTATATGTAATTTTAAAATATATGGAGAAACTAAGACTCTGTGTCCTGCTTTTTCCTTAATTTTAATGAGCTGTTCCTCCTCTGGGAGATCCTGGCATACATAAAGCAGTGCTGAGTGTCACAGGGTTTTCTGAGGCTTGTTTTACCTGCTCTCACAGGCTTGGGTGAAAATGGTAGTACCTATACTTAGCCCCTCTGATTCAGGAGGGGATATCTCCAAATGTCAATATCACACTATTGTGCCAGAAACCTCTGAATTCTGGAATGCTCACTCTGGCCTCAGCTTGTGTGCCTGATCTTGTGCTGGCATTAGGGCTGCTGGAACATTAGAGGCCAGGCCAGCTGTCAATCACAGCTGCTTCAGCTTCTGCCCTTCTGCTTAGTCTCTTATGTAACCTACCAGGGATTACTGACTTCTCACTTGCTGTAATGCAGGGTTTTAAAAATACCTTTTTAATTGAAAAGCAAATAAATAAAAAACCAAAACCTTGCTGTGTATATTTTTCTCACTTTGGCTTGACCAAACTCAAAAAGCAAGCAAACAAATATTCAGAGTATACTGTCACTCTTTATAAATAATATAATGGACGCCGACTGCCTCAGATTCTCACAGCTAGGAACTGTGATTTTTCCACCACTCTTGTCAGCATTTTTGGGAAATAGATCTTCTTGGACAAAGTCATTCACCAGTGACCTGAAGAAGATTTCAGAGGATGTTTAGGAATGTCCTCTCACAGGTGGACAGATAATTTAGGATGTTGTAAATGTAGTAAATCCAAGAAGTTGATTTTCAAAGTGGACAGAGATAATAAGGATCTGTTCTTGCTTCCATTGTATTCAATATATGCATCTTCTGATAGTATTAACTGCAAAATTTATCCTTCCTATTTTATTAATTGTTTAAAAGAAGGCTGAAATTAAAAGAATTACTGGTGATTTCCTGAGTAACAAAGTGCTGAACTGATGTGTGTGGAAACATCTTGTTCACCTGGAATAGTTAGCTCTGAGCCAGTTGTTGTCAGGGGACTAAAATACTGCAATTATTTTAAATAATTCTGTTGAGATGTTAGCTATAAGCCTGGGATTAGTTTTTTTAAAAATGCACAGTACTCAAAACAAAGAAAGAAACACTTTTAACATTGAGGTAATTCTATCCTATAGATTTTAAATGCAGGAAAAACAGAAAAAACAACAGAAAAAAATTATCATCCTCATGGGATGTATAGAAGAGGTTCCATATGAGAACGGGCTAAATGGATGAGGACTGTTGGTCCTAGGAAAGACAGAGTGGGAGCAGATGAGTATGGTAAAGGTCACTGCCAACTGGGGAAGACTGTTTTCTTTTTCAGGCTTTTTCAGCTAATTTCATATCTTTGGAGTGTGCAGTAGCTCTCAGATAACTGTTTTTTCCCAAAATTCTTGCATAATTTTCTCCCTTCTGTTCTAACCTCTCATATCAGGGGTCTCTGTGTCATGACTAATAAATGTCTGTAGTAAAAGACTGGGGTTTTCCTTTTTTTCCCCCTGAACTTTTATTCTTTCTTCTGATGCCATTTTTTGTTCAGGTAGTTATGTGTCCAGAACTAAGCACTTCCACATAAATTGAAGGTGGATATATATTTCAGTTCTCTAAGTTAGTATTCCATAGTCTGATTTACATAGGACCAGTGTGAAAAAGCAAGGCATGGCAGTACTAACTTTTTAAGCCACTAGTCATAACCAAAAGTCAGCAAGTGCTGAGATAATTGGGTTGGCTTAAAAACTAAATAGTTCAAAAAGGATTTCATCTGCCTTAACTAGAAAGACATCTTGTTAAATGCTTGTGCCTTAAAGAGGGAAAGGAAAACAGTGGGGCTGACTACTGAGTGGGACACAACTTTTTTCCCTCTTCTAGTTGCAGACATTCCACACCGCTGCACCTTGCAGAGATGTTCAGGACTTGACTAATGGGGTGGCCATGGCCCAGGTACTGCACCAAATGTAAGTTGACACTAAAGACAGTGTTTCTTTCCATCATTATGATCATTTTGTCAGGTATAAAAATCCAGCATGGCAAAGGCCTTCACATCCTTGTGTTCCTGGCTGTAGCTCACTCAGGCTTGCACAGAAATTCACCCTGGACAGAGCTGTGCTAATTGAGCCATTTGGATGAAAATCTCCTGTGACATAGGCCTATCTTGCAAGCTGCAGCAATTCATGCTTCTTAGGCACTGTAGTCAAGCAGCTGATGTTTTAATTCTGGGAATCTGGAATCTTATTTATTTCTGTGTGTGCTTATTGATGTTTAATAATTTAATTTTGTTTCAGAGATGTTGCTTGGTTTGATGCATCTTGGTTAAATCGCATTAAAGATGATGTTGGTGACAACTGGAGAATAAAGGTATTCATGAAGTTAATGAAAGTTTGGGGGGTTGGATATTGTGTCTGTCTGAAGCATATCTAGCAGTCAAAAAACTACAGATTTAAGATCCAGCTGTTTTAGGTTGTTTTAAATGAACTTGAACTGTGTGTTGATAGTTTAAGAGCCTTGCAGTTGTTGCATGAGGATTTTGTTAGGATATTTCTCTTCCCCTGTCATTGCAGGGTCCTCTCATAGAGCTGCTATGTAGAGATTGTATTATAAATTATTATTTAATTTCAGCAAAATTAAGAATTTTCATTTTACCTTGTCTTTCATGTACAACAATTAGTCCAGTAATCTGAAGAAGATACTGCAAGGAATTATGAACTACTATCATGAGGTATGGAAAAAGCAGCAGTTCTTGATCTAATCATTAAACAATACAATTATTACATTACAACTTTTTGAAAGATCAGGGTGCAACTGTATTTGGAAGAGTTTTTCATCTTTTTTAACTTTTATTACATTGGTAGAATAAATTAATTCATATTTGAAGTCTAGCCCAAGAAGTTTTAACTTAATAATGTCACTTTTCTTGTATAAGTGGTCAGTTAGCTAAACTCCCATTTAACAGACTTTCAAAACTTGTGGTTTGGACAAAACTATTTTTATAGAATTCTTTGTAAAAGTACATAACTTCATTGCACTAAATAATTGCTTGGTGTCTCGTGTATATTTTTTAATGCTGTCTACTTTAGATCAAATTTATGCCTATTCAGAGGCAAATCTGAGGTGCCAAGTGAAGGTCATTTGCTTGGCAGGGGATTGAGTACCCCTTCCCCCAAACACACAGCCTCACTGCGGGATGGGGACTGATGTTCGGAACATTTTACTGGCCCAAAAAGAGGCACACTCTGTGATGTCCAAGGTTTATGTATGAAGCCCTCTAACAAATGAGTTAAGAATATCTGCTTTATTCAGATTTCCTAATCTGATACTGCTATATACTGTGTCATGAGACAGTATTTTTAGTGTGTATTTCCATGTTGGAAATCTTTCCATAAGTTTTATGGGAACAAACTTATTAATAGACATTTTCTCTGGCTGGTTTACTGAGTCCAGAATGCTTAGAGATACCATCTTTTCAAGCTGTAAAGTGAGGGTCCACTTTCTCTCAATTTTTAATTTTATTTTTTTTACCAGTTCTTGGGTCAGCAGATTTCAGAAGAACTTGTTCCAGACTTAAACCGCATCTCCGAGAACTCAGATCCCACTGAACTGGGCAGGCTTCTGCAGCTGATTTTAGGTTGTGCAGTCAACTGTGAAAGGAAACAAGGTAAGCACTACCCTAATCTGCTCAACACATAGCAAACTGATTCAGGTGATAGTTAAGGTGGAAGAGATGTAGAAACTTTCTTACATGTTGCTAATATGTGGATGCCTGTTGTGAAACTAGGTTTTGCTTAAAAGCAGAAATTGTACAGGATACTTCTGTAAATTAATCTCAAACTCAAACTTCTGTCAGAGCAGGTTTAAAAAAAATTTCTGAATCATATGTGGGTTAGTCATGCTTGTTAAAATATGTACCAAGACCTGAACTTACTATTCAAATGCAAATCAAGCAGATAAAATTAAAACCTTTTATTAGAAACTGCCTTTTGCTTATCTGCTGAGGTGAAGACTGAATTTGTTGAGTTTTCTCTCCCCTTTAGCAGAGCTAATGCCCAGTGGTTACATGGCTGAGGAATCCTCAGCATTGGTCTGTCAGCAGAATGTGTGATCCCTGGGTAGTCTGGAGTGGCTGCATCAAGGAGTAAGATGGGATGTAAGATGTCAGGCTGCGTGGGGAATGACAATGCTAGCACCTACCTCTTTTCCATTAAGTTTTATTTAAAAATTCAGTTGCAAACTTGTTGACTCTTTGAAAAAATTTATGTAAATAAATACAGAGATGTATGTAAATACAAATGTCTTAAATTTTTCTTGCTCTATTATACATAATATAATTTTGTTCACTTAGATTATAATCTCCTATGCTTACCTACCATATTACTGTATTGTACTGTTGGTTCAAGGTAGTGTTTTGTATACAAAGAGTTCTCCTTGTTTTGAAGAAGCTTTACATTGAGGAGTTCCTTTTGGTCTTTGGTCACGTAATGCAAGCCATTAATATCAACCTTATCATCAGTCACTACAAATTCTTTTTCACAGAGCACATACAGAATATCATGACCCTTGAAGAGTCTGTTCAGCATGTTGTCATGACTGCCATTCAAGAGGTAATAGTTCATAACTTAATGCTGTCACTTGAGAAGTCCCATATCCATTTGTTGATCCTTGTCAACTCTTTCATCCAAGCTAAGAGCTTGGAAGAGTCTAAGTACTTCCCTAAATTACCTGGAAAGATCAAGACCTAGGGGCTCCTCCGATCCCAAGCAGTGAGCTCTGAGTTTAGCCTTGTGTGCCACAACATACAACCTTGGGAGATAGTAAATGTTTGAGATTTGCTGTTTCACACAAGGAATGTATTTAGGTGCCAGCTGCTGATTATTCTGGAGTCAGTTTCTGAAATTTCTGTCTCAGTGCTGTAATCCTGTACCCAAGGTTAAGCTGATTGTAACTGTGTGTGAGGCTACATTGTTCTGACAAACCATTCCAGCATCTGGTTTACAAACTCCCAGCTGCATCTCTTCTATTCTTGTCGTGTTCTCGTCCCCGCAGTGTTAATTTGTTTTTACTTGGTTCATCTTAGTGATCCAGCTCACAGCATAGCTCTACAGTCACATCTGTGAGCTTCAGGACTGTGAAGCAGAGTGTGGAGGGAGGCAAAGTCTAAATGCTGGCTTCATTAAGAAAATGTAATGTGTAGTTGTGCCCTCATCCAGGTAACACTGAAGCTGGTTGTAGGCTTTAAAATTTAGCAGTAACTTCAACAGATCATCCAGTAAGATAGTACTGCTAACTTGGTTAATTTGGAGAAGAAAAAAGCTCAACTCATTCTAGATTTGTTAAAATCCTTTATCAACCATGAAGTGGGTTTTTTTTTTTGTTTTGTTTTTTTTTTTGTATAATTATTGATCTGTTTTGATATACTGAGGGGATGCAAGGACATGGTGGAAAATACAGTTGGTCCTTGGTAGACAGTGAATTTAGAGTTACCTAACCTCCCATTTAACCTTCTCTTCCTTTGGCCTCTTTCTGTAGCTTATGAGCAAAGAAGTAGCAGGACCTTCTACGAGTGATGCATCAAGTGATGTGGAACAGCAGGTAACTGCCTGATAGTTGTTGCTCTTGTAGTTCAGGCCTGAACAATAAGTTGGTTTTGAATTGTATTGGTATTCATCCCTTAAATGAAGAGGAGGGCTGCTCTTCCTCCCCAGCACTAAAACTTAAAAAAATAGCTCAACGATAAATCTTGGCTTTTGTCTTCTCTCTGCACAAACTGCTTGGTGTGTTTTCCACTGAGCTGCTCTGATTAAACCATATTGGTGCACAAAGGGCACAGCAACATACTAATGTAAGCAGAGAATATGCAATAAATTAATGCTCGTTTTTTTGGTGCTAATTAAGTGAAAAGTTATGTGCTATTTTGTAGCTTAAAAAAAAAAAATAATGCAGTGACTGTGCCATCTTTCTGGATAGGGTAAAGCTGTCCAGTGCAAATCTGCATTGCAAGAAGAGCTAGGGGTACATGAAGGCTCAGCCGGGTCAGGATAAACACTTCAGGTTTTTTTAGGGTTCATGAAAATTTCAGATAACCTGAACACTGCAAGATGTTGTATATAAGATGAAGCTGTCTTTAAAAGTGCTCCCTGCCACTAAGGGAACATCATTCTTTCTATTCTGAGATGAAGGGCATTTGATTTAAAAGGCAGGGATTTTGTAATTGTGACTGTATGAATGTTTCAGTGTTTGATTTTGTTAAGCATTTGGCCTAAGTTGTGTTGAATCTGGATGTTACTGTGAGTATCAATAAATTACTTGTGTGGTAGGCATTTAAAATGCAGGTGAACAGAGACATTTTAGAAGCTAGAACTGTGAGTACTTTGGATGTGGGCCAGAATGACTGACTATCTTATTTTTTAAAAGCTTAAAAAAGCTTTGGAAGATCTTGAGGAAGCACTATCAGAAAAAGAAGAGTTGGCACAAAGATGTCAAGAGCTAGATTTACAGGTAAGAAAAAGCAAGTCACTTTTCAATTTCTTCTTACTACTATTAAGATGCAGAAATTCTGAAGGGCAAAGTGAGTTTTGTATTTATTTAAGTTTGTGTGAGGTTTTCTAGCTGTTTGTGGGGGAAAGGCAATCATTCTGTACTGCAAAATGCAGTTAGTGGAAATTGTTTTCTGATGGAAGTGTAAACTGAGGTCCTGTGTCAACTGTCAGCCCCGAGGTTGTTTGGTCTGCTAGCTTTGTGTTTACCCTTAGCAGCAGGGAACACAGAAATTATGTTAGAGCTTTAAAAATTGCCCTTTTCGTTTTCAGTCACTACTTCCTCTGCTCTCTGGAACTGTTTCCAAAAAAATCCAGCTCGTGTAGTAATCAATCATTAGATTTTCTCATCGGAAAATTATCCTGTTTTCAACAGGAGTTGCAGAAAGATTAAAATTTGAAATTTATCGAAAATGTTCTCACTTTCTTGTATGCAGTTGCAACATGGAGAATGTTTCAGGAAATAAAAATAGTGGGAACTACGAGATTCTTGCTGATTTTTTCAGACCACATTGATAGTAGGACTACCTTTTTTTCTAGAGGATATGGAAGTTAATTAAGTCACTGTTTACAAAAAGGAGACAGGATTTCATAACAGTAAATAGGAACATGCATTTCAATGAACTTTTTGAAGAAAAATAAATTTTTTTTTTAAAAAAAATTATCCCTAAAGCTACTCCTTTTTTATGGCACTAGAATCTGAGAATAGAAAGAGGTGTACCTGGCGAGGCAGTTCAGCTCAGATTTGTTTTGTCTGAAGAGAACATTTGTGTGGCTTCATACAGGAGCAGGAGCACTGTGCTGGCTGGATGCGGCTCTGAAAAAAAAAAAGCCACAAAAGCAGACACAGGTTTTACTTTTCTTACCCATAATGACTGAAAAAGTATAATACTTATCATAAAGCATCTCAATTCCTGCCATGCTCAGGAAGCTCTTGGTAGAATTGAATAGATATTTAATTTCCTTTTTTTCTTGAGACAGTAGTAAGGCTTCCTAGTGAAAGCAGAGATCTAAAAATGCTCACAAGCAGAATCTGCAGGAGAAAATGGTTTCTTTTAAATAGGTGAGAGGATTAATTTGGCAGCTGAAGTCTCAGATTACAGTTGAAACTTCAAAATCATGTCCACTGTTCAAAATCTCTGACTGCCAGAGGTGCTGGGATAAATTTACTTGTACTTTATGCTTCCATTAAGAGATTCCCTAGAGAAGTCCCAGACTTTCTCCAATCTCTCACAAACTTCTGATATTTCTTAATTAATTAATGATGGGTTACACAGAGCCAGGTGCCCATAGCATATCATGGGCCAGATGAAGGCATGAAAGGTATTGGAGGTAAAGGTACTCCTGAGTATAAAGAGATGAGTTAATCACACCATAGCTCTTTAATACTGTGATGTGTTTCTTAAACATCTCTTCTTAATTTGTGTTGACTTGGAGACCACTTCTGTTATGTCAAAATAATAGAAAAGCACAAGAGCAAGCTCTCAGAAAGGAACTGAGAGAAGATGTAAAAATTTGCTCTGAGTTGTGTGGTAGCTTTGGGGTTTTTTGTTAAGCCTGAGATGGGTGTTGTGAGAACGTTATTCTAAAAGCATGACTGTTGTGTCTGTTTAAGGAGTGGCTGAACCTTGGACAGGGAGTGCTGAGCAAAGCTTAGATATGCTCTCACAGGTCGTTTGTGTGCATGTATATATTGAAGTGACATCTGGTTTGTAAAAAGGAGTGAACCTTAGAAAGCCAGCACCTAATGAAGCAGTAGATAAATTACTGTTTTGTTTCTTACATCCGTTTGACTGATAGACTCGTAAATTATGATTGCAAACAAACTGTTTCTTAATATTGCATACTCTAGGTTGTATCTGATGTTTAATCTAATGATGTCACCTTGATGTGTTTTATTTTGTTTATTTGAAGCCATAATATTGACTGACGCTTCTCATTTAAACTAATTCTTAATAAATTCACTTGTAAGGTCTCAATCTTCCTTGATATTTTCCAAGAGTATAAGAAAGGTAGGTTTTCTTTATGATTCAGGAAAACATAACCCAAAAAGCATATTGTCCCTGTTTAAATGCCAGTTAACTAACACATGCTACATGCTCTTATGTTTGACAGGATGTTAAAATTAACACAACAGCTTTCACTAGAAAAACTTTAAAGGTTCTATCCTCTTAATCTTTCCTCATGTTATGGCTGTTAATATACTTACTGTTTCGATAAAGTGTTGTATTCTCATTTGCTTAGCTGTGAACACTTTCAATACCAAACTTGTTTGATTGTTGCAAAGAAAAAAAGAAATGCATGCTCTCTCTGAAGCTGTCCAGGTTTTTTTCTTTTGTGTGTGTGCTTACCGGCTTCTGGCGCCTGAAACCGCTTCTTGCGCAACCGTTCACTGCTGAGCGCACGGCAGGACTGTGTTGGTGTGCTAGCCAGTGCCATCCTGCTTTTTATTGTGAAGTACAAGCAAGATGGGGAGTATCTTTACACCAGTCCTTCAGAGTTGTTTTTGGTTGTTGTTTTTCTGTACGGCGTCCATGGTATCCTTTTTAATGAAAGTGCCAATTTCTCTCCATATCGCGTTGTCTGTCTTTACCATGGTTTCAGCTATGAAAATTTGTCTTTTATTAGAGGGATTTTTCCTTTAGTGCTTCATAACTGTCATACACTAAAGCATCTGTATGCTCAAGTATGCTATGTAAATTACATTCTAAAATTCCTAAATGCTCAACCTTTTCCATAAACTAATTTGGTGATGTATTATTGTCTTGCTTTAGTTCTTTCCAGTTGGACAGGCCTTACAATGTTGATGCCGTTTTATCTAAACTAGGTGGCTGCCCTTCAGGATGAAAAAAACAGCCTGATGTCAGAAAATGAGATTATGAATGACAGGTTAGAGCAATTAGATGACTCTCTTGATGATCCAAATACTGTGGTTGCCAAAAAGTATTTTCATGCACAGTTGCAGCTGGAACAACTGCAGGAAGAAAACTTCAGGTATGAAATAATTTCTCTCAAAAATCCCTTGTGTGTATCTCAAAAGTAGCCTGAGAACTTCTGGCACTCTTGCAGGATTTTACATCCCGTTTTGTTTTTCTATAAAAGCTTTCAAGAACTGTATAAATGTATTTTAAAAGACAGACCTCACCTTTAAAAAGAAAAAGAAATTGTTACCTGTTGCAGAAAATACTGCTTTATCACTGCCATATTGTAACCATTTGACAGATAAAAAAAGGTGGTGGAAAGCAGGATATGAATGCCAAAGTGATTTATATGTGAAAAAATCAAAACAAAACCCCAACATTATTCCTCAAACAATCCACCATATCTTGTTCCTGTACTGGTTTCTTTTATAAGTCTTTTTCCCTGTGATCCCTGTGGGAGAAAAACTCACTTTTCACTTGACCCCTTGATACCAATATGGTAAATTTGCAGTATACAATCCATTGTGATTTGATAGGTAAACAATGACATGTTCCATGCCTACAGTACCATTTTTCTGGTTACTTGAATAGTTTTTCTTTGTCTTACTTAGTTTTAATAATTCTAGCATTAAATGAAAAATATTTAATAGCAATGAGTTCTTAACAGAATTCCTGGTATTGATCTGGTAGGCTTGAAGCTGCAAAAGATGATTATCGTGTCCATTGTGAAGACCTGGAGAAACAATTGATTGAGCTCCAACACAGAAACAATGAACTAACCTCTTTGGCAGAAGAATCTAGAGCCTTGAAAGATGAAAATGACATTCTTAGGTATGTAATAGAGGTAGCTCCACACACACATTAGGAAGATTTAATTACTAAATCCAAGGCTTTGTATTTAACAGGATTTTTTTTAGGCATTAGGTCTGCAGATGGTTCTTATCTCAATGAAATCTAGAATAAGTGTTGGAAGAAAGGGCCCATTGACAAAGTGGAGATGGAGTGCAAGCTTTCAGGCTTGTCCTCTATTGTTTGCATAACAACAGCAACATGGAATCTTTCTGTGGATTAACAAATGCAGTAATTTTTCTTCTTCAGTGGGATAGAAGGTGAAGTTCTGCAAGAATGATGAGATTTTCATGGGGGACTGTGTGCATTGTTATGAAGTTGTGCTGGAAAGAGGCTGCATTTTCTGATGTAGAAAAGCATAAAGGCAACTAGAACTTGAATATAACTTTTCATGGCAACATTGTAGGGGAGATTTGGGTTAGTGACACAATTAACAAAATAAAGATGGAATGCACAATAACCTCAATGAGAACAAAATTCTGTGTAAACTAAACTCAATACCAGACCACCCAAGAAATATTCAAAGCAAATCATGTTGCAAAAGAAGATCTGCTATTAATAAAATAGTATGAATAGAACATGGAAAGAAAAGTGGTTTCAGGTGTTTAACTTATAGCTGTTCTTAAATAACATCTGAAACAAACCTTAACTATAGACTTTCTTCCATAATTTTCTTGTATTAGCTTCTAGTGGTATGAGATGGCAGATATTAAACAAAGGTATTAAAATGAGTTTGTGTATTTATGATCCAAATATTTTCTTACCACATAGATTTTTCTTGCTGATCACGTGGTCATTCTTGATCCTATCTGCTAAGGATCATTTTCATAGTGCAATTACATCCTAATTATGTATAACTCCACAAATGAGGTAGGGTTACATACACCCATCTGCCTGTTGTTCCTTACCAGGTACAAGTGCTGTGAGATGACTATCTAGGGCAGGATGTTGTTAGTGCATTTACATCGTACCCCACAGAATTCCCTAGAGATATTTGACCTACTAACCCGTGCTTGTATTTCTGGCAATAAAATGTCAGCCTTCCTCCCATTCACCTGAAATCACCAGAGGGCTTTTCATAAGCAATCTGTGCATAATGCAAGTTTGCACTGATTATACAGTTAAAAAGAAAGCTGTAGGATGTAACTCTCCTGTTAAGCATGTTGCATCTCCCTTTGAAAATAGGTTGAATGTGCACGAAAGCAGAAGTTGACCCTTTTTTTAATCTTTTGAGAAAACAGACTCTCCTAATTCCTGTTTCTACTTTAAGGGCAACTGCAGACAAGGCCAGTAAGCTGGAATCCACTGTGGAAGTGTATCGTAAGAAGCTGCAGGATCTGAATGACTTCCGCAGGCAGGTCAAATCTCTGCAGGAAACCAACATGATGTACATGCACAATACAGTCAGTCTGGAAGATGAACTGAAGAAAGCCAATGCAGCACGTGCCCAGCTAGAAACCTACAAAAAACAGGCAAGGCTGCATCTAGACTTGAGATGGTACTTTTTCCTTAGATAGTACGTAAATAAAATTAATTATTTTTCAATGAGAGAAAGTGAACAGATTAATTTAACAGCCTGTGAGCTTAACTTGTGTTGTCCCCTTAGATTTTCTTATTCATGAAAACTCTTTTTCATACTCTGCTTTCTGTTTTTCCTGTTAATTAAACTGTCAAGCTGAAGTGTAGTTGCTCTCTCAAATGAGTGTCTGTCCCTGTTTGCAGGCTTGTCTTCTTTAACTGAGGTAATTTGTGTGCCTGGGAGAGATGGTTCAGCTATTAATGAGATCACTTATATGTAATAGTCTTAACTTTCTTCACAGCGGTAAATTATAAACCGACAAACTTCTATTTCTGTTTCACTTATTTCTGTAGTAATTAGGACATGCAGGAGGTAAATATTTAAAAAAAAAAAAAGAAAGGCCAAAAATTAAAACCTAAAAAAACCCCAGCCATGCTGCCATCCCATCTCCCATCCCCCAAGTTTGATCTGAACAGGGCAGAAGTAAGGGTTTTAAGATAGCTTTTATAGGTAACATCATGTAACATTCATGGGCTGAATATAGTAATTTCCTAAAAAGGTCCAGGAGCTCCATAATAAACTGTCTGAAGAATCAAAAAGAGCTGATAAGCTTGCATTTGAAATGAAGCGTCTTGAAGAAAAACATGAAGCTTTAATCAAAGAAAAAGAGGTAAGACTTTTGAACAAAAGTTGTTTTGAAGACCTAATAAATGTCTTTAGAATGCTCTACTTGAGCAAAACCTTCCCAGAAGGAGTACTACCATAAAAATGAAGTTTAGTAGCTTATGTGTATATATATGTATATATGTATACACATATAAACCATAAAATATGTCTTAAAATATGTATGTGTGTCAGTATTATTTCTGATTACTATTTTTTAGTCTTAAAGTGGTGCAGTATGACTTAACTCATATAATCAAATATATCTCCTTAGAGACTGATAATACAGTGTGATGCATTAAAAGAGACAAATGAAGAGCTCCGGTGTTCACAGATGCAGCAGGATCACCTGAGTCAAACAGGTATTGCTTTATCTTCAGAGGCTCTCGTGTGTATATTACTGATTCTTTATGTTGGTTAAATTTAGAATCCCTTGCAATTTCAGGTGCATCTCGTGATAAAAGCCATGAGAATCTTGCTGCTGAAATTCTGCCAGTGGAATATAGGTAGGACAAGTTTGAGGTTGTTTTGGGATTTTCATTGGGGGTGGCAGAATATTGTCCCTGTGAAAGTTCAGTATTATTGTTAACATGACACTGTATCCCACTTGCTTTACTTCCATGGTGCTTGTCTGGACTCTCAAGTAGTTGTTAGTAATTATTTCCCCATAGTATAATTACTTTCCGTTCTTTTTAAAAGCATACCAGATTGCTGTATGTAAAGTCTGAATTGAAACACCCTCTTCAAAGAGCAAAACAATTCTTTTCCTTGCCACTGGCAGAATAAGTGTATAAAATACAGAAACTAAAAAAAAAAACAACCCAAACCCAAACAGCTAAAAGCAGCTAATACTGCTAATGAAGTCTGCCATTGTAAACATAAAGGCACAATGCAATCTGCATTTAGAATGACTTATTTCAAAAACCTTGTGCTGTTTAAAAATTCTCAGTTACCTTTTAATAAAAAATTGCATTGTTACTCTGAACTGTCTCCTTAAGCAGAACTTGCTTTGATCACTTTAAAGTTGGGGGAGTGAACAGAAATACTGCTGTCTGCCCTTAGTCCCCTTCTTCTTAATTAACTGTGACTTTCTTGTTTTTCCTTCAGAGAAATGTTTATTCGGCTGCAGCATGAGAACAAGATGCTTCTGTTACAACAGGAAGGATCAGAAAATGAACGTATTGCAAACCTCCAGGAGCAGCTGGAGCAAAAGCATCGGGCAGTGAACGAACTAGAAACTGAGAAAAGGTAAAGGCTGAAGCAGCATCTTAAAATACAACAAAAAGTGATTTCTGGGCCTCCAGAGCACCCTTATTGCTTGCATCCTTATGTAGCACTGTGCAAGAAGCCTGTTATCCTGTTTCTTTCACCACTGTAATCATTAACAAAGGGCTGTGAAGCAAAGAAGGAAAGTTCCTTAATGTGGTAGATCTGTATGTAGTATTTTGTGAAGAAAGTGTTGTTTATTGGATGCTCTTAGTTCTGAATGACTCTTGGCAGACTAAATGGATGTAAACTGTAGAACTTCATGTTGTAACACTGGGATGTGGTCTGATTTTATCATTTAATGAATTCTAAAAGTGGTTTACTAGGATATGAGAATTTTAGGTAGTTAAGTATTCTCAAAACTTAAAATTATTCTAGGTCTTGCGTTATAACACAGTTTAATAAAGCTGCCATGTTTGTTTCAGCAGAAGTTCAAGTCAAACTGAAAGTATTCATAATCAGGTTCTTTGTGGCTTAAGTCCTGCTGGCTCCTCTAAAAAATTATAACATGAAACAGAAACGTGATCTATTTAGATGTATAATAACTGTCTTTTCTTAACAGGCTAAATGAGGAACGTATTGGGGAGTTACAGCAGCAGATTGAAGATCTGCAGAAGACTTTACAGGAGCAGGGATCCAAGACCGAAGGAGTAAGTGAAAGTTCAGACTTAACCTTGAAAACATTTTGCCAGTTTTGTTTAAAATCCTTCAGTGGAATATCAAGTTGTTTATTTAGATGTGCCACTCCTTTTTTTTGTTTTTGTTTTTCTTTTTTTATTAAGTTAGTTTGAAGCACATTTATTTATACAGTAGTAAGAGTAAGCAAGCTCAGAAGTCCCTTGGGATCACCCACATCCCCCTGCCACAACCCAGAGAAACACACACCTTTCAAAAGACCTTGCAAGCAAAGATCTTAAACAGTTTAGGCTGGTCAATGTAGTCTTAAATCTCTTTCCTGCTTATAAACACTCCCTCAGTTTATATAACACAGACTTGGTCCCAGGGCATTCAGAGCAGAGGAGTTAAGTTTCTATAGTGTGAGAATCCACACACCCCTGCCCCAACTGCATTTCAGTTGAAAAGCTCATGTTTTCTGTCATTCCTTCCCCCAGCATTCTTTAAGGAACTGTAACATATTTATACCCTCTCCTTTACTTTTAAAAGTCTCTAGTTTTATCATTAAATAGTGGTATAGCAAGGGCTCAAAAGAAAAAAGATGCTGGAATTGGTATTAAAAATATGGATGCAGCTACAGAAATGAAAAAATGCAGCTTTCTTAAGATTTGTTTTGACTTATTTAGGTGTGCTAAGTATTGTTGGCTGCTTTGCAAGAGCACTTCAACCTTACCTGACATAAAAGACTGAAATATAACTAAATTTTAACTCTTTCCTTTTATAGTCTAGCAACCTGAAGCAGAAATTGGCAGCACATATGTAAGTAAGGCACATGCATCCACACTAGCTGATTATGCTAAATCATTTGAGTGTTGTAGCACAGAAATTCTCAGTCTTTGTTAGAGATGTTTTGGTTTTCTAAGCCACTGATTTGAGAATCATGCATAGAGTGAGCTAAATATTAACATTCTACAATGATCATGATGAACTTGTAATGCTAATATCCACTGAACTTCATCACCAGTAGCATTTTAACTGTTCTGTTTCTACAGCAGACTGCTAAAACCACCACTTTTACTGAACTCAAAACATTTCATTCTTCTGAAATACTTCCGTCCTTCCAGCAGATGTAGTTGCTGCTAAGGAGATGCTGAAAGGATTTTGTGCTCAATTTCGTTTTTCTTTCTAGTTTTAGCTGAAATGAGGCTCAATTCAGAAGTCACACCTTTTACTGTTCTTCAAAAATACATTCTAAAATTTTGATTTAAACTCAAAAGAATTGCCAGAGTTTAAAACAGGTGTTTAAAGACTTCCACTATCAAGTTTCAGCTCTTAATAGTATGCATGGAATTATTTGCGAGTTTAATCCTTAGCCCAGCCTTGCATTTTTAGGGAAAAGTTGAATGAAGTTCATGATGAGTTACAGAAGAAGGAGGCTGATCTTGCAGAACTCCAGCCTGATGTTAGTCAGAACCGTAAGTTGTTTTGTGTGGGGTTTTTTTGTTTGTTTTGGTTTGGGTTTTGGGGTGTTTTTTTGGGGGGCGGGGTTGGAGTGGGGAGGGGAGGGTTGTTGTTTTTTTTTTTATGGGATTATGTTAATTTTTTTATGAAATGATTTTCATAGCCTCTGGGCTCTGGGATGCTTGCCTGGACAAGGCTTTCTGCTACAGCTTAGCTTGAAACTTGAAATTGGGGTGGAGGGGAGGATTTTTTGCACAGGGTGGTTGGCAGGGAGAAGTTTATGGGGACTTGGTGTTACTAAACAGTCCTCTGCAAATTGGGAATTCAGGAAAAGGTGGGACCTTACAGTACAACTGAAACAAAAGTAAGAACTTAGGAAATTGAGTACTAGCTAAAAAGCTTGTTTTTGTGTGTGTATTTTAAATCAAGAAGCCTTGTGTCTATTTTTATTTTGTATGTCTTTGATAATTTCTGTAAAATAGCCCAGAAGATTGGAGAGCTGGAAGCAGCTTTGCGAAAAAAAGATGAGGATATGAAAGCTATGGAGGAAAGATACAAAATGTACCTTGAGAAGGCAAGAAATGTGAGTTTCTGAACATACACGTTCCTCCCTCATAAATTGTTAAATAGATTTGATTTCTGCCATGCCATGGGGACATCCTATCTACAATTATTAGCTACGGGTTGCATTTTTAGTCAAACTGCTCAATTGCAGCCAGTGAAGTGCATGAGAGAATGGGGTTTAGTCTAAAAACACAAAATACATTCATGATTGCTTTGTACCCTTTTATACCTTCTATTGTACAGTGTAAGAGCCTCTTTTTCATCATTATTGCCTGATGACTCCTGGGCCTGTTTTCATATTTCTCTTGTAAGCAGATGAGATGCAGAGCTGTTGAGAGTCAAACCTCACTTTTAATACTTGTGTTTTGCCTTGTACAGGTGATCAAAACCTTAGACCCCAAGCTAAATCCAGCATCAGCAGAAATTATGCTGCTCAGGAAACAGTTAATGGAGAAAGACAAAAAAATTGAAGCACTTGAGGTAAAAATTTATATATATTTAATAATGACTTTCAATAAGTTCTGCTGTCTGATATTAGACTCCCAAGTTACTGTTTCCTAATGATCCAGTACCCATCAAGGCTGCATTCAGTTAGAAACTGCACAGACCATCAAACCTAGAGTTTGTTTGACTTAATTAACCTTGTACCCTACTGTAAGTCATTCAGATCAGTTTACTTTTCACCAGTGTTTTTTTAATGTAAAACTAAATCACTGATTTGGATCCTTTTTAAACTCTCTGAAAAGCTAGAAGTGAAATGCTTTGTAAGCCTAATAGTTCTGCCAGTAACTTGTGCAGTGCTGCAGAGCTTGGACTTTTTCAGTGATATGTAACATGGTTGGATGAGGGACTAGGTGTTTGACTGGTGACTTGTTTAATTCACTACATCTCTGGCACCAGTGATTTAATGTACTGGAGTTCATGTAAAAATAAAAGAAAAGTAAATTGTGTTAATTCAGTAAAATCTGCTTGGCTGAAATCCTGAAAGGATTGTTGACAGGTATCTAGGGACCAAAAAATATACTTCAACATTCAGTGTTACAGCAGTACTGATGGGACTGACAAAGAATAGTTACCTGAGCAAATACAGAATTCCTCAGGACTAGTTAGTGGGTTGAAAGGTCTGACTTAAAACTTCTGTGACTTCAGATTTTTTGTATGTGTTTGTGCAAAGTCAGTGTACAATGTAACAACAATTCAGTAACTTCATAAGAATACTCAGCCAGCGAAGGTACATTTTTGTCTTTGACTTACAGGTAAAAAAAATTACTAAATACTTTGTAGACCTGATGCATCCCAGATTTTCATGCATTTTCCCCCAGAGACCCTCAAAGTATGTTTCCAAGTTGAACTGCATCTTGCCTAAAGATGAGCCTCTGGAATTTGTCTCTAACTTCTCTCATAGCCATTTATGGAATGACATCTTTAATTACACTAATAAGCCTTCTAGTTATTCTGCATATTTAAGCATTTCTGCTGCATGTGTTTATTTCACTCGCTGGTCTACAGTAAATTTATGCAGATAATTTTTGTGTTTTAATTGAGATTGTTTTCTTATTGTCTGCTTGCAGAATGAATACAAACTCGCTAAGTTACGTGATTACGAGGAGAAGCTAATTGTAACTGCATGGTATAACAAGGTGGGTCAAAAGTTCATTTGTTGGGATCTCAGAAATCAGAAAAACACATTTTGCTAAATGTGACAGTTACATCTTACATCACAGTGTTTTGGTTTTTCTTCTTAGATTCATTTTAAGCTGGTGCTTAGGAGAGAAAGCTTGTAGTGGAGCTACTTGTGGCAGAGAAATCAAATTTGTAGATTAGCATGGTCTGATGTCTAAATCCAGGGAGCTAAGTAAAGGAACAAAGCCTGAAAGCTCTCATCTAAAATGAGAACACTCTTACACTTGCTAATCCTGACTTCAAGCCAGAATGCAAATGTAAGTGAATTCTAGCTGGAATTTCCAATCATTTTGAAAAAACACCAGCATCAGTATTTTTGATAGCACTGTAGAGGGAAAAGAGGATTTTGTAAAATTACTGTGTTACATGTTTTCTGCTCATCTTCTGTTCTTTGGAACACAAGACTGAATTTGATATAGGCAATGACTTCAAGCATCCATTGGAATTTAGCAGGCTAAGTTCCTGAATGTTCAGTAACATTTGTTGCTGAAGTTTTTGGACTTGAGACAAAGGAAATCAGTGGTTCAAAAGGTTTCCAGATTCCTGCTTTAAATGTTCAGTTTTTTCCAAAGTATTTGTGGAGTAAACCTAGAGCCACCTTCTCATTGCACATCAAAAGTTGTTTGAACATTTGACATTAGATTGCTGTGAAAACTGTAAGAGGAAATCCAAAAAGGAAGGTAAAATTGAATGGTCTACCTAATAAAGGAACAACTTTACAATAAGCTAAAATTAACACATGCTATATAGATGTGAATGAATCTTGTTTTCTTCAGCCTTGGTTTATACCTTCCATAGCAGAAAGAGGGTATATAAGAAATAGAGCCAAAAAAATTCTGCATGCCTAAGTAAGCATGAACTTTGTGTATTGAAAGTGGGCCAATTTCTTTCTTCTCTTTTTGCTATGGTGTAAATGTTTAACTTCTTTGCAGAGCCTGACTCTTCAGAAGCTGGGTATGGAAGCAAGGCTGGTTGGCAGTAGTGGTGCCTGCAAAGATGGTCCCGGCCGCTCATTCCTCGCTCAGCAGCGTCACGTCACCAGTACCAGAAGGAATCTCACTGTTAAAGTACCAGGTGCAACATCTGAGTAAACCACAAGGACCATGAGGAAAACCTATATGCTAAAGTGTCCTTAAATGTTCTACAGCTTCCACTTTACTTCATGAAAGAG
This sequence comes from Phaethornis superciliosus, assembly GCA_023637945.1. NCBI lineage: Eukaryota > Metazoa > Chordata > Aves > Apodiformes > Trochilidae > Phaethornis > Phaethornis superciliosus. Next base: position 27,254,948 of record JAJQWJ010000009.1, read on the forward strand.
GAGGTTAGAATGGTGGGCAGCTGTGAATTCAACATCAGAACCTATCCAGAAGTTATTGTTGTTGGTCAGCAGTGCATCTAGAAGGTAGCACGTAGTTTTCCAAGTAGAAGTAGATTTAGTAAGTGCAGTATGTATTTATAAGCACAACTGAAAAGATTTATATTTCCTTTCAGAATATATTGTAAATATAAAAATTGGCATTCTATATTTAAAACTATTTAATGGGTTTGGGCTAGAAAGTCGACTTTTATAGTGGGAAGATATTATGCAAAAATGTACTTCAGGAAAACTGGCAATATTGGGCATTTTTCTGGGTTCTTCTAGAAATACATTTAAAAGATTGGTACCATGTTTTAAAAACATACTTTTTCAAACTATGAAGTACAATTTTAAAAGCGAGAAGATATTTGCATTTATAGAAAAGGAAAAAAAAATGTTGTAGTACCATTTGACTTATTTTGTAAGAGAAGACGGGATTTTTTTTGTCATCTCAAGTGAGAAGCAGAATTGCTCAGTTTATTTAAAAAAGATAAGGTTTTGAGTATACACATTAAGGAAAACCTGTCTTTAAGATGTTGAATTCAGTAAAGCCAAATAAGCTGTCTTCTCCCATGTCAGAAAAAAGTTATAATAATAGTTCAAAAGTCTGGGCTATGTTTTAAAAGTTTGGCATATTGGTACACTGCATTTATAGATGGGAAGTGATGTAGGTGGGAAGGAGCTCCATTTATTTCCAGCTATTTATAAAACCTTCTGCAGAGAAATTAATTGTCCTCTTTTTTAAAACATAGTTTCATTTCAGTTTTTCCAAGCTAACCATGCTAGGCAAATGAATGAAAGATAGCTTTGCTAGTTGTTGGCAGTGAAGATTGTTGGCAAGAAGAAAAGTCCATAAACTATAGTAGTTTTGTAATTTCTAGATTGAAAAAAGATGAAATGGGGATACCTGATGAAATTTATGTGCTGGAAGTTGCTATCTTTCACATCTGTATCACTTTATTTACCAAATGTCTTACTTTTGTAGTGAACCCCCAACTTGTTAATGTTCATTCTTCTTTGCAAACTGCCTAGAATGAATTCAGGATACCCATAAAATTGCACCAGCCCTTAAAGTAAAATTAATCCACTTAAACTAAGTATTTGAAGGTGCTGTACCAGTCTGTGATCTAATATAAAATTCAACCGTATGTTTGGATGAAAGCGTATGTCTGTCTGGACCATTAAGACCATCTTTGATTTCAGAGCAGGGTTCAGCTTTGCAGAATTATGCAGTCTTGAATTATGAAATTTGAGAACTTTTCCATTTTGCGTGCCCCTCAGGATGGCTTGTTCTTTGATTTCTTCCCTCCCCTGTATCTTAAATTCTTTGTTAGGCATTGCAAGCAATGCTACAGAAAAGGGAAGTATTCATCTTTAATACTTGGTGTTGCTGCTTTGTTGTGGTGGTGATGGTGGTTTTACAGTTCTATACATTTAGGCATTCAATAGGGATTGCCAAAATTTTTGTCTACGCAAGGCATTGTTTAAAAGACAGTTATCATGCTAAATGGGGTGTGAGCAGAGAATATGTCAGACAAAATTGTCTGTCAGGTTGTGTTCTTCAGGAATCTATGCTTCTTTGTACTACCTCTTGGGTTTTGAAGTCTTTTATTGCTGCAGTGATATTATTAGGGTTTGTATTTTTAAGATAATACTGCTTGTTTAATCTGCTAGTGGTGTGGGAGGTGGTGGTGGTGAGCAGTGGAACAAGAGATGAAGTCTTAGCAAGACTTACATTTCTGAAGTCTGATACTTAGGTGTGTTCTAGTGAAATGTGAAATTGTCACTGATGGTGTTGGATGGGTCTCTTTAACTCTTGATCTTTACAGCATGAAAGCTTTCATGGACATCTTTCAAATACTCATCTAGTTTATAGGCTTGATGCATTTGTTGTACTTTGCACAGTAGTAGAGCAGTGTCAGTAGTCCTATCAGGTGCTGCGTAGTGAAAAGCTTGGAGCAAATGTCTGTGATGTACACTTCTCAAAACTGCAGACCCTGGGACCAAAAACGACCAAGAACCTCCCTATCATATAATTGGAAGTTTGTCTTCTAACTGGTAATGGAGGAGTTTAAATATGGAACCACAGACAGGGAGCAGCCTTTCTCAGGACAAGGTTGTCCCCCGTAGTATTGCGAAAAAGAATATTTTTTTCAGGTATTAGATGAAATGTTACTGATCTGGGACTTTTCCAAAATGTTAAACATTAAGCCTGTGACTCTAACTTAAGTATTTCTTTGGGATTGAGAACCTGTTTAGGAACAGCTGTTTTATAACTGGTTAAACTTGGATTACATCCTATGAATGAGGAACTGAGCTGCAGAAACAACTATTTGATGATAAGCCATGATGTTGTATTCACTTCAGCTGCTCTGGCTGTGCAGAAAGGATCATTAAAATATAAAATCATTTTAATGTTAACTTCATTCATGCCAAATAAAAAAAGTTACCAGTAGCATTGCTGTGTTACAGCTGAGTTCTACACACCACACAGCAGCAGAACAGTGGTAGTGCAATGGTCTTTAATGCAATGTACACCACTGCTGAGGTGTACATAGGAACAGATTCAAAGTACAAGATGAAATCATTGAATATTGCTGCATTATTAGTAACTTTAGCCAGTTTCCAGTAAAACAGGTAATATAGATCCAAAGAAAAAAACCTGTGTTCTGATTGACATATCATTTGTTAATATTTTTATATATTAAGAATAGCCACTATGGAAGAGAAGTATTTTGTAGCAATAATACAAATTTTGGACCAGTAGGTTCTTTTACTCTAGGTGGATCAGGCAGCAGTTTTGAGAAGATTCTTTTGCAATGACTGTATTATAATGGATTAAGAAATGTTCACTGAAAATAAATTTTCACCTGATTTTTTGTTTGTTAAATATATATATATATATGGGTATTCTATTTTCTACAATACACACTTACTTAGAAATAAGTAATATAAGCAATACTGATGTTTTATTTAGGTAGCCATAAATAGTTTAGGTATTAGGAAATGAAAACAATTGTTTAAGAGTTGGTAAAGTCTAGTAAAGTAATTTTACTAACTTTTGGGGTTTTTTTCCTTCCTCTGACTAGTGAAGCTAGAGTTGAGGTTTTCAGTATATCAGTGTCTACAAATTCTGTTTAAAACAAGTGTAAACACTGTATTGCATAGAACTTGAAAAATTGCACTAATTTTTAAACTTTTGGTTTTATTTTCTTTGGAAAGAATTATTTTATATTCAAATAAAGAATTTTAAAATTAATTCTTTGGTGTGTTTATTCCAAGCAAGATATTTAATGGTCTCTGGGTGATGTAAGCATCCATATTTCTGGGGTGCATATAGAGTCTGCATGTTTATATAGTTACACCATCTAAAATGCCTTGTTACAGGGAATGTACTCAGAGAAGAAGAAACTGTAAGTCCAAAGAAAAGGATTCAAAACTCACCTGGACATTAACACTTGCATGAAAACAGATGCTTTTAATTCCTTCAGGAGATGACGTAATTCTCAGAAGAGATGATGGGAAAAAAATTGCTTCCTTTAGGAATATGCACACACAAAAAGTACTCCAGGAAAAATTGAAAATGAACAAGAAAAGACTGATTTCTCCTTGCTTCCTCACCAGGTGAGCAGGAGCTGGAGGTGTGTGTTACCTGTTACCTTCCTGTCAGGCAGCCTGAGTCCTGCACATAGAGCTGCAGCTTCTCACCCATGGGAACCTGGCCAGAGTCACTGGGGTGTGACTGCAACTGAGCTGGTGCCTTTACTGGTGTAACCATCACTTGTCAATCTTGGAACTGTTTTACCTTTCTTGTGATGGTTGAAAATCAGAGTATTTTGTTGCTGTTTTTTTCCCCAAGGTTCTCATCTATTCATTACACTCTTTGAGGACAACAGGCTTGGCCATGTATCCTGTGTGGCTGGAGCTCTTCAGGCACACCAACCACCCTGTGATGCTGGGCAGGTAAACGGGGAGCATTTAAGCATATTCTGGGAGGCAGGACCCACAACTCCATAGCTACAAATACTTTACAGAGCTCTGTCAGAGTGGAGACCAATCCCTGGGCTCTGTGTGGGTGTCAGAGTCTCAGCTGCTGTGTCATTTAGTTCCACCACCTCTGCAGGAAGTGCTGTTGCTGTTTCAGTACCAACCTCTCTGCTAACGAAGAGCAAGGCTGCAGGGACCTGGATGGAGCATTGCGCAGGTGGGCTTGCAGCCCCCCCACCCCAAAATGCAGGGCACAGCTGAAGAATTTTCCAGGACTGGAAAGTGCCTGTCTTGGTCTTCACTTTGCAGAAAGCTTCATGACAAAAATGGTTTGGAAAGGATTTATTGATGCATGCAAAGAGATGTTCTTGTAACTTTAACAGATTATTTGCCAAAGAAAACAAAATCAAAAAGAGTTGTCAATAGCGCTCTGAATTAAAACTGAAGCAGGGGCTGGTACTGCCCAGTGCACAGCCTGAACACTGCAGCCCGTACAGTGTTGCTCATTTTCTTGCCACTGTGCAGCACAGTTATTTCTGGTGTAAAATTGGGAAAGCCTCAAGCCTCCTTGATATACAGTGCATATTGTGAGCCTAACAGTGCCCTGGCACATCCCAGGCTGGTCACCAGTCTCATGGGAGGCAGAGAGCAAGGTCAGCTTGTAAAAGAAATTATTTGCTGTTGCTGTAAGTAATCAAAGAAATGGCCCAGCCTCTGGCAGGAGCCAGGTAGTTCTCACCACAACCCAGGGGAGAGGCTAAGGCCTCATTTTGTACATCCCTGCCAGAGGGTTTTTCCCAGGAGGATGGTGGCCATGGCTTCCCTACCGAGGCACTGCACAGATCTTGTAGGGCTGTGGGGCCATCGTTATGCCCATCTTGGACTGGAGGCTGAGTGTGGTGCCTGGGGGTGCCTGGAAGGTGAATTTCTGGAGCAGAGAGGTGAAGAAGAGGAAGAGCTCAGAGCGGGCCAGCATTTCACCCAGGCAGGCACGTTTCCCTGTGGAGACAGTCACCCGTGGCATCCTCAGCACTTGCTGGCTGCCCAGCTGCTTTTGCTAACAAAAAAACCCAAACCCTTTCTACCTGCAGGTCTGTGCTGCTGGTGTGGGGAAGAGGGCTGCTAAAAGCAGTCTCTTGGGGTATGGCTGGTGGTGAAAACAGTAGAACCCCTCGTGACCTCAGACATGTGGGACCAGGAGCAAGGAACAGCCTTGGTGAGGGCATTCCTAGAGTCTCTGGATTTTTTAAATCTACTTTTATTTATCCTTATCTCTTTTCTGTGGATGTGAAGGACAAGCAAGGGATAAAAGTGTGGTTGCAGTACTTTGGGGTGGCCACATAAGCACTGCTTGAGCAGTAACTCCCAGGGCACAGCAAACGTCTGCCCTTTCTACCACTGTTTTCCTCTGCAACTCCCTTGTGCAAATGAAAGCCCCATCCCAGTACTTCATCAAGGAAGCACCCAAATCCAGCACATCTTACCTGCAGAAAATGGTATAAAATATTCCCTTTTCAGGAACTGACCGTCCTTCAGGAAATGCTCAGGGTTAAAAGTGTCAGGGGTTTCCCACTCATTCTTGTCATACATCAGGGAGGTTAAATTTGCAACCACAATAGTGCCCTAAGATGGAAAAAAGGAAAATCAGTTGCACTTCCTGTGTCACTGGCAGAGCTCTAAAGCTTTGTGAGGTGGGATCTGAGTCTCCATGGTATGTGTGGTTTCCTCTAATCATTGTGCTGCAGAACGGGCTGTTGTTTGCATGAGAAAAATCCATGTTCCATAGGAGTGAACTCTGGACAGGGCAGAGACTGTGGCTCTGCCCTCCTGTCTGTGCACGAGGGACATGGCCCAGTGACATCTATCTGGAGAACTGGGAGCCCCAGTGCTCAGGAGTGGGGTTACCTTTGGTATGCAGAAGCCATCCAAGACCGTGTCCTTCGTTGTCAGCCTTGGCACGTTGAAGGGGATGATGTTGCCTTTCCTCTGCACCTCATGGATGACAGCGTTGGTGTAGGGCATGTTGTTCCTGTCCTCCAGGGCCGGCTGCCGCGCCTGCCCGATGACTGCATCGATCTCAGACTGCACACGGGCTGGTCGGAAAGAGCAGGGATCAGCCAAGGACCAAGAAAAAAAAATAATATATATATATCTTGAAACAACATGGGCTCACTGATGTGAGGGTGAGGAGCAATTTGGGACATCTACCAGTGTTTATAGGTGATCTGCGTGAGTGCTGTGAGAGTCCCAGTTTTTCTTTCTCTTAAATGAAACCCCTAACGCCTCACAAAGCTGAGGGCTAAAAGCTTTTGCTAACTGACCTTTTGCTAACTGTACCTTGAATTTCTGGATACATGGCCATAAACAGCAGACCCCAGCGGATAGTTGTGGAGGTGGTCTCTGTCCCAGCAAAGAACAGGTCGAGTGTGCATGCCACGAGGTTTTCCTCCCGGAAGATGCCGTTGCCATTGTCCTTCACAAAAAGATGTGTTAGTGCTACATGAACAGGGAGGGCTGCCCTGACAATGGGCCCAGTCCTGCCCACAAAGAGTTAACCCCAAGAATTTTGGCAGAAGCTGCTGACTTCTGCATGTCCAGTCTCCTGATGAGGGCCCTGAACCTGACATCCATCATAAGCTCATGAATGGCCACAGAGGCAGCTTCAATGGAGGCCTTGGGGTTGTTTCTTGTTCCTCCTGATTCCTAAGCTCTGCTGCAGAAGGGTTTTCTCCATCTTACTAACCTTGTCTATCTCCTCCAGGTAGCTGTCAATGAAATCCCGGCTCTCTGAGGGGTTCCTGTCCTCCTTGTGTTTGTTGATCTTCTCTTGGACAGAATGTTTCATCAACTTGCAGTTTTTAAAAATAGTTTGGTGGGATCCAGGGAAGTAGCTTATTAGAGATGGGAAATGGTTGTACAGCTTTGGACACAAAAAGGAGAAAGGCAAATTGAATAAAGGCCTTATGTTACCAAAACTTGAGGAGATGGCTAACACTACAAGGCTCAGTTGTCTCCAAAGAAGTAATTATGGCCAAACTGCACTGTTCATGTTGGTATAAGAACTCTACCTGGGTCATGATGGAGCCATGGAGGGTAGCTGTCTCATCCAGCAGCCTCAACAGTCTCTGGAAGTCCTCATCATGATATTCAAACCGATTGCCAAAGGTGAGGGAGCAGATGATGTTTGAAACAGCATTATTGATTTTCAGGTGAGGGTTGAAAGGATTCCCTGGAGAAGGAAAATGGAATGGTTACTTCTATTCCAATTCTCCCAGAAACAGGGAAGACAAAACAGACAGAAAACATCCAAGAACTATGAAATGACTGGAATAAATGGCTCCTGGTGCACAGCCTCTCGAATCACTGCAGTCCAGCACACATGGTGACCCAAAGTGCTGCCCAAGCTTTGGCTGAGCAGCCCCAGCATGGAGCTGGGATGCTGGCAGGATGCTTGCATGGCTTGCAAGGTGAGAGAGTGTTCAGCATGCAGAGAATCATGGCTGAAACTGAAATAGGCCATACTGGTTGCTGCCTTTATTACAGCATCTGAGGGCTGTGGCACTCACCCTGCTCATGCCTAAAATCATCCACAAGGAACTGACACTCCTCCTGGATACGCTCCTCCAGGCTCCTCTTCCCCAAGCCAAAGTTTCGGAGGGTGGTCAAGGCAAACCTCCTCTGCTGCTTCCACAGGTGCCCACTGGAGGAGATCAGTCCTGGCAGAAACATGTGACCATGAGCCAAAGCAGATCCCTCCACCAAGGGGAAGAAGTATCAGGGCTCTGCTTTATTTTCAGCCATCTCAGACCTCTGCAGTGCCTATGCTTTGACCTTACATCTGAGCTGATACATGTCCCGAGGGATAACTCACCAATGGTGCTGAACATCTCCGTGTCAAGAGGAAATACCGGGCGATCCATGAAGTTTTCCCCCTGGTTTACAAGAACTTCCTTAACCAACCGCATTCCATTTACACACACAAACGATTGGCTGCCCACCTCCATGCTGAAAATGTCCCCATATTTTTCAATGAGCTGTTATAGGAGAGAAATACATAAAAGGAGTTTCATTTACAGTGAATGTGTCTGTTGGGACAGGGACAGCCCTGTTAAGGTAGAACGGGTGGAAGAAAAGGGGAGGTGGGTTTTTTGCTTAAGCATCTACTTGTCTGGCTATGGTCTTTGGGCTATAAAAGAAGGAAAAGTCTCCAGCCTTGTTTTTTCAGTCCTTTTTTTCCCTCCAGCTTTTGTTTTACTCCCCTCCCTAAAGCCCTTCCAGTCCCTGGTAAGACCCTCAAGGCTCTTACAGCTGTGACTGAACCCATGCTGTCACGTTGTGTCCTTTGACTAAAGGAATTGTTCCAGACTTGAACCCTCTGTGTGCCTGGGAAACCTTCACCCCCATGTTGCTACCAACCAAGGGCCAACCTCCTGCCTTCCCTGAGGTGAGATTCCCTGAGTCCTCATGAATCACAGGGTTTGGATTTAACCCATCCCTGCACTGCAAAGATTGCATAGGTGCAACCCCCCCTCCCTTCTCTCCCCCCCTTCTCTCTTTCCCTTCTCTCTCTCTCTCCCTCCCTCCCTTTTCCACCCTCGTACCTTCTGTATCGCTGTATGGGGATTTTTAAAATTCATCAGGTATGCATGTCCCAGGAGGGGGAGGTAGAAAGGGGCAGGAGGGAAGTCCTTTGGCTTTCTGTGCTTCATGAAGTCCGCGACGAGCAGGAAGACCACAAGGAAGACAAAGAGCACCTGGAAGGAGATGCTCTCCCAGAGGAAGCTCAGCATGGCTGGATGGTGGGACCCTGCAGGAACGTGTCCTGCAGCCAGGCAGGCAGGGTGAGCTCACCAAACCCCAGGGCCAGGGAGAGGGGTGACGTCCTGGTGCAGCTGTGGGCACAAACACAAGACAGCATGGAACAGCTTTTGCTGGCCTGGAGCCTGTGTTTGGATGCCTGCTTTCCCAGTTTTTAGGAAGGACTGTTTGCTTAAACCTCTTCTAGGTTAACCCCCTTCTTCATTAAACTCAAGCGTTTTCCTCTGATCTCATTTAAATAAAAGCCAAATTAAGTCACACCCACCTCCCACTTCCTCTTCCTGCTCCCACCGCTGCCTAACAAAGTCCCAGTGCCTCACATCCTTCTCTAAAGGACAGAAACAAGGACAGATGAAACCCTTCCAGCAGCCTCTCAGTGCTGTTCCCACAAGCCCATGGCTTGGTGTGAGCCCCACACTTTGCCCCCCCCCATGGTGCCCTCATTGTGCTCCATACCGGTGTCAGCTTCAGGGTTCCGAGGAGGCTCCAGCTGCTCCCAGTGCCTTGTGATTTCTTTATTTGCAAAAGCTCCTTTGCAAAGAGTCCCAGGCCCAGCCCAGATCAGTGAGGGCAGCCAAGATAAGGTTACACAAGACTTTCACAACCCTCTGACTGTTTTTGGTTACAGTCCATCAGTGTCATGCTGATTGGAATCCAAGAGCTGTCCTGGATCTAAGGAGGTGTGTCCTGTCTTCTCTGATATTCATCAGATCTTCACTGAAGTGAAAGCAAAGCATCCGTCCATGAGACTTGGCCTGTCCCAAGCCCATCCCTTAACTTCCTGCTTTGGACTTTGAGTCTGTAGCCTGTGCTGAAGTGGTGCCAAAGACCAGAAAAGCCAAGCCGGGTGCTAAAGTTTCCCATTAAAGAGTGGCTCTGGAGCAGGTAGGTATACACTCCTTTTAATAAATGTTTTGCTTTTGTGAAAGAAGCAAGATCCTTGGCTCCCACCTCAGGCACGAGGGGACAATTTGCTCACTTTTGAGGACATCACTTATGGCCAAAGGCAAGGCACAGAGATGCAGCAGCACTGCTGGAACAAGGCCATATGCATGAATGTGAAGCCACTGCATTACTGTTACACTTGAGAAACTTGAAAAAGTTAAATCACTGTTTTATTGTGGAATTTCAAAGGGGAAAAAAAAAACCCAAAACCAAACTGCTTTCAAGGAGACTCTTTTTACCTCTGGATTGCAAGCACACATCAATGTGAGCTTGCAGAACTGTAGGTGTTCCCTCCAGTCACAGGAGATAATTCACAGAAAATAAACAAATTCATGCCTCCTGTCCCTACAGTGTGGGATCCTCAAATTTAAATTACATTAAATTACATTTATTGTCTCAACAAAAGAAACCCTAAATAACAGGGAGAAACAAGTTTCAAATGGAAGAGTACAAAGATCACCATGTGTTGACTAAGTCAGTACTAATACTACAAACTATAGCAACACACCAGCATTTAGACCTACATCAGAGCAAACAAAAAAACCTGAGAAACCACTGCATAGACCTGAACGTCTCTGAAAATTTCATAGGTAAGAAAAGCCTACAGTTCTTTTGTTTTGTCTTCTAGAAACAAAAAACAAACAAACAAAACCACCACAGGAGCCTCTAACTGCAAAACATGAATTAAAAATGTAACAGGATTAAAATGATCAGTTAGAAGAGCAGCTCAGCAACAAATTCCCTGTGCCCGGCGTGTCAGGGATGGGATGTGCAGAGGACTCTCCCATGTGGCATAAATCTGTCACAGCACAACCACAGCTCTGTACTGCAGCAGAGGTGATTGTTGCCTGAGAGGGAGAGGAAACCTGATTTAATCCTCCTTTCCTCTTAACCAGTCAGTATCCTCCATGAGAGGATAAAAATCCCTTGTGAAAGGTGAGAAAAAAAAAATATTAACTCTCTGTGGTGTGACTCTTTTCCAAAGAAAAGCACACAGAAGATGTCAGTTCCAAGTGTTCGTGCTTGGTCACAGAAATGGAAAAAATTCTCATATTTAGCAAACTCTTTTCTAAAGAGACTCTGGGCTGGGCAGAGGCAGTGTCTCCATTGCAGAGGCTGCCATGCCCCAACCCATGCTATGGACACAGCCACAAATCTTTGCTAAATCAGAAGGGAAGTGGGAGAGCTCGTGACTTCCCACCACAATAGTGGAGCTTTACAGCTATTCACGACCTGGAGGCATGGGTCCTCCTGACATCCCACCTGGGCTGGCCTGTGGTAGGAGCTGCTACTACCACCCTGTAGTCTCCTAATCAAAACTTCCAAATATGTGTGAGATCAAAAAACTGCATATTTCTGCTCCAAGGATTTCTATTTCCACTGCAAAGCAGCAACATAGTGGTGTGGGGGGTACACAGCAAACCTCACAATCGACTGTGGCAACCTGGAAGTCTAAATTGGTGTTGAGGCATGAACTCAGAATGTGGATGATGCCAGCTGTCCCCACTGACCAGGAAGACTGCAGAAAACACAGGGGCTGCTGAGTGGTGTCTGGGTAATGGACTATAGTGGAGAACCCCTATGGAAAAGCCACCTTGGACCCAACTGTGCCCATGGTTCTGCAGCTGGCACACACCTTTCTGGGAGGTGCTAAGGGGGAAAATTCTGTAATAAGGCTTGTGAACTCATGTATTTTTGTCAAACTGATAGAGGGGAGGATGCCAGCGGCAAAGGGTAGAACCCCAGGGGTTGTCCTTGTGGGTTGTAAGACATCTGTGGCCCATCATTTTAGCCCAAAAGCTGTGGGGTGGATGGGAGAAGGGACAAGTTTCCAGCTCACAAAGGGCTGAAGGGGGGGAGGCCTCAGAGCAGCCTCAGTCACGGGGCAGTGCCTGGATCTGGAAGGGCTTGGGGCAGCGCGTGAGGCTGAGTGTGAAGGCAAAGCTCAGCGCCGTGGCTGAGGGTGCTTGGAAGGTGAACTTCTGCAGGAGGGCTGTGAAAAAGATGAAGAGCTCAGTCCTGGCGAGCTGCTCCCCGGGACAGGCCCTTTTGCCTGGAAAAGGAGGAAAAAAAAAATAACCCCAGTGATTCCTGAGCGAGCTGCAGCCACCGCTCCGGCTCCTCTCGCCTGCACTGCATTGCACAGGCTGCAGGAGCTTTTCTTCTTGGAAAGGTTAGGTGGCAATGTTCACCCACACATTTTGCAGAAATCTTCCCCAGAAGTTGACTGCTGAGCAAACTGCCACTGCTGCTTAGATATAGATGGAGGAGGGAAACCTTGGTGGAAAAAAAAAATCAAATCCTAAAAACTCCAAACGTTTACACAGTTGTGCAAGAGGGAAAAAGCCTTTTTTTTTCTTCTTTTTTTTACATCCTGCCCTAACAAACTGATTTCCCTCCTGCTCTGAGCAGTCAGTGTAAGCTGTTACTGGGATTTTCACTGGGGGGATCGGCTGAAAGTTGGACAAGGAGAAGTACCTTCTGGAGACTGTGTCTTGGGGAATGAAAAAAGAACTGGAAAAAAGGAAAACCATCTTCCCATACATCATCCTACCTGCAGAGAAGGGCAGGAAAGCCTCCCGCCTCCTGTACTGGCCGTTTTCCAGGAAATGTTCCGGATTAAAGGTGTCTGGAGTCTCCCACACGTTTTTGTCAAACATTATCGAAGTCAGGCTGGTCATCAGGGTGGTGCCCTGCAAGAGGTGGAGAAGATGGGTGATTACGTGATGGAGAAGAGCTGAAGGGTTGTCAGACTGGTTTATTATTAGCTCTGTTCCACATATAATGTAAACTACATTTTTTTAAGGGCAAAAATGGCTTTTTCTAAGCTATGTCATTACATGAGGGTGAAAGCCTACAGGATTGTTCACTTCTGTGTTCCTCCATGTATCACCAGAGTGTTGATCTATACCTTGTGCTGCTGTCACTGGCGATGTTAATATAACCCATCTTGAAATTGATTGCATTTTGTGCCCATAGGAATTTGAAGCTATTTATCCAAATTATTTTCAATCAATATGCATTACTGTGGGTTTTGGGTTGGTTTTTTTTTAATGAGCTGGTTTATGTCCACATCTGTCAGAATAAGGAAAATATTTTAATATGTGTGGAGCAAAATGCCCAGAGTTTTTTTCTTTTTAATATTCCCTCATACTAGCAATCAGATACATGGAAGAGACTAGATATATCTTTTTGTCTACTGCTACATTTGATAGATAATTCTCAGTAATCTGTGAACTAACTACCCCAAACTCTTTGCTTCCCTATGTTCTTGGCTCTCTATTCCCATAATGCCTGGAGGGGATCTTGTATAAAGTTTCAGGGATTAAAACTTTTAAAGCTGAAAATCTTGACCAAGACTGTAGGATCTCACAATTCTCCTCCCTAAGGTGATGCAGCCCACAGAAGTCCTACAGCATCCATCAAGAGGTCTTGTCTTTTCTAAGTAACTGTGATATCTCCTGCTAAATAGTTCCCCTGCAGATGAGATTTGGGACCTGGGTCATGAAGACCCGGTTCTGGCGGAGCAACGGGAGGGCTGGTGGTCTCCACTTACTTTAGGCAGGTGGAAGCCAGCCAGGGTGGTGTCACTGGTGGACATCCTGGGCACCCCCAGTGGCACAATGTTGCCCATCCGCAGGACCTCGCTGAGCACGGCGCTGGTGTACGGCATCTCCTCCTTGTCAGCCATGCTGGGCTGCCGGGACTGCCCGATCACCGCCTCGATTTCCAGCTGCACTTTCTCTACAGGAAGAGAGGCAAAAATAAAACTTGTGTAAGAAACCTGGGGCAAAGGCATGTGGTAGAGCTGGAAATGACTCTGTTTCCTGAGTTTCACCTATCTGGTTTTGGGCTAACCAAAGGAGCCATCGGGGGCCCTACCCTGAATGTGGGGGTACGCAGCCATGTAGAGCAGAGCCCAGCGGATGGCAGTCGCCGTCGTCTCAGTCCCAGTTAAGAAGAGGTCCAGGGTGGAGCACAGCAGGTTTTCTTCATGGAAATATGAGCTGGTGTCACCCTTAAACTTGGAGAAAAGTGTGTCAATGAAAACTCTTATTAAGTAAAAGATGCTTTGAGGAACCCAATTCAAACCCATGCACCTTTAAGTCAAGTCCTGCTGTTATTTTATTACCCACCGCCCCTGGACTTGGAAATTTCTACCCTGACTTTCCATTTACAAGCCCTGTGGAATGCTTTGAAAGACACCCTGTTTGCTGAGGAATTAATTTTGAAAGTAGGGAGTGTGTTTAAATGTGAAGTTTCACAATGGCAAACACAGGCCTGCAAACTCTCATAGAAATGTGAACGTGTTCCCTGAGAGTCCTCCTACACTGCATGACAATGCAAAATGGGAAAATACAAAGTGTAAATACTTTCAAATGAAAAAAAAAATAAAATCTGTATTTTTTCAAAGTGATCAGGGTCCTGCTGTTGCCAGAAGTTTGATGTGGAAGAGTTAGGGAAGAGAAGGAGGCATGCAGGAGGCATGAGCTCCTCTGGCAGAACAGCTTTGACTCTCCTCTGCTCATTTCTCATTTCACCTAAAACTCAGCTTTAGGTGGCTTTAGGTATTCACCTCTTACCTTTTCTATTTCCTTCAAGTAACAGTCAATATAATCTCCTGCCTCAGACTGGTCCAACTCTTCCTTGTGCCTTGCAATCACTCCCTTCACAAAAGCTTGAAGTTTTTCCCAGTGTCTGAAGATTTTCCTAAAGGGTCCTGGTAGCCATCTCATGACCAAAGGAAAAGCATTATATAGCTGGTGAGGCATCAAACAGAGAAAAAGAACATTTCTTGAGTTAAAAAAATAAAAAGCAGATACCACTGTTGAGCTGATGGTACAACTTATTATCTCCACTTGCTACCAGGAAAAAAAAAAACCAAAACCAGTTTTGCTACAAAGGTCAGTTTAGTTACGTAGATGTAAATAAGTACAAACAAGGTAAGAATCTTCCAGATGTTTTCTGCTGCTAAAGTCTGCTAATATTGGGTGGCCAAAGCTATCACCAAATATGAAGGACACGGCTGAGGGGGCTACAGAAGTCATAAATTGGTGTGGATGCAGAGAAGCCCCTTAATGCTGGGGTTTGTGGAGGGGACAGAGACCAAGCCTGGCCCATGGTGTGTTGCCATGCAGAAGGTATGTCCCCTGATCCACCTACTTGGGTCATAAACCTGGACTTTCAGGTTGTTTTGTTGAAAACAAAATTTCAGTAATTTCTGAATTACTAGAGAAACTGGGAAAGGGGTGAAGGAAAAGAATCTTTGCTGAGTGCTACTAATTGACTCTTCTTTTTGTAGGAACATAGATATTTTTAAGGTTTTTCTACTGCTCTTCAGCTATGTCAAGCATAATATTGGTTTTACAATCCTGCATTAATTTTTGCCATGTGCCCTAATAATTTCAACTTGTTTCCTTGCTTTCCTGATGGATTTTGTGATAAAATAATACTCATGGTCTTTTCCTTTATTGCATGACTTTTTCTGCAGGGAAAATCAGATTATATCAGAGCCTTGGAAACTCCAATTTCTGAGCTCTTACACCCAACTGAACATAGAAAAGCATCCGACTGGCTTTACCTGGCCCCAGAAACTTCCAATGAGCAGCAGGGTTTCAGCCAGTGAGTGCAGCAATTCCTGGAAGCGGTTGTCATGGTAGTCGAACCGGTTCCCAAAAGTTATGGAGCAGATGATGTTGGAAACAGCGCTATTGATTTTGTAATGAGGGTCGAATGGTTGTCCTGGAGGAAAAAAAAATGAAAGAAAGCTTTAATTTTTCTTTTTTTCCTTTCATTTCTCTGTTAAAACCACAATTTCAACCAGAACAACAGTTGTAAAGTAGGGGTTACCTACTTTTTGCCCATGGTGATGTTAAGGCTTCACTCAGTGTCCTGGGGTCCCCCTCACATCCAGCATCCTGCTGGAGGTTGGATGTGTGTGCCATGAAATCCAGTCTCTGAGGACATCCCTGCCTCCAGCCCAGGCCACTGGCACACACCAAGGTGAGCACACAGCTGCTGAAAAGGCTTTGAACTGTTTCTAGGGATAACTGCTGGATGCATTCCATGCTATGGCTGTTGGATTTGCTTCCTCCAGTGTGGGTTTGGTGCCAGTTTTAAACACCAGGAGAAGGTCCCTCAAAGCTTAACCTGTGGGTGGGGAGCTTTGGACTAACCACACTGGAAAAATGCCCTTTGGCTGTCTCCCACAGAGAAATCAAGTGAGATAGGGGAGAGATGAAAGAGGGAGAGGATTGCAAGCCACCTGTAAAACCCAGGATTAGCTTGTACAGCCCATAGATGTGATGCACATCAGCTCCTGCAAGAGCAAATTGTGGTGTGGCATTTGTCACATTTGCATTGCTTGGGAGGGCTACTGACCAGAGACCACCATCCCCATGGGCACATTTAGAGCAGGCAGGAGAGCCACTTGTCATGCCATGAGAGACTGATACCAGTAAGGAATCCAGCCCAGCCCTGAGCTGCTGTGGCTGTGTTGGGGAGCATCACTTTGGAATGCAAGGCACTTTTTGCAGGACTGCTGCTCTTGTCACTCTTCAAGAAAGTAATTAAAGCGAGCTGGTGCTCAGATATTAGAGTGATGGACATGATCACTATTTGTCATTACTAATGGGAAGAAAGGCTCAAACCAGCAGCTTAATTAGTTTATTGATTAAGACTATAAAGGACTATAATCAATTGGCAACATGGAGTATTTGGCCTGTTCAGTGCAACAGCAATTAAAATGGAGCAAGTTCAGTATATAATTTCACAATTCCTATTTAGATCTTTCTTGTTTACTATATATAGCTCCATAGAATTAGCTAAACCCCATCTGCTTCTATTTAAAGCTGAAGTGTAACATCACCCATGTATGAACATACAAATTATTCTTACTAATACCCCTCTGGCAGTTCTTAAAAGCTGGACCATAAAAGAGCAAGGCACACGCTCATCTGTGCACGATACAAAAGGAAAGCCTGACTAAACAAGTTTTAAAATACTTTGCAAGCCAAGGACAAGCAGAGGTTAACTAAGCCTCTGGGTGTACGTGCCTGGTGATAGGCAGGAGAGCTTCATTTATTCCTTTGCAGCAAAGGGAGAGGCTTTCTTAGCCATATAAACATGCAAGTATTAATAAACACCTAGTAAATATATTAATATTAGTATGGAAGAAGTAAAATAGGCAGCCTGAGGTCTAAAATAAGTGCTGAAAGGTGCAGTCTGGAAGTGTAAGATAGAGATTCGAGCTACTGAAGAAACATTTTGCACATCAGGAGCTCTGTCAGAGTAAGAGTTTTACTTCCTGACACTGTTTTATCTGGAAGCTTTGGGCACAGTGCTGTACCTCAGCTGCCCACCTTTCTCCTCCTCGATTGTCTCCACGAGGTACCTGCTCTCCTCTTGCACTTTCTCCTCAAAGCTCACAGAGATGCTTTTCAGTGTGGCTGCAGCAAACTTCCTCTCTTGCCTCCATATGTGCCCATTGGATGAGATGAGCCCTGGGGGTGGAAAAAAGAAACCAAGCAAAGAAACCTCACGGATGAGTGACAGGATTCAGAAATGGCCTCTCAGCTTGAACAAAGACCCCCAAAGCAAAGCAAAGAGGACCAATAGACATTTTTAAAAACTATAGCTTTGCCTGGGATTTAAAATTCAAGAGTAATTGGCTTATGCTAAAGATCAAGCTGTATGGATTTGCTTTAATCTCCTACTTCGTAACTTTGTGTGGGAAAAAAATGGTGTAGGCCAAAATGTTGTAAGTACTATCACGCTGCTGGCAGAAGCACCATTCCTCATCTCTGGAGCTACATGCAAAGGG
This sequence comes from Phaethornis superciliosus, assembly GCA_023637945.1. NCBI lineage: Eukaryota > Metazoa > Chordata > Aves > Apodiformes > Trochilidae > Phaethornis > Phaethornis superciliosus. The sequence goes on from JAJQWJ010000009.1 coordinate 27,272,559, forward strand.
ATGGGGGAAGAAAGTAAAGGAGAAATTAAAACCAGGGGGAAAACTCTTCAAGTAGATCGACCACTCCGCAGCTTGCATTTATTTCTCCTCTTTCATTAAGACCTAACTTTGATTCCATCATCCCTAAATCCCAGAGAGATTAAAATATACACCTCTGAGATTATTACACTGAATTTGGTTCCTCGGTGGAAACTTTTATGGGTACAGCTGCCAAGGGCTGAACTCGGCCTCTTTCACTCTAATTCTTATAGTTGCAAATAGATTAAAAAAATCTACCAACAAGCTGGTAGCTGTGCTTACCAAAGCCTCTAAATATTTCTTGCAGAAGTGGAATATTTGGACGATCTGCAAATATTTCAGCCTGGTGAACAAGAGCTTCTTTCACCATCTGGTACCCACTGACTACCACAAAAGTCAGACTTCCAAACTGCACGCTGAAGATGTTCCCGTATCGACTGATGAGCTGAAAGAGAGATCATCATCCTCTGTGAGCAAGGGCATGGAGAGTTTCAAAACTCACCTGGGAAAAGATCTTGAGAAATGGCATCTAGTCCTGCTTGGAGCAAGGGGTTCTTAAGAAAAAATCCAAACCCAACTCTGCACATCCCATCCAACCTAATCTGTTCCACGAAGGATGGAAATTGCATACAGAATGCTCAAGAGCTGTAGTGTGGGAGAGATGGTTTACTTATATTTGCCAGCAGGGATGACCTGGGTTTCACCAGGTGACTCCATCAATTAAACTTATATCAAGGACATTACTTGCTCTGTAACTGGTGGGCACCTGCTCCATTCCTCTTCTTCTCAGGAACGGTAGAAAAGGTGAAGACAACATTTGGGTCACCATGCCCAGGCTCTTGCTGCTGAGGGCAAAGCACAACAAATAATTCCTTTCCTGGACTTTGTGCCTAAAGCAGTGTGGGTTCTTGCTCCAGCTACCCCATTTAGCAAAGTGGCTCCAACTGCTGATGGCTAGAAACCTACTTCTAATTTTAAGCCTGAATGCATTTACGGCCAACTTATAGGCATTGTCCTTGCTTAGACTTTGCTAGCATTGGAGTCTCCTGTGAAGCGTTCAACTCCCTGATGTTTAAGAGCAAAGGTAAATCTTATTTTCTCTTGAGCCATGTTCTGCCAAGGAGCTCAGGCTAACATCTTCTGAGTACAGGTCTATATGAAAGGACACACATGGTCACCCTGAACTGCTGTGGTGACTTGTGACCCCAGCCTGGGGCCAAATGGGTGCCTCAGTCATTGTGTGCCTGTAAATGAATGTGACTGATTTTTTTAACAATTGTGTTAATTGACAAAATATCCTAAGCACATGGCCTCAGCCTTTCCTAGAATTCTCCTGAGAGACACCTGTGCACAGCCTGGTGTCTGTGCACCAGACACAGACCAAGTGGTCTGTGAAAACCCATGGTAGATAGGCTGGCACTGACCTGCTAAGTAAAAACAAGAGATAAATAGTGACCAGAAAGACTATTTGCAACCAGAAAGTCAGAATGCTTCCTACTACGTTTTCAGAGAAACATACTCAGCATATATAAAACAACTCTCTTTTTTTGGCTTTGGTGGGAGGCAAAGCTCTGAAAACCTTTCCAGAGCAATTCCTGCCTCTTTCTGCAACACAGGAGAAGCCATGGGGATAGTTAACTGAGGGTCTTAAATGTTTCTTTCAGATTTAATGGGACAAATCACTGGTCTCTGAGCAAAGACAGTAAGACAATTTTCATCTTCAAGGTCCAAACAGTTCATTTCTCACACAGCACTTGCCATCTGTCCCCCCTGGCTTGAAACCTTCCTGGTCTCCAGCAGGAAATAGTCATGGTCAGATGGAAAGAAAGAGGAGGAACATGTAGGTCTTCCTCCATTACAGGTTTCTTTCCCATTGGGCTTTCCTACTCCCGTGGAAGAGGAAGTAATAGTAAGACATAAAACCAAGGAAGGCTGTCTATCATACATGGTTATCATAGAGCTGGCTCTTTAGAGGCTGCCCTTCCTTTGCAGATTTGGTGACAAAAGTCACTGAGGAGGTAAAATAGTAGTAGCAATAGAAATGTCCATGGAACTCTTACCTTCTGCAATGCAAGGTGGAGGGGCTGCCTAAAGTCCACATAGGTTCCCATGAGAGGAAAGAGCTGTGGCCCTGGAGGGAAATTCCTGGGTCGTCTCTTTTTCAAAAGGTCAATAATCAAAAGAAACATGACCAGAACCACCAAGAGCATCCGACCGTTCAGCTTTTCCAAGAGAGAAACCATATCAGGCCAAAACTGAAGCTCCATCTTGGCTGATGAACGTACAGATTTTCGTCCCAGGAAGGGACTTGATACTGGTGTCACTTTGGCTAAAACAGGAGTAAGAAAGGACTAGAAAGAAAATAAACTAAGCTAAGATGCTGATAGCTTTCTGGGAACAGGCTTGCCATGGGCCAGCTGCTTTCTCATGTCCAACTACTGCCAGACCACCTGCTGAATAACTCAGTTTAAACGTCAGGATCTCCAAAAACAACCCTAAAACTTCAAAACACTTGGCCAAGCAATCTGGAAGAATTTAGTTTTACATCTGTGTTGACTCCCTAACTTTCTTATGGAAGACCATTCCTCCCCCCTGCCCTTACTTAGTGAGCAGCTCCTTTATACAGACACCTAGCTGGGATTACAAGTGTTACAAACATTTGAGGTTGGGTGAAAGCAGCTTACTTGGCTGATTATATACAGTGGGCGTTGTATAATTTAAAAAACAGTAAGGCATCTGAGGTGATGGATGCCATAGTAGGGCTGAGAAGCTGATCCTTTTAAGTGCTAAGCATCATCTGCAAAAGGCTGGATGCCTTCAATACTCACCAAAGCCTCAAGCTCTGCTGGAGGCTTCAAGTGAACTTCGGACAAGGGAATCAGGGCAGGAGCCCAGGGGTCTGCCCAGCCACTTAAAGGAGAGTTAAAGGAGCTTAATTTCAAGAGTGACAACATAGGCTCATGTGCTTGCCAGCTAAAGGAGAGACTGGAACTTATGGATTTAGATCTCCTGGGTTTTCCAAAATCTCCTTTGAAAGCTTTAAGCAGTCCTGGTGGAAGGCTGTGGTGGACTGACACTGATCCCTGTGACCATGAACTAACCTCATGGCACCTGCCAATATTTAGCTAAAACTTTTTTCCATTTTTAAAAAATTCTTTTACCTTTTAAGAGCTTTACTTCACAAAGAATATAAATTTATACCAAAGAAAGACTGCTGATCATTGTATCTCAAATATTTTACCTAGAAGTTATGGTGAGAAGTTCAGAAGAATGGTAATTTTTTTTTTTCTTCAACATTATTTTCAGGCAGCTTTAATGCTTTAGGAAATAAAAAGAGGGAATTTTCATGAGAAATAACCTCTGGGGTAAAAATGTTGGTAGTTCTCTAGTTTTTCACTTTTGCTGTCCATGTCTGTCATTACCGTGGTGGCTGCAGTGCCAGCAGAGCACTTGTATGACAGATTCCCACCTTAATTACTTCAGGAGCCCTTTTTAAGGGCACTTCTTGGTTTGAAATATTATTTACAGGTTTCTAGATGGCATTAGGCCCCAAATGGGGAGCAGTCCTGTGAGAAACATCTCATGTGACTGATCTATAACTTCTATTGTACACATCACCATGGCACAGCTGTGAGTAGTGGTGGTTGGACACGCTTTGCTTGTCCCTGTGCCATCCCATGGGATGCTCCCATTGCCCTTCTCATCAGTCCACCTATTCCATCCTTCCCAGTGTGGCAAGCCTTGCCTTGCTTCCCAGAGGCTAAATCAGGATAGTGGGCTCGTGCTCTCCACCCTGGCATCAGGGAGATGACTTGGTTGGTGGAGGTGTCAGCCTACAGCATGCTCAGAGGGACTGTGATGCTAAGGCGTCAACTTCTGCTAGCCCAGTTTCACTCCTCTGTTCTGTGCTCTGCCATATGATTTGTCAGCATGCACACAGAGTGCAGATCCCTCTACCACTTGTGGCTGCTGTGAATTGGGCTACGTGCAAAGCCAAGGTGCTAATGTGTTCTTCTGGGTGGTGGGGTGTGGGGGTGGATGCATCGTGGTTGACAGAAGAAATGTTATTTTTAGCAGGAGGAGCACATTTTGCATGTACTCACATGTGTCTTGTCAGTCAGAAACCTCCAGCCTATTACTTTGCCTTGAAGCTTCCCGTGGCCAAATGCAGCTCTTCACAAAGGCCTCAACACACCAGATTTACTGAAAATTAGGGAAGAGCCTTCCAGTACTACCTAACCTTGGTAGACAGTAACATCAGCATGCTACTCAACAGCATTGTGACAATGCTGTTTGGAGTCCCAGTCCTTAATGGAATCAGTTCCCAGCACATAGTGATGTGCAAATCCCCAAAGCACAGAGGCAGTCAGGTCCCTGTGGCACCTGGGCAGTACAAAATTGTTGGGCAATTCCTATTTTTGCAATCCTGATGAGACCCTTACTTGTAAAAACCTGATCACCCGGAAAGGTGAATCCCTGCCTGTGGCCAGCACCATGAACACAGGGCCACAGATAGGCCTTCTGTGGTCCAAAGAGCCAAAAAGTGAATTGATGCAAGGTAAGGATGTGCACCCACACATCTAATAGGAATGTAAACCCACCTTCCCTGATTCCTCCTCAAATTAATCACCTGACCCCCATACACAACTTTTTAACCACCTCACTTGAGCTCCAGGATACCGGGTAGATAAATTGTGCCATATTGCACGGACAGACACACATCACCACTTGAATATTAAGGCATCTTGAACAGCCAACAGACAGAAATTGGCCCATATGCTTTATACCTTCTTCCCTGGCTAGATGTCTAACTGTGTGCAGAAGGTTTTGAAACACAAAGAGAAACATTCTGTTAAAAACGCAATTACCATTTGTTTTTCAAGATATAGTATCCCATTATTTTTTTCCAGAGAAGTGAAATTCAATAAGGTTACAACAGAATGTAGTCCAACAGTTACCGTACTTTCAGAGCATTATTTAAGCTACAGAATTTCTTAATGATTAGAAACATATGTAGGAAAAATCACATGCAAAATTAGAATGACTGGAGACAATTTCCCCCCCCCTCGTCTCCAGCATTTTTTTTTTTTTTCAGGCAAGTAACAGCTCATCCACCACCATGGTTCCATCTACCACCATGTTTGAAGGTGAGAGATCCCCACCCACTGGAAAGCTGAGAGTTAAGGTCACCTCAACTGACAGGCTCCAGGGAAGTCCAAGGACCCATCCTGACTTACACCAAGGGATATTTTGCTGGTTCTTCCCTCCTTCTGTCAGACCCAAAGAAGTGATGCCATTTTCACCACAAGCTGGTGAATGCCACTTCAATGTGCACATTAAGGCCACATCTCAGAGCGCTTTCACACAGAGGTGTAGTTGCTACTTCATAACCCAGCCCAGGTGAGACCAAATGGACCTAGAGACAGTGGCAGCCCAGGACAATCATTTCCTTCTAGGTTTTGCTTTACTGGATCTGATGAAACCTACAGGAGATTTGTAATTGCAGAGGGAGAGGAACGGAGAGTACTTGGGCACCTGTACCCTTCCAGTTCCTGGTAATACCCTCAAGGCTCTTACAGCTGTGACTGAACCCATGCTGTCACGTTGTGTTCTTTGACTAAAGGAATTGTTCCAGGCTTGAACCCTCTGTGTGCTTGGGAAACCTTCACCCCCATGTTGCTACCAACCAAGAGCCAACCTCCTGCCTTCCCTGAGGCGAGATTCCCTGAGTCCTCATGAATCACAGGGTTTGGATTTAACCCATCCCTGCACTGCAAAGATTGCATAGGTGCAACCCCCCCCCCCTCCCTTATCTCCCTCCCTTCTCTCCCTTCTCTCTCTCTCTCCCTCCCTCCCTTTTCCACCCTCGTACCTTCTGTATCGCTGTATGGGAATTTTGAAAAATCATCAGGTATGCATGTCCCAGGAGGGGGAGGTAGAAAGGGGCAGGAGGGAAGTCCTTTGGCTTTCTGTTCTTCACGTAGTCCGCGACGAGCAGGAAGACCACAAGGAAGACAAAGAGCACCTGGAAGGAGATGCTCTCCCAGAGGAAGCTCAGCATGGCTGGATGGTGGGACCCTGCAGGAACGTGTCCTGCAGCCAGGCAGGCAGGGTGAGCTCACCAAACCCCAGGGCCAGGGAGAGGGGTGACGTCCTGGTGCAGCTGTGGGCACAAACACAAGACAGCATGGAACAGCTTTTGCTGGCCTGGAGCCTGTGTTTGGATGCCTGCTTTCCCAGTTTTTAGGAAGGACTGTTTGATTAAACCTCTTCTAGGTTAACCCCCTTCTTCATTAAACTCAAGCGTTTTCCTCTGATCTCATTTAAATAAAAGCCAAATTAAGTCATACCCACCTCCCACTTCCTCTTCCTGCTCCCACCGCTGCCTAACAAAGTCCCAGTGCCTCACATCCTTCTCTAAAGGACAGAAACAAGGACAGATGAAACCCTTCCAGCAGCCTCTCAGTGCTGTTCCCACAAGCCCATGGCTTGGTGTGAGCCCCACACTCTGCCCCCCCCGTGGTGCCCTCATTGTGCTCCATACCGGTGTCAGCTTCAGGGTTCCAAGGAGGCTCCAGCTGCTCCCAGTGCCTTGTGATTTCTTTATTTGCAAAAGCTCCTTTGCAAAGAGTCCCAGGCCCAGCCCAGATCAGTGAGGGCAGCCAAGATAAGGTTACACAAGACTTTCACAACCCTCTGACTGTTTTTGGTTACAGTCCATCAGTGTCATGCTGATTGGAATCCAAGAGCTGTCCTGGATCTAAGGAGGTGTGTCCTGTCTTCTCTGATATTCATCAGATCTTCACTGAAGTGAAAGCAAAGCATCCGTCCATGAGACTTGGCCTGTCCCAAGCCCATCCCTTAACTTCCTGCTTTGGACTTTGAGTCTGTAGCCTGTGCTGAAGTGGTGCCAAAGACCAGAAAAGCCAAGCCGGGTGCTAAAGTTTCCCATTAAAGAGTGGCTCTGGAGCAGGTAGGTATACACTCCTTTTAATAAGTGTTTTGCTTTTGTGAAAGAAGCAAGATCCTTGGCTCCCACCTCAGGCACGAGGGGACAATTTGCTCACTTTTGAGGACATCACTTATGGCCAAAGGCAAGGCACAGAGATGCAGCAGCACTGCTGGAACAAGGCCATATGCATGAATGTGAAGCCACTGCATTACTGTTACACTTGAGAAACTTGAAAAAGTTAAATCACTGTTTTATTGTGGAATTTCAAAGGGGAAAAAAAAAACCCAAAACCAAACTGCTTTCAAGGAGACTTTTTTTACCTCTGGATTGCAAGCACACATCAATGTGAGCTTGCAGAACTGTAGGTGTTCCCCTCCAGTCACAGGAGATAATTCACAGAAAATAAACAAATCCATGCCTCCTGTCCCTACAGTGTGGGATCCTCAAATTTAAATTACATTAAATTACATTTATTGTCTCAACAAAAGAAACCCTAAATAACAGGGAGAAACAAGTTTCAAATGGAAGAGTACAAAGATCACCATGTGTTGACTAAGTCAGAACAAATACTACAAACTATAGCAACACACCAGCATTTAGACCTACATCAGAGCAAACAAAAAAACCTGAGAAACCACTGCATAGACCTGAACGTCTCTGAAAATTTCATAGGTAAGAAAAAGCCCACAGTTCTTTTGTTTTGTCTTCTAGAAACAAAAAACAAACAAACAAAACCACCACAGGAGCCTCTAACTGCAAAACATGAATTAAAAATGTAACAGGATTAAAATGTTCAGTTAGAAGAGCAGCTCAGCAACAAATTCCCTGTGCCCGGCGTGTCAGGGATGGGATGTGCAGAGGACTCTCCCATGTGGCATAAATCTGTCACTGCACAACCACAGCTCTGTACTGCAGCAGAGGTGATTGTTGCCTGAGAGGGAGAGGAAACCTGATTTAATCCTCCTTTCCTCTTAACCAGTCAGTATCCTCCATGAGAGGATAAAAATCCCTTGTGAAAGGTGAGAAAAAAAAATATTAACTCTCTGTGGTGTGACTGTATTCCAAAGAAAAGCACACAGAAGATGTCAGTTCCAAGTGTTCGTGCTTGGTCACAGAAATGGAAAAAATTCTCATATTTAGCAAACTCTTTTCTAAAGAGACTCTGGGCTGGGCAGAGGCAGTGTCTCCATTGCAGAGGCTGCCATGCCCCAACCCATGCTATGGACACAGCCACAAATCTTTGCTAAATCAGAAGGGAAGTGGGAGAGCTCGTGACTTCCCACCACAATAGTGGAGCTTTACAGCTATTCACGACCTGGAGGCATGGGTCCTCCTGACATCCCACCTGGGCTGGCCTGTGGTAGGAGCTGCTACTACCACCCTGTAGTCTCCTAATCAAAACTTCCAAATATGTGTGAGATCAAAAAACTGCATATTTCTGCTCCAAGGATTTCTATTTCCACTGCAAAGCAGCAACATAGTGGTGTGGGGGGTACACAGCAAACCTCACAATCGACTGTGGCAACCTGGAAGTCTAAATTGGTGTTGAGGCATGAACTCAGAATGTGGATGATGCCAGCTGTCCCCACTGACCAGGAAGACTGCAGAAAACACAGGGGCTGCTGAATGGTGTCTGGGTAATGGACTATAGTGGAGAACCCCTATGGAAAAGCCACCTTGGACCCAACTGTGCCCATGGTTCTGCAGCTGGCACACACCTTTCTGGGAGGTGCTAAGGGGGAAAATTCTGTAATAAGGCTTGTGAACTCATGTATTTTTGTCAAACTGATAGAGGGGAGGATGCCAGCGGCAAAGGGTAGAACCCCAGGGGTTGTCCTTGTGGGTTGTAAGACATCTGTGGCCCATCATTTTAGCCCAAAAGCTGTGGGGTGGATGGGAGAAGGGACAAGTTTCCAGCTCACAAAGGGCTGAAGGGGGGGAGGCCTCAGAGCAGCCTCAGTCACGGGGCAGTGCCTGGATCTGGAAGGGCTTGGGGCAGCGCGTGAGGCTGAGTGTGAAGGCAAAGCTCAGCGCCGTGGCTGAGGGTGCTTGGAAGGTGAACTTCTGCAGGAGGGCTGTGAAAAAGATGAAGAGCTCAGTCCTGGCGAGCTGCTCCCCGGGACAGGCCCTTTTGCCTGGAAAAGGAGGAAAAAAAAAATAACCCCAGTGATTCCTGAGCAAGCTGCAGCCACCGCTCCGGCTCCTCTCGCCTGCACTGCATTGCACAGGCTGCAGGAGCTTTTCTTCTTGGAAAGGTTAGGTGGCAATGTTCACCCACACATTTTGCAGAAATCTTCCCCAGAAGTTGACTGCTGAGCAAACTGCCACTGCTGCTTAGATATAGATGGAGGAGGGAAACCTTGGTGGAAAAAAAAAAATCAAATCCTAAAAACTCCAAACGTTTACACAGTTGTGCAAGAGGGAAAAAGCCTTTTTTTTTCTTCTTTTTTTTACATCCTGCCCTAACAAACTGATTTCCCTCCTGCTCTGAGCAGTCAGTGTAAGCTGTTACTGGGATTTTCACTGGGGGGATCGGCTGAAAGTTGGACAAGGAGAAGTACCTTCTGGAGACTGTGTCTTGGGGAATGAAAAAAGAACTGGAAAAAAGGAAAACCATCTTCCCATACATCATCCTACCTGCAGAGAAGGGCAGGAAAGCCTCCCGCCTCCTGTACTGGCCGTTTTCCAGGAAATGTTCCGGATTAAAGGTGTCTGGAGTCTCCCACACGTTTTTGTCAAACATTATCGAAGTCAGGCTGGTCATCAGGGTGGTGCCCTGCAAGAGGTGGAGAAGATGGGTGATTACGTGATGGAGAAGAGCTGAAGGGTTGTCAGACTGGTTTATTATTAGCTCTGTTCCACATATAATGTAAACTACATTTTTTTAAGGGCAAAAATGGCTTTTTCTAAGCTATGTCATTACATGAGGGTGAAAGCCTACAGGATTGTTCACTTCTGTGTTCCTCCATGTATCACCAGAGTGTTGATCTATACCTTGTGCTGCTGTCACTGGTGATGTTAATATAACCCATCTTGAAATTGATTGCATTTTGTGCCCATAGGAATTTGAAGCTATTTATCCAAATTATTTTCAATCAATATGCATTACTGTGGGTTTTGGGTTGGTTTTTTTAATGAGCTGGTTTATGTCCACATCTGTCAGAATAAGGAAAATATTTTAATAGGTGTGGAGCAAAATGCCCAGAGTTTTTTTCTTTTTAATATTCCCTCATACTAGCAATCAGATACATGGAAGAGACTAGATATATCTTTTTGTCTACTGCTACATTTGATAGATAATTCTCAGTAATCTGTGAACTAACTACCCCAAACTCTTTGCTTCCCTATGTTCTTGGCTCTCTATTCCCATAACTTGTATAAAGTTTCAGGGATTAAAACTTTTAAAGCTGAAAATCTTGACCAAGACTGTAGGATCTCACAATTCTCCTCCCTAAGGTGATGCAGCCCACAGAAGTCCCACAGCATCCATCAAGAGGTCTTGTCTTTTCTAAGTAACTGTGATATCTCCTGCTAAATAGTTCCCCTGCAGATGAGATTTGGGACCTGGGTCATGAAGACCCGGTTCTGGCGGAGCAACGGGAGGGCTGGTGGTCTCCACTTACTTTAGGCAGGTGGAAGCCAGCCAGGGTGGTGTCACTGGTGGACATCCTGGGCACCCCCAGTGGCACAATGTTGCCCATCCGCAGGACCTCGCTGAGCACGGCGCTGGTGTACGGCATCTCCTCCTTGTCAGCCATGCTGGGCTGCCGGGACTGCCCGATCACCGCCTCGATTTCCAGCTGCACTTTCTCTACAGGAAGAGAGGCAAAAATAAAACTTGTGTAAGAAACCTGGGGCAAAGGCATGTGGTAGAGCTGGAAATGACTCTGTTTCCTGAGTTTCACCTATCTGGTTTTGGGCTAACCAAAGGAGCCATCGGGGGCCCTACCCTGAATGTGGGGGTACGCAGCCATGTAGAGCAGAGCCCAGCGGATGGCAGTCGCCGTCGTCTCAGTCCCAGTTAAGAAGAGGTCCAGGGTGGAGCACAGCAGGTTTTCTTCATGGAAATATGAGCTGGTGTCACCCTTAAACTTGGAGAAAAGTGTGTCAATGAAAACTCTTATTAAGTAAAAGATGCTTTGAGGAACCCAATTCAAACCCATGCACCCTTAAGTCAAGTCCTGCTGTTATTTTATTACCCACCGCCCCTGGACTTGGAAATTTCTACCCTGACTTTCCATTTACAAGCCCTGTGGAATGCTTTGAAAGACACCCTGTTTGCTGAGGAATTAATTTTGAAAGTAGGGAGTGTGTTTAAATGTGAAGTTTCACAATGGCAAACACAGGCCTGCAAACTCTCATAGAAATGTGAACGTGTTCCCTGAGAGTCCTCCTACACTGCATGACAATGCAAAATGGGAAAATACAAAGTGTAAATACTTTCAAATGAAAAAAAAAATAAAATCTGTATTTTTTCAAAGTGATCAGGGTCCTGCTGTTGCCAGAAGTTTGATGTGGAAGAGTTAGGGAAGAGAAGGAGGCATGCAGGAGGCATGAGCTCCTCTGGCAGAACAGCTTTGACTCTCCTCTGCTCATTTCTCATTTCACCTAAAACTCAGCTTTAGGTGGCTTTAGGTATTCACCTCTTACCTTTTCTATTTCCTTCAAGTAACAGTCAATATAATCTCCTGCCTCAGACTGGTCCAACTCTTCCTTGTGCCTTGCAATCACTCCCTTCACAAAAGCTTGAAGTTTCTCCCAGTGTCTGAAGATTTTCCTAAAGGGTCCTGGTAGCCATCTCATGACCAAAGGAAAAGCATTATATAGCTGGTGAGGCATCAAACAGAGAAAAAGAACATTTCTTGAGTTAAAAAAATAAAAAGCAGATACCACTGTTGAGCTGATGGTACAACTTATTATCTCCACTTGCTACCAGGAAAAAAAAAACCCAAAACCAGTTTTGCTACAAAGGTCAGTTTAGTTACGTAGATGTAAATAAGTACAAACAAGGTAAGAATCTTCCAGATGTTTTCTGCTGCTAAAGTCTGCTAATATTGGGTGGCCAAAGCTATCACCAAATATGAAGGACAAGGCTGAGGGGGCTACAGAAGTCATAAATTGGTGTGGATGCAGAGAAGCCCCTTAATGCTGGGGTTTGTGGAGGGGACAGAGACCAAGCCTGGCCCATGGTGTGTTGCCCTGCAGAAGGTATGTCCCCTGATCCACCTACTTGGGTCATAAACCTGGACTTTCAGGTTGTTTTGTTGAAAACAAAATTTCAGTAATTTCTGAATTACTAGAGAAACTGGGAAAGGGGTGAAGGAAAAGAATCTTTGCTGAGTGCTACTAATTGACTCTTCTTTTTGTAGGAACATAGATATTTTTAAGGTTTTTCTACTGCTCTTCAGCTATGTCAAGCATAATATTGGTTTTACAATCCTGCATTAATTTTTGCCATGTGCCCTAATAATTTCAACTTGTTTCCTTGCTTTCCTGATGGATTTTGTGATAAAATAATACTCATGGTCTTTTCCTTTGTTGCATGACTTTTTCTGCAGGGAAAATCAGATTATATCAGAGCCTTGGAAACTCCAATTTCTGAGCTCTTACACCCAACTGAACATAGAAAAGCATCCGACTGGCTTTACCTGGCCCCAGAAACTTCCAATGAGCAGCAGGGTTTCAGCCAGTGAGTGCAGCAATTCCTGGAAGCAGTTGTCATGGTAGTCGAACCGGTTCCCAAAAGTTATGGAGCAGATGATGTTGGAAACAGCACTATTGATTTTGTAATGAGGGTCGAATGGTTGTCCTGGAGGAAAAAAAAATGAAAGAAAGCTTTAATTTTTCTTTTTTTCCTTTCATTTCTCTGTTTAAACCACAATTTCAACCAGAACAACAGTTGTCAAGTAGGGGTTACCTACTTTTTGCCCATGGTGATGTTAAGGCTTCACTCAGTGTCCTGGGGTCCCCCTCACATCCAGCATCCTGCTGGAGGTTGGATGTGTGTGCCATGAAATCCAGTCTCTGAGGACATCCCTGCCTCCAGCCCAGGCCACTGGCACACACCAAGGTGAGCACACAGCTGCTGAAAAGGCTTTGAACTGTTTCTAGGGATAACTGCTGGGAGCATTCCATGCTATGGCTGTTGGATTTGCTTCCTCCAGTGTGGGTTTGGTGCCAGTTTTAAACACCAGGAGAAGGTCCCTCAAAGCTTAACCTGTGGGTGGGGAGCTTTGGACTAACCACACTGGAAAAATGCCCTTTGGCTGTCTCCCACAGAGAAATCAAGTGAGATAGGGGAGAGATGAAAGAGGGAGAGGATTGCAAGCCACCTGTAAAACCCAGGATTAGCTTGTACAGCCCATAGATGTGATGCACATCAGCTCCTGCAAGAGCAAATTGTGGTGTGGCATTTGTCACATTTGCATTGCTTGGGAGGGCTACTGACCAGAGACCACCATCCCCATGGGCACATTTAGAGCAGGCAGGAGAGCCACTTGTCATGCCATGAGAGACTGATACCAGTAAGGAATCCAGCCCAGCCCTGAGCTGCTGTGGCTGTGTTGGGGAGCATCACTTTGGAATGCAAGGCACTTTTTGCAGGACTGCTGCTCTTGTCACTCTTCAAGAAAGTAATTAAAGCGAGCTGGTGCTCAGATATTAGAGTGATGGACATGATCACTATTTGTCATTACTAATGGGAAGAAAGGCTCAAACCAGCAGCTTAATTAGTTTATTGATTAAGACTATAAAGGACTATAATCAATTGGCAACATGGAGTATTTGGCCTGTTCAGTGCAACAGCAATTAAAATGGAGCAAGTTCAGTATATAATTTCACAATTCCTATTTAGATCTTTCTTGTTTACTATATATAGCTCCATAGAATTAGCTAAACCCCATCTGCTTCTATTTAAAGCTGAAGTGTAACATCACCCATGTATGAACATACAAATTATTCTTACTAATACCCCTCTGGCAGTTCTTAAAAGCTGGACCATAAAAGAGCAAGGCACACGCTCATCTGTGCACGATACAAAAGGAAAGCCTGACTAAACAAGTTTTAAAATACTTTGCAAGCCAAGGACAAGCAGAGGTTAACTAAGCCTCTGGGTGTACGTGCCTGGTGATAGGCAGGAGAGCTTCATTTATTCCTTTGCAGAATAAGGGAGAGACTTTCTTAGCCATATAAACATGCAAGTATTAATAAACACCTAGTATATATATTAATATTAGTATGGAAGAAGTAAAATAGGCAGCCTGAGGTCTAAAATAAGTGCTGAAAGGTGCAGTCTGGAAGTGTAAGATAGAGATTCAAGCTACTGAAGAAACATTTTGCACATCAGGAGCTCTGTCAGAGTAAGAGTTTTACTTCCTGACACTGTTTCATCTGGAAGCTTTGGGCACAGTGCTGTACCTCAGCTGCCCACCTTTCTCCTCCTCGATTGTCTCCACGAGGTACCTGCTCTCCTCTTGCACTTTCTCCTCAAAGCTCACAGAGATGCTTTTCAGTGTGGCTGCAGCAAACTTCCTCTCTTGCCTCCATATGTGCCCATTGGATGAGATGAGCCCTGGGGGTGGAAAAAAGAAACCAAGCAAAGAAATCTCACGGATGAGTGACAGGATTCAGAAATGGCCTCTCGGCTTGAACAAAGACCCCCAAAGCAAAGCAAAGAGGACCAATAGACATTTTTAAAAACTATAGCTTTGCCTGGGATTTAAAATTCAAGAGTAATTGGCTTATGCTAAAGATCAAGCTGTATGGATTTGCTTTAATCTCCTACTTCGTAACTTTGTGTGGGAAAAAAATGGTGTAGGCCAAAATGTTGTAAGTACTATCACGCTGCTGGCAGAAGCACCATTCCTCATCTCTGGAGCTACATGCAAAGGGATGGGGGGAGAAAGTAAAGGAGAAATTAAAACCAGGGGGAAAACTCTTCAAGTAGATTGACCACTCCGCAGCTTGCATTTATTTCTCCTCTTTCATTAAGACCTAACTTTGATTCCATCATCCCTAAATCCCAGAGAGATTAAAATATACACCTCTGAGATTATTACACTGAATTTGGTTCCTCGGTGGAAACTTTTATGGGTACAGCTGCCAAGGGCTGAACTCGGCCTCTTTCACTCTAATTCTTAGAGTTGCAAATAGATTAAAAAAATCTACCAACAAGCTGGTAGCTGTGCTTACCAAAGCCTCTAAATATTTCTTGCAGAAGTGGAATATTTGGACGATCTGCAAATATTTCAGCCTGGTGAACAAGAGCTTCTTTCACCATCTGGTACCCACTGACTACCACAAAAGTCAGACTTCCAAACTGCACGCTGAAGATGTTCCCGTATCGACTGATGAGCTGAAAGAGAGATCATCATCCTCTGTGAGCAAGGGCATGGAGAGTTTCAAAACTCACCTGGAAAAGATCTTGAGAAATGGCACCTAGTCCTGCTTGGAGCAAGGGGTTCTTAAGAAAAAATCCAAACCCAACTCTGCACATCCCATCCAACCTAATCTGTTCCACGAAGGATGGAAATTGCATACAGAATGCTCAAGAGCTGTAGTGTGGGAGAGATGGTTTACTTATATTTGCCAGCAGGGATGACCTGGGTTTCACCAGGTGACTCCATCAATTAAACTTATATCAAGGACATTACTTGCTCTGTAACTGGTGGGCACCTGCTCCATTCCTCTTCTTCTCAGGAACGGTAGAAAAGGTGAAGACAACATTTGGGTCACCATGCCCAGGCTCTTGCTGCTGAGGGCAAAGCACAACAAATAATTCCTTTCCTGGACTTTGTGCCTAAAGCAGTGTGGGTTCTTGCTCCAGCTACCCCATTTAGCAAAGTGGCTCCAACTGCTGATGGCTAGAAACCTACTTCTAATTTTAAGCCTGAATGCATTTACGGCCAACTTATAGGCATTGTCCTTGCTTAGACTTTGCTAGCATTGGAGTCTCCTGTGAAGCATTCAACTCCCTGATGTTTAAGAGCAAAGGTAAATCTTATTTTCTCTTGAGCCATGTTCTGCCAAGGAGCTCAGGCTAACATCTTCTGAGTACAGGTCTATATGAAAGGACACACATGGTCACCCTGAACTGCTGTGGTGACTTGTGACCCCAGCCTGGGGCCAAATGGGTGCCTCAGTCATTGTGTGCCTGTAAATGAATGTGACTGATTTTTTTAACAATTGTGTTAATTGACAAAATATCCTAAGCACATGGCCTCAGCCTTTCCTAGAATTCTCCTGAGAGACACCTGTGCACAGCCTGGTGTCTGTGCACCAGACACAGACCAAGTGGTCTGTGAAAACCCATGGTAGATAGGCTGGCACTGACCTGCTAAGTAAAAGCAAGAGATAAATAGTGACCAGAAAGACTCTTTGCAACCAGAAAGTCAGAATGCTTCCTACTACGTTTTCAGAGAAACATACTCAGCATATATAAAACAACTCTCTTTTTTTGGCTTTGGTGGGAGGCAAAGCTCTGAAAACCTTTCCAGAGCAATTCCTGCCTCTTTCTGCAACACAGGAGAAGCCATGGGGATAGTTAACTGAGGGTCTTAAATGTTTCTTTCAGATTTAATGGGGCAAATCACTGGTCTCTGAGCAAAGACAGTAAGACAATTTTCATCTTCAAGGTCCAAACAGTTCATTTCTCACACAGCACTTGCCATCTGTCCCCCCTGGCTTGAAACCTTCCTGGTCTCCAGCAGGAAATAGTCATGGTCAGATGGAAAGAAAGAGGAGGAACATGTAGGTCTTCCTCCATTACAGGTTTCTTTCCCATTGGGCTTTCCTACTCCCGTGGAAGAGGAAGTAATAGTAAGACATAAAACCAAGGAAGGCTGTCTATCATACATGGTTATCATAGAGCTGGCTCTTTAGAGGCTGCCCTTCCTTTGCAGATTTGGTGACAAAAGTCACTGAGGAGGTAAAATAGTAGTAGCAATAGAAATGTCCATGGAACTCTTACCTTCTGCAATGCAAGGTGGAGGGGCTGCCTAAAGTCCACATAGGTTCCCATGAGAGGAAAGAGTTGTGGCCCTGGAGGGAAATTCCTGGGTCGTCTCTTTTTCAAAAGGTCAATAATCAAAAGAAACATGACCAGAACCACCAAGAGCATCCGACCGTTCAGCTTTTCCAAGAGAGAAACCATATCAGGCCAAAACTGAAGCTCCATCTTGGCTGATGAATGTACAGATTTTCGTCCCAGGAAGGGACTTGATACTGGTGTCACTTTGGCTAAAACAGGAGTAAGAAAGGACTAGAAAGAAAATAAACTAAGCTAAGATGCTGATAGCTTTCTGGGAACAGGCTTGCCATGGGCCAGCTGCTTTCTCATGTCCAACTACTGCCAGACCACCTGCTGAATAACTCAGTTTAAACGTCAGGATCTCCAAAAACAACCCTAAAACTTCAAAACACTTGGCCAAGCAATCTGGAAGAATTTAGTTTTACATCTGTGTTGACTCCCTAACTTTCTTATGGAAGACCATTCCTCCCCCCTGCCCTTACTTAGTGAGCAGCTCCTTTATACAGACACCTAGCTGGGATTACAAGTGTTACAAACATTTGAGGTTGGGTGAAAGCAGCTTACTTGGCTGATTATATACAGTGGGCGTTGTATAATTTGAAAAACAGTAAGGCATCTGAGGTGATGGATGCCATAGTAGGGCTGAGAAGCTGATCCTTTTAAGTGCTAAGCATCATCTGCAAAAGGCTGGATGCCTTCAATACTCACCAAAGCCTCAAGCTCTGCTGGAGGCTTCAAGTGAACTTCGGACAAGGGAATCAGGGCAGGAGCCCAGGGGTCTGCCCAGCCACTTAAAGGAGAGTTAAAGGAGCTTAATTTCAAGAGTGACAACATAGGCTCATGTGCTTGCCAGCTAAAGGAGAGACTGGAACTTATGGATTTAGATCTCCTGGGTTTTCCAAAATCTCCTTTGAAAGCTTTAAGCAGTCCTGGTGGAAGGCTGTGGTGGACTGACACTGATCCCTGTGACCATGAACTAACCTCATGGCACCTGCCAATATTTTAGCTAAAACTTTTTTCCATTTTTAAAAAATTCTTTTACCTTTTAAGAGCTTTACTTCACAAAGAATATAAATTTATACCAAAGCAAGACTGCTGATCATTGTATCTCAAATATTTTACCTAGAAGTTATGGTGAGAAGTTCAGAAGAATGGTAATTTTTTTTTTTTCTTCAACATTATTTTCAGGCAGCTTTAATGCTTTAGGAAATAAAAAGAGGGAATTTTCATGAGAAATAACCTCTGGGGTAAAAATGTTGGTAGTTCTCTAGTTTTTCACTTTTGCTGTCCATGTCTGTCATTACCGTGGTGGCTGCAGTGCCAGCAGAGCACTTGTATGACAGATTCCCACCTTAATTACTTCAGGAGCCCTTTTTAAGGGCACTTCTTGGTTTGAAATATTATTTACAGGTTTCTAGATGGCATTAGGCCCCAAATGGGGAGCAGTCCTGTGAGAAACATCTCATGTGACTGATCTATAACTTTTATTGTACACATCACCATGGCACAGCTGTGAGTAGTGGTGGTTGGACACGCTTTGTTTGTCCCTGTGCCATCCCATGGGATGCTCCCATTGCCCTTCTCATCAGTCCACCTATTCCAACCTTCCCAGTGTGGCAAGCCTTGCCTTGCTTCCCAGAGGCTAAATCAGGATAGTGGGCTCGTGCTCTCCACCCTGGCATCAGGGAGATGACTTGGTTGGTGGAGGTGTCAGCCTACAGCATGCTCAGAGGGACTGTGATGCTAAGGCGTCAACTTCTGCTAGCCCAGTTTCACTCCTCTGTTCTGTGCTCTGCCATATGATTTGTCAGCATGCACACAGAGTGCAGATCCCTCTACCACTTGTGGCTGCTGTGAATTGGGCTACGTGCAAAGCCAAGGTGCTAATGTGTTCTTCTGGGTGGTGGGGTGTGGGGGTGGATGCATCGTGGTTGACAGAAGAAATGTTATTTTTAGCAGGAGGAGCACATTTTGCATGTACTCACATGTGTCTTGTCAGTCAGAAACCTCCAGCCTATTACTTTGCCTTGAAGCTTCCCGTGGCCAAATGCAGCTCTTCACAAAGGCCTCAACACACCAGATTTACTGAAAATTAGGGAAGAGCCTTCCAGTACTACCTAACCTTGGTAGACAGTAACATCAGCATGCTACTCAACAGCATTGTGACAATGCTGTTTGGAGTCCCAGTCCTTAATGGAATCAGTTCCCAGCACATAGTGATGTGCAAATCCCCAAAGCACAGAGGCAGTCAGGTCCCTGTGGCACCTGGGCAGTACAAAATTGTTCGGCAATTCCTATTTTTGCAATCCTGATGAGACCCTTAGTTGTAAAAACCTGATCACCTGGAAAGGTGAATCCATGCCTGTGGCCAGCACCATGAACACAGGGCCACAGATAGGCCTTCTGTGGTCCAAAGAGCCAAAAAGTGAATTGATGCAAGGTAAGGATGTGCACCCACACATCTAATAGGAATGTAAACCCACCTTCCCTGATTCCTCCTCAAATTAATCACCTGACCCCCATACACAACTTTTTAACCACCTCACCTGAGCTCCAGGATACCGGGTAGATAAATTGTGCCATATTGCACGGACAGACACACATCACCACTTGAATATTAAGGCATCTTGAACAGCCAACAGACAGAAATTGGCCCATATGCTTTGTACCTTCTTCCCTGGCTAGATGTCTAACTGTGTGCAGAAGGTTTTGAAACACAAAGAGAAACATTCTGTTAAAAACGCAATTACCATTTGTTTTTCAAGATATAGTATCCCATTATTTTTTCCAGAGAAGTGAAATTCAATAAGGTTACAACAGAATGTAGTCCAACAGTTACCGTACTTTCAGAGCATTATTGAAGCTACAGAATTTCTTAATGATTAGAAACATATGTAGGAAAAATCACATGCAAAATTAGAATGACTGGAGACAATTTCCCCCCCCCCTCCTCTCCAGCATTTTTTTTTTTTTTCAGGCAAGTAACAGCTCATCCACCACCATGGTTCCATCTACCACCATGTTTGAAGGTGAGAGATCCCCACCCACTGGAAAGCTGAGAGTTAAGGTCACCTCAACTGACAGGCTCCAGGGAAGTCCAAGGACCCATCCTGACTTACACCAAGGGATATTTTGCTGGTTCTTCCCTCCTTCTGTCAGACCCAAAGGAGTGATGCCATTTTCACCACAAGCTGGTGAATGCCACTTCAATGTGCACATTCAGGCCACATCTCAGAGCGCTTTCACACAGAGGTGTAGTTGCTACTTCATAACCCAGCCCAGGTGAGACCAAAGGGACCTAGAGACAGTGGCAGCCCTGGACAATCATTTCCTTCTAGGTTTTGCTTTACTGGATCTGATGAAACCTACAGGAGATTTGTAATTGCAGAGGGAGAAGAATGGAGAGTACTTGGGCACCTGTACCTCCAGAACAAACTCAAGAAAGACACATTGAACCCAATCTTTAAGCTTGAGTTCTCTTGGTGTGATTTTGGTGGGACATAAGTGGTCCCATGGGAGCTCAGGGCTCAAGTATCTCTGAGAATCTGACTGCAGTTCCTGAAATCAGGGAGCCAAATCCATATTTACTGCCGTGCATGGGTGGCAAATACTGAAGTGCCTCCAATTTTGCATCTTCTTTCTCTCCTACCTAAGAGGAGATACAAATCTTCTCCAGGTTTTCTCACAGATCTCTTACCTGTACCCTCTTGGCCACAACATTTTCAGCAATAATTAAAGCTATAAGGCAGGCAACTGCCATCAGGAGTGGGTAAACTGAGGCAGTATGAGCCTAAGCCAAATGGTATGAGTAGACCTACAAAGCATCAAGCTGTGCAATCCATAAGGGATCCCAGAAGCTGGGATGCTTGGTGACCCCTTGTAAGACACCCAAATGCCCCTTTTCTGCTGGAGAAGCTGTTGTATTGAAGGGATTACATTCAGATTTGTCAGCCAGAAAATTAAATGTAGGCCACAGCAAGCCCCGCGGGGAGCTCTCTTGACCCTGCATCACCCCCTGACTTTTTTGGCCTGCGTGCTGAGATTTTATCCCCTTTGCGGGCCAGGCCTGCCTCGCTTTTGCCAGCTGCACAGCAGACCCCATAGGGCTGCATCTCTTCAGATTTGGGGGTGCAGGGTGCTTGCCCCCCCCCCAGGGCCATTGGCAGCCACCACGATCCCCCCGGCAAAGGCTCCGCCGCCGTCTGCCACAACCTGGCAGAGCTGGGGCTGCAACCCCGGCTGTTCCCAGCTCTTCCTCCTCCTCTCCATCAACCTCTCCAACTCTCTCCTTCCTTCAGGCACACCTTTTCAGTATTCACAGAGAAGAGCACAGTCACATATTCCTCTCAAAGCCACAAGGACTTGACTAGAGCGAAAATGTCATTTATGTACATATCACAAGCGTTTTTCTAGGCACAGATGTCTTTCTGGTGCCAATATGCTGTTTATGTACTTATCTGTCACAAGCACATGTCTCCATACATATGCCCTGCTGGCAGAGGCACAGAGCATTTTGAAACTCTTATTAGACTGCTAATGAATAATACGCATACAAAGGAGAAAACAGAAGGTGGATCTATCAGGAACAGCCTCTTTCTTAACTACCTTTTAATTGTAGGAGAGGAAGCAAAGAGATGAATTTTGATATGATGGCATCTGTGAAGGCCTTGCTTAGCAGCATCGAATGCTGTCGGTTTTAAAAGTGGATTTTTCACGGGTTTGGGTATTTTGGTTGGGGGGGCATTTTATATATATATATATATATATTTTTTCTTTTTGCAAAAAGAAAAAAAAAAAAAAAACCCACAAAATTTTTGACACTGAGAGTATTGCAAATCCTGGTGCCAATGATGTACGATAGTGTGATTGTCACCATGGAATGCTGAAAAGCCCGAGCAGCTGTTTGGCATATTGACAGTGTGAATTCGGAGCGTTTTAAATGCAAATGACAGTATTCAATTGATCGCACGAAAACAATGGGTCATAGCCTTACCTTTCCTTGGCTGGGCTCTGAATAATCAGCCTGCAAATCCAGGCACAAAAGGGATATTGTACACGTCCTGGGGATTTTGTTCCTAGTGTACATGGGGGTCCCTATAACACTTCTTTTGGGGCAGAGCTGAAATAGAGGAGCCTCCGCACAATCCTGGGCATAGGGCTGGGGGGAGGTGGAGAAAAGGGGCATAATTTGCTCCAAATCCACCACATCCTAAGTGTCAGCCTGTTTTTCTTCACTTCTCTCCATTTCTGCTTGCTCTTTAATCATTCCCAAGGGTGGCTGGCTTTCTGCCTGACTTGTCTCCATTATACCCTGCTGCAATCAATATGGCAAGCAGAAACCAGCAGGAGAAGGCATGTTCTGCTCTCAGTGAAAGCCAGTGGGAGGGAAGGAGATCAGGCCAGCCAGCTGCAACCCCAGCCCAGCAGGAAAACCCAAATCCAGCTGAAAAAGCCACCATCAGACACCTGGGTCCAGTTTTCTTTGTGGTGTCCCTTGCCCCGCAGCGAGCAGCAGGTAAAGGTTTTCCTCCCTCTCTCAGGCCAGGGAGAGCAGGCAGCAAAATATGGCCACAGGGAAATTTCCCTGGGTAGCAGCTTTTTTTGCAGTGGTGGCAAGAAAAAGGAAAAGAGTCCTTCCAAAGCAGAAATCTCCAGAAATGGAAGACCCTCTGTTTACCTTGTGCAGGACCACTATGGATGGACACTGCTGGGGGCTTGGTGGTACACTGGTTCAGGTCTCTAAGACTGGCCATGCTAAATTAAAGCTGAATATCTCCAGGCATAGCTTTTTGTTTTCAATACCTGGATTTCTTTTAAAAAAAAGTTCAAAACACATGCAGGAGTGCTGTGGGTGAGGAGATCACCCAGACAGTGCCATCTGGCCTTGGCTTTACATTACAGCATACCCATACATCTCCCTCCAAGAATTTCAACTCAATGAATTTCTTACCTTTTTCATTCTGTAAGCCTGAAAGAGCTTTTCAGGGTTTTCATTCCTGCAGCTCCCCAATTGCAGCTACACTGTGCCAGTCAGCAGTGCTTTTCTGTCTCCCATGCTTCCATCCACCATTCTGGTATTTCAGTCACAGGCATTTCAGGTCAAGCACTGTTTTTTTGCATCTCTTTGATCCATAGGTACTACAGAGATCTTGATCCACACTCTGAGACAACTCTGAGTGCTTCTGCCATACAATCAAACAGCACCACAGGTGCCAGAGTAGTTGCTGAGATGTCTGTGAGATGCCCATGCTCAGATTTGCACCTAGAATTGTAAGCTTGAGCTGTCCAGCACAAATGGCTGATGTTCTTGAGCTGTTTTGTGGGCTCCTTGCACCAGAAGATTTCAGGGAATTTGCTGATTAGCAAATGTTCCATTTTAAATGGGAAAGTTCATGAGACGTTGGAGGCTGGAAACCACATGGCCAATGTCATCCTTTTATGGAACCTCTTATGAGGCTCCACAGTTTTTTTTTCAGTCTTTTCCAGCAATTCTGCCTGGATATGAAAATCAAGTGACTTCTGTGTACACCTAAATTACACCCATTCCAGCATCCTGCTCCTCAGTCTCTGAAGAAAAGCAACAAATAAACTCCAGAATAATTATTACCTTTACTTTCTTAAGATAAATCTGTTTACCTGTAAAAGTGACACATTAAAAAACAATCAGCCAATAGTAATAATTAGTTACCACATAAGTGTGTGATTTGCTCAGCCTCTGGAACAGGGTAGATTGCTGCTTAGCTTGAACTCATTGCTGACAGATGCCTAGTGAAAGTCTGGGAGATTCTGGACTCAGCTAAATGCTGGGGAGACAGAAAATTATTATTTCAGCAAGACATTGCTCAAGTCAGCTCTGCAAGAAATTCATCCCCAACAGCACTGGCACCACAGGTGAGCAGTAGAGTGGGGAAACTCATTTAGTGGGTTTGTGTTCAGCTAAAGGTAATGCTGGTATGGGGGGGGATGTAGCTGTGAACACAGAGCCTTTGTTTTCTGGGAACAAAGGGACCCAAACCAACCCAGGCTGGTATTGGATAAACTTTCTGTCAAACTATGCTGAGCTGGAAGGTAAAGCCTTGAGCTTGCTATCAAACATGCAGGACTGGCCTCTCATGCCTCAAGTCCCATGGCCCAGGCAGTTGTACTTGGAAATAAATGTATAGCTCATTTCTGTTTAGTTCTAAGTGGTCAGAAGGCCACCCTGAAATAAAGTCACCACCAAGACCAAAGGGAGAGGCTGCTGCAAAAGCCTGAGTCCTCTGCATCATCCACATGTCTTAGCAAGATGCTTTTGGTAAGTGTGAACCTCTAAAAGAAGCAGATGTTGCATTTAGACTGGAAGGTCAGTGCTTGGTCTGAGTCCTTCTGGGGTAGTCCTTCAGCACTAAAAACAGGAATTGGGGTCTTCTTTGCCCCCAAAACTCCCTGTGATCCCTTTTACTTCAAAGGTGGAACACAGCACTCATCAAGGGCTCATGTACATGCAATGAAGTGTCCAACTTCATGTTGAGTATGAAAAAGCTTTTATCATTTACATCTGGAAGGAAAATAAGATGCCTTTTCTATAGCTAAATGGAGGGTTTGATCTCATTCTGCCAGGAGGAGAAGGGTAGCAATAATGCAATAAAAGTGCTTGACAATTGTCCCTTGCAATGATAAGACCAGTAGAATTTTTCCAATCTTCCTCCTTCTGGCAAATGGTAGGAAGTTGAATTCTTGTGGAGACAGAAGGAATAAGCACAAAATGTCTTGCAGAAAGCTAGAAAACTTTCCCAAAGCATTTTTCTTTAAACGTAACCACATGATTTACAAGCTTATTATTAGTCTTCCTCCCCTCCTTATTTAAAAAGATAAATTTTAAAAGTGTAGATTCACACATTTTTGGATATCTTCCAGGCTCTCGATTCCTCTGTGTAAAGGATTATTTTGAGAAATCAAAGATCCCTTTTTGGGTGACCTGGAGAGATGTAAACTTGTGCTCTCTCTGCAGCAGAAATGACAGCTTCTCAAAGGGTGCTTACTGATGTCTCTCAGACAATTACATGAGATGAATCCAGTCCAGCCTCTGATCTAACTGTAATAAAATACTGGCTGGTGAGACCTAGAGAAATATCAGGTTGGTCAAATATGGGCTGGAGACAGCCTTGGGTACCTTGATCTCTGTCTAGTATCTACTCAGAAGCTACTGGAGGTTCTTCATTGAAGGGAAACAATGGGAAATGTCCTGGTATCATCCCCATCTTTGTGGTACCCAGGTGGACACATCCATGGGGCATGCTGTGTTTCTCACCAGGATCTGAGTAGAGGTCATGGGCTAGCTCTGCTGCAGTGATCACCATTCTTTGCACAAGAACTCCTCATGGCCTTAAGGTGTACAGTCACATCACTGGATTGAAGTCTGTATTGGAAAGGTAAAATGGGTTAGCAGAAGAAGTGCCCAAAGTTGGTCAGAGAGGAAGTTTAAGAAGAAATCAAACCACTGTGAAAGAAACAATTACCCAGGAATGGGGAAAAATTAAATATATGTATGGATTCACTTAAAGGCAGTCTTTGTAAACAGGTTGAACAAGACTATGAAGATGGATGAACAGATGGGAAAATGGAACAAACAGATGGAAAAACTCTATTTCTGAAAAAAAAAATTAAAAATCTATTTGTAAAGTTATGGCCACTTTGAATGAATGCTTCAGTGTTAGGGAGCTAAGGCATCAGACAATTCATAACAAGACCATAAATTCATACATGTAAGATCAATAAGATGGAAGAACTTTTAGGCAGAACCTTTAGCACCAGGTGAATCAGGTGCTTCTGAAACAGCAATGGGCATTATTTACCCACATGCAATGTATCATTCACATGGAAACTTTGCTGCCCATGCAGGCTATATCTTGCTCACTTCTCAGTGAAAAAATATCTTTGAGCTTTTTGTTAGCCATCACTGGCTAATATATTAAAGAAAAGGATCTCACCTTGCTTTCTGTAACCTAATCACAGGAAAGGTGTGGGCCTGAACTCACCAACACGAGTAAAAAATTACTACAGACAATAAGGTGGGAAGGAGAAAGCCCCATGGCTCCACCCACCAACTTGATGGAGAAGTAAAGGTATCTGCATCAAATGCCTCCGATCTATCAAGCTGTTCTTGGTCAGCTCTTTGTGTGGGGAAGATCAGGAGAAAAAGAGGGAGTAAGAGTTTGGTGCAGCACCAACTTCAGGAGGAAACTGGCTGCAGCAACCAAGATGCAACTCATGAGATGAGAGAAAACTTTTCAGGAAAACACGGGTCTTGTGTTCTAGTCAAAAGCACCACCACCCTGCAGTCCAGCCCACAGCCACAGTGGTCCTCAGTGAATGTGAGATACTTCCAGCAAAAATTTTCATCCATGGACCAGGCATCCAGAAACTCTCTCTGGAGTAAATTACTTCAGGGATCTCCAAGCAGTGACTCGCATTTGCAACAACAAAAACACAATTCACAAAGTGGTAACTTACTCCAAGGGCTCAGGAGATGGGTGGTTTGAGCTGGGTAGGCACTGTTAACATGTACCAGTTTATGGTCCTGGCTTTAAGTCACTCTGAACTGCAGCTTCACAGCTGTGAGAAGAGGCAGTAGAACTGCTTCAGCTCACTGGTGAGCTGCAAAGATTGAATTTCTAACTCAATGCCTTCAGCAGCAGGAGGACAAAAAGGGATGGTTGCTTTCAGCACAAGGACTGAGATGGGGACACAGTGGCAAGGGCCCACCTGCCAACTGTGTTTTGTTCCCTTCCTTATTTCAGGTCATTCCCTTTAAGTCGGTGCAGGGCTTCTAAGGACTGTGTCCCTTATCTGGGTCTTAGGAGATTTGTCCCCATGTTTTCCTGTCCATGTTCTGGGACTCAAAAGCGTCTTTAGTTCTCCAGTAAGTTCCCCTTTGAGAAGGGACTGTCAAAGATGGGCACTAATGTCATTAGCAGGTTACAAGGGGGAAACAAGAGAGAATTTGCTACAGATCCTCATT
Organism: Phaethornis superciliosus; assembly: GCA_023637945.1. Taxonomy (NCBI): domain Eukaryota; kingdom Metazoa; phylum Chordata; class Aves; order Apodiformes; family Trochilidae; genus Phaethornis; species Phaethornis superciliosus. The sequence goes on from JAJQWJ010000009.1 coordinate 27,299,556, forward strand.
TCCATAATCTTGCCTCGACATTCTCGTTTGTCAGTTCTTAACCTCAATTCCTTAACCTCCAAATCTGTGGAGTCGTTGACCTTGGGGATTTGCCTTCAAACTGATTTTGAGTTTTAGGCAATCTAAATTAGGCTCCCTGTGACAGAAGACGAAACGTGGTCTTTGCACCCAAATGTGAAAGACAGGCCCAGAGTGCAAGCAAAATCTTGCAATCATTTTTTTCAAACCATCTGCCCATCTGCAGTCCCAGAACAATATCAGACTGGTGCTGCCTTCCCTCTCTCTCTCTCTCTCTCTCCCAGGAATAAAGAAATTACCATAAACAAAGCGGATCAAGGGTCTATTGAAGCCAAAAGCAGCCAAGACACATTGCTTCAGAAGGGAGCAGGAGGGAGAAAAAAAAAACAAAACAACAAACTACAGGGGAAATTTCTTCCTACCTCCTGTTAAGTCCAGTTTGGCCAGGGATGCTGGATATAACAGTGTAATTTGGAGTGGATGCTGCTGTGTCCCTCTCCACAGACACTTCGTTTCCAGGGTGTTTCTCCAGCAAACAAAAGTGATCACCACAAAGCCTTCTGGCCACTGAAAGAAATAAAAAAGAGAAAAGACTGCAGAACTGCTCCCTAACTCTGCAGAGGAGGGAGAATACAAGAAAATAGGAAAATTAGGCCAGACACAAAGAGCCTTTGAGTCTCTCAGAGCATTTCTGCATTGCACATGGCAGTCAAAGCCATGCTTGAATCATGCTTTTTATTTCAGGGTGTGAAGCCATTGTGAAAAGCTGCATTATTTCCAAGAGTGTGCTCTGAGTTCGAGAGTCTGTGGCAAATTGGCAAGAGCAGCTTGGCACCAGGAGTTTCTGGAGCAGCAGGTAGAGATGAACAACAGGAGCTGGACCAGGACCCATGTGAGAGGGAGAGAGGGGAGGCAGAGAGAGTAAATAATTCAGTGTCTTGGTTGATGTGATGCATGGAGAGAGAAAAAAAAAAACCCAAAACACCAGAAGTCATGAAGCTGAGTGTTCAGGTGTCTCTTCCATGGATGGGTGAGAAGGTTTTGGGGGTAAAAAGAGGAAATTGAGTACATCAGAGCTGGGGAGCAGCTTGGGCAGCCACGGTGTGACAGGCACATGTGGGGCTGAGGGCTGCAGAGAGGCTGCCCCCGAGGTGCTGAGAGGGGGGAAGGAGATCTGCAGGAGTCTCAGCCTCATTATTTTTATGTTCAGCTGCCTAATTACTACATGTCAGCTGTCTGTTGGAAGGAACCATGTACTGCAGCCTCTCGTTTGGGAATTTATAGTGATTAATGGGCCTGGAGGGAATGACTAACGAGGAAATGTTGGAATTAGTAAATATGCATCACCGTGCAATGAGTAAAGCAAGGGGACATGACAAATGAGCCCAAGTATGTGAAAGATGTAAACGTTGCAGAGGGACAGACCTGGGAAGGCCTTGGGAGAGACCAAGAGGAGCAGAAAGATGGGAGCAACAGAGGTGTCATCCCATGAGATGACAACAAACCAAGTGAGAAGGATCCTCCAAAGCTTTTCAGACTGACCTAGCCAGACCTAAAGGAACAGACTCACCTCAAGAAGACACTGCAATAGGACTGCAACCCTGTTTCCCATTCACACTGTTGTCTCCTATGGAACACAGCAATGTGTAATGGCCCCATGGTGGGAGATCATGGCAGTAGGTCCTACATCATGTCTTAGAAGATACGTAGCTACTGAAAGACCTAAACCACTTAGTTTGCCCATTTGATATACAGAAATTGCTTTTCAATTTGACTTTGTCTGAGGTATTTCTCTACTAAGAGGTTTGCTACATGCTAGAGACCTGTTGTTGGCCCAACACCCATGCTAAGTAATATCTTCAGGCTTAGCCTTGCAGGTAAGGACAACAGGAGACAGCACCATGGAAGGTCCTGGATTTTGGGGCTACTTTGCTGTATTTTATGCATATTTCTATACGAAAGATTCATAATCCCTCAGAATTACAGGCTGTAGGTATTCTTGGGTCACTACTGCTGCTTTAAAACTTTAACTTTTGAATATTCTGCCAATTCAAATAAATTCTATTAGAAGCTGTAAAATCATTCACATGATCAGAGCCAAGGGAGAAAAGCAGCTCTCTTACTTAGTCTAAAATTTCACTGAGATCACCTGGCAATCATCAGTCTGCTACACCTGTCCATCACCAGCACCTTCTGGTGAGGCCATTCCCTGGCCTCAGGGTCAGTCTACTGTAAACCTTTGTGTTGATGGTGCTCTCTTTGTAAAAAGAAAGTAGAACCCCAGATTCAAATGTTCTTGAATTTTGCGTTATGGAAAATCTAGAATTACATCTGCCCTAGAATTCTGAAATTTGGTCTCATTTGAACCTCCCAGATCAAACCCTGTGGTTTTCCCATTTTATTTCAAGCACAGCAACATTACCCTAATTTCACCCGATTGAAAGATGCAGCTGTTTCTATTTTTGGTGCATCCCTGTTAGAGAATAGGAAACAAGCATCAATTCTGCCCTGTGTCGGGTGATGTTCTGCCTCTAAGAGATTTTTCATTTGCTGGAAAGAGAAATCAGGGGAGCAAGAGCTCAGGTGTAGCAGAGCAGCTGTAATGGCATGCTTTCTCTATGTCAGATTTCTAAAAGCTGAGGCAATTTTCAGAGGACATAACTAGATGGTAGTTCAGGCTATAGTTATGGAATAGGTAACTTTCCCTTTCAAGCATGCCTCACTGCAAAAAGAAAATTATTTATAGGAAAATAAAGCTACACAAAACCCTCCTTAAACCAAATAAAATAAAAGACAAAGAACTAAATAATAATAATTTTAAAAAAACAAAATAAGAAAAAGAACCAAGACAAATAACCCCCTCCCTCAAGCCAAGAAACCAATTTCCTTTGTGAAATCTAAAGCAAAAATCTAAAATCTAATTAATTCTTGCACTTTTAGTGTAAAGAGTCTAAATCCCATAAAATGGAAGGACAGAAAGGAGTGAAATGATGTCTGATAATATATTGCACTCTGATGTGCCAAAAAAAAAAAAACCAACCCAGATTCAGCAAACAAGGAAAAAGCTCCAAGCCTGTGGTTTTAGGAGCCATGTGTACACCCAGCTCCATACACCTGGTCTAGCCAGATCCAAACCAACTGATTATCAGGGCATGAACATCAACATTCAGGTCTTGGCTGGCACATGTTGGCTGCTAACCAGTTGTTCTGGAGGACTACAAAGCCAGATGAGAGACTAAGATGGGTGGAAGGAGACTGAAGGCACACACAGAGTAAGAGGAGATGGATTTACTTGCCATGGTCATGCAGCAAAATCACCACAGAGCTGAGAGACCCATATTTCTTGACTTCCAGGACCCACAGCAGCATAACTTCACATTTGAAGAACCACTGCAAGGAAATTCACAGGATGTTGCCTTAGAAAATGTCACTGAGGTAAAAAAAATGTTTTAAACCTTTTTACTTTCATCGGATAGATCCATTTCCCAACCCCTACACCATGTAAGCCCACCCCTGAGTACAGCCTGTCTGTTAGTTTTATTTTACTTTTTTCTTTTTTATGTGAGGCACGTATTGAGTGTTCTCTCCAGCTTTCTGCAGTGGTGTCTCCTGGTCTCCTACTCATCATATGAAAGTACAGCCAGAGTTACTTCACTTTCTCTCCCTCCTGGCACACCATTTTGCATCTTCCACTCTCCTGTGCTGCCACAAAGGATTTGATAAAGAAGTGCAATGGAAAGGACAACCCTCTAATAATTTTTAGAGCGAGGAGGAGAGGAGAAGTGATCAGAGGATGAGTGTAGACTCCCACAGGCAGTGACAAGATCACTCTCATCTAAAAACACTCTAGGACTCTGAAATTCAAACAAACCCACCAATTCTGTCCACCTTTGGTAGCTAACTGGAGAGCAATGATTTCTAGAATTATTTTAGGAGAACAGGTACACTCCTCTCTCTTTTTTTTTTTTTTTTTTTTTTTTAAAGATCATTATAAATTGAGGCCAACCACAAATAAATGAACTTCATCATTGTCCTTGATTCTGATTTCACCTCATTGACACCAAAGTCACTGCAGAGGCCTTTGGTCTTTCCTAAAGAAGAAACAGGCCTTTGCAACCACTCCCCTCCACAAAAACACTCACAAAGGCAAATTTGGCAAACTGAAGACTTTCTACAGTGCTCCATGCAAGCAATGGGAGGTATCTAACAGACCCAAACATACCTTCAGGAGCAGCCCAGCACTGGCCCTTTCTCTGGGAGCAAAAATGTAGAACACTCAATTGCAGTCTCAAAATCAGGGTTCCCCTTTTCCATAGGTCTGTCCTCAGCCAGATCCCTCTCCCATCACCCACGATGGTGTGATGACCATCACTCAATGTGTAAAGGGAAAAGTCACCTTCCACAAAAAGGCACAGGGCTGGGCCATGGCTTTCATGTCCCCTGTTTTCACCACCAGGCAAAAGCACTTCAGCACTTGGTTGAGACAATGAAAAAGAAAACATTTATTTGAAACATTAGACATACCCTAATTACAATCAATCCATCCCCAAACGAAAGATTTCATTTCTACTTTCCCAGTCATGGGGGCTGTGCATCCAGGGGGGATAGGACTTTTAGTTTTCAACAGCACAATTTGATGTTTTTGCATCTACTTTTTTTTTTTTTTTTTTCTGTTGGAAAATGACAGGGTGGAAAATCCACAGCTATCTCTGCTTGTAACACATCATGGTTAGGTGTGTGTGCACAGCACTTAACACAGCATAAAACATAACATAGCACATAACACATCCAGGTGGGTGTGCAGATGGCACGGGTGCAAAAAGTAAGTTCTAGAGACAAAGTTTGAGGACACAGAAACTATTGGAAAAGGAGAGTTAAACAGCATTCAGATCAGATGGCAAAAAGAAAGCTGGGTTTTCTACATCTTGGAAAAGATTAGACTAAAAAAGTCCCTTTGCAGGTGACACTGAAAACACTTAGAGGTCCCTTCATTCTTTATCAGGTACAGAGAGACCTGGTGCAAGAAAAAGAAAAACAAAAACCAAACCACAGTCATTTGTGCTGGGGAAACAATACCTAGCCCACAGCAGAGATAAAGTAAAAACCCAGCTGATGTTTCTGAGTTGGAAGCAAGCGCAACTGGTCAAACAAGCCACATGCTTTCCCCTCCTCCATCTCAAAATCACACTTCTTAAGAATTTTCTGGGAGCACGAAGGTTTCAACAACAACAGCAGCAGCAAGAGAGTTCCCCATATGCTGCGTTGTTTAGCTTTTGGAGGGAGATTGTGGACTGATTTTCATTTTGCCACACGTGAGATAAAACACTCTACTATCCTTTTATTTGAGAAAAATCTTTTAATATTCCAATTTTTCTCGTGTGCAGAGAAGGGAACCATTTCTAAATGCCAACCATTCCTGCTGGGGGGTGGAAAATGCCAGTTTCTGGCTGGGGTTAGCAGCTGGCTGGCAGCAGATTGTCCTTTCCAAAGCAAGGTGCCTCGGGCAGTGACAGAAAGAGGTGCCCAACTCTTGGCCAAAACAGACCTAAACATAACCCCCTATAAAAAAAACAAGGGAGGAAATTTTTTCATAGCTCACCTAAAAAAAGCAAAATGATTCGTCCAAAGGTTCCAACAATATCCTGGTTAATGCAGATATCACTTAATGGGTGTCAAGTGGGTCAGTTCTTGTCCTGAGGAACCACTGGCCAAGTCTGACCTCTCCACCTAACACCTGGGTGTCATTTCCCACAGCCTGGCTGCTGTTTCCAGGGAAATCAGAGCTGCTACAGCCGCTGCCTTCGAAGTTCTCCAATAGGGAGATCTCAGCTGTGCAAACCAGCTGGGCTCCGCAAGTGTCATTTTCCAAAAAACCCATCTGCCACACTGAGGTTCCAGTAGCCAAGAATCTGCTACTTGCCACCACAAAACTGCTGCAGATTTTCACAGAGGTAGCTACTAGCATTTACATTTTGGGAGGGACAGAGAAGGTGGATTTTAGAAACTGTTACTTGCAGTGTTTTTCTCTGCTGCTCACTTGTTTTGCTATTTCTTTTTTAGAAAGGTGCCCTTAGCTGCCCACGGCTATGGGCCAACTTGTAGCTTTTATTTTTCTTGACATTTTACATCTGGTTTATGGTTCTCAGTGTTGCCTTTGCCTTCAGCCTGGCTTCCCTTTTTTTCCTATTGAAGCTTAAAGGCAGAGACAAACCAGATGAGATTCACATCTCCATGGATGTTAGATGTCTCTGGGGTTGATGTCCACATTGGAGCTAGTGGTCAAGGTTCCCTCTAGCATCAGTGGAGAGAAATGAATGAGTAAAGCACGATTTATCTGACCTAGCAGGAGGTTATTCCTGTATCTCTTTTGCTCCATTAGCAGCTGACAGAGAAGTCAATGTCACGAGAGATGATTCCTATCTTGTCTCGGAGAAATCAGTTTTTAAAATTTCTCTGAATGTGCCTTTCCTTTGGGAGGAGACTGCTCCTTCACAGGTGCCTTTTTACACCCCTTAGCTCAAACCTCTTACAGGCACCTGCCTTCCCAGCTGACACCCCCACGGTGCATGTACCTGGTGCTGGTTTGCTGCAAGATCTGGCTACTCAACTCACTGTTAGTGCCAGGTTCTCTGCTGAGAGTTTTCATCAAGAGGCCACGTGAAACCCTAAACAACTGTCAGTGACCCTACTTGAAGAGCACAGTCATTTACACCCAGGGAGGTAAGCTGCAGAATGAAGGTTCAGAAGGAAGGGGATTTATCATGATGGATGAAGGATGTTTTTAGCTCAGGAGGCAGCTGGTTTCTTTGTGGCCAGATGGCCACAGAGTCCAGGCCAAACTTTACATCTTGACCATGCTCCAGTGTGATGAGCATGACTGACTGAACTCAGTTTGGCCACCATACCAACATTAAACATCCCAGAACAATTTCTAAATATTATTAGATTAGTGTAGCATGAGGCTTGGCATCTCACCACTGAGCTTGGAAATACAGGAAACAGAAATCAATAGCTTTAAAACAAAGGTGATGGTAAGAAGTACTCTCTGAGAACAAAACACTAAGCTGTTCCAACTGGAAGTACTGGAGCCCATCTAACACACAAGGAATTTCTAAAATATACTGAGTCTGAGCTCAGATCTGGAACCTCATTTTACACACATGCATTTTATCAATAGAAGTATCTTAACAAAAAAGCATCTCAAGACCTTCTGGTTCTCCAGATTTAGCCTGGTACTGAAATTCTGATGTTTGAGCCACCTCTACAAATTACTTATAAAGGTGGTATATGATTATCCAGAATTACATCCAAAACCACTGCCATAAAATTCAGTTTGAGTTCCCCTCATGCTAAACATCTCCAAAGCAGATACCTGAAAACCTGTAAGCAGCAGTCACCTTAAGGTTACTTTAGTAAGACAGCTGAGTATGGTGGCATCCTGGGAACTTGCTGTCAAGTAAATCCCTGCTTTGGGGAGAGGCAGGAGGATGGAAGGGAGGAACCAGGTCTATTCAAAGGGGCAAGATGAAAGTCTGGTACCTATCTACTCTGGTTGTTTGGTGTTAATCTGCAGTCAGGTATCTGCCAAAGCTCCCAGAATCTTTGGGCATGCAAAAGGCAAATGAGTGAGATTGTGCAGGCAAAGGAAGTCAGCTCTGAAAATCTGATCCTGTGCAGATGATACAGCCTGAGCACCCAAAAACCACAGGAAGAAAATCCTCTTTCTTCCCTCCAAAAAAAAAACTTCATGCCCACATATAACATGTATTGTAAAAGCTAAATACCATTCTGGCCACCAAAAGAAGGAGAAAATAGGAACAAAAACAAAAGTAGTTAATTGTACTGATGTGCTAAGCTGTGAGGGTAACCAGAGTATACAAAACCCTTCAGAAATGAGTAGTCCCTGTGTAACAACTTTGTCCCATGCTTCCTGCAACCAGCTGCCCCAAATTGCACAACACAGCTCCTCAATGCAGCCCTGTTCAGGATTCATCCATGGAAGGATGATCCTCCTCAGTGCATCTGCACTTGGTTAGTAGTTTGTAGACTGTTAAATGAGCAACAGACCCCGGCATGAATACTCATTGTCTGAGCCCTGCTGATCACACTGTGTGATAAAAGGGAGTGTTAAAAAAAACTGTTGTTCCTCAGCAAACATTGGAAAAGAAGACTGAAGATTAATTCAAACAGCTTGGAAAACTGAAACAAGAGAAATGAGCTGCATATTTCCAAATATGGGCCACCTTACTCCAGTATCAAGCCAGGAGAACCTTGGGGCATGTGAGCCAACTGAGCTGCAACTCCCTGGATAACGAAGCCTTAATTAAACTCTAAATTGCATGTACCTTAAAAAAAAAAAAACAAAAAACAAAAATACAAAATCACAGGGCTCACTGCAGCCACAGAGGTCATGAAATCACAGGCAATCATATGACAAACCTTAATTCAGAAGGGTCCAGGGACCAACTGTTCTGCGTACACTCACTCAGCACAAGCCACAAAAACACTTCACAAAAATGCTGTAACCAGCTCAAGGCTTTCAGTACAAATAAATAAAGTCACAAATAGTAACACCAGAGGAAGAGAGAAGAGGAACCACCAAGGGCTCTGGTCTTCTGTAGCTGGAGTTTGTTCAGTGACAATGCCAAATTAGCTCTAAGAGAAAGATTACATCCACTGCCCCCTCCCCTGCCCCCCAACACCTCACTTTCCTGCCTCATGCCCTGAACAGCTTCTGCTATCTGATCTGGAGGAGGAAGTCTTCCTCACTCCAAATCTGGCACTCATTTTACCCTCACATATAATCAAAACATGCCAACCAGCACTTGAGTGGTTTTGCTTTAATACCATCAGGAGCAATAACACACCATGTTCAACATCCCATCTCCAGCTGCTTTGGAGAAAAGCAAAAAACCCCAACTCAGACACTAAACTATGCACAAGAGGCACAGGGAGAGAAATAATTAACTGATTTATGTAATTCCCACTTTCAGCTCTGGGTTTTATATCCAGAGCATTGACCAGCACCCTATGTTGGAGATGGTCCTGACTCTGGCCACCTTGAGGGGCAGATGTCCCCATGGCACCAAGGATAAGCACAGATGCTCCCACCTTGCCATTGGATCCAGGAGGTCAGTGCAGGGTGATTTATCTCCTGAAGCACAGCAACCCTGGGGCTCAGCTGTTGTAATTTGGGGGTGACCCATCTACTGCCATGGGCATCTGCTGATGATCTGCTCCTCTATTTCTGCACCATTTTTACTGTTAAAACCAGCAACTTGCTAGAACAGCAGCAAGAAAACCTATAAAAGAAAAGACATTTTTAGAGGGCTCATCAGGAGTGTTGTCCCTAGTGGTGTCCACTGCCTTTCAATGGGAAGTAACATTCCCATGCTGGCACTGCTGACCAACCAATGGCATGCTGCAATGCACACCCTGCCTTCACTGACTCTAGCCTGCTAATTTGGACTCAAGAACACCATTTAAAGAACTTTCTTTGTCTTTTCATTTCAGCTGGAGGCTTGCAAGGCCTTTCTGTTTAGAAGAAACACCAACCCAAAGCTCACCGTGGTGCTTGGAGATGGTGGGTTGCCTGTAACAGGGCTCCTCTTGGCAGAAGGCTCCCAGTGCCTCTGGGTGCTTTGCCCAAGTTAAATACAGCCTTTCCTGATGGCTCATTGCATCTCCCAGGTGTGACACAAAGTGACAAGCTCTTATCCCAAGGGACACGCAAACCAGGAGTCTCATGGCAATGAGCAGTCCTGAGCAACTCCACGTACAACTGTTGCCTGCAGGAGGAGGGAACACATCAGGGTTGCATACAAAAGGGAAAAAAAAGTTATATTTTGCCAAAAAATCCCTGAGCTTCTTTGGATGGAAGTCCAGAGCCTTGTCAAGAGCAGGAAATAACTGTGTGGACATAGTCTTGAAATAAACAATGTCCTCTCAAATAGGCAACAAAACAATACAATGAAGCAGCCTGCCAGCAGGAATACACTTGGGACAATGCTTCCCAAGCCTCCCCCGTTCTCACATCACCACACGCACGTTGTGGATGTGGCTTTTTTTTGTTCAGGTTACTTTGTCAGGAAGAAAGCAGCCCCAGCAGCATCCCTGCTAGGGCCGGATCCGGGGGCAGGACCAAACACCACAGATGGATTTTCCTCCCAGGGTCCAGCCGGCAGGGATGCAGCCACACAGCTGTAAGTGAAGAAGCTGTAGCTATAAATGAGTGTTGTTCTCCATCTCCTGACGTCAAGGGAAGCTTTGCCTGTGAGCCCTGCCAAGCTCTGGAGAAGTTCTCCCACCACCACCCCCCCTGCCAGCCCCCACGCACCCAACGCGCGATCGCAGCCGGGTGCTGGCACACCGAGCTGCTGGGGAGTTGGGGGGGATGCTGCCAAAAGTCGCTCACCCAAAAAAAGCCACTTTGCATCAGCAGAACTTCATGCCCGGCCCCCAGGACATGGAGGGGGTGGTGGTGAGTGTCCCAGAGTGTTGGGACTCATGCCCTGCCCCGTGGCAGAGTGATGAAGAGAAAGCATCTCACCAGCAGCTTCACCCTCTGAAGCGTTTCAGGTGGCACCTGGGTTTGAGTTGTTGCTGCTCCTTATTTCTGTTACTGATGGAGGATGCAAAATTCTGCATTGTTCCCGTTTACAAGGACAAGAAATCTTTGTCCTTCCTCCAGAAAAAAAGAAACCACCAAGCCCAAACAAACAAATAAATAAAAAAACCCACCAAAAAACCACCAAACCACCAAAACTAAAAAAAGCACCTAAAATCTCACAGATATTTCCTTCTGCAAATGGTCAGGACTGAGGTGGAGAGAAGGTGACAGCAGAAGGAGCAGGTAACCCTCCCAAAGATGAGACATGGTGTTAAAAAAAAAAAAATGCCATTCCTACAAACCCTTTAACAAACCCATAAGAGAAGCCAAAGCCACCCCAAACTTTTCCCTTTAGCCTGTAATTTTCAGACAACAAATGAATCCTTTCACTTTTCCAAAGGAGCAAAGAGAAAGGCAGAGAACTAGAAAAACCCTTTATAGAAATATCAGCTGTTCCTCCTCATTCCCACCCCCAGTTCTGTTTTTTGACAAGTTAAAGTGAGGCCATAACTTATTCTGCTTTGTTCGACAGGGCTAATCACACGTGACTCTAATCACTCATGATGTTTTATTGATTTTAAGCACATTTAATCAGAAATTGGCTCTGAGTTAGATTCCTGCTAATTACTGAGAAGCAGCATTTTGAATGACTTCACAATTGGACTGCAGATTAGAATGGACAATATGTACTAAAATAATGATTCATGCATTCAGCTCCTTGGATTTATTTTGTTTATATTGGATTTTTTAATCTTTAAAGACATAATTCTGCATACGGGCAGGCAATGTTTAAACTCCTTAACAAAATGGGTTTCATTTAGCAGGCCAGGCTTTAGCCAGAGATGGGAGATGTGGGGAACAGTTTATCCCCTGCAAATGTAATTATTTATCTGAAAGTCACCAGAAGTCCCTTGCCCATAGTGAAACCATACATGGGGGGGCGTGACACCATCAGGAGCCCCGAGCCTTCCTGGAAAGGAAAATGGGAAAATGGCTTGCTTAGGCAAGGGGTCCTCAGCTCTGAGAGGTGCCTGGGCTGAATTAAGCCCCCAGCATTCACATCACTCCTCATGAACAAGTCTTTCAACAACAGGGGTTTAAAGAGTTTATATTTCCATATTTCTCAACATAAGGAACACCTTCTCATTGAAAATCAGATTATTACTGATCACAGCCTGGTTGGGGATTTATATTTTTCAGTAGCTACAGGTATCTCATCTCCATCACTGCCTAGGCTGGAGATCTGTGGAGGCTGCAACAAGGTGGGTGTTGGATGCTTCTCTCAAGCAACAGAACAAGAGGAAATGGCCTCTAGTTGCTCCAGGCAAGGTTTAGATTGGATATTAAAAACAATTTATTCACTGAAAGGGTTGCACAGCTTGCTCAGGGCAGCAGTAGGGTCACCATGTGGTTCTGTGGAACATGGTGTAGTGATGCATTTGGCAGTGCTGGGTTAATGGTTGGACTTTATGATCTAAAAGGTTTTTTCCAACCAAAACGATTCTGTGGTTCTATAAAGTGGCTACAAATACTCCAGTGACTTTGTCCGTGCTCACAAGTAGCTATGGTCAAGCATGGACCACTTCTCAGACCTGCAAAACTCCTACTGCCTCCTGGAAAACACTGATCCTGGGCAACAGGGAAGGTGGAGGGCAGGAGACAGGCTAGAGACTACCAGCTATCTGAACTGGCTGGAGACTTCCCTTCTAAATGAAAGCAGAAACTTCCCATTTCTATCCATGCTATTTTATTTTTGTTGGAAAGCAAGAGGACACATCGGGGAATGCTCCTGCAGTTTTCAGCTTAAACTTTCAAGTTTTGAGTTACAAAGTCAAACTTTTCCATGCAAAAAAGGAAAGGAATCTTTTTTTTTTTTCTTTTCTTTTTTTTTTTTTTTCCCAACACAGATCCACAGCTCTACTAGGAACACTTACAGCAATCCAGCCAGCCAATTGCTTTCAGACAAAAACAAGCCCAAGTGCAGAATGATACACAGAATACTCAGGAATAAACTCAGAGTAAAAAGCAACACCTCCTGAAGTCTTCTGTTCAGCTCCCACTCCTTTCCACAGGTCCCTGACACTATGATTCAGTGGGTGGAATGTGCTCAAAAACGATGCGAAACCTCAGTTTTACAGAAAGCTGGGAAACTCACCCCAAAATCACCACTGGCCTCCCAGGGAACCAGCCTGCATCTCTGTGCTAATTCATCTCTCTGTGGGAAGTGGTGGAAGTTTTTAGTCTTCAAGCACTGTTGCACTCCTTGGATATAATACAGCAAGACCCTCCCCTTCATGTAGGATTCAGATAATAGTAAATCCAGCGTGTAATCCTAGCTCCTTCATGCTTCTCCACGTCCCTACAACCCTCCCCATTCCCCACTGTGCCATTTTATAATCATCACAGAACAGGATTTAGAGGCAAAGGGACCTCTCACCTTGGTTATGAAAAAGAAACATCTTGTTGAGTTGAGCCCCTTGAATTTTTTTCCTTCTTTTCATTTATTAATTATTCTTTTGTTCTTTTGGTTGTCTTTCATTCTTTCCTTTCCATTAAAATAGAGATTTTGGGTATGTTCTGAAAAAAGCAGGAGGGTCTGCAGGATATGGACATAAGGAGGTAAGACCCCTCTGGTTTAATGTTCCTGGGGTCACGATTCACCTACAAGGCCAATGGTGTTGTGGTGAAACATCCATCAGGACAGGGAGGATCCAAGCACCCACTTGAGGGCACCCACCTTCCTCCACCAACTATAGAGACAGTACCTGGACAGCCTCTCTGAGCTGAAGTCAGTCATTGGGACTGTCCCTAGGAGAACTCCTACAACATCTGGAGACCTCTCTACATCTTCCTGTTGTATCATCTGTATACCTCTGGGGAGGGCAGAGCTGAATTCCCTGGAGCCAGCTGTTCCTCTATGGCAATACAAGTCTGTCCTCAACATGCCAGGACAAACCTCCCAACGTAAGCTCAGGCATGGAGAGAAAGGTCACCTACATCAAGAAGATACATGAGGAACAGAGGATTAATCCTCGGAAAGATTCTTCCTTCTGAATGTTATGCAGAGGGGATCCTGCATCAGCTGTAAACCTTGCTGCATCCAGCACTGCTGGGTGTAAGTGTTCACAGGGTGCAGGTCTTCACAGCTCAGAGATGTGTTGCTTTAGTAGTTTTCTGAATGAACACAAGCAACACAAAAACAAATCTGCATTCTTCCACTCCCTGGCTGATTTCATCTTCTGAGTCTGCAGTGAAAAGTACAGGCTTGAAATTACTCTGAAGTTATGGCACCTACACGACTTTTACCAGATGGAAACCTGCAAAAAGATTACTTCTCAGATGCACTGCTCATTTGTTCAGAGTAATTAGTGGATGTAACTCCAAAAATAGACCCTTTTCCTTTGATTCTCTCCAGTTAGATTCTGTGCATGATGACCCAGAGCACGTCTTGATATTCTGCACAGAAACTGCTGCAGTTTTCATTCCAAAGCCAACCAGTGTTTCACATCTAACCTACAAAAATGCAAATGAAGATAAACCCCATCAAAGGACACTGGTGAATATCAACTTGTCCCAACTCCTCGCATTTTTCATTCTCCTGGGGGAAAGAAATCACAGTTGGGCTCACTTACAAAATTTAAAGTATCTCAGTGATGAGCCTGTACTTCTCCTCTGGTTATTTAATATCTAACCCTGAAGTTATCAGTGAAGGTCCTTGCAGTCTCCTGAATTCAATGTCAGCCCACTTTTTGACATCACTAGCTTTGGGATTAGCCCTTTATATCTAGCATAGGTCAAAGGCTGAGGAAGAAGAACGGTTTCCAGGAGATGTGGATGAAGAATGAGTAGATGGGTCCAGGGCAGAGCTTGGCAGAAGCTCAAGAGGTACCAGGGATACTCAATGCTACTAAAATGATGAGAGATGTGGGCTTCTTCATCTCAGTTGACTGCTGAAAAAAAAAGAGGTGATGCTCTTACGGAGCTAAGTTGGCTGAGCACACAGTCTCCTGGCCATCCTGCATGAACACTTCTGAGCCAGACCTTCCTCATTCCCCTCTGAGCAGCTCCAGCAGCTTTCCATGGGCATCTGCCTTCCAGTGAGGTGCTGGGAGATGGGACACAGCGTCTGAAGTCTTCTCTGCAGGTTTTTTGTCTAAGGTAAAGGGAAATGAACCATTTCCCATCAATGTCTGGAAAGCCTTGTACTCCTTGGATGGCCTTGCTCCCCTGCAATGGGTAATGCAGTACCCAGACTGAAACGAGGATGAGGAAACTGGGACTCCTACTGCTATACAATGCTCCTGGTTTGTAGCAAAGCTTCAGCACAAAAAACTCCATAATGGCCCCAAACACAAACAGCAGCAAATATTTCATCTACCCAAGTGTGCTGAGGTTGGTCAGCAGATGGCAGACCTGCTCACAGCAGACCAGTGGAGTCATGGTTGTATTTCCAGCTCTGTGTTTAACAAGACATTAGCAATGATATCCTGCATTCGAGATTAGGGCAATACTGTACATTATTTCCAGCAAGGGATTAATTAATTCTCAACGTTTCTGAGAGGCAACTGGTGTAAAGGAAGCCATTAATTTCAGTGAGATACAAATTAACAAGTTCCTCATTTGCTCCTGAACTTGCTCCATGGTGGAGCAAAATGTAAGCTGAGAACTGTCTTGCAAATGCTTTAAAATGTCTGAAAATCAGATAGATGAGATACCTCCAAAGATGCTATATTCCATTCACCACTCCTTCCTCTCCAAGACCTGCTGCAGGTTGTCCTTCCCTCAGCTACAGATGCCTCCTCTTACTGAAACAGCCTTTGTTCTGCTTTAAGAGTAGGGACAGCAATGTCCCACATGTGACAGAAATGTGCCATGAAACAGCCTGCCTAAGTGACCTCTCCAGTTCTTTGTGTCTGTCATTCCTTGGGCTGGAAGGAAGTAGGGTGACATCTGTGGTGTATCTCCAGGAGCAAAGGAAAAACCTTATTCAAGGTTTAGCAGGGTAAGGAGGGTACACAGCCAGGATGAGGAAGGGGCAGCAGAGCCAAAGTGTCCTGGTGGGATGAAGTTGGAAGTCACCAGGCAACATCTTCAGGGGTTTTTTCCCAGGAAAACAGGACATCTGTCATTACAAAGCTCCAAAGCTGAGCAAAACCCTGGCTTTGCTAGGACTCCTTACCAGCAACATTTCTCACTCATGTATGTGTTGCCTTCCTGTATCCATAGTGTTCATATATCCACGGGGGAACATGGGGATCTCCATGCCATCCACCATGATATGGCGTTCCCCATGGCTTCTTGGCTCAAACAGCCAGGGCTGCCCACAGCCACTCACTTTGCTTTCTCAAAATCTGCTGTTTCTTGTTTGGGTTTGTTCAAGCTCCCTTTCTTCCTGTTTGCCTTTATTCTGCTTTTCCTCATCAAAGCCCTGATTGGGCCATGAGGGCTTTTGAGACCTGGAGGGTTTCCACAGGCCTGGCTTCTATTATGGGGGGAGAGGGGGGGGTGTCAATTGCCCAACCACCAGCTGAGTTTCAGCATTCCCACTCTCCTTGCCTTGCTGAGGAAAACCAGGGGCACACAGGCAGCCTCCTGCAAGCACTTACTCCATTTCCAGCAGGATAAAACCATGGTGAGGAAATTTTGACCAGAGCAACAGAGCAGTCTGGACTGCAGAGCTGTTGCTGGCATGCTTGGAGTTGAGATTTTCAGCCTGATGATCATTTCTGGAGATCATCCTCCAGAGTAGGACAGAGTGCTTCAACCTCCATCACACTGCTTCCTCAGCCAGAAAAGGTGCTGTGACCATAGGAGAGGGTCTTTTGTGGGTCCCCCTAGTCTGGTGCAGCTCACACAGCCCTGGTGAGCCAGTCAGTGGGATGCAGAGAGCACCCAGTGAAGATGTGGAGCTCCATGCTAGTAGCCTTGCAACAATCTGTCCTGGTTATCATGACCCTGTGCCAGCAATCTTGCCACCATCCCTCACTGAGGTCAAAACCCTGCATTTGCAGCCTTGTAACCATCCCTCCTTGCACTCGCCACCCTGTGCTCACAGCATTACAGCAATTCCTCCTTGCAGTCACAGCTCTGGACATTACAACCTCACAGCCTTTCAAGGCAGGTCCATAGGACAAAGCATGTTGTAGCCTCCACATAAACCTCACTTCTGGGTAAACAGAAGCAGCAGTGGAGGTCGAAGGAAGTGACCATTCCTAAATCAGTACCAGTGCCACCAGAACTAAGCAATAAACATCATAAAGCTAGGTTTTGCCCTTCACAGTTTCAATGCAGCTCAAAGTAGTAAAATGACATAAAAAGCAATCAAATGTACAAAAAAAAAAAAAAAAAAGAAAAAAAAGAAGTGCATATTGAGATAAGCATGCTGTGTATCCTACACTAAATGACTGCCCTGATGTCTTTCATCATTTGGAGGACAGTTTTCTCCTGGTCCTCCTCAGGGATCTGGTCCACCCCCACCCCTGTGAAAGCAAAGCCCATTAAACAGCAATCTCCAGAACTCCCAAGGCTGTGCAGTGCAAGGAAGGTGGCCATGGGTGAGGGCACCTGGATGAGGATAGCACCTCACAACGCAGAGCTGAGCCCCACATGTGCACAAACCTAAGCTGAGCCCCCCCCTCGCCCGGCTCCACAGCCCTAAAATCGTGACTGGAATTCCCCATCACCTCAAGTCCAGGGGATGTTACCTTTTCATAGGTGCCAGGGTGCAATGAAGCATTCGCAGGAGCAGCCCGCAGCGCCAGCAGTTTTCGCAGCAAACCACCAGATGGCGATGTAATAGAAATTTCCATCTAGAAAAAAAGCAGTTTTGGGTTACGGAGAAAGGCCCAAAGCCCCCGGCTTTTCAGCTCATCACCATAAAGCACAAAGCATCTGCAGAGGGGTGGAAGTTCTACATTATTTTCCTTCTTTTTTTTTGGGAGGGGGGCATGCATAGGCTTGTTCTTCATTTATGGTGTATTTTTAAAGATCTGAAGCACAGCATGCTTTACATTTCTTTTTTGTTTAATAGTTCTAGCTGCCTTGAAATCTCCTGTTTGAGCAGCAGCTTGACCCTGGCCATGCAGACCAAAGCAAGTCTGCACGAAGGGGCAATAAACTGTGACCCTTTAGAGTTTGCTGCATAACAGTCATTAAAAAAAAATAAAAAAATAGTATCTTTCCTTTCTGTAGCAAATTGCCCAATTTCCCAAGAGGTGTGTCCATCATTGACAGTCATGCTGAAAGAAATTTTGACACAAAGTGAAAAATTAATTAAGATTTTTAATTAAAATACAGGGAGGCATAGCAAAGGGAGCTGGCTAATGCTGCAATTGCAATCCCTTTACCCTCTGAGCTCACTCCTTCCCCCAGGATAGTCCGACTGGGATGAGAAAGGTGGGATGAAGAAGTGGGATTTGAATGTACAAAATGGATGTCAAGACTTTATCACCTTATTTTTGCTTAGAGTCTTTCCCCCTTACTGGGAACATATATCCCTAGGCAGAGGTACAGTCCTCTTTTATTTAAGAAATGAATATTCAGTGTTCTCATGGACAAGCTTCAGCCTCCAGGGCTTTGTATGGTGCTCCCCTGGACTGAAGGACTCGATGGGGTCAAAACTGCTCCTGTGCAATCCCAAACTGAGTGGCTGATGGGGTTGGGGGCTGCCTGGCTCCCCTGTGGGGGTGGGGGCTCAAATATAAGCCACAGGGCTTGGAAACCTCCTTTGTACCTTTGCATCTACAAGTAATGTAGTAATCAACATCTCAATACTCCTTCTAAAAGCTCTCAGAAAACAAAAACACAAACGCCAAAGCCATGAACAAAAAGTGAGGGTTTTTTCTGTGACTTTTCAGAACAATCCCATACAAAAATAATTGCTCAATTTTTCTCTGGGTCTCTGCTCCTTCCAACGGCACCAGGTGATGCTACAACAACGGTGGTAAGCACAGGCTACCAGCCAGCCCTTCCAATTTACCTTGTTTGCCCTCAAAAACAACCTTTACCTGCCCATGAAGCAACACCTACTTCTCACCAAGCTCTCTGGTACTGCACAGGGATGGGGTAGCAGCTTTCACCTTTCTTCTCCAAGGGAACAATATTTCTACTTCAAACCCCAAATTTGGGGACTGGTGGCTATGCAGAGCTGTTTCTCTCTGGATTATGGCACCTGTTGAGCTGGATGAGGATAAAGCACCAAACATTGAGCCCACAATTCAATTAGGATTTGCACAAAGGAAGCTTCAAAGTGCCCTCGTGAAAATTTGCCATGAAAATTAAAACTCCCCTTTGCAAATCTGCCCTTTAAGTTTCTGCTTGAAAAGGGGATGGGAGACAATTTGCAGAGATTCATTTTTCCTCTAGTTTATATATAACTTGCTAAGCTTTTTATTTTTTTAAATGAGCTTACTATGTCCAATTTAAGTCAAAATTTAATGATCCCTGCAGTAATTCATTTAAGGATACAGCTTCAATAAACGCTGTGGCATAAGTCAGGGAATAACTGTCCTTGTCTGCAGCACAGTGATTAATCAACTTTATGAAAATTAGGATTGGCTGAGAAGATTTGCATAATATCAGAAGACTCACAGTCTTCTCCAGGACTAAAATTGATCTGAGACCAAATTTAGGATTAAAATGGACCCAAGACCAAACTTTGGGGCTTTCCTCCCCACTCTCCCAGGCCCCCTGGCTCCATGTACCTTGGCAGCACCCAAACACAGAAGGTGCTTCAGCTCGTGCATGGATGTGGATGTTATGATTGTGGTCCCAAAAAGGGTTCAAAGAGACCAATAATCCTGAGCACAAGTTGCCATATACTTTGGGCAAGAAGGTTTGGGAAATGCCTTTAATTTATAGCAATATAAGTCGTGTTTCATGATGCTTTGTGTAGGGACGCTTTCTGGCTTAAGGATTAATAAGAGCAACCACCTGGAGTTACTTTATATTATTTTCAGTTATTTTATATTATTTTATGTTATTTTATATCCCCATCTCCCCCTTGAGCTGGGCAGGACCCGGGGTACCCCTCTCTCCGCTCACAGGGATGCTCAGAGCAGTGTCTCTCCCTTGACAGCCAGGGAAGGCACAAGCAGCCCAGGCTGCTCAGGGCAGCTCTGCACCCCCAGCTCCAGAGAGCAGCACCCTGCATGGCCCCGGGCCACCGTGCCAGCACAGTCCCTTGCCACCAGGCTGCCAAGTCGGGCCGACCAAGCCCCCACATACCCTGCATTACCACTGCAATGACCCTATGTGTAACACCAGCCAACCATGAGGGACCAATTAGATGTCTGGATCCAATTAGCAGCAGATGTGATTTGTGTGCGTCCCTCCCTACATATGGCTCCACTGAACTTTCCCTCTGTTTCAAATGTCCCTGCATAGCACAGGCAAAACGGGAGGAAGGACCATTTGTCTCAGGTTTTTTTTCTTCTTTTTTTTTTTGGAGAGCCTTTATTAAGATGGACGAGGAACCTTTTCCATCATTCACCAAGTTGCAAACAAATTAGGTACCTTCATCACCTTCCCCTGATAGCAGAGCTGGCAAGCGACGGCCCGATGAGCTGTTGGGAAGCGGGGAATGGGTGCGGGGGGGTGTGCAAGTGTTTCATTGGACCTGATCAACTAAGTTTGCTGGAAATAAAATATAAGTGAAGTCAGATGCTGAGGGCTTAAGTGTCTATGCATTAACCAAGATGGTTTCAGCTCATGGAGCAATTTGGGCTCTGGCCATTTGAGGTGGGACAGGAATTGTTACTCATTTTAATGGATGCTGGGCATCCAAATCCCTTCGGAAGGACTGAAAAATTTCATCCCTAATTTCTGCATTCCTCAGTCCTTCACATGCAGCCAACTCTTGCCTGGTGCTCCAAGAAGCCTGATAAAAGTGTTAGTGGTATCACCCATAATGATCTTCTCCTTAAAGAGATCAGAGTAGGAAGAAGAGAAAGAAAGGTCCAAGGCCTGTTGACAAAATGACAGGCAGATGAATAGAGCTGGCTGCTTCTTCCCATCAGTGGTTTCAGCCCAGAAATAGCAGACCCCACCAACTGCAGCTCACCAGAACCTGCAGGCTCGGGACTCTGCATGTAATGAGGTGACAGGACTGATGGCAACAGAAGGGGACAATGCACCTTAGTGCAGGTGATGATCCTGCAATGCTAATGATCCTGGTAAGGGTGGTGATGCTTAGAGCACTGGGGAACAAGACTGTGACAAATGACTGGGAGTTAATGGCAAAGCATCCTGCAGCTTTGCCCAAGGAGTCAGCCCCTATCTCCTCCACCCCTGGGGTTTTTACTGACAGGCCCCAGTCCTGGCAGGAGGTGTCAATGATGGAGCAGATCTCCACCTCCAGCACAACAGGACAAGATAAAACCACTTTACAGGCTATTTTAAAAACAATTTAGCTGGAAAGTATCTGCTAAAAAAGAACAGTGTTGGAAGAAAGACCCTAAGCACATGCAGTCTTGACAGGATAGAGGCACAAGAAATGAGGTCCTGGATCATTTTATTGCTCCATCGCCTGCAATGTTTGGAAATCAGCCCTTTTGCACAGCAGCCTTCCAGCAGCCAGCTAGCTGCCAGCTCCTGGGATGATCACAGGAAAAGACTGTGCATAAACTAGGGGAGGAGAAAAGGGGATGAAGGTTGCATGAATTGCTCCAGATCATTTCTCTGAAAAACAAAAAGCAAAAAAAAAAAGAATAAAAAAATAAAAAACAAAAGGGTTTCTTCCTTTTTGGCTGAAAAGAGAAGGGGACAGTCCTGGCACTGAGAACTCCCCAGCCCTCCTTATGGCTGATAGAACCTGTGTTTCCTTGGTGGGGAAGGGAGCAGGTAGAGTCAGGCATTGCTATCTGTGGAACTGGGTGATATTTTCCATGGATGTGGAAAATTCATTGGAATCAAATCTGATCCTTGGAAGAAGACAACCTTATTCAAAAATGCAGCCCTAATACTGGTGTTACAGTAGCTGATCCACAGAGAGGAAGAATAGTTTTGTGGTTAAAGCATTTCACTGTGATCTGAAAAATCTGGGTTTAATTCCATTAGCCACAACTTCCCTTGCATGCTCTTGGACAAACCACTTCCTATCTTTCTGCCCAGCTCAGTATATAAAATGAGGGCAATAGCTCTTCCATTTCAAACAGATGAAAAGTTTGCCACCGTGGCACACTGGGGACTGAGGCAACAAATTTTGGGAGTGCATCACCTTGATAATGGTGGCAATGACTCAGTCTCCTTCATGGCAGGAGCTGAATTCCCTCCTTGATAGCAGAATATTATATCCACAATCCACTCTGTGGGTAAGGATTTGAAACTGATTTCTGAATTAAAAAAAAAAAAAAAGAATGGCAGCACAGAACTGGCTTTGTATCCAGCCAGTGTCAGTACAGAATACCCCGAACAAGGGTCCTCTCCAGCCAAATACCATCCTTTAGGGAACTTGGCATTCTTTCCAGGCTGTGTGTCAAGGAGACTGAGCAACTTTACATCAACACAACATGGATTTTCCTTCTACCAAAGTACTCGGCAATCTGTAATTTTTAACCTCACAAGTTTGAGACTGTACCTTAACATTTGCAGGAAGCAGATGGCTTCTGCATACTGCCAACCTGTTGTTACAAAAGCATCTTCCAAGAATTGTTTTCTACCCACAGTCGCTAACCATAATTAACCTTTCATATGATTTAATAAACAGGAAAAAATATTTGCCATCTCATATTAATAAAAAGAGATCTTCAGGACATTTTTCTCCCCTTCTACAATGTAGAAGCTGGGTTAATTTTTTTACACGCTTATATTATTGCCTTTCAAGCTACTTGGGGATGTGGCTTACCTATGCAGATTAAAGCTGCAAAGGACAGCATGATCATGGATGTGCAGAGCACCTTCTGGCATGGCACAAAATGACCTCTTCTTTGAGGAAAAAAATATCAAGATTGAGTGAGAAGAGCCACTGCTAAACCTGGGGCAGGGATAGGGTTTAGAGCTCACTGACAGCCCCAGTGATACCTAAGGAGCCAGCTATGATTTGCACCTTTCCCACATAATTTTAATGCCTCACAGAGTTTCAAGTGATACTAATAGAGTCCTGTGATGCTTTGACATTTTTAATATTTGGAAACCTTACTGACTTTTGGATGGAGGGCTCTATATATACAGACAGATACCTCTGAAGTGCCTTGGAGAGAGCTAAGTGCAAAGTACTCTTATTACCATGATTTCATTAATGAAGGCAAATGAAGATGTTGGCGAAGACTCTTCCCCCATATTATGGGGGGAAATTAAATGACAGATGTAAGTAAAAAGCTGGCATGGGGGACCAAAGTACATCTCTCAGTTCCTGATGGGTAGTTGCCTTGGCTTAGGACATCAAAGGCTTTCTGAAGAGCTGAAACTATAAAGGAAACATTCTCTTGGCTTAACCAATTTCCATAATGGGGATTAGGGAACACTTTCCCTGCTAGGACAGGAGAACTTCTGTTTTAATTAATGTTCCTTGTAACTGTTGAGTGGTCATCATCCATTAGTATGATAATGCACCCTTGGAATCACAAATACAAATTATGGGATAACTGCTTGGCTATTAAAAAAATTAATAAAATCATAGACATAAAAAGACTGACCTGCAGCCCAGAAGCTGATTCCAGGAGATGGCCCCAGATTTTCTCTCGTGTCCCCAGTTTTGCTGGAGTCTGTTGACTGTCATTTTGTTCCCGTTTGTTATCGATACTCTGCCAAGATTGAAATGGATCATCTTGAATTAAGATGGATGCACATCAAATTAATGCAAGCCTAAGGAGACTGGTTGTTTTAAAAAAAAAACAAAAACAAACAAAACAAGCAAACAAACAAAAGAACCAAACCAGTTTTGTTTTCTGACAGCAGAAATTAAACAAGCAAAACCAAAGATCTCAAAGATACAAGTCTTAGTTTTTACTGAGGATAATTTGTCTAAAATACAGCAGAAAATCACCATTCTGTTAAAGTTTCCATTCTCTAATTATTTTTAATAATTTATACTTCCTTTATATCAGACTGTGAGTACAATCCTTACTCTGCTTTATATAGTGATAACTTTATCCTAGTCTTGGTTTAGAGAAATTTTCATTTACTATTGTCAGATTTTGTCTGGATTAAGACAGCGTTTAAAAAAATATATTCCCATTAAAAAAAATCATCATTTTCCTCCAGAGATTCTGATCACAACATCCACACTGTGGTATCAATGAACGTTTTAATAATACAAATACAGCTTTTACTTTTGTAGATCTCAGTGAGATACAGGGTAGAAGGATCAGTAATCTTTGGTATATCTTTCTGTGTGATACTGTGAGGTGTTCTCACCAGCTCTGAAGATTCAGAAATCTGGCAAGGGCATTTTCCTTTTTTTAAGCCCCAAACCCAGTTTAACAGGTCTGACCAATTGAACTTAATTTTCTCTCCTTTTCTTTGTGATTCACTTTAAAATTCAGGGTGGTGTTTAGCCTTTGACTTCCTGAATTTCCTTTTTTCTGACTGGTGTTTCAAAATCATTATTACTTTGATATAAAGGAGCTTTCTGCTGTTCTTTCTTCGTTTGCTTTTTTGGTTTGTTTAGCACTTTCTTTTTTTTTTCCTACAGGACATGTTAAGCACTTTTTGGATTAGTTGGATCCAACCCAAATCCAGGGGACAAACACTCTATTGCCCCAAGAGCCCCAGGATCTGCAGTCTGCAGCTCCTTTCACTACCCTGGCAGCCATTTCAAGTCAGGGTGTGTTTGATGGTTGGGTTGTTGGGGTTTTTTTGCTTTGTTTTTTTTTTTTTTTTTAAAACACGTTTTCAGTCAAGAGATGTTACAGCAAAATTGGAGCAATGTCTGTGGTGATCTATGTCTAAAGGCAAAAAAGCTGCCTTTCTCCTCCAGTTTGGGTTTCTTTTTAACACTTTGGCTCCTTGTTCTTTTAACAACTTTGTCTCACAATACCCTCGAGGTAGCAAATGTGCTTTTTGTTCCTTTATTAAAAGGTGAGGGAACTGGGACACCCAAATCCCAATTTTGCAGTAGGAGATGCCCCAAAGGGCAAAGTGGGGATTTGGGTAGGATACCCTGGCTACCCCTCATCTCACTTTACCTACCCTAATCTCCTCTCACAAGTTATTCCCCACGAAAATTGAGAGTCACAAACCTTTGGGAGCACTGCTTCGCAGGAAGGATTTATCAAGTGTGAACATCTTTGAAGAATTATTTTTTGTCCCTCTCCAGCTTGTGCATGGCCCTGCCATCATTACCACACCTCACCAGTTTCAAGGCATTTATTTCTACAGATCTCTGTGAAGGAAACAGCCTCTTTTCATCCTGTCTTCCTGATGGCAGCTGCAAGAGAGGAAGATTTATGTCACTTGCCCAAGTTTTCCTTGGAAGTCTTTGGCAAGGATGTGCACCCCTGTCTCCAGCCTCACACTACAATTGGTGACCATCACTCCTATCTGCCCCTGGCTCTGCTTCAGCCCCTCTTCTCTTAAAGCAGGGCTAAGAACCATCTTTCAACATTTTATCACAAACCTCATGATATCGTATTACTTTTGTTTTGTTTTAAACTCCCTTCCTTTGAAGTAGTTTGAGGGTATGGGAAACTCCACTTTCATTAACAGGAAAATTAATTATGGACAAAAGGCTGAAGCGGAAAGACTAGAAACTAATGCTACCAGAAACAATTTGACATTCTTTTAAAAATCTGCTGCTCTGGGGGTCATCCTGTGATTTACATGGAGCAACTCATGATTTTCCAGCACAGTTGCTGGGCAGACCTTAAAGACTGCTGCCTGGGTAGGAACAGTGATTTTAAAAAATCCCCTTCAGCTCCTCATCAGATGTTGAGGAGCACAGCGCGCTTTCATTTTTTCCTGCACATTAGCCAAATTAAATCAAAATAAATATCAATGAAAACATTGCACAGGACATAAAGCCCCATCCATTTGTGCTCTATCCATATGCTGCTTTACGAGACGCTGGGTTTCGCTCCTGCTCTGGCTCTCTGCTGCCAGCCCCGAGAGCGCAGCATGGCGCTGAGTCCCCGATGTGCTTTAGGCATTCATCCCTCCAACACTGCACCCCGGGGCCTGCCTGAGTTTTTGTTCTCACCATACATCTTTGCCAGGTTGCTTTCTGCCTGCAGGCAGCAGCCGTGGCCGAGATAACGCCTGCCAGCCTGGCTCCAGCTCCTGCCACCGGCTTGGGCTCAATCGCTGCTGCCGGATCAGCTGTATGGGTGCATTTCTGCCAGCAAAAAAAAAAAAAAAAAAAAAAAAGCAGAGTTGTTACAAGGTGTTTTATTATGAATTACCTTAGGGTGGTTTGGACAAAGCCAACAGTGACCTGCCAGGGAAGCTGTTTCTTAGGGATGGTGGGGTGTTCACACCAGGGTACCTCGCTCGACACCTGCAGCGGAGCCACTGCCGCTCCTGGCGTGGGTGCAACCTTCCTGCAGGGCAAAACACCAAACACCCGCTAAAGAAATCATAAAACAGAGCTCAGGATTTCAAAATGCAACTGATTTGTGTTGTCTCAGGAGCAAGAGCAGCGATTTCTGCTTCGAAAACCTGTGCAGTTTAGGGTAATGTGATTAGAGATTCACCATTTTCCCTTCTCATTATTATTTAGCTCCCTCATTTGAATGCTCAGGTTGGAGGGAAGGGGGATTGCTTGGAAATTACACACGCAGCCAAATTTCTTCCTTCCCCTCTGACAGGGCAGCACTGATGGTTATTGTTCTTTTCTAGCTGCATTACGCTGTCCTTGATTTTTGTTTCAAGCAGTCTAATGGCATGATGTCAAATCCTGCTAATTGGTTTAGGATTAAAATGCAGGACCACATCACTCTCTTGATTAACCAGCAGCAAAACTGCTTTTGTCTAACGATCGTTTCAGAGGAGAAAGAAAATAAAGCATATAAAGGATGCTTCAGGCTTTTGTTATTAAAAATACATAGGAACCTGATTTTTTTTTTTTAAGAGAGAAAAAAAAAATGCCACTGCTAGACCTGCTAAGTTTTGACTTGAAGCAGTTAAAAAGCAGGCACATGAGGAAAGATCGCTTCCTAAGGAGCAGAAACTGTGCTTTTTTCCAGATTCCAGCCCCTCACCGTGCCACCCCAGAGCATCCATGGCTGCATCTTCTCACATTTAATGAATTGGCAGCAAAAAAAAAGAAAAAAAAAAATCAATGGGATAGTCTCAGCCCTGTTTCTGGCCTCCCTGACACCCAAACAGCTCCAGCCCGACAAGTTTGCATGGGGTAAATAACCCAAGACCAAGCAAAGGCTGGTGCAGTGCTGGGGAGATGCTGGGAGCTGCAGGCAGTAGCAGAGATCTGAGTGGGAAACGGGATGCTCAGGGCCATGGGGAAAGGGGTGTGCATCCCCTATGTCCCCCCTCGCTCACCCCACAGCCACAGAAATCAATTCTGCAGCCCGAGACGGGGCTGTGCTTGCTGGGACCGAGCAACCTGTTGGGTGATAAGCCCAGAGCCAGGACTAGTGTTTTTTCCACCATGACAGCAAGGATTGGGGATTACTGGGAGGGGAATTGGAGGATGCATGGTTCAAACTAAAATCAGGACAGAAGCAACACTAAACTTTCTTATCCCTCTGCTAAAAAGAAACAACCTCCAACAAACCCACAAGAAACCCTCCCCTCCACATCAACTCCCGAAGATTCTCCCTGCTGCACTGTTTAATCTCTTTGGCTCCTGTTTTCCCTGACCAGCTGAGGGATTTAATTTCCAGGGAATTAGACGTCCGATTCAGGGTATTGTTTTGGGAGCTGTGCACATGATTTGCCACACACAGTCCTGAAAGTCACCGGCAGACCAAGCACTCTCAGCACGCTCCCAGCCTGGCCCTGTTCTGCTGGGAGGTGAAAGGAACTTTATTGGGAAGGTTTTGATGCATTTGGCATGTCTTTGAACCTGGCTCCCCCGAAGGGAGAGAATGAACTCAGGCAGAGAAAGAAAAAGGAAATAAAAGGGCCCTTCCCATCTGCCCGGTTGCATTCAATGGGGAGCTTTTTAAAAGGTATAATAGAGGTTTGTGTGTTCCTGCTGAGATTTGTTCTGGTCAACTTCTCCGGGGCGTTCAGACAGGGTGGCATGGTCTGCCTGCCCTCCCCCAACACCCTCAGAAAGAAATTATAGTGTGAGATTTTTTGGTTTGTTTTGTTGAGGGTTTTTCTGATAATTATTTCTTTTTCCCTCTGCAAAAAGCGTGTGCCCTGCACACACGTTGCTCTCCCCAAAAAGCAACCTGAGCCAGCCCTGCTGAAAACAAAAGTGTTTTTTTCTCCAGGTTTTCACCAGCAGTGCAGTAAAGCCCTTGTCTTCCCAAAAATAGGATTGAGGCAGCCAAACCCCAGGCATCCCTGTGGGATCCAGCCCAGGTTTTCATAGAGAGCATCTCCAGGATGCTGGGAATGGGGTGCAGTTTAGGGTTCATCCCAGTTTTACAGCATCCCCATCAAGAAGGTAAATCACCAGCAACAGTGGCTGTACTCCAGAAGTTGTCCTGCTCTTTACCATGCTCTGCAACTCATTGGTGCAATTCTTAAAAGCCAGGTCAGATGCAAAACTGATTATTTAAAATGTGATCCTGCCCCCAGCATAGTCAAGATGACATTTAACACCAGTAAACACTCTGAAAGGGACCCTGTGTCTGCACCCAACAGGTACAAAAAAGCCTGAGAAGTTCTTGGCTGCCGTGAACAGCTTTCTGCTTTGCAAACTATGATAGCAGGAGTGGAAATATGTTTTGTCTGCTTTTCCCTGACTCCAGGACTCCGAAGCAGGAAGATGAGAACATCCTGCACACATGTTAATTAGTCATTCCTTAAAACCAAATGTCACAGTGCTCATATTTAATTCCAAGAACAGACTGATGAATATGGACGTATAGTTATATTTCATTTACATACTCTGGGATTTGTTAAGAGACGCCTAATAAAACCATCTAAAATGAATTAGGTCTTCTCCTACCAACATTTATTTTGAATACACATATATCAGAGGAACATTCCCAATAGTGTAATAGGAGATTTTCGCAGAAACAAAATACATATATTATGTTTCATAAATGGGGATGGTGAGTTAAAGCAGCCTCCCTCTAAAAGGGATTTGATTCTTGATGCAGCAAACAGACAAAAAAGGGGCTTGAGAGTCAAGGGGAAGGTGGCAGTTTGGTTTTATAGGTGTCCAAAAAGGCTGAAGCTCAGCACCCAGAAGGGTATAAGAAAATGTCCACGTAAGAGAGATGTTAAACAAACTGAATTAACACCTCAAAGCCAGCAGGAAAAGAAAATCCTTTTGGGACTTTTGCTTCCTCTGATTTTCAATTTCCTAGTTCTGCATTTAACGAAGTTTTTAATAAATATGTTTTTGCTTTTGCTTGGAGCCCCCCCCTAGAGCTGGGTAGCATCCAGGTAGCTGCAGTGAAATTGCTTCCATCCCAAGATGCTTTCAACACTTTTTTTTTTTTTTTTTCCCCTTTTCAAAATAATCCCCTTTATAGGAAAAGCACTGTGGTTTTGGTTTGTTGGTTCACTCACACACACCACCCCCCCTCCTCTAAGTGCCCTGCACCCTGTGAGCTCTCAGAGGTCATGACAATGTGGTGGGGGGTGGCTGCTGGTCCTGGCAGGGACATCACCCCTTGGGCAGGTCCTGCCGCAGGAATTCAGCTCACACTCCTGCTGATGGGAGAGTCTGGAACAAATCTAACTCACTCGCCCCGTGTTGGCTGGCCTCTGTGAGGCTAAGAGGAGTGGAAAGCAGTAAAATCTCCTTTCAGTCTATAAAAATCTGCAGAGATATTTGGAATGTGCAGAGGGAGCAGATCTCCTGAGTAAACCAGAGCAATGATTAAAATAGTCACTTTTCTGACCGTAACCACAATTTAAATACTGTGGCTTTTGTTTGCAGAACAGCTATGGTTTATATTCTAGTGACAGTCACACAACTCCAGAGGTTGTTTTCAGAGCTAGTGGCAAAAACATGTGGCTTGAATTAAAGTCTTAAAGTTAGAGGATCAGTGTTACTCCAGCAAAGATATTGCCAGTGTCTCTGCGAGTCATAATTTTAAATCATCAGGAACCTGAACGCTCCTCATTAAATGATTAAAGGGAACAGTAATGAAAAAGCTAAAAGAAAGGAGAAATATACAGCCATGTAAGCAGGAACATCTATTTTCAAAGCAGAAAAAAATACTGCCATCCTGAAAAAAGGCAATAAACATATCAAACTAGCTCACTTTTTTTTTCTTTTTCTTTTTTTTTTTTTTTTTTTTCCCCCAGCAACACATTTTAGATGGCAGAGTAAGATTACAGCTCTTCTAAGCTAGGACTAGGGTTTTCCTATAAACAGGTTACTGCTACAGGTTCTGGTCACAATTAACTCTGTATTTATGTCCCACTTTCTGAGAATGAAATGATCCCTGAGATGAAGTGCTTTAAAGGTGAAGTTTTCCAATGGGATACCAAGCCCTTTTCCTTGCCATGGGTTCTGCATTTGTATTTTCCCCAATAACAATGGCCTCAACTCAGCCCTCCCAGACCCGAGACCATTCCTTTCTCCCATCCCAAAATAGACAGTGGCACACACAACAGAGCTGGGCTGGGTCTTGCAGGACACCATCAATATAAAGTGGAAAGAAACAAGGATTTCTTCCTTCCCAGCCCTGGTTACATTGTATTTGTCATCCATTTGCCTTCTCACAGTGCAAAAACATACCTCAGCTGAGCTGTTTGTCCTTCCTCAAAGTCATGGGCCAGTACTCCAGAGTCATTCTGACCCATTTCAGTAAGTCCTGAAATGGGAAGCATCACATTTACCAAAGACATCACTAGTTGAACCCTTGGCATTTTGTGTCGACAGGAATTGCATTGTGTGACTTGGAGTTTTGGTCTTTCAGTGCCTGTTTGTGGGGAATAAAAAAAAAAAGAAAAGAAAAAAAATAAGTGAAAAAATCGAACTAAACAAAATACTAAAAATGCATAAATACATTGACTGAGTCATTATGTTGTATATATACACATAAATCCACAATGCTTGCTGCAGGAGGGGCTAGCCTGCCTGTATTGATACATTGGCAAGAATGCAAGGGTTATATTTGAAACACAGAAAATAATCCAGTGAGTCATCTTGCACATTCTTTGGCTTGGGATTCTCTCCCATTTTCACTTTGACCCAGGAGGGCACAGCACACAGCCTGAAAACAGGCAGCAGGATGACGTGGTGTGGCTGCTCCACTCCTTGCAGGGAAGTGCACCAATCCCAATCCTGCAGCCCTTCCTCAGGGATGCTCAGAAAAGGTCTGAAAAATGCTGCTATTGTGGTCCTTGTCAAGCCTTTTTTAAACTGCACACCACCACTTAACAGAAATAAGCAGATTAGAAGAATATCCCCCAAAAGAAGCAATAACAATAATAAAAGACCCATGGCACATAAAAATGTAACACATTGTGTTTTAGCCCATGGGTAAAGCATCCATGTGTTAGTTTGGGTTACAAACCAAATCAAGTACAAAACCAGCCCAAGAAATTGGAGGCACATGCATTAAATACAAAAATGAAATTTGAGATTGTAATATTTGCAAATGTGAATTAGGACAGTCAGCCTCAGGCTTGGTTACAGATGACCTGTCCATGGCATCTTCAGTCAGTTCCTTACCTTCCCAAAATAGCTCTTTTCTAGCAGATTTCCAGGACCAGGCAATTCCTTCTGAAGTAAAATTGCTGTGGTCTGCCCTGAAATTGCCTTGGTGGCAAAATGCAAATGGTCAAGGTGGGCACTCAGTGGCAGAGAGGTGGATCCAACATCTGGGTCACCAACCTCTCTCCCAGATGACTTTCCAAGGCTCTGCTCTCCCAGCTCTATTAACAAGCTGCTTTTAGAGTGGTCCAGGATTTCCCACAGCATCCTATATTCCCGGAGGGGCATGGCAGGTGATGCACAGCTCCCAAATCAGGTCCTGGGCACTTAACTCCTCTGCAGTGACCCTGTGCAACAAGGCTGGAGGCTCCCTCCTCTCCCTTATGTTCCTAACTATGAAACACAATCCCCCTTGTGGTTTTGTATCAATCTGCTGCCTTCCTGGAAAGGAAGTCTGGCAGTTTCAACCATTTCCCACCAATACAGGTTGCTCCAAGCCTCATCAAACCTGTCCTTGAGCACTTCCAGGTGCAGTCACAGCTCTCTGGGTAACCTGGGCCAGTGACTCATCACCCTCACACTAAAGAATTTATTCCTAATATCTAAAAAAATCTCCCTTCTTTCAGTTTTAAACCATTACCCCTTGTCTGATTACTCCATGCCCTTGTAAAAAGTACCTCTGTATGTACACATATATGCACACACACACATACATGCACATACACATACACCAGATTGTAAGTAAAAGTTGTCTATACATCTCTGATATTAAAAAACATTCCTCATCATCCTATGGAATTCCTCATGGTATCTCACATGTAAGAACCCAAGACATGACCTGGATAGAGGATTTTAATGAGCACCAACACCAGCTCTATATAATTTTCTCTTCATCCTACTAGTCTCCTGTCCTTACCCCAACTTGACTAACTCATATGAAATGCATCAAATAAATTAAGTCTGTTTCTTAATTTATCTTCTCAGTCCAACACCCCACCAAAGCCATGAATGAGCCACCAGGACTGGAGGGTTTGGTCTCAGCCTCAGCTTTACATAGAAGAATGTTCCCTTTCTACATCTGTACAGACATGAATTATACATATAATACAGATGCATGTTAAACAGTAGCAAGGGCTTCACCATATTCACTAAAGAGGTTGTTTATTAATAATTCCTCCCCTTTGGTGTGCTACCACAAACCTTCCCTTGCCCAGTTTGCATTACAGAGACTCTACAAGGAGGCAATGCATTTTGAATGGTTGATTAGAGAAATATAGCTCAGATGGGCAAACCATAACATTTTTAATCCCATCCTCATTTCATTTTTAAGAAAAATAAATGATCTCTGTATCTTGGCATATGAATCACGTTGAAATGGAGCCATTACTGTGGACAGCTTTTACACAATGGCTCGCATAATGCAGTATGAAAATCATGTACAGCTCCTGTGATTGTATCTCAGAAGGAAAATAAAAGGCAGTTAAATTATAATGCAAGAACTCAGCTATGAATGGATGTTACGTTCCAGGAGACTAATGCATAAGAGGGGGAAATGACAAGACTTTTTTTTTTCCATTTAAGATGTTTTATCCTTGCAACAAGCTCAACTGTCAAATGTTTTGAGAGAGGTCAGAACTAGTCTATCTGTCTTTTTTATGTGAGTTTGTGAAAGGAATTTCTCCTCGAGGAGTTGTACAGGAATTGACACGATAAACCTAAATGGCTCCTTTACAACTGTTAGGGTTTTCTGTAAACACATGCTGTCCTGCCAGCCAACCAGCTTCAAACCTGGGTGCTGAGCAGAGCAGATGGTCTATCCTGCTGATACACACGCTACTAATTCATATTTCAATACACAGCTTTGCTGCCTAAATGAAGCCATGGCATCTTACAAAGTTTTAAAACTTCCAGTAACAGGTATTTTTAATTTTTTAAGGGGATAGAGGGCTAAATGGGAAGGGAAGGCTGAAAAGAGAAAGAGACCAGCACTTATAGGAATGGACAGTTTGGAGGTAGATGTTGTACTGTGATGTGTTGTAAACATGAGTCCTGCCATTCAGTGCCTCCTGCCAAAAGGAAACCATGGCATGGCTGTGCTGTATTAAGAGGGATAAATAAAAACCAGACAAATCAGACCTGTACCACCCACAAGGAAGGTGGGCAGAATAGAAAAGGTAAGGGGTGATGAAAAACAAAGCTACTTGCAAGCAATCATGATCATAACATCTTGGGGAGGAAGGTCTTTGGGAGGGATACAGGGCAATATGGTAATTCAAAGCATTGCTTTGCCCCACCCTGCACCAGCTCTGCTACTGCTGCTGTGCAGGAATACATTTGGCATCATCACTTCATTATAAAAACCCTTCTCCCTCAGCTAAATCAGATCCCATACTTCTCATCTCCAGCAGCATCCAGTTATTGCCCAACAGGTTCAGGTAAGAAAGTGAAGGACAAGATCATTGTCTTTCTACTGGGCTGACAGAGTAGGATGTGAGGGGAAAACTGTTACTACACCTTGAAAAATGAAGGAGCCAGGAAAAAAAAAACAAAAACCCAGGCTTTTGGTTTTGTTCTGACTTTATGAACCAGGAAACACATGGTTCAAAAACCTGCCTGGAGCCAGCCATGCCACTACTGTGTCCTGCAGCTGGGGTCACCAATCGATGACTCTGAGGCTGAAATTGGGAATAGTCACTGGTCAGCCCAGGGGCCCTGCAGCTGCTCCTGCCAGACAACAACACAGAGACACATGGCTGCATCCTAAACACCTCTGCAAATGCCTCAAGACAGGGATACACCATGTATGGGTCCCCACACACCCACACTGCTGTATTAACTTCTCTCTCCCTCCATCACTGAGAACTGCCCACACCAGAAACACACACCAAAAAAAAAAAAAAAAAAAAAAAAAAAAGAGCTAATGAACACAAGAAATAGAGATCCTTTGCATGAATAACCCTCCCTCCTTGCAAGGGGACTGCTTCTTGAATTTCTCTTGTTATGGTATCAAATGTTGAGCCTCCTCCTCTGAGCTGTGATAAGTTGGGCAATTTCATCAAATTCAACACTAAGTAGGAGCAGAAACTCTTTCTTAAATTCATTAAATCTTTCACCCAAAGGAGAAACACAAATTAATATTAAATCTCTCTTTTTATTTCAATTAACTTATTTTCTCTTCCAGAGACTAAACTACAGAGATATTTCCAAAGCCACAGTTTGTTTTTCTGGCTGTAGTACAAACTGAACAGTTCTGATGAATTTGTTAGAAGGGAAAGCAGTACCAAAGTGGCCCTAAGAGGGGGAGAGCAGCCATTGTTTTCCTACACCATTTTGGCTTTCCTTGGTTTAAGAGACTCAGTTGTGTAGTTGGGTTTACTCTTTGAAAAAAAAAACAAAGATAAAAACCACAAAAAAATAAACAAAGGAAAAAGTTGGACGTCTTGTATTATTAAAGGACAGAAAACTAAACTCAGGAATTGTTGCAAAAATCACTCACAATATAACTAAAAAGAATATAAATCAGCAGAGAGAATTCTAACAGATTCTTACAACTTAATCTCTCATTAAAAAATACTGCCACGCAATTAAGGATTGTCCTTTGATAAACATGCTGTTGTACAGGAATTAGCTCTAGGCAGACAAATTCATAGCACTGTGCAGTGATACAGTATTTTTATATCCTGGGCATAAATGCACAGCATGTGTGCATGTGTATATTATACTGATGCAAGGTAATGCACAGGACTCTGTGTGTTGCCATTTCAAAGGAAAAATTTACTTACTCTAAGTCAGATAATTCAGTTTCGTTTAGATTTAAAGCTTCTCCCTAGCACACCTGCTGCCAAGCAGGGGGGAGAAAGGCACAGGGAGCATTCCCAGAGGGAAAAGTGGAAGCTAATGAGAAACAGCCATGTATCCATGCCTTTCCCCAGCCTGGCTGCCACAGTGTGGGGCTCTGCATCAGCTTTGGTCCACGGGATAGGAAACTTTGAGAAGAGCAGGGAGGTTGTTTCATATAGGTCAGGCTGTCTTGCCTTTCACACTTTCCTTTGGTCACCTAGTCCACTTTCCAAGGGTTTTACATGGGACTTACATGGCTCATGTCTCACCCCCAGTTGCAAACCAAATTCTGCCACTTGCAGCTCAAAAAGCATCTCCCCCCATCCAGCTGCATTTTCCCAGGCCCACAACTGAACCAGCTCCTGGCAAACCCAGAATTACTCACAGTCTGGGTTACTTTGGCCATGCTACTCATCATCGTGGAGGCCAGGAACCACATTGCTGAAGAACACCTAGAACAGAACAGGTGAATGATGAGATGGGTTGACCAGACAAAAGCTGAACAGCAAAGCAACACAAGCTCATCACACAACTCCTTCCTGCTTGTCTCCTTTCTCCTTTAGCCAGGGTCTTTAGCACAGGGATATATTTCCTAAAATTCTCCACCTTTCTTACTTTCTGAAAATATCCTCCCAGAAAGCCTTGGCTCCCAGCAAGCTCCAGGGGGGGACCTGGGGTGCTGCTCAGGTGGCTGCACTCCCACCTGGAGGCAGGAACCACAGCAGAAAAAAAAAAAAAAACCCAAAAAAACCCCACCCCAAACAGATTTCACAGGAAGAGCAGGGGATGGGAGGATGAACAAAAAAGCTGGAAATGTGTTAGTTAACTTCGTGTGGTTGTTTAAGCCACTTCCTGACACCCAAGCGAGTCATCTGAATTTAACACATTTCTCTTTTGCATTTTGCAGCTCACCTTTAAGAGAGCACAAGGCGGAGGAGGTGGGAATATATGGACTTCAGCCCTTCCCATCAGTTTCCCCCTGTTACTTTCAAAGATTTTCTATTTAGAAAGGAAGGCTTTTTGATTTTTTTTTCCTGCTGTTCATACATTACACATGCTTCCCAGCCAAAATATCTTGCTTGTATATTTTTTTAATTTAGCCTACATTACTCAAAATTGCTCTAAGAATAATTAAAAAGAATGCCTTTCCCCATCTCTTTGATTTACCTGACTTTATTTCTGAAGAGTCTTTTAAGAAATAAGCATTTGGGGAAAAAAAGCCA
Source organism: Phaethornis superciliosus (assembly GCA_023637945.1). NCBI lineage: Eukaryota > Metazoa > Chordata > Aves > Apodiformes > Trochilidae > Phaethornis > Phaethornis superciliosus. The sequence continues at coordinate 27,335,932 of JAJQWJ010000009.1, forward strand.
AACGAGAGATCAACAATTAAAGAAAAAAATATCCTGACATCCTCCTCCTTGTCTGAATCTAATGAAAATGTTTAAACTGCATGGATATTTATCCTTATGAAAAACATATGAACAAAACAAAACCCCCAGTATTCTGGTGAGATTCTGTAAACAGGACAAATGGTTAACTGCGGAAATATATCATTTAAGACCTTTATTTCCTTCTAGCTCTTTCCAGGCACCAAACGAGCTTTGCATGCAGATTTTGTTTCAGCTGGGTGGAATCATTCTCATAACTATTCTCCATAGCCTGAACTCTGAGGTCAGCCCCACTCCTTCTGCAACAGGATCAATATTAACAAGTGTGACTAACCCATTCCTTGCACCCTTCTTAAATTTTCCAAAATGTGTCCAGAAGCATGAAAGCCAGAGATCAAAAAAGGCAAGGATTTTATTGTTGGAGCCGGATGGGAAGAAAAATGCAATATAGGTACAAACCCAGCACCTTGGGGAAGCTGGTCCATAACACCACCAAGGAAAAATGAGGGAATGACTGGGCTGCAAGAAAATTATCTTGCCCTCCTGCTCAAAAATGAGAAAATTTTCATTTGCACCCTACCATGACATTTTATGAGTGCTGGACCAGTGCCCCACAAGCAAACCTGAACTTGCACTGTGGGTCCCAAAGGACCCAGGAGAGGACAGAGGTGGTGAGGGAGGTGTGATCCAGCTTGGTGTCTCCTAGGCAGGGGCTATGGGTTTGAGGGCCCATGCTCACCCCTGTTCTTCTCTTCACAGCTCCTGCTTATGAGGTTCCATGGTGTCTTGGACAGTCTTCCCATGCAAGGCATTCTTCTGGGAATCAAGCTTCCCTTGGAGTCTGTAAGAAGACCAACACAGGTTTGGTTGTATCACCCAGACATTTCTAGGGGAAAAGTCTCAGACTAACAAATCTGCTATTAAATAAAGTACCTAGAGGTGCTTATTACAATTGAAGTTTGATAACTGTGCATCAGCAGGGATGCAGAGCCCAGTTTGGAGGGGCATGAGGATACATCTATCCTAATTAACATCTATCAAATGGCTTTCAAAAACTGGACCAGTTGAATGGACATGGGGAAAGAAAGGGGCCTCTGTACACCCTGCTGCTAAAAAGTTTGTCAAAACCAGATTATAGCCTTGAGAATATTTTTATCCAAGGTCAGGTGCAGTCCTGATGAAGCCAAGGGAAAAAAAAAACAAAACAAACAAAAAAACAGAACTAGAAATTACAGAGAGCTATTTAAGCCTGAAAGAGGTTTTATTCACATGATCAACCAAAACTTGGGCTCTTATGATTCAAAGCTGTTCAATCATAATGCACAGGCCTCTGAGTTTCCAGAATGTGTTTAATTTTCCTACACATTTTCTCAAATGAAAGGTATGCCCCAGATTTCAGCACCTCCATTGTGTCTACTCGACTGACCCCACAAGAAATCATCTCACACAGTTTGTTTCCACACCTGGCTTTCTTCTCCTGCAGGATGTCAAACTGCAGAGCAGAACATACCCAAGAACATGTATTTTTCTCCCTCCATCTTTTGAAATACTTCAGCTCTTCACCCATCAAACGGGTGCAGATTTCTTGAGTCACTGGATTTACAGACTATAGGAGCTGTAAAAGAAGATACATGAATTGTGATCTTAGCCTACACAGTTTCTGTTCCCCCACCTTGTTCCACACTGGCACAGTGAACAGTGAAGCTTCTCAAATCATGAAGGGAACTTGGGATGAAAAAAAAGAGGAGAAGCAGGAAGCATTTAATGACCCCTTTGTGGTGTATAGCCTGTGACATCTTCCATGACTTGCCAGACTATGCAAAAAACTCTCTGTCACCTTGTGTAGAGCAGAGATGGACCTGTTCATAGGTGGACTTGTTCAGAGATGGCACCTGTGAAAACAAACCTCCTGCCCAAAACCTAAATCTAAAGCCTTTACGTTTTTCCATCCTGAGGAAAAATTTTTATCTGCACTTTTTCACTCAGTAGCTCCTGATCTAAAAATTCCCACGCATAAATGCCAGGTACCCAGCTGAGTCCATAGAGACTCAAGGAGACACATGCAGACCCCTATTCAGTGCTCTGCAGAGCTCATCATCTTTACTGCACAGCAGCAAGAGTCTCAGCACCAATGCAAAAGGAGCCACACATGAAAAACTGTAAGGAAAAGTCCCAGGAAACCTCTTGTAACTTACATAATTTTTAAACTTTGCCCAGTTAAACTGTGGTTCCATTAAACTTTCCTTTTGCTGTCAAAGTGCTCACTGAGTGATTATGGGGATCAGCCCCAAACAATTAAAAGTGAGAGCAATGTTACAAATCAAAGATTCTGTAGACAAAAAATCTCTTGCAAAAGACACAGCCCTTCAGAGTTATAGGCTACCCAAATGGGGAGAACAAAATTAAATGAAAAAACCATCTTGTATATTATACTAATTTATATATGAGATTTTAGACGGTTCCAGATTTCTGGATTAAATACAATACCATGTGGCTCCATTAAGCCTCACTGGCCTTTTAGAATATTATTGAAAGAAATAATATATAACAGTTTGAAAGGTTTTTGGATGCTTGGTGGCATCATTATGCAATTTATTAATATGTGGGCAGAGTGACTAATGCCTCTGAGAATATATTTTTAGTTTCAAAAAATAAATATGAAAAAGAAAAGCATGCTGGAGGGGCCAAGAAGGAAAAGCAGCTACCAATGGGTTTGTGCTAGAAGCATGCAATGGCATGCATCATTCTGTCTGCCCCTCCAAAGCCCAGAATAGAGCAGTTCTCCTTTCACTTATAGCATTGCCAAAGTTGCCCAGAGGCCTCAGCAATTGCAGTTTAGTAGAACTGGGGTATCTAACTCCTTATCTGGCAACTTTCCTCCATTTTTGAGGCTGACAGGGACAATTCAGATTATCTAGTTTAATGCTTAATGTAAATCCCCAAGAAAATAATGTCACACTTTCACTCACTAATTGAACCTACTGCTCTGTGTTTCACCAAAGTCATCTGGGCTGGTCTCCAGTTCTAATTTCAGACTGCAAAAAGATGACAAATGCTCTGCTCCCTTCAACAGCCTGTCCCTGCAGTCAGCCCCATCTACCCTCTCCATTGCTCTATTTTGCCTGCCTTAAATTTCCAGCCATTGCATCTCATTATGTTTTCCTACATTAGAATATAAAGCCCTTTTGTATGTAGTATTTTGGACTCTGAAAGCATTTACTGCACAGTCAGGTCACTGCATGATCTGCTTTTTTGCTAAGTTCAACAAACTGAGCTCCTTAAGCCTCTCTCCACAAGATTTCCTTTTCCAGCCCTCAAATCATCTTTGTAAAACCAAACCATAGGCTGAGAGTTTACAGCCTCTATCATGAATTCAGGTCCCTGAATCTCAGGTTAATAAAGTCTCTATTTTTTAATAAGGCTTCTGTGAAATGACTAGAAATAGTCCCACAGGATGTGTTATTTGGAGGTAACTATTTCCACATGGTTCTGGAGGTATGGTTCTATGAGCAGAGCAGGAGGAGAGCAGTGGGAGGGCTCTTTCCTCCTCTCCTTACCCTTTTCTGCAGCCTTTTTTAGTGCTCTCCCAAGTTGCTATTAAAAAAAACCAAACAGTATTTTTCTTGGGGGGGTCTATTCTGGTGGACATTTCCTACACTTACAGGAAGAAGCAACAGGATTTCACCTCCAGGATTTCACATGCACAAACCAGCTCCCGAGGAAGCTGCTTCCCCCAGCACAAAACCTTCCCTGAGAGCCCACAGAGGCCAGCAGCCCCATCTCTGGTGGGAGCAGAGGCACTGACAGGGTCTTGGCAAGCCTTGCTCAGCAAACCCTGTCCCAAAGAGACATCTATAAAATCTTTCAAAGCTCACTAGAGCCCCTCCTTCCTCCCAAATTAATAGGATTGAAGACAAACCCCAGGGTTTTTCTTCCCCATCCTTTTTCAGTGGTGGTTTCCCCACTTTGGAGCTGTTTCTTGTAAATAATTGATTTACTTACTGTTTGTTAAACCACAGTGGGTTCACAGGAGGCCTGGCTCTAGATCTTTGAAGAAAACAGGATATTGACAGAAATTCAGCAAAATGACAAGACATAGTGAGTTCTAGATAGTCTCCTCAGGCGCTGGAGCTTCTGGATGGGATAATATCCTGCCTTTTCATCAGTTGCATTTGATTTGTATGTGAGAATACTCATCAAATGATGAGTCTAATAGACATGCCAGCTCAGTTTCCATTCAGTCTGGCCTTTACGTACCTCACTGGGACAAACTAGCTGTCCCAAACTGAAACAAAAAAATTCAGAGGCAATCATGACTGATAAAATCCTCAAGTGAGTGAAGTCATCACCAGCCCCTTTTAAACTTTCTTTTCCTCATTCAATTTGTTTGATTTTCTGTTGCTGAGTTTTGCTCCCAATACTTTTGATCCAAAACCCAGGGAGAGTCCTTCAAGATACATCATTCACTTAACTTTAGGACTCTTTCCTTCACCCAAAGATGCCTACATGTGTCATGAAACCCTCCTGTGACTTAAGACCTTCCCTAACCTTCCTAACCTTCACTATTTGGATTCAAAAAATCCTTTTCCTTCCCTCTCTGATGAAAGACCACCAGTATAACTGCAAGGCAGTAATCACCTAATGAAATGTCCTCCATTCTAGATGCCAGTTGTCCACAAAGAATACCCAAAGAACACCCAGAAAGTAGGTTAGGTGGTGTAAGTAGCCTGCAAAGTCCATCAGATGAACAGGAATTTTTGCAGTCAGGTGTAAAATTTAAAATTTCCCCATGGCAAGTACAATTACTCTAGAATTCTTGAAAATATCTGTGTTAGCAAAGTCTAAGGCCCTGGTTGGTGAAAGCAGGCTGGAAAGGGTAAAAAATCCAAATGCATTTGCATGGAAAGCAAACAAAAATCATCTTTGAAGGGAAAGAGTATTAGTGAATGTTTCCTAATGGTCACCATCCACCCTGTTCTTTCTTTGCAATCCATGTGCCAAAGGCATAAGGTTTTCATTTTGTTCATGGTCAATGTAATGTTTAGAGTTTCATCCACTTGAATGATCCTTTGGGGACCAGTTGCAATAGTTACATTTTGGGTTTAAATTGCATTTTTTTTAATACCAACTGAATCTTACCAAAGAGTGAAACTGAAAAGGATAAAATTAGATTCCTGAACCTTCCTCCCTTTTCAGAACCAGACATGAAAAAAACTGCATCCAGTTTTGTTAAATATTTTTTCCACATCTGGTGTTTAGTCAAAACCATAAGAAAAGTGCTGGAAATCTCACAAGAAGTCTCATACTCTTGTGATTTCCAGTCCAATTTTTGCAGCCACAGGAGATCTGTATAGTTCAGATAAGGATCTGAAGCAGAAGCCAAACCCAAACTGTGAACCTCCTGAGGCTCACCCCACCCACAACAGCTTATGTTTTTACCCATCATTTGCAGCAGATGTTCTTCCAAATTCTCCAGTGAGATAAATTCCATTAAAAGTTTCAGGAGAAAGATTATAAGATACATACAATACAAAATAAAAGTGTCCAAAGCAGCTCATCATGGCCCATTAAGCTATTGTTAAAGACCCTCATATAGCAGCATCTATTGATTAGAGAGGTTTGTTTCTCCTTACTACTAACTTTCCCATGCTGGGTTTTTGGGGGCTTTTTGATCTAAAGGCACTGACGTCAATGAGAGTATTCCCATTATCTTCAGCAGGCTGCAGCTCAAGCCCTTGACAAACTGGTTGTCCCATAGGTCAGTCTGCAGTGTGGGTTTCTGCCAGCAGAGTGTCCCTAGAACATTTGACTGTAGATTTACAGACTTTATAAAATTTTTAAATGAAGTTCTATAGTTAGATTCATATGGTATATCATAAATTACAGCAGACTCTGCAAGCTTGGGTTTGAGAGTTGGTAGGTTTGGGGTTGTGTTTTTTTTTTCATTTGGCTCTCAGGGAACATACAGTTTTTTTCCATAGGAACTTTTCTCCAAATGCTAATTTTACCTGTTTTCTGCTATTTTGCAACAGAACATGTGCACTTCTCATGGCCAAAGCTCTCCATGGAAGGCTGTGCCTGTGGCAGCAGTGGTGGGCGACGTGAGCAAGCTGGAACTTGTCATCCATCATCTTCATACTGATCAGTAGGGCAGACTGGATTTGGGCTCTCCTTGGTACTAGTCAGCCTAGTCAAAAAGAAAAGCAAGCCAAAAGTTTTTCAGATTACTTTTCTCCCTGGAATGGTCTTTAAAGCTGAAAGTTGATTTTTGGCTATTGGAGGAGCATCTTACATGCAGTTCTGCCAGCAAACCCTTGAAGGACAAAACCCTGGGGCAAGAGATGAATCAAGGCCAGGATGCATGGGGCTTTGAGCAACCTGGTCTAGTGGAAGGTGTCTCTGCCCATGCAGGGGGGTAGAACTAGATGAAGTTTAAGGTTCCTTCTGACCATTCTATGATGCTGTGATCTTTGTGCACAGCCTTGCTCACAAAAAGACCAGTCTTAACTGGACCTCTATGGTGTCAACATCTCCTATGATGGCCAGGCAGTGTGACAACAGGAAACAAGGGTCAGCTCCCAGACACCCAAGTCCCAATTCAGATCCCCTGCTGCCAGAGCCTAAATTTAAGAATTCAAGCAGCATTACCATGCCCATCTGCAAAGTGGGAGCAATAATCCCACAATACCTTCTCAGAAATGCTGTGAGGCCATGAACTCTGTCTACACAGAGTAGTACTGTTCAGTAGTAAATGAAATCTGTTTTCACTTCCAAGGTTATGGCATAAATTACTATAGGCAGAAATCCAGCCTAGCAGGCAATGAACTGGATGGGGCCCACTCAGTTCCTTCCATCTTTAGCTTTGATTTTCATTGTTCTGTTTCATTAACAGAATTTCCATGTCTTTCCCCCTGCCCCCTGTTGTAATTTTTCTGAGCTGTTAATTTGCCAGCAGAGAGAATGGCCTCATAATTGTATACCAACTCCTCCAAAGCACCCACAAGAATCTGAACGGGTTTTAGCAGACTCAGCATTTCCCTCTTTACTTCTCAGCCCTCGTATATGCAGAAAAAAAAGAGGCTGAAGCAAGTCTGTTGCTGTGTTCCTCCTGGGGAACTATAATCTGTCCACTGGTTTTCTGCTCAAAATGAGCAGATATGGCCCTTAAATCAGCACAAGCTGCCCCAAGTCAGTGGGGCTGTTGCAATTGGCTTTCCTGATTTTGTAGGACATAAATATCACGCAGACCCAAATATCAGCTGAGAACCCCCTGGTCAACTCTATTCAATAGCAAAATGATTCAGGTGACTCTTCCAGCTTTTCCCTTTCCTTTCCCATGTTCCCAGACCCTAAAACTTACCAGTGACCAGCTCTGTTCTTGGCCCCTTCCATGCTCACTGGTGTCAGAAGCTGCAGCTGAACAGATGTTTTGCCACCACTAGCTGCCCCCTCTGGTTCATGATACATTTAAAAGAAATTAATAACTCTAAGTTTGAGTCAAAACTCCCCCCCCCCCCCCCCCCAAGTAGTAGAGTTTGTGACTGTGTATAAGCACTCCCACTGGAAAAAGAACTGGGAAGATAAAAACAGATGAGATGAATGAGAGATTACAGGACAAAGTGATGGCCACTTACCAGCCAAACAGGATTCACTGCTGAAGACTGATGAAGTCTTTGCTGATTTTGGGGTTTAACAGCAGAGAATCTGCTCCATAATTTGTGTTCAGCCAGCCCCTGTTGGAACTAACACCTGGTCATCTAGTATTTCCTTGGGGTCCTGGAAGAGAAGACATTCAATACCAATCTCTGTAGGAATGGCACTGTAGGAGTTTGACCAGGGCCCCAGACTCTGTGGGGTGGGATGACCCAGGTTTTAGGGAGTAAGGTGAGAAGGATGGTGTGGAAAGCAGAACCTAAATTCATCCCCTGCCTTACTTGTCTCCTACCAGATTTTACTAAATCCCCACCCAGGATGTTCCTATGGAGAATTAGGAAAGGACATGTAACAGAACATTATTAACCCAGATCTAAACCTAGGATTTCCACTGCAGTTTGACTTTGCCTATGACGAAGACACTATTTAATCTCCACTTTCAAGACACAAACACTCAGGCAGAGAAAGGTTAAGAAATCAGCCTGAGTCCCAGAAGCAGAAACAAAGCTCATTAGTCCCTGATCCACAGGGAGCCCTTTGCTTCTGTCTCATCCCAACAGCCATATGACAACCCCCATCAAAGGCTTCTCAAAAGAGATCAATTTTATAGTTGTTTTACCCTTTGAAAGCACAAACAGGTTCTCCATTAGGAACTATAATTTATCTGACTGTGACCACTGACTACAGGCCTATGATATAGAGCTAAACGGGTTGCACGGAGCCAGAAAACTCCACCCAAATATACATGGCACACACAAAACAAAGCTCTGCAAATCTGAAAATGCAGAGTAGCAGCAAGTGCTCTGGTTTCTCAGAATGATTTGGGAGGCAGGTAGGCTTAGCTGAAGGCTGTGGTTTCTAAATTAGACATGGTTACCTAAAACTATTGGAAATTTGAATTGCATGTCAGATGTCTGGAATAAATGGACTCAAGAGACATAAGAAAAAACATGTGGCCTAGTATTTTTCTCTTTTTTAACATCTTTTAGAAACAGTTTAGATCTCATCTGGGGCTTGTATAGTTCCTTTGTTTAGAAATTCTGAATTCAAATTCTTCATAAAGCTTTGTTAATTAAAAGGCAAAAACTTGATTGTTGTACACTGAGCCCTTCATCTTGCAAGATGCCTGTACACTTTCCAAAAACATATTCTACTTTCCAAAAAAGTAAATGATCCTTTGAAAACCAGGCAGCACAGTTGTTTTATTTAACTCAAATTGACCAAATTTAAATTCCAAAATGGACTGTTTTGGCCTGACTCAGTTTCTAATTCTGCCAATGCCTCTTGTAGCTGAGATGTCACACAGCAAGCAGGGAAGCTCCTCCCAAGCCCTCCATGATAGGCACACTTGGGGCTGCACATCTTTAGTAAGACCAACCAGTACAATGATGAAGATTACAAGAAACAAATTTCCTCTGAAGTGCAGGCATCTCTGGGATGAAATATATAACCTGCCCCATGGCACACAGCTGTATCATCCCACTGTGCAATGAGACCAAAAAGGGACACTCAAAAGCACCTTTCTGTAGGCAGAGTGACCTAATCTGAACTGAGGAGGCAGGATTTGGGATAAAATGTTTCCCACCAAGCTTTGGCTTTGGCTCTTAAAAGAGAAGAGGGAAATGTTCAGCTCTGCCACATCTTGGGGATGGCATACAGCTTCCCATGTTTATGTTGGGGTCCCTAACCCCTGTTTCCCACTGCTCAGTAGCACAGTCACAACCTTCATTTCCTTGGTGAAGTCAACTTGACAAACCAACCTGCTCTTCAGCCACCAGAAGCTTCTTGTCCCACACTGATCACCAGATCAGCCTGGCAATCTAACTCCTGCTGTTCACTAGGAAGTTCCCAGGATGATGCATATTTTTGGAAGATTTTGGGGTTTTGTTTTTTGGGGTTTTTTTCTGCTGCTTTCTGAGAACTTCTCATGCCTTCTCAGATGCAGCCTCTTAGTCTTAAGGCTAGAGTACAACAAATGGTAGGCCATGAATATGATTAGAAAAATACTGTCCCCCTCCTTGATTTTTTTTTTTGACCTAATAGAGTTTGCAAAGTCCCAGAGACTGCACTAGGAGCCCTGATCTCTTTCTTTTCATCTGACAAGGATGCACACTCAGGCCTGGATTGCTGGAAGCGGCAGAAGGGCACAGACACCTCTTCCAGATTTTTCATACAATGGAAAAGGCAGAGAACGTTGGTGGGCTGTCCAGGCAAACCCTGCAGCTTCTCTCAGCAAAAACATATGGTAGTTGATGCAGCTGAAGTGAAACTATACTAGCCAGAGTAGAGTTAATGATGGCATATAAATGTCATTGCAAAAAATTACTGCCTTTGTATTTGCTTCTTTTGAGGGTATTAAGGAATCTCCAACCAGTCTCTGCTTTTGGATATATATATGTGTGCATATATATATATATATATAGGTCTATACAGACTTGGCAGGGTTAAACTGACAGGGTAAGAAAGGACATAAACTCTTGGAAGGATTTTGACACCCCCTTCTTTCCCACTCTCAGCACTCAGGCATGCCAAAATGTTATGGTTTCTTTTAAACTCGCATAATTAAATGAGTGATGAGGAATTTCTCACCAATATAAAACTGAATTATTTGTTGCTTAAAATAGAGCTGTACCCTCTCCAGGACGTCAGCTGGTGTCAATCAGCCTGTTCTGGGACACCAGATTTTGCTCCTTGGGGATAACCCCAAGAGCATCAGAACAGTGTAGTAAAATCTCAGTGGGTCTGAGATCGGGAAGGGACCATTACAGTGAGTCCTTACTTACAGCAGTGCTTCTAATAATATTTTTTATTATATATATTTATTATTTTTTTTTTTTTATGATTTTTCCTCTTCGTGAAGGAACATTCACCCTGAGGGCAGGGGGCGCCTTGGGGGAGATGCAGAGGACAGGCAGGGCAGAGGGGTGGCTGTGGGGAAGCCCCTACAGTTTCTCTCCCAGTTTAACAGACAGCCTGGGTTCATACTTGCCAAATTTTGCGAGCAGCCGGGAGATTTAGGAGTCCCGGGAGCGCAGGCGGCTCCAGCTGATGAGCTGTGTGGCAGAGAAGCCGGGGTGAGCCGAGACCGGGAGCGACAGAGGATGAGCAGAGCTGACTCTAAAAAAAAAAAAAAAAAAAAAAAAACAAACAAAAAAAGGGTTTAAAAAAACAACGAAAAGGTGGAAGGATTTGGGGCTCCTCTCCTCAGTCCCTCACTTTTAAGGGGGTGAGAAATGCTGGGCAGCCCTTGCGCAAGGCGGGGGCAGGAGGAGGGTTGTGCAAGGAAAAGGGGGGGATAAGAGCCAGAGGGAGAAAAAAAAGCAGGAGAGAAATCCTGGAAGTGTTGGGAGAAGAATAACTTGTCCACAGGGTGTCACTCTTGACCCACGTTTGGGCCAGCACCCAGCCTTGGCTGTGGCAGCAGGAAACTGGGAGATTTTTAGTTCTGCAACAAGCCTCCAAAAAAGAAAAAAGTCTCCCCAAAGGCAGTCAGGCAACCCGGCTGTTCCTGACTCCACTTGCCCACTGGCCACCCGCCTTGCCCTCCTTGCCAGGCCCCATCTGGAGGATGGGGGTAGCCCCAGGGGTCGCCCTCCAGCCAGGCTTACAGCACACCATAAAAAAAGGAATGGAGAGTGGATGATAAAAAGTCTTCCCACTGAAGTCAGACTCTTCCTCACAAGCTTCTGCCATTCCCCCTCAATGTTTCAGAAGTATTTCAGCTTACTGTGAAACTTCCCTATCATCCCATTTCCCTTCCCTCTGGGAAACCTCTGGTTTCCCTGGCATGGCCTCTTGGAAGGTATAAATTACATCTTGATGGTGACTCCTGAAATAGGTTAAATGAATCACTGATAATCTGTTGCTTCTGGAAGGTGTTGGCTAAGATTGGAGGGGCTCTTCAGCTAATGAGAAGCTCTCTGAATTACCACCTCATGTTCTGCATCGAGATGCATGCAGGCTTCTGCAATCAGCAGGGCAAAGCTTGGGTCAAGCCAGCTCTAGGTGTACCTGAAAGCATGGAGCCCTGACCTTTGTCTGGTGCTGTGCTGAGTCCAGGCAAGGCAGGATTGCCTGCGTGGCCTGTGCCAGTCAGAGGGCTAGCTGACATGTTAGCCTTCCCCAGAGAGGCAGAGGGGGATGAGGGCAGCCACCAGGCTTGGAGGGGGCTGGTAGGTGACATGGGGTCGTCAGCACAGCAGCCAAGGTACAGGCTGCAACTTTTATAAAGCATCAGCAGAGCATGAATTATGGTGTGCCTTCCTGGCAAGGTTCCTGGAGCAGAGGACACACCAGCCAGAATGCTATCTCCTCTTCCAGGGCTGGTTGGGACAGGATTTGTGTGTAGTGTGTAGAGCATATAATTCATCAGGCTATCGTTCACATAGCATGAGCTCAGCACTGCAGCACTCTGACATTTTGAAATATTCTGCTAGGGGCTCAGCACCTTACTCAGAGCATCACATCAGATACAACCCAAAAGAGATGCTGTGCCCTTGCATGACTCGACCCTCTGCCTGGAAGAGTGCTCCCAAAGAGCCTGAATCTATCAGTCTTACCTGTCTGCTTCTCTCTTGTTTCTTCAGTGACTTAATTCTTTTGCCCCAGGACAATGTTTTTGGGTGTGCTTGGTATGATTTTAAACACTTCTTGGGTGTTTTTTTTCAGGCCATCTTCCTTAATGTGGCTATCCCAAGCTTTTATGGAAACACCTGCAATATGTAAATGCAAACGTATAAATCTCTGTAATGTGAAAAAACAGCTTCATGAAGCTATACAAGAATGCAGCCATGTGACTGCAAAACTTCAATTACAAGTATCTAAATATAGATCAGAGCGAGCAGCAAACCCAGACTTCAATTTTAAAAGTGAGGGCATAGGGGAGAGTGCAGAGTCAGCACTTCTTAAATAAGAAGTTCTGCTTGTACTAATTCATTTACAGCAGCATCTTCCTTTGACACAGCAAATTTGCATCACCGAATCCTGATGGCAGAGACATAAAGATTTTTATGGGAGTTGGAAACAGCCTTCATGCAGGCACTGCTGGGGAAGTGCTGCACCACCACCGACCTCCACACCCAGGCAAGGGCACACAGCAGTTTGCACCAGGACAGCTGGGGCAGGTTTTGCTCCTCCGTGTGCTTTCATCACATCCCATTTCAATTTCTGACTGCCAGCTGGCCCAAGTTGCTTCCCAGCACCAGTGGCCATGACTGCCCGTGGTCCCAGGGTCTACTGAGCACCATGTAAAGAGTGCACAGGGTATGCAGATGGAGTGGTGAATACTGGATGTATCCTTCATGCCACCTGCCTACACCTGCAGCTCAGCTGTTAAGGAGGTGCTGGAGATAGCCCCCACCCCACTGGTTGTCTGTCTGTTGCCATTACCCTGGCTGCCATTAAGTATTCCTTTACATTTTCTCAAATCATTCCTCCAGCCTCGCAGTTTCCATAGAAATACAATTTAAATTTAGGAGAAGTCAACTGTCCTGTGAAAAAAAATCACTGAAAACACTGCAGAGAGACAGTGGCAAGTGTCCTGCTCAACACACCCTGCTCCAATGGGGGAGCAGTTCTGTGGGAATCAGCAATACTCCAGATTTGCACAGAGAATACGCTCACATTCAGCAGCCATAAAACCACCTGCCAGGGTTTAAGCAGAGTGCAGAAGAGGAGAATCAAGGCCTTGAAAGCCAAGACTTTAATAGCTTGAAATCAGCCTTGTTCTGGTTTTATGGGAACCACCTCCTAAACCATGAGAGCTGGGCCCAACTCACAGCCGAGACTGGATCCAGCTGCAAGGAACAGGAGATGTCTGGGGAAATAATTCCTTCCCTCTGGATACCCATCCCACTGCAGGACAAGTGGTGAGAAAGCCTTGAAATGTACCCAACAGGGAGGCAGTTTTCCAACCTGATTCCTCACTTAGGAAAACACTGATATTTAGGAATAGGACTTAGATCTTACAGCATCAATGGGACCAAAGCAGAGGTTGGAGTGAACCTCTAAAACTAAACCCACCATGGACAAACACCTCAACATTTTCCACTGGAATATTCAGAAGATCCCACTTTTCTAAATATCACGAGTTGGCTAGTTGCTTGTATTTCACAATATGGGCCAAAGATCTATGGTATTATCAACAAAATCCCAAATTATTAGAGTATTTTTTCACTCATTGTTATCCACTGATTTCCTATTTAACAGACATAAAGAACATTAGCTGGTGTTTCTTTTCAGCCAAATGCTAAAATGCTGCTTTTTTTATATATAGAAAACAAATCAAGTCCCAGCTGTGTATATTTAGTGGGACATACAACAGGACACCATGATGCTCTCAGATCAGGGGATCCAGCTGAGGCTGCTGGACTTTGGTACAACAGCATGATCCCACACCAACCCAGAACACAGCATTTTGATTGCCCTCATCAGATTTTCCAGTAGCCAACCTGAGATTTTTCATTCAGAACATTTAAGTTTGCACAGAACTTTTCCTTCATTAAACCACCTCCCCATTCACACCAAGCCTACTCCAAAGCCTGGCTTCTCCCAGCCAACCAGCACACAGCAGCAACATGTTAATTATATATATATACATATACCCAAGAATGACCTGGTAACTGTAAAAAAAAAAAAAACAAAAAAAAAAACCCTACATAATTATATTTTACTACTGCTTTTGTTGGACTCACTCTGTAATTACAAAGTATTTGCTAAGGAAAACCAACTCATTGGTTTTGCCATCAGCAATTAATGGAGGTTGCCAACATGATGGTTTTGCAGGGCCAACACTAACATTGGCACCCAACTGTGTTATTCATCTCTTGGTTGTGGCTCCCCAATAATGAGTGCTCTGCCTTACATTACACGTCCACAAACATGAGAAACAAATTGCATCAAAACCCAACTGTGCTACTGAAAGAAAAACCTGAGGAGTAACACACATCATGTGTTAGGGTTCCTTTCCCTTGGTTTTTGTTTGTGGCCAAGAGGCAGAGCTGGCTCTTCTCTTGCCCCACAGGGCAGGTTTGTGGATGAGCACTTCTGCCACCCATGGCTCTCATGCACACCTTGCTTCCCCATCCCTCAGTTGGGATTTTCCTGTTGTTCCTCCTCTCCAGCCATCACCTGAAGCAGAATTGTAATGATCCTGAGTGCCACAAGAGCTGGAGAGCAAGAACCTACTGATAATACTAAGACTTTCAGTATTACCTTTTAAGCAGCAGGATTCCATCTATGGCATGTTTTACTTTACACCACAGACCTCAGCTTTAATAACTCCCCATTTCATTTTTCATCACTATCTCTCCAGCCACTCTCAGCTACAGACAGGTTTGGTGCCCCATCAAAATCTCAATTCATCTAATTCATTTTTGTGGTAGATAAACAGCTGCCACCACAGGGCATCTCTGCATCATGGGACTGTCTTTCTCAGTGGTCTCTTCCATCTGACCCACTCATCTCTGAGCTACAGAAAAATCAAACTGTGAATATTTAGAGCACTAGAAATGTCAAGGTGGCTTGTGGGTTGCTTGCCCCTCATTTGTGGCACAGAAAACACAGGCAAAAGCTCCTTAGCAGTCACATTGGTTCTGCTACTGCACATTTAAAACACCATCAGGAAATCATATTTAACACTGGGTTATTTTCTCAGGCTAGGAGAAGGGCAAAAAACAGTTACAATGGAATTGTGGAAACTAAAACACTTTTAAAAGCGTGATAGAAACTACAGCAGGGGGATCAGCCCTTTCCACTCTTTCCCAGCACGTTTGGCATGGGGATCCACAACTCCTCCCATGGGAGCAATCACCACAGCAAGAGGCACAGTCACAAGACCAGGATAAAGAGGAGGCAGGTGAGTGCAGGAGTGTTTGGCACTGGTGAGAAACAAAAATTGGTCTGGGGCCCAGGTCAGCCCAGAGCAGAGGGAACTTTTATTTCTGCAGGAGGTTTCTCTTCCACCATGGTTAAGGGCTTAAGAATAGGAGTGGTATTTGCATTGTATTTCTTATTCTGGGTTATAAAGGTACAAATAATGACCTAAAATTACTGCCTCCATGGTGTTAGTGTTAGGGGTGATTGTCCTTGCCTGGAAAAGGGACTGATCTTGCCTGTCTCTTTCTGCTTTCTGTTCTGGGAGATGCTAAAACCTGTCTGGATAGGGATACTTCCCCAAAACACTGAGCAAGGATGGATCCTACTGGCAAAATAGGAAACAAGGGGTAAATGCTAGTGGTGGTCACCTGCACTGTTGTAGGTTGGAAGGAACAGGCAATGGGGTCTCATCTGAGCAAGGGAGAAGCATGGACATGTTTCTGCTCTCTCATTACTCTATGACTGCAATTAGTGTTGGTAATGAGAAGCCTCATGGAAAGCTCCCCAGGAATCTGCAGCCTCAGGAATATCTGTGGGGAAGACCCTTCCCCAGGCCCAGCTTATGTACAGGAGCAGGGGACATGCAGATCTCACCTCTGAACTGTACTCAGGATGTACCTTTCTAAAATGATGGCTGCAAGAGTCATAATAAAGCAGAAAAAAAAAAAAAATCATTGACATACCATGATCCACTTGCACTGAACCATAGTCCTGCAGGTGAACCAAAGCCAGCTCTAGCTGAAACTTCTGGGCCCTTAAAAACAAAGCAAAACTCATTAGTCTAAATTAGTTGCATCAACCAGACATTTAGGCTTCATATAATTTGGAGGTGCTAATGGCAGCCTGCAAGCATCCTCTACCCAACCTTCTTTCTTATCCTACCTTGATGCTGGTGTGAGTGATGGCTCCAAGCTCTTGCCTGTCTGGGCCAGTATTTTCATGAGCACTATAAAAAGTTTTAGGCAATTCAGTTCTTGACTGATTTATTTCAAGTCTGGAAAAAAAACCCAAAAGGGATTCTCAGATATAAAAATAACATTTTTTTGCTAGAGCTGAGGTCATCACTGCTTGCTGACACACCACAGAGATGTCCTGTCCTCTAAGATACCAAAGAGGTATCACTTATCCCAGAGATGCCCCACAGATGCAAGAGTGCACCAAAGCCATGTACTTCTGTTTCAGGTAAGAACTTTGGAATTAACTGTACCTCATTAACTACTTGATACTTCAAAATCCACTATTTTTCTTATTTTCAGCATCCTCACATTTCCTTTCTGCATCACATATTCATCGGGTGCTGTACAAACAAATGTAGATTTAAAGTGGCCCCCCATAACATTTTACATTTTCTGTGACTTAATAATAAAAAGAGCACTGAAAAGAAAGGCCAGAGTTCAATTTCTGGACTCTATTGCCATTTGCATGCTGCACTCTGCCACAGCTCCTCACTAGAAATACAGCCATCCATTCCACTTGATGCTAGCTCTGGAGTAATAAAACTGCACTTTGACACAGGGATTTTACACCGTTCTACACCAATGCAGAGATTTTAAAAAAGAAAATTAAAAAAAAAAAAGTAGAAAATGAGGATTAAAGTGAAACTTTTGGATTTTACCAAGTGGCTCTGCTCACTCTCCATTTAAAAAAAAAAAAAAAAAAAAAAAAGGGAATTATTTGCTCTTAGAAGCAAAAGGGGACATTTTTTGGAGGAAGGTTTTTATATAATTTGCCTAGAGGACCCCAAAATATAAAATTTGGCAAATAAGAATTATTAAAAAAAAATAAAAATCAATCTTTAGTGGAAAGCTCCATCATACTGATGCATTTAAGGATTTAGGCTACAGGAACCCAGATGTTGTTCATAGGGCCAGGTCCATGCAGGATGGCTGGACAGAGGTGGGATTTGTTATTTGAGAGGTGTCACAGTGCAATGAGCAGGGCACTGAGGAGGCATCTCCCATGTCCTGTTGCACGTGGCTTGTCACCTCTCCACCAGGTGCCTGTTTTTCTACATGCTTTCTTTGTCTGCTTTGTTTTGAGACTCCCTGGAGGAGAGCCCACTCCTGTGCAGCACAAAGCATTGCAGAGGCCTGGCTGCACCTGGGTTTCTAGGAGTGAAATTAAGCAATTACAAATTGTTACTCTTTTCTTCTTTTTTGTTTTTTGGCACTAGCATGCTAAAGTTCTGTTTTTCTTCAAAGCTAAAGGTCAATGATTAATTCAAAACTTTTCTTTTCCCCAAAATTATGGGCTGGGGAAATAATGCAGTTAGTGAGCTCAATTCCACCCTGTGTTGTACCTTTGCAAATACAAAATAACTCACTCTGTTTACACCAAGCCTCTACCTCCTAATTTTTTTCTGACCTTTCCCAGAGTTGTTACAGAGGTCGTGGTTGTAGCACTGGGATTCTACAGACCCAGGTCTTCCCAAGGACCCAGGAATGCATGTTCTCCCACCTTGACCAGCTGAACTGGACACCAGGGCTCACAGTCCTGGAAGCATCTTCTCTGGGATGAAGTTACCTGCAGTCCTTTCAGCAGGTTTGATGATGGATCAGATGATCTGATTTAAATCTTCCTGGGTGAAGGTGTTGCAGACAAAGCTACCTGTGAGAGACCACAAAGGTTTTAGGAGAGTACAGATTTTACAATCCATTACGGTCATCACTGTGTTTGTATTATTAATGTGTCTTGAAAAATAAGACATTTAGCTAAGCTTACTAATTCCTTAAAACTCAAATCATTTAAGCTGTCTAACCTTGTTCAGGATAATTATTTCTATCCATTATCCATCATGCTAAAAAAATGACAGCTCTGGGACAAGGAGGCTTTTCAAGCAAATGTTTTAAGACAGTGTTTTAGGTTGCAGGCACTGGCAAATGTTAATTTAATTAGATAAACAATGACTCAGAGTAGCTGTGCTATACTGGAAAGAAAGATGGGAGGTAATGGGGGAAGGAATTTGGCAGCTCAAAGGTCGAAGAAGATTTTTTGAAAGTGAGAATCTGTCCCTTGAGCAAGTACCTTGCTTGAATTCAACAGGATGGAAACAATTGGTGTTCTTTTACTTTTACACCTCCAGACAGCATTTGTGTGGGTTTGCTGAGTGTATTTCTGCCAGTGGCATGTGGTACCTGTCCCAGGCATCCTCCAAGTCCATCCCCCAAGCCTTGGCCACACAATTGCAGGAAGATCCTTGTCCTCCATCAGCATCCCCATTCTCAGATAAGGCCAGTCCTGAAAGTGCTCATGCAGACTGAATGTTTCATCATCCCATTGGGTGGAAGTTGTCCACTGCACTGAATTAAGCAGTTACAAGAGCAAGGCTCCAAAAGTGACCTTCAGGTCTATAAACACATCTCCTGATAATACCTGTGATACAGTTATCCTTTATCTGTACAACAATACAGATTAATATTAATTATTAATACTTACAATGACAGTTCTTCCCATCTTGTGCAACTGCTCATGAAGTGTGCAATAACAATTTTGAAAATCAGAGCACTGCAATGATTTTCCACTGGGGATTCATTGCACTAAAGATCTCAAGTCAAACACCTGGTTTTGATCTTTCCATCTACCCAAAGAGAAGAGGCTGAGGAAGAGATTCTAACTTTTGCTGTGAAAGCAAATGACCTGCTGATGTGAAGGGGTTCTTAGTGCCCCAGGCCGACCCTCTCTCAGGTCCTGCAGGCTGGTGAGGCTCTCCCTTTGGAGGAGTTTTAGTTCTAGTTTTGCCCCTCTGGGGTTTATATAGGGAGACAAAATTCCAGGAGTGCATAAGGGGTGAACCTCTATAAGGATGCAATGAAGATAAGAGAGAAAAACAGCCATGAAGCAACTTAAATTGTGTTAAAGGAGACCTACAGAAGTGTATAAGCTTTAGTCTTTTTCATCTTTGAACTCAGAACAGAGGCTCTTATGTTTGTTTCAGAGGTCTGACCGTCCCTTCTGCTGCCTTTTGTCCTCAGCTCTGCTGGCTCAATGACCCATCTGTGATGGCAGACACGTCTGGTGCTTTACAGGGAATAACCAACACCAACTCTTGCAGTGGCTGGGGAACAAAAGCTTTGGGAGTGAGTAACAAGCCATCAGTGAGCAAGCCAGCCAGCTACAGCTCTCCCGAATGAAACCAAGAAGCTGCTCAGCTATTCTAATTCCTGCACATCTCAGCTCGTGTTCCTTCAAGCATTCAGCTGACTTGCCTTTCTTCTGGAGACAGCAGCACTGCAGCCCCTTCCTCTGCTCAGTCCCTGATGGAGGACCTGTGGTGCCCTGACCCTCAGCATCCCTGTGATTCAGCCAAGTGTCAGGATTTATACTATGGAGATACTGATCTGTCCAAACTTTCTTCACCTGCTCTGATCATTTTGGCTCCTTGGGGACACACACCTCCATGCCACTGTCCAACTAATTAGTTGCTTCACTGGCTGCATTCTGCAATTCTTCAGTGACGGGTCCCCATCTGACATCTTATGACAACTGATTAGTAAAGTAGGCCACGAGTTTAAGAAATATGTAATTTGGGCACCACTCACTATTAACTGTTTGCATGCTCTTTTTACTTGTCATGTGTTTTTGAATTTTTTTTTTAGAGAAATTCTTTCCCTTCAATGCAAATACCAAACAATGAGAAAAAAGTTTATGAACTGGCAGTTTTACAGAGCAAGATGCAGTAAATTTTAAGATGCCCTTCACTAACAAGCCTTGAAGAAGCAGTAAGGGGGCTTACTGAGACACTGTATGTTACAGAATTCTTAATAACTGAGGCAACATCCAAAATGTCTAGTCTGTCCTGTAGTCTTGGGCCAGAACCATACAAAAGCTGATTAATTAATTAGAATTAAGTCAAAGCAACCTCTCCCTCTACCCTAAGTTCCCCCTGCCAACAGACCAGAAAAAACCCCAATAAATAAAACTTGAAGGTTTAAATGCAATTAACACTCCTCTCCAGGTTAAAAGGATGTCAGGAAGCTACAGCACCACAGCAGTTAAATGTCACTGAAGATTTGACTGCCTTTGGTCTGGGATTTGCTCTCGCTTGAGAGCTGGTCAAACCAATCTTTCCAAAACACTGACTTCTGAACTTTTGCCAGAGGTGCCTCTCTCCAGTGACCAGGCAGACAACATGTTAAACCTGTCAGTTTAGAATAAGCAGAAAAGTGTGCACCCGCCGTGGGGAGGGCATTTAAAGGCACAGGGATTCCTTTGGTGGGTGAGATGGAGGGTTTGGGTACATACCAGGAGGGTTAAGAACATCTGGGAAGAGGAGTGGGACCCCACTACCAGCAGGCTTGATGCACATCCCACCAGGGTGGAGACAGCCACCATGCTTTTGAAATCTGTTCTTTCCAAAAGAGAGAACTCTGCTCCTGCAGGATGAGGCACAACCTGGTTTCAGGGAGATCTGAAAGATAAAGGAGAAGAAAGAATAAAATATAAGTTGCTACTGAAAGGAAACGAGAGACAAAACCTTGGAGGTTCCCACCCCTGGTTCCCATCCCTGGCTACCTCAGGCCATTTCTGACCTAATCCATATGTTCAGCCTTCCTGCTGATTTTGAGGACACTGCAACCACTGGTGGCACAGGCTGTGATCACATTACTGCAGGGCCCTCTTCAGTGTTTGATAAGAGATAAGCGTCCTATAAGGAAGGCCCCTGTACATACATCAGTAAATGTCCACCACGATCCTCTGAGGGCTGGTCAGAATAATTAGACTGCCTGGACTGGGAGGCTGAATGCCTGCTTCACTGGGACCCATGGTCTAGCCTTGCACAAACACCAGACACAGTGCTGAAGTGGCTCTGCTGCCATCAATCTGTGGTCCCTTCCCATCAACAGAGAGGAAGATGAACCACTCTCATCCTTTCAGGTCTCTCAGTATTTATATACACCACCAGTTACAATGGACACAGTCATCTCACCTGCAAGAGGCTACATGAGTCCAGAACAAATCTATGCCTGTATTTTTACCCTGGGGTATCAAATCAGCCAAGACATATCTCCAGCTCTTTCAATATTTATATACAACAGAGGGTAAGTGGTCTCAGTGCTGGCAAGGCACAGAAAACAAACATCTCTATTTTTCACCATACACAGACATGCCAATACCAGGATGAGGTCCCAATGCTGAATCAAGATTACTTAGGAGATACCCAACAGGTAGGTGATGTTGAACCCAAGTGAGATGGGATATGTCAGTATGCAGAGGAGAGAATTTGGAAGAGTTTGTGGTTAAAGCACACATTCACCATTGAGCTACTCTAATAAAAAATAGGAGAAGAAACCACAAATGCATTCAGCTCTCTCATAGCAGCAATTATCACTTCCAACCATCACCAGTTGGCTGGGAGACTGCATCCCATCCTGGCAGATACTGACCTGGCCTTAGTTTTTCACACCTTGGTCACTTGGCTGTATTACAGCAAACCGATATACCTGGGCATGAAGCCTGCAACACTTAGGAAACTCCAAATAGTACAAAATGTTACAGAAAACCTCTTCAGTGACACACACTGCCACGAATACATCACATCTATCCTCAACTGTCTACAATAGCTTCAGAATTTTAATTTGGAGACATGTTCAAGTTTTGGACCCTTTTTTTTTTCTGATGCTCCTTGGCCTGCTGCTAAGATAACTGTGCAAAGCTATTGGATCAAAACCATGGTACAGAAACATGGCTCTGTGGCATAGAAGATGTCTTTGCAATGGGATTAAAGCTTGTCTGTGTGGGAGACAACTTTTGCATGAGCACGGTACGAACTTACTTAATCATAGATGATTGTGTGTGCTGTAAACAGGAGCCATCCCCCTCTCTCAGCCAAGAACGCTGATAATTACTTGATGAATATGTAATATACAAATAAATAAATCAGAAAAAGCTTTGGAGGAAGCCACTGAGCTCTCCTCCAGTGCAGATTTTGGTTGCATTGTCTTGCTGGCATTTGTGGCTCAAGGCAGACCCTCCCCTCACTCGCAACATCTGCAAGCAAGCACATAAATGAGTTGCAAGCTGATGAGACAGCAAGATGAATTCAAAGAAGGTTCCTAAACAATCTGTTTTCTGCATCTCCTGTGTGCAACCAGAGCTGACAAGTCCATTTTTAGTTTCTTCACAAGTAGACCATTACAATTGGTTCAACCTGCTCATCTCACCAAATTCAGATCTTTCTCCTTCGAGATCTGAAGATTTTGAGCAAATATCAGACATTCTTCTGTGTAATGTCAGAAGAGCTATAAATGCTGGTGAGCCGTAGGTAAATCATAAAAAACTCCTGTGTTTACACTTGAATTCTTGATTTGTCTGAATAATGCCAGTAGAAAAGGAGAAGCCTTCATCTTAGATTTCCAACACCTGGATGACAAAAAGCACAGGTGAATACTTTTTCCTATGAAGTTTGGCCAACTCAGAAAGACAGCTCCCTTGGAGATTTCATGAAATGCAATTTTTCAAAGAAATTTCTTCCTCTGAATCTATAAATGTGTGTTTGGTCAGACTTTTGGCAACCAATTCAAGCTAGTTTTTGTCCCATGTAAGCCGTTTACGTCATGACCTAGAAACAACAACAGCTGTTAATTATTTATCAGCTGATGAACATTGGCCTGTTAATTGCAAAACATTATAAAATAGATTAGGCTGCACAGCTCAACATGTATGCAAGCAGGGTTTTTTTGCTCTGTTTTGTATGTTGCTTGATTAAGTAAGCCATTTTAGGTCTTTGCTTAGTTTACAGGGATAGCCTTCACTAATGATTTGATCTCAGTAACTCTGAAGGGCTCAAAATCTCTTGATAAGTTTACTAAAGCTTGGAAGATTTCTCAGCTTTCAAGCTTTTTCAGCCCCTATTGCAACTGTAATCTGTCATCAAGATGAGCTTTCTAGTATCATGTTTCAAACCAAAATTAGAGCTTCTTCAGAAGAGGAAGTGCCAGTGAGGTAGGAAAAGACCCCAAGGTTCAAGAGATTGTTCTCCAACCTTTTTCTTGCTAAGTCTTAGCCTTCACATAATATTCTTGGCAATCAATATTATTTGGTGGTGCATCAGAAAATCACCATAGATAGTGACTCCATGGTGTTATAGGTCCTACTGCTTTCTTTCTTGCTCTGTTGACAAGAAAACCATGACTCTGTACTAACGAAATAAAAGTGTCCAAATTTCCTAGCACTTCCCTTGTGCCAGTGAAATATTTTCATCCTATTTAATTGCTCCCATGTGCAACACAAACTCTCTCACAGACAAGTGGCTATAACAAGGCAAGGAGAAAGTATCCACAAAACATTTTTCTAGAGGCTGTGCAAGACTACCTGATGAAGAACCTCTGGAGAGGATTCCCATGCCATGCTCTGCCATGCAGGCATTTTCAGCATTGAAATAACCTGCTTCATTTTCCCAAGTTTATCTGTTTGCCATCACCAATCACTTTTTGTTCTTCTAACATCAACAGATTTGAGGGCTGACCAGAAGTATCATGTTCCTATGCTCTTACCTCTGATGCATGCCCTCCTTTGCTTTTTAAGAAATAAAGTAATTTTTCAGGGCCAACCCAGACATCCCAAGAGGCCAGAGCTCACTGACCAACACCCAGCATGGTGAATCTTAAACAGATGCACATTTGAGTAAGTTGATTTATTTAAATGGAGCCTCCCTGGTTCACACCAGCTGAGGAGAGCACTGTAGGAAGGGATCTGAGAGGATTTAGGAGCTGTCCCATCTGCAAATCCCTTTAAAGTTTGGTTCCCAGACCTCCATAGCAGACTGGCAGCATGTGCACACAGCTCAAAAAAAGTCCCAGAGGTGAGGAGACCCTTCCTTCATGACTTTGCCTTATTTGCTGGACTTGTTGTGCCAGTTACAATTCACTGCATATTCCAGCAGTCAAACAGCTGGAAAGGGCACAAGTCCACAGACTCTGACCAGCTTCCTGCAGTGCTCACTGTTGCACCTTCTCTCACTTCCACTGAATTTTGGTACAGCAAAGCTTTGGGCCAACAACCTCCAAAGAAAAACTCTCAACCATTTCAGAAAGCCATACCAAGTCATACCCATCCCCAAAGGATTTTCCCCAAAGGAAAGATTGGCTTTAAGAAACAGGGAAGGGTGGGAACAGTGTACTTGCTGCTTTTTACTCTAAATAGCATCAGAAAGCCCTCCAGTTCCTAAACATGTAGGAAATAAACTTTCAGTGCAGTTTGTGGGACCAGTAGTTTACACACTATAGCAATATGCACATTTAAACATCTGAAAATGAGGCAGTTCTGCACTGCACAGCCAGCCACATAGAAAATAAACAAAACTTGGAGAGAGCCTCTGTAAGGTTTCGGCTCCAGTTCAGATCAACAGTTTGAGTGTAGGATGAAGGTGTGACTGCAGGGTGGCTGGTGGTCCTCCAGCAGAGGCCCAGCCCTCTCACCACCAAGCAAGGTCAGCCTTGCCTGAATGAAGGTTGCTGGAAGGGAGCCATAATTCCCCAAATCATTTAAATGGTTAAATGGGCTACACATGTGGCACAGTGCTCCTGGACTGATGAATTGAGAGTGCTGTATTCTGTTTAAGTAATAAATGCTGGGGTTTTTTTGTTGTTTTTTTTTTTAACAGGGCTTGTACAGCCTGTAAAGTGTCTTCAACTACAGAAAATCCCCAACTGCTCTAAATCTGCAATCACCCTGACCACTGGGCTTTGGCCATCTAAACCAGAGCACAACTAGGGTGAAAATGAAAGCATATTTATAAAAATACACACCAAGTGAGAGACCCCTAAACTGTTTCCTAACAGCATCTGATCTAAGAGGGGGTTGAACTCCGATTTTCATAGGTACTGCTTAGACCTCTGAATGCTCCTCATGTTCTTAATCACGTCTGCTCCAGAGATGAGGCTATGAATAATTAACTATGCCTCCAACATTACAGTCATAGATTATGGTGGTGGTGACTTGTGGACTGCCATGCGCAGCATAAACCATTTAGGAAACTCTGTTATCCACTTTCCCTTTATATTTGTCTTGCAATCACTTACCACTTAAAAGGGTAAATCTTTCATAGCTTTAATTAAAGCATTTAAAATAATTTACACTGAAATTGTATGTGCTTGGGTCTGTCAAAATTGATGCTTTAATAACATGTCATCCCTTTTTTCAATTGCCCTGAAATCTGTTAAAATTACCACTAATCTAATTGGGAACAAAGTTGTCAAATGCATGCAGCTCTGACAGTTTGTCTTTCTGCAAACTGCCGACAGATTGCAAGTTACGCATGTGTTGAGCAGATGGGTAAGTTAAAAGGAACACAAAAAAAAGCAATTTATTAAATCACCTGGAACCAGCAGCTCCATTCCAAAAATAGTGAGAATGAAATATAGCAAGAGCTAGGAGAGTTGGCACTGGAATATGCCAGAAGGTACCAGTTACAAAACAAGATAAACATTTTGAGAAGCCTCAGCTGTGTTGCAGAATAATGAGGCGTTATTTAACCCGATATAGATTACCAGCAGAAATTAATTTAGGGTGCAGGGTTTTGTGAGAGTGTGTGAGCGTGTGTGTGTGTGAGTGAGTGTGTTGAGGTTTTTTTTAAGAATTTTTTTCTTTTTTTTTTTAAATCCCTGTGTTTTAACTCCTTCACGTCTGAACGACAAGTCACCCGTCTGCCTCCCTCAACCCCAGCCCTTCCCACAGAGGGATCCTGGCATCCCTTTGCATTCCCACTTTGCATCCCTGTGGCAGAGGGTGCCCTTTCCTTCAGCTTCCTCCTACATCATCCCTTCCATGGGCATCTCCCTCATATTTGAGAGTGGCCAAGGACATAGGTTCCTTGGACAATTTTATCACTGATGTCCTTGGGCCAGGCAGTCCCATACCTGCCCATAAATACCCTTTTTTGGAAGGAAATGTGAAAGGAGGCAGAGATGGCACCCTGCAGGGACAACCAGCCCATCTGCTCTAGCTCTGCACTTTTCAACCTTCCTTGGACCTCCAGCTCACTCTCCATGGGCCCTGCTGCTGCTTCTCTGCTCCCTGTCTCTCCTCCATGGCCCTCATCTCTCTGTCCTCCCCAGGCAGCAGGAACCAGAGATGAGCTCTACAGCCATCACGTGCATCCATCCTCCCCACACATGTCCATCTGCCCTGGGGACACCTACTTGGCTGTGTTTAGACAGTGCTCAGGAAAAACAGGCTTCACTCTTGGTTGCTCTGTAAGCACTGCTCTGTCCAGCAGCATTTATTATTAAAGAGCAAGACCAAGATTAAAAAAAAAACAGTGCAGAAGCACTGGATAAGCACTATTCACCTGCTGAGGCCACCATGGAGGACACTGGGCTGAAGATGCTCCTGTGCTTCACCTGGATCAGTGTCAGCTCAGAGGGAAGGGTAAAGGCAAGAGGTTTCACCAGTGCATGATTTGGGGTTTTTCTGAGGAGCCCTGAAGTGCCTGTTCTTTATACGTGCTTAGGGGTGTTGTGGGAGGGGAGCAACTGAGGTGCCTTGTGGCCCTTTGACCTCACACATAGCTTTGCCAAAAGATCTGCACCAAATCCTGCCCAAAGCAGCCAGACAGGCAAAAGAGAGGGAGGACAAAGAGGTCACCTTGAATCACTTTGAATCAATGGGATACTCCCCAGTCACACAGAAAAATAGATGAGTTCCACAAAGTATATTAGGAAAGAGACTCTCTCAGCAACTTTATGAACTAACTTTATAAGCCACAGAGCCAGTTTAAATGGCTTCAGCATTGTTTCAGCAAATGTAGATACACTGATTTAAACCAGCTGCCAATCTCTGGCCCATAACACAAGGAAATAGGTACCCCTTCCCAGTGAGCAGGGAGCCAGTGCCATTTCATACATGTGTGCAGGGAGGAGAAAAGATCACAAAAAGAATTGCAAAAGGGAGGTTACAAGCAGAATTGTTTCTCTTTTCTTTTTTTCTTTTTTTTTTTCCCCATAGAAAACTTGAGGAGGAAAGTCTAACTAATTTTCTACATTTTAAAGATGCCTTTATATACTGGTGTAAAGATATATGAGCTGCTCTCCTGCAAAAGTGATAGCATTCCTTGTGTACAATTCAGATTTATAAGTCTCAGTGAAAAAGAAAGATGAAAATCTCACCCTGAGTTACATTATCAGCATGCCATCAGACCAAGTATGATCCTTAATTCAAGATTAAAAGGATCTAACATAAACCAGCTAAGAAGCATGGTGAGCCTGATTCTGAAATTATCTCCACGTAGTTTAAATTGTGGCTAACCCCATGAAAGCCAGTGGAAAAAAAATAAAACTCAAAGCAGTGTGAAAACATTTCAGATATTTCAAGAGAGGTCGGGTCAACCCCTGCATTCCTGAGCTCCCACGAAGAGCAGGGATGGAGGCAGAAGGTGCTATCAAAAAACATTTATGCCTCCAAAAATCCAAAGTTTTTCTGATCCCTGCTTGGCTGCCCCTGTGCTGTTGGGCTGTAGCAACCAACACAGGCAAACCACAGCTCTCCTCTCACCTTGTCCTGAGGACTTTTCCCAAAGCTCCTTCCCTCTCCTTGCTTGGCAGGGGTGGATAGCACAGATGGTGGCCCACACTTTCCTTTTTCCTTTCACCACAATTTAAATCGACTTTTCACCCCTCACCATATCCAAGCGGGTCATCATTTTGAGTCTGTGATTTATTTAATGGTGGTTTTAACCCCACTTAGAAATAGGCTGCTTTCATGATTTATTGATTCCTTCTTCCCCTTGTTAATTTGACTCAGTTCTTAGGAAATTATTCATAGTTAATCATGGTAAGAATAAAATTAGTTATAGTGCCCACTTTGCTGGAAAGGGAACGTAAATAAATCGGAAAGAAAAACATGTTAAAAAAAACAAAAAAAAGCCACACAAAAAAACCCAACCAAAAACCCAAGAAAATGAAAAAAGCAAAAGCCAGAAGAATATATACATAAATGATGACAAACCAAAGGGGGCAGTAAATTAAGCCTCTCCACTGTTACTTCTTAGAGGAAGGCACAAATTTACATTCCACAGGAGCAGGGCTTTTACAGCAGTCTCTCATCTATTGAATTTGCCATATCTTCTGGGAAATGCACCATTTGGAAGATAAAATCTCCCACCACTCTACCACCACTGCCACCATTCAGAAGATTAAAAAACCCCGCCAACTCTGTTGTGTGCCTTTTGTGCCCACTAGAGGAATGTAAAACCATTATATTTAAGTATCATAATGGCCAACATATGCTTTTTCTTAGAAATGACACCACCATCTGGATTAAGTTCTCCTGATCATTTCAGACAATGTTACGATTATTATTTTTTTTTTCCCCTTCAGGAGAACAAACTGCCCAGAAAGCAGTAACAACCACAGACAGGATATTTTTGCTTTTCCTTTTCCACCACTGGCAACCTTGAAAAACATGGTAAACTCTTTCTATGTACTGAAATAATTTGATTTCACTTGCTAATTGATCACACAAGCCTACCTGGGTACACCACAATATTAAGCCTACAAGACTCCTCTTGCCTTTGGCCATACAACTTCACTAGGACAGTTAATAAAGTGTAATAGCTGTAATGATAAAATTACATCGTGTTACTGTTTGCAGCAGTTTCTTCCCTTTAACACTATTGGTCATTAAATATTACACTGACTGGAATGGGGAGAAAGAGATACAAGTTTAACCCTTTCACTGGCTGGAGGCTTCTCAACATGTTGGTGTGCAAAGGGGAGGTCTTCTCACCTGAGTGACTCCTTACCAGCCCCATGGCTACTGTCGTGGACATAGGAGACCTTCTGGGCCACCACATCCAACTGGCTGTAACTGGAAATGGGCACGCTGGGATAATTGATGTGCTCAATCTGACCATGCACAGGTGGCAGGGAGACGGCATACAGCAGCTTCTCGGGTTTGCTTGTGCCATCTGTTGCCACAGGAACATCTGTCGTCAAGGTCACCCTGTCACCCTCTGTTAAAGTTACAGGTTTGGCGAGTAGAACAATGTCACCTAAAATAAAAAAAAAAAAAAGAAATAAAAAAAATGAAATGAGTAAAAGGGGAAAGCAGTAGGAGAGAAATTTTAAAAGGAGAATATTCCTTATTACATCCCAACGAGAAGGAAAGAATAGGATAAAAATCAGCCCTCTAGGGGAAGGAGAAAAATTTTATCAAAATATCTTGGGAAAACATTTTTACTCTGTTTTATTGGTGGACAGAACATTTACAACAGAAAAAGCTGCAGAGCTATCTCATTTGTTTTCCAATATGCCCCATGGTGAGTCTCACTTCAAGGCCAATGCTAAGTGGAATTGCAATATTTTTATCTAATCCCAGCCTGGGCAAGTACATAAAGAAACACTTGCATTTGTCTGGCTGCATGATTTGTCCAAAATATTGAATCCAGCTTTGATTTTCCGTTTGGGGAGAGAGAATGACCCAGTTGTTTAGAAAGAACAATTATGTTAATAGATCCAAACCAGCCAACGGACAGAATGTGTTAATGAACTAAGCATTAAGCACAAACACTGTGTTTTAAGCCGATAGTGATGCTGTAGCCTCAGCAACAGAGGTTCTGGCTCCATTAGATTTATTTATGAAGCTCTATGGTGTTGCCCATGGGCCAGGGCAATTTTGATGTTCAGAAAGGAGTAGCCCCAGAAAACTCAGGCTGCTGGAAAACTGAACAACTGGTCTTCTCAGAAGAGAGGTAGTGATGATTTACCAAGTTGTAACCACTTCATTCTTTTCTATAAGAAACCTCCTGTTTTTTAAAGACATTTCTGACTCAGTGCAGCACAAGAGTTGACTGGTCAAAGGCAGAAGAAGAGACAAGTTTTTATCTGAGGATGCTGCAAAAGCAAAAGAATAATGTTAATCAGCTTCTGTTGCTGTCTGTCAGCCTGCTGTTGACAATATTCAATAATAGCATTTCTAGTCTGGACCCTGCAGGGGCTTTTTTTCTCTTTCTGGCCTTCTCATTATGTTGCCAACTGACTTTCAGAAACAACAGGTTCTGATTAAATGGAGAAGACTGCCAGCAACATCTGAGAATAGTGGTTGTCATTGCTTAGAGGTTTAAAAAATGTATTTCCACAACAAAATCTGCTCGAATTTCCATGTTTTCCACCCCATTTGAGAGCTTACCTGTGCCACTAGCCCTTTGGAAACCACTTTTCCACTGCAGCTGACGTTGCAAATGAAAGCCATAAATGAGACTAGAGGCATTCAAGAAGTGTTTCTTTATCTGAGGAAATTAGTCTGAGGATGTTGTAGGTATTCAAAATATAAAGTAAATTAGTTAGCTTGCCTTCATATAGAAAAAATGTCCATTGTGGCTGAGAAAGAAGGAAAAATGCCAGTCCCTTCCCCAGAGCAATGAAAAATAAGAAAACTCAACAGTTTTGGAGCATTTGGCATTGGACAAATCATGTGTTAGAATTGTTGAGTGCTCTTACTTTTTGAATCTCCTTCAAAGATGCAACCAATTTGTCTGAGATCTCACCAAACATGGACTCCTTTCCAGACTGTTTCCAAAAGTGAACTGAGATCAAGGAGGAGAGCAGAGAGAACACAGAAAGGCAAAGGATGGGACAACACTGCAAGAAAAAAGCAGGGACACAAGACAGCAGCCCACTGCAAACTTTGCTCAGGGGTTACAGAAGTTCACAATCCAGACCAAGCCAATTAAGTAGATACAGTTGGCTCACAGTAACTCATTTGCCTTACAAGAAATCAGAAACATAAGATAAAATAAGGAGGCAACAGTGAAACAGGCAAGTGTAGTTAATCCAGCTTCATTTTTGCCCTGTGTAACAACAGGACAGGTTTCCCATAGCAGCTTGGAATTCTTTTGGTACTCCCATTTTCAGATGCTCAGCAGGGGACAATGATGGTCACCCAGGTTGTCCCTTTTAGAAAAGCTTTCTGTTACCGTCTGCCTTTTCTGTTACCCTGCTGTGTTGCCCCACTAATGAAATCTGTAAACAGGAGTCTGCCAAAGTTAAAACACGGAGAGGCTTTCAAGAACTAGTGCCTGACCTTTGCTAACCCCATCAGATCTGCTGCAGAGAGATGCAATGATGGGAGATGGCCCCAAAGCCCATGACATGGAGACAATCCTCCTAATTACTCCTTCGAGCAGCAGGTTACCCACTCCCATTGCTTAATGCTGAGGGGAAAAAAAAGGGCTCCTTATGTCCCTAATTATGAGCACAAGGATGAAGCTTTCAAGCCCATACTTAAGCCACACTGATCTGACTACCCTGCTGAACTGGGGTGTCAACCATCAGCTGGCTTGGTTACCACAAAGCAGGTATGATTTAAAATAAGATGCTGAAAAAGTCTCTGGGTTTATAGTGATAACCAAAAGAATAAATAAATACACATCTGATCTCCTAGTTAGCCTGATTCACTGCTTTTATATTTTCTTCTTCTCAGCCTGACACCCGTCGTGGTCAGGGTACGCGCTGCTAAATGTACGCGACGTATGACAAGAAGACACGTATGTCTGAATTGTTCATCTAGCAGCAACATTTGGCCTTAATATATTCTTTTTTTTTTCCCTCTAGATTCTAGCTAAAAAAAGAAATGCACCCCATTTTCATATCTGAAGGAAAAAACAAAACAAAACAGACTGCAACTGCTAGGATGGGTGAAACCGCGTGACCGGCTGTCCCTCAGCACCTCGAGGGGTCGGCAGCATCCCCCGCATGCTCCTCGGGGCAGTGCCTGCTCCCTGCCTGGAGAAGCTGCTTGGGGTTTTGGATTCACTTGCTTAAATGTTGTGGGCTGGAAAGTTTGACTTGAAATATAACATTAGTGGGTTTGTGGTAAAAGCAGCAGAGAGGATGGGATGACAGGCGGGGCAGAGGGGACTGATTGAAAGCAGGTCTGGAGGAGGAAGATGGGAGGAGGAGAAAGAGGAAAACATGACTGAGTAAGTAAACTCAACGTTATTGCACATATTGAAAAAGCACACCCATATATAGAGCACCCACCTGTGCTGGCTTCTTTTTAACATTGTTTTGTTTAAATGTAAAACAAGAGATAGGCTTCCAAATGCATCTACCAAAACAAGGCACTGAGTGGCAAGTGCTACTCCCCCAGAGGTGGCCATAGAAGGAGGACTATGGGACAGATGTTCTCCAGGATGTTTAACCCACCACTGGGAAGTTCTAGGATCCTGCAGGAAGGGTGGTACAGCAGAGGATGGAGGTTTGAGAGCCCATCTAGACTTCAAGGTGGGAAGATTTTGTATTTATATCTGTATATACACAGAGAGAGAGAAAATAAAATGTAGTGGAGACCAAAGTTTCACCTCGTGTGGCCCGCTGAGGATCCTCATCATATTAATTTGACTCCTGCCCAGGATAGTCTTTAACTGGTAAATTACATCCCCAAGAAAAATAAAAAACAACAACATTACCCCTTGTAAGGGGCAGGAATGACCAGGGAGGTAAATGAAAAATTATGGGATATTATTGACTGTATAAGGCTGCATTAGGGAGGCTGGGAACCACTCCCTCTCTCCACACATCCACACACCTTCACACCATCCGGATTCCATACAGATTTTCCTAGTTTATTACTACATTTTTACTTGCTTGTACATATTATTGTCTCATTAACTGCAAAGCTTTCCAGGGCACTGAAATAGGAGGGAGCATTAAAATACCATGAAAAGTCCTGGAGCTCAATTAACACACACCAGGGGGCTCAAGAAGGGGGGGAAAGGTGGCAGGGTTGGGGGGGAGGGTGTTCAGCTCCAATTATAAATGGCAAACTTTTTTTTTTTTTTTTTTGTAATATCAGCTAATTAGACTTTGACAACTAATTAGCAGATTTTTAGCTTTGCAGAGAATCAAGTTAGCACTGAGAATGGAGGAGACAAGTAAACCAAACACACAAAATGCTCCTCTTGTACCACAGACAGGCTTATCCTTAAAAAAAAATCCACAGGGCCAGATCCTGCTCCAGGATTTATAGCCCCTTCAGCTGGCTGCCACACCAGTTACTCAAAGGTGTAAATTGAGCATAGGACTTGGCCTGCAAACTTAAGCTCACCATAACTCATGCAAACCTGCGGTGGAGAATCACACTCCAGCCTCCTCACAAGGTTACATTTTAACTCTTAATAACCTTTTTTTGCTATTTTTTTTCCCTATCGACCATGAAGTACCCAGATGATTATTTAGGATTAATGGATTATCAGAAGTGCCAGTTGGCACACTCTGAGTGAAGGGGGGGAGGGAGGGAGGGAAAAAAAGTGTAACAAATGCAGCTGTTTACTAATAAATAAAGCCTCAGCTGTAACAGAAATAAATTAGATGCATTTAATTGGTCGACTGCAAACCTCCTCTCTTTATTACAATGCTGCTTCTTGTTATTTTATGATGTCAGGGTAGATGGCAGACTGACAGAGTGTTTATGAATCACAGTTTGCAGATGGCACTCCTGGTTTTTCGGCAGTTATGAGCACAAGTAGCATGAGGACTCAATAGAGGGTTTTTGCCAGGGAGGACCCCCTGAGAATTAGCCGCCTTCATTTCTCTGGTGCCAATCTCCCCCTGACAGGAGCACTATTTCACAAAACCTACATTCAATAAATTACACCCGCCTGGCAAGAACTTGGAAATATTTAACACTCGGAGGACACCAGTGTCTCAATTTGATTTCTATTCATTTCCAGGCACTCCTTGGAACAGCCCTTGCTTGTGTGCATGCACATGTGTTTCCCCCCTTGCCTGCCCTGCTAAAAAAATAAAATAAAATAATGGTCTCTATAGCCAGGAATATCTCTCCCTGCCTTCAAAATGACTTCAGGTCTCCTGAGAACAGTTTACGGTCTCGTGCCCTGGTCCTCCTGAGTTGCCCTGCCTAATGACAGCTTTGTAATCCAGTTGGGAAATAATCTCACATGGCTGCACTCAGAGCTCGTGAGCTGTAAAACTTCAGGATTGAACTCCTTTGCCTGGTCACTTCAGTGAGCTACAAGCAAATGCAATGAGGGATGTGGTCATAATTGTCAACAGATTTGTAAATTTGTGCCATTAGTTATGCGCATAATGGATTGTATTCTAATGAGCTTGTTCATAAGAATGCCAGGAGGACTTGGTCCCTTTGGAGGAAATAAACTACAAACTTTGCCCATGCATTTTAAAACACATCAGTGCCACATAAAGGAGGGAGAAAAAAAAATGTTTCCTTTCAGTGCTCTGCAGTTTTCACTTAGCTGAACCTGATGCCATAACCCACGGCTCCTTTTCCTGCTGTAAACTCATTCCCTACCTTTGCTGGGGTTTTTCACAAATACATAGACACTTTCAGATGGGGACATGGTTTTTTTCCACCCATCAAGTAAAACTGGAAACTATCAGGACCCTTTGGGCTCAAGATACTGGTGTGGAAATACCAACAGCAGCCCTTGTTCTACCCTCATGACTGAAATTTATTCCAGGACACAACACTGTCAAAGCTGCCACAGCCCAAAAACCAGAGCACTCCCCCCCCCCTCCAAATCCATATAGAAACCCTGTGGTGCTCAGGGGGTCAGTCAGCAGGACCTGGCTCATGTGGAAGAACCATAAAACTAGTGATTATTAAATCAGGTTTTTATTGTATCTATTACTATTGAATGTATTTGTATTAAATCTAGTTACAGCACTAGATTTTTTTCTCCAAAGAATGAGGCTTCTCAGCTTGCTCTTTAGGGAAATCTACTGCTTTTCTTAGAAACAACCTGGATATTTTTATTGAATGCATGAGCTGAGTGAAGAAGCAGACAAGCCCATGGAAACCTACTGGCACCTTTGCCAAAATGATGTTCTCTGTGTGCCCAGCGGAGCCCTCTTTCCCTGCTCTCCCTCCTCTCTCTCTCTCTCTCTGATCCTGCTTTTCAGCCAACCACATATAAAAATCTTCGGCATGTGCCAAGTACTACAGATGGGTCCATTGTAGCACACCCTAATGTTCATAGCTGACACCCAGGTGTTACAGTTT
Source organism: Phaethornis superciliosus (assembly GCA_023637945.1). NCBI lineage: Eukaryota > Metazoa > Chordata > Aves > Apodiformes > Trochilidae > Phaethornis > Phaethornis superciliosus. Next base: position 27,371,455 of record JAJQWJ010000009.1, read on the forward strand.
GTACTTGCTTGCTAGCCAGACGGTGGCTTTATGCCAAGGGGAAGGCACAAAGCACTCAGATACCATGCAAAAAAACTATATAAGAAAGACTTTAAGAGACAGAAGAGCAGGTAAGAGGCTATGCAAAAGCAAGAGGAGAACAGTCCACTAGCAACCACCCTGCTCTGTCAACACCCATTCAGCCTCCCATCCTATCCCCATAAAACTCTGATTTATTATCAAATCACATCCAAGCATCTCCATTCCCCTGACCTTATCCCAAACTAGCCCGTCTTGTTTCAAACCTAGTGCTGATCTGCAAGTTATTTCAGGTCTGGCTAGCAATAAAGTGACTTATTTACAGGGTAGAGGCAGAGAGAGAACACACTGAAAATTCTGTATGTTCATCACCCCTGGGCTATGGGCACTGCCTGCATGGGGGCCAAGCATACAAGGAGCAGAACTCCTGAAATCACACCAACTCACTATATATGTGCATTTAAGTGGCCTTGAAAGCATTCAAGAGCCTTTCCTATTTCAGCAGCTGGAAAGGGTTAACACCAGTATCCTATTTTCTCTTCCATTTTCCCCTCCCAGGAGTCTACTCCCCTTCCAGCCTAATTTCCTTCAGTTTAATTAATTTTCAGTAATCACAAGTCTAGACACCACAAGCAGCAGCTTCACACCCCAGGTGACACGGCAACGTTCAGAGCGGATGGGCAAAAGGACACGAGCGTGGTTTCAGGCACCAGCCCCCCTGCACAGAGCCAGAGCTGCCCACGTCTCGCCTAAACCCTTCTTGGAAAGCAAATAATTTTTTGGAGAACAAATGCTTTTAAGGATTCAGGTGCAGGGAGCTTTGCGACCATCTGGCTGGCGGGGGCTTCCCAGCTGTCTGCAGCGGGTGCGTTAGGAGCAGCACGTACAAAAGCAGGGTCCAAGGCTTCGGAGATGTGCCAAACCTTCAGCACATGTGGAGAGCAACTGTGCAGCACCAGCTCACTCCAGAAATCCTTGGATTGGCAGCAAGTGGGCTATAAAACCATGCACTATCCACAGGCTGTGGCCCATGCAGGATTTCTGGAGTTTTGGCAACCCTTGCTAACATCATCTGAGGTGCTGGTCCTACACATCTGCTACGTGAACTCACACCTTGCTACTCTGGATAAATCCAGAAGTTCTCACTTATTAGGTAAAATTTCAGGAAAGTAAAAAAAAAAAAAAAAAAAGGGCAACAGCAGCTCTCATGGCTCTGAGCAAGTGGCCCTTTATTGACCATTTTTACCTGCCAGCCATAGTGAGGTAAAAAATATTATTAAGTATCAGAAAGGCAAGTTAGCAAATAGTAGTGATCTCTTGGAAGTACACAGAGAGGGAAAACTCGAGTTATACACCAGGAGAGCAAGACTGCAGTACCACAAGGAGAACATGAGCCTGGAGCTGAAGTTGGCAGAACATCACTTAGCACATTAAAAAGTGCAGCTTCTCCAACCTAGAATCACTGTAAACCCACCAGGCTGAACCACCTTCCAGGGCTGCTGCCGTACCTGTTGGGTTTTTGGATATATACACTTCCATGCATTATTATTGAGTATTTTGCATCCCAACACGAGCTGTCACTGATGGCTCTCATGCTATTCCCTGCCTGTCAGCACTGACAAGCTCCAGAAAAGCTCAGCAGTGTTTGAGGGACTTGAATATATTTGGGATGAATATGCCACAGCACATGAGAATCAATCTGGGATCCAAAGAGATCAGCCCCAGTAGCTGCTGCTTACACAGAGGCTCTGGATCAATTTTTAACCCCATAAAAAGCATGCATTTTAAAACACATAGAATTGTACCAACTGATAGCCAGCCAATTTTTGGTATAATCTCTCTGTCAGTCTAACTCCAGCACAGAAAGAAAAAGAATACTAATGAAGGCACTTGACAGAAAGGACAGTTAGTTCATGCATGCATTAGGGAACAGTTATGGTGTGTGAAAAAAAAACAAACAACCAAGCCTTCCTCTTCTTTGGTTACAGAACACCACTGCTAAAATATTTCCTCCTCACCTCACCCCAGGCTGAGGTTTAGTACTGGTATTTACTGAGCACTATCTGCAGGGCCCTCTCTTTCCACTCCATTTCAACATACTTCCACCTCCAGTGGCACCAAGCAAGATGAAAACCAACCAGCTCCTGCCTCCACTGTTTGCCTCTCCACACCAAGCTCAGTCCTTACTACAGATTATTGCTCAGGAATGTGTTTGCTCTATCAGGGAAGCAGTCTGCTCCCCCCCCCAGCCCTCACAGCTTGTATTTAACTACTACACACAACCTGCATATTCAGGTTGGTTGCACAAAGCCTCCCTTAGAGCATGGTTTCCTTCCTTTTCCATGATGAATGACCCCACAGATCTGTTGGTTTGGCTCTTACATTCCTATGGTGAGAAAGTAAATGTTTAGCATCCTGCTTGTGAAGTCTGAGAATAATACCATGGGCTTCACTGAGCTGGGAATCAGCAGCATCTAAGATACCACTGTATCATGATCCAGGGTGAGTAATGCCATCCTCACCCATCCCATAATATTTTCCCATTTCTGATCATTTTGTTGTATTTACCAAAACAAGACCACCTGACTCCTACAAGGTTTTGTGTGTGTGCTCCCAGCAGGTAAAGTAAAAGAAAATAAATTAAATCTATGGGACAGAGGACACTAAAGTTGATTTGGAAGTTACAACCTAGATTTCCTAATGCACTCAGGATACCTGAAAAAAAATGGAAGTTCCCACTTACAGTTTCCTTTCTCCCCTCTCCTGCTCTCAGCCCCCTCCCCTTCACTTCAGTAGATTATGTGAGACCCATTACTTTTTATAGCTCTGAACAAAAAACATAATCTTACTGTTTCTTACTAATATTAGGCAATGACATAATGCCATTTGCAGAGGTGTCATGCAAAGAGGCTGACTTTTACTGGCTTCTGATGGCAGGGCTCTCCACTTTATATTCTGTTTTATGTGAACCTCCTCAGAATTGATTGACCTCAAAGGATTTCTCAAGTTGCTTAATTATAGTAGGAAGAAGACAGCACAGTGGCTTAGCAAACCAATATAAAAGTCAGCTCAAGTGTGTCAGTACTGAAAGGGATGGTGGAGGGAGACATCTAGGAAGAGGTAGTTTCCAGGGCCTGAGCTCGAGAGGCAAAGCTTTTTCTGTGAGTTATTCCCTGTTAGGGGTGGGATGCTGTAGGGTAAATCCTAAGGATGACTTTCAGTTTGCCCTGGTGTCATGTAGATGTGTTCTGTTACCTCCAGGTGGGATAGGGGTAAGAGGCTATGGGCATCTCTGAAGCAATGGCAAGGAGAAACTGAGAAAAAAATCTTGCAGCTCAACCAGAGTCACCCAAATGCAGGATAACATTTTAAATAAAAACCTTTGTTTAGTCTTGCCCATTAAACTTATCAAGCCTATCAAAGTTGCTTATCTTATCAACGAAGTCAAGTCATGAACTAAACCATTTCCAGAGCAAGCCTGCTGCTGCAGGAGCTGGCTGAGGATTTCATTTGTCCCTAGGAAAACAGAGAAATAAAGGCCCTAAAGCCACCACTACCTTCAGCTGCAGACTTGGGCACATGGGGACAGTTCACTTGAGCTCACCTCCTGGAGTACCTTTGGTGTCTGCTTCTGTCCCAGCTCTGGAAATAGCTTTTCTCAGCTGCTTCAACTTCCAAACCTATGTTCCTGGGGAGAAAATAATAATAATAATTTTAAAAGAAATAAAAAAAGAAACAGGAAGGGAGACACTGGTAAAAAAACAAATCAGCAGCAGTTGCTACCTACTTAGTGAGAGGGAATTAATAATTTGAGCCAGACTTCCTCAAGCTCAGCATGTCTCCACATTGCACAGTGATTAGTCACTTCACAGACTCTCTTATCCAAACTTAAAGAATAAGTTATGTCCTGACACCTCCAGCATCACCTTTGCTCCTTAGGATGGAAGCTGAAGTGCCTGGGAACCAAAAGACTTTTCCAGGCTGATGCTGGAAAAGCAACAAAGACAGAGGCTGGAGAAAAATTAGCTAAGAATAGCAATTTAAAAAAAGGGTAAGTATAATTAAAATTATACTTTTACATATGGTTGAAGAAAGTGCATTGGCTTTTCTGCATGACCTGCAGGAGGAACAGGATTGATGTTTTGGTACAGCTCCCAGCACAAGGCAAGGGGCAGCAGCTTCTCCTGAGGCTCCTTTTTTCTTAGTTACTTCTAATTTTAAAGTGATGGAAGAGGGAGCTTAGATTGTTTAAAGATGTTATTTTGGTCTCTCTTACACCACTCGGTTCGGGGCCTGTGGTTGTGTCCAAAAGAGGCAGATCTGCCTGGAAAGACTGAATATGCTGCTTAGTATTTTCCCTGTTAGATTTTCACATCTTGGGGAAAACTGTGGTAGTGAGGGATCTGTACCTAAGCTTTTCTCATTCATGTGACCATCACTTACTCGGCATGACACCACAGGTCTCACTTCTCTTGGCAGACATACAGGGCTCATGCTTTCATATGGATGAAGTAGTTTTGAGCAATTTCTCCAATTTATTAAGCATGAACAGGCTCCTCTAAGCATTTAGCAGAGAGAATTTTTTAAAAACATTTCAACAAATCTGCTCCCGTGGGACTGAGGCAGAAAGTTTTGCTGCACACATGCATATGATTTTTTCTTACATTGGCCTCCAGCCTCGTGGGTTTTGATAAAACTATGAGTTGGATTCATGGCTCTGTGCAGGAGACGAGCACATTCCCAGCTCCAAGGCTTGGTGGAAAATGGTAAAATTGGCAAATTTCCTTCCCTTACAAAAGGGCTCAATTTGCTCCATGGGCTGGGAAAGCATAAATGAGATTTGAGGTATGAAGCTCACCTCCGACAGGCTAGAAAATAACATGGAAATTAAAAGATGAAATAAGGGGTGTCTCCATGGGGTTGCTCACACGAGGAAGAAGCAAACATACGGATCCAACAAAGCCAATTCACGTGGATGGAGACAGAAATAGCAGCAAGGACAGATCAGCAACAAGAGGGAAATAGCAAGAAATGGGGCAAATTAAGAGAAGACATGAAGAAGAAGAAACTAGACCAAGGAAACAGACAGAGAAGAGTGGGATGAAGAAGACACAGTAGCACACCTGAGCTTTGCAAGTACCTGGCTGAAGAGGGAAGGGGAAGGCTGGCAGCATTTCTCTCAAGCAAAGGTGCTTGATGGCTCTGCACCTGTGAGCTCCTAAGGAAAAGCTGGTAGGTAGCAGGGACACATGTCCATTTTATAACTTGCAGTTTACCACTTTTATGAATTTTTGCAAAACACACATGATGCTCTGGGAATGGAGCCAAAGCTGTTTCGAGCACTGATACCTCCCTGTGCACACCACAGGCTGCTGCTCCCCTCCAGAGAGGGGTAACTGCACTGGTTTTTCTGCTTTCCTCAGCAGAAAAGGATCCCAGGCATCCAGGCAGAGCAGAATAGCATTTCATAGGTGCACTCATTTATGTCTCAAAAAGAGAGCTTGTACTTATCTTTATAACTAAAAGTCCAGCAAGTATTTTGTGATCAAACAGGTACCCACAAAACCAGGATACAAACCCTGCTAGTGGAAAGAGCCAGACTTAGATACAAGTTTGTGCTTGATTCTCTGCTCTCTTTGAGACATGAGTTCTATTTTCCAAGCAACAAAAGTCCTCATGTTATGAGAATAGAAATTATTTTTAGCTCTATATTTTTCAGTCAAGCTAATGTCATTACCATCACCAGGCAGAGAGGGCACTGAAGTATTAACCTTGCTGATGCTTTTTTCCCCATGACCCATGGAAATCTTTTAAAAGGTCTACATAAGGCAAGAAGCAGAACTGGTGTTTTAGTCTTTGGTTTCTATACTTGATCTGGAATTTCTGGAAGGATTCAGGAGGTCCACAGGATTATTTTGGGACCAGCCTGGCATATTATCCTGCTTGGATTTTTTGGTTTTTGTTTATATATATATATATATATATATATTATGAATTATTAGGAGCAGAAACCCTAAGTTAAGCCAAAACACGTTATGGTCATGGAGTGAAACAACATTCCTAGCTCACAAAATGTCACCAGGACAGGTTTCCTCCTTGTGTTTTTCTCAGTCCAATAAACAAAAGCTCATACACCTGCATGTTCGTGGCAGACTTTAGACTTGCTGTGTCATTCAAAAAAAATATGGCATACTATTTTATGGGGAAAAGGTGTCAGAAGGACTATATTGCTCATTAACAGAGACAATGAATTAATACTACTCTCTGTGTAGCTCCCTCCCTCCTCTTTGTTCGAAGCCATATTCCCAGAGATGGCACTCTGTTTCTCTTGAAAGGAATGTAAGCATTAACACTACCTTCAACTGGTTTTAGACCTCAAATATTAAAAACAAAAACATACCATGTTCTTCCCAACAAGATTCACTGTTAAAAATAGATGAAAAGAAACGGAGAAAACATATCAAAGGGAGAAAGGAAGTGGGAGAGTCCTAGAGTGTGAAAAAGGAGCAACTCTGGCCTAACTGAAGACAATCAGAATTTTGCCACTAACTTAAATACAAACAAGCTTCTGCCCAGAGACCATAAACCAGCTATTTCTGCATGACTGGTTTGTGCTGTATGGTATTGTGTGGCTTGTCAGGGTCCTGCACCAGGCAGCAGCATGCACAGCCTTGCTATAAAACAGCTTTTAGGGATAACACAGGCAGTGAAAGGAAGATCTCCTGTGTGCTGTGGGTGGGCTTGAGGAGATGGGCTGATTCCCTTTTTTTTTAAAATCTTTGTAAGTCTTTATGCACTGAATGTCACTTAGATAGCTAACCTGGAAAGATGAGGGATTTCATCGTTGACTGGCATGATGTAGATGTAAAGTGTCCCTTGGACTGTGCGCTTGCCATCTGTCAACTGCACGGTAAAACCATCCTCTAGGCTTTCTGTGTCATCATGCATGTACAGCAGCATCAGTCCTACAGGAAAGAGGGGGAAATTAAAATGGAAACCCTGGATTCTCTAAAAACTTACAGCAATCTTATTTAAAAAAAAAACCAAACCAAAACAAAAAAACCAAACCCACTCCAGTTTGTTGGAGTTTAAGACATTAATTGTGAACTTTAAATCCTACAGATCTAGTGTCACAGAAAGCCCATCCTGCTTCCAAGGAAAAAAATCCTTGTTGCCACTGAGATGCTGATGCCCAGTCCTGCAGTGGGGACCTGCCTGGTGAGGTCCCCCATGCAAACCCATACAACTCACAGCACAACACCAGCACCCAAATTGAGTGCTGCCCCTCTGACAGTGTCCTCCCATTGCTGCTCTGTCCCACAGCCACACATTCCCAGGGAGAGGGTTTTAATATTTCTCTTCTGCGGTCTCTCACCTTGTAGCTCGGACCCCTCCCAAGGGGTTAAGTCTGTGTTTAGCAGTCCTTGGTAGATCTTTTATTCTTGCTGCGATTCCTGCAAATGGAAGAGCAGAAGCAGCACAGTGGGGCTCTGGAAGCCATTCCCTGGCTAACTCATGGAGCAGTGAGCCAAGCTCGGTACGCTTTGGAGCAGTCCCCATGGGAGGCTTCGATCTCCAGTGAGATACTGGCAATTTCCTCAGTAAATTTTGGAGGTGCTTGAAAGAGACTCGTACACAATGTATTCTTCAACATGTCTGCTTTGCAGGGTTAGAGCTCTCCCTGAATGCCGTGCTCCCTGGGCACAAACAGAGCCCTTGTCACCACGGCATCCAAGCGCTTCACACTCGGTCGGTGGCCCTGGCTTGCTAAAGCCTCGGTGCGGTAGGAAAACACAGGTGGGCAGAAGCCAAATTGCACATGTAACCTAGAAAGTCAGTGACCGCAGGAAAATTTGAAACAATCCTCCTGGAGATTGGTGCAGCTTCCCACCCACACACAGCTCTCGACCCATTTTGGGGCAAAGTAATGGGGAAACACAGGATCAAGCAGCAAATGGAAAGGGCTTAACCGGCACTGGAGTAGTCATAAGCTTGAATGCGTGCAGGTAAATACATCCTGAATGTGCTAAATTTCAGGTACTTGGAATGCACTGGGGGAAAAATAATATTTAGACTGTTTTTGAATTGCAAAGACTGCGTTACAGAAAAAACATTCTTCAAAACAATTAGCTTAATCCACTAAAAACCAGCCTAGGCAACTAAGGAGACACAGAAACATAATCTTAACCACTTTCTTGTTCTTCAAACATTTTTAAGGTGCCCCACAGAGTGCCTTAGATTTCTGAAGCCAGTAGATACCCACCAGTATAGGGGAGAAGTTTAAGCTCATTCCTCCCTTATTCCTGAAATGTTTGGGTTTTTTTCTTTTGTGATGTCTGTTACCTCCAAAGAGGTTAAGACAATATGGTTGCTCCTTGACCTGAGTGTTTTTTAGAAGGAGCAAGGAGTGATGGATTAGTCTTAACAGTTTTAGTGAAAATAAATTCTTCTTGGATCTGAGGGCACAGGGAAGGTTTTCTCCTAATGAATCAGTAACAGAGAAACAATTCCTATTCAATTAAGATTTTGCAAAATTGAAAAACACATCCTGTCCCACTCCTGCTGCCTGCCAGAGAGCAGCATGTGCAGAGGGTGTGCAAAAATGTCCTGCGTGCCACCCTGGGAGCACCCCACAGAGACATGGCATCCTCAGACACCTATACAGAGCTGACCCATGCAACTGCCAGCCTGAACACTTCCATCACCTCAGCAATGTGAGGTCCCTAGATTGGTCCACAACTAAATCCACCAGCCCCCAGTGGCATTTTTTTTGCTGTAAAATAAGTATTTATGAAAAAGTGTATTTACATGGCTGAAAAGATTAATTCAGCTTTTAAGTCTTTATAGGGAAGAGATCACAGTAATTGATGGCAAACTTTTCAGAGACTTCCAACACCTGCTTTATGTCTTGCTTCAAGCAGCTTGTACAGGCTCAAACATTAAACACTCAAGCAGGTTGTTACCTGTAGGAGGCAACCATGGGTGCTGAAAGGTCCCAGGACATCTTCAACACCTCCCAAAACAGTCAAGGGGTGGTGGCTCTTCTACAACTGCTCCCCATGGAGCCAGGGTGGGGGAAGGCCCCTTGCTTAGCAGGACTTTGCTGAACTCAGCCTGAGGGAACAACCCCTTGGCACGTTCTAAATTTCAACGGGGGCCTTTTTATATTTTAGAAAACCTCACAGGCTTTACACGAGCTCACGTCGCTTGTTTCTCTGCTCAAACCCAAACTGCTTGCAGGCTATGGGGGAGCCAAGCAGCCCCCGGCCCACCGCAGCTTCCCCAGCTCCCACAGCGCCTGGCACGGGTGCTGCACAGATGCCAAGCTGCAGAAGGGATTTTTTTTTTTTTTTAATATTTATATTTTGGTTTTTTAATTTTTTTTTTCTTCCCCCTTCCCCTGCTGCATCTGGTTCCTCAGAGGAATCCACAGGCAGTTGTGTTGGCAGACGCCTTGAGGAGGCTGCCCGCCTCCCGCTAGGCCGGGGTGTGAGGAGAGGAGAGGAGAGACTGCGTGAGGGGAAATCAGGCGAGGAAGGGAGGGCAAAAGGGGTTTGAGGGAAAGCGGGCATTGCCGGGGGCTGGTGCTATAGCCAGGCAGCAAGGCGCTGCTCCGGACTCCCCTTCTCTCCCTCCCGAGGTGAATCCTGGCTGGGGGCTGCAGTGACGGCGGCTCCCGGCAGAGGCCATCCGCAGCCCGCGCATCCCGCCGCGGCCTTCCCGCTCCCCTCAGCACCGCCCGAACCCCCCCGGCACAGCCCGGGCGGGCTGTACCGAACCCAAGCCTCCTGACGGGGGCCAGCAGCCCCGCTTCCCTCCTCCGTCATCGCCGGAGCCCCGATGGAGCGGAAAGCAGCTGAACAGGAGAAGGCAGAGGAGGAAAGACAAAGTGCCATTGCTCAGGGAGCGCCCGAGTTCAACTGAGGAAACAGCCGTGAAGCCGCGTGCCTGGCTGAAGCACCCGCTGAGCTCAGCAGCTCCTCCTCACAGCCTTCCCGCCACAGAGTCCCATTCCTGGCAGCCCATGAGGCGGGTAATGATCAAGTTTGGGCCCCTGACGACAAGAAGGACACTGAGGGGAAGGGTCTGGAGCACAACTTTGCCCAGGAGGAGCTGAAGGAACTGGGGGTGTTCAGTCTGGAGATGAGGAGGCTGGGGGGAAACCTTCTGGCTCTCCACAACTCTCTGAGAGGAGGTTGCAGCCAGGAGGGCTCGGTCTCATCTCAAAAGTAACAAGCGATAGAACAAGAGGAAACAGCCTCAAGTTGCTCAAGTTGTGCCAGGGGAGATTAATATTAGGTATTAGGAACAATTTCTTCCCCAAAATGGCTGTGTCAGGCACTGGTACAGGCTGCCCAGGGTAATGCTGGAGTTACCATCCCTGGAAGTGACATCTGCATGGCACTCGGGTACATGGTTTAGTAGTGGACTTGGCCATGCCAGCTAAAGGGTTGGATGTGATGATCTGTAGGTCTTTTCCAACCAAAATGATTCTGTAAGATACCAGCACAGCTGGTAGGATGGCCAGGTGTACAGATTCAGTGTGGTCAGTCCCATGACCCCTTCTGTTGAAAGGAAGAAGTCAGGGGAGAGGAAACACAATGAGGCCAATGATCCAAGATTTTGGGAAAGGTTAAGAACTTTTAAAACCAAAACAATGGGTATGTGGGAGACCTTTGGCCAAAAATATTTCCCAGCAGACCTTCTGCCTCCCTGAAAACCAAACTTTGAGAGAAAGTGAGTCCTTGTCTATTGTTTGCAAAAACTTGTATCTTGAGGGTAGATACACAGAGAGGAACTCATTCTGCCTCCAAGCTATGGTAGCAAAGATGCTGCATTTACAGGGGGGTCTGAGGAAAGGTTAAGGGGGAAGAGCAGATCCCATCTTTGCCAACATCCCTGCATATGCCTTTTCCCCACAGGTACAAGCCTGCATAATCTACAGGTGCTCCAGGATTTGCTTTCTCTTCCTTTACCAGGGCACTGCCACATATCATCGCTAATGAAACCTCCGTTTACATTAGATCGTCCTTTCCCACTCGTAGCATATGCTCACTGGAAAAAAAAAATTACTGCTTGTAGCCCCATTGCAGGATCTTTTTTTTTTTTTTTTTGCACTTCAGACTAGTTTATAATATACGATAGAGCGCCAACGCTTTCAGTGACATATAGCTTGTTCACTTGGATGTCATGAGATAGCAAACAAATGAATCTAAACAACACAGCGAGCTAGTTATATGGCTAATCTGGTGGGCTGCTTTGATTTCATAAATAAATTAGTTTAGTCTCTTGAACAGGGAGAGAAACATGAACCAGTGATCTCAACAGCACTGCTGCCCTTCATTACCAAGAGGGCCTTGCTCAATTAGGAATGCCATTTGTTTTGATTACAGGGTTTTATGTGAGTAGAACCAAATTTCACCCAAATACATTGATGGAGTAAGGGCTCATGTAAAGAATCACAGCCAGAGATGTTTTCCAGTTGAAATACTGGACACAGGTTATATGTTAGGGGGTGTAGGTAAGGTAGTGAGGGCTGGGGTGCAGAGCAACACCCCCCACGAGTGTCCTGTGTGCAGGCTGTATTAGCACTAATTACTGTTACCTTATGGCTGATGAGGTACCAGGCTCCAGTGTGAATTTTGACTGGGAACAAACCACAGGATTTTTTTTCACCCTTTCTGGATAGAAATAGCTCATTAAATATTTAATCTTTCAATCAAAGAGTCACTTTGAAAAAACAAAAGTTAATAATCATCCTTTTAACATGTGGTGGGCTCAGAGCAGCCATGCTCTTCACACACATTAGAACCAGAGTCCTGACATGAGCAGAAACTGTTCAAAATGATGCATGATGCACAAAAAAAAAAAAAAAAAAAAAAAAGAAAAAAAAGAAAAAGTAGTATGCTTGGATCAAAATAAATAAAAATTCCCCAAAACATGAAAAAAATAGTGTGTGAAGTAGTATTAAAGAAAAAGCATTTAAAATAAAGCATTTTAACTATTTCAGGAGTTATTTGAGATCACATTAAACTAAAAGTTTCAGAATATAGTTGAGCAGGATGGCAAATGAAATCTTTAGATTTCACAGAAACATTTTTGGGTTTGACTTAAGTTTGCCAGATCCTGACAGAAAATTTTCAGCCTGACTTTACAAAAACTTCTCCAAAGTTTCTACTGTTATTGCACAGCCTGTTTGCTCAATTGAAGAAGGATAAGCTAGTATTGTGCCCAGTACTTTGAAATTTCACTTTCCACATACCTTTCCTGAGCAAATTCACATGACTCTTCAACTTCTTTGCATCCAAGTTCTTTCTCCATGTATGGAGGCAGTTGTTCTCCTACCACCTGCCAGGAGGACAAATGAAGACTCCAGTGCAGAATCTTCACACAGGCTTTTCAAATAAACTGAAGCAGCACTGTGAGCTGGTTTTATGGTCCCACTCTCTGCAAAATTGAAATTACAACATGAAACTACTCTGTGCTTAGAGAAGTTAAAATTCTGGAGGAATTTTCCTACATGTTTCTTATGGAGCCAGGATGATAGGTGCCCTAGCAGCAGACCCATTCCAACTAGGTAAGCTGCTAATTTTCTTGGGTCATGATATTCCTATTTATGGAACCTATTTTAGCCCTTCTTAAAAAATTGCCTACAATTAATGCTGCTAAACCTGCTTGTTCAGTAGGAGGGCAAGCTGTGCCTTGAGAGTTTGGGAAAACTAGAGTCAACTGACAGAAGTATCATCTTACCTTGAACTTTAGGCAAAACACTCTTTTTCTAGTAGTTGAAAAATTCATTGGAAAAAGCTGATAGTGGCAGAGAGATGGTTGGACTTGTTAGCAGGGAAAAGTGTATTTTAAATCACTGTAGAGTTTTAATATCTATCAGGTAAGACTGTCAGACCACTGCATGAACATAAAATACAGAATTTCTCCTCATCATTGTTCTGTTGAGCCTATTAACCTGTATTTCAGCAAGGCATTTGTTCAAGTAAAACATCCAAACCTGCAAAGAAAGTTAAAAAAAATAAAATTCAAAATACACTGCATCTATTGCATCCCATACTACGTAATTTTGACAGATAAAAATGTGCCCTACTTGGCCCAATTAATGTATGGTGTGTTTTAAGGAACATGATGCCCCTGCTCACAGTTTTTCATGATCCTTCAAACACAACTGAAATGCAATTTAGTCTAAAATAGCCAAATTCTGGACTCAGCATCCAGGATATTGAGAGCATGATCCCACAGCACCAAAGTCATCTTATTTTATGGCACTGTCATCAGTATAAGCAGAAGTAGGCATTAATCTGTGTCACTCAAGTAATAATCAGGGCAGAGCTGTTCCAGTCTGTCAAAAAAAAAAAAAAAAATAAAAGGAATTTCCTGGGCATGTGGAGTACAATGCAATGGAAAAGGATGTAGCTGGGCTCTATACACTCCCTGGAATGGAGAGGGGATTGAGGATCCAGACCAGGTAAGCTGGGCAACTATCACTCAGCAAGATTCACAGAATACTTCGTTGAATTTTAAAAGAAGAGTCAGTAAAGTTTTATCATATAGACAGCTGCATGGAGAGATGAATTTCAAGTATCCTTTTCCTAGTGTCATCCTTACTGAAGTCAGGGTGCCCTGCCAACATATTTGCTCCAGTTAAATTAGAGCATGTTTGACATGCCAGTGGGAATGTGCTCCCAGAGTTTTGGCAATGATGACTCAAAGAGTTGGACAATTTAAAAATCATGCTCTTCAAAATCATGGACCACTTGTCTTCAAAATCATCCTATAAACAAAACCAGTATGGGTACAGAAGAGAAAAAAAGAGTCACATTTCTATTTGTTCCTAAGTAAATGGCAGTAGTGGCCACGGTGGCTGGGACAGAGGGGCATGCCAGAGTGGGAAGCTCTCTCTGTAGTAACAGAACAGGTACTCTGGCTTGAAGATTGTGAGTTTTACTTATCTCCTGCTCCAGCCTGAGTGGAGTCCCTATCTCCAGCCACTGTGGAATGCAAGGCATAAAGATCTCCATCAGGGAAACAACCATTTCTGGTGTGCAATAAATCACCTTGGAAAACAGTCTGAGTTTTGATTATAGTGAGATCAGCATTTGCTATTGCCCAAGACTAAACTATAGATTTTATACTTAAAATCCCCTTTCAAATCAATTCAAAGAAGAGTTGCAAGTTCCTGGGGCTCCTGGCCCCCTTCTTGGTCCACAACCCCCGTCCCAGTTGTCCCTGTGATAAATACAAATGAAGTATTACAGAAATAACATCAGGTTTAAAAATTCTCAGTCAAGACTCCTCACTATGTTGCAGCAAGGTTGAATCTGTGAGTGTTACAGATTTTATTTACCTCTTTTGCTGGTACCCTTTGTTGTGGCAAAGCACTCCCAACATCTTCCAAAAGCCAAGAGCTGGCGTTTCACAGGACACAGCTTGCTTGGGATACAAATACATGGCAGTTGTTGCCCTTTCTGTTTAGGCCTTAAGCCTTGAATCAACAGTAAGAATCCTGGACATGGGAAAATACAGTGCTGACAAATATGTAATTCAATTCACTAGCCTGACATTGTTTAAGCAATAACATTCTCCTCTGATCCATCTCTTTCAGAGCTCTGTCTTAATATTATGGCCTACTTGAAACACTTGAGCTCATGAATGGATTAAAGAGGATTTCATTTGTTTTATTTATTATTTTTACTGCTTTGCTTGGCTTTTTGCAAACAGAGGAGGCACAGTCCTCATTTAGAATTCACTGTAACATGAACATTCTTCCCTCCTCCTCTGCCGAGAGGAGATGGGGGAAAAAACCAACAACAAAAAGAGGAGATGGGGGAAAAAAACAACAACAAAAAGATCACAACTGCTTCCAAAGTACCAAAACTCTTGGGTCATTCATCATCAACGTCAAATGATTAACTAAAGCAGGTTTAGAGCACAATTCTTTCAAAACCTGTATAAGATGTACATTGAGTGCAACAGCAAGTTGCCAGATATTTTAAAATAAGAGAATGTTTTTTACCCAATTTTCATTCAAAATTATGTCAGAGAGTCAATATTGCCTATTTACCTTTTTAGCTTGTTTTCTGCTGAAGCCCAATCTTTGATTGTAAATAGCAAGTCCTCACCCTTTCCCATATGTGATCTCAGTATTGTGTCACCTCACTGTGGTAGTTGTGTATCCCTTGAAATGCATCAGTGATGCATTATATCAACAAAGACTCAAGCTTTCATTTATCTTCAAATACTTCACAATCCACTGCAGTATATTCTCAGTTGCAATTTTTGCTTTCAAGTTTGGCCACCATGTGTGTAGCATTAATTTCTCTGTTCACATGTAATTCATTCAGGGACTTACACCAGCTGAGAACCACATATGGAGGCCCAGATTTACAGAGCTTTTATTTTGTGCCATGGAAGCCTACAAGAAACAATTTTCTATTTGAATATTGAGTGTTTACAGAGGTCTTGTTGTTCACTAGAGACAGCGGATTATGAAATCATATTCTGCAACAATCCTATCCAAAAAAACCTGACTAACATTTATTAACTCCTCTTTGTTCAAGTGCTTGCTGGGTTCTTACATGGCAATTGAACATTGCTTCTCCTCTCTCAGGGTTTGTTGTTCTTTATTTTTATTTACTGCTCTTTATGCTGGTCCAGCTTCAGTCAGTTTCTGCTGTGTCTGCCTTTACAACTTAAAGTGACCAAGGCATGGCAGCAGAGACAGAGATGAGGAGTAGGACATGGGTCTCAAGCAGAACAACATGTGTGCTCTGAAGCTTAGCACAGCTTTGCTGCTGCTTTTTCTGGAACTGAAGATATGCACAGAAATGCTTTTTAATGAGAAGCAGTCAAGAAATTACGTGAGGGGTATTCACACCATACAACCAGGCAACTAATACTTGAGGGTGAGAATATGCTCTCCTTTCATCACATTTGAGTCAGCTCCAAGAGCAGATCTCCAAGACCTAATGTGGTGCTCACTTAGGCTTCTTTTGAGAAAATAATGACACATATTGAATGACTAATTTCCCACATAATTAATCCTTCAGCTCCTTATTTATCAAGATTAAAAGGATATCAAGATTAAAAGGGCAATGGAGCATTTTGATGGAAAGCAAGAAATCTGAAGTTATATGCTTACAATAACCTTTGGAGAGATACTTCAGGGTTAAGTCAACTTGAGCTGGAAACCTGGAGGATAAGCATCCCCAGCCTCCTACAGGGTTCTCCCCTATCCCCTGGGGTCACCCCCTCCTGACCACTGCCACAAGTATCAGAGCTGTGTGTTCATGGGGTCTGATGCTGGGGAGACCTGACAGTGTCCCTGATGGAGGACAAAGTGTAAATTGACTTTAATTAGGGATCACTCATGTGGCCTCTGCTGTATCAGTTTAAATCAAACATTAGCAACTGTCAATTTCTCCTTTCACCCAGGACCCAAATCCTGTAAACACAAGGACCATAACAAATCCCTGAAGCAGGCTTTAGCACACATCTATGGAAAACATACTACACTATAAATACTGTATACCATATGGCAGCAAGATTATCTAATTTTGCTTCAGAACAGTTGATAAAATGACCAATCAACTGATGTGCAGAATGAAATGCCAAGCCAGGGACTCAGCTAGCCTTAAAATGTCTCTGAGGTTTCATTGCACCCCATCACATCCCTAAAGATAAGCACACACCTATTTCACTGACACAAGCATGTGGATGCCATGGGACCCTGTTTAAGATTAGGTCTGCCAGCAAAGCCAAAACTTCTCTGCAGGGTTGTTAAAGATGAGAAAGATAGATCAGGAGGACAACAAGAGGAAAATTTTGGGGGCAGCTACCCCTCGTTCTTCAGCTTTTGCTAAGACCAGAGGTTCACCACAAAAGGCTCCTAAGCTTGATTGCAATACAAGCAACAGAAAAACTCCATAATGTACTCAACAGTAATACACCTTGACCCATTTTTTGTGTCACTAAAATTGCTTAAACTTTGTATAATCCACAGTCTTACTGTTCTGTTGTCCATAGCTGTGAAGGGTGTCTGCTCCAGCAGTGAGGTCTCAGCCCTCAGAAACAGAAAATCAGTGCTTTGAAGCTCAAGATGGAAATTACTGTTATATTCCTGATTGGAAGGAAAAGTATTTTATCGTTTGTCGAATTCATAGTGACAAAGACAAAGCACCAGGGAACTGCTGAAGGTTGTCTCTAATAGAAATCATAAAGGAATCTGCAATGGTACCAACACTCTTCCTTGGAGAGAACATGGTAGATATAACCTACCTGGAGGCACTGGAAGTGGAGT
Source organism: Phaethornis superciliosus (assembly GCA_023637945.1). Taxonomy (NCBI): domain Eukaryota; kingdom Metazoa; phylum Chordata; class Aves; order Apodiformes; family Trochilidae; genus Phaethornis; species Phaethornis superciliosus. Next base: position 27,388,781 of record JAJQWJ010000009.1, read on the forward strand.
GGATTTTGGGGTCATAAAAGAGATTCAGACCACATGGATTTTAAAAATTAGTCTGAATCTGAAATCAGTTTATTTCAAAGTTAAACACCAATGTCATGAGCTCTGATTTTGTGAGAGGCTTTGCCCCAGAAGTAGAGAGATCAATCAATCAATGCACCGATCCACTTCCCAGGAGAGTACTAGGAAATGGCTCTGCTGGCTCATTTAAAATTAGACAGGGTACAGCAGTTATGAATATACTGTGCAGAAAATTGTGCACTGAATGATAAACAAATAGGTTGCTATGATTTGATGCTATTTTAATAGCTGGTGATCAACCAAATGCATGCTGTTTGCTCTGGCCTGATTTGCCAAATGGATCCTCTCTCCTACCATCCAGGCAGCTGTAGATAACACCCCATGCAAGCACACACTATTACCACCTTAGACTCCAATAAAATATTTGTTAGAGAAATAGTAGTATATTGTAGTATAAATGCTCACTTATATCAGTTCCAGCATTCCTCTTCTCAGAGCCAGCTGAGGGATGAGCACTTCCTAGCAAGGCGTACTGAGGGGTTTGTCTCTGATGTGAAGTTAAGGTCCTTGGGGTCTTCTTCCTAGAAGCATTGAGATATTTCAAATGGATAAGTACTTAGAGGTCCCCCATCCACCAAAAAGACATCTACTGAGAAAAATAAAGAAAGATTAACATGACTCTAGCAAGTCTGGAGAAAAAAAAGCTTCTTTGCCTCCCTTATCAGGAACAGGTCATCTGATGAAGCCAAGAGCTTGCCATAGTCTCAAAACTGCTTGATTTTCTATGTGGTAGCTTTCAGCTTGAGGATTTCTAAGTGTTTGATGATTTTTATTACTGAATTACTTGTGACTCAAAGGCTAATGCACTACACTAATATTAAACCTGAAGCAGAACAGGAATCAAATAATTTCTTTGTTCCTTGTCCAGTCTGAAATAGGTTTATTTTGTGTCCACCACCAGTGTAGATAGAGATCCTTTCTCAGATACCCCCCTGCTAGGCACAGAGGTGATGGCCCCAAGATGTTCATCCTTGCTCTCTCACTGAAGATTGCCCCAAGGTAATGGTATGAGTTCTGTCTAAATCTTGTTTTATCCTCGTTACTTGGAATATTGCCTTTTTATTTTTTTTACCATGGGTTATTTTTATGAGAGAATGCTCTAGTTGGCACCTTGGCACCAACAGAAGTATGTCTCAGGTGTACAGGACCAATGCCTCGTTGTGTCCCCTCAGGGTGCATTAATTAGCACTACTGCACTGGCTCAGATTGCTGCCCAGTTCTAGCTGATGCCAGAGGTTAATCTGTCTCCTCTGACTGTGTCACCAATTTAAACTCTGACTATCTCCTCACATGCATAATGCACCTTAGTACTGCTCTTACTGGGTGATGGTTCTGAAACAAACTTCTGAGTGGTATCTCCAAGCTTTGCCTTTGCTCCAGCATTAGTTTGCTTTTACTTTACTATTTCTAACTAGTCATTTACTCTGTACCACACCTGAACAACAACAAGAAAAAAAACAAACAATATTAAAACTTGATGTAAAAATTCCCATTGCCTTGAAAAATTGACTAAAAAAGAGGAGGAAGGAAAAAAAAAAAAAAAAAAAAAAAAAAAGGATAGTTAAAATGTGGTCAAGGGTTGGACCTGATGATCTCTGAGGTCCCTTCCAACCCAGCCGATTCTATGATTCTATGAAATACTTTCTCACTCAGTAGTTTTAATGATCCCCACTTAAACTCCTAGAGGTCCTTTACAAATTTCTCAGACCCAGTGTTACAAAATGCTCTGCCCAGACATCTGGGGATCTTGTATATTTATATAAAAAATAGTGCAGGCCAAGATGCTTTGCTGAAATGCACAAACCGGCAAAGTAATTTTTGTGCTTCTCCTATGAAAGATGAAATGGGGACACAGGAGGTTTTAATGTCAGTGTTATCAGAAGACTCCACAAATTGTGGTTTCCTCCACCTTTTGAGACTGACTGTCAGAGGCACCAGGCAACACCACCTTCTTCTGCTCCTGTGACCAGACAATGCTTCCTTCTTCCCCAGCCGAGCACCATTCCTGGCTTATCGGAGAAATTTGCATTTCATTTCTCCGTTACTTGAGATAGCTGCGTTGTGTGGCTGCACAAAGAGGGGCTTTGTCTCCTAACCAGAGGCAGGCAAATAACTAGCTATTGAAATTTAAAAGGAAAGGAATAATGTGACAAAATGCCACGTTGCTGGAATGCTTCTGCTCACGAGCTTGCCTGCACAGATGGAGCAGAGCCTTGTCACCAGTGACCTTGTTCGCTCTTCCGCACCAGTTGCATTTTCTAAGTTCCTTACTCCTACTGCAGCTCTGGACCTCCCCTTCTCTGTGGTATTGCAACTTGCCAGCACACAGCTCTGAAAGGGAAGTCTTGAGCAAATAATTTAAAAGGAAAAAAGAAAAATCACCAAGGAAAATTGTATCATATTGATGTGCCAAATCAAGCTATCGCTGTGTTGTTGTAGCATGATTTTATCACTGGCAAATTTCAGGCTGCCTTATCATCACAGACAGGTTCTCCAGTACTACCAAACCACAACACTGAATCCCCTGGACCTATCCAGCAGCCATTCACAGTAGAATTATTTTTTTTTAAATGCAATTTCTGTAAGAACTTCGGATTAGATTATTCCATAATATCTGAATCATTAACTACAGCAAACATGAATCCTAATGACAAAGCAGATCATAAGACACACAGAATATTGGAGGTTACTGACATCTCCCAGAGCTTGGGGCAGAGCAGCTAAATGAGCTCTTGTGACCTGTACTGGCAGAAGAGACACAGTGGCATGAGCTAGCAAAGGTGTAAGACCACTGAGGAGCTCCTGATATATTTTCTGCTTATTATACTACCTCAGTGTTATCTGAGATAGCATTGGCAAGTACACTTGCCTTACGCCAATATGACACATTACTGCTTGCACTGAAAAATCCATTTGGTCCATTTCTACCTTTATTTATGCTTTGTCCCTTCTCTCTCATCCTGCTCAGTGTATGGCATCTGTGTTTGGCAATGACAGTAAGGCTAGATTACATTTCTACTTGTAGGGTCACAGCAGGGGAAGGGTGAGATGCCATCACAGAGGGGTTTGTGACAAGTCCTCATCTATGAATGTCTTGTGCAGAGGACAGGGGTGCAGCCCACGACCCCATCAGCACTGGCATGCTCCAGTGCAAGTCAAAACCACTGTGTGTAATCACCTGTGCTCCTCAGATCAGTCCCCAGGCTGCTCTACATCCCTCTGTGGACCCTCACCTCTGGCAGGTAGCAATGAATACAAATAGCTACAAATACCATGGACTTGAGCAGCAGGAGAGCATCTGCATGGGGAGCTCAGCCCCCCCTCTCCTGTAACCTGCTCAGTGAAGCAGAGAGACAAGATGTCACTCCAGGTCCCCAGTATTCCTCATTTATGCTCTAAGAGCTTTTTGAAAGACAGACTGAAAAGCATCAAACCAGGAGAATGGTTCTCAGACACTGAGCCCAGTCATAACCAGGTGAATTCCTTCAGCCTGCAGCAAAGAGCAGGGGATCACACAAATGGTAACTAACGTGCTGAAGTAGGTCAGCACTGTGTGTATTGCAGTGCAGGGGTATTTAATGACTTCAAATATTTTGAGAAGTAAACTGAAAACACTTAGTCAGATTAAGTGTTTTCTTTAAGCTGTCAGCATTGCAAGCATTGCCAAGATGAACAGGATAAATTGGATTAGATGCAGTCTATACGCTTCAGATCCTAATGGCAAAGAATGTAAAGTAGCACGCAGAGGCAAAGCAAATATTCTATATTGTCTGTAAAGCACCAGATCTGAGATTACTGATTAGCCAAATAGTTGGAAATATCATGACTCATCTCTGGAGAAGCAGAGTGTTGCTGCTGGCTCCCATGCAAGGCAGTTTGTGACAGTGAGACAGTCTCCATCTGCTAAATGATGGGGTTTACAACTGGGGAAACTGCATGAGTTTGATTCAATCCAGGGGAAGTCCTGCCACTAGAGTCTGGCCCAAAACAATGCTGGCCTAAACACAGGGTATAGGTTAAACGTGAAATTTAAATGGTATTATATAAAGTACCCATATGAGGTTTGGGCCACCGGTTATCAGTGGGCAGGGATGTAGCATTCAGATAATAAATGAGGAGAATCATATGAGGTGGTAAAAAAATGGATCAAGAGCTTCACCAAAACAGCAATGAGTCATTGTACATGGCTCCCTGTCAGAGTGAAGGTGCCTCCATGAGGATGATGCCCTAGGAAGGAAGAGAGAGCACTGGTCCAGAAATTGCTCTCAGCAGGAATACACAAACCAGTTCAAGAGGCAGAAACAGTTTGAAACCTGGCTGGAGGGATTCATTGGTGGTAGGAAGGATAATCAATCACATCTAGAGCTCTGAAGGAAACACCTAGAGGTCTGATGGCCACCTTCTGTCCCTTCCAGTTATCAACAGTCAGGACATAAAGCCCCTTTCACAGACTATACTGTAACTTTTAACTTTCTATCCTCCATTTGAGAGATCCTCTGACTTTCTTTCCTCTCCTGGATGGAAACCATCCTTTACTTGCTAGCCTGAATTCTCTTATGGTACTCTAAGGCTGTTTGGATTTGTGCCAATATCTCCTACTAGCCTAAATAGTCTAGGTTTTATTTGCTGCCCCCTGTTTATTCCCTCAAATACTTGGAGGTTACTCTATCTCCCCCCTCAGGCTTTGTTATACTGAATTCAAAAAGCCAAAATCTTAACTCTCCCTAATGATAGACCCTCCACCCTTAGATTTTCTCTGTGCTTGTTTTGGTTTGACTTTTTCATTCTTGATCTTGCATGTCCAGTTGATTCCTGCCCAGTGCAGCAGCTGATACTGAGCTCATGACTGATTCAAGATACAAGTCCTAAGCATCTCAGAGCTCTTCCAATTGCCTTGCTCACTCACCCCTTTTTGCCCTCATCCCTCAGCTCCTAAAACAAAACATGCAACTTTGGACAGTGTCTTAAAAATTAAAGTGAATGGCAAAATCAGGAATAAACCTCAAATAAGCCATTTACTTCAGCCACAAATATCAAACGAGTATATAAACCATCAACAAATCATGATAAGTAGCTAAAATACAGAAGTTGTCATCACCATGTCTGGACAGAATTTTGACAAGTCCTCAGATAAATCTTCTCCATCTCCTTTTCCACAGAAAGCTGATATTTTGAACAGAAATTCTCAAGTCAAAAGATATACATCAATTTTTAGTTCTAGCAAAAAAAGAAAAAACCCACAACAAACAAAAAAACACCAACCCTAAACTAGACATATAAAGCAGATGCTTTCACTACAGCTTTTTTACATAAAGAGCTATTATTTCAGTGTGAAGTTGGTTCAGAAATGTTCTGAATAGTTCTAAACAGTGGTAGTAAATACAGTTCCCAGTGGAGAGAGACTACAGGTGCATGTTAGCATCTGTTCATCTGACAGTGTACAAATCCTTTAAATATAATAAAAAGCTTCTGTTTAGTTGGAAAGTGCCACCAAGCATTAGCAAGGGATCAGCTTTAACATTTGGCTTTAAAAATGTACTGTATTAAAATAAGAAATACCAGTTATGTAAGGTAAGATGTTTGCATGTAGCATTCAATTGCTATATAAGTTGAGGAGGTCTCAATGCTGTACTGAAGTGACTTTTCTTCATGCCCCAAAATCAACTGAATCTTTCAGAATCAAAAAAACAAAACAAAAACCAAAACCCAAACAAAACCAAAACCAGAAAAAGAAACCAAGCAACCAAAAAACTCCAAGAAAACCAATGGGATTCTCATGGAATTTCTTTTAGGGGTTCCAAAAGGCAAAGACCCAACTGACACAAATGCTGGAGGCAGCTGATCTCAAGGAAGACATACATTATATAATATATATAATTAATATCTATCTTACCAGGAGCACTGTTCAGATGGGTAGCACGACACTGGGAGTGATTAGAAAGTCCAGTCTGCCTATGGGATGAGTAACTGCAGTGCTGGGAAAAAGAATGGAGCAGCAGGGACAGTTCCTTACTATCTCAGGAGGTGCTGTCATGGCAGGTGGAAAGAAAAAAACCCAACAACAAAACCAAAAACCAAACAAACTAAAAGAATGCCAAGGATGAGAGACCCAGGTTTTGAACTTAAAAGAAAGATTAAAATGTTGAGGTAGAGCTCTTCTCCATGCCAATGGCTTCAAGAATAAGTTTGTTAGTAAGTTTGTTTTCTGTACTACAGTTGAGTAGTGGCTGTGAGTAAAGAACTGAATGCTAACAGGTAAGGACAAGACATCTCCAAAATATCAAACAAATTGTTTCTTTTATCTCCCCTGCATAACAAATATATTTGGCAAGATGATTGTCTTTTAATGCTCTTTTCATGTCTCCAAGCACACATGAGAGGAGCAGGGAGAACCTGTGTTGTGTTCCCTTGTGTATTTGAGCACAGTTTCAAAGTAAAGTCAGGAAAGCTGCATGGCAAAGAAACTACACAGAAAAACACAACGTTTAAAAAATGGCTCCACTTAAGACAACAAGGATAAAAGGGCAACAGGAGTTAAAGGAATTTATTCCAGGTAATTCAGTGCAGAAACCAGAGGGGTGTAGGGAGCAGTCCTGCAAATCTAAATGATTGGAAATCTCTCCTAACGAGACTGTTTGGTATTTGTCTAGGATGCCCATGCAATAACTTACATTGTTCTGTTGTTGCACAGTTGGGCATGCAAACCCAACAAAGCCAAGGTGAATAAATGGGACTGACCCTCAGACAGCATTTCTGCAACACAAACTACTGAGCTGCAAGCCTTAAAGCAAAAAAAAAAAACAACCCAAAAAACTTATATTTTTTTCAAATTGTCACTAAATGCTGTAGTTTTGATAATGGAAAAAAAGAAACAGGAACAACATTTTTAAAAGGTAGCTTGAATTCAGACTGTCCTTTTTTAAATGTCTGCCAAAAGTTGCAACTGAAATTAAGACCATCTTCCATTAAACTTACTTTAATAAATCTAAAAATATAAAAGCAGTATATTTAGGCCAAACTTTCCTAGAAATTCCAGCTATTTAATAGGATAATATGACCCAAAATACTTGTCTTTGAAAGGATAAAAATCAACTTTAGACAACTATAACTGCTTCTGCAGCTGCAGGGCGAACATTTTCTTCATGTCAATTTATATTTAATTTTCTTCAGTTTAATAGCTGATTCATTCAAGTTCAGACACTGATGAGGAGTTGAGACACAGGAATGCTTGTTTTCTCTCTCCCAGAGGATGAGAGCAGACCAGCATTAAAGCATGATCCACTACTTCTGAATTCTCAAAGGACAAATGGTGACAAAACCATCAGACTGATTAACTCAGGGCATTCTTCCTTTGTCAATAATTTATCATGTTTTAAAATACAAGATATTTACCTTTATTTTGTGATACATCTAGCAAATTTCACATGGCTTGAGCTGGCAAATAAAATACCTTCAATAAAGCTAATGGTTTGTGATTTTGCTTGAATTACAATTTCCGTCCAAAAGCATTTTGTCATGAAACACAAATGAAAAAAATCACAGTAACTGGAAATATTAAGCAGCATATGCTAAGATGATGCCAGGCAAACAGGGACAGGTAGAAGTCCCAATGTCAGTGGAAAAACCACAGGGGTTCTGCAGCTTTCACAGGTCTCAGTGAACTAAATTACACTCCATTCCTCAACCCTCTTTGGCTGAGCTGGAGTTTAACCCTTTCAGAGCAATGTGAGATGATTTCTTAAAGGGGATTTGTTGCCACCCAGTATCATCTCTTTACAGACCTAGACAGCTTCTCAGTGTGTAGTAAGTTGCATTATTATGTGTATATGCAATTCATTACCTGCCTATTCCACACAAATAGCAAACATCCCATCCTGCTGGTGAACAGTGAGACTGAGCCTCTCCCAACCAACATAACTCCATTCTGCCAGTGCAGGAGGTGCTTTAAAACATATGACTTAAATAAAAACTAAGAAGTCCAACAATGTAGATAATTTTGGATTCAGTTCTCATAATAAGGGAGGGAGAAAGAGAATGAAGGTTCAAACACTGCCAGAAAGACAAAAAAAAATCTGTCCTACCAGTAAGCACAGTCTCCAGATTGCACCCAAGTGAGAAAACCAATCCAGCATGAGTCTCATCCTTTGTCTCAGCCCATGTGCTGGAGCCTGGGCAGCCGTGTACACCAGTTCTGTGCAGACACCTTCAGCATTCATTGCCCTGAGGTGCTCAGAGCTGATCCTGGCTTATCCATCCTCCAGACACCCATCCCTTCCTGCAATCATTGCTGCAGCTCTGGGGCTTGCTGCTCACCCCATAATCTGGACAGAGTAGGAAAGATAAAGGAGATATTATTTCTAAGTTTAAGTGAAACTGGAGCAAAAAAACCCCAAACCTATTTGTCTGCAGATGCCAGCAATACACTGCCCCTTCCCTATGACACCAATGTGGGAATCTGTTACAGATGGGTCCCCTTGACTGGTACCCTCAGAGAGACACCATATTTGGAGTCATTTCTCCTCACCTTTATGTGATCAGCAGGGGCAATCCATCACTCCCTGTTTGGATCTCTCTGCCATACAGGTGCCTGTCAAAGTCAACAGCACGCTAATTTTGCCTTATTAAGCATATTCACCTGTGGTTTCTAGTCATGCCTGATTCTCTTTCCAGTCACACTGAATTTCATTACCTGATCTTATTTTTTTTCCATCAGCCAAGATAAAGATACTGTACAACTGAGTGAGAGTCAACTTTCCAAACAGAATTTTTTGTTGTGTTTTTAGGGTCCACAGATAGCTAGAAAACAAAATAGTTCAGAAAAAGACCAAAGCATTTAGCCAAGGTATTTCATAGGACTTAAAATTAAGGAGTTGATTTGTTATGTGTTATTTACAAGCTTGATTAGTCTAAAGTCATCATGGCACACCATGGCTATGGGCTCCCACTGAAGAAAGGAAAGTTTGTTAGGAAATCAGTGGAGATGCAGCTTCACCAGATGCCTGAATCCACGGAAAAGAACATGAACACAAGAAGCATATTTAAAAGTCTAACATTTCTGTTTTCACCAAAAATCACACTTTATATTCCTGCTGTAAAACAGATGAAGATTTTCCCTGTGAAAATTGGAACTGGGCCCCGCAGCACTCCCTTTGTCCCCAGGTGGCACAGAGGAAAAACCACTTTCTGATCCTACAAATGAAACCTTAGTTATAAATAGCATTAATGAATCAGAGTCATGGTATGCAACCAGGCATCACTGATTACCCTGGTCATGTGTGGCATGCTCAGAGTAAAAACTCATGTGATATATCCAGTCTCCACATGCAACCTCTAGGACAAGGCAAATACAGAAGACCAGTAATATGACAGGGTTTATGGAAGTAGCTGCAGATATTTCCCCAAATGCAGAAAATTTTGCAAGATCTGCACTGAGAGGAAATAATAAAGAATGGCAAAAAGAAGCCAACCTTTCCCAAGTTTGCTTTGTTTTTTTTTTTTTTCTACAGGCTAACTCCCAGTCTTGCAAAGGCTCAAGGTTTACCCACGAGAAATGGGGCTTTCAAACTGCCTGTGTTATGCCCCAAATCCTGCAGCTGGTTTTTCCTGTTGGTGGGTTGAGCATCCCCCATGTTCAGAGGGGGTCTTGGTGTTCCTACAGACTACTCACCAGCGGAAACTCAGGCCATATGAATGGAGCTCCATCTGACAGCCTTATTAACACAAATAATTTTTATTCTGCATGCCTGGGTAAGCCATGGGCACATGCCTGCAACATCAAGGCTTTAGTCATTAATAACTTCAGCAATTGTTTCACCTAGAAGCCACACTCTGTCTACACAGAAATCTTTCCGGGAATCTGGTAAAAGATTGATGAAAATTAAACATCTACTTTGTGAAGCTGAAGTAACCAATATATGATTAATACTTTCCAATTATATTTCAGTACAGTACATTGCTGAGTTTGTTATTACCTGCACTCTTAACACTCCATCTGCAGTGTTAAATCCATCTGTTGCTGAAAATATGACTATATCTTCAAGGGTTTCTGAATCATCATGCTGGTACCTTTTAACATAATTATAATGAAGAGCAATATTCATTATCCAGCGGAAATTAGAAACCTATAAATATGAGGGGGGGGGAGCGAGGGAAGAACTGAGGTCCAGCATTGCCTGCTATCTCTATTGATCATGTTGGCTGCTCCCTCTTAAAATATTGCTCTGGACTCTGGATTTAGCACCAGTAACACTGGTTTCACTGGTGTTTCACCAATGCCTACCCTGAGGACTTGGGCCCTCAGCTTTATTCCATGAGACAGAGGTGGGCAAGAGAAGTGTCTTCATGATCAGCAATCCATATGAGGGTATGGAGACAGCAAAAGCCTAATGAGCATACACCAAAGTTTCTGGTGGGGTTGGACATCTCATCTTGGGAGGTCTTTACCTCTAGAAGGAGGAGTGGCTGTGCTGAACCAGGTCTCCTTACCACATGGGTTGCCACCCAGATGTGATGCCAAGACAAAAGCTCCAACCATTTCTTCCATTGTATTTGAAGTAGAGGATGCTGTTTCTAAACACTTGGTTAAATTGCAGAATCAATGCATCGTGTCTCTTTGGATATATCTTATATGTTGAAAAGAATTCTTGAATACAGCAACAGCTGGCTTAAATATGCCTGCAGGTAACAGAAGGGAAAGCTTATGCCACAGTCTTCCCTGATTTCTGCTCTCCTCCATCTCCTTCCTTCTGCTCTGTTAAGATTCCTCCCCACAGAATCAGAAGGCTGCTTTTTAAAACATTTTTTTCCAAAAAATATGAATTATGAGACACCATTACACAGTTATGGATAAGTTATGGATTTCCTTCCAAATCCTACAGCAAGGAATCTTATTTTGAAACTCTGGGTAATAAAAAGTGATGGAGATTTTAAAAGAAAGAACCCAAATTCAGCATGTTTTTCTAAAAGCCTGAAAATAAAGATGCTTCTGCCATGGCAAGTCTGTGCAGAACAATGAACCTGGGCAGAGGAGGTTTCTCAATTAGAGAAAACTTCCAGATCCTCATGGGAGCATGAAACAGGGTTTTACTTGGCTGCAGCCAGAGGGACCCTACCAGGTTCAGGCCACTCCACCACTGAACCTGCCTGCTCTTTGGGACTGGAAATGATTCTCTGATGCTAAGCAAGTTGTGCCTGAGCTTTTGGAATAGGAGGAACCTCTGCCAGGTTATGTCCCACAGATTTAAAAGCTTGAAATATATGTGAGCAGATCCAAAGGCTCTGCAAGTTCCTATTTTAGAGCTTAACAGGCCTCCCTGGAGTCTAACTGGCACAAAATAACCATTCCCAATCCTCTGATGAAAAGCTTGGACTTAAAAGGATGCAGAGTCCAACTTGCAAGACTAAAATTTGATGAAAGATCATTCAAACTACCAGGTGAGCCATAACATTTTTGACCTGCCACCATGAATCAAAGCAGGGAGTAGAAAACCACTTTAACAATCTATTTCTTCCCATCCTACTGCTGATAAAACACAGCTTATTCCAGTGAGTATTATTGTAATCGGGTAACGTGCTGTTCAGTTCATCTCTCTTGGCCTCCAACTTCAGGGGGAATGAAAAGCTTTCTTAATCTGCCTACCCCAGAACAGTTTTATGTCTCTGCATCCCTGTACTGCCCTCCTCTATCAGACAACAAGGGTGGCATGGGACCTCATAGGAAACCACAGATTATCCACAGAGCATAAGCTTTTGAAGGATGATATCTCTCAGAAGATGTCTTTGTTCTGCCATTTGGCTTGAAAGATGGACCTAAAAAAAAAAAAAAAACAAGAAGGAAAAGGCCACCTGCTTCTGTCCAAGGCTGTTGAGTCAAAAGTGAAGCTGCTGTGACTTGAACATTTCAAGATCACAAAAATGCTTTTCTCTTTGATGTCAGAAGCACGGGTTGAGTGGGGTGGGTTTTGAGGCTTACAGATTACTGGAAACAAGATTTCTCAGATATAAACCAACTCTACATGGTTAACAGCCAGAGGTGCACAGCTAAAGTGTGGCTCTGGGGAAGAACAAGACCAAACAAACAACTCACTGAAGATGAATTGCAGTACTTTCACAGAAGAGAAAATGGGCTCAGTTTTTAAATAGTCCTCCAAAAATGCAAAGCAATTAAGGTTACTGACCTCACTAAAGAAGGCTCAGTATTGCTTTCCTCTAACCAAGCTTTTATTGTTATTCTTTAGAATATAATTGGTGATCATTTTCTCCTTGAAGTCTGACACAAATCTTAAAAGTTACTTGAAAAAAAAAAAAAAAGAAACTAAAACAAATAAGCTTAGCTTTATTTCTCCTCATAAACCATTTGCTACTGAAAGCAATGAAGCCTCTTGAATGCCTCCAAGACTTTAATTGCCTATTATAACTTCCCAAATAATCCTCTCATATGGGTTGTATGTTCTGCACAAGTATACTCACTTTTTTTCCCACTGTCCTGGACAAACAGGTCTCAGGGCAGAGTTTAACCACTTAGCTGAAAAATACAGCCTGAAACATTATAGTCTTTACACAGCATACTTGAAACTCACTCCCCACAAATATTAATTTAATACTGGCATGAAGTTTGCTGATCCCTTTAACATACCTGAGATTTTAGTACTTGCTAAAACACTTAGCAAAGAATACATGCACACATACAAACCCCAGCTGGAATAATTTCAATAAATAATTCACGTTTGTATAGAAAATGCTTGCCTGGACACTTTTAAGGAATACAAACATCTTGATCAAGCTTTACGCTCTGACTTTAGTAGGGACCTACTTACCAAACAGTATGATGCAAGAACATTTCAAAACTATATGAAGTAGTCAGGCAATAAATGTGTGGAACAATCTGGCTACTTTATTATACAGCAAAAGAATTGGCAAACCTGAATTTTTCAAGCAATGTCATGAAAAGATCTCACTATGACAGAAAGCACTTCATACAGTGAACTTCTCTGCCAGATGTGTCAAAGTACTGGCAGGGAACAGAAAAAACCTCATCATGTACAGCTCACCATTTTCATTTTCTTGTGAATGATGTGAGATGTGAGGCTTGACCCCTTTGGCACAGAAACTGTAATTCTCCTGCTCTGCAGAGAGTCAGGAGTGAGAACAAAAGTCACTGCACTGGTGAACACTCACCCGGGAGCTTGTGCACATGTTCAAAATATATTTAGCTTGTCCATTATAAAAAAAGAATTGCTCACATTTCTGGAAAGCTCTGGCATCCACACAGGACAAACTTCAGTGATACACTAAAAAAAAAATTAATGATTTTGGCCTCCTTTTGAAAGAATCATAGAGAAGGTCTTGGATATCTGCATTTATGGGGAACCTTGTCCTCTGCAGTGAGGCTGCATGATATTCAACTCCCCCTTAAAACAGTCTGAAATGGCACTGAGAAGGTGATACCAGACTTCTGCCCATGCCTATATTACTACTTTTATATTCATTTGGTGTACTTTAGGGTAAAAAATTAGATTCCAGTAAGCATCGTTGGTTCTTATGCCTCTCCCACTGTCTACTTAGGAAAGCAGAGATTTATAAAAAATTGTAATAATGACTGCAAATTATGTCAGATGCTCTTTTCACTTACCTAAAATATGTCAGTTCAGAAGTTGGATTTGTTTGGTTTGGATAGTTAAGATGAATAAAATAGTTTCTCCACACTGTAAAAATCTGTAAAAGAGAAAAATGGATGTTAGATCTTTTCCCTATCACCTTCTAAAGTAAGCTTCAGCTTGATGGTGTCATATGTATGCCAGAAATGTATAAGAGAAACAAAGTATTAAAATCAGATGGAAGTTAATTGTCTGATGATTTGCTGTCTGGAAAATGGAGGTGATGCCTTGTGATGGTGAAAGTTTTACAAGTGGTGTAGTTCCAGGCTAGCTCTGGATGTAACACATCAAGTGTCAAAGATAGCTAAAAAATGTGGAGATCCAGCATGTGGTATCTGACCACTGACTGGTCCCACTCTGCAAAAATAGAATTTTTATGGGTGTGCTGAGAGTTGAGCTGGTAACAGCAGAGTCTTGACATTTCTATTAATTTTCTATATTTAAGTGTTCAAAAAACCACACACACAAAAAAATGGAACCAGCATACTTTGATTTAGAAAAATCAATTGGTTTTCTTCAGTTTACTCTTACCTGTTTTAAAAGTGCTGAAAATCCAGAGCAACTCTGTTGATTTTAAAGAAGTCATTAATGTAAAACAGCAATTGGACATAAGAAGCATCATGTTATTTGCATTACTAATGCGTGGCTTCAGTTCCTCTGATTCCTGTGCCATTTCCTGCTATGAAATATCATCTGCATGGCTTTCGAATCTTTTGAATGTTATGTAATATTAAAAACAAAACACATTCTCCCCCCCTATTTATTTGGGCATTGAAGATTAGGAGGTTCTTGACTCTAAGATAAAATGAACTCAGAGTCCTGGAATATCTCCTCTCCCAGATGATGGTAAACAAAGCTGTAGGAGAGATCCTTTTGCAAGCACAAGGACACAGGGATATCTTAAAAATACACCACTGATCACTGTAGGTAGTAATTTGATGTTTTTCTTTCTTTTAGTCCTCTTAATTCCTGCCCAAGGAATTATCAGCATCATACCACGGGGGCAATAGCTGTGATGCATTGTTAACTGGTGTAGACAACGTACTCCCACACTCCCAGATGCTACAGTCACTCCACTGTAGAGCAGCACCATCTGCAATGGATTCCTTGATAACCTCTCCAGCATGTGTTGGTTTGGTTATTTTGGAGAGAGCAGAATCATCATAAATCAAAACCCGAAAACATCAACAGAGGTGTTTCAGAAAGAACCATCTCCCCTTCTGCAAGCTTGAAGATGACCCTGCTCACCAGGCACAGTGAAGTTGTGAGATGGTGATGGGAAACCAGTGCCTAGTGCTTTGCCTTTCATCAAACATTTTTAAAACAGCCTTGGTTGTGTTACTGTCATGATGCTGGTAACAGACAATTGCATCCTTGATGTTTTTGAACTCTGCACTCCAAGCTTTTGCCTCCTGTTATGTAAATTCGAGAGGAAAGTTACCATGTGCTCTCTCTATCAACATAAATTACCAATAACATTTTCACATTTAAGAAGATGAGACACACGTCTTCTGTTCCCTGTGTAAAGCCTGGATCCACTTAAAACCAACAGGAGCCATTTCATTCACTTCAGTGAACTTCAGATCATGTTCCAAAGAAGTGACATGATTATTTTTTCACCCTGAGATATGCATGGGGCTGTTCCCAGTAGCCAGCCTGAAATCTGCCTACTGTCACTGTAGAAATTGAAAAACAAAAATCTTTTGTTTTTCCAAGGAACTGCTATTTTTTCTAGAACACAGGCAAAAGACTCAAACATTGTTTATGAAAATTGCAAGGGTATGTTTTACAAGAGAACCCGTGCATATATTTTGTAGGAATTGCATTGCTTCCCATAGTTTAATTCACATCTCCTACAATGTACCCCACACTCTGACCCATCCCTGTTGGGGACCTTCCATCACCAAGAGCTGGGCAGCAATCAGGTTATCATTATCACCTACAAACCAGGATACAACCACCCTGCAAAGCCCATCCCTATCATAAACATATGACAATTGAAGACTGATCAAAAGACTGACCTGCTCTTCAGAATAAGACTGAACTAATCCTCAGAATCCTTCAGCAGCTCAGTTTATTCTTCAGCAGCTGTAAGGTTTGCTAGTAGAGCAAACCACTGTACATCTCATTTGTAGCAAGGTAATTCCACTGGCAGAATCAGTGCCAAAGCAGGAACATGTCCAAGGTATATTTTTAAAAACAGTCACCAGACTTCAGAATCACAACTCCACTGCCCCAAAGGTACCTGCACAAACATTAATTTCCACTCCAAAGCACCATAGGCTCACACACTGAAGCAAGATCATTTATCACCCTTCACATCCATGCCCCACCCAAGCTTCGGAATGTTGGTCCTCACGATTCTTTTTGAAAAATGGACTGCAAGAGGAGAACTGTTTGTGGACACATTATCAATTGCTTGAAACTCAGCCCAGCAAAACAAGCAAAACAAACACTCCCCAAAAGAGTAATGCAGCATTTGCTGACTGGCAAGCTTGCTTTGGATGTTGTGAAGCAGCCCTGACTACAGCCAGCCAGGCTCCATTACTTCACAGCCCCATCTCCCAGCATGAGACACATGGGGTAGCAGGTAGCAGTTCTCATATACAAATCCTGCTGAGTCAAAGATGTAGAGGCCTGCATGCAGTTCTCCAAACGGGTGAATGATCCCTGCAGTGGGGTGTTAGCAATGTGCAACATTAATTTGTTCTTTGGCATTTCTGCACCTTCAGCATCTTGAACCATGGCTGTAAGCACACAAGGATGGACTGATCACCTGCTGAGAGGAACACAGACATGAATGCAGCTTTACTTTGTATTTCTAATAGTTTCTTTTATCATGACATAAGTCCAAATGTTTTCTGTTTACAAATAAGGAAGCTCAGTGAATCTTCTGCATCAGTATTAGCAGAAGCATGTGCATTCCCAAAGGGAAGTGTGTGCATATGTGTGGGTGTGTACAGCTAGACATCAAGCAACTTCTAGATGTATCAACAAGTTACTGGGATAATGCCATAGAATTAACAGTTAAACACAACAATTATCTACTAAGCTTTGCCTCAGACAGTCAATCTTGTCCCAGTTGATGCTGCTGGCAAAATTCCCATTCAAAGGAGCAGGATTCTCTGTTAACCTCTTGAACAACTGCACAAAGAAGGCCAGCATAGATGCACAGAGCTGCCCAATCAATGGTTTTTATGTAAAAATTCTCAGCCAGCATTTTTCAGGGGGGGACATCCACAGTGATGTACATGAGACAAGCAAATCCCCCTCCCATAATATTTTAAAGTCTTCATTTTGACTGAGATTAGATTTGAGCACTGCCAATTTCTTGAATCAGTGCTGTACATTACTGAAGACAGAATTAACATCCCCTTAGGAAACCTACAAGTGGTAAAAGGTTCTGATCTTGACTTTCACAGTTGGTCTTCCTGCTACAGTTTTCTCTCATATCTTCAGGCTGTATGTACCCTTAGAAATAGCTGGTTTTAAATTATTCTTATATAACTATTTGGATGGCTGGTGAAAGACTCTTCCAGAGGAAAATTTTGTACTTCTTTCATGACCTAAAAAACTTTCTCACATCAGTTTTGCCCTAAGAACTTACCACTGTTCTGTAAAGAAACCTGCAAGATGCAAAACAAAACTAGGGAAAATACAAACTAAGATAATCCCTTATTAAAATCTAGGCAATTTTTCTATAGCAAATGGTTATAAATTCAAAAATAAGCTTATCCCAACACACTTTTGTTGTTTTCAAATTAGTCACCCTTCCTCCTTCTTGTGTTTTTCAGATATTCAGGCATATTCTCCTACTCCTCTGCTAGTATTTGACCTCAACCAGTAAGCAGTGTCTCCAAAGACACATTCCAAAGAGGCAGACTATCCTAAGCTCAGCACCGCAGTAAACAAAGGTTGAGATGGCTTCTATCTGCTCTGTCAGATGTGCCAAGGACTTCCAGAGGCATCTGTCCAATGTGAGTAAGACTTGACTCCAACTTCCTGATTTGTACGTGAGGAACAAGTATTTCTGTGATAGTTTCCAGTTCAGTAAACCTGAAAGCAGAGGATTTATTACATACAAGATGAAGAAGCTTCTCCTTTGATCATTTATACAGTGGTCTATGAATGAGCACATTCAGACCCCAGCTTCAGCATACTTTGAAATATTCATGGATGCAGCCAAGAACAATACACTGAATGTTCTTGAGAGGCCAGATCTTCTGATGAGGTACCTCACGAGGCAACTTTGTTGATTTCAGTTGGAAAAACAACAATTTACACAAACCAAGAATTTAATATTTTTGCACATTGAGCTCTTCTTTGTAAACAGTACTGCACTACACATGTGTGAGCCAGATAAACATTTAATATAAATCTTGGGAGGGTTTAAGAGTTCTACACAGTCTTGCAGGCTTTCAGTTGTAGAGCAGAGGTGAGTAGCAACTAACCATCATAAATAGCACACACACTTGGAAAACTTCTTTAACCTCTGTGTTGTATTTCTGAAGAGCTTGCTCAAGACCTCTGCATATTTTCTTCTGTGGTACTGGAATGGATACTTACACCCCAGGCTTGAGTAGGGCTGGATATATCCAGTGAGGCTTGAAACATCAAAAAAGGCTGTCAGAATATTTCTTTCTCTAGGAAATCAAATGGACAGCTCAGTGGTGCTGCTTCACCTCACTGGGGATTATTGTTCAAGTGCTGTCTAAGGTGCAGTTCTAGAGTGCTCTTTTCATGATAGTTTCCACAAATAAGAGCTGAGATTTTTTTCAGAAGGACACAAAAATTGAGGTAGAGGACAGCTCCCAGCAGAGCCTTTGAACACCCTAAGTGACAATAACAGCAAGGACAATAACATCACCTACTCAATATTAAACACAAAAACAGGCACTTCCTTTAAAAAAAAAAAAAAAAAGATTTTTCACTGAACCAATATAACTTACCAGGCTTAGAACATGATTTCCCTTGCCACAACTGAGATCCCACCTGAAAGTCCTCAGCCTCACACTGTCTTCTTCCAAAACCAGTCAGCCACTGTCAGTATAATTAACTTTGCCAGACAAAAAGTGGCAATCAAACTTTTGTTAAGATAAATGGAACAAGTTGATAAAGGGAAAAAAAAAATCATTATTTTACCAACCAAATCCTACAGCATTGACTCAGGAGCCACCTGACATTTTGGTTATGTGACTACTGTAGGTTTAAGATCATACTGAAACAATGCCAATATGTTAAGCTTTAAAACAATAACTTCCATGTTACAACTTTGTTCAGTCATTTATGTAAAATTTAAGAGAGGAATTAAAGAGGAAAAAAAATCCCTTTATACAAGTTAATCTATTAATGACTGGAACATTAATGTTATTGGGTACAAGAAACCCTGTGCAACCATGGAAACCATCACATAGGATCCATTCAGCCTCCAAATCTGAGAGGTGGCCTATGGTTGCTATGAGAGGATATAGCACACACCCCTCAGCAGTTCTATTAGAAAATGATATTTAGGTTCTATTGTGTATGTGTTTATGCTTCAGCCCAGCATAAAGATATTTATGGAATGGAGGTTAAGGAGAGGTTTTTGAAAACTTAAAGCATACCTTGCAGATCAGTCTAGAAAATCAGATGCAGTTTCACAACAGTTTAGGCTTCTGTGACAATTTAACTGATGTCTTCCCTTTTTCTGAAAAGGATAAAAAAAGATATAATGGATTCAACTTGGAGAAGTTAGTGATTAATTTGTATTCCAGGAGCATATAAGTGTCTTTTTCAAGCTCATCCTCAGCCCAGACTGCCTGTAGACTCACTACAAGAATCAGTGATAAATAGTTTACTGATATTCTGCATTTTTATAAAAAATTCTTTTACATGGTAAAATTTGAAGGAAAATATAAATTTACATCTTCTGCAACCTGATACACTCAGAACTAGAACTATAATGTAATCTATATTCTTTTCCAGTTACAAAAACAATTGTACAAGGAACAATTACCTTGCAAATTAAAACATCTCAATAGACTATAATACAGCCTGAAAATCAAACAGGTTTTCTGAGAGGTTTATGAACTCTCACAATTCAGGAGAAGTCATCTGCTAGCAGTGTGGGTTGGGAAAAAAACCTTCCCAATGAAAAAAAAATGGAGCTTACCTAAACCAACATTTGCACTTTGGCTTAAAATGCCTCACTATAAAATGCTTTATTAAGTCTTCAAAGCAGGTGATGATCCCTCCATCGGCTCCTCATGAATCTGCTGGGGCTGAGCTCTCCAGACAACAGCTCTCCCTACACTGATTTCCTATGGCCAAGGGACTGCCCTCTACAACCTGGCAGGGCAGAGGATCACACTCTTGACATAAGGATGAATCCCAGAGCTAAAGCTTTTGTTTTTAACAGCTTCCTGTTCATTTAAAACTGTTCCTACCTTGCAGGAACTGCTGCCTTTGGGAACACTGAACTGTAGTTTGGTTTCTGTAATGTACACCATCTGTCCTCTCTTCCTGCTGATGCCTCTATTCCTCAAGACAAGTTTTGCTGCTTCTACATATTCAAGATGCCCCAGAAATATGAGAATTCAGTCTTTTGAGCATGGGTGCCTCCTTTAATGTGGTTGAAGCGTTCAGTGGATGACAGGCTAATGTAGCAGTGTTCATTTCTGGGAATTAACACTCAAGAGCAGCCTTTCTGCTTAAGAAAGGCTTGATATTACTTCCAGCTTCACCACTATCAGAAGGAGCTTTGCTTCATATTTTATTTTAAAGCCTATAATAAAAGAGACCCAGTTTCTTCCAAGCTGTCACCTGTGCATCTTGCTTCATGTCACTGAGTGGCCCGGTGGCCACGGTTGAGCAGCTTGCAGGTGTTGCAGGGTGTTAGACCAGTGTAGGTCAGTAGTTCATCTGACAATTGTTCAACAGATGGAGATGGCTCCCCTGCAGACAGGCTCAGGTCACTCAGCATGGAGAGGAACAGTCTACAGAGAAACAACACAACAAAATCAGAGAAGCTGTAATGTGTTTACCTGAAGACCTTCAATACCATACATGCAGCACCAAAAATGCTTCCTCAGTTGTGGCAGTAACCAGAAATCACAGAACCTCATAAATTAGTCACTTCCTTAGTAGATAGTAGAGCATCCTTCTTAACTCACTTTTTTTTAGTAGTGGAGTTTACGAGATCCACGCTCCATGCTCCAAGGACAGTGTCTTCCTCTGTGCAGGACTCATCTTGCAAGAGACCAAAGTGATGTAAATTGCTTTTGCAGATAAAGCCTGATTCACTAAGAGTGTGAGGAAAGTGTCCTCTAAAATTATTTCGTTCTTCCTTTTCCCCATGTGATTTTTCCAAGTGTGACTCTGATGCCCTCAATCTACTCATGCATCACATTTTGTTCTTCTTGAGTGATGTAATAGGTGCTTAAATGCTTTCATAAAAGCATGTTTGGAAAAGTTTGCATGAGAAGTACCAGGTAAATGCTCAGCTTCTGATTCATGAATGGTAACAAAGGCCTCAGTCTGGGCACTTGCTTTCTACCCAAATCATGTCACACAAAACTTGCAGCTTTCAAAAACTGCATTTATCTACATTGCAGCTACACATATTTTCACCAAAATGATACCACTACTAGAAAAAAAACCAAAAAAAACCAAAAAAAAAAAAACGAAATAGGAGAGAAGATCCCAAGATCCCATGCTTAGTGACTTTACAAGCTTAGCACTTCCATATTAGTGTTTAAGCAATATGGGATCCTTCTTGGCTTTCTAATTTACCTGCTAAAAATTTCAAACTTTCTCAGAACAGCAAGTAAATCTCCATTCTGCATCTGATCTACTGAAGTCAAAGTCACTTTTCCCTATTAGATACCAATTCAAGGATGATTTCTTCTGCTTCCAGCATCAGGCTCCTTGGTCTAACTGGGATTTGACCGTGCTTTTACATTTTTATGTCTGAATTTCAACATTCTTGGAAATCACACATGCTCCAAACTTCAAACCAACATGTAGGTTTGGCAAATGCTATATCTGGCCTAGGATCAGAGAGCCCAAACTCTTACACCTACTGTGTCCTCTGCATATCTATAGGCCATCAGAGCTACATGAGTAATATGGAATATTAGTCACAGAATTTAGGCCAACACAATCTTGGCTTATAGAGCATTTTAAAATATGATATATTTACATGTGATAGATTGATGTAATATGTAAAACACATTAGCTCTTACTGTATTTAATAAATGCTGAAAGCTAGCAGTATCAAGATAGATTTATGATGTCCATCATCCTTTATTTTACTGGTGATAATCAAAAAAGACTGCTTCATTTAGATCATTTAACTGGCTTCTTTGTTCATTTTGCAGTTAATGTATATTTTAGTATATTTTTTCTTACTTTTCACAGAATTGTAAAGGTGCGGACACACACACGAACACAAAGTTGCCTCACTGCTTATTTCATCTTTTTGGCAACATGTTGGTATATCTCTATTCTGGAGAACATTTCACAGCTCAGTGATGGAAAATAGTTTGCACTTCATTTGTGCATGTACTAATTTTAGATTAAACAGGACCACATAAATCCTGCTGAAAAATGATGCAATTAAGTTGGACCTATTTGTAAAAGGGACAACATGTGGCTATAATTAAAATGGCTAAGCATTTGGTAACATGTTGACTTATTAGTGCTCTAAGAGGATTTTGTACAACATGCTGACTAAGTCTTTACAGGAATAAATCTTAATATTCCCCCCCAAAGCCATTAAAAACAATCCTCTTGCATTTCTTCAGCCTCCATGGTGATTTGCTTTCCCAAAATGGGCACTTCTGTTCTAAGTGTAGCACTAAGGATGCTCTATGCCTGCAGTTATGGTGTGAAGTACTGTAGTTACTCAACTGTCTCTATTTCTGAGCAAAACTACTGTCCAAGGGTGAGTGGCATATGCACCACACCAAAGCTCTCAAGTATATCTATGTTTCAAGTGACCAATAACCTTTAAGGATTTACAGTGTTCATAGTTCAGTATGACATTGGAGTTTGGGAGCATTTAGATTGCTCTGCACATTTCTAAACCCTTGGCAGCCCTGCAAGACTTATCACTGCCTTCACCAAAGTAAGATATGATAATGGCTACCACCACACAACACATTCCCATCTCCCTATCCATGACCACAAAAACCATATCCACAGTGACCCTGTGATGCTGAGTAGGAGCACAAGCTAAGTTTAAGATTAGTGAAATCTCATTTGTTCACTCTGAGGACAGTCAGACAACTGGAATGGTCTCCCAGGGGAAGTGGTGGATTACCCCACTTTAGAAAGTTTTAATGAGAGATTGGGTGCTGAGATTTCATACAAACAATAAGTAGAATTCTGTCTGCCACATCTGAGAAGGATGTCATTTATTGTTAATCTTTCTCCAATTTTTTTAAAGGATGCTGTGAATGATAATCTGGAAGAATGCCAGTCACCAGTGGGGCATTTAAAGGTAAGAAAAAGCCCTAAATATAATTAAATGTAATTTTTTTTTCTGGCTTTCAATCTCCAATCCTGATTTGCTGTGTTGTTCTCCAACACAACAGGAAAAGCTCATTTTCAAAGTCGCATACCTTCCGCTGAACTAGATCACAAAATCCCTCTCATCTCCAAAGGGCTCATTTCCTTCAGAATTAAGACACTGAGTCAGTTGTTTCTTCAGTTGCAGTGACCTTTCTTCCCCTGCTAGCTGGGGGGCTTGTTTTTTCACAGGAGAATATGTAATATAAATATAATCAGCCCTTTCACATCATGTAGCTCTTCACTCGAGCAGAAGCTTCCTTACTTTGAGATTTTTTTTCTTGATATGCTCCCAACTAAAGTAAGATCAATCTATGGGAAGGAAAAAAAAATACAAAAGGACCTTAAATGTTAATATACATTCAAATACCACAAGAAGTGCACCTGTGTCTTGTGATTTCAAAATTAATACAAGAGGAGGTATGTGATGTCTTATGCTAATTAACACAGCCCTCTCAGATTCCCCTTTCCCCTCATGCACAGGAAAAACCTTACACAGACCAAAAGACAAAATAGCCACAGGACTCCCTTGTTGAGCAAAGCACTTGCAGGAGGCAAAGGGGCAAAGTTCTGCCTCAGTAAATTTAAACACCTGAATGCCCGGAGCATGCAGGTGTGGAAGAAATGTTGCTGAAGTGATGCAAACCTTGAAAAATGCCACCACAGTTTGCTTGAAAATTCAAAATCCTCATTAGTCCTGTGAATAATTTATCAGCCATCCCACAAGGAGGGAAAGGGACACTTTTCTTGTCTACTTGACTGGCAATGAGGTCAGTTACCAGCAAAAAGAGGAGAGAGGAGCAAAAAGTTTCTGAAAAATGGAAATTTACTCCCCAAGTCTGATCAGTTCTTGCCAGAACTTTTACAGAGATATCATAAAGAGACCAGTCATGGAGGCACAGGGTATTCCTTCCAAAGGAGGGAAAGGACTGCTCAAAGGAGTCAATACATTTTCAAAAATCACATTGACTTTAATCCACCTCTTATTTGGTTTAAATGGCAGGCACGGTGTGGGCAGAATTAAAGAAAAAAACCTTAAAGAATCCCGTATTAGTAGTTAAACATCCTCTAAAATGGATTTTAAATTAACTTGAGGAAGTCTTAAAGTACTGTAAGGAATAAATGTTGCTTTTAATCTTTCAAAGCACAAACTGTAGCATTACTGTTATCTTCTCCTGCCAAGTGTAAGAAGCGTCCCCGTCTTCAGGCACCCAGTGGTGTTTCTTGGAAGGGCAATGAAAGAGTGGATGGCAAAAGCCTGCCAAAAGGAAAATCTAAGCCATACCTGCAAGCTGCAGTACAGTTTTAGGAATCCCTTCAGACTTTTCCTTTTCATGTGTTTGAAACTGAAACTTTTTATAAATGTTGGTGTGGCACCTTAAAAGTAATTTTTAATTCTTAAGCCCAAACAACTTGGATGGAAGGGAGAGAGGAAGGAAGGGGAAGAAAAGATAGGGTTAAAAAAGCCACAAACAAAAAACCCAAATAAACCAAACAAAAAAACAAAACAAAAAACAAAAATAAACTTAAAAAAAAACAACCAAACAAAAAAACCCCAACCCAAGAAAAGGAAAGCAGCAGCATTAAAAGCAATTTGATTGTCCCAAAGCAGTCTACTCAGGGGAAAAGAGCCCTAAAATGCAGGAAATCTGTCTAACCCTCTAACTATTCCCACTCAAACTGCCCCATAGTCACAGATGTTACTGATTCAGTTAGATAGCAATTCCAAGCTCCCAAAGCAGATTCCAAGTGAGAAAATCGGAAAAGTCCTTGGTTGCTATTAGATACGCATTCTGGAGTAAAAAGAAGTAAAGGCAGGGAAGAATTTGTGGCCTGGATTAGAGATTCCACAGTAATTAAAGAGCAATGACAAATGGCATCTGTGCTGACCTATGGAATGGGTTTAGGAGCTCAGGCTGCAGTGAAAATTTCTAGGGAAATGTATCAGAGGTTTTTTTTTTGGTGCTGTGATTTACAGATATGTTTAAGAGGAATGAAACACATATAGGTCTCTGAAAATGTAACAATAGCCTACAGAGATTAGATAAAAAAATGGGGAATTTAGCAGGACAAGCTAAAAGCATTGTAAATGGTGTATTTAACTGTGCAATTAAATCCCATGGCAAGGTAATAATTCATTGTTAAAAAGCTGGAGGAAAGTTATCACTTCCTAAGAGATCAAGTAGGACATATCCCTCAGATGTGCCCAGCAGCTTTCAAACATTAACAACTTACCTAGCAATGTGGGAACAAAAAAAAGGCATCACCTACAACCTGTAAAGATAGCTAAAAATCAGGCCTGCCACAAAGGAGTAAATGGGTTGATGATGCACCAGGTAATGCAAAGCCTTCCTGTGCTGGCCATCTGAAACAGTTCCCCCAGGAAAGCAGGTGGACAAGGAGAAGCTGCTGCTGAACAGGTTGGAATTGCTGGTGAGCAAAGCATCCAAGCCCTGAGCCCTACCCTGCTGGATTGCAGGAGGTTTGTGCTCATGCTGAAGATGCAGAGGTCAATGGGGTATGACCCCATCCTTCCTGCTGCTCCTGGCTCTGCTTCCCTCCCATCCCTGCCAGGTGAATTCCTGAATTTCCTCCCCTCCCTGGTCTCAGGCTGCTATCTACTCATGCAAAGACAAGAACACCAAAGAAGAGCATCCTCTGTACCAGCCCTTGGAGAATCCTACCCATGCCTCAAGGGCAAAAGCTCTGCTTCAGTACACGTCCCCAAGTATAAAACCTTTTGAAAAACTGATGTGCAATAAGAGTTAAGAGAAAATGTTGCCAGAATAACCAGTTGGGGTCCTGCTCAGCCACAGTGGGATGGCACAAAGTGGCTCATCCCTTGGGGTGAGCAAGCAGAGTATAGGACCAGGCTGTGCTGGAACCCCATGGCTGAAGGAGGAGGGCAGTGCTGAGTCTTTCCTAACTATTGAGGAGGGAATCAACATTTAGCCATGTGCAAGGAAAATGTGGTTTTATGAGCACAGAGCTTGAAACTGGCTGTGATTTTTGGCCCTTTTTGCAAAAAAATAAACAAGCTGGTTTGAGTCATGAGTTGGGCAATGTAAATTCAAGAAACAACTCGATTAGTATTATATCAATTTAATAACTTGTTAATAACTATTGGGTGACCTGTCAGAAATTAGTAAGCACTGCTCCAGCAGATGGGTTGAGATGTACAGGGTGATTTACATAACAGATCATGCAATGGCTCCATCTTCTCTACTTTTCATTTATTCATGTGGAGAGCCAGGCAGAAGACAGAAAAAGTAATTAATATATTTGGCTTAGAAAATGTTTTGATATTAGGGTATATTTTATTAATACAAACCTGTCCAACTCCAGGAGCTGGATGAATAATGGGCATAAAATGCTTCACTTACTGGAGATATAGCATGAAATTTATTGCACCAATCTTCTGACAGATACCTTTTAAGCCAGTTTTAGCAAGGTGGATACACCGAACAAAATAAAGGACAAAGAATGAGAAGGAAAGTAAATAGTGCCTGACTACTTGCTCCCGTAAAAAGGTCAGACTGTTACTGGAAAGCAAAATTCTCATCTAGAGAATGATCCCTGGCTGGGGACAAGATCAGCCACACAGATGAGACAAGAGACAGAGCACTGTTGGCTGGGAGTTCCCTCATGGCAGCAGTGATTTACAGGTATCGGGGACAGCCTGAGGCACCAATTCCACACAGACCTGTGCAGACATCAGCAGGGAGAGCTGGCTCTGCCTTCTGCCTTTCCAACCAGGTAATTTTTTCCTCTGTCACAAATAGACTCAGAATACAAAATGGGGGAATAAATAGGAGGAAACTGACACCTTTAGTGGTTATGTATTACCTATTTACTAGCAGGGAATGGCTGAAACGCAGCCTACGCTAAAGAAATACTCAGCTAACTCCTAAATTAGAAAGAGTTTCAACTTTTGCTATTGAGATTCAGAAATCTCAACCTTGTATCAGTCAGTCTGGCAACCAGATGAGCCTCTCTGCTGCTCCTGAGGAAATCACTGTGTCAGATGAGAATGTTATGAAAGTGCAGCAACAGCTTATGGCAGGCTTGGCCATGCCTGGGCATCTTGACTGCCTGCATCATATAGTTGGGGTTTGTGTACCCAGTATATAAAAGCCACAGTTATTCTAGAATAATACTGGTGAACAAGCAAAGTGATCACCTGACAACTTCAAACTCATAGGAATACCAAAAATCCAGACATCTTTGAATACCTCCAGGTGGGCTTGCAGCTGGTGGCCCTGCTCAGAAACCTTTTGGCTTTTCTTTGCAACCTGATAAAAGGGATGGTGAGGTGCATCAAGTCCCAGCTACATCCCCTTTGCTCTAACTCCCTTGTGACTTTCCCTGCCCAAAACTGGCTTTCTTCAAGAAAATCTTTTTCAAGGCCCCAGGCTGTTTTACTGGGCTGTCACTATACCCTAAGTTCCATGAACAGAAAGCATGGAAGATCTCACTTTATCTAAACCAGAGCACAGGGGAGTGTGGCAAACAACAAGCAGGACAAGAGGCAGACTGTGAAACCAAAGCAAATAAAATAAGCTCACATAGCTGCATAATTGAGCTGGTCCCTGTTTCCAAATCTTATCAAGGCTCTACTTTCAGATGTGATTACTGTAAACTATAGGAAGTGATGCCAACCTACACACACTGCTTATAGACACAGCAGAAACATGGTCATGGAAAGAGCCCTGGAAGAGAAGAGACAGCTGGCTAGAGGATTTCTGGAAATACAGAGAAACCCCACCTTAAAGTGTCCTAGGAATCCTGTCTCTGACCTGGTAACTAACAGAGAGTCAGATCAGGTCTGCAGTGGCATGTCCACAGGACCCCAGCCGTTAGGAAAAAAAAGACCTTTTGATAAGGTCCAGCACTCTACCGTCCTACAAACTCTTCAGGTCCCAGCTTTTCAGGGTTTTTGCTTCCCAGGTTGATTCATATACTAATGCAGGTGCTGTTCAGGGAGAAAAAAAGGGAAGAGGTGGTCTGAAGGCATTTTCTGAACTCAAAAGCCCAGTAGATGAACCCTTTTATGAATATCTGCACAGCCATCATGAAACAGCTCAAATTCTGCTGATAAATGACCTCAGCAAATAACAGAGTTGGTTTTTGTTATAGCACGGGCTGTTTTGCAAGGGAAAAAGCCTTTCAAGATCTGTTGCAGAACTTCATAGAGCATCTTTTCTGTCCTTATTGTTCTATCTGTTGCACTGTGATGCTGATTCAAGGCCAGAACTTTGCTAACCCTAAGTGTTGGATGATTAATAACCTCTTACTCTAACTAATGGCTGCTTTGCACCCTTCAGCAACACCCTCCTTTGCTAAGCTTGGTCTAATGTTTACAGCAGAGATTCATATTTTGCATGGGATTCTACTTCAAGGTATCTGGGTTTCCAGTTTCCATATCATTTCAATGCAACCAAAAGAAAAAATCCAGTTTTCTTTTAATTCACAGTAGATCACATTTCAAGTTATCACCAAGAAAGAAATGTCCTGCAGCTCACTTTGTGATTTATGACCACCCCTTTCAGAACAATTCCTCTTTATACATTCATTTATCGTCTCTCTTGGTGTCGTATTTTTGGCAAAGTCACTGGACAATGCAGTGTGTCCCAATTCTCCCTTCATCAGAAAACATTTAGCAGAACTGGCTTTTAATAAGGATACTGCCTTTTAATTTTCCAAAATGAGAATGTGGATTGCACCACTTCATTCAGCTTTTCATTTGATTAATGGGAACACACTTCTGCCTACAACAAATGAGGATGCAAGAATTCTGGCTTGAAACAATTCCAATATAAAGTTTCAAGCATTAAAAAAAAAAACAAACAAAAACACAGGAAACTTGGAATATATTGACTGAAGGTAGATTCAGGGTCAACTGAAAGATAAGAGTGGAAAGGTGGAGGAAGAGATTCTGTTGGAAATAAGGCTGTTTACTAGAACTAAGTAAGGACATATGTATTGCTTGGATAAGAGAAGAAGAAAAGAAACACTCTGCTGATAATGATAACAGATGATTCTGCTTTTCTGCTGCCTTCCATCATAAACAAATGGCATAGGCCAACAGTTAAACATCATCTATTTTAATTAGCATTTAAAGAATTTAGCTATCCATGTACTGAGTAACTGCAACAAAACTTTGTCATGCTGGAATACAAAGAAGGGAGTTTTGCAAGGAAAAGGAATCTGATCTGTGCTCATTGTTGTGGCATTCCTTTAGATACCTAGACATTTACATGCTAAATTCCAGCTGACATTTCAAAATAAAAACATGGAGAATAAAACCCAAGCTTCCCAAATGCTCACACCAACACCAAGCATGGATGTGTTCAATGTCCATCCAGGAACCAGCATCCTCTTCCTCACACTGATTGGGCTGGATCTGGGTACACACCCCCACAAACCTCACACCTGGGAATCCAGTGGGATGTAAGGATCCTCCCACCACTAACCCATGGCTCCATCAGCCCTGGCAGGACCTTCCCAAGAATTGCCTTTACAGATTGATGATTCAGTTTTGACCAGGTTTCTTAACTCTGCTTTTCATGGTGAGCATCCCTTACTAATGACCATGTTTGCAACAAGCCCAGAAAAAGCCTGAACTACACTTCTGAGTGGAAACCTGCTCTGAACAGCTTGCCTGGTAGTAGAGTTATTGAAAATGTTTACACATGTAATTTTATTGCAAGAATAGACACAACTGTGTCTTTATTGATTGCTCTCCTAGTTATGGAAGCATTTCACTGCTTGAAACCCTGCAGCCTCCTGAGCTCTATCATGGACCATTTAATGCTGTTCTAATATTAGCAAACCTTTGTTTCCACAACCTGGATTTTCCATATTTTCATCCATGAGACCAGCAGAAAGCTCATTGCCAAGTAACAATGAGCTCATCTCAAATGCTTATGTGAACAGTGCCAGGTGAACAAATTATCTATTATTAGACTTTTTCATGCACTAAGAGCTTTTGTTCCCTCCTTGCCTGTCTTAACACCTGCTGTTGCAGTGTATATCAACTTTCAAAACATTGTTCACAGTAACAACAGAATATAAAATGTATTAGGGGCCTGGCTCATACACAAAGTGATTAAGTTTTGTAAAGGGAGTTTTGCTGAGCAAAAAGGAAAAAATAAGGCATGTGGTGATGGAACCAGGGTAATTATGAATATAAATGTTCACTGAATCAATACAGCAAAAAGACATTCAATTGCAGTAAATTCATTCAGCAGCATTCAGGAAGAAACTAATAGTTGTGAGAAACGAATTTGTATTAGTAGTAGTAGTAATAGGAATTTTTTTCCTTCAGTGAGTTTCACACAAATATAGAGTGTTTGACTGGTGTGTGAAAGTGTTGATGGGATTGTGTGGGTTGGGCATATGGAAAAGGTGTAACCCAAACCCAGCAGCTTAAAAAACACATATATAGATATTTAAAAATATTTAGTAGTGTGATCCAAGTGTTAGAGAAGGAAATTATAATTAACAGGTGATAAGGTATGTTAAGAGGAGGTCTGGCTTTTATTGGAACAAGAACACTTATTGCTTGTAGCATAGAAGTGGACTACTGTTTTACATGAGATGGCTTTTTTTTTTTGCTTTTTATATTTTCCTTCTGCTCAGAAAAATCACACGTAAGTGGTTACTTTTACAACCATGAAGCAGAGAGCTGGAGAGATCAGTGTGACCTGGGAGTGGAGGTTTAGCAACAACTTAGAGTGGGCAGAATTCCTACCTACAGCTGAATCACTTGCCCCTCTCACCAATTCAAATGTCCATTTATGATAAAACTCCCTGTTATCCAGGTGTTACATTGCTTATTCAAATAGCAAGACATCTTTTCTCACAAATAACCCCCAAAATAATGCCTATAAATAAAAGTTCTCTAAGGAACCTTTCTTTACTCTTCTTTCCCATGTCACACACTATAAGGAAATGCATGCAATGTGTCTCCTTCTACACAACCTCATACCATCATATTGGTACAGAAAGTTCTGTGGTTCTGGCTGCATTTTGATTTTACCATTCTCAAATCAGACTTAGGGAGAAAAATCATTCATTACTGACCTTTCTTGATGCTTATTTAAAAATATTACCTGGCCTTACGTGTCAAAAATTATGAAAAATAGTACTTATAAGAAACAGGAGGATACTGAGCAGTTTCTGCTAAAGAAAGAATTACTCTGCAGAAGTAGTTAGTCCAAATGCATCTGCTAAACCAGGAAAAAAAACAGTTTAACATGTACTCCACATTTAAATTCAAGGAAAAAAATTATTTTGGGGCTGTAACTAAGGAAAGAGTACATTAGAGCCTCTGTCACACTGCTAATAATGAGTAAGAAATCTGAAGGCAGAAACTCAAGTTGTTTAAACTTGCTCTGTTACCTACAGCCATGGCTGGACACATGCTTTGGCTTCTTGTCCCTGGCCAGACCTCTGGTGCCACAACCAACCACTGCCCAGGGACACTCCCATAGAATTCTCTTCTTTAAAAGATGTTTAAGGTGCCTTTTCACCCACTTTGTTCTGTAAAGAGATAAAAAAGTCATGGGGGCATGGGAGGGCCAAACCATGATCTTCAGAACTGAGCAAAGTTTAACCCTCCAAGAAATCACCATCAGACCTCCATCAGGACACTGCTCTGCTCAGTGCTCACAAAACCCTACATCAAGTGTTGTCTGCTAACTTGAATAAACATGAATATTCATTGCCCCTCCTTTCACCAGGAGTAGCCACAGATCTTAACAAAAGCAAACATTAAAAACCAAGAAAACCTCAACCCACTAATGGAAAAAAATGCTAAAGAGCCAAAGAAAGAAGTAGAGCTCAAATAGAGGAAAAGCAAAAGGAAGAAGTTTCATTTAGTTGGCCCAGGGTCTTCCAGAGCTACAATAGTTATTTGAGAGGTCACACAATCCAAAAAAAGGTTGGAAAAAACAATCACCCATACCAAAATCTCATGAGTGCACAACATGAACTCTTGCTGCTCCCCATTTCACGTGCAAGATTTATTCTGAGCATTATTGCACCTCTGCACATAAACATAAACCACATAGGAAAGCTAACAAGCAGGACAAGTCACTCCTATAGATCATCCAAATCAGATTTGACACGGTCCCTTGAATCAGATGGCCAAGCACATCTTTCTTCTAAGATCTTTCAGCACACCCTATATCCATCAGCAGAAAAGAGACATTTCTGCCCCTGGTGTTGCACGCTGGTATCACACAGCCGCTGTAAAAGAGGTTCAAGGGGCTCATGAATCTGCCTCAGCCACCAAAGATAAACAAATCTGGAACTCATTAGTCTTCACACGGCAGTGTTTTGGCACACAGAGGAAAAGGAGTTATCAAGACTAAATTCAGAAAGGTTGATATATGTATCTACATCTCAAAATGTCTGTTAAACTGCCAACATGCTTCACATAGTCCCTGTGAGGTTTGTATTTTTTTCCTGCATTGTTTAAGCTGTCAAATGTTAATGTGTTTCTGGCTTAATTTATTACACTGATATGACAAGTTATGAGCAAATGTATTCTTGTTTACTACTGTTAATATTTTGGTTATACTCATTAAGAGCAGTTTTAAGATTAGTCTTTTTTGTTATTTCACATAGTGGAAATGAAGAAAAACTCCTCAGCAAGGACTGCATCCTGCTGCAGCTTCCAGCACAGGCTCTCACAAGGGAGTTGTCCAATTAACTATTAAAACATCCCCATAGATGAGGACCTACTGAAGGGGTGTCCCAGAATCTGTTTGGTGGATGCTGCTGTTTTGGTCCTGCTGCTCATGAGATGTCACCTGGATGTGAGAGATGGACACTTCCATTAAGTGAAAACCCAGACTGTGCTCACAGGTAGAATGGTTTTCCTCACTAGCAGCAAGCTGAGATGCACATAATTTGCTTTAATGTCAGCAAATCACCCTCTCCAAGCCCAGGGATGGCACAAAATATTTCCCAGAAGCCCCTCTGCAGAGTATCCTTCAGAGTCCAGTATCTCTGTCATATTTAGACATCTTTAGTCAAGCCTCCTAAAAGAAAGACCATTTCATTGGAAAGGTGATGGAGGAGTCACAGTGCAAATACCATGCTCTGGTCAAAGTGTGAAAGTTTCACATGGCACTGCCCAGGGTACACAACACAGGGTCAATATATTCCCCAGGAACACCTGGAGATGTTCATGCAGCTCACCAGAGTCTTGCTGCCTTAGCTTCCAATGACACTGCCTCTGTCAGTTGTTACAAACTCATGTACAAAGGTAACCATCAGCTCTTTACCAGCCCATTTCAACAGCCAGTATGTCAGAGATGCCCAGTGTGGAGCTGTAGCACCTACCAGCACGTGTCCATTTGTGTGGATCAAGCACACCAGCCCTCTCAGTAAAAATCCACCATGATCACCATCAGATTTCAGCTCTCACAAGCACCACAACAATAGAGCAAGATGATGATGAACAATTTCACTGCCTCACCCCTACTACTACTTCAGGGTTTTAGCAAATACACATTTTCCCAACTACCCATGTCTGTTGGCAGAACCTTGAACATCTTTATACAGACATGGCACTGTGATGAGCAATTTTAATGTCAGGCTGTCACTCACACAGCATGATGCAGCATGACATAGCTCAGTCACAAGCTATATTGTGACACAATTTAGAAGTAGAGATGGATGAAGATATGTAATTCTGGCACAGGAATTATTTTAATATTCCAAAGTTTGCTTTCGGTCTGATTTGGAGGGAAAAGTAACCTGGAAGATTTGAAAAAAATCATCAATTTGGATAAGTTTCGAATTAAATTCCACTTGGTTGCATAATATGGAGACAGCAACTTGGAAGTCCTAGATGAATGGGAGACTTGGGGCTCAGGAGCCAATGCCCCTTAGGCTCCTGGCTTCCCATGCATACAGAAAGCTCAGAGCTTCAGCAACCTGCCCAGAAGGCTGTCATGTTGCCTGTCAGCTTAGACTCTTATGACTCTTCCACTCTACATTCAGCCTGCTACCAGGCCTGCTCTGATCCTCACAAAACAAAATGTTCAAATAACTTTCTGGGAAATCAACATCTGACTGGGCAGGAGCAAGTCTCCTGGCATGTATGATCTCCCTAACCTGAGAGCATCCCTGCATATGTCTAGAAACAGAGTACATGGTTTCATGATAATCATGAGAGTGAGCCAAGTGCACCCAAGCCAATGGTCTTGGGCAAATAATTTCAGTTGCCTTGGGACCAGCAGTCTACGTCTACAAACAGCTTGTAGTATTTTCTACATACTGCAAAATTATTTGTATTAGCAATAAATTGCCTACAAAGTCTTAGCTCAGAAATATTTATTTACCTGGCAAGGTTTTTTAGTAATCAAGTTGAGATTTTTCTCTTCCAGTAGCTGAATGAGGCAGTTGGTTTGATTCAGTGTGGCTACAGAAAGAGCCAAGGCAATTCTGGGGCCACGTGTGAAGAGCCTGGCTCAAGAACAGTCTCTCCCCCTCCTCTAACATTCAACAGCTGTCTCTGCTTGAAGAGCACTGACAAAATAGTGGGGAGTGTAGCAAAGAAGGAACATCAACCAATTACTGGAATGACTTCTGCAGAAACAGCTCACCTGGACTTAAGAGCCTGGTAGGCTCCCTGCACCTGTACTTCATGCAGTTCATTAGGGCACCACGGAGGGTTTCCTTAACTTGGCCACTTTTCTGTTCCTTTGCATTATCAGCAATGTGGTTTATGTGTGTGTGCTTTACTAAATATGAAATGTTTTGCAGTCTTGTCCCTCCAGTGTCTCTCTGAATGTATTTATTCCAAGGACACCAAGAAAGGCAACTCATGGTTAGGGCACACCAGGCCTTTTTTCCAGTATTTCCTCAGGTAAACAAGAGCAGATGAGCTCCAGGTCTCTTTTCTGCCCATATGTGGAATAATGGGGATATAATTTTGACCGAAGGCTTTGGTCCCCTTTTGGAAACACACAAACAAGAACTCCACTCTTATGTATCACTATGCTCCTACATTTTCCACGGACTATGACAGTGACCTGTCTATTTCATTATATTTCACACAGAGCTGCAGCCCTAGGTGTACTCTTCTTATCATCCACCAGCTCCACAGACACCTCTCTCTATCTAACAGTTCTCTAGGATGCAGTCTGAAATAAACCAAACTCCTTGTTGCTACAAGCCAATTCACAGATGTCACCTACATATAGTATGTCACATGTACACAGATTTCCTCAGTTTCAGTTCTTTTCCCCTGTAAGCAGAGGTATCCCAACAGCCTTGGGTTACCAGGATTTCCAGATTGGAATGATGAGGCAATCAGGCTACAGACCTTTGCTTGTTTAACCATGAGAGGCACAAGACTTCTTAACTGCATGCAGTAAATCATTGCTACAGCTTTGTCATGGGTTTTCACTTTCCCTCTTGGCCTACAGTGTTGACATTCCTTCTGCCTAAACACACTCTCCCCTTTTATTTTCTCTGTTATGCTTCCTGTCATTTTTATTTTCTGGGTCACTCCCCTCCCCCAACTCCACTGCATATTTTGACCAAAGTGATAAAAATCCTTACATCAACCTCCTGCAAGAAATGGACCCTTTGCTTTCATCAGTGAGCTCTACCCATGTTTGTTCCATTCTCAATAGCTAGAATATGTTTCAAGGCATAAAAACACATTGTTTTGTACACTTTGGAAGGTGGGTGATGATGGGTAGATCTCAGCCTGTGTTGGAAACACAGTACCTCTCTAACAAGTTGTCAATCTGAATTAAGACATCAACATGTCAAATTAAGAAGGTATGGCTGCACAGCCTATTGTTGAACTGCATGTCAGGTGAAATAAGCACTAATTATACACTTAGCCAAATATGTCTATTCAATATTACTTCAAAACTAAGGTCACTGAGTTATTGTGAAGTGGTAGTTTACACTATTTTGGATCCCACCAAATGGCAGGTGGCCATACAAATATGCAACTCAGCATGTTCTGCTC
Organism: Phaethornis superciliosus; assembly: GCA_023637945.1. Taxonomy (NCBI): domain Eukaryota; kingdom Metazoa; phylum Chordata; class Aves; order Apodiformes; family Trochilidae; genus Phaethornis; species Phaethornis superciliosus. Next base: position 27,425,066 of record JAJQWJ010000009.1, read on the forward strand.
GGTCCCCACAGCTGTGCTGCCAATCAGTTAAGGATGGCTGCAAGTAAATGCTAATTAGCTTCTGTTGATCTGCATATTCCAGCAGCCTCCCAGGATTCCCATTTTGATATGCAAGATTGCCAGTTGGGTATGTGATTGAATTAAGAACCAGAAAAGATTTTATCTTCCATGTAGAAAAATGTGGGTCTGAATCCCCAGCAGAGGTTGTTATCACACTGATTTATGTTTGGCAGTGCCTGTCACTGGAGTGGTAGCAAAGGCTCAGTGCTAGGGGGTGCTACCTCCCTTCTTTTGAAGGAGAAAGAACCTCCTTGCTAAGAGCAAACACTCACCATCTGGGGTCCGACCCACTCCTGACTTTTACATTTGCAAGGCTTCCACATGCCTGCTTCCCCACTCAGGGTTCAGCAGATGCTCTTCTGTAGGTTGATTGGTCCTCAAAAAAACAAAATCTGAGGGGAAAAAAAAAAAAGAAGGAAAGAAAATTAAAGAACAGAACCATTTGGAGTTGTTGAGGGTGGGTTCTGCACTGGTAGGTTTGCAAGAGGCAAAGAAAACCCCAGGAGATTCACCAAAGTTGTCAATAGGCCATTAGTAGCTGGCTGGTTAAGTTTGCAAGGATTGCTTAAGAAAGAAATGGCTGGAAAGTTGCACTTCTGGGAGCAGAGTGTTTAGGTTTTGCACCTGTACTTCATAAGGAGAAAAAAAAATGATCTCATTATGTAAACATTGCAATGACAATTTTCAGAAATTTTGCTTGGCTCTGCTATTAGCGAGCGCTGGTTCCCTGTAGAGAGGAAACGATATTTCTCAGAAACTGCTCACCACATATGATTGCAAAATAAAATTTCTCATCTTTGAGATTTTACTCTTTACAGCTTGATCAGATGTTGGAAGAAAAATGATTATTTCATTATCATGCCAAGTTTCTGTAGGTTGTGATCATATGGTTTCTTGACTTGAAAAATAAGTCAGAAAAAAGGTTGGCTGCAGGTTGAGGGAACATTGTGTGCTGCCTTAAAATGCCAGGAAACTGTTCTTACTTAGAGATAAGTTATTTTCTTTTTCAAATGATGCCATTCTCCCATTCATAAAGTCTGTCAGCACTCTGCTGTAAACAAGACACCTAACTACATGAGCAATAGTGCAGTTCAGTAGAGTTTATAGATGAGATTTAAAAAGGTAAGATTTTGCTACAAATTTCACTAGAATATTTAATGTTCAAAAGCCTAAAAATGGGATTACAATACATATTTTAAAGGGCACTTCAGTTCTCTAATACAGATGAAGATGAAAACATCATCCTTTTTTAAATGACATCAAGAAATAAATAGATGGATTTAGATTCACCATTAAATGTGTCTGAAATATTTTCAGATTTGCTCTATTTATGGAGATGTGATGAATGAAAAGAGAAAATGGAGGAAAAGTATTCAAAAGTAAGAAACAACTGCTGAGAATTCGAAGTCAAACAAGATTTGCTATCTCCCCATATTCCACATACAATTATAAAGTCAAAAACCAAAACCATGAAAACACATGTTCAGCTCATAGAGTACTTAAAATGTCTATCTTCTCCTCAAATACATTTGGGCAAGAACATCTTTATGTTAGCTTGCACAAGCCCCAGGAAATTCAGAAGCTAACACAACATAGAAGCCAGAAAATGTCACCAAAAGTGCAGCTTAATCTATTTTTATAGATTTGTTACCATTTTGCCATTGATGCAGTCCATAAGAAGGTTTTCATAAGAAGCACTCTGGCTCCTGTTTGTGAGATCTCAGAGTTACTCCACTTGTCCAAAACAGACAAGGGCTTTCCAGGACAGAAAGAAATCTAGGAAAGCAGAAATATTGCCCAGCATAAAATCTAAATCAATCAAACATTTTTTGTATTTCTCACAAGACTGCAGGGAAAGCCACCTAAAGAAGTTATCAGGCAGCTAATTTAAAATAAAGAAAATAAAATGCTTTTTTTTTTTTTTTTTTTTTTTTTGTAATAGACATGTGTGATAGATGAGGTAGAGGTGATAAAAGGTAATGAAAAAGTACTTGGGGTGGACATGCAGTGAAGCTCAGGAAAATTCTTTGTTGCTTACACTAAATTTATGTACAAACAAAGACAAGTGACAAGCTCAGTCTATTATATTTTGGAATAAATTACCATTCATCCATTCTTTTACATCAACTGAACTGCTGAAATAGTGGTGAATACTGCATTGCAGAAAAACGTGATATACTGTTAAAATCATCTTTTCTCAATATTTCATTCCTTACATCAAAATAAGTTCTTTGTCCACATATTTGTAACTCACACTTGATTTTTGTCTGTAAATAAGTGTGATTCTCCTAGCAAAGTAGAGTCTGATTTTCATTTATGTTAACTAAATCAATCTGAAATTGCCAGTTAGAGTAAATAACAGGGGGAAAAGTGCCCTAGAATAATAATTATTTACTTCTAGATCTGAAAATAATTACTTTTTTTTTTTTAGTACTGTGAGTTTACTTGTAGGACAAAGTCTTGCATAAGAAGTGAGGACTGAATAGAGGACAGACTCTTGTGTGTGAGAAGTCTTTGTGGTAGAAACTCTGACAAATGAAAGAAAGTAAATGAAAGGTAAAAACCTTAAAATGATAGCATAAATCTCAGTCATCACAACCAAGCCATATCCAAGCTCAAATAAATTTCTCAGGAGGTTGGAGTAGACAACATTCAAGCAGGAACCTACTTTATTTGATGGATATGAAGGAATACAATTCCTTTTCTTGGTTCCAGGGTGACTGAACTATGAAATGGGGCTGCAAGGCCATTGGTATACCCTTCCTGAGGTGGCTTCAGTATATCAAGAGCTCTAAACAGGCAACACATGCCATTTGCTCTCAAAGTGACCAGAAATGGGGCATCTGAAAGCAAGTCAAACAAATAAAAGCTCTGTTTTCTCAATAAACGCGTGTTGCAATTTAACTTTTTATTTTACCTTTTTCATGGATACTGGCCCTTAAAACTGACCAGTTAAGACCCAAACTTCTCTGAATGTTTCTCAGTTTAGTCCCCAGCCATGGATCTCCCAGTGAGAACAATGAGGGAGGACACTCAGCTCAACAGCGAGGGCGTAAAACTCCCATTCTTTCCTTAAACACAAAAATGATGAAAACATTTATTATGAAACATATTTTCCATTACTGCATTGTAGAATGTAAACAAGTTCTCATGACATATGGGGCCATGTGTTTCCTTAAAGAGGTGTTATGTATGTCAGAAGCAGCATATGTACCGTGTGATACAGCTACCACCATGGTAAGCATTTGTTATTGCCTAGTGAACAGGTGCATAAAATCCCCATGTAAACAGATGTCATAGCTGCACTGACATCCCATACTTGTGTCTACTCCTGCAGGAAAATGAGGGGGTTTGTTTCCCCCTCTTGGGTGTTTAATGTGGATGGCCTTGACTTGCATATTTGCATCTTCCCGCTTTCCTGGATGCATCATCTCCCTCTTGATTGCACAGCAGCTTTTTGGAAGAAAAACCACCCAAAGAAGAGCTGTTTTCTTTAAGAGATTCCACGCTAACAGCTCTTTCCAGAAGTTTCCATACAGCCATGCACATCCAGTTTCCAAACCAAACTAACTCAATACAGAGTCCTGAAAGGCACAGATTTTTGCTCGATTCATCTCCTAGACCCTAGAAGACAAGTTTCCCCATGGAAAAAAAAAAGATCACGAGCAATTCAAGTGCAGACCATTAGAAAAACTCAAACCATAGAAAGTAGGAGGGTGCCTGACCACCTGGATTTCAGGTTAGGGTTAGTCAATGTGCAAGGTGTTGCTCACAAGTGGACAAGTGTGACCCAAGTGGGACACAATGGATCTCACTGGGAAGCTTTGCATGGCCAAAATTCTCTGTAGATGGAGCCAGCCCAAACTTACTCTGCTCATGCAAGAAAACTGCCTTTCCCACTAAAGACCTCAGAGTTCCAGGCAGTCCCAGTGGTGTTACATTTATATTACTGTCAGAATGCCACTCTCAGTTATCATATCTTGCCTTGACAAGAATGACAGAACTTGTGTAGTTTTTTGTTCTAAATCCCTGAACTCCTTAGAGGACTCCTGAGTACCCTAAGGAGTAGATATAAAGAGGGCATTTCCTATTCTCACACACAGGCATTCAAATCAGGCTAAAAGTTTCAAAAGCTGAGTGTGGTACAGCCTCATGCAAACACATAAGTGCTTCTGTGGCAGATCTGACTCTCTCTCCTCCTCTTAAACAGAGATATTTGCCAGAAAGCCAAGGCTGTGGCTCTCTGCTGTGCTCAGACATGTTCAGACTTGTGCTTGTCCTTGCCTGGTGTATATTAAAATAGTAATTTTCCCTCCCTTTCACCCTTTGAGAGCACAGTAGTCTGCTTTTGCTCACATACTAAATTTTTAATGCATTTTTCATTTTAAATTCCTTTAGCACAGTTTCTGTGGTTCTTCTTGCCTTCCTTTCCTCCCCACTCCCCTTAGCTACGGTTTGCTGCACAGAAGAAAAAGCCATTCTCACAAAAATTATGAAAAAAACTGGTATATTATGACCATTAATCCAAGCCTGATCCAAAGCCTGGAGGAGACAAGGCTGTTCTGTGCCTTTATTTCCACAGGCTTAGCATCAGTCACTCCCTCCTCAACTGAAGTCTCAGCATAGACAGCCACATTCATTTGGGTTGGAAAAGACCCTTAAGGTCATGAAATCCAACCACTGACCCAAGTCCACCCCTAAATCATGACCCTCAGCACCACATTGACACAACTTTTAAATACTCCAGGGATGGCAACTCAACCACTGCTCTGGGCAGTCTGTGCCCATGCACAGCAATCCTTTTGGGGAAGAAATTTTTCTTAATATCCCCTCTAAACCTCTTCTGGAGCAACCCAAGGCTGTTTGCCTCTTGCTCCATCATTTGTTATTTGGGAGAAGAGACCAAAATCCACGTTGTTCCAACCTCCTTTCAGGTGGCTGTTGATAACAAGGTCTCTCCTCAGCCTCCTTTTGTCCAGACTAAACACCTCCAGTTTTTCTCAGCCAGTCCTTGGCAGACTTGTGCTCCAGACCCTTCACCAGCTTCATTGCCCTCCTCTGGACCAACTTCAGCCCCTCAATGTCTGTTTTGCAGTAAGGAACAGAAAACTGAACTCAGGATTTGAGGTGCAGCCACATCAGTGGAAGGTAAATCTGCTGGGGATCACCCAGGAGAAGTGAAATGAGAGAAGGAACTTCTCCTTCCATGAAAAGACACATACAGGAGAGAAGAAAGCAAGAAAAGGGTGGGTGGGGGGTGGGTATGGATATAACTAGAAGGGGGGAATTGAAAAATCTTCCTCTAGCAAGTCCAGCATCTCCTACATCAACACTGCCCAGGCAACTGCATCACCCAGCCCAGAGCACTCCCAGTGTGAAAAAACTCACTTTTTCATTTTATACTTGTATGCAGTCGTAGTGCTGAAAAAACAAAGGATCAAAAGACTGCCCTTTACAGAGCAGTAGTTTAGGACATGGAAGATACAGTTTATATTCTTGCACTTCTAGAACTGCTCTTACATAGTCCTGGTCAAGTTGTCTCATCACACCAGTCCCAGCCTGTAAAGTGATTTGATTGCATGTGTGGAGCCAGAGGTGGCAGAAAATTCTTCCCAGCCCCAGCCAACTACCTTCAGTCACATCTCTTTTTTGGAAGGATCTCCAGTTTCTTTTTTTTGTTTGTTTGTTTCTTTTTTTTTTTTTTTCCCAGGAACACCTCTCTGCCAAGGACTGACCTGATCTGACACAGCTGAGCTGGAGATCAGACAAGATCACAGCCTAGAGCCAGTGGTACTGCTGCAGGCTGTAGCAGGATTTGAAGTGTGCCCTGGGAGTGGGGAAACCTCCTCCTTTCTCTCCTCTGTTTCCTTGTGTTGCCTTTCCAACATTCCAAGCACTGCTGCAGCAGAGAGAAAGCACAGCCTGCTGGGTTACAGTGATATTTACATTTCCATTATTCAAGTACTATCAAGAGATGCTCTACAGCCATTTCCCAAGGAAGTTTTTCACAATTTATTTCTGAGCAAAGGAGCAAGTTACTTTTCAAGTTTGAGCCCAAATGAGAAAAATAATCATATCCATATGGCCCTTTATTTCTCCCCATTCTCTGGTCACTACATTAAAATATGAAGTTAAAAAAAAAATCATCTTTAACTGATACCAGGAAGCTCACACCAGAGTATTTAAGAGAGTAGTTTTTGGATTCGTATCAAACCCAAATGCAATATCTAAAATTAATTTTTAAATTTTCCCTCTGTTCTGCCTCTTTGAATATCCTTCCTGAGCTCTCCTAGTCTCTCTGGAAACATTTTCATTGTGAAAAATATAGATTCCTCCCCATTTTCCTTTGTGGCAGGAAAAATCAGTGGCTGGAACAAATGAAAGGAATCCTCCCAAGATGAATTCTGCTTTCCATCCCACCTCTCAAGGAGTACTGAACAGGGTTGGGACAAGTGGATTCACAACCTGAAGTCTTTTAACTCAATCCTGAGAGACTGAGGCAGAACAAAGGCAAGAAGACATTATTTCTGAGGGGTGAAATAACTTTGAGTCACAGCAGTTACTCAATTTTTCCACTTTAAGACAGGGATAATGTAGTTGCAAACTTCTGTTAAAGAAAAATGGCTAAAACGATGATAGACATCTTGAAATTTGGATCCTAAAGTTGGAAGTTTTAGGACAGAGATTTTGTTTGCATTTCTTATGTGTATTTCTGATCACTCCCCTTAGGATCTTTAGGAAAGGTGTGGTAAAAATAATAGTAAAAATACAGATGAACCAGAAAGCAGAGAATTTGCAAACCATTTTGCCATGGTAAAGCAAAAGATAAATGGGTTAAATATTAGAATTTTTACACTGTCAAGTTCAGAAACTACAATTTATTGGGGGAAATGGAAGGACAGAAAATCAAATACTCCTCTGTTATTTAAGAGTTATTATTTATATCCTGGCTTTTTGGAGAAATGAAAGTCTTATAGTACATGCTAAAACATGTTGTATCAAGGTAAGTCTATTAAACTGTGGTTCTAGGGACCAGATTTTATCTTCCACCACTGCTGGTGTTTACTTTCATAGAGCCTTGGCTTGCTATGTAATGCCATTACTGATCAGGGTCCCTTAAGAAACTTGATTCCTCTATTTTATTTTTATCATTTGCTCGGGTGATTAATTTCTGAAAACATATTTCAGTCTTTCAGTTTGCAGCACATATTGCATTTCACATGACATGTGAAGCAAAAAAGTATTACTTTGCAGGGGGAAAGGGGTTTATTTATCCTCCCTTCCACCTACTGTATTTGATCAAATAATTTCTTCTCCAGCTGAGCAGGGTTCCACTGAGGTTCTGATCTATCACCACAGATTCCATCCTGGTGAGGCAGAGCCCATAGGCCAGGCTGCTAAAAGATTTACAAATCACATCAGGACCTCACCACAACAAACAGTGATCCAGTGTCCTGGTATTTCCCTACATTTTCCCTTTAGCCTCGACTGGGGTACATGAACAGAAAAATGAGAAGGAGTGTTCTGACTTGAATTTTTTGTTGGTTGATTTACACCCCATGCTGTGTTGAAGTGCTGGATGCTGATACACATCAAATCAAACAGCACAGAGGTAAAAAGCTACATACAGCTTACCAAAAAAAGCAGGAGAAATAAGAGAAATAAGTGATCCTTCATTTCCAAGGACTTCCATGTCTTATCTCACCAGAAAATTGCTACAGCTCCCTCAATTATTACTTTCCTGGGATGTCTTGTTTGTTTCCACCAGACAGAAGTAATGTAAAATTATGTAAATCAGCTTTCTTGAAGTAAAGAATCACGGACCAGTCAATAATGTTTATGCATTAAGAAAGGGCAGCTCCTCCTGGAAGAAATAACACAGGGAGCCGATCATAAGTAAACATTTCTAAACAGACAAAGGCCTGGTCCCTGCAGCACAATATATTATCATATTTCCACATAATTAGTTTGTTTTCCACTTGAAATCAGAAAACGATTCGACATTGCATTCTGTGCCTCAGGATGGTGCATACAGTACAATTCTCATGTGCAGGTTCATATGTTGAATAATTAGTAAGAATTAATCTGTAGAAATTAAAGTTTGGAATATTATAGAACTCATGAATAGTGCATGGAACAATCAAGTAAATTAAACCAGAAATGGAATTTAAGAAGCCAGACAATAGCAGATGACTGCTGGCAATCTGTTTTTTAATCAGGGAGTTACAAGCCAGAGGGATGAATATTGCTACTGACTCTAGAAATAGTGCAAATGTTAGCAGGCACAATAAAGAAAACTTACTAAGTAAGCAAATTTTTGTTATATTTGTTGGAGGGCACCTCAAAAGGATCTACTAACTTAAGACATGTACCTGTTCTCCAGGATGCTCAGAAAAAAATTGCCTTACAAAGGGTCCTGTACTTCTGGTCTGCACCAAGGACTCCCAAGAGCTCTGTCGCAGGCTGTTGTAAAGTTGTATCTGCCTACCTGGAGCCAAAAATATGTGAGTTCCTTTTTACTTTCTTTAGAAGTAAAAAATGAGTTTCTATAAATCTCGGGCAGCATGAGTCCAGTGTAGTGATTTCTCATTTTAAGTATTCAGAGCAGTTATCCCTCAGTTCAATTTGCTTTTAAATCCATCTAATCATTATAAAGATTTCCCTTTTTTGCTTGCTTTACTGCAAAGAAAACACTGGGCATGTCTTTAAAAAAAGATGAGAGCAGTCAAATCCTGGGAAGACTATGCTGATTCAAGCTGAAATTTATATATTCTTTCCCTTGAAGAGAAGAGCTTTAAATCTCCATGCACACTTGACTTTTTCTGTTGCGTATGATCCTGTTAAATTGGAAAAGGCTTCCAGATCTATTTGAAAAATGGCCACTACAGTTAGCTGAAACTTCAATCTTGAAAATGAATGAATGGAGCTGGTCCAGTACATTGGCGCTGGACCAGTCTTTAAAATACAGCAGAACAATGAATAACTGAATTCACAGCCAGCTGGTATCATAGTTGGGCAGTGAAAGTGTCAAAATATTAGTGACTTTTTTACATTTGTCAAAATCATTGCCAATATGGGAAGCATGGGCAGCTTGCAAATGTGAATCTTCCACCAAAATAGTTTTTAAATCTTGCCTTAAGAATGTGAGTGCAGTTCCTGGTTTTATATCGCCCGTCACGGGAAAGGCAGAAGAGAATAAAATACCTTTTACTTAGAAGATAAAAGCGATTATTGATTTATCAAACATCAGCTCTTCATGTGGTTGAATGGTGCTATATGCCCTGCAGTGACAGTGGATTAACCAGCATTCCTATGCATTATTTTCTGGAGTCTAAGAAGTCCGTTCAGTGGCTTCTAGGATGCAGCACCTAAGGTGTCCCTGCAGAGCATGCAGCTTCTCTGAATACCCACACAGACATCCTCACACAGTGTAGGGGAGATGGAAACACAGGCTGGCCATCTTTCAGTTACAGAAGAAAAATAAAAAAGTTATTGGAGAAGAAATGTCAGACGCCGCTTAAGTCAAAAAATTATTAAAAAAAAAATAATGCTGAGATATTTACACTCTTGAGAGGAAAAAAAACCCTACATGACCAAGTTATTCCACCACAGCAGAATAGAAAGCTCAGTACACACTTGTGTACTGAGTTTATTCTCCAGCAAGGTGCTCTCTGGGATTTTTAGTGCCCACTCACTGCTGTGTACTTCACCCTCACTGTCTCAGAGCTGTGAGGGCTTCATCATCCTTCCCATGAGACTGTACATGGCAATCTAGGACCCTTCAAACCAAGACCCATCTGTCACTGGATACAAAAGATTTTCAGCATCTTAAAGAACTGAATGCTCTGGCAATTTATTGATAATCTATCTCTGAAGGGCTGTTGTGCAAAATCTGTGACCCACTGACTCTCTTGACTTGTTACATGAGCATCTATGGAAGCAATCACTGAACTACAGAACGTGAGAACTGTACCATTTCATCATGGGCAGACAGATTTGTAGCAAGATGGTACAAAACTTCCATCAATGCATTGAGGCTACAAATCAAAAAGCAACTTTTAGGAGAAAAGGACATACCTTTTTTCATTTTAAAAAAACCCTCACTTCAAAAGCAAACAAACATGTCTATATGTGGAGGCATAATTTGTGTAAGCAAATTCCCTGTAGACATTAAAAGAAGCTTTTTGTCCTCTCTGCACCTAAATAAAAATTCCTTTTCAATTTTTCCTTTGGATTTCATTAGTTAAGTGAACAATCTGCATCTTCCTTTATTGGTTCTACACTGCAAAACAGGAACCTCTGCTATTTTCCCCTGCTCCTCTGCAGTGTTCTTGTTTCAAAGTAAGGTTTGAGCTGGAAAGTTTCCCTGAGAAGATTTTCATTTCTCATCTCATCTGATGCAAAGTAAAGAGTATGCCAAGCACCACTGACCTTAACTCTCCTGAATCAAAAATATCTGATGTGATATATAGAAAACTTTGATGTGTAGATATGCTAATCAGCAGAGAAATGTCAAATTTGCATACATTTCAAGTGACCCAACAATATTTACCTTAGAGCTAAGTTTCATATTTTTCTGACAATTGCAGCATTGAACAAGTGACTCATTTAGCATATCTAAGCAGCATTATGTCACAGGGATTTACCTCAGAGTTGTTTGAAAGCATCAAAAAGATGAACATCACTGTCTGAAATTAACAACAAGCCTAATTTGATTTGACAAATGATGTTGATTTAGATAGGGTCACTAGCTATTGAAGATGCGGAGGACAAATAGTGCCTTGAAGCCTTGATAAAACTGAATATTTAAACAGTTCATTATGCAAATTTGCCCTCTACCTGTCAGTAGTGACTAAAGTATAGGGTTAGAGTGCTGGAGAAGCTCTGTGCAAAGGAGACAACTAGTATACATGTACCTGGCTCTTCTTAAAAACCAACTCCTTAGACATTTCCAAAGTGGATGTGTACCAGCATCGTCCTCCTCAGCTTTGACAGTGACAAAATAGACAGGGTTTTGATTCCTGAAACTTTCACCATCAGTGCAGAACACAACTTCACCAAGAGAGCAGATAGACATGGACATTTGCCTATGGACTACTCAAGGCCTCATTCTCTAGCTCTCTCAGATTCACATCCTGGAAGCCCAGTGGAGTTACCAGGGTAAACATTGCTGCTGCTCAGGATGAGGATGCTGGATACCCTGTAGTGTAAGTAGACTTTGAGATAGGATCCCATCCATAATATCCTGGATACCATGAAGGTCCAGGTTGCTTTATAAACATGTGCAACACCTACACATACACCTTTACCATCACCCCAGCATCATTTGGCCAACGGGTATCCATTAACAGTAGAAAGAAAATCTTGTCCAAGATGAGCCCTTAGATTTTTAAAAGGCACCTTATGATATTATTGCTCATTTGGAATATAAGGCTAACACTTGAGGACCCATGATAAAAAAATTCAGTATTTTTAGGCAGCTGAGAACAGAAGTTGCATCATAGGATTAAATGTGTAGTAGCACAGAATTTGATCTTTTAGTGGATATTCAAGCATACAGGAATAGTTAACATTTACATGTTCCAAATCTGATGTGCTAGTAAATACTACTACTACCCAGTGCTTAATCTATAGAACAGTGACTTCTTAAAGGGCATTCTCATGCTATTTTATTTTTGTTATATGCACACACACTGTGGTTTTAGGCATTTAGGACTATAGTACACTTCAGTTTCCTAGCATACTGAATGGACAAGGGTCATAAGCTTTTAAGATACCACCTAGTACATTATGCCTGGTTGTGTTATGCTTTACAAAGCAACTTTTTGGACACCACTTGGTGTTTTTCTCAGAGCTCAGAAAAGCCCACTGGTGTAAGACAGGCTGAATTTTGACATAGTGTATTTAGATAAGTGTATGAAAATGACAGTTTAAGTATTGGCAAGTGGATAATATTGAAACAGCAGACAGAAGCTATTTAATTAAAGAAGTATGGCAGAGCAATAACTGCAGAGAACAGATATATGAATATCTACTCAAGCTAGATCCCAGGAAAACCTTGCATGCAGCCACTCATGGGGCAGGTTGCTTGTGCAGCAGATCAGCTATGCTGTAAGCACAGAGGGGGTGTTACACCAGCACCCATCCTACAACCAAAGGTCCTGGCAATGGGGGTGAAGAGGCCAGATGGGACTCAGCACTGCTTTGTCTCACAGCCCCATGCCTGAACACAGAATCCCCACTGATAATCAGAATTTCTTAGGGCCACAGAACCAGGATAGTGTTTGTACCATAGGTGGTAGAGCTGTGCTAAGGTATATCATAGCAAACTGTGTAGACTTCCCAGCTAAAGAGCTCCTTAGCATCAATGAATCTAAGCCAAAAGCACAAAAACCTTTTCCAGTTCATGCCTGTATCACACAATCTTATTGATTCATTTACATGTGTTTTGTAGTATCTGTGTTTTCTTTATCCAGGTTATCCCATCTCCCCCTTTGCTGGTCAGACTAATTGAGAGATGATTGTATTTACCTTTTCACCGGATCTGAGAAAAAAATCTTTGTGAGCAACCTTGATTTGTTTATAAACTACTCCCCTAACTCTGCTGAGCTTGTAAGTTCTTGGCTAATTGCTCTCATGGCCATGAAATAGGAGAAACCCAAGTCCAAAATACATGGAAACAATTAGGGCAGTGAAAAAAAAAATCATAAAGAAAGGCTTTCCCTGTAAACAGATGTCCATGCCAAGATACCCTACCTAGAGCAACTGGCACGTGGTATGTTTGCAGATGGATCCACAGTAGGATCTAGCCACTTATATTTAGCATGCAGTGTTATTTGTTTTAGCCAGCCAGCTAGCAATCGGCAGGAGTTGGATGGGGAACACATCATCTTTGCACAGAAGTATCAACAGCCCTCTGGTACCTATCACATACCTTAATTCTTAATTATTACAAATGCAGCAGCCATGAGAAGACTATTCCCCTTTTCCCTTCACAATCAGAGGGACAGAGAAAGTTGCCTGAGAAGAACATAGGTAATATAATTTGTAACATGCTGTCCTGCTCCATTGTTCTTCTGGCATTTTGTTCACATGTGGAAAAATCAAAAGAAAGAGCAAAGTTGCAGCCTGTTTCATTATGGTGGTAATTTCCACTGCACACATGTACTGTAAACCTCAGTTAACAGGCACGCAGTAATTTAGCAAGCTAAAGGCCAGGAGGGATCATCTCTGCATCTACCAAGATCCTCCTCCATAACCCATCCCACAGAACTGCCCTGTTAGTCCACTGCCTGCACTCATGCCTTCATACTGAGCTAAAATGATATCAAATCTGGACTTGAATCCTGCAAGTGAGGAGAAAAATCATTCCCTTTCTAGAAATATATAAGCTGCTCAGAGATCAGAATTAGTCACTGTACTTCCTTATTTTTTCCCACTTGAACGCCTGGATTACAAAATCAGAGTTGTCTTTGGACAGGATGTAATTGTAAAATGATGCAGTACTCCTGAAGCAAAAAGCTATTCTTTTTTATGAGAAAAATAATGTCAAGAGAATAAGAGCTCTGATGTGTCAGACAGACTTTATCTTTGGGCTTACATTCAAAAGAAATATCTAAATTTCTATGACCCACAAAGCAAAGCTAGATGATCACTTTGGCCCTTTCTGCCCAAAATTAACCTACAAGTTTCGAAGCTGTCACCTTGAAATGGTTCCTTTAACAAAGTGCTATGCAATGCCAAAACAGGTACAAGTATTTCATCCCTGCCAGTTTGCATGAGTTCTAATATGAAGGTTTCTTTCCTACAGAAAGATGTTCCAAACACCAATGATCTCCAAGGTATTTTTGTCTCTGTGAAATCAGAAGTGAAAAGCTTTTTGCCATAGAAGGGTGGCAATTGAAGCAACTGTTGTGATGGAAAAAAAAAAACAAAGTCTAGTCAGCTATTTATATATTCGGATGAAGAATTCATCTTCACATCCCGCTGAGAAAGCACCTCTGCAATCTCTGAATGAAAACAAAAAAGCCACTTTAAGACATTGCAAGATTTGAGTTATTGCAAATGCCATAATCCAGGAATCAATAACAAACCACTTCAAGGAATACACATTTTGTGTAGCTCAAACTCTTTTCCCCCAAGCATTGTTATTTAAATGTCATTAATTTTATGACTGAAAGTACATGCATGGGTTTACTTGTGTAAATCCCAGTATTTTCAAAATAATTGGCTTCTTTTGGACTCTTCTTTTGCCATAGACCAGATTCTCCAAGTTCTGAATACTGGGTATGTCTACCACGAGTGCACATACTATTTCTAAATTCTATCTGAGACCTTTCAGGGTACCTTACACTGAAGCTGCTCTAATTGCTCATTGTTGCATTTCTAAGCATGACCAGGGTAGATGAATGACCAGTTCCTCATGCTTCAGTACCAGTCAGAAAAATGTGATTTTTTTTTGTCGTTTCTAGAGCTCTCCACATGATAAAGTTTTTTCTTTATAGGAGTGGAAGTAGTAGTAGCTCAGCTGAGTATTTCATAATGTGTGAAGATAGAAATATATAATCATACTCAGATGCTACAGCCTACCTACTTTGAGCCTGCTTTGTGAAGTTGAAAGAACTGCAGTGGCTTGTGAATAAATACAGGCAAATAGCTTTCATCATTCTAATTTAGGTGTTCTTGCTACAGCAAGCTGAAACCACATTTAAAAAGAAAAAAAGAAAAAAAGAAAAAAAAAAGAAACAGAAGAGAAAAAGAGTGTCTCAATTGTAAAGATAAGAACAAGCAACTGAAGAATACCAGGAGGATGAACAGCAAGAAGTGGCCTTAAAAATATCCCAGGAATGAATATCAGTCTAGTGACTGGATTGTTGCCAAGACTTTTTATTCAGTGTTTTTAAAAATGCATAGAGTAGGAGAGTCATGAGAGAAGGTTTTGTCTCTGGAATATGCTGGAACAAAAGCCAGATATGATTAGACTTTGACATGGACATTCATCATGTCCCAGGCTGAATCAGTTATTAATTCTGAAAGCATTAAGTATGGAATGAGCTGAGTGTCTAACAAGTCAGCAATATTACTCAATTATAACTAAAATGTTAGACTGAATGAAGTTGCAGAAACATCCTCCTGTATATTAAGTTGTGAGAGTTCAACCAGGCAGCACACCCTGTCCTAGTCTAACAAACAAAATTCCATGAGGACCTCCACCACTTTGTCTGACAAGATAAAGTGCCAGGATTATTTTCATGGGCATGGAATGGGCTTCCACACAGAGCAGAAGATCCCTGTAAAATATATAGAAGCTTCTCTTTTTGGAAGCTTGCTATGCATGGGTCCTCTCTCCTGGGAAAACTGGCATCTTCCTTTGATAAGTGATCTAGTGACATAGCTGCAAGGTTGTCACAAAATTCAGCACATCCTCCATCTATTTTCTCTCTTCTCTGGTACCAGAAAGATAAAGTTTCTCCTCTTGAGTCCTCCACACCAGCTTTGGGGGCTCACACATGCAATTATTGCTGATATTTATTTATGTTGTTCAGCATCTCCCTGCAGGAGGTTTTTAGGTTCCATGTACTGACCCATGTAGACACCAGTGTTATACTTCATAGCACTTTGAACCTGCCAATAATTATTGCAATGGCAGTGTGAGCAGTAGTGCTATGAAATGTTGAAGTTCCAGTATCAAGCCACTACCACAAATTCTGTAGCTCCATGCCATTTCAATTTTCACTGCAACATTTCCACTATATTAAAGAGGAAAATGAGAAAACACTCCTTCAGCTGTTCATTAGCACCATCACTCACCATCAAGAAGAGCTTTTGGGGAGGAGAAAAGCTACAGATGTAGCCTATGGAGGTACAAGAATGCTGAAGGACATTCCCTATGTTAACATAAGCCTTCAACATCTTTACCCTTGCATTCAGAAGGCAAACAAACCTTTATAGACTAAAAACTTGTTCAGTTTTGATTCTTCCACACTAATTTTCAATCTAAGTGTATATCCCACAAAAAAAGGTTCATAGACATACAACTGCCTGTTCTCCATTTCCTGATATTTCTACCTTAGATTATCTTCAGAAAGAGAAAAGGAAAAACCCACAAATTGGGTTAGGTCTTGATTAAAAGTGAGCCAGGAGGCTCTGGCAGGCTCTCTAAGAACATTCTGCTCCATTTTGTAATTCCCTTATGTGATGGCAGTAGCTGTAGTAATAAATATTGCTATCATTGCTGAACAAAGTCACCAGTGAAACCCATTGCACACACTACAGGAGGGGAGAAGAGACAGCTCTTCTGCAGAAGGACTTCACTTCCAGTCTTAAGCCACAACCCAGCCCATTGCAAAATGTATAAAGAAAAATAAATCTGGTAAAGTCCACCATCCCGTGGACATCCTAAGATCAGACTTTATTGTTAAGGAATCTTGCTGTGGTGACAGTACAAGGCTTCCTTATATTGCTTCATACTCCTTACTTAGAGGGGAATCTCCACACTAGAGAACATCTTCCTCCTGCCAGAACTGTTTTCTCAGAACAGGAAAATCCATACATATTAACACTGCCTTGGACTCTATTACCAGAGGAAAGTGCCTTTTGAACCATGAATTCCTGATACTGAAGATCAGCCATTGGAAAAAGCCTTCAGCTTTCCCTCTGACATTCAAAGCTTTCATTTATTTCAGTAAGCACACATGTAATTTTTAAGTGGCAGAAACAGAAATGTTTTCTTATGCCTATCCAGTGCAATCAAGTAGATGGAAGAGGACAAAAGAAGAGTTGTGCTGCTCTGTGTCAAAGTGAGCCAAAAGGTTCTGCTATTTCCTCTCAGTTTTAATACCATTATAGTAATAACAGCTGGAGTCCATTTCTCTGGTCTTCACTTTTAGGCTGTTGCTGTGCAGAGTCAAGAGCATTTTAGCTGCATTTAGTGATGTTCAAAACCAGTTTGACTAAATACTTGCTGGTTCTCTGTACTGCCTCTCATTCATATGATGAAAAACTTGTTTAACCCTGTAGATACCAAATCCTGTCAGCACAGAGGATGCTGTGCACAACAAGGAAACCCCTACAGAGTGTCTGCATAGCCTCTAGTTTTTGAAAGTCAGAATAGGCTGGAACAAGTTGCCCTTAAGCCTGATGTGAGCAAATATATACAGATAAGCAATGCTCAAAACTAAGCTAGGTTAAAAATCACTCTTTATCAAACCAGTGCAAGTTTTCTTCTAGAAAATGGCTACTAAAATTTGCTAAACTGTTTTAAACTGTTTTGTAATAACTTTGGGGCAAGAAGCTTATACAGCCACTGTGTGGTTAATATGAATGGCAGAGCTGTAAATCCCTCACAAGGGACTTTGTGGGAATGCTGATATATCCAGTACCACCACAGGAAAGTGCTGCTGGGCTCTTCTGTAATTACAGCTTCTTCAAAGGAAAAATATACAATTTGTTCTGCAGAGAGAAGCAGTGAAAGCCTACACAAGAGTAGCCTGGATGATTTGTCAGAAGTCCTGGTGCCAAGGGCAAGAGGGTGTTGTCACCCAGATACCCTCACCCAGGTCCCACAGCAGCAGGGAAGAGCAGCTACACCTTCCAACTCCTCCATCCCTTTCCTGCTCCTCTTCCTTATTTGTTACACCCACATGTTATTTTGTAACCCATGTTTCCCCAACACCCATCAACACACCAGTCATGCCTTCCCTCTATATAGCATTTCCATCTGTAACTCTCAAAGCATTTTGCAAAAGGCAATAAACAAGCTGCTTGCTCTGCCCAAGGTCACCCAGAAGATCAGTTCTGAGTCCAAGAATTGAACCCAGCCTCTCAAGACCTGCAGCAGGGATGGGACACCATGTCCCACTCATGGCCACCTGTTAGGGAACACCACAGCCAGAGTAATTGCTGAGCTCTTACAGGGTGCTTGACACTACTCCAAATCAAGTAAAAATAATGAAAACTATTTTCTGTCCACTTGAGGCACTTGCAAATTACCATTCACTGTCATATCTGAGTGCCAAATGCTATCAGACATACTGACAGGCTCTGAAGGCTTCCAAGATGAGGTGGTATTAATACAAGCCTGCCTCACTGCAGTACTGCAAGAATTATTCAGTGGATACTCAACCCTTCAAGCCTCTAAGTACAATCTGATGCCTTGCAACCAGTAATAACAAAGCCTTGGCATGGAGCAGGACAAGCAGGGCCCTGGTAAAGGGTGACTTAGCTCAGCACCATCACATCCTTGTATGAACATTCAAGAAGAACACAACATATG
This sequence comes from Phaethornis superciliosus, assembly GCA_023637945.1. Classification (NCBI taxonomy): domain Eukaryota; kingdom Metazoa; phylum Chordata; class Aves; order Apodiformes; family Trochilidae; genus Phaethornis; species Phaethornis superciliosus. The sequence goes on from JAJQWJ010000009.1 coordinate 27,443,400, forward strand.
GATGCTGTACTTCCATCTCCTGAGTTGAGGGTGGCACCCAAAAGATCCCCAGGAATAGGTGGCTGTTCCTGAGCAAGTGTCTACCTTTCTGCTGACACAAAGTTCAGCTGGATCTTGATTTTGGTGAAGGCTGCATCACAGATCTGCTAAAAACATTGGGGTGTTGACCTGTCTGCTTCTGGTCTTGTCTCTGCATTGCAAATGACCAAGGAAGAAAACCACCCTGATTCACATGCATGGAGAAGGGGCCTCCCTGAGCCCAGCTCACTGCCCCAGGGTCCCAAGATCAGCCAAACTGCAAGGAGTCTCTAACTCTGCAGGCAGACATCAAGGAGTAATCAACATCAGAGGATGGTAATTTGGGACCTGCAATGGCTGTTCATATCAGTACTAGATGCTGACATCTGAAAGAAATTTGCACTTGTGTGTGACCAAGGACAACCCTTTATTCAGAGAAAGTCTTCAGTATGAAAGATATATTCACATTTTGCCATCTTGGCTCTTACTCAGGTCCTGAATCCATGTTCATATAGTACTGAGCCTTAAGAGGACTCACAGAACCTGGACTCCTTGTGAAAACACAAGATTTCCTTTCATGTAAGAACTTGAACATTTGCCCCTATGTCTGACACAACCAATTGCTGTTGGTTGAAAACTGCCTTGGACCAGAATACAGGAGGAAGAAATGCTATTTTAATTTCTAATCACAATAAGGCTGAGCAAAACTCAGGTTATAAGTAAGTTTTTGTCTTTGTGGTTTTTACTGACTCATTAACTGAATAAATTCAGTAATTCCCTGCTCAAACTGTGCATGATTTTTTTGTCCAGTTTATAAAAAATTCTGTTAGCAAGCAAAGGCAAAAATCTTCTAGCGATTACCAGGTCTTACAAACAGCCCTGTGACTGGTGTGGAAAAAAGGTACTTCATATCAGAAAGCCTTTATGAAAGCTGAACTTGTGTGTGATAGAAGTTAAATGTAAGAAAATACATCTCAAACAATATAGGAAAAATTTTTCCCACCAGAATGAAATCGTTGCAAGACCTGCTCTATCTTAGAGAAATCTGGGAGACACTTGATTACCAACAGAGCCACAAAGGGAGATATTATTCTTTGTAAAGGATTTAATTATTTGTTTCATTGATTGACAGCAAAAGCTAAGCCCCAAAATTTCTGTTCAAGAAAAATACTTCCAAAAATTAACCAAAATATTCCACCAGATCATTCCATTTGCATTTTGAATTAAGATTCATTGTACAAGCAGCTGAAAAGTAAAACATTGAATTTTTAAGTGTCCAAATGAACTACTTAGACATTCCTAGAACATTACTTTTTCCATCACAAAAGGGAATATACAAGTAAGTGAAATTTCTGTAGCCAACTTGCTCTCAGGAATTTCAGTTTGACAGAATTGCCATTTCTAGAGAATAAAACCTAAAAATTCAATTACTCAGTGGGTTTCCCCCCTCAAGAAATATCTGATCAGCCATCTCACCCCACTACATCTGTAACTTTTCTAAATCCCTTTCCATTTCAAAGACATAGATCAGAATTGCTTCTTCCAGCAGCACAAGTGTAGAAAGTGGACACCTTTAAGATGAGCATCACTGGTTGCAGTACTTACCATTTCAGGCAAATTAAGCAAGGATTGAACAGAATGCCAAACACCTCCACACTAGCAAAAAATGGTCCTGGGACTGTGTTTAAGTCTTAGTTGCTCCTGAACTGATTTTGGCCCCTTTCACCTTAGATCTACAAACTCGGGCCAGGGGATGGTGGCCATCTGGATTTTGGCAACTAAAAGCCACACTGGGCAGTTGCAACTGATTCCATGTGCAACTGTTCCTGAAGATTACTCAGAGGCTTCAGTTTGTCAATGCTTTGACAATGGAGCAGCGTGAGTAAGTGATTCCTTGTGACCAGAGAGCTGACCTGCTACTTGCTGCTGGGTGTCAGCCCATCAGTAAAACCTCAGGTGGGCTGGAGCAGAACTTCATGACAGATCACTTCTCTCCCCATGCACCCTCACAGCTCCCAGGCTCTGAATTAAATGCATCTGCTGGGCTGCACGTTGATGGAATGAAGGCTGATGCTTCAAGGGAGGGGTCACCAGATGGTTATTCCTTGCTGGCAGACTTGCTTAGCTTGACCTTCAGCGAGCACTGTAGTGTCCTACACAGCATGGCATTGCTGAGCTCCAAGGCAGAGTGTAAGATGCATTATTAGGTCAAACACTCACTTGGCTGAAGACCATTGTGGAACTATTTGTTATGGCCAATTGGGGCAGATTGTGCTGGGCAGGGATGTTCTATAATAAGCACGTAAGTGTCACATGCCAGGATCTGACAAAGAGGGGTGAAGAACATCAGTTAATACTTCACTCGTCTGTTTTTTTCTGGGTAACTGCACAAAAGGCTTGGATAACTTCTGCTCATCCTACATCCAACCTGCTGGAAATCAGAAACCTCTATTTCCCATCCCGGAACACGAGCCAAATCCACCCGATCTGTTTCAGCTTCAAGCAGAAAAAAAACCTGACTGAACTACATAGGGTTAAGCACTGGCCAAAATATCAGCAGAAGCAGGAGGCTTGGGTGCTTTGAAACTCTGTTCAACATATGTCTACAGGATTTTTGGGACTGCACAAGACTGTAGTAAGAGAGAAGATTGGCAAGGCAGATGTTCATTGTTTACTGACCCCTGATGAAACCTGCCCTTTCCTCTACCCGTTTGAGATGTTCAATAGATACGTTGGTGCTGATTTTTAAACCATGTGCTGCCAAAAATCTGGTGTATTTCTACGTCCCTGAGAGTTTGAAAACAAGAAGTACACTAGACTAGTGTGAAAACACACTTCCTTATGGCAGGTTTATAAGCTGATCACTGGAAATGAATTTCTTGCAAAGTAACATGTTGAAAACCATGACAGGCTCATTGACAACAAGCAAAGCCCTCACATTTCTATCTCAGGAAGAGGGTCAGTTTGCAGAGCAGTCACCAAGCGATTGTTTATAGGAGCTTTTGCAGAAAAAAAAAAAGAAATTTTGCCTTCCGGGTATTTATGTGGAAAAAGCTGATACTGTCACAAACACAAATAACACAAAAACAGGACTGTGAGAACTCCCAACCACACTCAAGCTTTCCTTTCCACGCCATTTTTCTATATGGCTAATATGGCAACATTAGAGCCCCAGCCAACTTGGTAACATTTCTATCTTTTGAAGAAGCCAGCATGTTGCTTTGCTTGATTTTTTTTTTCCTCCCCAGCTGTCAGCGTGTCTTGTCCAACAATATTTCCCAAGCAGCTGAAGAGATGAAGGTGCAGACATGACAAATACAAATAATGATACTTTCTAGAGCAGCTCCTTAGAATGGCTGGGGGAACAGCTAGCAACAACCCTCAGGACTCTCATTCATGAGAAGGCACCACCATGGCAGTCCCAGATGGAGTAACTCAGCATTTACTAAGTCACAGGCACTATTTCTATCACAGATTCAGTCCCTGCTTCTAGAGTCGTGCTTATCTTAGCTGCCACTTAAATTCTCAGGACCTGCCACTGCAAAAAAACAATCCCCACAGAGGTAGTGTTGTAAAGTTATTGTAAAGGGTGCACAACTTGAGATCTAAAACCTTATGGAGCCAAGTGGGACTAAGTAGCATCCTAATCTACTACTAATCTACTCATCTGAGCACACATATCAACATCCCAGGGCTTGTATTACAGAAAGTAGAAGATCCTTGATTTCAATATACCAAACTTAGGCTCTTTCTCTTATTCCCTATTTTATCTTCCCTAGAAGTGTAGTGGCCCTGGGGATCTGTCACCTGGTCATTGGCTAAAACTGTGACAGCAGAGATCCTCCTGTTCCTACGTCCTTGCTCATCATTGGATGGTCCATTTTTCTGCCTTAGCAAGCACAACTCCTAGTAGAAAGGTTTTGGAAAACAATGAGGAGCACTAGAGAGTCTTTTCCCCATTCCAGTCTTAACATGTCCATACAAGTAGGGGAGTTACCTGTTTTTTACTGCAGACAGCTACAATATCCATCCCATGCAGGAAGTTTAATTATAATTACACAAAGGAAGTATCTAGGGATCTGCCATTTGGCTCATGCTCTTTCTTGCACTTTCTGTGTTCCAGGTAAAGCTAATGAGTACACAGCTAAGCAGCTGAGCAGCAGATCACTGACACAGTCTGCAGAAGATTTGTTGGAGAAGGACGTAAGCAAACCTGGGGAATATTCCCTATTCTCTCATATCATCTTTCCATCCGTTCAACAGATATGAAGGGAACAAGCTACCAAACACCTTAAGCTGTTGTTTTCAAGTTTTATTAATGCATTCCTGCTGCCATTTGCAGCTCCTAGTCAATGTCTTTGATAGCTGACACATCGTTTCTATCACATCTGATTTTGCTGAAGGCATTTTCCAACCCCCTGAAGCCTTTTCACTCTCAGCTCCAGTGCACACTTCTGTGCTAATATTAATTTAAGTGACCTTTTTTTTTTTTTTCCCTAGACCTGCTATTTAAATTTAATGAGATCCCAGGATTATACCTGTACTTACCAACACCCACAGGGGTACAGTCTCCCCTAGAAATACTGTAAAGGCTGAAGCAAATAAGGAATCTCACAAAGGAAAGAAGTCTTACAGGAAGAATAAGGCAATGGATGCCACACTCCTGCTTCCTCTCCAGCAGCCTCTTGCAGGTTCTAGATCCCTGTTTATGTTTTGCCTCTCTGGTACATCTGGGGGTGGATAGAAAGGGGAAATTACTGAGCTTGAAATCTAACCCAATGAACATCTTTGTTGCTGAATAAGTCATCTATAGCACATTCATAGCAGGAAACAGCACAAATATACACTAAATAGAGAATAAGAATGGCAGTACTGAGAAGCAAGTACAAGATAAAAGCAGAGAGTGACACAAGTATCATATTAGAGTTCTTTTTTGTTTTTAATAAAACTTGTCTTTTGGTGTTGGAGTGGTTGGTATTCACCAGGTTTTGTGCCATTTTCACTAAGGGCAGGCAGATATTTGTGAAGCCCTTTTCAAGCTCATTCAGCTTTCTTCAGTCCCTATAGTAGGAATTACATCAGAATCACTCCCTAAAACCAGCAAGGTCATACATCCAGCATTGAGGCCAAACACATGGAGATCCACAACCTGAAAGTTCAGTCCCCTTCCCATTGGTAAACAGGGACCCCACACCTTCTCCTCCAGCTTCCAAGCCATCATGGAACAAGCAAAGGACCAATTCTTCCTACCCCTCCCAGCTTCATCTCCCTTCCTTGGCAGGCAAGCCTCCTACAGCTTGCTTCTCCAACACCTCTCCACCTACTACTCCTATTCCTGCTGGGCTGCAGCCTTTTATAGCAGCTGTTTTTTGATTGGCACTTTTTCACAGATGGGGGAGATAAATAGGTCCTTCATTAACCCTTTTCAGGTTGCTGCCAAGTGTGTGGGGGGGTTATATGTCATTTTTGTTAATGAAGTCCTTCTGGAATTGAACCCTGAGCTCCTTTTCCCTAGCTGTGTAGGTCAGCACATCTAACTGGAGAGTGGAAACAATATATATTCATGGTCTTATTTATTATCAGTAAAGGAGGCAGTGAAGTGGTTGGGTGAAAAGGCATTATTCTGAATAGTTTCCAAGGTAAAATTAGTAGACTTTAGACAACAAGAGTATTTTGTCTCAGTTGGTTGTTCTTGTTTGTTTGGGTTTTTTCTAAATGAAGTCTAGGATAAACAGAAAGAAAGGAAAGAAGCAGTTCTTTTCCATACCTTATACCTTTCCCTCAAAGAGAAGTCCATGGAGCTCCAGCTTGTTTGGATGCATAAGGTAAGACTCAACATGTGTTTGCAGGTAAAGCCTCCTGTGTGCTGGGAGCATGGGAGAGAACTAAGCAGTGTGTGTGTGCTGTTTGTCTGCCTTGCCCATGCCTTGCTTTGCTTTCTCTGCCTTTGCTTTACACACATTCCTGGCCCAGTGCCCCACAGGAGAAAACCATTTGAGAAGGTTTATTAAAATAAAAGGCTCTCTGCCCCACATGGTGCTTTATGGAATGCTGCTGTTTGTGAAAGATGAACGAGGTTCCAGAGAGAGAAGTCTTCAAATGTGAGATTAAGTGATTTAAAGCAGAAACTTTTTTTTTTTTTTAAATCTGTAGTTACTCAGTTTTCCCACTTGTACTGTGGCTGCAGCTAAGCAGGGATACATAATCTACCTCCTGACCACTTTCCAGAACTCCAGTCCTGTCCATTCCTCTTCCTAATGTGGGCTTAGGGACAAAGCCAGGTGGCAAAAGACATGGAAAAAAGACAAAGCACTCTAGCTGCTGCTTTTGTCAGTGAAAGATGGAAGAGAAATTACTGAAAGTGGCCAGAAAAACCTTCTGCCTCTTCCCAGGATCAACCAGCTCAGGCTTTCTGCAACCATGTGAAAGAGCTGACTGCTTAATCCACACCTTGAACCAGCTCTGTGGCTGGTTTTAAAGGGACAATTGTTTAGCACTCCATGCCTAAGATTTTGTCTTCCATAATAATGTTCTCTGCCTTAGGTACCACTACTCAATATCACTGTAAGCTATAAACAAAGTACCATGTTGTTCCAGGTACTCATGGAAGCCATTAACACAAGTAGTCTGTTCTACCCAGCTTTGGAGGGAAAACTCAGCTAACAGTTCAACAGTTCAGCAAAGCATCTGATAAAACATATTTGATGTCTTCTGCATGATGATATAATACATCAAAAATCTGATTTTAAACTTTTTGACAAGTTGCCCCAGGCTTTGTATCAAAATAAGCCTTGTGCTGATGGTGGTGAAAGGAAGGAGGAGGGGATACAGTGGAACACCATGCATTAAGAAAATAAGCAATGGTACAAAAAAGATGCTCAGTGGAAGTGGGCTCAGTGCTCAGAGATGAGCCCAATCTGCTCATTTCTCAAGGTGGTCAAAGCCTTGTGGTTACCATCATGCTAAGCCTGAGTGGGAAAGCCCTGCCAGTGACTGAATATATGAACTTGGGCTTGGTGCTGTGTTGATGCAGCCACATGGAATCTGGACAAACTGGAACTTGGTGTGAGGCTGTGTTTGGGGTATACTGACAGATGAACTCTATGTTCATCCACAGGAACAAACAAAGGTCTTCCTGAACTATCTCATTAAGGAAAAGATGCAAGATGCCTTTTAAAAATTTCACTGTGAAACTGAATGGACAGGCTAGAGTTTCCTGCAAGAAAGGATACATGGAGTGCACATCTAGACAGGCTTTTAAAAGGCCAAAGTTGTGCTTTTTCCAGTCTAGCTGTACTGCAGACTTTGTGTGCTCTCTCACACACATACATAAATGTCTCATTTCTTGGGACATCCTGAGCTTTGCACCTTAAAGGTGAAATGACACCAGCAGGCTCCAGTGCTGGCATTCCTGATGATGGCTGAAACTCAAGCAGCTGCACAGAAGGCTGGGGCTTAGAAACTGGTGCTGGTTCCCTCTTAATTTTATTCACATTTGTTTGAAATCCTTCTCAATTTGGTGCCTTATGCAGAATAATGGAAGAATTAACATACTGCCACTGCATAGATCATGCTGACTTTATACTTCTATACCAAACTATGTTTTGGGAAATTAATATTCGTTTAGTGGAGTCACTCTTACTGCCAAACCTGTGAATTGGTAGTGCTGCATTTTTTTCTTAAACTGTGCCTACTGTGAAGGGGAGAACCACTCATTTCTCTGAGAACCTGAACCAGGACACTTGTATCAAGAAGTGGCTTGGTTTCCTTCCCTTGATTTCATTATGCTTCCCAGTGTAATGCCACATTTCCTGATGTTAATCAGGAAGGGAAGCATAAAAGCTGAAACAGTATTTAAAATATTTATTTTTTGTAAAATCAGAAACAGGAAGTATGAAACATCTTGTGAGGAAGCTTGTTCTCCTCAGGCTGCTCTACCTCAGCTTAGTTTATTAAACGGTTTTGTATAAACATCTGGAACAGCTGAGTGCTTTATCCCATCTCAGCATTTGACACCCATGTGTAATAGCAGAGTGGTCCCATGAAGGAATTAGATCCAAAAGGAATTGATCTGCATTCATGAATGCTGCATGCACTGAAACTTCACATCCACAGACAAAATCCACAAATTGTCACTGTGCCCAGACAAGTTACTTGTCACTACAATGATCTGCAAGGCATCCATATAAAGAAATCATTTTGACTGAGCTTCGTTCCTCAAGGACAACGCCAAGGTTAATTTATTTGTTATTCACTTTGAGTTGGGGGTGGACAGTCCCTGGAAGAGTAGTAGTGTTTGCCAAATATGTTTCTGGGAGTATTTGCTCACCAACTATGCTTCTAGTCCACACCTTCCCAAGAGTCTCCAGGAATGTAGGCTGTATTCATAAGCTGTTTGCTCTCAAGGTTTCACTCCACTCAAGTGGCTCCTGGCTTAATTTTCCAGGATTTGAATTAGTGAAAACTGGGATAGCTAAATAGCAGTGACCTGTGGTGTTAGAAAGACACTAGGAAATGAAAGATACCACTTCAGAGAGAAATGCTAACTGGAGAGATGGAAAACAAAAAAGAAAACGAAACACTAAAACCGAAACAGATCCATCTTGTTTGAGGTGTAAAATCACAGACTGGCTGAAGAGGAAAATCCTCCCTCCCTTCAAGAACTGATCTCTGCAATAGAGGCAAAATACTTTGCCTGTCTCCATTCCTTGTTTTGGTGATAGTCTGAGAATCTGCAGAGATTGGTGAAATTCCCTGAAGTTTTTCCATCTTTGAGTCTTTCTAAGCTTTCTATTTGATACAATCTTTAGGTCCATATTGCAATTTATAGCCTCTTGTACAGTCAGATTGTGTCTTACATGACAAGAGGTTTCAAGAACACTTCACTATTTTTTTTCTGACTCTTCAGAATATATTTTATTTAGCTTCCAGGGTTCAAAGATGAGCTCATGGGTATATCCAGGTTCTTAAAGAACAATTTGCTCAGAAACCTTTGGCTGTCAGTGTCACCATGAAGAACAACCTCAGCTCCAACAAACAATTTCCAGAACAGAGAAGTGCATATTGTAAAGCCACACTTGTTTAAGGGAATTTAGATTGTAGAAACATTGACTGCAATTTGAACTCACCGTGCATTTCATCACAAAAAGCAAATGTCTCTCTTGGTAAAATTCTCTTTTCTGGGGCTGCAGTTTGGCAATTAGAGACTAGTCAGTGTCTGAAGTACTTTAGTCTTCCAGCCCTCATAACAGGATAGCATAGTTCAGACATACCATAGATAAATCTACAGTGGCAGAAGAAGGAAACAATGAAATAAGAGTAGGCAACACAGGTTAGAAATACAAATGATCTTGTTCAAAAAGATACTAATTTCATCTACTTGATACGAATTTCATCCCAAAAATTTGATATTGAAAATGGAGTTTGTAATCCAAAATAACAATGCCAAAACTCAGCCCCAATAAAATATCTGTGCCCCAAACATTTGAACAAATGTGGATTTGGACCCAAAGCTGTCCTTAAAATTGCAGATGTGTGTTTAGTGCTAAAATGATTTTTTTATTGACAGTGTGTGTCATATCCATTTACATCCTGGCCAGCCCTTCAGTATGGAAAACCATATGGGAGTTGTTTTAAACAAGCTGAACTCTTTTCAAAATCCATTATAGAAAGTGTCCTAAACACCAGCTTTCTGAAATGGAGAGTTTATTTAGCCTGATTTACATAAGGAGTTACATGTATATGGTGAACTGATGGCTGCTGAGGGGAGCCAAACTTGCTCATCAATAACAGAATATTTTATAGGACCACAACAGGCAGATTTAATACCCTAGTATTTCCCAGTGCCTGGTGAAATACCTCCAGATATGTCAGCTTCCCTATGGCTTGTTCCTGTGTTCTCCCACTGAACAGCAGCAATAATCAGTACAGTTGGATATAATAACATGAATAGCTAACAGTGATAGCTGATAATCAAAATCTCTCTCAAAGAAGAGGCTTTCCTCAGCTGACATTCTCCCTATCCCATATACCCCTCCTGTGCTTAGGCCCAGGATACCCGAGTGGGAATTCAGCAGCTCCCAGCTCTCCCTGACCATTTATTGGTATCTTTCTAGTGTCACACATACCTATCCCATTCCTGCAGAGCAATTCTCTTCAAGCCACTACTCCCAGTGCATTAGAACTGTCTGGAATAACCTTGAAAATTATCACTAAATACTGCATCTCTCAGAGACACACAGTAATTTGGGTGTTATTCTTAATGCTGAAGAGATCAAAGATAGGAGTGATTTATAGAATTCCTGTAGATCTCAATGGGATTGTTTTGCCTAGGCTGAGTGCAGAATTTGGCCAATATTAATTATTACACCATGTAAATGTAAGTTGATTATTTTGAAACTGCCACTCAGCATCTGGCTAGGTCACTCTCCTCTTTTATTTAGTTACATCCTTCTGCAGTTAATTACAGACTGTTGGTCCCAAATCCCTACCATGGAAAGACACAAGCAGTGCAGACACAAAGATAGAAAACCATGTTTCATGAAGCTCCCAAAGAGCTAGAAACTCATGTTGGTTGTCTCCAGAGGCTCACAGGAATAAAGAAGAAAAGAAACCTGTGCAAACAAGGGAACAATGCATGTTGGAGAAGCCCTGACTTCTTGCACCATGATACTTTGTACAATACATTAATGTTAACCTGACACAGCACATAACTGGAGAACCCAAGTTAAATAAATGAAATCAGCTGTCTGACTTCTTTAAGATAAATGATGTTATTACAGCATAATTGTATAACCCCATATAGCTTACAGCAGCAAAAGGATGTGTATTTCACATGCCCTGCCATAATTACATTCCCATTATAATTTTGCAGTTAGTTGCTATGAGCTCTGGTCATGAAAACATGCCAATTTTGTATGGGATTGAAGTCTGCCTAATTTTAGCAAATTGAGAGCTGCACAAAAGAAAAGAGATAAATACTATGTTGTTATTTTTCATTAGAGAATTGCTATATTAAGAGGCTGTGATCCAGCTGTGTTTGTTTAAATAAAAGTGTGATTTGAATACCTCCTACAGCTATGTTCCTGCCAATGAATAAAAGATAAAATGCAGCTCTGGTTGGATGGTAGTCTCTGAGTTCTAGCTGACTCAGAGATTTATTGTTTAACATAAGGAAGTGAAAAGCATGTAGAGCAGACCACACACAGGGCTCTTTTGTGTATTGTTTCAAGCCATACCACTAATAGATTTGTTCCACCAAGGCTTGCAGCAATTCAGCTGTGCTAAAATGCTCCACTTAACTGTGAAAAAAAATAATAATAAAATAGTAATTATGGCTAGATGGCAAATGCAGCTTAGACCAGCAGCATGAGTAACGTAAACAGGAACTAATATCATTCAAAGCTGTATGTTGTCATCATTATGATAATGAAATTAAGCTTTTATTTCCAAAAAACACACCCTTTAACATACTACTCAGTGTCTGTATAAACACAGACTTCCTCTCATAGCCTGCCATGACTCTGATGTTGCTGAGCTAATATCCTTCTTACATTATATATATATATACATATAAATACATATACATAATGTACAGTGCACTCCAGTAGCCAGCCTGAAACCTATCAAGACAACTTGGAATTCTGTGTGTGTTGAAAAAGCCTTTTACAAGGCACATAAAATGATGCATATAAACAGCTCTTGCTTTGCAACTTCCTGTTTTGTAGCTTCCTCCATGGTAGTCTTAGATGGAGGCACAGCATTCTCAGGGAGCTGATATGTTTGAATGGATTTAATTACAGGCAAGTGCAGGAGTGGCTGAGTGCCAGTCAGAACTGACTACTGAAGGGCTTAGGTTGTCAAAGGACTGACTTGGGCTGCCTGTGTTCATTTAAATAACTCAGGCATCTCCAGTTTGGGGGCAAATAAAGGAAAGGCAAGAAAGGAAAGGAGGTTACTTGCCACTATGACCTTTAAATACCTTTACATTGAATTTACAACTCTAATGGGTTGATATTACATACATATGTCTTAGTTCAGTGATGGATATCCCACACTCAGAATGATCTGGATTACCTAGCTAACAAGAAATTCATAATTTCCTTGACTAAAACTGTCCAGAGAGCAGAGTACTCATAGCCAAAAGGACTTGGGATGATCACTGTGAGATCTGAGCTATGTGTTTGGGAAAAAACCTTGCTCTAACCAGGTGAGCTGCACGTTTTATTTTATAATTGAAAATGGAGCTTTGTGCTCAATCTTTACCTACTCTGGGGTGAGGAGAAAGATCAGAAACTCAAGTCTATCTGCTGCTCTCTGGGCAAACAGCAAAGTCAGCATGAGCATAGGAGAAGCAGCAGTTCCTGGTGCAGAGCAGGCAAATGCTATGCTCTCCTCTTCTCTCCTCACAGCACTGAAGATGCAGATGATGAACTCCAACCCAGCCCCGAGCTGGAGTCACCAAGTCCCTGGGGCACAGAGACTGACACACTGCTCTTTGCTCAAGCCTGCTCCAAAAGAACAGCCTGAAGCCTATGAGTACACTGAAGCTGTAACGTGTGTTTTGAAGATACAATCTCAGCTCATTCTACAGGACTTTATGCTTCAAACTCTCAAGAGTCTTAATAACAATATCCTGTCTGCTTTTTATGTAGCACCTGTCAACCCGGAGGGACCAAAAACACTTCAAAAACTCTGTGTGGTTGCTGCTGTTAAAAAACTCAGGAATCACTGCTTGAGTTGCCTGCAGGAGGCTGTAATGTAGGATATTTAACATTAAAGTAGAGCAAATAATTAGGTATGAATAATTTATCCCCTCAAATCATCTTCTTTTTGACTTTATTGAACATCTGCAAATAAGTCTCAGCCTCACTCTTAGCTTTGACTGTTTCATTTCACTTTTTCTTTTTCACATTGCTGCAAATTTTTATGAACCATCAGCTACCTAAAAACACTGAAGGAGCAGAGCAAAGGTGAGCAAAAATTAAATTACCTGACTATAAACATGACAGAAGCCACTAACACATAATGAGGCTAGATATTTTTTTGGACAAAATGGATGGACAAAAGAAACATTGAGTTTAGGGTTGGAAAGCAAACAAGACATGGGGTGGGGTGAATTGTCTGGAGGCATCTGGACAGACATCTTATGGAGGCATTTGAAAGCAGTAATATTTTGAAGCTCTAGGCTGAAGGGGAGAGAGAGAGGATCTGTGAGAAACGGGAATAAACACAGTTGTTTGGATATGCATGTCTGGGAGCAGACATCCCAGAGGAAGCTCTAATCATCAGGATGAAAGGAAAGGAAGGTATGAGTAAAATTTGGGGAGGGAGACATCAAACCTGTGGCATGACAGAAGCTGTTTCTGAAGATTTAATTAATTCACAGCTTAAAATGGATGGATTTAGACTTTTCCCCTCCTGCTCAGAACTTGTCCATCAGCACACTCTGTTTATTTGGAATTGTTAAAAAGTTTTTTGAAAATCCATTTCAGTTAGAGGTTGATGACCAGATACTTGGTTTCACATGTTTTCAATTATGCAGTGCCCATGGTATGTGATGGGATGCCTCAGCCATGAGATATTGATGCTTTCCTAAGCAGGAGGAGAGAAATCACAGCTTACTCTGCAACCTCTCTCTACTACACATGAGCAGTGCTGGAATGAAACTGTACCTGTACATATTCAAGATAAGTGCAGTGTGGAACCTGTTGGAGGCCTTTTTAAAATCTGTATACATATGATTTTTTCATAGGATAACATTCAGGATAATTCCTCAAGACAAGGAGAAGCAGATTTAAAATGATAACCTTAATAAATGCTCTGAGGAAGGAAATGGAAGAAAGAATTGCTCTTGACTTCTCTGAATTTCTAACAAAAGCCTTCCAGCACTGTCCTGGGGGTTGCTTATGATGGGGTAGTGTCCCAGGCTCCAAATAGCTTTCTTAGATTTGCTGTTCCTGGCTGTTCAACATGATCAGTTTTGCTCTTTGTTGGTTTGCTAGGGATCTAGCCAGCACAGTAATGTTGACATTTCGTTCTTTTTTGGCCTTTACTGCTTCAACCCTTCACCTTTTCCCCTCTTTCTCACTGCTGGCAAGGTTTCCTTGCGGTTGCAAAAATACCAAGGAGCTGATTTTCTAGCTGTGCCTAAACTTAAATAAACTGAAAGCAGTGGAACTATTGTAGAATTAAAGCAGTTCAACAGTTTACAATGTGAAATGATTTAAGTTTTGACACTTATTTCCTCAGCTATCTTCCCTTATCGAAATACACCACAAATAACAGCTCAGCAAGCTGGCACTGGCAGCACTGCTGCTGCCTGCTGAAGGTTATAGCAGCCTTTGCAGGGATCCCATTAGCTGAGCAGCATCTGCCAAGCACAGCCCAGCTGGGCTGGGGTGTGTGGCAATGCCACGGAGCCCCTGCAGCTGTGGGTAACCCCAGCAAAGATGCTGAAGCCAGAACAAACCACAGCTCACCCATTTCACGTGATGTATTTGGCTGCATCCAAAGAAGAAGGGACAGGGGTTGAGGGAGGTGATTCTCCCTCTCTGCTCTGCTCTTGTGAGGCCCCACCTGGAGTGCTGTGTCCAGGTCTGGAGCCCCCAGCACAAGATGGACATAGAGCTCCTTGAGGGTGGCCAGAGAGACACTAAAATGCTCAGAGGGCTGCAGCACCTCCTGTGTGAAGCCAGGCTGAGGGAGTTGGGGAAGTTCAGCCTGGAGAAGAAAAGGCTCCCAGGTGACCTTAGAGCAGCTTTCCAATACTTGAAGAGGGCCTAGAAGAAACCTGGGGTAGAAAGCAATGGTTTACAACTTGAAGAGGGGAGATTTAGGCTAGACATTAGGAAAAAATTCTTTCCTGTGAGGCAGGTGAGACACTGGAACAGGTTGCCCAGGGAAGCTGTGGCTGTCTCCTCCCTGGCAGTGTTCAAAGCCAGGCTGGATGGAATCTGAGCAGCCTGATCTAGTGGGAGGTGTCCCTGCCCATGCTGGTAGGTTGGAAACAGATGATCTTTAAGGCCCCTCCAACCCTATCCATTCTGATTTGTATGATTCTGTGACATAAAAATGCCTCCTCAGCACCACAAGCAAGTTTGGGGGCTTTACTGCAAAAGAATGCAGTTACTGCAAGAAGAGTTCCCAAGCAGAAGGTCAGAGGACAGTGGGTGTAAAGATGGCAGGTGAATATGCTGAATGGATGGACTAAAAAATGGGCAAAGGGTGTGAAAAGGAGACCGTAATTCAAAGATCCCTGGGGCACAACAAGGAGATGAAAAATGACCAAAACCAAGATTGAAAGAATAAAAGAAAAGAAAAAATAAAAATCCAGGATGTTTCCTGTTAGAAAAGCAATTCTAGTCCAAATCTGTACTCCATTGTTCTAACTTTATTTTTCACATGGATAAAAATGTTCCCTGTATGTCTGGCTTATTGATTTTTTTTTTCCTGTTTGGTTTCATAATGTTACCTGCTATACTCCACATAAATGATGAACATTTTCAAAAAAACCCTGCTGTACTTTATACATCAGCTGATCAAATGCATGAATGTTAGGGAATCGAGATAGTGTTCAACAAACATCTATTATTAATGTTCTTGGATCACCAGTGCAGAACACAACAGTCATTTTAATTGTAAGGTTTTATCTCTCCTCTTCTTCCGCAGACATGGGAAGGTTTCTCACAGGCAAGAGCCCCAAAGCAGGTTCAAGACAGAGCCTGGCTGGAAGTAGGTATGGATTTTGGATAGAGTTTTGTTATGCCTTACTTCAGCAGAATATCCAAGGCAACAAAGAGAAAGGAAATGTGAAACCATCCAAAGCACTGGCTGAGCTGTAGCGCCAGGGGGGGAAGAAAGCGCAGAGAGACAGAGAATGCCTGAAATGTCTGCAAAATGTAACTCAATTATCAGAGATCAGCCATAACAAGGAAAAAATCACATAAGGCTGCAGGAGCTATAAGTATCAAATAGTTACGTTTACTGCATTTATAAACAGATATCTTTTGGCAGGAGACTCAAAGAGGCCTCCACAAGGCACGAGAATCTGGGCTTGAATCCATTCACTCTGTGAATTAATTGACTTGGTTTGAACTCTACTGTTTTCAGTTGGAGAATTCACTGTGAACATGTTGTACATATCTCAGATATCAAATAGCAAATGTACTGAAGCCAGATACTGAACTGGAGCCAGAAATTTTTCATTAATCAGTATTGTATGCTTTCTGTGAATAGGAAATAGAACAACAACAAAAAGCAGACAAGAATGGGGAAAATATTTTTCTCTCTCTCCCTGTTTCTACTCCCCCACATATGCTATTATTATTACTCAGTATTTACATTGCAGTCACACCCAGTGGTTCCAACAGAGGCAGGAGCCCTATGGTGCTAGGTACTGTACAAAATAAATACACTTTAGGAAACAATGGCTGCTCTTAAGAGCTTTAAGTCTAAACAGATGGGACGGCTGAGAAAGTGGTGTAGGAAGATGACCGAGTTGGCCACAGGTCAGACAGTGGGTCTGTGGAAATGCTGTGAATCCTTTTTGGGGGAAATATCCCCAAATCACTGTGAAAACCCATACAATTTAGGGGTGAAACAGTTCAGTCCATACATCAGCAGCTGTGGCTTGTGCCTTATCCACCTGCCTCCAGCAGCTCCCCAGTGCTGCTGATCAAAATTCACTTCTAGGCAGAATGGGTAGAGTAAAATAACAATAACAGATTATATACAATATCCCACTCACATGCCTCTGTGAAAGGGCAGCTTCAGCAGAGAGCTAAGAGTATGGTAGCCCTCACCACCATGTGACGCAGAAGAGGTTGCCCCCCTTCTTCTGCTCCTTTGTAATCCATTAACTTGCTCCTGATTTACTCCACAAAGAGGTCAGACAAAATATATTCACAAGCCAGGAGAGCACCCAGGTAGGTTACATTCCAGTTCCTTTGCAATTCTCTTTGGCTAAGCATAAAGAGAGAAGCAGCACCCTCACAACTGGCATTGATTGCAAGTCCAGCCACTCTATTTCAGCAGCAAGGCAGAAGCTGTACATTTTGCAACATGCCTCATTTTGCTCAGCAAACCCATTTATTCCTTCTGTGTAAGGGTGAGTGGTACCTGAGCCTGCAGTCACTGTGTGTTGTGTGCTCTGCTTCAGTCTCATGTCCCACATAACCTGTCCTGAATAACATTTCATTGGTGTGCATTTAGATTTTGATATGCAATGGTCAAAAACATTTCTCTGGAATTGGTGAGGAAGCCTGCAGGAATATAGCCTAAATACATGAAGAATCTGCTGGAATTTCAGGATGGCTTCTTTGTCTTGTCTCAGCTTTTTAAGCTACCTATTTGCAAGCCAAATATATACATAAAAGAGAAAGCATATTACACAGTTGCCGGAGGGAAGGATATTTCTACTTATACAAATGAGCAAAGGGAAATGGAGACAGAGAGAAGAAGACCATAACCAGGAAAATAAATGAGCAGATGGAGAAAACAACAAATGAGGAAATAACACCAGGCAGAGTCATGGCTGTGATTCCAGACGGCCCACCTGCAAATGTTTTATGGTGAGCATGCATAAGAAGAATATTTCCATTGGTCATCTCAGTGTTTGCCTTCCATTACTGGCATATCCTACTTGCCCTAAATCCTGATGAATGCTGTAAAGTACACAGAAGCAAGTAAAAATGAAAACACAAAGGATTTATTAATGTCTCTGTGACTTGCAAGGCTGCTGCCAGCAAAACTGAGAAAGCCTCTCAGGGAAGCCACTGACCTCAAGGTCTCCTCACTTCATTTCCCCCATATTCTCACCCCAAGCATCTCATTATCCTCATATCCAACTCAGTTGGAAATCAGGGAAAGCTCATAAAATAATTTGACTCCCTAAACCACATAGCTTTGCAATCCCATTCCTATTATTCAGGCTCAGTCCAAAATATCCTGATCTGAGAAAACCAGGTACTTTATACAACATAGATAACAGTATCTTTAGCCCAAGAACTGGTACCACAGGGCAGTACACACAGATTCAGTTCATGGTATCTAGAGAAGGAACTCCTTGGAATTAGCTCATTATTAACCTTGACTAGATAATGTATGTTAAAATACAAGCTCTTTGTCTTCAGCAGGATTTTAACATTATCTCAAGCTGGCTTCATAACCACATCTTTTTCCTCATCTAGATATATGCAGCATTTGAGCAATTGTTGGGAGAAATCTATCCTGTAGTGCAGATCAATGCCTGGGATTTGTTAAAGGCTGGTGATTCTGCCTTATCTGGTCAGGAAGCAAGGTTTGCTTCTGACTTCTGAATGTTTCTGGTTTCTATAGAGTGCTTGGAACATTTATAGCCTTGTGTAGTCCAACCTCCTGAGCAAGAAAATGTGTGTTGGCTCCCAGTCCTCCTCCCCAGTAGCCTATTTTACTGATTTAGGAAGGTAGAGGAACACCAAGATAACACAGAAAGAAATCATGAGCACTTTTCCTCCTACTCTTGCCCTGGAATTGCACATTTCATTAGGACAGGCAGGAAGGAAACCACCATTTCTACAAATGTTCAAAGCAGAACCCCTAAATCCCTCCCACAGTTTAAATTCACCCTTGCTCCATGCTTATGAAGCTCCTGTTTCTCATTACTAATGAAAATGATGGAGAAATGAAAATGCACCTTTAGCATGTAATAATGTAAGAAAAAGGTCTTGGTTACTTTGTGGAGGAGACTTCTGTTTTAATAATCTTTTTTTACTACGTTGTTTCCTTTTTTCCAAATGGGCCTCAAAACGACCAAGCTTCCTCAGAAAAAAGGAATACAACTCACTCAGAGCTGAACACCTAAAATGGTAAAAGACTCTGACATAGCTATCTGACATGGCTATCTCTGCTCACAAAGTATGCAAACTGCATTCTTCCTTTCAGCACCCATTTAGTCTGTTCCAGAAATAAATATATTTGCTTGTAGCAAAGTCTGAAGAAAGTACAGTCAACAGACAGATGTGTTATATGTTTTGTAAGAGAGTCCATTTCCTTTCCTCCTCACCTCCCATTTCTGGTGGTTACATGCTTTAAATAAAGTATGAGTAAAATCCCTTATTTGGCATAGGGAGATTGCCAGCTGTTGAATCCAAAGCAGTTTAACTTAATCTAAATGACTGCTGTCTGGTTCAAATGAAATATGAATATTTACTGTTACTAAATACATGAATTATTTACATTATTTATATTAGCCAGAAAAAGAGTTGCAGGCATCTTTAAAAGAGGGATAGCTATGCTGCTGACTGTAAAGAGAAAGAAATATAAAAGTGTTCTCAAAATATTTTATTTATGGATTAAGTATACACAGTCTGCATATAAGTCTGGTCTTGGGAATATATATATATGTATACATATGTACATAGAAATTAGGCCAGAAGAACTTAGAGAAGGGCAATGTTCTTGTTCTGAAGGGGATCAGAATGAGGTAGAGTACATGCCAAGCAAAGTATGAAACAGGAAGATGATAATAAGCAAGAAACTGGGAATGGGGAAGGGTTTATGGTGCAAGTGTCCATAAGACGCTGAAGACATTGGGAGAAAAAGGAGAATTTAACAGGGCTGACTTTAAGGGAGAAGACCCAGACCCTCAGATAGGGTAATTTGCTGAAGTACAGTAAAGTAAGAAACAAGAAAGAAATTTGAAGCTGAGAAACTTGTTATAGGTGGTGATCCTGAGAAAGGGGAGCCTTTCCATTTGGTCTGCATAGCAGGCAGACAACTGCTGATAACAGCCTGTCTAGAATTTGAAGGGAGGAGCAGGGGTTGCACGAGTGAAGGCACCCAAGTATTCAGCCTGAATGAGAATGGCTGGAGTGCCAGCTGCAGCCTCAGCATAGTGCTAACCAGTGCTCCTAGGAACAAATACATTTAGTTTTGGAAATGTGGAGCCTTCTTGTGTTATTATGCAGCAAACTGTACCTACTGAAGTGTTCAGGGTCAGCCCTGTGCCACTCACAGCACAGGAGAGAGTGATGCCACAGGGAAAAAAAGCAGAGCAAATAGGCAGAGCTCCAATGATCAGGAAAGGTGGACACACTTTGAAAAGGCAGAGGATAAGGTTTGTCTGCATCTGGACCCCTTTACTTTAACATTTGGGAAGCATTTTGCTGTGGAGATATACAGTAACAGAACTGCTTCAGCTAATAGCTAGAAATGTCCAGTGGAGAGGGAACATTTTTCCACACATCCTTGTGAGCTTGCTCTGAGAACACCTTTGATAGAAGAGGAGCAGTACAAATGCCTTCCAAGAGTTCGTGGGCTTGGAGAAGGGAAGTGAAGACAGTGCTGAGAATGTTAGTGTGACTGTAAAGATCTGCACTTGACTCAAATGAAAGAATGGGATTTTGCTTTGGATTCCTTTGTTTTTCCTGAAAAAAACCCAAATTCTCATCTCTGCTGAGGATCAAAATTATAACATTAAGCAAATGCCCAAGGAGAAACTGAGGCACCAGTTGTATTGTTATGCCAATATGAGGAACAACTGCTACTAAATAATGCACTGAACATGCAGGATTTTTATTTAATTTTAATTTAATTTTTAATCTTAGAAAAAGCCAATGACTGACTTGATAATTAGAAAAAATGCTTTTGAATAGAACATTCCTTAAAAGCCTGTTACAGAGTTCCTTGCATTTGTTTTAGGTTTTGTTCGCACCTAAAGCAAATTTGACCTAGAGCTGATGTGAATTTTGTAAGCAAAAGCTATTTTTGAGTAATTCCAGACTAGGCAAGCCATAATTTCATACTTACATAGCCCCCAGTATCTTACCATGTGCCACGTTAGCTGCTGGGCAAACCCAGAGTCCTAAGGGTCCCTGCTCAGGAAGTATTGACTTGCACAGGACTGGGACTGTCTTGATGAAACCCTCTAATACCCTTGTTTTAACTGGTTCTGCACTTTCTCATGCTGGTCAGTTCCTCATGTAATACACATTCCTCACAGAAGAGGCATTATGCACATTCCTGACCTGTCAGCTGTAGAGGGTTGGCAAGGAATCATGGTCTTTCCTCCTCCCTTTCCTGTCTCTGGGAGATGCTGAGAATTGCCCCAGCTAATCCATATTTTCCTTCTCTTGGCAAGAGTGTGACTTGTTTGGTGAAAACACACAACACAGTATGTAGCTGCTATTAGTAACAGAACTCTAGGTCCAAAACTAAAAAGGTCAGATTAATATTAATTCTTATAGGTATTGAGTTATATGCCATATATAAAAGGTCAGTATGGCATTCCTTTATTTTACATCCATCTGCTTCATTAGGTAAGGAAAAGTAAGCTAGATATAATGGATTTTTTGGTAGGTTTAATCAACAAATTCATCAAAAGTACATTTTTCACCTGTGATAAGAACATAATGAAAAACTAGATCAATACATTAATTATATCCACTGCTTTCTAAACTCTTTTTTAAAATTAATTACAGTAAGTGTTGTTGTGGAAATTGGAAAGTAAAAAAAAAAAAACTATACAACTCAAAGATATTACTTTTCAGTGCCAAGCAAATGGGCTCAAAAAATGCCTGTCTATTTTTATTTTTCAAAGACTTTCATTATTATTCCATAGAGAAGACCAAAAATCAGGAGACCACCAAATGTAATGTCCATACACTGGCAAATAAGCAGTGTAACTGCTTCTACTAGCACATTCCACAGAACAGGATGAAGTAACAGACTGCTACATGACAGACATAACAACAGTATTATTTTTCTGAGGAAAATCCAAAATTCTTATTTCATGGGAACTCCTCCCAAAGATTCTCATCTTCTGCATCCATCTGAGGTTCTCTCACCATCACATAGAGAGAGGCAAGGCAGCTGTCAGAGCTGTAGGGAAGCATCTCTGCAGTTTTGTTATTAGGAAGACCATTTCCATACTGAAAGACTTTTTTTTCTTCCAAGATGTTGAGATCTATGAGCCTGGGAGATGGAAAAGAGCTACAAATCCTCTGAGATTTCTCTAGAGACCTTAGAAGGGTTGAAAAATATTTTGTCTCCAGAGAAAGCGGAAGCTGCAGTCCTCCCCAGTTTGCTAGCCTTGCTATCTCCTCTAGTAACACACCTCACAGCTCCTGAGATGCCTTCTGTGTGTTTCATTGTGCAGTAGATCACAGTGCAAAGAGCCCCAAGCAAGCACCAGCCTGGGCCAGTCAGTCTCTATCTAGATAATGTTTACACAAAACAGATCCAGAAGCAAAAAGTCCCCTCTTTTGGCTGGTCTTTTTCCAGCTCTGGACAGTACAGTAAGACTGAAGACATAGCATGAGGTGGATTCAGCTAAAACAGGAATAAAACAATCTGAGCTGGTAGTTCCTCCATAGCAAGACCTATTCAGCATCATGCTTTGGTATTGCTTCAGTTTTTCTACTTTATTCTCTTAGTAACCAAAAGCAACACATCTTTATTTCTTAATGTGCTCATGTGTTTTAATTGAGAGCTTAAAAAGGAGAGCTGAGTCCTACATTATTTTTCTTCCCCTTGCAGGGCTCACTGTTTCATTTCCAAAGACATCTTGCTTCCAAGCACTCCCTGAAGCTTTCTGATTCAGAAGTCTGCTCCATTTGGGGAGCTTTAATTTCATAGACTAGTATCTCATGATCCTTATCCTCTGACCCAAATGACAGGTCAAATTTGACAACATCTGGGACTAGATTATCTTCTGGTTGTGGGGAAACAGGGTAACTGATTCTAATTTCTGGACTGAGTACTAAGGGAGGCCCCCTGCAAGTATTAAAGGAATAGTTGTGTGAGCAGTGGAATGAATTAAGCTGGTTTCTTATGAATCTGGGGTTCATGGAAGTGTGAACTTGGACTGAAGCTTTCCTGTATAGTGATGTTATTTTCTGCAGTTCTCACCTCCACGGATTCTCTGGAGCCTCATAAGGTACAAGTTTATACTGCAGGCTTGACTAGCTGGGCAACATCAATTTTTTTGTTCATATTTCTGGCCACTTTTTTTCATGAAATGCATTAGAACCCAGTTACTTTGAAACTTCTGTCATTTTGTCACACATGGTTGGAAAAGGCCACTAGATTAAAAAATTATTAGGGGGTACACAAGGACAGATACAGGCACAGAGACAGCCTGATCACAGATGTCTTGTTTCCATAGGAAACCAAACTAAAAATAGACAGCTTCCTAAGTGTTAAAGATGGAATTTTTATTTGTTTTTGCAGTAGAGAACCAAACAGACCCACTATTCACATGGCTCTAGCACATGAGAAATTGGAATGAAAAGTAATCTATTATCAGTTATTGATAGGTGCCCCAACACATGTAATACAGTGCCCAGTGACACAGCCACCAAGTGTCCAAAGGCTGCAATCTGCTGGGCTGGGTGATGGGTTGTCTATATGGCAATATATATGAGAATTACTTACTTTTTTATAGCAATATCTCTAAAATAATTTAGTAAGCACAGAGAGCTCTACTTGCTAGAAATGCAACACATGATGACATCAGTCTTTATAAGTTTGTTTCTTCTGAATGATCCAGGCATAGGTAAGGTCTCTGTTTGGTTTTTCATTCACCGAAAAACGATGAAACAGATGTTACCTTTTCCTTTCCCCCTCTCTGTTACTAAGTATCAACTTCAACATGGCATGTGTCAACAAATGATAGGTAGGCATACCACAACTGAGAAAGCACAGCTTCCTTTTGTAATCAAAATAATGTGGTCATTACAGCATGCATGTGAGCTGTGCAGTGCATCCTCAGAGGAGTTGACATTTTATATACGGATATCTTTACTGTATCTGAGGAGTTTGATCTGAATCACTGGGGGATATTATAGGAGTGAGGTAAGCCTCTCAAGCAGTGGAAAATAGAGGTGGAGAGAGTGATTGACAGTTCAAGGCTATCTGTGTATCATCCAGCTAAACACATAGGGATCTTAGGACCACAGGAACTGTATAAATACAGATAATCTGAGAACACCGAGGGGTCTCAAAAAAGAAGACTGTTTTTAAGGTGTCCTAACAATGCAGAGAGAATAACTTCCATGGCATCTTATATGGCAGTATGTGAGAACATTGCATAGAAAACAACCTTCTAAACCCACTTTTCTTGGGACTGAAGCTGTAGGTAGTGAAGCCCAGTCGTGTCTATTTCTACCACCACACCTCAGGTGAGATCTAATGGTCAATAATTTGTGAAGAGGCAGAGCAAACCCTTACAGCTCTATGGAGATTAAGAATTTTACAGAAAGTGGTGTTATGGCATTCATGTACATACCTTCACACAGCAGCCTACCCCAGGATGGAGATGTGCACCCCAAATTGCCAGACAACTCCAACACGGCTGAGGTTCAGCTTTCCTGGGACGTCTTTCCACGTCAGACCCCCTCAAGATTCTTTATCTTGCTAGAAAACAACAGGGGACCTGAGTCCTGAGAATCACATGTGTGGTTTTCAAGGACAGGGTTGGCTTTTGGGGTTACTGTGTGTAACAGCCCCATCCCACCCCCAGCAGCCACAGCAAAGAAGCTCCTTTGGCTGCTTCCTCCTCCCTCACAGGGCAGGCACCAGCACCCACAGGTTTCTAGTGCCAAACTTCATGTGAACTTCTATTATATAGCTGTATAATAACCCTACACCAATAAATAATGACTCTGTGTGTGCCGCGGGCCCCCTCAGGGCGGTTGACTTACCATAGGAGCAGCCATCTTGTCGCGACGTTCCTCGCCTTCCTGCTGCAGCCTTGCTTCAGGTGACAGAAATCCTGAAGGAAAAAACCAAAAACATGAGGTAAATGGAAGACCCCAGGCCAAGGGGTGAGTGAGGAGATGGTGAGGAGAAGCCTCCATTGCCTGCTGGGAGGCAGGGAGGCTGTGAGGGAGCCAGGCCCCTGAGAGAGAGCTGGAGCCTCTCCGCCATGATGGCCCTCAGGGCTCGATGGCCCTCAGGTCCCTGGGGCCCTGCTCCTTCACAAGTTGAAAGTCCTCTCTGAAAACTTCATTTGTGCCACAGTTTGAGGGCTGGGTAGAGGAAAGGTTAGGAAGTGCTAGCTTAAATCCAGGATGGAGTTTTTTCAAGGATAGGTTGTTACACACAGATTGATGCCACACTGTTGTCAACATGCCAGGGGTAGTTTGAGCTGTCAGCTCTGTCAGAGTCTGCCAACCAACTTTAACTTGTTTTCTGACTTTTCCAAATGTTTTCCAAGTTTGTTTTTTGGGGGTTTTTGTTTTTTGGTTGTTTTTTTTTCCACTTTCTGTGTGCTGAGGATTAAATAGTCCCTCTGTTTCTGTAAAACTACATTTATTTACTTGTTTCCTCTTCCTTTCAATTTCTTTCTGTGGTTCCCCCCTCTTTGGGGAAAGAAAAGAATCAGCCCTGCACCTTTGCCCAGATATAACATAAACACAGCTCCCCAGAGCTGTTTCACAAACCATAAGGTTTCCCCTTTGTGCCAGTGGTCACTCTTGTGCAATGCACACTTGCCTCCCTTCATCTGGGAGCCTCCACCATGGCCCTGCCGGGTTACTGACAGCACAGCACATGCAGCTGCTCAGGAAAAAACTGTTAAAGCAGCTCCTTTCTGTGATTTCCTCCAGGTGAAGGCCTCTTTCTTCTGGACTGGACATTTCTGAGGAAGAATCTTGCAGTTTGGTCAGAATTATCTGCCACGTGTGCAAGAAATTTGAACAGGTGAGCTACGGCCCTGCATCTTTTTTCTCCTTTCCAGAGCCTCTTTCCTCCCACTCTGGTCTCGTAGCGAGTAAATCCCTTTGGGAAAACAATTCTCTCATGGCAGACAGAGTAATTACAGTGAAATATCACTTAAGCAATGTTAAAAGGACAGGGGACTTCAAAGACTGAAACACTAGAAAGCTGAAATTAAGATTGTATAACTTCTGTGTATGTATTTTGCTACATTTACTTGACTGCATGTTGGGGTTTTTTGTTCACATAAAAAGATAGATGGCAACAGGAACACTTCTGTTTTTCCTCACAGTTCAATGTGTGGTCCCAAGTCTTGTTTTCTTCTCAGAGTTATTAATTACATCTTTAGGTCTTCTACAGCACTTTTACAGTAACATTTACATATGTGACAAACAAAATTTAATTTATTCTTTTATACCACGAGAAGGTGATGGGAAATGAGGTACAGAAGGGAAAAGAGAAAACCATCGTAATGTAAGATTATGATTATTTTAGAATACTTAAAATTACATCATTTTAATACATTAATTTGGCTTAACTACAGAAAATGGACACTGTGACTATTATTTTCATAAAATGCAGCATGGTAAAAATATGAAGGAGTTGGATCACCTGAATTATAGTAGCCAATTCAGAAATCAGCCATTTTGCTCCTTGGAATCCACTGAAATCACATTTATAATATGTACAAAAGAGAATTTTAGATTCTGGCTGCTTTCTATTTTCACTGAATCTTAAAAAATACATTTTCAATTCACTCATATTTGATACTGCTTTTTTACTGATACTTGAGTTTATCATAAATATTTTATGGAAATACCCAAGTTAAACTTCACATGGCCCGCTTTTGTCTTCAGCTTCAGCTAGTTCAGCACTCCAGTGTACCTAACCCTTGAGTATCATTTGGACCTCCTGAAAATGAGGTACGTAATATAAGTGACCGTATATCATAGACTATGTAATTTTCTGATCACCACATGATGACTTTATTAATGGCACTTAGAGAATCCAGGTCTCACTCTGAAATGGATTTAAACTTCTCTATCACTTCCAGGAAACTCTACCTCATTTATTACCTCAAGTTTCTCAGTATGTGGAGGTCCAGTGTCTACTTCACTGTACAACCCTGATTCATGCCAGAATAGGTCAGAACTCTGAAAGGAATACAGGAAGAGATTCACACAAAAAAACAGTGTGTTATTATGTTATTTAAAATATGATGCATACGAAAAGGGAGAGTTCAATTTTAACTGAAGGAGTAACATTGATTCTGTAATCTCTTTCCATAAGTCCTTGGTATTGCAATACGTGCAATCTTAATACAGGCCCTGCCTGTTGTCTTTCTAAAAGCCTCATAAATAAAACAGAAAAGAGATCTTGCATCACACTGACATCCCTGTGGGTCACTCCTGCACCTGGGACCTTTTGCACCATAGCATTGACCTCTTTATATGAGCTAACAGAGCAGTTAGAAGAAGTGGCAGTTTTTACAGATTTGCCTGGAAACTTCCCTGAACTTGTCACTCAAAATTAAACTAGTTAATTCCTCTGGTTTTCTTATCATATCACTTAAAATTCCTATAGACTCTTGTCTTCTTACATATCAAATTTTAAATGAAAAATCCTTGTTTCTGAGGGAAAACTGCAGTTTGATCTGCTTACATCCTTTCCCTAATCGGCCTTTTCCTTCTTTCCTTTCACCTTGTGGTGTTTTCTTCTGTATTAGGTCCCAGTTCCTCTGTCAGTCTGCCTCCTCTCTCTACTAGAACTGTCTTTTTTGGTCCTTGACTCCAGTTCTCATCTACTTTGTCTCCCTGCACTCTGATCTCAGTTTCATTCCTTCACCCAGCACTGCAGCTCTAGGCTAGGACTCTTTTCAGGCTCTTTGCCCTGGTTACTTTACATGAGAAAGACTCAGGTATTTGTCTGTACTTTGAGCTCAGACAGGACATGAGGCCGTTCTCAAAAGGGAAAGTTGCTAGGCAAGAGGGATGGATGAATGAATGAGCATTCCTAACTTTCTATTTCACTTTCATTTAGTCTTTTTAATTAAAAGGCACAGAAAGATTTACCCTTGAAATACCTCCTCCTAATTGCCTGCATCAACCTCAGTACAAACAGCTCCAGTCCTTTGTCTCCCTTGCTAACTTGCCAGACCTGTTTTTTTCTAACCTGAGTGCCTCAGAGTTAGGGTTTGCTCAGTGAGAGACTAGAAACAAAATCTATAAAAGGCTCCTGAGCCCTTCTTTCTAGCACAGTACAGAAAGTTAGGCTTGTCCTCTCAGATATACCTTGGAAGATTAACCATGAGGAATTTAAAAAAATGTTATCAATAGTAGTGATGGAGGGTAGGGACAAAAAAAAAAAAAAATTCCTGTATGAATTTGAGAGGAAAGTTGGTGGACATGAGCTGCCCTGCAATAGTTACCTGTGTGCTTGTATGTTACTCCAATATAATTGAAATATAACATAGCCCTGTGTGAACTGAACTATCCCACCTTTGCCTCTACAGACTTGCTTGCATACCAGCTGTAATTCTAGTTAATATGCTGTAAAGTCAGAATGAAGCCTGAGTGACTGTAATTTATTTTAGGCGTTTATGAGAATGAAGTGTCCTTACTTTGTATGCGTTGCACTTTGCAGGCAAGGTCATTGTCATTCTGTGTCCCAAAGTGTTTTATGAAGGATAACAGATCCACTGTAAATTCACCTTTCTTGGTAACTCAGATTTATTTTCATAAACATTGCCAAGTAAAAAAACACTTTTCCACCTCTTTTAGAGTTCTCATCCTTGAAGGAAGTTGTCATGTTGTGACTCAGACCGAGCAGTGGACCTATCTTTGATGGCAGTGGTAAGTCTAAGACAGAACTATCAGGGGTTTCTCACTCCCAATTAATGTAGAGCTTAACTATGAAACATTCAAGAGGAGGTTTTTCATGATATATCACAAAATGTGGTTTGGCACCAAGCACAGCAACAGTTTAGGGAACAGGCTGTTCTTTAAATAATATGCTTTTGTTTTCATGTTTTAATTCTTCATGCTGCTGATTTACCACAAGGGCTTTTTTCTTCAAAAAATGCAGACCCACATCTAATGCATCAAAACAATTCAGTATGTTGTTTCTTTGTCAAACATTTCAGTAAATCATTCAGGTTTCTCGGGGGTATTTGTAGAATTCACACTGGAAAAGGATTTTGTTTGGGATTTTTTTCATATGAACCAGGGGCTGGATTTTCAAGGGCTGATACGTGTGGATGAACAGGATTAAATTCACATGCCTCATTTTGAAATTCTGATCTTAAACACAAAGCAGGTAAGTGAGTGATGCCAAAGACTGAAGGAAAAGTTCAAGGTTCAGCTAAAAATGTCAAGAGCTGAGACCTCAGATGGTGCCCATCACCAAACTTTACCAGAAATCAAATTTCAAATTGAAATGAATTATTCTGTTTTGCTATCTATATCACTTAAAATTCCTATAGAATCTTGCCTTTTTACCTGTCAAATTTTAAATGAAAAATCCTTGTTTCTGAGGGAAAAATTCTAAAATATTCTTCACTAAAAAGGTAGCATTATTCCTGAAATCAAAAGTTTATATTTTCCAAAGGATTTTTTTTTTTTTTTTGCCATTTATACTGTTTTCTGTGTGGTTTTTTCTACTAAATTATTGACTGAATCTGTTCTACTAAAAAATAATTTTACTTTCTTCAACACTGTCAAAAAAAAATGCCTGGTTGTATTTCACACATTTCATCCGTGAGGAAAAAAATATAGAACAAATTTTTATTTAAAAATAAGTAAGTAGAAGAGAGAGAAGACAAAAAGTAAAAAGTATTTTCACTAGATGAACCATTTGAAACCAGCTTCTCCTCTGTCTTTGAAGAAATAACTTCCTTTTCACTAAAATGTGGTGAAATGTGGTAGGGCCAAGCTATCTGGTCTTCAGCAGTGCATGGGATATTGCTAGGAAAACATGGAAAAAAATGGGGCTTGCAGGAAAGAATAAAGGGAAGTGAGTGAGTAAATGACTTATTTGGTAGACTAAAAGCAGTGAACACCCAGCCAGATTGTTAAGCAAAGTGGAGACAGAGTGTGAAGGAAGAAGAAACATTGATGACAATAAAAGCTACTTGGGCTAAACCCTGTTGGATTTGATGTGACTTGAGGCATCTCCCCTCACGTGAGTTCTCCCCTTCCAAAGTCCCTCATGTTGAGAAGCACTGCTTATAAAACAGCATCATGAGAATGCCAACCATTGTAAGCTTGGAGGGCAAGGGGGAAATCCTGGCTGTGCTGGCATCATTAACAGTCCTTCCATTGACCTGAACTAGGTCAGGATCAACCCAAATTAAAGCAGTTGCCTTGCTGACAAAAGACCACCAGTCAAAGGGAGGCCAAGTCACTGGGTTTGTCACTCCCATGTATTATATTCAACAAAGGTCAGTAAGATGGAAGGTCTCAGATTTAGATCTCTAAGAAGATAAGCATGCCAGGCTGAAACAAGACTCCAGAGAAATCAAGGGACAGCATTATTTGAATATTTGTTGTGTTATGTGGCTTGGTCCAAAATTTTTAAAATGTGCTTTCTCCATATTCAAATCCAGAAAAATATGATCTCTGTGGGAAGAGGTCATGGAAACAGTAGCTGTGCACCTGCCTGCAGATCTATGCAAGCATTTTCAAAAAAGACATTTTGGAAACAACTACTGCTAATCTATTGTTGTTTCCATGCAGATATTTATATAAACCCTCCTCTTGTAAAATGCTACATATCCTGCTTAGCTTTGAATACAGAGAGAAGCAGCCCAGCTTCAGCCTATGTAAATAAAATTTAAAACTTCAGTGGTTTAGGGATCTGGAGTTAATAGCGAAAACTGTGTTAGAATTATCTATTAATTATAAAATCATTAATTCAGAAGGATGTGTCTTCCTAATAGTGCTTGTAACTTTTTTACTGACTCTTCAACATTTTCTGCTTGATTGCATTTCCTTTCAGAAAATCTAAAAATGCAGTATTATCAGTAGCCACAAACCTATCCTATCAATCAACTGTATCTGTTAATTTAAGATCCAATCACTTGAACACGGTTTGATAATACCTGCTGTAAAGCACACCCCTGTTTATCTGTACACACACTCTTTCATTTTCTTCCTGAGAAAAGCACTCTTTGGGATGATATTTTAATTTATTACCGTGAAAGGGATGGCAACTGGTTTTTAATGGTTCCAGAATGGTGACTCACAGCCCTGTCCCAGATGCTGTCAGCGTCGCTATGAGAGCAGATTTGCAACATCTTGTCACAGGCACACATCAGTGCTCATGCCTGCTGCCTTCATCCCAGAGGACAGCCTAACACCTGCTGCTGGCAGTGTGCCGGCCCTTCAGGGAACAAATGTTCCATTGCTGCTGGGTGATAGGACAGGACAGACTTGAGATTTCAAGTGAACTGGCTAAAGGCACCCTAGGGCTTGCTGCACCCACCTCAGCACCCAGATGGTTGCCATATTTCTAGGAATATTCGAGTTTGAGTGGTATGCCCATAGCTGTCTCCTGTAAATAAAGAACAGGAGAAAAATAAACAGCACCCTGGCTGGTAAGATTTCTGGCATTAGATGCAGTGAAAGAAAAAAAAAAAAAACACAACAAAACCCACTGTATTTTCCCAGTCAACATTACACTGCTGGAGTAAAATGTGCCTACTCTGAATTTATTCACATTAGGAACATAGAAGAGTATGTTACAGATTATTTTTTTACATCAGAATATAAGTGCAAACACAATTCTGGAAGGAAGATGTGCTTCTTTCCTGCAGAATATCTTTAACCTTATACAATTTATAAATCCTAGACAAGAGAGATGTAATTCTTATTTTTCACATAGTGTTCAGCTTCCATACTTTAACGTTGCCAGATGTGCTAATTTAAGATCAGATGTAAAAACAAAAAACAAAGAAAAAACCCCAAACAGACAAAAAAACCCCCAACATCAACAACAAAAAAACCTAAAAAAAAAGGAAAAAAAAGTGATAAGTACATTTAACAAGTGTTTCTTTAAAATTTTTCAATACACTATCCCAAGTTTTAAAATAAAGACTACTGTGTAGAAGCTCTGGAGAGCCCAGGTTTCATACTGAGGTCAAGGAGGGCTAAGAGAACCCATGGAATAAGCAGCTCAGTGCATTTTAGGATCATGTCTCTTCTCAGATGGTATGTAATGTGTTTCTTTCCATTTATTAGCACTCCATGTCCAGTGGGGTGAAAACAGGAGCGTTATGATGTCTTCCCTTCATGTGGATTGAATAGCAGGCTATTAAAAAGGAGGGTGGTGGTTTTTTCAGCTGTTACACTCAAATTTAAAATAAGGCCATTTTTATTCTCCACTTTTGAAAAGGCTTTTTGTCCACATTATTCTCCAAAGCTGAGATCAAAATCATGTCATGTTTCTGAGTGAAGTACAATCCAGAATGCAGTGCATTAGTATTTCTGATGCTGCAGTGCTGGTTTAATACTCTTCTGCATTTCA
Organism: Phaethornis superciliosus; assembly: GCA_023637945.1. Taxonomy (NCBI): domain Eukaryota; kingdom Metazoa; phylum Chordata; class Aves; order Apodiformes; family Trochilidae; genus Phaethornis; species Phaethornis superciliosus. The sequence continues at coordinate 27,475,635 of JAJQWJ010000009.1, forward strand.
GTTTTTTCACAGATATTCACTCCTATCAAAATGTGATCCCTTAAAAATAAAAAGTTTCATCATATCTTTATAGGAGGGTGGCATCTGGATTGTTGCAGTTTAATTCAATGTTGTTTAAATCACTGAGCAGTGGAGCAGAACCAAGGTGATATTTCACTTGTACTGAAGTATGCTGCACTTTTCTGTGACAAACTCATCTTATCTACACCACAATACACTGAGCAACACCCTGAACTACCAACAGGAGAATTCCAGGTGACTTTCACCTATTAAAAAATTCCCTCTTTTTCTCATGATAGAGAGGTTAATGGTTAGGATATATCCCTGTGAATTCCCAGTAAAGACCAGCATCACACAAACAGCATCATCTCTCCTTATGGTTCTTTGAACACATGTTCCTATGTTATTTTTTCTAGTGGTTTCTAAGCAAAGTTTTCAGGTAATGCCAATTCATAACAATCTCCCTGTTAGTGATCCCACAGTTGGCCCTGGGCAAATCCCATTGTTTTTTTTTTTTTTGTCCTCTGTTTCTGTAAAATGGTGCTAATAATATCCACAACAAAGAGATGGTGGGTGAATCCCTGTGCCTGCAGTGGACTTTGAAGATGAAAAGGCTTATTTAAATGTTACATATTGCCACTATTATTATGAAAGATTAAGAGTGCATTCTGCCCTCAGATGGACATGTGCAGCTGCTGCTATTCCTATTGTCTGTGTTTACACAAATAACCCTTCAAGGGTGCAGAGATACACAAATCTAGACTGCAAGTTCAGTAAGCCAGCTTCACTGGAGCAAAGACAAGGTTTTTATGTGCAGATGGCAGGCATGCACATTTGGTATGATCACAATTTAGAGGTGCTTGGAAAGCATTTGTGCTGAATGAACCCTTTTCAGCTTCTATTTCTATGATGGTATTAACTACAAAGAGAAATAATAGAATGAAAGAGCAGGAGAATTGTTGATGTTAAACCTTTGGATGAATCTACTAATCAGAAATGGCCAAAGCTAAGGAAGTCCTGGTGACAGAGGCCAGGGTGCAATTCAGAGGTCAAGCTGAGCTCTCACATCATATCTGGGACATGTTGTATGAATCTTCTCTGTCTACATGAGAAGATTCCTTGTGAACTGGGGAGTATCCTGGGTCCTGATTTAAGAAAAAAACCCCAGAGGTTTCATGAATCTTAAAAGTCACTTCTAATCTGGAGTTTCTATGAAACCTCAAAAAAATGGAGGCCCTGTTTTTGCTCAAAGATTGCATTCTGTTTTGACATTGTTAAAAGATCCTTTCTCACTGTCCTGCATATAGTCTTTACAGAGAATTTACAAGCTGACCTCTCTGTGCAGTGTCACTCTTGTGAAATTCAGTTGCAGATCTATAGTCACACTGCCTTTGATTAACTTGCCAGGTGTAACAACAGTAAAATTTGATCTAACAAGTAGAAGCTTATCCAGGTAACCAAATATAAATCAAAACAAGAACCTTCCTAAATAGATTGTTATTTTCCACTATTCAGTATAGACTGCTTTGGTTTAATTCCTTGGTTTTAGGTTGGGCCAGTACACTGATCATCTGAATATAAAATGGAGAAAAATGCCCCTTGGTTGTTGTTTTTAAGGCAGTGTTGTGGTAGCAAATACCAGAGATGCTTCCTTCACTAGGGAAAGCTGCATTTGTTGCTTTATATTCAGAACATTCTGTGAAGTGAGCAGAAATGAGACTGATCCATACAAGAGCTATCATCTCAGAAGTCAAAGAAATAAACAAATGGCTGCAGTTAATGACACCTTTCAGTGTACTTTTGCAGATGCATGCATCTTCAATACCCAACCACCACCTAGACCTGCTTTTTCTTTTTTTTTCTTTTTTTTCTTTTTTTTTTTTTTTTTTAAATAAAAAGATCAGAAGTGTCTTAGGGTTTGAGAATTCAATATTTCTACTGAAGAACTCAGCAGTTAGATAAGGGAAGCCAGAGAGTGTGGGCCAAGCTGACTGTCAGGGCAAGCTTGTGCTTGAGAAGCTGCATGTGTGTTCAAAGGGCTCTCCTTGCCTTTTAAAGTTTAAGACCAAAAAAAAAGGAAAAAGCAAATCTTTCATTAAGGCTCTGTTGCCCTGGATAACCAAGGACACATTCTGGGGGGTCTCCATAAAGTTTCTTCTTAGCTTGATAGCTGGACTCATGGCTACTTTTCCAGCAGTTGTAGGGGATGAAATGACACTGAGTTAATTTCCTTTTTTAATTCTTTTAAATAAAATTAACAAAAGGTAGACAGCTAGATCTCTAGATAGCCTCCTTTGAAATTATCACTATTGGATTTGTTTGCATGTTCTATGTAATATTGTCTGGTCCTTCTTCAGGCAACACATCTGATCTCAGTAACCTCAGATGCCTCACTTGAGCAGAGCAGATTGTTTGGGCTGGCTCCTGTTCAGGAAGGTCACTGCTAAATGCAAAGATATTTAACATTGGTAAAATATGTGACCTGCTCCTCTGGCTTGTCAGGAAGTGTAGTCATCTACAATCTCCAAGTCATGTTCTCCTGCACTGTAGCTACCACATAAACATAATATAAAACTAGTAGGTGACAACTGCTCAAACCATTAGTTGAATTGGCTACTTTATATACAAGGTCCCCAAATGAGCTAAATATATGAGAAAGGTGCAAAGAAGAAATCTTGAGAACAGAGAGGGGATTTTTCCTGATGTTCTTTCAAAATATAATTATGTATTTTATAGCCATTTGTTTCTTAGAAAAGCTATTCCAGACATAGGAAAACTTTGGTTGTTGAAGTTCCAAGCTTGTTATTGTCTCCACATGATATGGTCTTATCAGTAAACTCAATCTCAGATAACTGGAAAGGTGAAAAATTGTTATTGACAGGGTAAATAAACATAGGCAAGAAAAAGTGTAAATGTGTTTTTTGGAACATATTGGCTTGAAATTTGATTTAAGAAATAGTTGCATGTTTAAGTATTTAGAAGGAAAGTGGCTTTAATAAGGGGCATTCTCAGAAAATAGTCTTAATTTGGAAACTGCCTATAAGGAAACAATTTATATTCTCTTGCAATTGAATTCCCAGCTGACCAGATTCTGGGTTGCCTTTCCCAGATGCTCCTTCTTTAGTTGTCAGAGAACTGAGGTAAATATCTGTAGTTTGCAGGTGTTTATTTTGACATAAGTGAACTTTTAGTTTTAAAGAGAAAAATTCGGTAAGGAGAAATAAGATTCTTGGAAGTTAAATGTAGTCTAGTGTCTATTTTTTACATTTTGAGCACTGCTTTGTTACTTATAATAACAGCATTAATAACCAAAGAAGAGCTCTGGGATACCTTTGAGATTAAAATACTTCAGTCCTCACTCACTGGGTCAAGCCAAAAATAATTTCTAACAACAACTGCAAATGTATCAAAGAAAAAAATGCTAATTGGACAGAAACTTGATTCTGCATTCACCTGCACAGACATTAAAAACCTCCATGCAGCCAATGATGTCTGTGCCTCAGCCTGAGATAGTTCAAGGACACTTTCCAGCCCAGTTACTATTTAGCCAGGAGATGAAGTCTTAGAGAAATCGTGATTTCATCATGGAAAAATTATAATCAGTAAAGTAAAATTAAAACAAGAAAGTTATCATTCACTATTTTCTTAGTTCTAGGTGACAGTCAAAGCAAGAAAGACCGAGTATTTGAATAGGCATGAAGTCAGCTCATCATTATTTTTCCTGTAAGAAGTGTTGGAGGCACACTGATGGCAATTCTGGTTATCATTGTCCATAAGAACATCAGATAAGCCTTTCTGAGACTTTGATCCATCTTCCCTACTACAGGGGTAAGAAGTGAATTCTAAGGGCAGAGTATAAAAGTAGCACTAGTGGCCTTCCCCTGTTACAGTCATTCTGGTTTTAAGGACTCAAGGCTGCAGCTGGATCATCCTGTCTAATGGCTATCAGTAGCTAGATTTTCTGTGAATTTGTTTAACTGCTTTTTTTGTATCATCTGATTTATTATTCTTCAGAACACTGACGGGGCTTAGGATTGGATCATTGCAGGAGTGCACTTTACATTATTTATATTCAAAATATTTAATATCTACCTCACCAATATAGCTTTATTTTTTCTAAAATTATATGGTTGAGTAAACATACAGTTGCTAGTTAACAAAAATAACATCTTAACTGCTTGATTGCAATTTTCCAGTGACCCATAAGATCAGTTTTTCCAGGCTCTCCAAAATCTTAAGCTCAGCATGAGTTTAGCCTCTATCCACGGAGAGAGAACAACAGAGGAATTTACCTAAAAGGAGAAAGCATAAAACACAAGCATAAATTTAAATGACTGTAGGGTGAAAAAAAAAATTATCTGGACACATTTAAAACACAAGAGGCTGAAACGAGAGCTGAGAATGACAGAAGGGGCAGGTACTGACCCCCATACTAAAAGATGTGCAACAAAGGCATTTGCTATAAGTTCTCATGGAAAGCCTTTCAGACAAATTAATTAAGCAATAAGACATGACAGGGTGTGAATCACTTGGTAATGATTTACGCCTATTGTGTTGTTGGGCAGAAGGCCAAAGGCCGAGTGCTGTCAAATCACCTAGGTGTAAATTATCATTTGATAATTTGAGCCCTGGAGTGCCTTATTGTAATTAGAAGGTGTTCTATCATAGAAGTTTGCTACTTTGTTCTATTTTTTTTTCCCATTCTCAGCTGTATTTCAATACTTAGAATTCCATCACTAAGAATTTACCTTTTTTCGCAATATTATTTTTGACACCTAATTCCTAAGAGGCTTTAGTTAACAAACCCTGTCATACACCACAATGCATAGCAAAGAAGTCAATGCAGACATGTTGTCACTGCAATTTGATCACTGCACCTTCATTCATAAAGCCAGTTACAGACAAAGGGAGGCATTGGGGCTATAGGGGAATGTGCAATTTAAAATTAGGTGGAAGTTAGATGCAGTCAATGAAGAGAGATGTAGCAGATGCAGATGCCTTTCACTTTTCACATTAAGTAGCACACAAAAAAAAAAAGTGAGGAGATAAAAACATGAGTTACTCCAAACTGCAGCATCCAGGAAGAATTTTCCCAAAGGAAAAGGGAATTTTAAAATTGATTATTTAAATCGAGAGAAGCAACGTCCAGCAAGGGCTGTTCAACACAAAAAATGTGGACACCATCTCTGGCTTTGGAAATTCCTACAATGCAAATTGTCAGAACCTGGAAGAAAGTATCACTGTCTATCTGTCTACTTTTTCTGTTCTTATATGCTTCTTTCATCTTCTCATTGCTATTGGAGCTCATGTATGAAAGTAGCAGGGTCTCCAGTTTGATCACTTTTTTGTTCTTAGGTACTTACAGACCTTTACACGTTACAGTTCCTTTACACATACTGAGCAGAAAAAAGGTCTTTTTCAAGTCTGGCATAGAAATGGATTTCATGCCAAGCACTTTTTCCCTCCTTTCTCATTAATTGCCTCAACATAGTTAGAGAAAACTATATTACCAAATCCAACCATTGCTTCCTAGATTTTAAGCAAGGTTACAGTCTTATGCATGGAACATTCTTAAGGGACTTGCATGACTAGGTGGCAACAGCCTTCACTGCAGAATTCCTAACACCAAAATGATTGCCAACTGGAAAAAAACAGTCACAGAATGCAAGTATCCATTTTGAAATGGCAAGGTAAATCAAGAGAACATTCCAAGCATTAGACACACTCAGAAAAAGAGAATTACACCAAGCTGATAGCTCATTGGTCAGCCATGATTTCAAAATGAGAGAGAACACATCTTGTCGGTGCTGTAACTGTAAAAACAGAATGTCTCAAATCTGTTCTGATAAACTACTGGTCCTAAAATTATTTTTCTGGAGTTTACTTTTCATGTTTGCTTATTGATAGCATATGCTCCTTTTTTGTTGTGATTTTTTTTTTTTTGCATCTATTTTTTTCCCTTCATTTTGTGTTGTCACAAAAGCTGCCACACATCCTATTCCATTTCTTTAATCAGAATGATCCAGATAGTGTGATAGCTGGTTTTACCACTTGTCTAGCATATTATTAGTAGGTTAGGGCTTGGAAATCTGACAGAGAAACAGATGTTTGGATTATTTTATGTAGCTTGAATACCATAATGATATACAGTTGTCAGAAGCTTCTATTTTCTTATTTTAGGAAGATGATTACTTTATGGAGGAAATGGCTCAGAAGCCAGAAAGGACAGAAAATAAAACAAAAGAACTAACTAAAAAAAAAAATCTATGGGAAGAGCAGTGAAGGTTTAGACTGTGCCTAAAAGTCTGTGCAGAACACGTGCAATTTATGAAATTGGTCTGTGGAAATAATCCTGGCTGTGCCTGTTTCCCTCACAGATACATGTCTAACAAGATAAGGGAAAATAAATCTATAGTCTCATGATTTGCAAATCCTCAGTCTGCTGTAAAGTGTGACAGGAAGGAGACAACACCTTTTGTTAGCTGCAGCTTAATAATGTACCATGTGGAGGTTTTTCCCTTTCTAGAAAGGAAACAGTAAGCTTCAAAATAAAGAACCTGGACATGCTTGGCATGTCTTCATTCCCTTTTAGCTATGGTTATCAGTCACAGTGGGAAAAAAAGATCTGGTTGATGTCCAAAGGACAAAGGTCAAAAAAACATTATTTCCCTTTTTTTCCCACATTTAGTGTCTTTCTATTGGACTGTTAGATATGAAATAAGAAGATTAAAGAGGTATTTAATTGCTTGTGAGTTTGCTTGCTTTGTTTTCTGGACAGCCACTCAAATTAGATTTTAGAAAGAAACTGATGGACAGTGGAAAATAGTGTGAAAAGGACAACATATAGCATTGAGTGCTCTGATGCATACCTCTAAGAATGAATATTCATTCCTACAATTCTTTACCTCTAATTCCACTTTTTTCTATCTATTTCATGACTGCATGTTAGTACCAGATGTGGCTAAGAGTTCAGTATCTGGTAAGGCAATTGTATTTAGTCCTCATCTCTATAATTTAAGCCTAATAGTTCATGCACTCGGCTCCTTCTGGAGGTGAAATGGGTCTCAAAAATGAGTTCCTTGAGCAATGGGGAAGCCAATATCTCTATTTTTTTCATGCAACATTCATAATAAGGGCCTGATACTTCTGGCACCGACATCAGTGGGAACATCTGACTGAAAAAAATTGAGGAAACAGTGGCATGTAGATTGATGTGGCACTTCACTGAGTGTAAAATGTAGAGCAACTTTAAGATTTAACAGAATCATGTGATAGTCTTCATGGCATTCAGTTTAACATCAGCAGAAGCAGAAATTTAGCATTCTTAAATAATTAGCATATTTGCACTGGGAAACAGCAACCATCATGATACAGATTGTTCTGTATATTTGACCCAGAGGTACATTTTGTGGACAAACTGGTGTCAGGATACTGGCTGGCTGCTGCTCTGGCCTCAAAATACAGCCCAGCTCCCTTGCACTACTTGCAAGTAAATCAGATAGAGAATATTTTGGGGGTTGTAAATGAGCAACATCTATTCCCAGGGTAAGGCAAGTATAACTATTTCACAAGTTACTTTATGGACCATATGGTTATACTTGGTTACGTTCAGTCACATAACATCACATAAAGCAACTTAATCCAGTATATTCAGATACCATGCAATGCAAATGGAGCATAATTTCCAAGCTTCTTGTCTTTTCCCTTGGGGAACATGGTGTAGACTGTAGTTTTAAGTCAAACTTCCCATAAACTTTTAACACTCCAGTCTTTCAAAAAAGCACGCCAGGCTCCAACCTAGTGTGATACAACTTATTATCTGTATGACTGAATATAAAAGTGAAAGTGTGGTGTTCTTCTGAAAGTATCCTGAAAATAGAAAATGAGATTGCAACCAGTAAAGAGAAGACAGAATTTGTTTATGTTTTTAGTATGGTCCTTGCCAAAACCAGCAAAGCATCCCTGAGGCCTCCTCATCCAGTGTGCTGATCTGAAATCTTCTGGAAACAGCAGGCTCAAAGGCTGCTAAGCCAGACTCTCTTGTGGGTAAGTTTAAAGCTTATAACTAGGACATTTTAATACTATGCAGAGAAATAGTTCTTAGCCTCAAACGTGGAAGATATTGGATGTACCTCTAGGGTGAGCAAGACAGAAAACATTGCTTAAGTGGTAAGGAAAGAGTTAAGCATGATGCACTCAAAGGTAAGAGTCAGTCCCAGGCTAAGAGCCCTCCAACACAACTTCCCATTGTTCACAGGTCTGGTAAGCTCCTGGGGTAAAGTACTTTTTTGGCTGTTGATGTCAGGAATGCTATCACTTCTGTGATATAATTTGGGTTTCTGTGTAATTACATCCTGGCACAAGCATATTTCTAATAGCACAGCTAGTATGTTCTGTTTAAAATGCATTGTTGACTTTACTCTGGAATGCTGTATTTGGTTACATTCCACCTCATTATAGAGCTCTCTGTACATCCCAGAGCACAATAGCGTTATTATGCACCACCTTGGCCTCCAGGTCATGCACTACAATTATCTCTTTTCATGGCAACAATCTTTATAACTTAGAAACTACTCCCAGGGACAACATTATAAAGAAGGATTGGCATATGCATAAATAAAGATGAATAGATATTGGCACTCCTCGGGGTTTTTGCCATCGATTATGGAATGTTGATTAATGCCATAATCACTGCCTCCCCTCGTAAGCGATCGTGGCATTTTGTGCTGGCTTCACTTCTCTGTCTTCACATCTGCTGCTTTCTCTCCAGTCCCTGGCTCTTGTCACCCATCTGATTCATCCTCGTAGAACGATGACAAAAGTCACAATGTTTGGTTGCCAGCGAGAAAATTTCAGAGGAACAATTTTGAATCTGATTGTTCTCAACTAACATGCTGCTCCAACGGATTATAGCACTTTTATGTGCAGTTGCTTTTTGCTAGGTCCATCTGTCTGCTCTCCAAGCTGTGCTCCTAAGATTTGACATTTCAGGCAGTTCTGATTCTGTTTTCTCTCATTCAGTTGCAGATTTTAAGAACAAAATTCCAGTCAGGAAGGTTGTTTGGGAAGAAGTAAGCAAAAAGTGTGATTATTATTAGCACTCTTTCACGCTATTAACCACAATGCTTTCTATTTCTTTGCAATTACTTATTAAAAATATGTCTACAACTCATCTACAAGGCAGATGAGTAAATAGCACCTGCACTGCATGCAAGTAACTTGAATCCAGGAATCAGACATTCCATGATACCCAGAAAGAGCTTATAAACCCTAACAGCTACTCCCAAAGCACTGATTACTGCAATACTCCCCATCCTCATTAGATCAATTATTTGGGAGTTCATCCTTACTTCCTATAGGTTGTGTACCTGCATTTAGAGGTGATGAATGACTTGTGAAATGCAGTTGTGTTTTAACAGATGTGGCCACACAGACTTCTCAGAGCATGATCAGAATTGCTCGTGATAGAGATTGTTCTGCAGGAAGGGAGCTGGGCTAGAAATGTATGTCACAGTAAAATAATTAATTTACATGCATTGTCATTTTATGCAACATATGTTCATTTTTTAAATACTTGCCTTGCCAGAAGCTAAGGAACCAGCCATAAAGATAAACTAAACCAGACAATGTCTGGTAAAGTTTAGAGTAAAAATCGCTGCAAGTCTTACTGCGTGGTTCTAGTTGTCCTCCTGTACCATTTAAAATAGTCACATTAAGTTGATTAGGTTATTCCAAACAGGCTAGATGAAAATTATTTGGTATTAGTAGTAGGGAAGTCTTCTGATTTGCTTGAGAAGCAAGTGCTTGAGGGGTGTTTGTTAGCCAACACCAGCCTAGATTTGCCTACACAAATGTCCAGCAGGGTTTATGTGTGTCTACATATTTCGTGTAGCTGGGATAAGTAGAAAAAAAGGAATTTGTGCTTTTTTGCCTCTGTTGTGGGATAGGTTTCAAAAAAATTGCATTATCCAAAAATCCCAGAGATTGCCTCTTGCAATAGTGTAGCAAGGAGCAGGAAGGGAGTAAAATGCATATATGAGAGGTGTAAAAATATGTTAAAGCCAGCAAGAATGAACCTGAAGGTTTTGTCAATTGCGGAGAAAAACGGTGGAGAGAAAGCTGGGCCCTGAAACTGCAATTGCTCAAATATTTAAACATTTAAAGTGTAGTGTTTGATTTTTAAATTCAAAATTTTTTTGGTTTTGTTTTTGTTTTTTCTTTTTTCTGCATTGGATACATAATAGCAGGTTGATAAAAGATTTTATGAAGCCTTTCAGACACAGAAGTAGAGGTTGTACAGATATTATTGTTTCTCTTTTATATTGTAGTGGCAGAAGGAAGAAAATAGTTATCAAACCAGCAGTTCTGCTTCTCTGGAGATATCTCAGTGCGGAGTTGTTATTTTTACAGTTTTTGTGTCCTAACACAGTAATGCAGCATGTGGATAATGAACCCAACCATTAAATCTTGTTTTTCCAAAAGGCTTCCAAACCCATGGTAACGTGCAGCCTCTGTGACGTTGCCCATTGCTGTGAGCCCCCAAAACATTCAAGCCAAATTCTTTCTAAAGTGGGAATCTGCCCTTCTTGAGACTTGCCCAAAGCTTTGGGTTCGTGCAGATAAAGGGAAAAAGAAGCAAGAAAAAATCCTCAAGGTGCTTTTAAGTACATTAGCACAGGAAGTAAGTCACACTGAGGACTCCCATAGTGTGGATATAGAGGAAATCTCTTAAATATTTGATGCCTGCAATCCAGAGGGGTTGTTGAACATCCAGTGTGTCCCCTCCACCATAAATGAGAGCATCAGGATGGAATGATAACTAATGTTTTATTTTATGTACAAAGTTTGCATCAGAGCAAAATAACTGCCTTAAAGTATTACCCAAAATTCGTAATGTCATGGATAATTTAATTGCATAAATGAAATGGATGAAATGTAGAAAAGGACTGGCACAATAGGGAGAACAAGTTTGTCTCATGCAGTAGGGAGTGATATGCTCCCAACAGCTGAAAAACAAGACAGGAGCTCCTGTGTCCTCAGACTTCTCAATTTTTATAACTACATACACTTAGTGAATGCAGTTTTATGTAGAAGGAACTGCCTCAAACAGATTAAAAAATCAATCTAACATCAACATATTATCTGCTTCTGTGCTGATTTACACACAAGAGAAACTGCAATTCCCAGTAAGGTCTGCTGTCTCTTTAAAGAATTCATGTTTAATGCTTGAACTTCAGGATTCTTTATCTGGTGAATGATCTTCACTGGAAAAATAACATCTGAACTGAGCTGACTTGAACACAGTTATGCCCGAAGAGAATCGGGAATTTCTCCCATATTCCCTTATTCTGAATAGAAGCAGAAAATAATTAGATCCCTGTTTTTACAGGATGCCTATTATGGACTAATATCACCTAAAGGGGAGTAAAAGTACCACTCAGCTTAGTGAGAGACTGGGTAGGTGAGCTATGTCTGAGTGGCAGCAGAGCTGACAAGAGGATCCCATTTGCAGGGAGACAGCCAAAGAGCAACAACAGCAGGGATGATGGTAGTTGCAAAGTGCCAGCAGACTCAGCTTTGGAACAGATTGGCCAAGGCTGCCACACCATGTGATGACACAGATTCCATGCTGAATGCACAGTGACATGGAAAATGTCTCCTAGAGGTGTCCAGGCTTTACCAGTTGACTCCTCTAATAGCTGCTCTCCCCTGTCTTTGTGCTGTTTCACCAGCTGTTGTGCATCTCCTGTTCAGGAGGAGACCCTGGCCAAGTGGAATCATCATTAGGGGAAAGCAACAACATATGGATGGGAGAAGGGGGTGTTTTAAATAATGAGCATGTGTGTGTCTGTTGCAGTGCACACAGGGAGTATCTTCTTAGTTACTTACTTGAGCTTGATTTGCCACTTGTACCATTCTGTACCAAGGAGCACTTGGAAGAACAGAGCATTCTGGAGGTTAGAACAAATGAACCAAACACACAATCAGTTCCACTTGGCAATCCAAAAAAACTCTAAGGTGGAGAAAATTCCTATTTGCTGAAAAATTGCAGATCAGTAATCCAGCCTCATACTTCAGTCCTGGCTGTCCTCTATGGCTGAAGATATACCCCTGGTGCCATCATGATCTGTGACTGCTGAACAACCCCTTGAAGTTTACCACATCCAGCTAGAAATGCCTCTCAGTAGCCTCAAGATCAGAGAGCTGAAACAACCAATTCTGTGGGAATTATGGCTCAGGAAGACTGGAATTATGTATAGATTTATGTCTTGGGGTAACCCTCTTTGATTATTCAAGATCAGATTGAGGCTTTTCAGATGCTGGCGAGGAGTGATGCTCTGAAGATTCTCTGATGTCTAATAACTGTCAGCTTGTGTGAGTGAAGCTTTCTTAAAGCATCTGTAGGTTGCCTCAGTGGGTCTTTCTCTTCTAAAGAAATACTGTTTTTTACCCAATCTGGAGAAGCTTGGTGGTCCTTAAGATGTGTTTGAAATTCAAAAAGTATTGAAGGACATAATGCAGACATAGTATGCCCCACCTAAAACCTGTCCCCTCAGAAACCTGGCTCTGCAGGTCTTGCTCCTGTATGAAGGGTTGTTAAAAGTAAGGTAAGGATGTTTTTCCACTTTGCTGCCTGGTTTTGCCCAGTTAGTAGACACCCTGGCTACCAACATGTGAATCCTGGTGCTGGTGGGCATGAAAGCCTTGGGAAGATACTGGTGTGATGAGGACTACCAAAGCAATTGCACTGCCTTTTGCTTTTCCTAGGGTCTGGGGCATGCTCAGTGTTTCTAGGCTGTCTTGGGCCCAAATTCAGAGATTTTGAGGTTTTATGATTTCTAAGTTCACATCCAAAGGGCAGACTATTTATTTGGGCCACAATAAGTTAAAGCCTTTTAACAGTTTTTTAACATTTCTCCCAAACTTTTGGTTTATAACTGAGATAAGGATGCATTCCCACATTCTCCCGCACACCTGCCTACCATGTGTTTCATTATTAAAAGCTTAAATTGGAAGATTCTCCCATGAGATGCATACCTTAGAGAGTAACAGAAATCAGGCAGTCATAACCTATCCAACTTAATGTTTCTTAAGAAGGAAGTTTTAGGGCTCCAGCTGGTATAGTAAAAAATCACCAGACACATCACCATAACAATGCATTGAAAGAAAGAAACATTAAAACAATGTTAAGAAATCTGGTATCCCACACAAGGTTTCTTAGGTGTTTCTACACTATCCTTAGCAACCTGGAAGGATCAGGGGGCAGTCACTCTAATTTAGCAAAATTGTGGATTTTCTCCTCTTAGTCTAAGAGCTTTCATCTAACATCCTCATCAAGTTTATGAGCACAAAGACAAGAACATTCGTTCCTCTTGTGTCAGTAAGGCAGTGAGGACAAGTAATTTCTGTCTGATGAGTTCACTCACCAGGGTGTATTTCACTACTGAGAACCTTTAGAGATGAGGCAGCATGAAGACCTGACTAACAAAACTTCTTACCATGGTGGTTCTCCATTGACATGGTCAGAAATAGTGGAAGGGAGGAAAAGATGGAGGAAAGCTGATCTGGTCATCATGATGTAGTAAATGTAATAGAGATTCCCCTGCCCTCACAGTTATGGACAATTCATTTGTTTTAGGCTTATATCTATTCAGATCGTGACACGAATTCAAAGGGCTGTGGATCTGATATTCTGCCCCCTGGCTCTTTTTCTAATCTTTGCCTCTTCTGCAAAGGAAAGGAAAAATGAATGTAAAATACTGCTCAGAATCCTGACTTGCTGTTGATCTCACACTGGTTTAGCAGAAATGCCTCTATACTCTTTCCTCAGTTCCCCTTGCGTGACAGCAGCTGAATGACCCCTTTTGTCCTTGTTCTACTTACATGTAGCTTATGTCCTCATCAAAGTGACCCCAAACCTCCTCTCTGCCTATAACTGCAGGTCAAAACATCAGTGCTGGCAATTCAGCTGCCCTCTCTGCCATTTGGAAGGAGCAAGGTGGAGGCAGCTGGCAGTTAGGGGAGCACCAGGCAGCATATGGTAGCTCTGTACAGTGTTGTCCAAGAGCTCGCAGGACAATAATTTGTTTGCTTCACTGGTTTCTAAAATGCACATCTTTTTTTTTGTCTTTTCTCATAAGCCCCCAGGATAGGCATTGCTTCAGCAAGGGTCATTTTAGAAGAAACTATATTTTGGAAATTTGTGGTTCTCTCAGTGAAAGAAATTATTCTGCTCCTGTAAATGACTACAGAGAAAATAATATGAATGCTAAATACAGGGAACTGTCCAGAAACAATTTTTCAGAGACTAAAGGCAACAAAAAAAAAAAGCTAGAACGGCATCTTAAATTTAAAGAACCATGTAGCTAGGCATTTGCAACTTGTCTTTTTAACATGGCAGCTGGTTGGAGGGTTAAGAAAATATGTGGCCGTGCATCTTTGGCTGAGATCCTGCCTGATCTTGAGAGTTAAACGCAGCCAAGCCCTGTAGTGTTGGATGGGAAACTGCCAAGGAAAATCCAGTGATTCAGTAAGTGGCATTCTTCCTGCACGATTACAGCAACCCAAGTGCCAGTGTGGTGCTAGCGGATAGTTTTGTTGGTGGCAGTGACGTTTTAATATGAGATGTAAACTTGTTTAAAGATTTGCACAGAAGTAAGAAAGCTTGAATTTCTGTATTGTAATCCCATCTTCTGTGTCCCTTTGTTTGGAGTTTTCTTTTTGATTTATTCTCTTGACTGAGCGTGGTCATCACTACAATAAAACTAATGGATTCCTGCAGGGAGATGACTACATTTCTGTAGTAAATTTTGTTTATATATACTGCCCACAAAGAATCTACAGCATTTGATGAAATGTATAATCAGAAGTTTGTACCTGTGTAAAGACATTTCAAATAATCTCCAGTAATAGACAGCAATTTAGGAAGTTCTTTATACACTTCTGTGACACAGTTTCTCTCCCTTCTCTACCACAGTCATTCATTCCAGCTTCAATGCTCCAATGCATTACTGTAACATTTGTGTTGATGCAGCTCTGTGGGCTGCTTTATTAACCAGATCTTTATAAACCAAATCTAGTCCAGTATTAACTCGGACTAGAAAATCCTCCAAAAGGGATATTTTTTAACTCAGAAAAGTTCTGCTCAAGTTTCAGGTGCAGCCATACAGTCTGTTTCATTAGCACAACTGATGAGGCAGTAAGTGCCAACGTGGGCCTAGGTGTGGTGTTTATACACAGTCTGCTCCACATTTTTACCATTATCAGAAGACTTACACCCATTCTAAATTTTGAAGTTTAACTACTAAATATGATTCTCTCTTCTTTGTGTACCTAAATTTCCATTCTATAATTAGGAGTTTGGAGTTTATAAAGGAGATACAAAGTGCTTTTAGATCTTGGATTATAATTGTCTCCTATAATACTCCAGATAATGCACAAATGGGAGTGCATAAATGAACATTTTTGCAGAGGTCAAACTATAATTTTTTGTTATTTCACTTCACGGTTTCCATTTGAACTAAGATTCCATTACACATCCAAATCATTATACACAAGAGTCTATTCTAATAGTAGCAGGCTCATAAAAAATAACAAAACCAAACGATAACTGTCTCCTGACCCATAGATATATTTACAATAGAAGTCCTTTAATAAAGGTAGCTACATCCTCTAGATCCCCAGACCTTTATTTGAACTCTGCTGTAGCATAATTGACAGATGGAATTAGAGTATATATTAAGACCTGGAACTGAACTTTTTCAGGAGGCTCAGCCTCACCAACACTACTCATAATATTAGGAAAAATCTGTGACAATCACATTAAAACGATGCCACCCTGACACAGATTAAGGGACTATGCAATTATATTTAAATGCTGTAATTGGAACTTGCTGTTAAGTGCCTACTGTCACTTCTCAGTTCCCCTCAAGGCAAGTAAACCACTTCTTCCTTTGCTCTATAAATTTAATACCATATTCTGCACACAGAAAGAGCTGGTATTTCATCAAGAGCATTTTGTTTGCCTCAAATGCTGTGAAAACACAGGCCTTGTGAACACTGCAGGATATAAATCCATCCTGGAAAATGACTCTGTTTAAAAAAAAAAAAAAAGAAAGAAAGAAAAAGAAAAAAGAAAAAAAGGCATTTTGCCATTTAATGCTTATGAGGACAACCTGAGTCTCTGTATTTGGTTAGTTTCTTCACCTGCAAACTCTTTTGAGCTCTAGTTTTGTAGGGAACATTATTAGGAATAAAGGTCTTACAGGTGAAGGCAGGGAGTGATCAATTTAATAAGGTCCAGGTGAAGCTTTTTAAGGCCCAGGGTTGCACAGAGATTTCCTTGAGGGTCTCACCTTGCACACTTTCTGTTCCTGGGGGGGTGAGGCAAAGGAGAGCTCTGTATCACCTTCTTGGAAGAGGCAGGACTGCAGAAGGGGTGAGTAAGAAAAAAATATTATCTTTTAGGGTTTTTTTTTAATGCTCTTAAAGGAAGGTTTTTATGGGAAATTTGAAAGAAAAACGCAATGGAATTTTCTTGTGTACCTCTCAGGAAAAATTTTGTTTTGAGTGTGTCTGTAGCTTTGGGTGAAACTGTTGACTGTTAGTTGCACACATGTTTTATTAGATTTAGCTAGAATGATATGTATCCCAAGTTGTCTTGCTGGACTGTGTTAGTGTGGGTTAACATCTTATGTGCCTTGGTGTGCAGTGCTAGCAAAGCGTTAAGTAAAATTTGAGAATTTTGCCCTTCTTAGGAAATAAGACCAACTGAAGCTGGACCTCTATTTTCCCAGCACAGCCTCAAACAGCACTGTTTTTTCCTTCATGTCCATTGCCAAAATGACCTAGATTTGAACCCTTCTGAGAATGGGAAAGTGCTTTTCTATAGTCTCTGCTTGAGCAGTCCTGGAGACCTCAGCTCATAGCCCATGTCTGTTATGTTGGTTGTGTGTAAGTCTGCAGTGTTGGCTCTTAACTCACTGGAAATTTAATCCAAGATCTCTAAATTCTTTCATGCTCAAAACCAGCATTTTAGGGGTGCTTTGAAAAAGGCTGAGTAGAAAGTGGTAGAAAGGAAAAGGGAGGGGTTTTTTTATTCTTATGACTGACTAACTTTACTGTGAAAATTGGGCTGGGATGCAATTAGGTACGTGTTCTCAGTGGTGTTGCTTTTCTGTGTATTGTACTTGTGTTAATTCTCCATGATGTCTCTAGGCCTGTGGGTGTTTTAAAAACAGTGACTAAAAACCTACATACGGATGGCTTTAACAAAGACATAAAATGCTAAAAACTGAGACTAGGTTGCTCTGTGTTGCAAAAAAAAAAAATCTTGGTCTATTTCCATTTTATGTTTTGCAACCATGTATGTTTCTCTGAGCAATGAACTAGAAACCAGCACACCCAGATGCTAAAAAGGGCCCTTGGCTCTTTCACAAACTTGGTCTTAAACAATGTTTTTGCAGTGTGGCAAGTGCTAGAACCCCACATGGTGACCTACATGGTATTGGCCAGAGATTTTCTTCTGAATCTAATCCAACAAAAGCAGCTGCCTCTACACTAATAGAGCTGAAGAAGCACTAACATTGTAGCTCTGCTGCTCTTCTTCAGGAAAGGTGATGGTAAATGTGAATGTTTCTAATGAATGCAACACTCATGGAAATGCCAGAGTGCACGTTTTCCTGTTTTGTGGTTTGCTTTTTTTTAATTTTCCCCTGATACTGTATATACTGCATGCATTCTGGCTTCCTCATCTGTTGGAAGGTAAAAGCAGTGTAACTGAGAACTGCCTCTGCAGTTGCTCCCAAGAGAGGCTGCCTCATGCTGTGTATGGTGACCATCATTGTATTTTAATGGCATTATTCATGTTATGAATGTGACATCTATGTTAATGTAGCTTATTCATTGGAGGATATTAATGGGATGCAAACAGTAATACGAAAACATACAGCTCTTGTTGAGTCAAAATCCTACTTGCTTTCCCTGTGCCTTTGTGCCAAGGCAAGAATTCAACTTCCAGGAAGCCCCAAGTATATCATCCTTCAGTCATCCTTTGCAAAAGCTTCCCTTTGCTTTTGAGTCTAATAGTATTGTTAACTTGTGGGTTCTTTCCAAGTGCTTTCAGCATTCCCCTGCAACAAGAATTCACTATTAGTTTATCAGAGTTTGCAGCACTGGCTGCTGCTTTCTCAGACAATACAGGAAAATTATGTAGATTTAAGTCCTGCCCTAAGTTATCCAAGTAGTTATCCAAGAGGACATTTTAAGGCTGGTTTTGTTTTATTGCGCAAGATAATCTATTTTGTTAATTAAATTCTTTCTCTCGGGTTTCCCTGTAGAATATGTAGAGTGAAATGCTGGCCCTAGTGAAGTCAATGGCAAAACTCCCATTGCTTTCAATGGCCTGAGATGTCACCCATAAAATCCAAAAAGAAGAGGTACAGGCCAATGGGTTACAAAAATACTGAGAGTCATTTTTCAATCTACTGCCATGGCTGAAGTTTGTGTTTTGGAAGAGAGTTGCTTAATCCCAATAGTAGGTGACAATTCATCTCTCCAAGGAACTAGTGGAAGTGCTGGTGAGGTTTAGAGGTTGTGACAGGCCTGCTGTCCTAATTAATAACTTGTCAATCTCAGGATGGAGTTAGGCTATTTCATCCATGCAGGACTCCAAACCTGGGGACACACAAAGGCAGGGTTAATTGAAGCTATGCACTAGCTTAAAATACCACAAAGTTGGGGGGGGTTGAAGCATCTGCCATAAACTTCTTATGTGCTGTGATACTTCATTAACTTCAGGATATGTTTGTGGCAAACATTTTATTACAGAAGAAACTGGAGTTTAATTCCCTCACACACCCAAGATGTGACTCAAGGAACAGATACAACTTAAAGTATTTTGTATCTAGTAAAGGAAAAAGTGTTTTAGGAGTTCAGTGGTTGGGAGGATAAAGGGATAGATTTACTAAAAACTAGAGTGTTGGGAAAGGTAAAAATCCTGTTTGAATTCTGTGACCTGAAACAAGATATAAGAGCAACTGGCCAAATTTTGCTTCAGAGTTTTGTACAAATGTTTTAGTTGTGAGAATCCAACTACCTCACAGAGAGTTAATTTTTTCTATGCTTTTACAAGGAGGCATTGCTACCCCCATTTATACACAGAGGACAAAGGAAGCACAAAAGGGATGTGCCAAAGAACATAGTAACTACTATGACTTTGTAGCCTACAACCCCTGTATCCTATTCCAACCTTCTAAAAAGTAAATAAAACTGTGTAAATGCTCCAGAAGCTTTCAGTCTAGAGAAAGTAGTATTTTGTCTTTAGGTGGCAAAAGGTTGTCTAAAACTCTCTAGGTTGCACCATGCACTCTGTTTCAGAGTACTGAAACTTTTGCAACTCTTTGACTAACATACCCTGAAGAAGCATCCTCCTTCATCCACAGTATACAGAAAACTTCTGTAGCTGAAATCTGTGACTTAAATACCTGTTGTTGAGGTAGAGGTGAGACTTTTGTAGTTGTTAAGTAACTACATGTTCCCAAAAGCATACTGACAGCCCTAGGGAAGTGCAGATCTCAGTCAGCACCTTTCAATTCATCATCTCTAGTGCATGCTCCAAGCACTCATTTAGATAAATGTAGATTTTTACACGTTCATCATCCATTCTTCAACAAGATTGTTCTCATCTTGACAGAAACTGCCAGCTGTTTGGAAAACTAAAGAGGAAGCAAAAAGAGTGTATGGTGTGTTGTCTGCAAGTGGTGCAGAACTCATCTAACTGTCTTAGCTCTCCTAAATTCACCATCCCTTGTAGTTGCTGGATTTCTTTAGGGAAGTAAGCTTAGATTTATTACATCATTCCAGCAGCCAGCCAGAAGGGGGAGACGACAGCCAGGTTGTTTAAAATTTTGAAGGCCAACTGACTCTTACCTAGTGGGTGTTACAGTGGAATTAGCTTTTTCTATCCATTCTATTGCTTGAAAACTAAGGAGACATAACTTGCAGAAGTGAAGTATGAGTGGAAATAAGGAAAGAGGATGCTTGAAAACATTGAGAGGCCAGAGGAGGTTGATTTAGGGTGAACCCAACTTCTGCTTTTCCCCAGGGGAAGCTAGGAAAAGTGTCCAGATGGAAGAGTTGGAATGAAAGCACAGTGTGCTGTATAAACAGATAGCACAAGGTCCACTTAGACATAGATAACTCTCAGATCTGATGCTTAGGATATGATCTATACTCCTATGAAAAGAATTGGTTTTTTTTTTCCATACAGGCTACTGTATGTCATTTCTGTGTTCAGCAAAATGTAACAGGAGTAAAATGTCAAGTGTATATAATCTATTAAAGCTAGGTGTGAGGACCTATGAAATTCAGTGAAAATGTTGTATACACATTAAGTGTCTTGTGCCTGGCAAGTGCTGCTTGCTTTTTCTGATGACATTTTGGATTATTTGTTGACTGTTTTAGGACTCTTTCAGCTGAGATTTTCTGTGTTACTCTGATAAACACATTCTATTTGATAATGAAGTTGGGAAGGAGCAGTGACATAACATGGGACTTATCTAATGCTGAAAGTGGCTATTTGTAAACAGATGCTGCTACTAAGTGCTTCAACTGGATAATAAATGGTACCTATCTCATGAATGTCTTTCACTCCATTTAGTGTGGTGTGCAGTCTGGGATTTTTTTCCCCAGCTTTTAGGATGTTTTAGGGATGCAATTTGCTTGTGAATCTTGCACAACTGTCACTGATTCAGTGCAGGCTTAAAGGGATTTGTTCTTCTGTAGAAGGTCCCAGGTGGATTTTTTTTTATTAACCTTTTGGGTAATAAACATTTATCTCATTTTTACAGCAGCATTTAACACTATTTATGGTCAAATATCTGTAAATCCATTACATGAGCTGAAAATGCACCTGCTTTGGAAAAAAAGCTCTCTAGAGAACCCACAGCAGGCACTGATAATTGTAAACAAAACAAGAGCCCATAAAATAAAAATAATAGTATTACCTTGAGTATCATGTCCTACAGAATGACTGCTTTGAACAAAAGCCCAATTATTATCATAAATTGTCTACTTTAAAAAAACAGAAGGAGATGATTTAGGTAGTGTGAAACTGAGGTGGATGCTCCTGTGTCCCAGCCACAATGACTGGATCTGAGACATTGCATGTACACCAATTGAGTGACATATTAATATATTAGTCTGTGATCTCTCAGACATTAGCATGCCTTGCTGCTTATGAATTTATAGCCACAAAACTGCTTTGAAGAAATAATACAGGACAGTGGTGGAAGCAGCCTTGGTAAATCCTGCTGTAATCTTTGCTCCCAAAAGCCCTAGAGAATCAAAACTTAGAGAGATTTTGGAAGAGTATGGGTGATAAATGAGTGGAGGAAACTCTGCCAGAGGACTACCTGCCATCTGAAGAACATCTCCTCTTGCTGTGTGTTGTGGGTGTAGCTAAGCCAGAACAGAGAATTTTTCAGGGGAATTTTGAGTAAACGTCAATATCATTGCCACCTTAGTTTCTTAAGGGTAAGCATTTTCTTAAGAGCTGTGAATTAGTAATGGAAATAGCTGTTGCCATTTGAATTCTTGTAATAAAATCATGGTTGACTCTCAAGGAACGATCCTACTCCCAGGTCATTTGGGTCTTTTATGATCTTGAAACCTGTAAGACTGAGCTAGCTTAAAGTTTGGATTTAATCAGAGTTGGGTTTCTCTTTGCTTGTTAACTGCTGAACTGCTAATACCACATGTGTTTGTCCCCTTTTTGGAAAAAGGGGACATTTTTTCATCTTTTGGAGCTCTACAGTTCATCATACTTTCCATGTTATCTAAAAGTTATGTAAATTTGACTGTCTGAAAAGATATTTAACTGGAGCAACATGACAGGTGTACAATGCATTTGACATTGAGTCAGCCTGAAATTTTGCCATCTCAGAAACAGACATGCTTCAACCTGTAATTATTTTTGCAGTACACCTGCAACATTCACCCTTTCTTAAATACATGAGTGTCTTTTATCTAAATGGTAGAAATAAGGGTCAAAAGAATGGCATTACTACAGCAAGAAAGAAAGGGAGACTCTTTCTGGGCTGATCAAATTAATTATGCTAAATAGATGAAAACAGAGGGAAATGAAACAGAATTAGCTCTTCAATTGATGCTCAAGGCAAAGTGAGAAATCAGTAGACTTCGGAGAGGCGCAGTGATATTTACAAGCCAGGATCTCATGCTGTTCCCTCTGGCTCTGGCTGACACCAGTTTCTGCTCCTGGTACAGGTTTCTGTTGCAGAACTGTACCATACAGGAGCAGAGGGTGAGAGCTGTGAAGTTCTGGGTTGCTGCTACTACTAAACATGCAGGGCTTTTTTGAGACTTTTCAGCAATTACTACTGCTGAATTTGGATTTGACATTTACATAATGCAATTTTCTTCTCCTGTAAGTGGGAGCTAAGAGCTTCCCAAGAATTCTTGTGTTTGGATGGAATAGATAAGGGTACATCAAGCTAAATTTCTGTAGCATGTGCACCTGTGAATCAAATGAAATGAAGGAAGAGGGAGTGGAGAGGGGATTGTCATGGGTCTTCATTTATACTGAAGTAAATAACTTTATTTTCAATACTGAACCCATTCACAAGGCAATTTTGATTGAACTTAAGGAATATTCATCCTGCTGCTCTCAGTTCTCTGAAAACTGAGGAGTCAGTTCCCAGTGTAAAAGGCATCTGGTTAATACTATTAATTTAATCATATATTTGGATTAAAATGCTTGTCCAGTTGATATCAATAGTTGCCTCTTTCCTTACTGGAGTTTTATATAGCAAAACCTTAGGAACAAGTAAAAGTTTTCATGTTAGCTACTGCATTTATTAAACAAAGAGATGCTGTAGTAATCAAACCAATGGGGCACAAGGTTATTCCTATTATGGGCTAAATCAGAAATTGCTTCAGAAATGCCAGCTCTTCATGTGAGATCTGGATTTGCTTTGTGTCTGCTCTGACTAGAGCAAGAATGTATTCTTAGCTGGTGAAAATTAATTCAAATACACAAAAGCTATTGATGCTTTGCTGCTTAACATCTAAGAAGAATCTGACCTGCCTTTGAACCCTTCACAGGACTATGTTGTTGGCTGTCTTCCCAATCCTATATTTTGGTTTACAGTATGGCCAGGTGAGCTTTTTCCAACCTTTAACTTATGTAGCAAACGTGTTAAATGTATGGAAAGTTGCATTCCCATCTGTGCAGAGTAGGATTTGCCTCTGAGTGGGCATGGCTTAGATCAAGTTCAGCTTTGCAGGGCCAGTTTCAGTCTCTTCAGGCAAGCCAAAGTTTATGCAAAGCATCCTTTGTGGCCCAGCCCCTCTTCAGAGGGCAGTGTGCATTTCTGGGCAGTGTTATCACTGGTTATCTGCTAGTTTTAAGTTTGGATAAATACCAGCCTGTGTGACTGCTGCTGTGCTGTGAATCAGTGCCCGGGGGAAGTCCTGACTGTGTGTGAATTCTTCTAGCAAGCCTCTCACTTTTATACACAGCCCAACACACAGAAGTAGTTGAAAGCCCAGTTAAACTACTGACATCAGACATAGACTCAGTTTCTTACAATTTGGTTGTTAAAAAAAGGAACTTTATTTGTTTAATTTGAAGAGAGTTTACGTACACTCTGCAAGGAAACTTTCCCCATAGTTTTTCATGGTGCTGCAAGTCCTTTTGTTAATATACTTCAGGTGACAAAGCATTCAGCTGCCTCTGTTTCTATTGCAAGTACTGTGTACATTCTCTTGTCTGATTTTGGGTGCCAAAAACTGAGCCTCTGCCATTACCAAGGTACCAATGCATCAGCAAGATCATGAACTTCTTTGCCATGCTCAGCCCTGAAGTGGTTGTTATTAAGTAAAGCATTCTGCAAATATTCTCAACAGATTCTCTAGATCTGTTTTCCTTCTTTTGCTGATGAGGTATGGTGTGTTAACTTTCCTCCTGTAAAGAGGAGTAAACAATACAAATACTTTATAAAAAAGGCAAAATAGCTGCTTAAAAGTCAGGAAAATACTAGTATATAATATAATCCAAATAGATTTTTTTTTCATTGTAATCTAATTTTTCTGAAAGTTTCTCAAGTCTCTGAAAGTAGCTAGAAAAAACTGTTCACCAGATAGAACACAAAGCTATTTCTTTCACTAATTTTTGAGAAGGTGCAATTATATGGAACTCTTTTTAATAGGTTTTCAATTTTTATTGGACAATTCCTTTTTGCTGGAAACTCTAAAAATGATTGATATATTTTGCTTTGTAAAAAAAAAAGTATCTTAACTATCTTAATTTCTAACACTTGTAAAGATCTAAGTATAATTAGTATTTTATGAAATTCTGTAGGACTATTCTGATTTCAAGAGCTTACCATGAAGGGCATGCTGTATTTTTTGTGTGTTGCTATATTCAGCCATATTGTCGAATACCTAAACAAATATGTGCAAAGAGGGTGTCCCAGGCAATATTTGAAGAATTTCTAATTGGAGTGGGGGAGGAAATCAGGAGAAGCATAATGTGGAGAGAGGTAGGGATAAGGCTGCCCTCTTTTGCTTGATGAGACAAGGTGGGAAATTTAACAGAGGAAAAACCACTGGGAATCAAAGCCAAGTTCTCCCAGCCATGGGGCTGCTCCTGTTGGAAGCAGTGCTGCCTTTTTCAAGGCTACCAGAGCCTGGAGGAATGGTTCTTGGTCTTTCACTAGCCCACATCTTCCTTTTTCCTGCCAGCAGCCCTGGCCCTACTCCCATTTCAGTTGGAGCACAGTGAAGGGGTCTGTACCCTCAGTGGAGAAGCTGGGAAGTGGTGTTAATTGTAAAAGCGCCAATTGTCACACTAGACCCCAACTGCCTTGGAAATGACAAGGTTCAAAGGAACTGCCTTTAAATAAAGCAAATAGTTCTTGTCTGGAAAATATGCAGCAGTACAGCCACTAAATAGCAAGGTGAAGCAAAGTGCTTATGCAGAGGAATGTCTGTAGAGCTTGCATGTTATAAGAGGTGCTCGTGCAGTTATGGGTCTAAAAACCTGATTCACTAAATATCAAGCAAAAGCATCTTCTTTCCAATTTTTATTTTCTGGGAGGCATTTTATATGGCAGTCAGGAACTGATAGACCTGAGGGGTTTCACAATGGAGAGGGAGAAATTGCTTCAAATGTTGTCCAAGTGCAGGACCTCACGAGGCAGGGGCTTCCCTTTGCCCAGAACTCCTTTCTGTGTAACCAGGTTTAGATAATGAAGACCCCTTCCACCTGCACTGTATCCCTCTGTAATAACTATAAGAGTAGAACTGGGATCTAAATCTGCTGGAATTATCCTTTGTGCCCCCCCCCACACACACCATTTTTAATCTTCCAACATCAGGCACAACACCTGATTTTGATCTCATTTATAGTGTTTAAAAATGGAGATTAAATTAATCTAAATCACTCAGCTACATATAGTTTGGGGAGTGTAACTTTAAGAAGCATATGGCAGAACACAAATGTATTAAATTCATCAATATTTATGGGGCAGGTAAAATGCATATTAGGCAGGCTCGATGCCATCTGTCAAAATAATCTTGATTCCAACTTGCTATCTAAAATGATGAAGACTAATTCTAGGGCCAGCTTCTTAAGTCAGGTTAGAAAACAATGTGTTCCTCTGCTAACAAAAGTGAAGTTATCACACAAATGAATGTGAAAGGATATCCTCATGAATTGAGTCACTGTCAGTTGCAGACGGGTACCAAAAACCTCAGACTCTGACCACATCATGGATTAGCCCCTAGGTATGACTTTGTCAAAGTAATTTTTTCCCTCAGACCTGAGTGTTAATTGTTCAGAAGTGTTCTGGGCAAACTACACCAAAAGTAAATCAACTAGTGACTCAGTATCCCATTTCCTAAATCACCTATTGGAAGACTGGACCATGTAAGCACATTGGTGGAAGAGATTAAGTAAAGAACAGTCTGAAATTTTCCCCTTTCTACATTAATTCCAGGAAGTGTTTGGATTTAAATATTTACAGTCTAATCATGCATAAGCTTATGTTAATAAAACTGTCATTAAACCCAGAGGAAGAAACTTTAGAACCTCGAAGGTAAATTTATTTTAATCCTTTTACACAGAGCTGCTTAATGTTCTTCACAGAAATCCCTAAAATAAGGCAAAAGTGACATGTTTTCCAGATTGGGGGGGGGGGATTTTTTGCTTCACACACACCAACCTGAAGCTCTGGTTGTCTTTGCCAATTTGGCTAGAATTCTGACTAAGCTTAGAAAAAAAACAAACTGAAGTAATATCAGGGGTTTCATGTGGTTTACAGTTTCAACCCAAAGAACTTTCACTTTAAGATTCCTTGGTTTCATTCAGAGCAAAATAAAGCAAACAGTAATTTGAAGGAAAGGAAACCTGAATGGTGGAGCAGCCCAAGCAAGTTGGCAGGGTAGGAGTAGAGGGAGGCTCCTTCTCCACTCATTACCAGCAGTAGGTGCCAAAATCCCTCTTTTCAGTGTTTAAAAATTATTTATCTCTGCATATGGTATGAGTGGAAAAGCATTTGAAATCCTATTGGCTCAGTGTCAGCTGCCTTTTTCCCCCCACTCACTCTTAAAAAAAAATCCAAGTGTAGACATTTTCCATATATTTAGAAAAGTTTTAAAATACCAGGAAATGAATGTCACATTCAGTAACCAGTGGACACTTCATTAGTGAAGCTGTTATTAAACAACATGCAGCCAAAGCACTCTGAAATCAAAGGGAAAGATTACATTTGCACCTTGAACCATGCCTTTAAATACAATCCAGGTAGTACAAAATCAGCCCTGTTTATTAAATTTCTTATGAAATGCTTATATCCTCTGTTATTAAATGTAAACTGCCTGATCAAGGGTATTTTTTCCCTGAAATTCATTCCCCACGTCTATTGTATGTCATAACAAATAGCCAAAGAATGTTTCTTTTGCTGATTGAAATTTGAATAGTATTTAATGAAGGTATTAAAGATGAAAGCAATAGTTTAATGTTCATTTTTCCTGCTACTGCTAAAGCTTTCTGCTTCATCACTGACATGAACAGGTAGGCTGTTGACTCCACAAAAGAACTGGCAACCTTTTCACTTTTATTCAAAACCTCAGTCCCATTAAAGGGGTTCTACGTTGGGGTATTAAGTGCACTGGGCTCTCTGTTTTTCCACCTTCAAAAAGTATTTAAGGAATAGTAGGAAATGGCAACTTGATATTCCAGCTCACAGGTGGCAGGGGAAAGAAAAAAGTAAGATGACAGGAAGCAGAGGATATTTTGTTTTGTACAAGCAGATATTTGAATTTTGACTTCTTTAGGTGAATTCTTTGATTCTTTAGGTGAAGCCTTTCCTGCCAAGTCCCCTCCATTATGCTGCTTCAATGAGAACTGGTGTTATTGAGCTCTATCAACCCAGACCTGTATAAAAATGTTCAAGGAAGTCTGATTGAATCTATTACCTGATTGTGCAAAATTGCTTAACCACATCAAAGAAGCAGGGAAAAGACCTGGGGAAGACCTTGTAAAAGAGCTTTCAAATGCAAAATGCAATCTTACAGGTGATTTGGTCATGGGAATACATTGCTGAATGTATACTTCGCTTAATTTTCTAAAATCAAAACAATGGAACCATTATCAGAGATATATTAGAACCATTTTCCTTATTAACTCCTATTAGAGGATATTTAGCCGTCTATTCATCTTTCCATTTTTTTCATTTAATCAAAGCATTTTTTAAAAGGATCCCTACTAGAAACAAAGCATATTCCAAGGGTCAGGAGGCATTTTAAAATTCCAGGTTGTTTGGGTTTTTTAACAAAATGTTTGACAATTGGCTGAAAAAAGGGGTGGAGGTAGAATTCTGTATGAAGTGGATGAAGTTAAATTCTGAAGTTTCTTCCCACAAACTCCAGTACTTTTTGCAAGAGGGTCGTATTTCTTCCATACCGAGGTCTTGCTGCTGTAGTCACCATTTATTATTTAGTGGTTGTGAAGATGTTGGTATTCTGTTATTTCTTTTGCAAAGTGATTGAAATGTCTGTGTCTCTCTCATTTTATGGTGATGCTTGTAAAGTTCATTGAAAAAACCCTTAGCAGGTTTGAAGTGGTTTGGGGTGATCTGGTAATTCCTGCTTCAGGCAAAACACCACCATGAAAATTACCCTACTTCAATGAAATTCTGCCCAATTTTTCTTTTTATTCTGGTATTGCTGCTTCCAAGAGGGATGTCTCTAAGACACCTGACTCTCTCTGTCTTTTGCTGGCTTTTGATTTTGGGGGGCATTTATGTTTATTGTGAGAGCAGAAAGGGGATGTTAGGGTTAATAACAAGACCTTGGAGGAGCCTGGCCACCAGCCCTCCCCAGGCAGAGCCTTGAGGGTCATTCCATAGAGCTCCTCCTCTCGCCTGCCTCTGACCATCCCCTGGAACACTTTGATGCAGTCACATCACCAGGCTCATTCTGGATACCAGAAATTTTGATGCAGCATTAATTACTGAGGTTCCAGCTTGCTGACATCCATCCCACACCATCTGAATCACCTGGATCCTCCTCCAAAACTTCATTCAGAGGTGAATTGGAGCATAACCACCTCCCCCAGCTCAGCAATAACTGATGGGGGTCAAGTGCCCAGGAGCAGGGAGTTACCCTCTGCAGCAGTGGGAGTGATGCTGCACCAGTGGTCCCCATCCTGCACCTCCCACCTTGCTCATAACCAGAGAACATTAAAAAGATGAACTGGAACTGACAGGGAGAGCAAAGATTCTTACCTCCAAAGTGTGTTCCTGCATGCAGTAGTGTCAGGAAGGAGGAAGGCAGAGCTCAGATGTGTTTTCCTGCTCAGAGCAGAGAGAAGTCTAGATCTGCCTCCCCCTTTCCCAGTAAAGGTGAAGCTGGATTTTTTTTTTTAAAAAAATGTTTTAAAGAGGATCTTTGTGGGATTTGGGATTCCAGGACTCTTGTTCTGAGTAATGTTTGAAGGCAGATCAGGTCCAGAACCTGACAAGCCACTTAGCCTTTTACAATTTATTTATTTATTTTTTGAGTAAGCTCTTGTGATTAGC
This sequence comes from Phaethornis superciliosus, assembly GCA_023637945.1. Classification (NCBI taxonomy): domain Eukaryota; kingdom Metazoa; phylum Chordata; class Aves; order Apodiformes; family Trochilidae; genus Phaethornis; species Phaethornis superciliosus. The sequence continues at coordinate 27,504,737 of JAJQWJ010000009.1, forward strand.
AAGTGTTGTGTAGTTTGTAGTTTCTGAGAAGCACATGTAGTAGTGCAATAGTTAGATGCTGAAGTGTTTAGGTACATGCCCAGATGTGAAGGTGTTTCTGGTTTTTATGTAGAGAAACTCCCAAACTCCAAAAGCCTGCATTCACTGAAGAGTGAATTTCTTCATCCAAGTCAACGTGGTGCCCTGAAAACAAGCTTATAGCTGCTCCAACGTGAGGTATGGCAGCAGGACACTTGCACTGCAGCAACAGATTCAGCTGTGCTTCTGCCAGGAAAAACCTTGACAATATCATTTGGCCATTGCAATGTTTTTTTACCTCCAGATTGCTGTAGCCCAGCTGAACAACTGCAGTTAGCAAAGGTGTTGTGATAACTTTGCAGTGAGCAAGAAAGCAGGGTCAGCCTGGCTGCAAGCAGGTTGTCCACGTTTCTCAGTGGATGAGGTTGGTGTAATGTTGTGCATATTGATTTGTATTTAAGTGCAGAGAAATTCTTCCTCTGGTTTTAGTTAATTGGAGGAAGCTGACTATGGCTGCCAAAACCACAGCAGTGACATGCCAATAATTTAAAGCTAAAAGTAACTGAAGAAGCAGACACACTAACCTACATATTAGAAAAAATTGGGTAGAATGTTGATAGTGTTTTCCAGTTCTATTTTAAGCCATATAAAATTATCACTTCATTAAAATTCCTGAAACGTCAACTTCAGGGGCTAAATTTAGCTGATAGCAGCATAAATCCAAGTCACCTCTAGTATCTACTATATCATTTTATATGGGTATACCTGAAGTCTAATTCATCTGTGTTTTTCTGTAGTGATGGCAGTAGAATGGTGACTTTGGCCTTTTAATAGAAAAGCTTTTCCACTTATGACCTTCATGTAAAGAGGCAATGTAGAGGGAAAGAAGAAAAAGGAGTTTGAGGAGAGCCTGTCCTTGAAGAGCAAGTATTAGAAAATATTAGCATACTATTCTCAGCTTCTGAACCAAAATTGTAGCATCTGGAGTCCCAGCTCTTGCTTCCTCAAGCAGTTTTATTTGCTGCCCCAAATTCTCCCCTTTTTTAAACTTTGTAAACTAAGAGCTGGTGAAAAACCCTGGTACAGCATGTTCAAAGCTGAGATATTTGATCTTCCCAGATATTAGTTACTCTGGACCTTTGGTCTTTGGCAAGTAGGAATTTCTACTGGAAAATAAGTATCAATGCAGACTGTAAACAGTTTATCTACTCCTGTAAGAGCAGACTGTGGTTCCCTCTCTCTCCCACAAAAGCACATAAAGTTATTGTGTCTTCCTTATGTTCTTTCTGGTGATCCTCCAAGGATTTTGATATTTTACATAGACCCTTGTTTGGAATTGGGATTTAAAAGCTTCAGCTTAGTTGGTGTATTTAATGGCAAATAATCATCTTTCTATGTGTATTGAGCTGTCCTGGGGGACCTTAAGCATTAACTTTCTGCTAGATAGTAGTCTGGGAATGTTGGTCTACTTAAATCCTTTTTTTCCTCAGATATTTCAGATGCAGTTCTGTTTTCACCCTTGTAACGTTGGGGGTTTTTTCCATAAAGAATAAAAGTTCCAGCAATAACAATTGTGCTGGAAATAGACTCTGGCTGATTGGTAGTGCCCAAATGTTACTAGTGGAAATTTTGTCAGGAATGTGCTTAAAGGATTTACACACCTTTTTTTTTTTTTAATTACACTATCACTGAAGAAAAAAAAACAAAACTCATGGATATGAGTTAATTCTTGCTCATATGTGAGATAGTGCAGAAGCCCCAGCACTTGCTGCTTTGGATCATGTGGTGATTCTGGTCTCCAGAACACATCTGTGTCCATAAGAACTGAGCTCCAAAATGTAGCCAGTCATTCTGCATATACTGATGCTTATGAATCCTCCCAGTAGCTAGAGGTGGTAGACTTAGAGCAGGAAATCATAACCCTCTGCCTCATACAAAAAAGATTTTGTGTTTAACAAGCTTTAAATCTTTTCTTCCAAGTTGTAGTTTCTATGTTACCTGGGTGCAGGCAGCCACTGAAACATACAGAGCACAGCAAGGAAAATATTCAGCTTTGGGGAGACAGGGATGTGGTCTTCAAGCTCCAAACAGACATTTTTGTTGCCCAGAGCCTGTCAATGAGAGAGCAATATCTGACAAACGAGAGCTTTTATCAGTATTTGTGTAGTGTGGGACACAAACAAACCAATCTTGCAATTTGTGACTGCCTAATTATGTGTTTGGAGGCCAGGCCTGTTGCAGATAGCAAAACAAGATTAATTACGTCCCACAGCAAAACCTTTTAAAGTGTTTTAAAAGGTTTTACAGCATTAAAAATGCACTTAATATTTTTGTTTATTGCTGGACAGGAGAAATTAGTCTGCTTTGTGTATCTTCTCAAACAGCAAACTTCTGGATTGTTTGGGTGATACCTGGAGTAAGGAAAGGATCTGTCCCCAGCTGCCCCCAGCGTGTTTCATAGCAAATGACCTCTCAGAATTTTTTTCTGCAGCTGGTGGGAGTCATTCCTTTCACCTTCATGTTGGAGCTGCTGGACTTGGCACTTATGGAGTGGTGTGGCTACCAGGGGATTTTTGGAGGGAGAGAAGGGGAAGTAGCTTGGTGGCTTTTGCTTAGACCTCTGCACTGATCAGAGAGGGCATCATACAGTAGCATCTCCTCTGAGATTCTCCATCTAATTTCCCTCCAGAGTCAGCTGACAGCCAGTCACTATTGCCCTCCCCTTCTCCTTTATGTTCCAGGGAGGAAAGAGGTGGAAATGGAGCAGGAGGCTGCAAGCAGAGTAATTAAAGAAGGATGTCCCAGCAGAGGACATGTCACTGTGCTTGGCCTCTGCCTTCAGCAGTCTCAGCTGGCTCCACTACACCCGTGTATCAGGTGATGCTGTGACAGATGTGCAGATCTTCAGCCCTGTTAAAATCCAAATCTCTCCCTGCTCTAACTTCTCACAGATAGCTCCCATCTTGGGTAATCTCTGTCAGGAAATGCCACAGGGAAAACACACGGAAGTGGCTATGGGACTAAATATTTGGTGGTGAACCTTTCTCCATTGAGTGTGTCCTACCTGGAAACCTGCTTGGCTTTATTTACATCTCCTTTCATTTCTTTCAGTCTTGTTTCTTTTTGGACTATTTTTTATCCTTTTTAAAAGAGAAAACACTTGACCTTGCCTCCAAGTCCATCTTGCCCAATGTTAGCATCTCTGCTTGTTGCAGTCAACTGAAAACAAGGGCAGCTTTTGGAAATGTAGTTAAAGTTGTTTCCCTGTGTTGGTTGCTTCTATGCATGGGAATGGGTGTCTGAATTTCAGGTTTGTTGCAGTGGATTCATCTCAGATAGAAGCTGGCAGCAGCAAACATAGCAACGAAAGAACTTGCTGTGAGCCATGACCCAGAGGTTGAAACATTCTGCTTTGTGAAAGTTTTTTCTAGATGATGTGCTAATTTTAGGTGAGTAGCAGCTGTCTATCCCTTTGGCAGAAGAATAACTGAGTTGCTGGTTAAGTTTTGTCTGATGTGATGGAGTTGTTAGCTATGCTGTGAATTAGTCTCTGATTATTTGCATGATTCATTTTAAATGTATCAGAGGCTGGGCTGGAGAAAATCAGTCTAGGTGTCAATGTTGTTCAGTGTGTTGGAAAGTTGAGATGTTTCCCCATGGATGCCTCAAGAAAGGGAAAAAACAGGGAAATTTGAAGCTTATAGGGAAGAATAGAAAAGATGCAGGCAATGCTGCACTCGTTGCAGCATCTGCTGTCCCAAATGCCCATTGTAACAAAAGGGTGCAAATATGAGTTATTAGAGAGGAATCCCCACATGTGATGCCATGCAATTAACTCTTGAATCACTTCTACCAACTGGAAGGCTGGGAAGGGTGCTAGGGGGATGAGATCTTTTTTTCTTCATGTTGATGTCTTTTGCAGAGTTGCAATACATGGGGAGAGAAAGTGAGTAAATGAAATTTAGTCCCACAGCTAATGCAAATTGTGTTTTCTGCAGAAACATACAGAGTTGTGAATGCCATGTTCAAATTTGTCATGTTTAAATGATGTGCTGACTAAAGCATAAGGAACACTCCTGTATGTGATGTACAGCACATACCAAGGGTAAAACGTTCCAGTAATGATCTGCAGAACTATGATTAAGTTTAAAAAAAAATAACCTTATCAGTCTTGAAGCAGAAGGAAAATTTCTATCAATAACCACCAAGAGACAGTTTCTCTACTGCAGTCAGGAAAAAAGAGGCTGACCATCTATAAATTCAGGGGCTCTGGATATTGTCTCCTTCACCAGGATGGCTTCCAGCTCTGAACTGCCAAGCCAGAGTAAACATGCAGCTTCCAACCCACCTTCCCAGGTGATGGTGTCTGCCCCATGCTGCTCCCAGTCCCAAGCCAGTACAAACAGCCTTTGCCTTCCAGTCCCCATCCAACTCGGGGTCAGGCAGCCACCATGGGGAATTCTTAGCATAAGGATCACCAAGTTGTGATATCAGTCAGATACAGGGACCTCCTCCCGGTCACTGCTGCCTTGTTCTCACCATTTTTCACAACTGCTGCTCCGAAAATGCCAAAATAATATTTTGTGAAAAGATCCCTACTGTCCTCCTTAAAGAGCAAGTTTCTCTCAGGCTGCACTTACTGGTAGCTCTAGTTTACTAGAAAATGCTCCTATTTTTACAGTGCTGAGCACAGTGAAGTGAAAAATAATTAGGGGTAGGACATATGACCTGCCTTTGAGCTTACCCACTCCATTAAATTTTGATAAAAACTTATCTTTAACCTCTAATTCCTCTCTTGGAGAGGGTTTCAAGTTTTGAGGCTTTTTTTTTCCTTAATCCCAAGTCATTCTTTGCTTAGAGAGGAAATACAAAATTGACAGAGAAAGGAGTTTTATTTTGCAGCCCTTAAAGAGGGCAAGGGCATTGCAAGGAATGGAGATTTAGAAAAGAAAATTAAACTATAAGGAAGTACTTGACAGTGTCTTGTCTGCAGTTATTTGAATATGCTCCTCGAGCTGAAAAAAAGGGCAAGAGGTAATCTTAGCTCTGCCATTTGCTTTTAATATGATCATGGTTTGGGTTTTAGCTACATCTAATGCTGCCTGTATCATTCAAAACCACACTTTATCATCTCATGTTAAATGTTGAGCTGCTGAAAAACAAATTGTAGTGTAGTCTCTGAGGTTATAGTATTCAGGAGAGATACAAGATCAAAATGTTTGCAATCAGTGGTGCTACTGCCTGCTAATGTATTAATATGTGGTTTGTCTCGTTCTTAGTCATAAATATTTTTCTAAAGCTTTAAGGTAGCAAAGCATTGGAGGTAAGTTTGCCTACCTGGGTTAGCTCTTAGCTGGTAAGTTTTGCATATCTGGGTTAAGCTCTTGTTCTGACATTGAGCTGGGATGCACTAACTTATGTGTACTCTGCAAAATCAATAAATTAAATGTCAACTTAGTTGGAGCTTAGTAATTGTCTTAAGTTTTCTTCATATGCTAAGTATAGGGCAAATCTGCAACAGCTAATTTGAACAAGGGTGAGGGAGAAGCTAGGTTTCTCTCTAAGCCTTGTTTTCAGGGATTGAAAAGCTAGGTCCAGGTTCAATGCAGCCTTCTTGAAACACTGAACAAAATCAGTCTTTGTTCTTCAGTGAAACTTATCTGCAGAGGAGCTGCATTGCTTCCTGTGAAATACAGCCCTGCAGATGTGCTTTGCCAGTCATCCCTCTGCTTTTGCTTCCCTTGGTCAAGGACTCAAGAATAGACACTTTGTGCTGGAGTGAAAATGATGCTGCCTCGTTTGCCCTCTGCTGAGATGGAGCCCTGCTCACCAAAAGGCCACGACTTCCTGCCAGTTCCTCTGCTGTTTGTTTATTTGTAAAGTGTAATGAGATATCAATCCCTGAAACCCAAGGCTCCCTCCTTCAAGCCTCAGAAATAGAGGCAGCAGGTTCTCAAGCAAGTGCAAACAGTCTGAGCTGATGTTAAAAAAGCATAAATGGAGGCAATAAGCAAATGGAGACAGTGGATGTGGTAGACAATGATGGCATAGTTTAGCTCTGAGAAGCATGTGATCAGAGCTCAGGAGATAGCTGGTCCCACTTTTAATGAGTCAGACTATGAGGAAGTGAAATGTAGCAAATTTAGACTTTAAGTGGTTGGGTTATAAAACAGAAGAGAAATTGATTTTATAATGGTCTTCCATACTCCAAATATCCTTAAGTGCTTTATGTTTTAAATAGAGTAAATGCATAGCAAAATGAATTGCCTATTATGCACCAAATAGTACATTTGTTATTAAATCTTAGGACAAATTTAACAGTACCTTTTCTGTGGCTATTTATTTAGCATAAAATTTATTCTGTACTATGAAATTGGCCAGAAACCAAATCCCCACTCATGGCCCCTTTGTGTTAGGTGCAGTATAAACAGAGTTTAAAAGATCTCTACCCCAAATAATCTGCATTTTTAGCAGGCAAAAAGCACAGAGGTTTGTAAAAACATCTGGCTTTCTATGTTTGTCTCTGTATATCTTTGTATAATATTTTCCCAGTTAAGTGGGATGAAACAAGAATTTTCTGACTTGTAAATCACCAGAGAGGTGGGTTTGCAAGCTGAGGGTGTCAGTAACTGTTCTGCTGTTTGTGGGGCAGGATGGAACTGCAGTCTCAGGCCTCTGGTTTCTCTTGGAGTTTCTGTTTCACTGAGTTGCATGCCTGGATTCAACACCAGTGGCTTTTACCAATTATATCCACTCTTCCCCTTTGGGAGCAGCTCTGGAAGCAACAGAAACAGAAAGCCAACTGGTTTGGGTCGGGGAGCACCAGTAGACTGGAGTGGGACAGGGCAGGGGAATAACAGAATGTAATGGGAGGGAAAGGAAAACAAATAGATGGAGCCTGCAAAGAGGCAAGAGTCATGGGAGGTTTGAGCAGAAGCTTGGATGTGTGGAGAGATGGGAATACCTATGGGATGAGAAGTTTGTGTTGCTACTGCTTGGAGCTGAGACCAAGCAATGGGATCCTGACTTAGGAAACTTCGGACTGCAGATCTGTGAGATAATAAAGTGCAGAAAGTGGAGTACAAGGGGATGTATAGAAGGGAGAGGACAGGACTGGAAAAACATCTCACCCCTTCATCTTGCTCCCCTCCCTGGGGATGAGCCTGCTTCTGGCAGTGAGAGGTTGGCAGAGGTAGGAGTGGAGAGGATAAGTGCAGACCCAGTGAGGTCCTGGGGAGCTGTCAATGGAATGCAGTCTGAGGAGACCTGGAGGGTGGGGGGAGAGGGTTTAATTTTCTTATTTTTCCTAGTTAGTTTGATTGAATATGACAGTTACAGCGACATATGTCCACAGACTATCCAAGTGTTTTGCATTGTTTGATACATAATACTTGTCCATTTTCTCTGACTTTATATTGGTCCAGGCAGCTTTCCCAATAATGTATTCTTGGCTCCTATTTGTGGTGTGACATTTTTGATAAGCATTATATATGGATTAATCTACTGTGGAATAATCTTTTGCATTTTCCACTGGAGCCCTGATCTTAAAGCACAAACACAAACAAGCTCTAGTTCTCTTTCCCCTTAGGAAAGTGAGCACTATGTTCTCAGGTGAAACAATTTAAAAGAAGGAACCTGATTCTGTGGTTGTTTATTTTAAAGACAAAATGAGGTGCTGTAGGCAAAATACTATCCATTCCTGCCTGTGAAAGTGTCTGTGTGTATAAAGGTGCTATGCTACTTTTCTACAAAGACAAAATGAGGTGCAAAATAGCTGTCTGCTTTGTTTGGAACTTATTCAGGTCCTGTAGGTTTGGAAGTCTGATTCAGTATGAGCTTTATGTAAACTTGTGAATAAAGACCATGGCTGTGTGCCTGCACGTTTACATTTGAATGCAAATATATAGAACTTGTGTGTATTGGTAATGTGCTTGTGCCTGTAGAAGCAATGTTCTGTTGCAGTACTTGCAACAAGCTTCTCTTTAATTACAAAAACATAATTGTTATAAAAACATAATTATTTTAGTTGCATCAGAGAAACCCATGAAGTGGCACTAGTCTGGTGAACGGTAAAAACCCTTCATGAAAATTAAAGATCTTAGTTGCTTTTTCCCATCCTTTGATAAATAATTCTCTTTCTGATGACTGTTTCACTTCCAAGAATCAAATCCAAGAATTGCCCTGTTGCTCAAAAGTATCTCATCTGTAGGCATCTCATTGCTTAATGTTTTGTCTTAATGTAAAGTGCCAAGTATTTTCAGGCAATCCTCATAGTATAATAGTAAAAGTTCTGATCCTGGTAAGTGCCCAGAAGCAGGACTGTCAAGCCAATGTGTAGACAAATAATGTGCAAAACTGAAAAATAATCAAGTTTTTGTCAACAGTATAGGTGAAGTTTTGTGGCAAGAAAGGAGGGGGAAAGCAGCAGGATCCCAGTTGGCAGCTGACAGGCTTATCTCTTTTTTTTTTAAGGATAATTTTCTAAAATTTCCACAGCAATATTTTTTAATATTTACTTGTATATTTCTGGCTCTTTCTGGTCTGTGCAGGGCTTCTTTAGTATCTTCTTCTTTGTAGAGACTGCGAGGATAATTTTTATCCAGGGGAAAATAAAGCTTGTGGCAGGTTTTGTATCACCTTGAGATATTTGGACACAGAAATGACCCTTGCACTATTACTTGGCAAGATGCTGTACCTTGCTTTTCCTGCCTTTGAAAATCTCGAGAAGGCAGAATCTGACCTGTTGGAGTTATTCCCATGATAACAGAGTTCCAGTGGAAAAATCTGGATCCTCTCTTTCTCTCTACCAAACCTTGAGCAGTAGTGAGGTGTTGGGAGGCAGGATGGGCAAGGACCAGGGCACTCTCCACTTGGTGTAGCATGTGGACTGATGCATAATATCTGGAGCCAACTATTATAAGTAAAGACTTTCTCTTTCTCAGGAGTTAGGGTGATGTAGCACATGATTTCTGTGCTTTTACTTTTTTTTTTTTTTGGCTGCATGTGGTGGTCAAACCAACTTGGTCTCTCTGAGATGTCTGCAGCCCAATAGATAAGAAAGCAAATAATCTGGTGAAAGGGACTTGTTCTGGCCGTTTGCTTTGAGCTGAATGGTAGATCTCAGAAAACATGTCTTCCATTCATAAAAAGAAAAAAAAAAAAACAGAAACCAAGCTACTCTCAATACTTTCCATCATTATCCTCTGGAGCCTTGAGGACCATGTGTCACACCCCTTACTTTGTAAGTCTTGCTTTTACAGACTGTTTTTTCACTCCCAGAGATTTATTGTCCCAGTGAAGAAAGTCTGAATATGCCTCTGCAATGGAAATGTAGCCATGTATTTGCTAAGAAGAAGCCTGTGGTTTACCAGAATATTTGTTTCCTTCTGAGGTTTCCAGCTAATGAAGGGGAATTTCTCCAATACATTTATTGACATTAAAATAAGAGTTGCAGTCCATAAATAATCCCAAACATTTTGTCAGCAGCACTGTCATCTACTGTGACTCAGCTTGTGCTTTTGCTTGCAGGATCAGAGCACCTTGGTGGTAAGACAGACATATATACCAATTGTTCTTACCAAGTAGGCTTCAAAGGACATTTTGAAAGCATTCCTGAACTTTTCATCACTGAGCACATCTGATCTCCACCATGGAGATAAGTTCACAGCTGCTCCTTATTTTGTATCTGTGAAGATGATAACCCAGCACCTGGATTTCTGGGTTCATACAAACTCCTGATAAAGAAGAGCTGGGAGAAAGACTGAGGGACAAGTGATGTGGCAGTGTAAGGGCCACCACCTCTGTTTTACCCACATTGCAAGTCAATGTGAAAAGCTGTCAGTGCTGGCCAGAAAGAAGTCATTAGGCTGCATATAGGGTGCAAGTTATTCCTTAGCAACTCCTAAGAACATTCCTGGCCCTGGCCCCCTCTCCAGAGGCCTTCAGAGACAAAATTTTCTCATCTACTTAGTGATGAATTTCTGTCAGGGGAAGATTGCAATGCATTTAGGCATTCTGTTACCTCCCTGCATCCACAGCTTTTAATCTGCATCCAGGAATGTCAACCAGTGCTTTTGTATCTGCCAGAGGTCTTCTTTGTAGAAAGAAGACCTTTAGTACAAAGAAGACAAGTCTTCCAAATAAAGGCCATAAAGAATTAAGTTTGTAATAGGCATATTGTCTTATTTTAATGGAAATGTCCAGTGAACACAAATATAAAAGTTAAATTTCTCTATAATCTTATTTTGTCTGGCAGTACAGCATGTTTTGAACTAGATTTTTTTCAAAAGTCTAGAATTAATGGTCCTATGATTCTAATCAAAATTTATTACTACAGGTTCACAAAAGATTCAAAACTTGAGTAGTTGAAACTTTCCCTTCTCCATGGGTTGTGGGTTTTGATCAGCCAAGACTCCAACTTTTTAAAAGCTGTTTTGAAAAATAAAAGGAACCACACAAGGAGACAAGTGCTACAGGCTTCATCTCCAAAGTTCCTCTATATGACCAGTTAACTGAAGAAAGGATATTTATAGTGATGTGTTATGAATAAACTGTGTTGAGAGATTGCTCTCCCATGATATGGCAGCCAGTGGCATGGATTACACAAGAGTGTAAATATATCTTATGGTCACCAGAGTGTTATCTTGTAAAATGTTTAATAATCCACAGCCACTTCAATGGATTATACTGGACTTGCTTGTAAAATTTGCTTACATGCAGCTCAGCCCTTCCCAAAGCTCTTCTCTAGGTATTTACCTACAGTGCTCAGCCTGCTGGCTGCCATTCAGCTGGGATTATCAAGAGGACAAGTTTGACACTCAAGAGGTGAAGCACAGAAGTAGGCAGGTATTTAACCTGATATATGAGCCAGGAAACAGGAGTGGTTTTAATATTAGTAGCATTTTAATCTTGTTCTCTAAACAAAAGAGGATTACTTATTCATGGCTCAAGAATTACAAATTAATGTGTGGAACTGGAGTTAGTACGGAAGGCACTGGAAGAAATTCATACAATTCAGAGTATTTATTGTTTTAGTTGTTCCAATTTCCTTTGCTTTGAGGCATTTGGTCTTTGAGATTAATATGATGGTCATTGCCACATCTGTCTTGGATTCCTTATTCCTCAAAGAACAGCCCTAAGCAAAGAGTGTTACAGAAGTCTCTCATTAGGAAGGAGCAGTCACAGTCTTTTATGTAGCTATAGATGGTAAAAGGCATCGATTTAGCACTGCTGCCTCAAAGTCCACCAGCACTGCTGGGCTCAGTAGGTCCTATGCAAGAAAGCCTTTAGGCACTTCTCTGTCCCTCCTGATTAGCAGCAAAATCTTCTTTCCCCCCTCTAAGCCACTGGCAGCAAATCCTTATCAGGAACTGGAAGAATAAGTAACAATCAGAAGCATAGATTCAGAGATTAGTTTCCTACAACATGTAACACTGAAATTTTTGAATCCAAAAGCAGTCCTTGGTGCTGTGGCATTACATACAACCTCAAAAGGATGAGGGATATGAGTCTTGCCTATGCCTGTATGAATAAATAGTGTATCCTGGACATGTAAGCACTGGTTTTCAGCCCCCAGTGTCTGATCAAACTGATGACAAACATACAAAGCGTCAGGATTCTTACTTGCTGGCCTCTCACTCTTTCATATTCTGTAGACCTCAACTATAGACCACAACTATAGTTCAGTTTTATTCTTTGGGTCTTTCTGCTCCTCTCTTCATACTTCACCCACTTGGGAGCAAGGTTTCATGGAGGGAGACAGAAGGTTGCTTCTTATAGCCCCAAAGTTCCTAAAATCTATTTCACTTAGGGCAAAACAGGCCATCCTAAAGACAAGCAACATATGCAGCTATAGCAGATGTTTCTGAATACACAGACAGAAAAAAGTAGAATGAGGGGTTAATATTAGTTATAGCTCTAATTAGCAGAAATTTCTTCCTCAAAAGGACTGCCAGGCACTGGAACAGGCTGCCCAGGGTAGTGGGGGAGTCACCATCCCCAGAGGGATTTAAAAGAAGTATAGATGTGGCACTTAGGGACCTGGCAGTGTTAGGTTTACAGTTGAACTTGATGATCTTTAGGGTCTTTGTCAAGGAAGATGTTTCTATGGTAAATAATATCCTGCAGCAACAATCACCAGTGTTCCATTGCACCTCCAAAGACACTGAGAAAAGCCAAAACCCCAAGAAAAGGCTTCATCTAGTAATAAGGTTTCAGATGATTCAGCAGTTAATTTGTTTTATCAGGTACTCTCATCAAGTTTCAGATATGTATAAATAGATTGAAAGAGAAAAGAAAATGAATGTAACAAGCTATTGTGTATTTTATGACAGCATTATTTTGGAGAGAATAAATGATTGGGGGATAGGATGGTGAATGATTATGGCTACATTCAGCAACTGTACCCTCCTTGGGAAAAAGCCTAAATATTGAGTCCCTTCTGCTATGTCAGGAATCTGTTTCATGATGATAATTTACTTCCTCAATTATCTGCAATTGATTTGCATAAGAGTCATATTGAGATTATTATATGACATGAAAACTGTCAAACATTGTTAATTTAAACAAGTTTTTAAATCAGCCAATCTTAAATCAACTGTATATTATATAGAATTCAGTATCAAAACAAAAATTCTGTCTTCCTGAAAAGGATTTTTTTTTTTTTTCAATTGGCTGGCACAGGGAGCAAGTTTATCTTATATATGCCAATTTACAAATATGTCCAATAATAGTAGAGAGAGCAACTGTTCCATAGCTCTGCCAGTGTTCATCAGCCACAGTGACAGTAGCCACATCATTAATCTCATGATATATTAGAAATAAAGTCACTGGAATGGAATGGTGTCAAAGGATGTTTCCCCCTTTGAAAATAAACTTCTCAGTTTCACCTCATTGTGTTGCTTTCCCCACCACCACCCCTTTTCCACCCTCCCTTCTGTAAATCCTTTGGTTTCACCTGGCATTTAGGTAACAGTAGGAGACCAATATCCTATGTCAGAGCTCATTCTACAGTTATCAGTTTAGCATACCCTTAAATCCCCACAATTGCTGTGCCAAGACCAATCCTTTCTCTGGGAGGTTAAACATATGCATTACATATTGAAACAACGTAAGTAGGATGTAATTAGTGTTGTTTATGCATTCTCACTTTAAATTATACTTTAAAACCTATGAGGTTTTTCAAGGCACTTAATGCTAGAGAGACATAAATGAGCATTCATCTTGTCATTTTTCACTTTATTCATAACTAACACTCTGAATGTATTTGAATGGTTTGTTCTGTTAGATCCCCTGAACTGACATACACATTCACATACACATTCTTCCCTTAGAGGATAGAGTTCTTAATAAAACATCCTTTAACATTATGAAACCAGTGAACATGGCAATTAAATTTACAAGCAACGCCATCAACAACTTTTAACAAAAGATGCTTGAATGGGGAAGGTGTTTGGGTCTGATTCACCCCCCCCTCCTCTTTTTCCTTTTTTTTTTTTTTTTTTTTTTTTTTAAAAAAAGTCTTGTTCCATAAGGATTATAGCTCCCCTGCTGTTTGGAAAAGATAATTTCACTTGTAACACTAATAACTTGAGCAGGGAGAAGGCTGGCTGGGTGAATGGAATGCACTTCACTGCACATCTTGGCTTTGCTAGAAATGGGAAACAGATGGTCCTTGCGGCTGGCTTCCCACTCGGGCCCGCTCAGTGCCAGCCTGTGGTCGTTGGCTGGTTGCTGCTGGCACTGTGTGACTTGAACATAGTAGGACAGTGGCAAAAGAAATCAAATCTTTTTCATTGAGCAGCAAACTGTAATGAAATTTGACAGATCTGACATTCTATACCCAACATCGAGTTAGAATATATTAACCTTTTAGTTTTCTTCAGCTTCTTTCCTACTATTTATGAAGCTCCTTATTAGAGTTTCACGGTGGCTCCGGAGAGGAGGAATGCAGTATCTGCTCCATGCCCTCTAATGTTAGAGCTAATATAAATATTTCAAATAGTAAAGGAAATGTGGGGCTTTGAAATCCTCCCAAATTCTTATACAAGAAGAAAAGATGGCAATAGGAATAATAGCTAGACACTTTTGTTAACATTTCATCCTAGGGAAAAAAAAAAAAAAAGGTAATGTTCTGCTTCGGTTTACTCAAGAATATTTTACATGTAAATTTTTTATCCCCACCTCAGTGGAGTAAGATTGCCTTTGATCCAGCTGCGTCAAAACTGAGTTTGTGGTTTGGATGAGTATTTTTAATTCTGTGAGTCTGCATTTACTCAGATGTTTTAGATTGGTCCAAGGTAGGAGTCCCTTCCTTCTGAAGGCTTCTCCCAGGTATGAGCTCTATTAGCTTTTTTCCAGCTTAATCTCTGTTGAATGCTTAAGAGGTTGTGCTGGTTGTCACATGGGCCTTGAGCCAGCAAAGCACTTGCTCCTGGGGACAGGTACCTCTCCCAGCTGAAAAGCATGTTGAAATGTTGTGCTGAGTTATGGACACAGACTAAGCAATAGTTGGTTAAATTTAGACTTAAAAATCAAGTTGGTTTATGCTCAGTTACATTTTGGGTTGATGGAGAAGAATTTTTACTTACTTAAAAATGTTTGTATGTGTCATTCCTTCCCTTTCACTCCTTTCATCTGTTCCTCCTGCTTCTTTCAGACATGAAGTCACAGCCCTGTCTGTGATGTCAGGGTGTTTCCATATTGACAGACCGTTCTGTCAGAAACAAGAGCTTGATGCCTGTTTCAGATGAGGCAAAAGGGGAATACAGATGGCAAGAAGAGAATCGGAGGAATGAGAAGGGAGCAGAGAGAAATACACACAACAGAGCCAGAGGAGGAAATGCAGAGTCCAAGGGTAACTTCCCTTCAGAGGGGAAGGGATTTCTTTTCCTGGGTTCAGCAAGATTGTTTGAAATGTGTGTGTCACCTTTGGTGTTCAGTAGAAGCTTTAGTGTTGCACTCATTTTGGCTTGGAAGTCCTTGAAGGTGCAGGAGCAGTGGTCACATGCTGCTTCTCTCCTTGTTTACGCCTTCAGCAACAGCAGATCCTCTTGATTGAAGCCAGGATTATAGTATTTCCAAAAGCTAGAACACATACTCGTTGTCAGCAACTTTGCATAAGTTCAAAGGCTGTCCAAAAACCAACTGCCTGCTCTCACGTGGCACTTGAACTAATTGTTGCTGTTCAAGATAAGGAAATCCTCTTCGTAACTCATCTAAATTCAGGCTTCCCGAGGAAAACGCCTCCCAAATTAGGAACAGATCTGAAATCCCACTGTTGCAAACAGCTGAAAAGGTTGAGTGATTCCAACTGAAGAAATAGGGGGAGGCAAAGGGAATAAAGAAAGGGTTAATGAGCAGTAGAAACCACACCATTAATAGATAATCTAGTAAGGAGTAGTAAGATCCTAAAGATGCGTCTAGCACCGGGAGCCGCGCACAGTTCTGCTGCGTCTCTTTTCCCAACGTGAATAGTAAAAGCCAACATTTGGAGAAACCACCCGCTATGCCAACATTTCTAATGCTCTCATGCATTCAGTTTCCAGTAGACTGTAAAATGCCAGCTTGGTATAGTCATCTGAATTACTATACTTTCTTAGCCTTTTTTAGCATTCATCCCCAGTTTCATACACTTGATCGCAGCAATGACCTCATCCCAATGTGCTGCTGAGAGGAGATCCAGAGGGCCCTGCTTTGGACCCTTTGTGCTGCAGCAGGTAACTCTGCCCAGCAGGGAAGGAGACTTTTTGGGGGGGTAGTTGGCCACTTTTCCAGGAGGAAGTCGGAAAGCAACTGGCGAGTACTTCAACCCATTGCTTGAGGCCTAAATCTGTCGGAAAATAAATCTCTTCTCCTGTAGCCTGCAAAGATGTGCACCTAACTTATTTCCAACTTGAAATATCACTAGTATTGCACCCGTTTTTTATTTTGCAGCTGTGTCTGCACAAATGTCTATGCCGCACGAAGGCTTTTACTTCGGAACTGTCTGATTTAGAAGCAAACATTTTTGTGGCGTATTAGTCTTTGGAAGGCATCGTTTTGTCCCAGTACTATTCACAGGGAGTGTTGTGCAGAATGCTGATTGACAAGACTTAAATTCAAAACATGTAGCCATTTTCTGGTGTGTGGTTTTTTTCCTGATTGAAGGAAAACTACTTAGATGTTTGTTTCCAAAACGGCATCTGTCAGCAATCAAAGGGGAAAAATTGCATAAAACAAATGCAATTGTTTGGAGTAGCATTTCCTGGATCATGTTAAATGCTTGATTTGCTCCCCATTATGCTCACCAAATAATTTTATTTTCCACAATAATTGCAATATTTAACATGTTGTATTTAATCTTGTTTTAATGCTATTAACAACAGCCACTTATGAAAGGCATAATTGCTCTACGGGTAAGAACCCACCATCCCCAGCATCAGACAGAACAATGGCAAAGTTAACTGCACCTAATTGTTCTGAATTTAAAACGCTGTTAACCAACAGCACTCCTCATTACTTTACACATAACTACTGTCAGGATGGAAATGGTGTCATGTTCCCATCACTCATAAGCTGAAAAGTGTAGACTCTTCCAAAAAATATTTATTGGGTGTATTTATAAGTAATATTGGGAAGTAAAGTCATATTGGCACAGGAAGACCTAAGCACTCAGAGCAGTGGTTAATACAGTAATCAAGAGAAAGTTTGTCAGTAGATCTATAACTATGTCAGGTGGTGGAAAACCCTATAGACGGAACTGAGATTTATCAGAACTTGATTGGAATGACACGCAGCACAACTGGGTATGAAACACTAAATAAATTATAAGGAGGGTGGGGAAGCTGTTTGGTTTCAGAGGTAGGAGCAAAGAGAGCGGCATAAAATTGAATCTGACACTGATTCCAAGGCTGATAGTTACTTAAGCAGTTTACTTGATATTTTGTATGATAATTTGGCTGGAGGTTTTTTCAACAAGCCACAGAAGGTATAGGTAGTGGTAGCAAACCTGCAGTAACAGAAGATAAATGCTTTGGCCAGCCAGTAAAGGGACAGTTCTTGGCACAGTGTCCATCTAATTTTTTTCTTCTAAACTAAAACTTAACACTTCCCATGCTAGTCAGACCCTTTTCTGTAAATCCCAGTGGGACCATACCTGCAATCTGGAGCAAAAAAGAAAACTGGGATGTGAAGTAGTTGCAGAGATCATTCACTAAAGTATTTTTTTGTGCAGTCCAGATTGGTAAAATGGGGGTAAAAGCAAATACCCCTGCATGTTACATTAGCAGTTTGCATTTACCCTTAATCATTTGCTTATCTCATACATCACAAAAATCTGAAGGTAT
The DNA here is from genome assembly GCA_023637945.1 of Phaethornis superciliosus. Lineage (NCBI taxonomy): Eukaryota > Metazoa > Chordata > Aves > Apodiformes > Trochilidae > Phaethornis > Phaethornis superciliosus. Next base: position 27,522,079 of record JAJQWJ010000009.1, read on the forward strand.
TATTGAAGCTCAATGAAAGTCAGCTCTGTCTTGTACTGAATGACAGTTTTGTAATATGTGCAGAACAGGATTAGAATTTTGCTGTAGCCAAACAGTTAAACAGTGGTTAGTATGCAAAACAATCAAACAAAGAATTCTGCACCCACGAGCTCCCCTTTTTTTTTTTTTTTCTTTTTTGATACAAGCATAAATGGATATTGTTTAAAATAGAGCTGATATTTTTAATCCATTTTCCTTGTGTGCAAACTGCAAAGAAAGAAAAGCTTTGCAAAGTGTAGCTGTTTCTGCATGAGCAAGTTATACAATCCATAGCCCTAAGAAATCTTCCTGGTGAGAGTCTGTTTGCCAGTTGGGAAGTTCATTTCTTTGAGTGCTTAAGGAAAGGCTCTACTGCATGGCTTGAAGTGCCCTGGAATTAAGTGGTGGTGGTCAGAGCCCAGTGACCATCACTTTGTGGGACACAAGGGGCTGATTTAAATGAAAAGCATTCACTGCCCCTTTAATAATCATCTGTCATAAAAGTTATACTTTGGTTTTATGGTGCACCAAAAGTGGGAAACAGATAGGAAATTATATGATTATCTTTTCTTTTGTTTTTCACAAATGGATTTTAATATTAGACAGTACCAGCATGCCGTAACTTTTCAAACCCGTTTGTCTTGGAGTTGTCTTTTTCCAAGTCACCTCTGAATTCCTCAGGTAAATTTTGAATGTTGCAGAGAAGTTTTGCAGGATGGAGAAACAAACCCCTACGTGACTCTGGTTATCACCTGATGGGATTAGGGAGAGTAACGTTAAACAGTTTGAAAATTAATATAGTAACAAAAATATGCTTAAAAAAAAGGGAATTGTTCTATTCTTGGGGAGTACTTTAGCCATTTGAGCCTTCATATGAAAAGTCATTCATTTAAACAATAAGATCAGGTATCTAAATTCAAGAAGCAAGGAGCCAAAACTTGAACATTAAAAAAAAAAAAACGGAATATTCCTTCAGAAAGCTTCTGTCACTGAATTGAGAAATAAACTTCAGCAGCTTATGTTTTGCCTTTTGCTGCTTATATTATTCCATGCACAATAAGAAAGAAAAAGAAAAATGCAATCTTTTTTTTTTTTTTTGCTCAGTCTTTTTTTTTTAACCCCCCCAGTCACGTACATGAGAAAAGTAGCTGCGATAAACAGATACTGAATCGGACTGAAAGTCTTCATAAAAAAAAAAAAAAAAAAAAACACCAAAAAAACCACACACCCAAAACATTGCATGATAGTCTCTAAGCAGTTCCATCTGTCAAGCAGAAATTTTAGGCTAATAGCCTGTGGCGATCTCCCTCCGCAGTCCACTACCTGCCTTTGTCCTATTAAATCTCTTTATTCTTCTTTAAAAAGAGGAAAGGAAAGTCTTGCAGACCAAAATCATCTGAGTGATGAAGCCCTAATTTTGACCGCCTCTCTTTGATGTTGAGCAGTGGGTTCTTATTTAAAAAAAAAAAAGAGTGAGAGAGAGGGAGAGGGGGAGAGAGAGGGAGAGAGAGAGAGAGAGAGAGGAGAAGACAGTGCTTAGGAGCAGATGACTTTTCATCTCCACTTCACCTTGCCACTGGGTCTGTGAGAGATTGGTTCATTGTCAAGGAGATTTTTTTTTTTTTTTTTACCCATGATTCCATATGGTATGGACCGGGCTACATGTTGCCCAACATGCCAGTGCAAATGTTTTCTCAATTAGGTGTCTTATCTCCCGTGAGTTAGCATCAGATGAAGCTTGCTGACAGCATAATGGCAGGGAAAACCTCCGACGGCTCCATCAAATGGCAGCTCTGCTACGACATCTCGGCCAGAACTTGGTGGATGGTGAGTTGGCAGCAGGGCTGCTTTTTTTTTTTTTTTTCTCCCTTTTCTACTTTCCCTCCCTCTTTGACAAAATGTCCCAGACCTCACATTTATCAAATTAACATTTGATTTTTTTCACACTCTTCAGTAGAGCAGCCTCACACTTGTCCCATTTGTGTGCTTTCCCCTGTGTAACAGGAGACCGTTAATGTGCACTGCAGTTTCCAGAGGGAAGCTTTTTCAATTCTCCTTAAGGGGGAAAAAAAAAAAAAGGGGAAAAAAAAAAAAAAAGTATGCAAAGAAGTAGTTTGCAAAAAGCCTTGTGCAGAGTAACTTGTCTCAGTCGGCTGCCTAACGCTCAGTTTGTTTTACTTTATCTGCTGCTTTCAAGCGTTCGCGTGCGTGTGCATTTTTTCCCATGCAATATTTTGTGAAGAGGGGAGGTGGAAAGTTCAGTCCGATACAAAGCGAGAGGGTTCCTCTGTGAGCCCGGAACGGTGCGGTCGTGTCGTGGTGTAAAATCATCACGTGTGAGAGGAGCATGTTTTGCGAGGTGCAGCCTTTCATCTAAGCCCCCCATCTAACTTTTTTTTTTTTTTTTTTTTTTTTTTTCGGTCTCCCCCCTCTGCTTGTTTACGTTAGAACAGGTTACGGGGCTGTGCTGACCTGGAGCCATGTGTTACAGATCCCCCAGAGCCTGGCTCTGGCTGCTTTGGGGCGCAATTAAAGTTTCAATAAAGTCCCAACGTGCTCCGTAGAACGAGTTAACTAGCATGTCATGGTCAGCCGGGCCAGACAACCTTTGACATCTTGAATCTATAAGAGGTATAGCGAGTTAGGAGGATGCACAATAGCCCATTGTAGCAGAAGATGCAAGTCCTGTTGTGAGGAAGAGAGTCCTCAAATCATTACAGCCCTCGTTAGCGTGTTGTCCGTTAGGGATTAATTCGTTAGCAGTGCATTTTTAGTTTTCTGTAATTATTATTCTTGCGGCAAGCGTGAATTCTTCCAGTGAGAGGAAAAGTTTGCTGCCAGGACAATGAATGTATTATCCGCTCCTAACTGGACCGTGAACCTCAGCTCGTTTCACATAGATATCAGTTAAAAAAGGACTGGCGAGTGGAATTACAAAACAAGGCATGATCACTTTCATTGTATGATACGCTGAAACAAGTCGGGGGCTTTCCCTCCCCCTCGCTGCCCTGGACCAATTTTGGTATCATTTGGAAAGTTTAAGACCTCTGAGGACTTGAAAGACTTTTAAAAGTGAGATCCGGAAGGTTTTTATTCTGCAGCTTGGTGGTGGCCATTGTGTCTATCATGTGGCTTGTATTTAAAGGTGTTTGGGCTCGGGTTGGTTTTTTTTTTTCCATTTTGTTCTGTCTCAACTCTTAATTTTTTAAACCGTCTATTAGAGGTTTGCCAGAGGTTGCCAATGAAATGTAACGTGCAGGTTTTGGTTAATGGGAATAGGGAAGGCAAACCACTTTACTTATAGTGCTGATTTTCCAATTAGACTTTCTGCCAGGGGAAGTTGGAGGGGGAAGGGGTATTTGCATGCACATAAACTGTTGACTATTCATGTGACTTTTTTTTTTTTTCTTTAGCTTGTTAAAACCCTGTAAATAAGTCTATTGATTCTTAAGTTATCATTTTCAAAGCAAAGTTTTCAAGTGCCTGTTTTAACCACACTATTTGTAGCGTGCTGTGATTTTTGCCTTATTCTTGAGCCATTTGTAGATTTTATTACCACTCCTCTTTTATTGTCCATCGGCTGCTCTTATGATGAGGTATGTCAATGTTTAGTATTTAATAAGTACCCTTAAATCTTATTAGGCAGTTATTAGCACCCTATCGAAGGTGTCTGAGGAAGTTTCAGTTCAGTCACATTTATTTCACAGATGTTTTAGTACTGTGGATATAATATGTAAAAATGCTGGAAACATTCAGTAATGCACTTGCCTAAAAATAAACAGTTTTATAACCACACATGCTGGTGTTTAGATTAAGCATTGCAGAAACTTCTCCTTAAACTTGAACATCACATCACTTATTTTCTAAGAGAACAACAACAAAAAAATCACTAAAATAGCCTCTTTTTGTGGAAGTTGTGCTAGATGAAATACATTCTTTTTAACTGAAATGAATAATTCAAGATCCTTACAATAGATGTGTTAATTGCAAATAATTTTTGTACAAAGTTTCAATTATTGATGGAGTAATAAGCAGTTTTTCATACAATCTACGCATCTAAAACATACAGCACAAAGTACATATATCTTTAATTTTTTTACCCCCAAACCTCATCGCATTTGCCACGTTCTTTTAATCAAAAATAATCTAGAGAGCAGATTTCAATGTTTTAAAGACAAATAAAGCTTTTAAAATTACCTCATGCATCATCTGGCTGCACAAAATCTCAGCTGCAGAGTGCTAAACTTCGGTTTGGTACTGCCAGCATACAAAGAGATGAGTGAATACCCCTTGCACCCATATGGACTCAGCTGCTAGCACTGTGATATGCAATTTTGCTTTTTAATGAATCGTAAACAATTTGTGTGTCAAACGAGGGAGTTTGTTTTCTTTCTGGAGCAGGTTCTAAATCTGTTTTAAGCTATAGCTGTATACTGTACCGGAGTATTATGCCCAAATTTAAAGGTTCTGTGTCATTTTGATGAAAAGACCTGTTATAATGAAAGAAACTGCTTTATAAAAGGCTGGGGGTAGTAATCTCTCTCTCTTTCTTTCTTTTTCTGTCTCTCAACCTCACACTCTCCCTCTTTCACTCCAGTCTATAGCATGTTTATAGCTAGCTAGCTGAAGATAATGGAGATTGGTTGATTGCATGATTAGTAAAATGAATGGTTTTTTGCATTGGGCAAAGCAGCTTGCATTTTTGAAAGGTGACTTTAAAATGCAGAGTTCTAATTTTGACCTTATTTTCTTTCATAGATAATCTTTATTAATGCTCCTTTAATTCGTTTTTCCTCATCACAGATAGTTATTCTCTCCAGCCATCTGATGGAATAGCTAATATATTTTATCTTACTTGCCAAAATAGCAAGAGGTCAAAGTAAAAGAAAAACATTATTTTTCCTTCTTGTAGACAGTTATAAACGTTTCAAACTATTGCAGTAGAACCCACAGGATCTGTACGGTTTAGCTATAATTACATTTCTCACCACTGTTTTAAGGCAGTCTTTTGATACTTAATCTATTTTTTCATGCACTTTTATTAAGTAAATACAGAAAAAAGTTAATATTTTGGTGACATTGCAATGTGACATTCTAGCTGAAAAAATCCCCCAAGATGCTGCAAATCTGTGTAAGGAGCGGTTATATATTTAATTTAAGTTTATTTTTGTAATAGCAAATGGTGTAAGCAGTGGAGCAGCCTGAAGAGGTTAATTAGTTTGTTGGGAAAATAATCATTACTTTACAATCATTGGAACTTTTTATTTAAATTTGATGCTGTGACAGGGACACTAAAGGGTTAGTCATAGAAAAGTTTCAGTACTCTGTCTTGCATTTGTAACAAATATGTGCAGCTGTACTACTTTTATAAACATTTATTTCAAGCTGATTATTTTTTTTAACTCATTTGCTCTAGCAAGCCAATATGAAGTGATTATCACATATGTTTAACAAGGGATTGTCTTCAAGATTCCTTTGCATGAGGTTATTGAAATGTAAGTGCAGCAAAGGTATATCCTGCAGGGAAATTCTCTATAACAATGCAAAACTAAGGACCCTGGGCTAAATTCTTCTCAAGTTTTATGCTGCTATCAGCTCCAAGTCGCTGAGTTAAGAGGAGTGAAGCAGCTCCAGGTTTATTTACCTGGGCCACTCAGAGCCAACTTTGACTCATCATTTGAATTCTCAGCCCAAACAGTTTCAAAACCCAAACTCTTCTCTTTTGTGAAATGTCTGAAGAAAAAAAAAGCCTCTATTAATAGATAAGCCATTTCAAATGACTCCATGTATGAGTTAGCAATCAAACTGCTGTTGTGAAATACGACAGTTGAAGCAGATCTTTCAGTCATTTTCTGAAATAATTATTACTACCTTTATTATCCGGCAGTTCAGTGCATATACCTTTAGTTTCTTTAAATACCGTATGTTAAAAGAGAATTTATTAAAGATAGTAGGACTGGAAGTGGTCATTTTGCTATTTTAAATGCTTTTTTAACTCAACATAATTTTTCCACTGGAGCTCTTGGTAAATACTTCTTTCACACCTCTCTACTCCATTTTTTTCAGAGAAATAGCTGAAATTGCTCAGGTAACTTAGATTAAAAAATAATAATTTCCAAATGTCATTAGCGTTTCCATCAATTAAGAACTGATAGAATCCTCACTATAAATCTTGCTGCAAATGAGATTTAAAATACTGGTGCATCTAGTAAATATTTAATTTCATCATACGGAAAGCTGCGTGGTCCTACCAAACCTAAGTGCAGAAACATGAAACACTCAAAAGTAGTATCTCTTATTGAACTCACTGTTTCTATACATTATCTCAACTAAGTTTATCATGGTAATCCCCACATGCTGTTGAACCATACATGGCTTTGATGATTTGTGTTTCCTCCTTATAATTTGCTATCAGAAAGCATACATGTATTAAAATCATCCTGCTCCTGCCTCTATAAAAATAAGTGTAACATTGCAGCATGAGTTTTCTTTGTTTTATACAGTAACTCTATGTTCATACACAGCTCAGCTGCTGTGTAAATGATTTAAATAAAATTATCCCTTCTTTCAGAATTGCTAAATTCAGTGTATAACTTGAACACTTATTCCGTGCATCGTTTCACATACTTCAGAGTATCTTCATTTTCTGTACGTGCCCTCCTTTTGCCTAAAACTATTTGCCCTACTTGTTTTCTACTTTTTCCTTCACCTGTCCTGAATACTGGCATGAATGTTTCTAATTTAAATCCAGAGGAGTCAGTGGCTGATTAGAAGACAGGAAATTGGAGGATTAAACTGTCTGGTTGAACTTCCTTTACTTATCAGTACTGTGTAACTTACACTGGATTATAAACTCATTGGGACAATTTCTACAGTGTATCCGTCCTTCTGTTTTCTTAGTCTTTATTTTTCTGCAGAAAAATACAGAAAATAAGGAAAATGGATAGTTTGTACCTAAAAAAAAATGTTTTCATGACACTGAGGCACTGTAGGTTTAAATTAAACGCGTGCTAAGTGCCTTCAGATATAAGAATTCTTTCAGTTCTACACCATGCAGGTCTATAATACCTATTTTAAATTAACTTTAACATGTAAACAACCAAGCAACAGATACTTTTGGAGAGGGGGAGGGAAATGACATCATTTTGGTAAGAGGAGAATGCACCACGTTAACCCTTGTTCAACCCTGTTCCCCTCTAACTTTCACGTTTGTTGTAACATGATGGTGTAGCTGTCGGACACCCTGAGGAAGGGTGAGAGAGAACAGACAGGTTATCCAAAAAAATTTGTCTTGGGCTCCCAGTACTGCCCCCTGATCCAGAAGCCAGAGGGCTGGCATCGTTGCCTGACATTTACTGGGGGAGAAGGAGGGTGTGTGGGAACTGCCTAACCAGGAGGAGAGCCCAGCTTTGTACCCTTGTGGGCCAGCTCATTCTCACTGTTAGTGCCCAGGTATTATTTCCAGTGCTCATCATGGCCCCTGGTTATAAAATAATTGTGATAATTGGGCAAAGCAAGTAATAGTATGATCTGGAGGACCTCTCTTGTGAAGGGTAAATAGGAGGACTTCTAACCTCAGCCTGTGTTGTACCTAAGGTGTTTCTGTGCCTACCATTCACAATCATTTAATTTTACACACTGGATAGAAGCTGGAGGTGTCCAAACTGGACTGAATACCAGACCACAAGAGGAAAAAAAGACATAACCTAGCACCATAGATCTAACACCTTGATGTAAATCCAAAAGCTGCAAGACTAATCATATATTCCACTTTAAACACCAGTACTGGATTTTTTAAGTTGGTTGGGCTGCTTGTGATGGTTTCTGGCAGTCTGATCCTGCCATGTTAGTCAAGCCCTCCACTGATACTGGGATTACTTGAAAACGGAGGTGAAAATAAAAGCATATACTGAAATTTTTCTCTAGTAAGGTCCTGTTAGTTTCCATGCAAATGAAAAGCCAATTTGAAACTTTTTGAAAGTTAGTAAATATTGGCTTTCCCAGCCTTCGTAGGAAAGGAAAAAGGTAAAGTTTTTTGTTTCTTGAAATGGTGCCTGTTTTAATCTTGGGGTGAGCATCTCACTGCCAGCTGAGCATGGTTCACTCCTCTCTCTCAGATGTGGTCATGGACACCCATTAACATTTAATGATGATTTTAGGATGAATCAAGTTTTTTCTTTGCTGATATTGAAGACAAATATGCGAGTTCTTAACAGCATGTTTCAGACTGATAATGTCTTTGTTATTTCCATTAATGTCACTTGGAACTTCTCTTTCATGAGCACCACAGGTAATAGCTACAGAACTCACTGCAAATGCTGGAGCTCTTTGTACACGTATGTACAGACACTATGGACGCAATGCACTTCATCCTCCCACAGGAAACAGAGACCTTGCCACATTCCCAGGAAATCTGACTGATCTTGGAGCACCAGGAGCCGTTCTGACTGCAGTGCCTTCAGAGAAGGTGCTGTAGAAGGCTACGAAAGCTCTTTTTGCCCAGAGGTTTTAGAATTTAGGTTCCCTGTGATGAATATCTCTGGATCTATTTTCCATAGAGTAGAGTATTGAAGAGCAGTTCTCAGTATGATAAAATCATTAGATTTTTTGTATGTTTTCAAAGATGAAAAAGATGTCAGCTAATGGAGGGAGATTCAAAATATTTTGCCTGTTATAAAGCATGTCTGTTGTTCTTTGGGTTGTTTTTCATTTGTTGTTTTTATTTTTTTATTTTTTTTTTCAGAGGCTGTGAAACGCATAGTTAGCAATACAACTAGATATGGGTGGAAGTGTTGGGTAGTACAGATGGCACTGTAAGCTTGTAGTCTTTTACTACCAATAATTGCAATGCCCTTGCTTTCAGAGGAGTGTAGGTTGCCCTTGATGTACACAAACAGCCCTATTAATTTCACAACTCAATCGGAATCATACACTCTGATTGAGGTTGTCAATAGGGACAGTGTGGAAATTCAGAGTATAAATGATGCTCTCAAGTAGGCCTTTCTGCTTTAAATGTGACTCAAAAGACATGGGGTGCATGTGGTCACTGACGCTACTCCTGTAGCTGGGGGAATTTGTGAGTAAATTAGAGGGGAGGTTTTCCATTAATTTTTTTTTTTAATCCCAAATTTAATGAGGATGGACAGAATGTACCTGATTCTGCATGGAAATAGGCTGGTATTCATAAGCATTCATCTTCCCTCTAGTAGGAGAAAATGGAAATGGAAAGTAAAGACTGGTTTATACCAAGGAAATATAAAGAGTTTTCCAGAATGACCCAAATTAACCTTTTATGTTTTGTAAGAACAGAGAAAAACTGTTCCACTTGATCATTCAGTCAGCATGTCTATTTGCTCTTGGGAACCAATAGGCACAATATGCATGTGCATTTCTGCTTGCCAGTATTTTTTTTCTTTACTAGAAATATTTTTATGATTCTATTTGAAGAAGTCAGTCAAGAAGCATAGATCAAACACAGGTTATTTTGGGACGGTGACTGAAAGGTGAACTGCCAAGGTTTTTACAAGAGTGCAAACAGAACAAGTTTTCAAGGATTACAAGCAAGCACATGTAAAACTCAAATTTACTCTTGATCTGCTGCTAATGAGGACTTAGTTTAGACAAATTGCAATGTACATAAGCATTGCATTAAGACTTGTTGCTTCCTCTCCTTTTATCTTGATTTCCTAAGGAAATGAGGCTTAAAAGATCAGCTGCCTGTCTGCCATGCGCAATGAGGGAAACTGCAGTGTAAGACATGATTTAACACACCCAAGGAATTCCCTCATGCTCAAAGATTGATGAATAATTCTTAGACAATTTCAAAGAAAATAATAGCTTTCTTACAGGTTGTAACTGTCTCACCTGGTTTTATAGGATACGATGTTTTCACTACAGAGAGCTGGAGAGTGGCTGAAATTTATTGTATTTCTCTAGACACCCATTCTTTTCATTCTAAATGAAGCTTTTGAAGAGTCTCATGCAGAGAAAGGAGGGAAGGTGCTTTTCACAGAACTTTCTGGGAGGGGAAGACATAAGCCTAAAATGGTGGGAAATCCTTGGTGTGAAGGCCTAGCTACCAACAAACAATGACATTTGCTAATTTCTAAGTCAGTTTGTGTCAAGAAGACAAAGTCTGAAGAATAGAAAGAAAAAGACTGACCAAAGCATGGCTGTTCAGCACAAGCACTGCAAAGGAGAGAAGGAGGAGGGCAGGCTTTGGTATGAGAATGTTTGCTGGTTATGAAGAGCAGTGCCCAATAGCTCAGACCTATGCAGAGACAGTCAATCACCAGGTTTCTTCTCTCTCCTCCAAATCTCTCTTTGAAGTTGTTTCTTTTTCCTTACTTCAAATCCCATTCAGTAACATATGGGCTACCAACTGCTCTGGTCTTCCAGGAACTGGACCACTGCACAGATAAATAACTTTGTGGGTTTATTTTCCTCTCTTTGTATGCAGAGGCAGGGTTTGAATTGCAGATTAGTAGCTCATTTGCCCAAACTCTTCTGCACTGAGGCATCTCCATAGCAGGAAGCCAAAGAGCCAGAGGACAGCAGCAGTGGCTGAACAAACCAAGGCTCAGTGCCAGCTCCATGAGATGTCCCCCATGATCAGCAGTGCAGCCACTTTTGATGGCATCTGCCCAGTTCCAGCATTTCAGGGAACACTTCAGGGGATTTTGCTGTAAACTCTGGTGACAACCTGAGGAAAGGAAAACAAAGAAAAAAAGAGTGAAGATCAGGCTGACAAAGTGCCCCTGTGGCACCAGATTCAGAGAAGTCTAATGCTCTGCTGTTTGCTATGAACCACAGCCCTGCATCCTGGTGTCTTCCACTTGCAGCATGACAAGGTTTGTGGTTTCACAGCATGTTAACCTTGGGGCCTGTATGAATGTATGGAACCAGTTGGCCCCATCTTTGGTGCCATTCACCTTTCTGTTACTTGTCTTAATGCCTCTGGTTTCAGATCTGCTCTGTGATCATGGAACTGATCCTGCAGAAAAAAACCCAAGAGCTTTGCAATGGTAATATGTAGAGACACTGGGAAGGAGCACAAAACCTTAGCCAAAAACCTGTTGATCTGGTCAAAAGGTGAATGATTTGCTACCTAAGAACTTAAAGATTGATGGGCTGGGAATTGTGGATTTCCTTTTCAACAGAATAAGAGGCTAGATTGGAATTTGTACCCTGAAAAATAGTGTGAGACAAGGCCTTCTGGAATATGAGAAATAAACAGACTGATAAAGGTGGGGTGGCTAAGCTGGAGAATTTTGAGGATGGTGACAGTTTCAATTTGATGCAAACATCTGTTCAGGTGCTTTGGATTGAAATAACCAAACACCTGCACCTCCATCTACACGTTCCTGCTCGCAGGTTTCTTTGTTCTAAGCAGCTTTTCTGGGTCCATGCTCCAGGACAGGTGTGCATAAGCATAGTGTAGAATTATTATTTGTGTGCTATAGGTGTTTGCACCTGCAAAATGCAGGTGCCTGTTTAAACATGTGTTCTTGCAAGCAGATCTGCAACGTGATTCCCTTGGTTTCTGTAGAGGTATGCCAAATCCAGCACTTAAATTTGTCTCACTCTAGCAGAAAACTAAAACTCACCTCAAAAAGGGTGTTAGATGTTAATTAATGGGTTTCCAACATTATCTGGAGACAGATGCTATAATTGAAGTACCTTATTTTGTTTAAAAGTTACTTATCAATATAAGCTCTTACAGAATGAGGGGAGCTAAAGGTAGGAAAGATCTACTAGGCTGTGGAGCCTTTCCAGCTAGCAGCAGTCTGTTTTTTACTGTTTATTTATTGCTGACTTTTATTTTGCCTTTAAGCCAAACACTATGGGTTACTCATATAGCATATGCTTCTTCACTCTGCACACAAGTAAGAGCAGTGATCACAAAATCAAGATAATATTCTAATAAAACTTGACTGAGGATGCCTGAAGTGGTACGTATGCTCACACTGTGTGAGAGACAGATCTCTGTGCATGCCACTGTTTCATATTAAGTAGGAGCTGGGTAAATTGAGTGGATTACTGGGATTTCATTAAAAATTAAATGTACAATTATTTAGATGAATTTTTCACATATGCTTGTGGGCAAACAATTTTTGATTAGTTGTTGACATATAGTACACACAGTGTGTGTGTGTGCGTGTGCACATGTATATTTACATGCAGGATATATAAATAAAATACAGACAGAAATGTAGCGTTAGTAGAGTCCACTGGTAGTCATTAATTTGACAAGTCTTGTACAGGCTAGAAAGAACGATGATCCTCAGCTTGAAAAATTGTTTTCACAACATCACATTAAGACTCATTTATCCAATAAGCAGTGTAAGAGCTTAAGACCAAGCATGGTTCCTCCCAGCTCTCTGCTCATTTTATCTGACTCTTGGAAGAAGTTTCTCTTCCAAATGCTGCCAGGGAAAGGAAGCCATGCAATGGCTTTTACAGCAGTGCCTGTCCCTGGCCTGGGATTGCAGGATTTCCACCAGTGGAATGAACTTAGTTAAATTTTAATTAGAAATTAGGTAGTAAAGCTGGGGAAAAAATTTGTGAAGATCTGAAGTGTCTGAAGAGGAACAGCTTGAATAGCACTGTATTAGTCATGAGGCAAGGAAGGAAGAATGTTGTCATGATTTGCAAGTAACATTGTTCAGTAAACGAAGATGTGTGAAGCACTTGCTAAACTAAATTAGTTCCAAGGTTTGGTGCACATTTGTGTAATTCTGTTCATTGAAGCTTTGAACAATTGTGAAGGAAAAAAACACATCTATTTAAAAAAAAAAAAAAGAAAAACAAAAGAACTTGAATTGCTTTCTAGTGGTGTTTATCTTCAGCAGTTCTGCTGCCATTTTTCGTATTTCAGACAGAGTAATTAATCATCACAAATAATGCATCATAATCCTACTCTGAATTTTATTTTCCAGTGCGGATCTTAGAGACTTCGCCTTCCCTGACACAAAAGTTGTAGAGAGTTTTAGGACCTTGTGTCTCCTAAATTTACTGTAGAGGCTGTTCATCAATAGATGACCTTTTTCTAATGCATGGACTCAGTGTGCAGAAAGGGTAAATCTTATGGTTTGAGTGTTCCCCATTGAGTAAGTGTAGCCACATACTTTTTCTTATATTATCTTGTGATTAAGTTTTCTAATATTTCTTCACAGGGAGGGGGGATGCTGTGTGCACTCTTAAGTCATGTTCTCAACACCTGTAATGCACCTCTGACATTTACCCTTCTAGCCGGGATCTTTAGCTTTGTGTCATTATACTTGTTGCTGTCTTACTCAGTTAAGAAGTACAAATAGCCCCAGCATTGCCAGATGCAGTCCCAGGCTGGATCATTACTCCAGATTTGAGGTTAATCAACTGCAAATTCCATTAGCTTCATACAGAGTGAAAATAAAGAACAGACGGTCTCACATGTGAGCCAGAAGTCAGGTGCAGCACAATACAGCCAGCCTTCAGGTAGAGGGATTTTTTTCCCTTCAGCAAACATCTCTGAGGTAAAACCAAAGGATCAGATCAAAAAGGCTTTTCATGAAAGTTTTATAGACTCCCATCCTTTTTATTATTTTTTTCCCCCTTTTCTTTCCACTTCCAATCACGAGTGTTGGTTCTTCACTTCAATTCTGTTGGGGGTTTCACCCCTTTTCCTTCTGAACTCTACAGAAAATTACTGCCAGGAGTTCTATTCTCAGGCATCTCGTGTTCTTCACCTACTTGTTGATTGTGCCAGCAACTTGCTTCATTGCTCAGGAAACTTCAGGGGTGATGTGGGGGCAGTTTGCTATTGAAGACCCACTTAGTAAGATCCTAAGCTTGCAGATGCTGACATACAAATGCTCCTGGTGAGAGCTGCCATGGGTTTCAGAAGGACTGACAATATCAGAGCTGAACACACAGAAGAGCAGGAGCAGGAACCAGGTCCAGACACTTCCCTGCTGCTTTTATTCTGTGCTCTGTCTCTCCCTCCCCCTGCACCCCTTAGTGTTTTTGGCTTGTCATTGGTGGTTTTCTCATCAGGCCCTTAAAAATCTGTTCAGCATTCCTCTTCCTTCTACGCGTACTACAAACAGTCAATATTTAGTTTTTTTAAAAGCAATGTGCAGTTGTCTGAAAATAATGTCTCTGATAGACCTCAATTCTCAAAAGCAGGAGCTTTCCTATCAAACAAGAGGAGCTATAGGGAAGTCAGGTCTGTGGCCAGAAGCTGAGCTACTGCTGCCCAGGGAGCACACTGCACTTCCCAGACTGAATTCTGAAAACTTATATTAGCACTGTGTTTGCCAAATGCTGCGAGGTTTTGTTCTTTGCATCTTCATCATTTCCCCTAGGTTTGGTGGGGAAGGGAGGTGCCCGTGTGTGTATCTCCCTATATACATATGTTAGATTATCACTGGCACACCATCACAAAAGGTTAGGGAAAATATTGCTGCCAACAGAACTAAAGATTAAATAATCCAATCTCTGGGAACTGTAAACTAACAATCACTATCACAAATGGGCCCTTTCTAATCATAGTTTGTGGTGGAATGAAAGATGCAATTGTCTGGAATTGATGAATATGGGATCCATGCTGGCTTTGGGGTCAAAGGTGACTTCATGCAAAGGTCCCTTTCTCTCTGGCACTGCTTCCTTTGTATAGCATAGCTTGGCAGCTATCTCTTTGCACTTCGGCTACCTGCCAATGCAGCTGGTACTGTGCAACTGTCTGGTACAGACTACAAAGCATCACTCAGCAACCAGCAGCTCCGCATGGGGCCCCTTTTCTAGGATGACAAAGAAAGATGGGCTATACATTCTGCCATCTATGCCCAGTAAAAAGACTCTTAAATTGCATTGCTACAAGTTATTGTTAATTATGTAGTAGTCACTGGATCTGTATGATCCTTTCAGGGCTTGATAATCTTTACTGTATGCTGGCAGCGTAAGTAATCAAGAGGGGAAAAAATCAGTATTTTGTTGTGGAAAAAGTAAGAATGAATATGGTTAGTTGCTGACACGTGGACATATGAATGAAAATTTCATTTGGAGTATGCATGCCACAGGTTTGCAGCATATGCAGGGAAAAAAATGGATCAAACTAGGCAAATTACTTGTGAAGTAGTGTCCTTATAGTTTCAATATTCATGTTTCAGTTAAGCCTCGGAAATGTTTCTATTGGTAAGCATTTATCCCTGGAAGCCTGGTGGTTGTGAAAATGTGCCTTGAGCTGCAACTAAGAAGGAAAATAATGTTCTGGCTATATTAAAATAAATTTTAGTTTAGAAATGTTGAAACTAATCAGTGTTTAAATTATGGGATTCTAACAACCTTAGTGGCATCCTCACTTGGCAGACTGGCGGGATGCTGTTTGTCTTCAATACTTTTCTCCCTTGGTAGTGCTTTTTCTTCCTGTTCTTAAGAAATTGTTTGTAGTGTGTCCAACAAAAGGCAAATATTCATCCTTCCTAAAGCTGAGGTCCTGGTTGTCTCCTGAAGAATGGCCAAGCTACTTCTGTTCTTCAGTCCAGGCATGATGAACTGTATTGCAACTAAATCTGCAGGCCTGATTCCAGTGGATATTTTCCAACTCCTTTAAGTCCATCAGTGTTAGCAGAACACTGGAATAACAAATCTGGGACAAGTGAGACAGGATGGTGTAATTACAACTTGTCTTACATTTTTACTTTGATCTTACATTTGGTTAAGGTGTATAGAAGACTTACTACATAGATCCAAGTAACTTCAACTTCAGTATCTTGGGCCAAATGCTCCATCAGCTGGCATAGCTCCACTCAAGTTAATGGAAGTGGACCAGTTGACCCCTCCTGAATATGCTTATTTTTCCCAAGATTTCAAGTCTGTAAAGAAAATGGTGGTACTTGTTTACTCATGGCTGGGTTTTTTCCCCCTTTTCTCTTTTCCTGCTTTCTCTGCACTATTTATGAACTTGCACTGGCATCCTGTGGAGCTGGCAGGAGTCCTAAGATGTACACCAAGTTCTGGGGAGGAAACAACACTATTTCTGTATTGTACCACTGTGTGAGCAAGTCTGTTGAAGCACTTTTATTTCCTCTTTTGTTCAAATTACACACAAAATCTGAGAGACACAAGGTACAACAGGAGGAGACGAGAACCTCCAGTCTTCAGTTTCCCTCTTTCCTCTTTGCGTCTAATATTCCTTTTCTTGCCTCGTTCTGCTATCGGCTATTTGAATTAGTTATATATAATTTAACATTATACAAAAGTATTGTCATATCAAACATAGTGAAATGGATTCCAAAAACACCATCTGGTATTTGGGAATGCACTGTGAGTTGGGAACGTGAGAAGAGATATTCTTTGCCACTTTGCTTGGGACCCAGCCATTAGCAGTGTAATTGCCAAGAAAAGGTGACAGGCTTCAGGCTTAATGCAAGTGGGTTGGTTTTTTTTTTCCCCTCTCTCTTCCCCAGCCTGTTAACTCTATGAGTCCTAAGCTAAATGCAAAAGGCACTGTAAGGGCAATACAATGGCAATAAAAGAAAAAAAACAAAACAAAAACAATAGGCTCCCTTAAATTAAAAGGCAGGGCAGAAAATGAAAACAGTAACTGGGCTCCTATAAGAAGACAAGAATAAGCGAAAGCAAAATAAGCTTGTTGAGAGCACGAAAGAAAACAAGACATACATGCTTTGAAGCTGCAGTGTGCTACATAGAATCGTTCTCTTAAGTAGTGGATTTGTAATGATTAGAATTTCCCAAGCTTTATCCAAAAGCTCATTTCAAAGCCATCATTAGTTTCCTCTAATCCACCCAAAATTGCAAAACGCATATTGTGAAGGTCATCCATGACCATTCTAACCCTGGTTTATTTGATATTATCTCACTTCTTCCTCTGTATCTCCATCTATCCCTTTAAGGAGAGGGGGATAAGAGGGAGGGTTTAATAAATTAAAATCTCAGATTGATTTCTATGGGAATATTATTCTGATGTGTAAGAACCCAGAGGGCATGCATACTGCAGTTTATGTAATTTTGTGTTGCTCGCCTGTATGCTACCACTGGCAGGTGTAATTCTAACAAGTTTTGCCAATGTTTCTCACCTGAGAACCAGATCAAACATGAGGGAAGTAAAAAATCAGAGATATTTGAACAAGGATCAAAGCCCCTGTGTTACATGCAGAAAGGCAAACTTTGCAGCAGAGGGTGAAAATGAGTGAATGGCACAGAAAGGTTTTAATCTTTATTGATTTCTGTCTAACATTTGAAATACAGCTTTATTAATTCTGAACTTAAAAAAAAGGCCACATTGATTTGTTTCGGTATGTCAGAAACTGCCATGCCACAATAGATCTGCTATTAAATTACACAAAATAAAATGATTTCTGGTGGGTGTATCTAATGCCTGCCAAATTAGATGAAATGAAAGCTAACCCTCTTAGTCTAGCTGTTGTTTTTAAATATTTATGTCTTTAACAGACATTTGTGTGTGCCATGAGGGGGACTAGAAACTCCTTTGCTATCAGTCAGTTTATGTAGACATGCAAAATTCTTACAATCTCAGTACCAGACTCGCATGAAATGTTCATCACCACAAGTTCTTTCAATTTACTTGAGATTAGCTTGCCGGTTCCCCACGCTGCCATGTTGGCTCCCATTACTTATTTATTTACTTCCACTGCGTTTCGCTGTGAATGAGTTCTGTGTGCAAAAATGGAGTCTACAAGGTGTAGCACAGATTTTCAGCCAGGAGCCCCAAAACTCCTTTACTGCAGAAAAGGTGGTGACAGTCCCCTGGGTGCCAGATTGCTCGAGGGGATGAGAGAGAAGCTGTGAGCCCAGAGCTTGCCCTCTCTGCCGGCAGCCACCCTCGTGATGCTTTGCCCTGAAACAGACAGCACAGAGCTGGGCCTCACCAGGCACCCAAGGGGGGAAATTAGTCAAACATCACAAGAAGATTTTTTTGATACGTCTCTCATTTAGTACCAGCACCAGGTAGTCCCTGCTGGTGTCCCAAACCCTCCTAACAACCCAACCTGAGTGCAGCCCAGAAGAAAAATAAAGTTCCGATTTCTATCTTACAAAAATAAATGCTCTTTTCAGGCAAATTCACTCCCTGAGTGTTTTCTGAGCCTTGTAGGGCACCTGCTGCTCCAGCAGCTCTGACTGGGGATGTGCAGCTCGGCAGGGGATGGGGTGGTGAGGGATGCCCCCTATGTGGAAAGAAGCAGAGAGGTTTTGTGTCTGCAGACACTGAGGCCACTAAAGCAGTTCAGTGACAGAGGGCCAGACTATATGGGGATTCCTGATTCCCACTCAAAGAAACACAAAACTGTTTTGCAATTTAGTTTCTGAAGTGATGTATTTACCTATGAAAACTTTCATACATGAGAGAGCCTCAAGAAAAAAAAAATGTGATATTACTACTTGCAGAATTTCTCCTATAGGAGAAATTGTGCCAATTCACTTCTTTTTTACTGTGACTCCTTTTTGTCTTTGACCTTTTCTCATTAAATAATCAAATGTTTCCAGAATTTGTTTTACAAAACTATTTCAAACCACCACAAATCCGTATCCCTATTTAGTAAGTTAATATTACAAAAGTGTGTTTTAAATCTCTTGAGCAGCTGCAGCCTCTGTGACCCAAAACTTGCTCTTGTGGTTAACAGCACCAATACTTTTATTCAGCACAACCCATTCCCCGTCCATCCCCACTGCACGGTGCAGGACACCCTGGGTGGGTGCAAGCTGGAGTATCCTGTGCCCAGCTCTGTCCTCGGAGCCCTGCTGCCACCACCCAGGGATCCAGGTCTGGGCACACGGATGCTTTCTGGGGTGGTGAGGTGCCAGGTCCAGCAGCTTATAGCTTTTTATTACCTTAACAGATACGTCTCACCCACAGCAATGTAGAATTATTAGATCTTTCTCATTGCTTTTTTTCCTTCTGCATCAAAGGCCTTGTCTGTTCTTTCCTTCCTAGCCCATGCCAGGCTGGGGGTTTGTTTTGCTCTCTGGTGACATGATGACAAACTGCAAATGAATAATGAGAAGCAATCAGAATTAAAATGGCAAAAATATTATTAGTTGCTGTCCCCCCCCCCCCACGCCCTTACTCCCACACCCCTCTCCTGTTTTCCCCTCCCTCCTCTTTTGATGGCAGGCAGAAAATGCAGATGCCAAGGCAGCGGAAGATATTTTTAAGCAGGAGCATCTGGCTCCTTGGCAGACTCCACAGGCAGTTGGTTTGGTTGTTTTGGAGTTGCCTCTGGGTCTGTCACATGTTTTGGCATCTGACTGATTGTCTGGGCTGCCTCCTCTTATTGGACATATTTTTTCTTTGACTCACCTTTGATTCTGAATTATCTCTTTATTTTCCTTTGCCAGTGAACAGCAACTTTAGTTGATCCTGGGCTTGCTTATATAGAAATAGTCCCAGTCACTCCCTGCCTGAGGCTCACAGGAGTCTCCTCCCTGCCCCGTCTGTGCTACCGAAGGTGCTGGCTGCAGGCTTTGCTTCCTTGGGATTCAGGTCAGGCTCCGAGTGCTCCCTGGGAAGGAAATTATTCCAAGGAGGAGAATTTCCCGCATCCAAATATCTGGCCAAAAGCACAGACGTTGCTCACAGTATATAATTTATTATTGTGCATGTTTTCTTTTTTAATATATATGTGATTATTATACTAGTGAGAGGGTTTGTCTAAAAAAGTGTAGTTTAATTAATAGATTTGAGCGGAGAGTGGGAAAACTTGCAATGACAGGTCTCTTCCCTGCTGTTCAAAAAAAAAGTTAGAAGCTCAGCGCTGTTTTTCTCTTTTCTTAGCACAATAACTCTTGGACCAAGCTACTTTTTCACTCAAAAAACCCTTTTTCCCCTAAACATCACGACGAGGCAGTCTGGAAGCCTCTCCCTGAGAGTGTCCCAGCCCGAGGAGCCGAGTCGGGAGTTTTCGCCCGCCGGAGCGGTGAGGATGGCAGAAACAGGTGGGCACACAGCAGGGAGCAGTGGCCAAAGCCCCACCACAAATTCTGTTGGGATTTTTTTAGGTGGCTAAACTAAATCTAATTAAACCAGAGCATGTTTAAATGAGCTTTGTTTAATGTGTGCTTCGTATAGCTCCTCTATTAGTAACGTCGAGTTCTTGGTTTTATTCTTAGCGAATTAATTTTTCTGTCTTTCCTGATATTCCCAGGGATTGAATGGATCATTTCGCAGAAAGGTTGAGGTTGGGTTTAGATTTCTAAAATGTTTGTTTGGCGATGTCCTGTGAACTAGTCCTTGCTGTTCTCAGGAAGCACAACAGAGACTCAGAGATGAGATGTAAATCTTTGCTTTCAAGCTAAAGTGAGAAAATATTCCACAGAGAAAGCATTTTTCCTTTAAGGAGAAGGCAAATAGAAGGGAGAAAAAAATTCTAGTTTTTAACACTTGTAGTTTTGAAAGTAACCTCATAAAAAAAACAGTTTTTTCACTAACCTGATGTAAAGAAGGCATCACATAAGATGTGTGTTGTTTGGAATTATTTCTTAATTCCACCAAATAAAACTAAACTCAACCACAAAAAGGGAAGAGAAAAATACAAACGATGTTTTTAGACAAAAGGTGCCAGTATGTCTTTTTCATTGGATTTAACGTAATGCCTAAAATGGAAAGCTTGTCTCTGACCTATCATTTTTGCCTCAGTCAGGTACAAGTTTAGAAGCTCTCTGTATATTATTCCTGTAAATAGTAAAGGTGTCAGAGTCTGGGGACTTGGCAGTTATGAAATAAAGCTATTTATTTCCAGGGCAGGACATTTTGGGCAGCCAAGCTGCAACCTTGTCTCTTACCCTGTTCCTTCCTACCTGTATGCAGTAGGGAAAGGCAGAGTAGCTCCAGTTATTCTCCAGTTCACAGACAAAGATGACTAGAAAGATTTTAAAACATGAAAGAAACTTTTATTTGCCATTAATTTGTGTGTGTAGAATGGAAAAAAAAATTTCAAACTAATTTTAATTCTTAAACCAGTGACCCAAGGAGCAGGTGGGAAAAAAACGCACACACGTGAGCACACACACCTTACATAAAATTACTTTTACCAACTGATCCTGATGACTGATTCCAGGAAAAGTCCCAGACCACAGATCTGTGCAAGAATATTAGGAAATATTTGCACTGAACACAACGTTGCTTAAAAATGAAAGTTAATTTTCAGCTCTTGTTTGCCTGCGAATAAAGTAATTCCCTGCATTCTGAAATCTGAAAAAGAAAACAACAGAACTACAAAACCCCTAAATCTACTGTGTTTTTAAAGTCGTCTGGGTATTCTAGGGAATGTGCATCATAAATTTTGAATAGATGGGATTAGCAATATCATGAAGGGGAATCCCACAGGACATATCTCCAACCAAGAAGGAATCTGGTAAAAGACATTCACAATAAATCCTTCCAGGGGCCTTGGCACTTGAAAGTAACTCCATAGGCTCCCTGTTAGGTTTTCCTATGAGGGGAAAAACCCCAGGTCCTTTTGGGCTTTCAATTCTGTGAGTCAGTATTGTGATCCAAAAGCACCATACGGGTTCTTTCACCTTTGTTTCTGAGCACCTGCAGCATTTGGCAGATCCACGGCAAAGCAGGAGCAGCAGCAAACACAATGTTACTGGGAGAGGCAATTCTGAACCCTCTGTCCTCTTGGGGTGAGCAAACAGCAGAAAGCAGCTACAGAGCTGTGCCAAACCAGTCCTGTGGGATGGTGTGGTTACAAGAACTAATTTTTAGAATAACCATGCTCAATCTACTTTAAGTCTTTGCAGCCTTACTGAACAAGAGATTTGATTTTCAAGGGCACAGCTTTAAGAGTGTGAGATTTAAATCTTTGTACGATGGTTACAGTCTCTGGGCATGTTGCAGTTAAAGTGCAACCTTTAACACTTTGGTTTGGTCTTTTGCTTCTGGAAAGCCATTTCAATACATATTTCACACCAAGATAACTGACTTCATTACTCTTCTCATTACAAAAATATCCTCAGTCAAAATCAGGGATTTCTAACACATCTCTACCTATCTAGCTGTCAGTGTTGCAATTTTTTTAGCCTTCAGAACAGGTTCATCTGTCTTGCTGTGTCCTTTTCTGGGGCTTGTTTTACAGCAACAATGGGTTTTTGACCTGTACAAGACTGAATGAAGGAAGATTTCCAAATATATTGGGTAAAATAATGAAGTGAGCCACTTCTGTTTGGCAGGGAATGGCAGTCTTCATTTTACTAATAGAGAAAAAGAGGTTAATTGATTTGTTAATATCAAACATCAGTCAGTACAAGACCAAGACTTGTTCCATCAGCACATCAACCCTTTTGTAGACCCTTATACATCTGAAAATACATTGTGAAAGATGAATTATGATCTCTTCCTCCTTTGTCAAGATTCTCCATGTCATGAACTTCAGTGATTTGAGAAAAGTGGTTCTCCTGTCTTTGTACCTAACCTAGGAAACAGATTCACCTGGTTTCTCTCAACTCAAACATGTACAGAGAAAAATAAAAACCTATATAGAAACCATTTCTCATCAGGGCACAAAAAGTTGACTAAGGTCAGAACTAGGACTGAACGTTATCTTAAAATGTCCCTGGAAGCTGTGGTCAGTTATGCTCTTGTCACCAACAGGCTCTGAGCATCATGATACTACTTGGAAGTGCTGGGAGCAAGGTGAAAGTCAGCAGCTGAGGAGTCTGAGTTTTGTAAATCTTTTTTTCTACTTCAAATTGAAAGGTGCTTTTTTTTTTTTTTTTTTTTAAACAGACTTTCCAAAACAAGGACGTGGCTTGGCCAGAGCAGAGATGGATTTAGTCTCCCAGAAAAGTTGTTTTCTCTGCTGCCATCTGACAGAGGTGGAGCTGGTGCCAATGTAATGCAGAATATCTTGTGCACAGACCTGTGTAGCTGTGTAATTGCTTGGCATGTCTTTGGCCCTTCACTTGTCCCAAGTGATAGGTGTGTGAATGAGTTTATAGAAATAATAATTCTCAAACTTCCAGCCAACTCTTTTCCTCTCTCCATTACCCTGCTGGAAAAGATTTCACAGCCCTTTGCATTTGTTGCTGAAGCCCACGAAGGAGGTGAAGTTAATCACAACTTTGGCTGTCACCCTGCTCCTAGCAGAGGTTTTTTTTGGAGCTGTGCTTCTACATTCAGAGCAATAAAGCTCGCCTCATTTTTAGAAGTAAGTAAGGTAAGAGTTGACCTGTGACAAGGAGAAAATAATCACTTAAGATCTGGATCATATGGAACCTAATCTGATCCATGGAAACAAATCCATGGACCACAAAAAAAAAAAAATAAAAAAAAATTGAGATCTCATGAACTCAGAAGGGTTCTCTCACATCTTAAAGTTCACACAGAAATGTGTGAAATTGAAAGGGCAAACCCTGGTATAAATTTCACTCACCTGTTGTGGCTTTGAGCTCAGTGATACACTGAGGTTATGGAAATGAATCCTGAGGATTCATTGCAGATGACAGTAAGGAATATCAGGTGCTTTCTGCTTTAAGGTTATAAATATAACTCTGGAATACAAAAGGAAGCTTAACTGTAAAATGTGAGATTAAGTATGGTCTCCAGATGCACCAAACACTTACTTCCAGAGCATCAATCCCTTTTTCTCTGCCTTTGTCATGAAACAGATCATATTTTATTTTCCTATTCAATGTTTTGATAAAGGATTTGTGCCTTGGCATCCTCCCCCCCATACCAAAGCTCCTAGTACCAAAGGGAGAACACTGTGATCCCTTTGCCCTGGGACAAGCCTCTCTCTCCTTCCATAAGAACTCAAACAAGATGAAGGCAGAGGGTTGTGAGCTCTGAAAGCCTAAACACTGCTCCATGGGTTTGGTTTTGTGGGTTTGTGTCTAATCTATGAACTTTACACCACTTAAGTGTAGATTCTCCCTGTGGTTTAGTGCAAGCAGCCAAAGGTTGAAATCATACTGTGTTCTCATAGGTGAAACTTTGCTGACTTGTGCCAAGCAATATATTCTGCATGTTCCCAGTTTACATATAAAATCAATGGGGTAGAAGTGGGCAAAAAGTAGGAAATCTCCTATTACTGACATACAGTGAGAAATAACATTTGATGGGTGTATCCACTTTCTCAGGGAAATGAGCTGTCCCTCCTTTGAAGGAACATTTTAATAGAAGGGAATAGTTCAAAACAGAAAACAAAGTAGAAAAATTCACTTCTCACTTTCTTCCAGAAAATAGCATTTCTGTTCCCCAGACAGGACGTGAATATGTTATCATTGAGCTGAAATCATTTGCGCACACAGATTTTGACCTTGCTGGACTGCAGAATCTACAGTGAACCATTTGTTCATAGAGATTGAAGAAAATGACTGAAGCTTTTTTTAGGGTAGGGAAAATGCTTTGTAAGCAGCCCAGGAGTGTGTTTTGAAAGATGAAGGTGAGAATGAGCAGGGAGTTGTCAGTATTAAGATATCATAGTACAATTTAAAAACAATGTTTCTATTGCAGCTCGTTGCCATTTAGTATGTGAAAATATTCTTGAATTTCACAATATTTCAGCACATATCCCCTTTTCTCCCTACCCAGAATCACTAACATCAGGGACTAACATTTATACTGTTTTGTACAGCAGTGATGATTACAATAGGCTTTTGGTCCATTCCTCAGGCTCCCAAATGCTGCTGTAGTAAATACAAATAACTTCACTAAGTTTCAGTATCAGTTTTAGAAGTATTTCCTCTTGCTGAGGACTTGTCTGGTTTTAAAGAACTAAGTGTTTGCTTTCAGAAAGCAAACAGAGTGGAAATGACAGACTGCTTCAGGAGAATCCCACTGACGTGTTAGACCTTAGATAATTTTTGGCAAAAAGTGAAATACTTTTCATTGCTAGTGTACCAGTGTTCCCCACAGCAGCCAACAATGAATGCTTGGGGACTAGCTAGGAAGTTAGAAGTGTAAAACCTTCTCTTAAATGAATACCTTCCTTGGGAATCTTGAATGAAAATGAAAGGAAGGCAAACTGAGGAGACAGATTTTTTTAACCACTGCCCTGGTTCATGGGAGTTCAGTTCTTGCCTTTCACAATAACCCTGGGGAGCTAATTTAGTCTGTTCCTCGCTTTACCCACATTCAAAACATCAGTGATAAAATGTGGCTGCTCTGTAAGGATGCTGTGAAGGTAAAACCAGTGAACAGAGCAGCAGATACACACAGTGGTGTGAGCAGGTCCCCCTTTGGCTGGTGTGCTCTGCTCTGCATTACAGCAGTGTGCAAATACAGAGTGCTGTAAGCTGCTTTGGGTAAGGAGCCTTTCAGTGAAATTGAATTCACCAGTCAATAAGTTATAGAGATGCTGTGCAATGTATTAGTGAAATCAGCTGAAATGCAGCTCCACAGCTGTAATAGAAAGTTGAGAATTTCCCATTTTCTTCGCATGAGGGGAGTCACAAAGTACTTAGAGACTTGAGTCAGACAAGGCTGAAAAGATTTTCCTTTGAAATGGACTATCCTAAAATCATGTTATCCCATAACAGGATTATCCATGAAAAGACAGAGAATTGATACCTTCATCCTATAAAACGACAGCCTTAAAATCCCTCCTCTTGTTAAATTGCTCGCTGCCTTTGGGGCAAAGAAGCAATGAGTCAGCTGCTTCACCAATATCTATGTTTTTTGTAGGAAGGGGCAGACACAAGCCCTGGTGGGATGAGTTATAACACATCTTTGACAAGCTAGAATGTTTTAAGAGGTCCTGTAATAATTTGCTTCCAGCAAAGGCAGGAGAGCCCAGGCAGCCCTGCTCAGGCAGTGCTATGGAAGTGTCTGTGTCACTCCAGCTATGCTGTGCCTGCAGCTTGTGCTCCTGTGATTGATGGATCCTTGAGATCCATCCTGACCTTGCTCTTCATATCAATGGGCATCCTGTAGGAAACCCCAGGGCTTCTGTCACGCTGACACCCTCACAAGCCCATCACAAGTTTCATGCTGCAAGTACTTCTCATTGAAGCTGCAATCCCTCTTTATTTAGCCTTCCCCAAGCACAGTTGTTTTGTCCACCTCCTGTATTGCATCAGCAAACACATCACTCTGCAAAGTTCCTTGTGAGCACACAACAAGGCAGTGGGACAACAGGGCTTTGGAAATCAGCAAGTTGTTTTCTGTTGTTCTACTTGTTTTCAGTTGTTCTACTCATTTTCTGTTGTTATTCTTTTGTTCTATTTCTGACCTGACCTTGATTATTACAAATTTCACTTCAATATATTCCTGATCTCTCTCCAGAATCATGGGTAAAATAACATAAGGTTTAGGAGATTCTCTTTCTCACCTGGACTCTGGGGCTGTTGTGTCTGATGCAGAATTTGCAGGGGATAAAAGTCCAATACAGAGCAGGAGTGGGAGCTGGTGTCTTACATCCAGGCTGAGAATTAGAGCTGTAAAATATGTTATGCCACAAAAAACTATGAAGAGAAAGCAGGGCTCAAGTAGAGCAAGTAGTGTCACAGAAACAAGGAATTATTTCTGCTTGGGCCAGCTGGGGCTCCTGATGTACACAGACACACTGTGGTCACTGACCCAGGCATCCAAGGCCACCTTGCCAGTGTCTCCAGAGCATTTCCTTTGCACTCTTCAGTCTCTGTTCCAGCTTCATTTTTCCCCTCCATCAACAGCAAAGCAGGTGAAATTGTGCATTTTGCCCTCTCACAACTGATAAATGCAGAGAAGCATTTTATTTTATTTCAGTTTTGAATGGTTTCAACATGGAGAATGGTCCCAATAAAACAATGAAGCTCTTACCAAACATGACATGTTTCTTTGAGGTCATATCATTCCCTTCCTAGATAGCAGAGCTGTTCTGGGGCAGCCAGACCATTAGTCTGATAGGTTTGTCACAATAACCAGAAAAATGCAGTCCTCGCTCAGAGAGAAATTCTTTCCTCTTGAAAAAGCAAAGCTTTATGTCTCTTATGAGCCCTGAGCCCCAAGAAGAGGTGACTGAAGCCAGAGCAGTTCCTACAAATAGAAATCTTTACCACTTTAAATCACTTGGTGAGTAGCAATCGACTTCTTTGTCTCTAGAGACATTTAATAAAATACCCTGCAACCTCTCTGTCATCCATTAGTCAACAAATACTGGGCATCCCATTTTAAAAGCACCTTTTTTTTTTTTTTTTAAATAAATAGCTTATGGATGGTCTATATTTTACTCCTTTTTGGGAGGACATGCTAAAAGGATAGTCATACTTCCCACTCTGGACAGAAAGTGCTAAGAAAACCCTGTTGTATGTAAAGTTAATGTAAGAACAGTTTCTTGCTTTTAGCTGATTTGCCACAAACTTTTTGTTCTACCCGTGCCACAAGTGAGTGCTCAGTGTCACAGGCTTTGCAAAGGCAAAAACTACCTAAGGTTGAACATGTCACTGACCTGAGCTTTGGCACAAAGTAAAACACAACCCAGGTCTTCACAGAGACAGAGCAAAGCTTGAAACTCCCAAGCCTAGAAAGCTTCCAAAAGTCATCTAACAAATAGGAAGGACGTTTATTTAAATGCTGCATTCAGTCTCCTGATCTTCCAGTCAATGTCATGGGTTTTGTGGGGTCTGACTCATGGGTTTTAACATCAGGAACACTGCTGTGCTCACAACAAGGTACTGTTTAAATGGGCACTTTGTTGTAGGACATCTTGTATCACTGTGTAACTGGACCCCAGCTCCCTGGGAAACTTTCCATTTTTAGCTGTTCTGTCCGTGGGCTGATGACACCAGCATTTTCCCTCTGGACCAACCTCTTTCCGATTCCTTACACTGCATCCCAGAGGAAGACTCCAAAGATGTGCTTCCACGACAGGGCAGGTGGAGACCTTGCTGAGGCTTTGCAATCAGCCAAACATGGTTTTAGCTGGAGTTACTCATTTTGTAGACTGGTGAGTGTAGACAGGACTGAACTGAATGTTGGAGTGGTGAGGGGTGCCTTACTTGATGTTTGCAATTTTCAGTAAATAGCCTGATATTCACCATGACAGAGTTTCATTTCTCTGGAGTGCTTTGTTACATGTCTTTTATTGGCTCTTTAGTTCAGATTCTGTGACTGGTATATTAATTTTATTTTTTTATTCTATTTCCTCCTTTCATGTTCTGCAATTACATTAACTCGGCCTTTCCCGATCAATAATAGCTGCAAACACTTTGCCTTTCACTGCACATTCAAAATCTGTAATAATGGTCTTCAAGTCTTCCTAGTTTCTTTAGTGGTGTTAAATTTATTATACCTTATTAGCATAGAAAAAGGGATCAGTAAATGACCTGCTGCAGCAGAAGGTAAGCAGCAGACTTAGCATCCACTTGCAAAAAAAAAAAAATTAAGTACCCAGGAATTGAGAGAGATAAACAAACCAAAGCATTTTTGTTTCTCCAGAAATTTGTAACTGAGCTATAATTATCAGCATAAGTTCTCTCTGGTAGTAGCTTTTAAAACCTGTGCAAGTTCTGCTTAATTTCTTAAGCATGCTGCTGGTTTCTCCATCCCTTTCAGTAGCAGATGAGGTCAAACTGGATTATTGTAATGGTCCTTTCTGGCCTTCAAAATCAAAGACAATGCTGGAAGGGCTTTACCATCCCCAGTCCTGTCTTGATTTCTCAGAAAAGGCAAAGTGCTGGAAGCTTCTGTCTTGTTGCTCCTCTCCCCTCTGGTCCATGGTCTTCTTCACTCCACTTAAACCCCAGCACAGGAATAGGCAGAGGATCCAAATGCTGCTTCCTTCATCCAGCAGAGCAACTGAGAAGGGGCAGAATCCTGGGCACAATATGATGGGGCACAGAGCTGGGTGGCTGGGAATGTCCACAGAGTCCTGTAGCACCAGTGTGATGTTCCCACATGGAAAGCCAGGATGAGGGCACCTGGTACTGAGTGGGGGCAGTGGGCAGGCTGGATCCTGCCCCACAGACTGTGCAGGGACAGGTCACACCAAGGAATGCTTGGCTTCTCCTTCTGGAGGGGAGAAAGATTGTTCATATAACCTTCTGTAGGCTTCAGCCTAGGTCTTACTCATTTTATTTACAGAAACACTTTCCAGCCATTGATTTGAGCAGCACTACTCATATGGGTAAAGGAAACAAGAATTTGGCCTCATGACAATTTCAAAGTCCTAGGATTTATGTTCTTTGCATCCCTCAGCTATGTTTGCACATGTTGACGCATACTCCTAGATTTTCACTCATAAAAATGCTGCTTGTGTTTTGGGGTTTCTTAGAAAAATATTTTTAAATCACTTTCCACCCTAAAGGGCCGTTTGAAATTCACACTCCCAAGGCAGTAAAACAACACTGCAGCCTTGGTTTTAACCAGGAAAAGGCAGGAAGCTGAGATTTAGTACACTGCTTTCTGAACAGTAGGTGATTTTGAAGAGTTTTGGTGTCAGCTCTGAATATCCCATCTTGTACTGGTCCGAGCAAGACTGACTTTATTTTTTTTTTCACTTTGGCTTCCCAACGTTTAATTTTTATTAGCTGGAAAAAAAAAAAAATGGGCATAAACTTTTAATGGAAGCGTATGAGAACTGACACATCAGGAGCAATTACACATGCCTGCCATATAACATCAGTCTTTATAAACTGGAGGCTTTGGTTCTGTGCAGTTTAATGGCTTCTAACATTCTTGTCTACCAGTAAAAAACCCCAAACATTTTGTCTTCAGTGTGATGTTTAACTAGAAAACAGGGACAGTTTTTAGCATGACTCTCTTTGAGTAGGGATTGCACCCAGTGCCTCTCTTCCTGAAAAGCATGACCTTCTCTTCAAACCTCAGGGTTGCTGGTGGAGGTCCCCACTTCAAGGCACTCCTGAAGTGAGTTACAAGCAGTCCTACTTAAGATGACTGTGTCTGTGTGTGTGCAGTCCCTGCTGTCCCCAGGGGATTGGGAATGGGGGCTGTCACAGCTTCTGTAACCACAGCGCCGTGTCACGCTCCCTTGGGAGCTGCAGTGGGATCCCAGCCCTCTGATCTTGGGAGATGTGGTAAATATGAGCCAGGGCAGGGATGCTGGTCCTAAATCTCCTGGAGAGAAGAAAAGGGAAGGGGTTGGGCTGGGCTGGATGGGGTAGGGAGGGAGAAGAGTGTCCCAGTACCATGGCCACCAGCCTGCACTGTGTCTTTCAGCACAGGTGAAGTCTTAGCTTCCCAGAGAGAGGAGACCAAGTAGGAAACAATTAATTAATGGATCTCTGGTCCACAAACTTCCATTTCCACAGCTCCTGTACCACCCTTGGAGCCTCTGTAGTATCTTCACACTTGCAGCATGCTGGTACCATCAAGGGTTCAATGGATTGTTCCTGGTACCCATTATAACAGATATGGTTGTTACTTCTCAAGGTGAAGCATCTCCACCATTTTGCCTTTGCTTCTCAAGTGGTAATTGCTGGCTTTTTAGCCAAGGAGTCTCTCAATTCAATGTACTTTGTCCTGTAAAGCTGCTATTAAGCAAGACAAAATGGTGAACATCATATTGTGCAGCTTCTGTTTTAGCCACAGCTGACAACAGGCCTGGGAGAAGGGAATTGGATCCTGATCTCCTATAGGATGGAGCAGCATTGCCATAGCCCTTCTGAGCTCAGGGATGTAATTACAAAATGGGTCTATAAACAAAAATTCACCATTATGGAGCAAATAAAACCAAAGGGTAGTTAATCCAGGGATATATCACACATCAAATTAAATCTCACTTTGCCTGCAGTAATAACAGAAATAATTCATTAAGATAAACCTCTAGATTATGCACAGCATCTGGAGATAGAATTAAGACCTTAGCTGGGAGTGCATGTGCATGCAAACTCCCTTGCTCCCCCCTCCAAAAAAACAATGCCAGCATAAAAGGCAGTTTAGAGTTGACAGAGTTTTTCACATCCATTTCTTTCTGGCACTTCCAGAGAAAAAAAATGTGATTTCCAACAAGAGCAGTCTTTGGAAGGGTAAAAAATCCCCACATCCTTTCTTCTGCCCCTGATGTAGGGGCCCCTGTGCAGAGCCAGGACCACTCAGAAAAACGTTGACATTCAGCCTTGGAACTTGATCTTACTTCTTATGAAGTCAGTGTGAGTTTTTCTGTGTATTTCACTGAATTTGAAAGACATCCTTTCCTCCACCTTGTATCACCTGTACAGTGGAAATAATACTGGGAGTGAAGATGTTAGTGAGCTGTTTGGAAATGTGTGTTAGCTTACTGCTAACTACGAGGTGACAAGTTTCATCTATAGGATGAGCATGACAATAGTCTTGGAACTGAATCTGAACCTATATTCAATATGAAGGTATCAGCATTAGCCCAGAATCAGACTAAACTTGCAGGCAGGATCCCATCATGGACAACAGAACAGCAGTCCATTACTTTGCAGTCCACATTTAGCAATTTTCAATAAAATTGTGAAGCATTTCCTTCCCATAATCCTGAATAATAAAGTTTGTTCTGAAGATGGACAAGCTACTTTGGGTTAAATTAAATCAAATCACAAAGCCTAAAAAAAAATCCTCAAGCTGAAATAAAAACTCACTTATAATCATAATTTCTGCAAGCTCTTTGGGACAGAAATTCTCTCTTCCACATCTGTTTTCATACTTCTGGTGCAGACCCACTCATACTGTTCTGCACCAACTCTTACAACCATGACGAATGCACCACTGGAAGCTTTCAAATATTTTCTTATTGCTGCTTTTTTTCTTGTTCCAGACCTTGCTGTCTTGTCTTGCATTAAGAAAAAAAAAAAAAAAAACAAAACTCCTGAGGACATGCCCAGGATGCTGTACCAGAGCATGCTGAAGAATAGGTTGTACAAACCTCTGCCAGAACAAGCCTGGTTTTGGACAGAGGATCTCACAGGGGATTTCTCAGGGTCCAGACCATCCCTGTTTTCATGAACCCATCAGCAAAACGTATGTTAAAAATTCATACTGGCAAGAATTATAATGGTATAATTGGTAAAGAGGAGATAAATCAGCCCTCATCCATTCCTGAAGGCACTTTGTTACACTCAGACAGTTCAATCACACTCATTTTCTTCTGGACCTTTCCAGAACTGGCCTGTCACCTTGTTTCCCATCCCTGCCCCACAACAGCTGTTCCAGCAAATGGATTTTTCTATGACTTGTACTGAGTAATGGGGGGTTATAAATTAGTGCATGCTTGGGAGCTCCCTAGGAATAGCAGCCATCATCTAATTACGTTTCTAATTAAGATTACAGGGAGACTAAAAATGATGAAGAATAAATGTCTGGACTTCCAGCAAAATATGTATTTGGAGAATACCATCAGGGCTGCCCAAAACATGCTAGAGAGCACGAGACAAATTGAGACAGTATGAAGCCCTCAATGAAAGATGACTGTGGGCACAAAGGATCTGACAGTAAACCCATGGGAAAAGACAGTGATGAGCTTGAGATGCAGGCAGGAATCCAAAAAAAGAGAAAAGGCCTCGCAATGGGTGCCTAAAAGAGCAGATCAAGAAGGCAGGATCAGAGGGAGTGGGAAAACCACAACAAAAGCCAAAGCTGAGAACTGCCAGATCATAGTAGCTGCTGCAACAGGGCTTAAAAATCCCAAGGGAGTGGGAGTAGGGACTGATACTAACTCCTATGCACAGCACACTTGATTAGGCTTAGATAACTTTTTTTTTTCCTCCAGAAAAGACCTCTGAAAGGGTCCTGTACCAGCCTGGCAGCAAATGCCACTGGACTTTAGCTTTAGGTGAAAAAAATTCATCTAGATTTGCCATAAACTGGAAGGAAGCCCGAGAGGTCACCTAGTACATCCAGTATCCAAAAGCATGGTCAGCATTCTGATGTTGTTGAGACCTCCAGTGACAATCAATCTTTGAGCTCTCAAGATAACCCATTTCAGTGCTGCACAGAGGATGTCCAAACTACAAAGTCTTTCCTTGCAGCTCCCATTGCTTCTCATCCACACTGGACAGAAGAATCTAGAAAAGAGGTGGTCTTCAGGAAAGAGGGGAAAGGCCTGCAAATAGGAAAAAAGGAAGCTACAGAGGGGAAAGAAAGAAAGAAATCCTTCTCCCATCCATAACCAGGTCGTGTTATCTACTCCTTCTTCTGTTCCCCTGCCATATCTTGAATCAATCTATATCATCCCTGGAATTATGGTGCTTGGAACTCATTCCTCAGAAGGCAATGTTGCAAAAATAAATTTTCACCACTTGAGCTGTCTTGAAAAGGAAGCTGAAAAGGACACTTAAATATAAGAAAATTCAGGTGTTACTTGTTTGCATGAAACAGAATTAAAAGGAGATGACTTGAGGAAATGGTCTGAAGTTGTGCCAGGGGAGTTAAGAATAGATACAAGGAAGAATTTCTTTACTGAAAGAGTGGTCAGGCACTGGGATGGTGCTGCCAGGGAGTTGGTGGAGTCATTGAAGGTATTAAAAAATTGTGCAGAAGTGTCACTTCAGGACATGGTGTAGTGAGAGTGGAGGTTTTTTTCTGGGTTGACAGCTGAACTCGCTGATTGTAGAGGTCATTTCCAGCTATGACAATTCTGTGTGGCTTTGTGAAAGAAATGGTGTATGGGCGCTGTGGACAGAGATTTAAAACTGAGCTATTTGGCTGAAACAACTGAAGAACAGGCTCAGCTTGCAGGTAGCCAAATTCTTGCAAGCTTTTCTGTAACTGACAACAACTGAAACCTGGTAAGAGCCACTGCTTTGAAAAGGTTTTGCTGGTCTAAGCCACTGCCAGGCTGGGTGTTAACAACGAATCTCTAAATTAACTCCAATGTAAAAATAAAATCTTTATAAATATGGCAGACAGTTTAAAGAGAACCACTTAGAGAAGGGGAATTCTGGATATGACCATGTTGGTTTCCATGTGTGGAATATGAAGCAAGCTGCCAACCAGGTAGACTTCAGAAGCTGCAGGGTCTGATTCAGGCTGGCAGACATCAAGTCAATTGAACCTGGAAATCAAATAAGAAACTACTCAATAGGCTCTTCACTCAGACCTCTGTTTGTTAGGATTTTACTGCATCTAGGACAGAAAAAAACCTACATAGCCAGTTTTTTCTAATATTTTTTTTTTCTCCGCTTTACTTTGTGAACAAAATCATTAAGAGCAAAAGCACAAGGATAATCAATACGCAAAAGCAAACAGGAGTGGGTTGGGTCTAGCCTGACACGTGGGCTTGTCTCATTCTGGGTGTTGGTGTGTGCAGGAAATAAAAGTGAACAGAGGCAGGTGAAATGTCCGTCTAGAGTTGGGGAGGGATAAATCTTTGGAAAAAGAGGGAGCTGTGGCAGTGTTGTCACTTGGAAGGTAAAATGGGGACAGATCACATGGGATTTTTGCTTTTCTGGACAGGCTTTGAGGTCCTGCTTTGCCTTCTGTGCTCTCCAACAGGTTCATTTAGTGCAGCTTTTTGTACCCTGCCCACAGAGCATGTCCCATGGGCCATGAATGGTCAGCAGCCCCATGAGTGATCTCTCTACACAGATTTCTAAGCCCATAGTCAGAAGCATCAGTGATTTGCCTCTGGACTGAAGTGAAGAAAAGGCACTTGTTCATTGCCTTCTGCATATTCATAGTTCTGCCTCTTTTTGCTTTTGGTTTTTTTTTTGCTTTTTTTTTTCCCCAGTTTTCTGTGTGTGTTGAAGCATTCAAACATCAGATTATTCCTTAAACATTCCTCATTTGTTTATTTGTCCGTGCCTATGATTCGTGTCTCAGCCTGTTCTGACAGTCCCTTTCCATGTGATTATTCCCTTTGCCATGATGCCAGCTCTGGGGTACTAAGTCCTTAAGCCTCTTGTCCCCTGCAAGGTAACTGAGCTTCCACACTGAGCACTGACACTTGGAGTTTTGAAACTATCACTTGCTTAATAACTCTACATCCGTCATTCTTGGATGAAATCCATGGCAAACAGAATGTGAGAAAGTGAAAACTAATGAGCGTCTTCAAGAAAGGATAGGGAGCTTCTGTTATTTCATTTAGTCCTAGGAGTTTAACTTCTGGCACCTCCATCACATTTCCAAATGGTAACTAAAGGTTGTTACTTTTTCAAGTTGTGCTGTGTAGCACATTTCATCAATTAAAATGCACCCTCAATGTAAAATCACAACAGGGCCAGCCTGGCATGAAGGATGCTATCATGTCACTTTTTTTCTTTTTTTAAAGGATACTTTTGTTTCAAATTGCTGAGATCTTTATAGAGCAGATTTAAATTAAAGAAAACACAGATTTAAATATAACCATGAAAAGAATACAACATGCGTTCATCTTGGAGCACTCTGCAATTTACACTCCAAGTGGAGCTAATGCTGCTTTGTGTGCTTTCCTTTCATAGTGCTTCTAATGGTGGTTATTAACTTTTCTTTGTACTGAAAGGGCATAAATATCTCCTTTATTATGTGGGGGGTTATGCAATGACCCCATATGGGTCCAAAGTTTCCATAGCAGTGGTACCAGAATGCACTTTCAAGACCACTGAGGAGGGTTTCAGATGAACAACTGAGCATTGCACAGCAGTCAGGCAAGGAGGGTGAGAATTAGAGCAGCCAGGCTCTAGCCCCAGCTCTGCACTAAATTCCTACCTCTGGTCACTGGCTCCATCCCTGGCTTTACTTCCCACAAGTATTGCCAGCAAGTCTCTTACTGCTTCCTCCCCTCCTCTGTTTACCTGGGATTAATAACATTTGTGGGGGGATGTTTCATGGGAGTATAATGTGTTAGTGTTTTCACTCATCATCTGGTTTTTATGGCTGCCTCTGCACAGCAGGCCAGCCCTTCAGCTCTGCACTGGGGCACTTGAGGCTGCTCAGCAAAGCCAAACCCCTGTCTCCCTCCTGATTATGATTCTATCTCCTGCATTTCTATTAATGACAGCTGGAGAAGGGTAGGACTGTGGAAGGATGAAAGGGTGAAGCGTAGTACAATGCGTGAGTTACTAAAGTCACCAAAACTTCAGCCAGGTGACAAAAATCCAGGTCTCTTTGAAGGTCCCCATTCATAAGATGTTGTCTACCAAATCCTAACTCCAACAGAAGTGAAGTTGAGCTCTTTGCTCCATGCACAACCAGCATTCCCTGTTTCTCCTTTCATTTGCTCAGGCTGAGTGTTGCACCTTTTTGTTGCAGTTGGTATCAGGCAAGAAACTCTGGTATAAGTCTGTACCTAATGCAAATGACAGAGCAAACATCCACCTGGCAGAGCAGGCAAGTGTGTTCCTGGGTACCCAAATTAGACTAGTTTGAGTCAGACATCAAAAGAAGCAGAAATTGAGGCAAGCCCTGCCTCTTCACAAGGGGACATCATCAATCAATCCTGCTTTGGCGCTGGCTCAGCTGTCACATCCCTACGTGACATTAGGACCAAGGGCACTTCCCCACACTATCCAAAGGAAACCTTCCCTGTGCTCAGAGCAGAAATTCAAAGCTGAAATTATTTTCCAACCCCATGACATTCAGAGCTCAGAGATTTCTTAGAAGTGCTCTCAGTCCAAGCTGAATAATGACCTGTGTGTTTGTTGTATTTAAAGTTGTTGACATTTCATCGGAGCAAACTATATCCTGAGGATTTCAGATGCAAAAATGATCAATAGGAGAGGTGGGTCAGCCAGCTAAATAAATGCAAGCCTTGCTGATCTATGTGGTAATTGTCATATAGCTGATGTGCATCAGCTTATGCTAGCTAAGAATATGGCCTTTCATTTCTATTTTAGTAAAGTTTGGGAAAGTTTCAGGTACTCATTTTTATGCCAAGTTTTTCCATCTCTTTGAGTGAAGGGTAATCCTCCACAGTGATCTGAACCTGTTCCAGAGCTGATTTACACAAAAAGTGGATTGATTTTGCTAAAGGAAAAATTTTGCATGACCTCAAAGTCCCTTAATTTCCCAAGCTTTCTGAGTTCAAGTACATACATAACGTGGTCTCCTCCTGTGTCTATCAGCAATGCCTGGAATCATTTGTATTCACAACAGTCTTCCAGACTGAATGCAGGACCAGGATTTAGGTCTGATGGAATGAGGTAGGGACAAAAGTAGGTCAGGCTTGGAATCCTGCTTTAGCAGCCTGCACGCTTTGGGATGAGCACAGATCCCAAACGTCTGCAGGACTAGGAATGATTTCTGCCTGGATCACTGGTTAAGATTTCATCAGCGAAATGATGCCCTGCTTCTATTTCCACAAGTCTGCTCAAGTGCTTGTGAAATAGATTTTTTGTTGTTGTTGTTTTATATACGTGCCCTCCTGACTGCAGATACTGGGTGCTCAGAAAGAGAAAGAGCAATTTTTTTCTATTGATCAAGCCATTCATTTTGCAGAGTATCTGTATGTTCTGTACAATTCAAATGCTGCCTATTCAGCTTGTCAAGTATCTTTGTTCTATGTCCAAGTAGGCATTTATTCATCACCACAGAGCACTGCAATTCAAAGGCTCAGATGTTTAAAGATATATATAGGCAATACTCAGCTTGCACTGGCAGGCCTAAATGACGTGAGCAGCTAAGTCCCATTGGACATCTAAGTCCTCTTGGTAAAGGGAAACAGAAATGTTTGTTGTGATAGCTACCTGTCAGGCACCCACATCCCTTCAACTCTATCTCCTGGATGTTTGAAGGATCTATTTTCTGTGACCATAATAACTATGTAGTATGGGTAGATGTATGCTTATTGAGTTAAGGGATGGGCATGTCCAGTGATCTGTTCTGCATTCTGGAATTTGCTGGTACAGAACCAGAGTACTTATTAAATCAGTAGATACAAGAATTTGACAAAGAAATTACAGCTGGCTGCTGCACTCGATGCTTATTAAGCACATCATCATTTCAGTCTTACCTTGTGCTTCTCCATCTGTTTGTATCTGCTCTGTATCTCATCGTCCTCTCAAACATGAGCTCTTTATGAAAGGAAATGTCCTTTCAACTAACTTTATACAGTTCCACATGCAACAGACCTCTAAACCTGCCCCCAAACAAAGAGATGGTGGCACTCACTATGGCAACTTTCCACTTTATAGGAAGAATATTATTTTAAATACTTCCACATGCTTTATTTACTTGGAGAGTTCCTTGGAAAATGTTTCCATTGGCTAGGTAAGTCCAGAGCTGTAGATCACCTAGCCTGACCTCCTGTATGCCACATTCATCCTTTTATTCTAAAATGGAGGAGAGGGCTGCATGTTCAGCTAATGCTAGTCCAGAGACTGACTTCTGGAGAGGTATCCAGTCTTACTGAGAAACAGTAATAAAATTTTTAAAAAATAAATTAAAAAAATAAATTAAAAAATTAAATAATATTCTTCTTGTCTCAGCAACACTTTGTCCCAGTGATCTGCTGCCATCACAACTGAATGTCTTGGGTCTTCTAATTCTAGTGGACTTCCATGGATGTGTGTCTCTCTGCTGGACAGTTGTATCTTATACAAGTTGAATAATGAGAGCAACAATAATGAATAAGCACCTCATAACTATTGACATGGTATCTGCATCTAGCCAGGCAGCTTTCCAAGTGACACAGGTGCTGATTTCAAATTGAGAGGGGCTCAGTCCCTCATGGCAATAATAAAAAGCTGTCAGGCTTCTTGCTTCACCAACACCTAGTGTAACCTCCAGGAAACCCTGTTTCCTTTGCTTCACTTTGGTTTCCAAGCAAGCAAACAGAAAAAGCACCCACTTTTCCTCATCCTGCCTTGTGTGACACCTGTAACAGCAGAACCAACCAGGCACTCTCCATAGCATAACTTCCAGTGTTAACTTGGGATTCAGTTTTCCCAGATTATTTGCTGAGTTTGTTCAGAGTAGGAATTAAAGCATCTCCAGAGCAGCTCCCTTCTCACCTGGTAGACAACACCAGATGCTCCACTCAGCAGTGTCAGCCAGCAGAGCAGATCAGCACTGAGGACACTTGACCTTCTAGCCCTTCCTTCCCCCTACAAGGAGACTGCTTTGCCTAAAGAAGGTGCAGGAAGCAGAGCCCCGTGTTGTGGTACTATCTTCAATTTGCTTTTGTGTGTGTGTGTGTGGTTTTTTGGAACCAACTCAACATATGTGAAGGAGAGTTTAACCAGAAAAGGAAATATAAGCAAAGTGGTTGCATCCTTTTGCAATCAACTATTTTCAAGGCTGGCCGTCATCTGCTTAATGAGAAGACTTTTTCCAGTTACCAATGAATAGTTTTATTTTACATAATTGCAACCATTTCAGCATGGCAATTAAAATAGAATGTTACCTTTGGGATGGGATCAATTAAAGGTTTGAAAATTGAATTTGGGATCATGATTAGTCTCTTTTACATTGCTTTCGTATTCTAAAATATATAATTGTATGATTCAACCCCTTTTCATACATTTAGTAAATACAACCTTTCAAGGTTTCTTTTTAAGCAGAAACAGATTTTTAGAGGCCTACTGGTAACTAAAACCATAGCGTAATGGGGGAAAAGGGTTTCCCAATTTGATTAGAGCAGATTTTAAACTTATAGTACATGAAAATGTTGAATTTAGTATAATTGGTTGGTGGATTTCTTCAGAATTGAAATCATTATGCCCTGGCCTCATTCCAAGACATCCTTTCTTTATTTCATTCTCTCTCTCTCTTTTTTTTTTTTTTTTTTTTAAGTTACAATTCAAAACAGTGTGGAACATGCTCTAATGTTGTAGTTGGTCATGTAATGTCACCAAAACTGACTTCTGATTGTAGACAAAGGACTTCATGTACCGGAGTGCTCCGCTGGTGGAAAATTGATAGCAGCATGAGATATGCTATTACAGGCTTTTTGTTCTACCTCCAAATTTGTGCTGACTAAAGTGCTTTTGTGCCTGCACAGGGGGAAAAAAAAATCTGTCTAGAGGAGGCTGGAAGCTCAAAACAAATGTGGCATGGAGGGCATAGATTCTTAAGCAGGAATCTGTGAATTTAGCTGGAGCTCACTAAATAACAACCAAAGTGCTTTAATTTTATCAACTACTATTTCCTGAAAGGACATGAATCACAGGGAAAATGATCTGGCAGCAAAGAATAAAATTCACTCCAACAGCAAAAAAAAGTAAAATGAAATAGAAGAATTAAGCAGTGTTTCCTAACTCTTGTCAGTACAGCTTGGAGTTATTGCCAGGTTTGTACACACCACAATCTATTCAAGCATTACTGAGAGATAGGAACCAGAGATGCAGTTTGAATGCAAATTAAGGCTGCACTTTCTTCCAAAGCAGCTTGAAAAAGTCAGCGTGACCATGGATATACGCCCCCTTCCTCCACCCTCCTTCCTAACATAAATAAATCAGCCAAACAGCACCATCGCCACTGCTCCCACACCCAAACTGGAGAGAGAGGCCAAAATAAATGTTAATTGTGAACAATTCATCTAACTTTACATTAGTGACACTGGTGGAGTGTCACAGGGACAAGACAACGTATAGCAAATGGCTTTTGCTAGGGCATGTGTTTCGGGTGACTTTGCAGACCCCTGGACAGGGAATTGCCCTCAGAAAACCGTGATGGCCATCTCCAAACAGTGTCTTTTTGGAACCTGGGGAATGAAGCTGGGGCCAGGTTCTGTTCACATCTCAAGCCCCTGCCTTGCAAGACCAGAAGCACCTCTGCCTCCCATGCTCTGTTCTGTGGAGCATTTTCTCCTCTTCCTGACCCTCCCCAGTGTCACTTCCTCATTTTCCTTCCCACTTCAAATTAAAGAAGTGTCTTCTCTCTCCATTCATTTTCCCATTAGCCCAGGACACCCTGCACCCCGTGTCCCTGCATGGTACCCAGCCCCAGCACTGCCTTAACAAGCAAATCTCTTTTTTCTGAAACACAAGGCTGGGCTCTCACTGACCTGGCAGGGATTTGCTCTGAATTTTCATGTGTGTCACAAGGTGCAAGGTTTGCTGGTTACAGACAAAGTCACTTCCATTCCCAGCACCAACAGTGGGAGTGAGTAACCTCCTAACCATCCACAGCTCTTGGTCAGATTTACCTGGGGTTTTTATTGGGTAATTCAGTCACCTCCTCCCAGATAAATTGAGCTGACATCCTGAGGGGTAACTAAATGGCAGTTACAAAACAAATGGACCAATACTCTCTTTAGCCTACTCAGTGTGATCGGAATATATCCTTCAAAATAAAATACTACTGGATGGGGTATGGGAGTCCTCCAGATGGCCAAGAGGATAGCTTTCTAAGGTCAGCATGAATATTTAAACAGCATTTTTTACAGTGCAAGCATAAAAGGCACAAAGTTGGAGCTGCTTGTGGTATCCATGGAACCCAGCTCACGGACAAGGATACCCCTTTACTAAAGAACAGCCAGGCTTATGTGATTATTGAAGTATATTTGAAATACATTTATTTATTTGTGCATTTTAACCACGCAGGTTTTTCAGCTGTGGGGTTTCTGCATGCTGGCTTTGTGCTGGCTAGCAACAGTACCTGAGACTTGCCACATTTGGAATAGGTGCTGGGGAGACACCAGTGGAAGCAAACTGTTAAAATCAGTGATTTCTGATGATTCCAGTGGTTCCAAGAAATAGCAGCACCAGAGTGGCTGCAGTAGGCTGTGCAATATTTTCTGTAGGCTCCTCAGTCACTGCTGAGGTGTAAGCATTTAGCTTACCCTGCTTGGCAGAGACATGCAGTACCCAGGGGCATCTTCACTGGGGATGTTGTGGAAATCAAGGCATTTCCCAGGGTGTTTCATGCCATGCAAAGGTTTACACTCAGTTCTTCCCCAGGAAGAAGCATGTGCAAGGCTAGTGCTGAACTGAGGAGCCATGTAATAGCATATTAATTCCCTGTATGTTGTACCCAGGTCATTATGCTCCTTTTTCCCAAACAAGCAGTTTGTACTTTAGTCAAGCTCCAGTTCTTTCCTGCCAGGATGTTTGAATCCCCTGGGATCCTGACTCTGTGTCCCCAGTCTCAACAGCCAGCAAGCAGGTACTTGCTATCACTCTAAGAACCTCCTACTGAAAAGAAACCTGCTTCCATTAATTCCTCCCTTGAAATAAAAACACAATTTTGTGCCGAGTTACTGCTATTATGAATTCAAGAACCACACACCCATCCTAAAATTATACAGCCATGGTTTACAGTCTCTGGGATGAAAGCTCCCAAGGCTCCACAGACTATTCCTAACAAGTCCATGAAAGGCCATAGAAAAGCAAACCCTGCTCTCACGGGCTTCAATTCCCTGTGCATGGGTCTGTGCACCTCCAATGATACTTGTAAAAGTAAGAAAAAAACCAAATCAGTTTTCCAGCTCTATGCAAGATCTGAATTCAAGCTGGATTATTACATAAATACACAGCCTCAGCCTAAAGGCCTCAAGTGCAGGGCTGGATTTTGTTGTTGTTAATATGTATTTT
Organism: Phaethornis superciliosus; assembly: GCA_023637945.1. Classification (NCBI taxonomy): domain Eukaryota; kingdom Metazoa; phylum Chordata; class Aves; order Apodiformes; family Trochilidae; genus Phaethornis; species Phaethornis superciliosus. The sequence continues at coordinate 27,564,412 of JAJQWJ010000009.1, forward strand.
GTAATGAGATCGTGCCCATGTCCCAGCTCTGGCATCCAAAGGCTTTGAGATATCTGAGTCCAGGTCAAATTTTTGGCAGCTCAGACTACAAATCAACAGGGCCCTGGTTGCTATATGCACCCTGTTGGTAAGGTGTTCCTCTGGGGGCCATGCAATTTGAACAGTGTGACTTCAACTTTCTTAAAGAGTAGGGGACTAGAATGAGGTAAAGGGGGGTCTGCCAGCCCAGGTTTTTTCAGCCCATGTTAGCAAGATTTACAAACCAAACAAAAATTAGTTTATTATCTAACAGTGATCATTGTAATCTACGTGTTGTTTCTTTGATACTTGGAATATTGTTTTACTGAACAGTCCTCTAGTGATTTTTTTCTTTATATTTTGTTTCCCACCTGTCCTGCTGAGACTAAAACCCACAAAGTGTGCAATTTTCTAGTAAAAACAGTGTTTTCTGTACTGTTAGATTTATTCCTTAGTGCCTAGAGTCACTGCAAGATAATGAGGAAGGCAAGCTCTTTCCTACATCCTTGCTTGCTTTCCTCCCTTCTCTCTCCTCATAGCAGCAAAGACATTACAAATACAGAGAATTCAAAGTTGTTGGGGGTTTTTTGAGCCAGTCCCAGGAAGCCCCTTTTAAAAGAGACAAGCCTGTATAAAGTCCTACATAACATCTTTTCTGTTTTCTCTCACCTTCTGGCTTGCACTGCCATTTGTCAACTTTCCCATCCATAATCAGGGGAACTAAGCTTCAGTTTAGTTTAATTTTTGTGGCCTTGTTGCTGAGCTTACAGAACTGGCCAGAGCTCTGCATGAGGAGTTAGGTACATATGTACCTGGGTGTATAGCTACATACATGCCTGTCACCTCAGAAAAATCTTCCAGCATTTATTCATAGCCCCTCTGGCACACAAGTGCCTCCTTGCATCAAGACAAAGCAGATGATGAGGCAGGGGATTGCAATGGTCTCATTCTGAGCTGTGCCAGCAGCCCAGGGCACTGCATCCACCCACCTGCCTGTCCCGTGGAGGGAGGTTCACGGGGCACAGAAAGCCCCACTCAAATGCCACACAACAAGTAAAAGACTTTCTCCCTCTTCCTGAGACCCTCCTATTGCTTGTATCAAGCCTCCTCCTGTGCCAGCAAACTAAGAAGCCAGCAGGATTTGCTTCCAAAGCTCCATCCTTTCCTTGATCCCGTGCTGCCCAGCTGCAGTCCCAGGACATTTCCTCTGGCTGGGGGCTAGGCAAACAGTTTTCTCCTCAGCCAACAGACATCCCCTGGCTTCCTGAGCCAGCCTTGGGTGCTACTCTATGATTGGGACCATCTCTCCTCTTCCAGACACCAGTGAGCTACATCTGGGTTAGATTTAAATCTTCCGCTTGGCCAAAGTCTTTCCTGACTCAGTTATTTGAAATAACTGTTTCCATCCCAGGCTTCTCATCATCTTCCCCCCTGTCCGTGACAGAAAATAAAAATAGAAACAGCAGTTAAATACATTATCTAAAAGCTGTCAGAGGGGGAATTACACGTTTTAGCTGGTAAATATGATTACTTGTGGGAATCGTTCCTCCAAAATCAAACCAGCAAGAGGAAGGCTCTGAATTCTTCCACCTGGTGCTCAGCTGATGAGTATTTCAGTCAAGTCAGTGACCCCCTTTACAGTCTGTAGCAAAAAACAGGCCCACAAATTAAATTATATCCAAGTTGGGCATATTTGTCTCCACTAGCTAGCAAGGGATATTACTATGACCACAATCCTCACGCTGGTGTCTTGCTGAAGTATCTACTCCTAGGCAGGATGACTGAACCCAAGCCAAAATACACCCAGCATGTGGTACCAGGCTGGGGTTAGCTGTGCTTAACTGAATGAAACATGATTTCTAAACCAGTTGCTACTGAGGGCTTTGTTTTTTCACATAGGGTGGTACCACCAGTTAAAGATCAATCCTGATGTTAAACCCAGTCGTCTTAAGTTTCTAAAGCAGTGGTGTAGCTTTGTTGCAGTTAGCAACATTGGAGCCAGAAATGTGGTGGCAAGTCCTCTGTTCCAAGCAGGAAAAATGGGGAGGTGATGAAATGAGTATTTGCCTGAGGCTCTGGAAAACTGGAGACAGATGATGGTGCATTGCATTAGGAGAGGATTTGCTGATGAGCACAAGGATGAGCTGATGGATTCTAGCAGCAGGGACACTTGCTTTCCTTCATATTGCCATACTAACCACTTGGAATCACCACACACCAGAGTCCCTACAAAAATAACACACGTTAAATATTTTGGAGTGGCTACTTCTAACAAGTAGGAGGGAGCAGTTGGCTTCCTGCAACTCAGGCACCTCCTGACCTACTTCTGAGCAGGAGCTGAATCAAAGACCCTTTATGCTGCTGAAAGTCTTAAAGTGGGAAGCCATTCCAGGAAGCAAGAAGTCCTGAGGCACTTCTCCTTGTCCCTTATATGTTCTTTCTAGCCTTTGGCTACTCATGGAAAGAAATGCCTTTCTACTTAAACATAATTTGACTAATTAATCTATTCCATCTGTTCCTCCCTTCCAAAACGTAACCACGACACAGAAGTTTCCGAAACAGATTTGGTTCTCATATTGATAAACAGGTCACAGAAAAACACGAGTGTAGGGAATGAAGGGAAATGCTGGGATTTTAGCTTTTATTCCAACCTGACCAGTTCCTGACACTTTAATGCTTATGGCTGATTTATACAGTATGCTGCATACATGAGGGCAGTCAACAAACACATTCCTGCAACTAGATCAGAAAAGCTAAAGTATTAAAATGAGGTGTACAAACTGCAGTAGTATGAAGTCATTCTTCTTGGTATCTCAGGTAACCTGTGATTTTCTTCTTGAAACAACAAGCAGGGATCTTCTTGTCACCAACTGAGACTAGTAAACAGGGGTATAGGGGGTATAGTTTGATCATTTTCTTAAAACATTAAGGAAGAGCCAAATGGGTTATTTTTTAAAAGTTCAAAGTGTACCTGAGCTGCTGCTTGCTCACCAGTTCACAGCCATTGCAGAGCTGGGTGCAGCAGAGTGTTGCCTTGTGCAAGTTCGCTTCTAACAAGTTAGCCCTGCTATTGCAGATCAAATGCCCTTTATCTGAACTGACAGCAGGTAACTGATCAAATATTACTGAGTTTGCCTTTAAATTTTAACCCGCAGAAGTTACACTGCATCCTGTTGGATTTTATGTTTCATGACACAGTGTGCCAGAACCAGGCAGTACAGCACAGCATAATGCAACGTGACAGCTAAATTCAAAGGAAAAGCCAGTTCTCCTGCAACAATTCACCACTCTTGATGCTCCAAGTGGCTACACAAACCCAGTGCTTTGTGCTTACTGCAGCCACCAAGGTCCACCCATAGAAATGGCAGAAATGCCCATTTTTTAAAATGCACAAATCCAAACTGCTGTTGCAGGTTTCCCAAATTTTGGATAAGACAACTTTGAATCCTTCTTTTTTTTTTTTTTTTTTTTTTTTAATTATTATTTTCTGTTTAGATTCTTTTTTTTTTGTGCAATAGAGTTTTGTCCACATTACTGCTCCATTGCAAAAGTCTAATATCATCATTTGTCGTTTCCAAGCTTGAAGGGAACCTAAGAAAAAAATAATTCTCAGGTGAGGTAAATGTGCTTGGTCCAGAGTGTATGTAATCTGGATAACCTTGACAACTAACACAAAAAGCAGTGCCATGATTTTAAGTGGGGATGAGCTAGCATGTTAAAAATCTCTCTGCCAAATCTAATACATGCGCCAAGCCTTCCAGGTGTTTCATTGTGTTACCACACAGAACTAACATAATTTTTGCTTTCAGTTCTGAAGAGGTGGTCCAAAATGTTTAAACTACAGTAGTTGCAACATGTCAAAGAGGGAATTTATTATCTCAGCCCCAATAGGTCTTAATAAGCCTTACACAACTGTTTAGGCATTTATTCTATTAACGGCTGTTCATTCCAGTGGCTTCACCTGAATATTCATGATCTTACTATTCCCAGTGCTTCAGTGTAGCAGCTGTTTGAAATCCACAGCAAATGTTCAAGAGAGTTCCACAAATATAAACACCATCACAGCTGAATGTTTGGGGCCTGTGCATCACAGAGGAGAGACATGAAACATTTATGTGGAGTGATTTTTGGAGGACAGCATTTACAAAGCTTAAATAGTCCTCGCACATTTGGGAGCACTTCAGCCTGATTGGGACATTACCATGGAGGACAAAGAGTCTGGAAGAGCCTGCATCCTACAAAGATGTTATTCTTGCCTCTGTGCAATAATTCAGTGCAATGGAGGATTCCTGCTAAATTCCAGATTCAGAATCAAACCTAGACAACTTGTCATCAGTGGTGGGTCGGGTTTCTTTTCCTTGCGTCATTGGCACGGGTTTGAATGAGGATGAAAGGGGCACGAGTAGAAAGGAGGTACCAAGAAAATAAAAAGCAGCAGTGTGCCAAATGAAATGAGTTAAAGTGAACACAGAAGGAAACAGGTCATTATACAGTAAGTCCTAAAAATGTTGAAATTAACCTCGCTCATGTAGGAACTAAGTGTCTAACTCAGGGCTCTACTTACATAAACCAGTTGTCTCATATTAAATAGAAAACAGGTTCTGATAGAGCCTAAACAGATAAGACACTTTAATTAGCAGGCACATGGAGGACATAAAGAATTCAAGCTCTCTCAGAGGAGTGGGGATGGGAAGCGTGCACTCTACCTGGCGTTCCATCTGTTCTTCTGCTGTCCGTGTGGCTGGCATCGAGACGGTGTCACTGGCTCAGGATTATTGGTGGTCTCCTCTAAGATTAATGGATGGATTTAAGCCTACTTTGCAGGGGACAGGTGCTCTCCTGCAGGAAAATGCCACGAGGGCACAAGAGGATGGTTTGCCCAGAGAAGATGGAGCAGCAGTGCAGGCAGTGGGGTCAGAGTTTACAACTGCTTCTGTCTGCATCGAGGACTCAGAGGGAGAGTGAGGAATAGAGGTGGAATTGAGGGCACTGTCCTGGGAACTGCAAGATCAAGATTTCTTCCCCATTTCACAGATTTCCACAGTTGCTGGGGGTGGTTTTCACCATAAAAAGTGACAAATGGGGCAGAAAACAGGAGAGCAGGTCCATTTCCTAACACTGGCTTCAAAACATTCCCTTCACGATCTGGGTCTGCATTTGCCTTCTGGCCACTTCCCTCCCTCTTAAACTGACATCCAGATGTGGACAGATGCACTTCCAGTGGAAGAGGGGAAAAAAAAAAAAAAAAGGAAACTGGAAACAAAACAGCCAAAATTGTTTCCTAGTGGCTGAACCATTACATTGGAAATTTTAGAGTGTCTCAAATTGGTCATTTTTCACTGGACTTCTAATAATTAACTGACAGGTTTGACATAAAAGCAACATTAAATTATAGTTAATCAAATAGTAAAAGTGTAGTCAAATGGCAATAGAGACATTGGAAATATACATGTACACATAGCTATCTCTGTTGTATACACAAACATATACTGGTAATATGATTAACACCAGTTAAGAACTTCCATAAACGGTTGAAAACAACCATAACTATCTTTTGTGCAATCCAGAGAAAAGGAATGTGCTTTCAGAGACTATGTGACCACACTGATCTCACAAAAAATAGAGTTCTAGTGTTTAAAGGAAACTTTACAACAGCCCCGGGATTTTCAGTCATATACTGGGGAAGCCTTTGTTCATATACAGACCTGATCTCTGTGAACAGTAACGGTTCCAGGCTAATAATGAAATAATCCATTTTTACCAGATGAAAGAAGGGAGATCAGAAAAGTAACTCGATCTGTGGCTAATAATGGTGCCAAAAGCTTATAATGGAAAATATCTGAAGAATCCGAGACTCTCTTTGAGAGATATGAATGATTTCTTTTTTCTTGCGAAAAGTGTATGAAGAACTTGAGAAGAAGTGCCTGAGTGAATTTTATGAGAACAAGCTCTGTTTGGGGGAAAAAGGGATCGTGTCAGGTTGCAGCCCAAACATGGCCCAGCCTTACGTAAGAGGAGGCACAGCTGAAAGATGCTCTGATGCCCACACTTGATGCACTTGCACTTGGACTTTTTTTTTTTTTTCTTTTTCTTTTTTCCTTCTCTCATTTTTTCTTCTCGCAAAACCAAAGTTTATAAATTAGCAGGAAAAAGTCCTCGTGTCCAATTTTCCATCTACTAACACGCTTCGGAATTCATATCATAACAGTCTTTCAGCAGTAAGAAAACAGGGGGTAAAAATTATGAAAATCAACTGAAGACACACTGTGTATTTCAACACAGTTGGAGTTTTGCCATTCTTGCCCAAATAATTTGATTGGGCAGTCAAACTAAATTTCATACCAAAACATCACCAGAGTTCAATGCTTGGCTTAACTCACTTGTGCAGACAATCCTTACTCAGCCATCTCAGGAGCTTCACCCTTGCATCAGTGACCCCCCCCTTCCTTCTCCATGCTGTGGAAGTCTTTAAACCACACTTCTCATTGTTGCTGTCTCGTAGCTCTTCTCTTTGACTTCTCCACACACAACAGCTTCAGGATGAATCAAAGCAAAACCAAGAGAGATTAAAATATTTTTGTGTTTAGACCCTCAAAATAGAGGCTTGTAAGGGAGGGTGCAAGCAGGGTTCACCCAGCTCTGTATGTGCAGTCATCCAGAACATGATGCAACAGATGCAATACACTTATGTAATAATTTTCTTAGAAATTTTTGGGAAGGTAATCAGCCTAACTATCCCCATTTTACAGCTGGGGAAGATGAGGCACCAAGAGGCAAGAATTGCCCAGGATTAGGTAGCAGAGCTGTACTCACCCAGCCAATAGCACAGCGTGCTCTCAGCAGCACTGTGCTGCCTGCCTGGAGGAGGCAGAAATGGGAATGAGAAGAAAAAACCATGAAGGTGGGCTTAGGGCAAGAATAATGAACCTCTTGGTCATTCCCTCTTTTAAAATCCCTTTCTTTTCTGCAGTTTCATCCTTTGCATTGCAGGCACCACTATATGATCTAACTCCCACTCAGCCATCTCAGGCATGTGTGTAGTGGTTACTAGGAAGTAAATAATAAAATTGGGGGTATGGTTCTGGCACAATAATTTAAAGTGTATTATGAAATTTAGCCTTTCTCTCTCTCTTTTTTGTACACACATAAAACCTCCCTGCTCTCTAAGTGTATGTGAGTGTGTGTGTAAGCAGATAAATCATTGGATTTCAATGACTACTGGGCTGAGATTGAAATAAGAAATAGCTTGTTGATTACTAAGGCGATTAAGAGGATCATCTTATTGATTCCCACCCAGCCAGGCACAGACCTCAGTAATGAACATCGACTGGTTTAATAAGGGAAAAGGCAAGATTTACTGGATGCATGTGCTTTTCATTAGGGTGAGCTGAAAGGAAATAAAAAATGCTGACCTACCCAGTCATGGGCCACTGTGCCTCTTACTCTTATGAGTGCCCCTAGTCCAGGAAAGTGGGTAATAGAAAGCAGTGTGTGAGTGCACAGGGGCAATGACCAATAAAATTACTGAAACTAAAGTAACAGACATGAAATTATTTTCTTCTATCTTTCCCTCTCTTTGTACCAATAGCTATTCCCCTTGGTTAGAGTACGAGCATTTGGATGTCTATTAAAAATGAAAGCTGACTATGGATTTAAAAATCAGAGGCAAGGTCTCCTTCCCTCAGAGATGTATTGAGGGATGTGAGATGACTACAAGTAGCTCATCTATCTAGGGTGATACTAGGAGCAAATGATTCTCTAAAAGATAAGCTTGAAGTTAAAAGGCAGGAATGTGTACGTGTGTGTTGTACAGTGCAGACATTGGTCCTATTTGTTCTTGTAACAATCAGTGGCTCTGTCAATATCTCCTTCAGAAAGATTTTAATTTTTCAGTCTGCACCAAGTATAACTGCAGACTTGGTACAGGGCAGGATTTGCTTCTTAACCACCAGCAGCAGTAGCTGATTTTACAACACAAATAACTGTATTTTCTCGTGTGTAAGTCATACCTCAGATAGTTTACACCCTGTTGGAGGACTTATACTTGAACCTAGCTCCTTAGGTACCATAAATCTCACCTGCACCCACCTGAGGTGGGTAACCTCCTCAAAATCCAAAGCAGGGAGACTGGTGCAGTGCAGGAACCAGGCTATGCAGGAAAGACCTCGATTCCCCTGTGAGGAGCATCTTCTTGTCTTTGTGAGCTTGTGAGCACCTTGAGTTGTTGCTTCCAGGCAGCCCAAGCAGAGTCCCAGGTTGGTTTAAGTTGCTTGACTTGGTGGCCCAAGGATCAGCAGTCCTTTAGCAGTGAGGTGCAAAGCATTTCTTTCTTTCTCAGATGAGAGCTTCTGAGTAAGAGCTCAGCAGGATTTTGGAGAATCAGCCTCCTAAAGAACCAAGAAGCTGATAAGCAATATCCTGCCTCCATGCAGATGTTCCCAGGAATCCCAAACTCAGCAAGAATGGGTGACACTGACATGCATTCAGGTTAGAGGGCATGAAATATGCCACACAAGTGACATCTCATCTAGAACTGAGAGCCTTTGCCCTAGCAGGGACACATCTCTCAGGCCATCCCAGTGCCTAGCCTGGAGCCAGCCCTGCCACCTGCCATTCAAACTCATCACCCACAGCTCTGAAGGTGGCAGCTCCAAGAGCAGCCTCCTCCTGGTCCCCGTGTGTCCCCACTTGTGCACAAGACAGATTGGTGGCTGGTTTGGATAAACAGATGTATCACAGGATCCACTAGTGACATGAGAGATTGTTTTAGGAGCTATGAAACATTGCCTGCATGGATAATCTCTGAGGAGCTTGTATAAAGAACTTGAAGTGCTGTGAAACTTTTTGTAAGCACCTTTCTGTCCTCTTATGAGTGCCCTATTTAAATCAAGCTCAAAATGGTTGAGTCAGAAAAGAAATGCAGCTGAAGGGCTCCAGAAGCACTGAGAAAGGATTTCAACCCAGCAGAAATGGCTGAGCTTCCAATCACACCAACCATCTGTCTGGTACCACTGGCCAAAACCTACCAGAGCCCTGCCAAAAAGGACAGTGGTCTCTCACCTTGAGTCCTACCACCTTCATCCCTTTCCCGGAAACTAAAGATGGCATTTCCAGTCCTGGATACAAACTTGGGATTTAAGAAATGTTGGATATTATGCTGTAGATTAGAAAAAACCCACATTGTCCAGGCAGATTTTTCCCAGAGCTGATTTCCCTCCTCTGCCTGTTTCCACCCAAGAGGTACCAGCAGTCAGAGCTTCCCCTTCCGAAGCTGGCACTGCCAACTTCCAGCTGAGGTCAGAGTTAAGGTTTGTTCCTCTTGCCAGAGGAATTTGGGCATGTGTTACATTTCTTGGATGCTGGAAATGCAAAGGAGTTTCTTGTGGAGGCTGTTCCTCACTGTGAATGCTTGCTATAATGTGTGGGCACAAAGGGGTGTCCAAAAGCTCTCCTCAGCCAAATATTTCCCTGCATTTTAAGTTTTGCAGGGGTGGGTTTTGTACTTAAGCAGCCTTTAATGTATTTGAAAAAAGGATTGGTTGGTGGTTTACATAATAGTGTTGAATCTGACCCAGACGTGTTGTCACAGTAGTGCTGTCAGAGAGATAGTGAGCTGTCAGATCAAAATATTCACTAGTAATCTAGGTTATTGGGCCCCTTCCTTTGGAAGTGCAGCCAGCAGAAAAGCAGTGGTGTTCAGAGCTGGAATTACAAGGTTCTGCAATGGGGTTAAATCTCCTCCAATCACTGCCTGATAAAGGGAAATTTTTCAGGTTCTCTTTCAAGACCAGCTTCCAGTGGATTTCTTTTTTCACTGTTCTCCTTGGGATGAAGCATGATTAGAATTCATAATTTCACCTATAGGTCAAAAATTTCCAGATATTAACCAGAAATACGTCCAAGTAGGAAGTAAAAAGATTCAAGGATGTAGGTTGTCTGAAGTCAGTCTTAACAACACATGGAGCATAACACCATCAGGCACCATCATTACATAGCTGATCTCTAACTAAAACCTTAAATTTTTGTGCTGGTCCTTTCCACTGAGAAAAGACTAATTGTTCTTTGTTGCTAAAGAGATATGAGGTACCTTTAAAGATGTAATCTTGCTCATTCCAGGACACTTTTTTTTAGAGTGTCCTCTATAGGTTCTGCTATAGTCACTGACAGGAAAAGCAATTACTATATAAAACATTTTGTACTACATAATGGCACTCGTGTACACTTGAAAACATTTTACTGCAGATTTCTTAGCTACTGAGCCTGACTTTTTGCTATGCACAATCTCCCTTTTTAAATCAGTTTGGGTATCAGAGACCAAAAATGCTAAGATCGTCTAGGAGAGGATTATTTCTCTAAGAATGTGATGACTTTTCATGGCTGAATCTTGCTACTTGCCAGTGTGTAGTCTTTATCCCATAGCAGAGTGACCCCAGAGTGTTATGACTGCCTGACACAATGCATCACATAATCTATCTGCTATCAGCATTCCCATTACAGAGGGAGAGACAAGCGAGATTGGAAAGTGAGAGCAGAGCTGGTCAGATAAAAGTAAAAGGGAAAATGGTGAGAAGTAAAAAAAGACTACATGGAAAACCCATCTTATCAGGACTTTGAATTCTCCCCAGGTTCAAGTGACACAGGTAGAGAAACGGCTTAATTTCTGCCCTATCAAAAGACAGCAGTCTTTTGATCGGGGAAAATGGAGGGTAGGAACGGAAGTTAGCTTGTTTGGAAGACAAGGCATCTGTAGAAGATATCAATCTGAACAGAAAAAATGTGTTCTTATCCTTGGCTGGAGCACTCTCTGCACTCAGTTCCCCGGGGCAGGGGCTGCAGTCAGCACTCCTGAGCTGTTCCGGCTGCATTTAATGTTCTTTGCACCAGCTTCAAGGCAACTTCTATCCTGCACTGGGCTCCCTCCCCTTCCTCTGCCTTACCTCACAAATCCTGCCTGTTTTGAACAATTAAACGAAGCCAAAACTCTTCATCTAAAGCTTTATCTGCAGGGATGGCTTAGACACCTCCACCAAAGGGTCCCAAGCTTCCCACCATCAGCATGTTGTAAGGACTCCTGGGGGTCTCTGATAGCCATCACTTCAGCTTCACATTTGTGCATCCACATCTGCCTGAGCTTTGTTTCAGTTTGGTGCTGTTTATGTTTATGATATATGGGAATCTAACTCCACCTATAACAATGTGCTTGATTGCTTGATCATACTCTGTGTTGGTTTTGCTCGCACGCAAATGAGTTCACAGGAACTCAAGAATGTCTTCTAATATCTCCCTTCTGCACAGAAGGAATAAAAGAAACCTTGCCTGAGCCATTCAACAGCTCCTTCTCTCCTTGTTGTATTTTCCTGGTTGTCTTCAGCCTGGGTAACACTAAGGCTCTTTTTTGCTGATCCAGCTGCATGATTTGACTTACAGGATAGAGGAAGACAAGGCACCGGTTTCAGACCAGTTCTCTGAAGCTGCTCCAGCTCACACCACACAGTTCATTTTCACTCAGCACCTCACTCTCATGAAATCTGCTTTGAATTAGTCCAAGAGCTATGAGCTGATACTATTCCTCACTTAGTAAATTCAGACTCATTCTTTAAATTAAATACTGCAGGGCAGAAGTGATTATAAATGGCTGAGGCCACTTGCATCACATAATTGACTGGGAACAGAACAGTCTCTGCTAGGACTCATCTCCCTGGGTAGTGGAGTGTTCTGTCATTAAAAGAAACATTTGCTAAAGCCCAATCTCAGTGTCAGTTCCATGGCCAGGATGTGAAACTGGCCATACCCCAGACCAGCTCTCCTATCCTGGGATGGGAAATGGGCACCATCCAAGCACGGAAGCTCCTCATTGAAGATGGAGCAGGCTGGAGTACCTGTCACCAGCTGCAGTGCCATAAATGGTACAGGAACCACGGCTGTGAACCAGCAGCATGAAGTGCATTCACTATTTTCACAACGTTACCAAAAAAAAAAAACCAAAAAGAAAAAGAAAATTAAATAGAGAGGCTATAAATCCCCTAAACTGAGGAGGATAAATACGTGTGAAAAGTCATGAGGAACCTGACAGGAAAGAGTTACTTCATGCCATTTTTGTCGCAAGATAAAACAGGCTTAGGTTTTCTATTGTCTGCAGGTTTTTCTCCGTGAGAACAGAAGGTTGGGCACAAGGTGAACTGTCAGGAGGAAAAATCGAGGGAATCATAGAGAAGATGGGCCTTGTACATAATTGATCTGACAGAGTGCTGCCCACTCCATCATTGTGGCTGAAATATGCTTGGCCTCCTGTGCAATAATGCATGCAAGTTTAGCAGTGCAAGACTTGGTCTATTAGGGAGTTTGTTTAATCAGGAATCCTCCTGTCCCTGCCAGCACCAAGCGCCGCTTGCAAAACACAAACTCTGCTCTCTGGCTGGAAGAGAAAATTCTGCCGTGCTAAAGCCTTTCAGCAGCAGACATAAAGGCAGAAAGTGACTTTGAGTTGAACTGGGGGCTATTGAAAGTAAGAGCAACACCTCTATTGCCTTCAAAAAAGGCCAGCACTCTGCTTTGTTCCCTGAATAATTCCCTTGCTGTTTCTCCCCGTCAGATTTCTTTTTCCTTTTGCAATCCTTTTGGGGGAAAATGTTATCATCTCATTGCACTGCGTCACAACTGAGACAGCATGATGGAAAATAATAAACTCTGTGATCTTTTCAAACTAGTTGTAGGGGCCTTCCACAGGAAAGGCAAAAGATGTCTAAGGACTGGGGATTGCAAACATAGGGTGTTATTTACAGTCACTAAATACTACAGCTTTGCTACTCCAAGATAAAGAGGCAAAGCTTAAAGGGTGAAGATACACCATGCTCAGTATAAGTTCTGATAAAAGCTGGTGATTGTGTTTTGAAGACTCTGGGTGGTCCAAGCCTGCAGACCTTTTTGAGAAGCCTCTATCTTGCCTTGCCTTGAGCAAGACTTTGACAAGTAGGAAAATCCTGAATAGTGCCAGCAGTTTGCTGGGAGGTGCTGAGAGCTCCTGGACCCTGAGGGGTTTGGTGGGACTGAGCTGCCCACTGGCTCAGGCCACACAGGAGCTGGAGATCCCACCTACTGTTCTCAAAAAGAAAGAGCTATGGAGCAACCACACCATTTTCCTCTACACCTTGACCCACGCCACCTTGTGCTAAGACAACACAGTGAGTGTTGGGTGTTATCTTTTACAGTCCATCTTGCAGTGAATAAATCAAGGCAGCAATATTGCAGCAGGGTCACTAGAAGCAATTTTCTAAAAGCTGTGCTGACATCACCAGAAATTTTATCCTTACTATTTTCAGCTAAAAAATCCATCATCATTATGCAAATGACTTGTATCAGAACCCAGAATAATCTTTTCAGAAAGGATCGTGCCGGATGTTTAAACCGATTGTGATTTATTTTACCTCTTAGTTTTTCCCTCTGGATAATGTTGGTGAGAGCTGCAATCACCAGCTCCAAACTCAAGAATTTTGCCTAAAAACATCTGACAAAAAAGGGGTTAACAAGTTCCATGCAGGGTAAAGCTACAAGGAACTAGTGATCCAGAGTGTAGAACATTCACTTTTACAGTAGGTGGTGTTCTTGTTACACTTTCATACATGCCAGGCTAATTAACTGTCTTAAAGACCACATCATTAAATTATTCCCCCTGCTTAAAACACTGCAATGTTTAATGTACCCCAGCAATTCAATTATATTTAAAATAATATCCTAAAGACAAAGTAGTATGGGGTGGCATTTAGAGGAAGTTCCAAGCTTTACCTCAAACACAGGTAAAGCAGAAGAGCAAAAAACAGAATTTGAATTCCAAAATAGCTGTTTGAACAAAAAAACCTTCCACATCAAAACTTGTAAATGCAGCTAGTTATTGTAGTCTGAGTGATTAATTTTGCCTTTACTCTTCTGTAAAATGTTCATTCAAAGTGTTTAAGAGTTTTATTTTTCCCATTACAGCTTAAGATGTATTTCTTTATTTCTCTTGCTTTGCCTTCTGCAACTTTTCTATTGCAATTCCCTGTTTTAAGAAAAAAAAAAAAAAATAAAGGAGGTTTACTTAAGTATAAAGTCTTAGAAGGAAAAGGGCAAATTTTCTTCAGTACTGTTGCAGCTTATAACCTCACCAGTGAGGAAACCCATTGTGGATTTGGATGTTTAGAATGAGAAGGTACTTGGCATAAGGATTTTGGTTGGTTTCAATCATAAAGAATTCCTTTACCACGAAAGAAGAGCATGTGCACATGCAATTTCTACCAAGCAGGGGCTGCAAATCCCATAGAGACTTGCTTCTCTGTCTGATATTCTCAGATGAAGCTGCTGCTCCAGCAGCTTGGTGGTGGGTGAATTATTCTCCATGAGTAGGTCTGCGATGAGGTCCATGATCCAACTGGATCATGACACCTGGAAACTGTTTAAATATTTTCTTTTCTGAAGAAGAAGAAGCTGACCAGAAGGGGAGCCCCATCCTCCTTCTCCCAACCCCAGCTGCCCACTCAGCTCCTGCTTCACCCTTACTCCCCCTCACAGAGATTCAGTGAACCCAGCCAAGGAAACGGTCTGAAAATCAGGCATTTCTGTTTGAAACCAGGTGACTTTCCACTGAGATTGGTTTTCTGATCTCTCACTGCGTGGTCAGAGAAACACCTGTGCTGGCACAGGGGGAGGGATCCTGAACAACCATCTGGAGAGCACGGGGGGGGGACAGGAAACCCATTTTGGTTGCAGAACAGGCTTCTGCCAGCTTAACTAGGCATGGAGTGGTGGTGGTAATCAAGACCTTGAGAGAAGCCTGAAGGCAAACATAGCGTGGCATCCAAGGGATTAGCCACAGGATGAAGTACATTGCTGACCATACCATGACCCAGAAATCCTTGAAACATATACATCTAATGGAGATACATACCAGTGCTGAGATCCAGTCTATAGGGAGCTGAAGGTCAAATTCTGATTATGCAATGGTTTGAAGTAAGGAGGTCTCAGATGTGTTAATTCATAACAAGGAAGTCAGAACATACACAGAACATCAATAAGTACCTGTGTGGTTTCTAAAACACAGAGAGCCTAATCCTTCTGTGCCCTGCTTAAACCTGTGGAAAAGGATTGTAAATAGGTCCTAGTCCTGATGAATTCTGCAGTGGAGATAGATGTAATCACCTTCACTACACTTCATGCCCAGCCACATGCATCCTGTATATTGTGTTGCCTAGTCATGCATTTGCTTTCTCCTTTTGAATTAGTCTTTGCAAGCTTAAATTTGTTTTAATGTATTTTCCATATATGTTCCTATTATGTATTTAACATTTTATTCCAATTTTATGCCATCTTATACCTAGACAAATTTATTTATTTTATTCTATCATTCTTTGTTTTGGATCTGTTTTACAAATAAACTGCAAATGTCAAAATCATTTCCTTTCTCAATAGCTTCCTGAACCCTAACCAGATCAACAAGTTGCATGTAACACAAAACATACAGCATGAACTTAAAACATAGGAATGCATATAATAACCTCTCTTTTTCCCTATTGCAGTTATGCTTATTTAATGCATTGGTTCCCTTGAAGCAGTCAATATAATAGTTGAGGTAGTAAAATACACCCTGACAGTAATATTTTCCATTCAATACTCCTCTCTTTCCTTGCTGAAGACTCCGACCATTAGAAAAGTGGAGATTGTGATTGTAGTATAGGTTTAAATGGTATCTCAAGGTCCCAGTTAGGCTCTGGTCTGCTCTTAACTCAGGCATTAAAGATTTGGGCCCTGAATGTGTGCCCATAATATAGATACTACTTGAAATGCCTCCTATTCTGTTTCAGGAAAGAGTTTGTTGCACTGATGTTAGACCCTCATTTTTCTAACTTTGCTGAACATCCAAAAGGAGATTGCAGAGCTGTGAGAACCTGTCTCTTAAAAAGGTTGCTATGAAATACCTTTAAATAAGAGGAATGCTCACTGAATTCTGAAGAAATTTATCCAGAAATACATTGCAGGCCATGGGGAGGCTAGCTCAGTAGATTAGGCTCTGGCTTTCACCAGATATCCACCTGACTGACACGTTGCTGTTATTAGAGGTCCTCAGAGCAGCAAAAGCTTTGATAAAACAGAAACTCTGCTGCTAGCAATAACTATAAGCAGGACTCACCTGAGTCAATGAAGTTTGGTTTGCATGCTTCTGCTGCTGTCCCCTTACACTGAGCACACCAGTCCCAGAGAAACACTGGTCTGAACCTAACTTATCCATAGAGGGCAACAGAAAACATCCATCAGTTTAAGAGGGTATCATCCTTATGTTCTCCTCTCTAAGGAGAGCATCACCATCTGGAGGAGCAGAGGACATGGTACTCCACAGGACCAAAAGCTGTGTAACAAAAGCTTGGTGTGAGTAAGATCAGCTGTGATTTGTCTATTTATGTAAAGTTGCTACACTGGGCTGCTCAGAAGAAAACAGGCTTGTTGGCATTAGAAAATGGACAGTAAAACCAACATATATAGTGTCTGAAACTAACTGAATTAATGTCATGGGTTTATTTCTGACCTGTAACAGAAGGTTAAAATAGTTTTTGCAGTGCTAATTCTATTTTAGATGCATATGAGGGAGATGTAAGGAGGTGCTATAACACCCCCGTTCCTAATTTGCAGTTATAATTATTTTGTAATAAACATAGTTCTGCAAGGAAGCCTTTGAGTGACAGAGTTAGAGATCAGAATTTTTCTTCTTTATATACTCTAAAGGTGTCAGTAGAGACAGAGCAGAGATCCCACACTGACCTCATCAATCATCTTCACCTCATACCTGCCAGAAAGATGCCTGTACAGCAAGGGGCCTGTCCTCTGCAGGGTCTATTTAGTCTTTGGCTTCTTCTCTGTCACTTTTAGGTAGGACCAGAATTACAGCTTTGAAATGAGTAGAGGCAAGAATCTCCTTAGAGTCCTGAGTCATTTCTTGCTCTTCTTTAAACTACCATCAGCTGGGAAACATTCATCACTAATAACCTTGCACTAACTTTCCTCTGGAATCAGCACAGTAAAAGGTCACATACCCCATCAAAAGTGCACTGGCTTTTGCCACAGTACTTCGAATTTCTAGCATTAGATATTTATAGCTAAATTCAAATTAAGAACAGTCAATGCTCTAGGTGGGTATTTTACCACTTTTACTGATTGGTAAACTCACAGTGGAATAAATAAAAGTCTTCATCAGAAAGCAAACCCTGAAATCTTAACTTCTGCTTCCTCCACTTCTGTGAGCCCTCACTTCCCATGTGCTGCCCCATCTTTTCTAAAGGGAATATCATGGTCTCAGCCTTTCTAAGAACAGGAACAATTTTCTTTGCTATCAAAGTGATGCCCGTGGGTGAATGTGCCACACGAGTTACACAGCCCTGTCACTTAGAGAGCTCAGCAAACTCATGTTCTCCTAATGATCCTGTCTCAGCCAATTCATGCAGCACCATCCAGAGGGTTCAGCTGCCACTTTTCATTGCCTCTGTGAGAGGAAGGAACAGAGACAACTGCTATTGAGGATTCGAGTCCAATTTGCCACTGTTTTACTCCATTTTTAAATGAGTGTCTCTTTGTTGCCTTCTTTGGAAGTAGAATATTCTTCAGAGAATTAAAATGCCTCAATAACTTTACATTAGTGAGCAGCTGAAGTAGCAGGGTCCTGCTGTACCTCAGGCACACTGTTACACTAGATTTTAGGCTCTTTGGCCAATGGGACTTCATACAAGCAAACTTCTCAGCAAATCCACATCTGAACATGCTGAGCACCTGGAGAATCTTCATGCTGTGCAGTGGACTGGATGTGCAGGAGCACCTGGGTTCAGCTTCATGTACTTCCCATCAGTTTTCCCACTTTGTGGAAACTCTGAGACAGAAGGTCTGTTGAGGTAGTAACACTTGTCACGTGTAAGTGCGTATTAAAAGACTTCCTGTTGTAGGAGCAGAAAGAGACACTGTAAAGGCAAAGCAGTGCATAAGAAAAGACCCTGTGGGTGGGGAGGGCAGGGTGGTCTGGCAGGCAGGTGAGAGCACGGAGGGAAGAGACCAACCTGTTCTGTGCAGCTCGTTGTACAGAATATTGACAGCAAAGCCTCTAGTCATTTAAAGGAATAAAATAAGCAGGTATACATATTCACACACATACTTTGCTCCAAAACCTCAAGCACCACAAACTTTTACAGTTTTGTTTTAAATCATAACTACAGAAAAAAAAAAAAAAAGAAAAAAAAAAAATTATCAGAATATTGTGTTTTAAAATAGCCTGATAATTAACTGCAGAAATGCTCATTTGTCACTTGGATGTACTAAGTGTATCCAAGGGATTTAAGGCACTGCCTGAAAACGTTTGGGAGAGAAACTCCTGCCACCTCTTGTACCCTTTGCAACTCCTTTGCAGGCCAACTTAATGCACTCTCTGTCACAGAAATGTGAAGCTGTGCTTTGGCAGCACCAGCAGATCGCATTACCCTGCCTGACTCTACCCAAATCACACATTTCCCTCTGCCTGCAGTCCCAGAGGTCACAGCTAAGGTCAGGAGAGAACAAGAACAATGCTCTGTGATCCAGTGTTCAGACAGTTATCAACTCATAAATCTTGGTCAGGCTGTAATGACAAAGCAGGGGATGGGACAGTCCCATACACACAGAAATGTCTTGAGGAAAAAAGTCAAAGCTGTACATAAGACAAAGAGGACTGGTTTTAGCCTGTGGCAAACCAGACATGCCTTTTACAACTGTTCTTATTTTTCTTTTTTGGACTCCTCGTTTTCCTCATTTCTAGGTGGGAATAGAAGACCATGTCACCACTTCAAAATATTTATAGCAGTTAGCTAAGGAGTAATGATCATAAGCAGAATCCCTTAAAAAACAACATTCAAATGTTTTTTCATACTGAAAATAAATTACTCACTCCCTTGTATTTGGCAGCTTGAAATGGGACCTCTTTCCTTAATGACATTCTTTCTTTGCAATGTGCTTATATTCATTTACAGTCACTTACAGGCACTTACAGTCCCTGCTGTCTTTGAATGAAAAGACTTTATGAACACTGATTAATTAAACTGAACAGAATCCTTAGGAGGTCAGGCTTTAAAACCCCATTTCAGCAAACCAAGAGGGGTAAAGTTTCTTCCAAAAAAAATAGCCTGCTGCAAGTGACAGGTGAATTCCAAAATTGATAAGGTTTTTGTTCCCCATGCTCTGTCACCATGACTGAGGTCAGCATCACATGTCCCATGCAAGATTTCTGCCACATGAGACCATTCTGATTAAAAAAGAAACATAAGAGACTTTGACCCTGGCCTGGGTTTGCACCCTCATACTAAAATTAATCTGGCTTCAGGTCCTTGTCTGCTTATTCAGCTCATGTGAGTGTGAAATTCAAACATTTGAAGTTGTAGCTGCTCTGCAGGACAATCCTTCCTCATCTGTAACATCTGGATAGCAGATACATGCTTCTCTCCAGCTCTTCCCCAACTAGATACTGCAGCCACTGGAAACATTCTGGTCTCACATTCATTCAACTCCCTTGTTAGGCAATTTGATTTCTTCTTTTCTTCTAATTACTCCTCTTAGACTGGTGAAAGGTATTAGCAAGGTAAAGACACTGCTGAATCAATCCCACTGTATGGAGAAAGTCCTTGGGAAATCTGTTAAATTTGCAAAGTAGCTTCTGTCTCTCTGGAAGAATCTGGAGAAACATTTCCCTAAGAGTTTTCTCTCACCTCCTTTTGCAAAGAGCTCTTCACACTTGTCCTTAGAGGGATGTATCAGTTTGGGGGTAATTCATTCAACAACTGTCAGATCTTTCCAACTGCTTTATAGCTTGTCCTCCTCAAGCATTCTTTCAGTAATCCCTATACCAAAGCTGAACCAAATGTGTGTTTATGTAAAACAGCCCATGCTATATGCAGCCTGTGCTTTTTGTATGACCTTTAGTGTAAAATGCAATATGTCTGGTCTCAGTTATGTTATTCTGTCAACATGTTCCAGTTTGGGCTAAGCTGGAAGCAGCGCTCTGTACATCTGGCTCAGGAAGAGAGGACATCTGTGCGACTAGTCTAATAAACCAGAGCAATTCAATGAAATATTGTTCTAGTGTTAGGGAATGAAAAGAATTTTTGCATTGCAAAACACAACAAATGCTGACTTCTACCAATAAGAGTGACCTCCAGAAATCTGGGAGATAAATCAGCAGAGGAGAAAGGCGAAGAGATGTTAAGCGATGCTCTTATTTCAAATATAAACATCTTTCAAGCACATAAATTGTCTCATTTGATTTAAAGTTATTTAGTTCACATGGAGTTAGGTAATGTCCTCCTTTTAAAAATATTACTTTGGAAATTTATGGATGAAAAGTGCTAATTACATATTTTTAAATGCATCTTATAATTTCATTGTCTGAAACCCTTTAAGACATAATGCTACCTATAAATCCTTCCCCTCTTCTACCCAGGATATTGTGAAGAACACAATTGCTAATGCAGTCTAAATTAGACAAAGGCATTTGGTGAGGTCAGAATACTATTGCCTGGAGGTTCCCATTTTATTTTCTTTAGCCATTTTTAAAAGGGTAGCACCTTACACTTAACTCTAATAACAGCGTGCAACTCTGAAGTAATTCATTCTGCAATTGCTTTTAGCTGCCTTAGAGTCTCTATCAGCCCTATTTATCCTTCTTTTCCAAGTCCTCTCAAATAGTGAAAAAGTCTAAAGTGAAGTAAGCTCTTGCCATCTTTTTTTAAATAACTCCTCTTCTAAAGGAGGCTGGAGGTCACTGACAACCGATAAAAATCCCATTTTGCTCTTACATACTGAATTTTGTGTTTGCCTGACTTAGGGTCCTAAGAGCACAATAGTGTCAGATTTCTTATGCTGTATTTCACATTCATCTCCACTTAATATAATTATTGATCTTTGTCCTGGAGTTCCTCTGCAAATCTGACTCTCCATTCTGCCATGCATACCTTATTGTTTTCCACCTAGGGACGAAATCCCAAGAGGATAAAACTGCTCATTTAGTTCAGAATTTGATCCAAGAGCCCATCAGGCTGTTTTCCAGCTCTCCTACAGTTTGCTGTCAGTAAACTTTCCTGCTCCACAGCCACCTCACTTGGTCTCCACCTCGTATATCACCATCAAAGCCCACATAGAACTGAGTTCATCCTATTCATTATCTCTTGTAAAACTTCCATCTGCCCCATTCCCAGTGATAACATTTTTCCAAAGTGGGTGAAGAAGAAAGCCCAGCTTGGTGAGCATGATCCCCAAGGATCAGCAACTGGCTCTGCAGTGGCTGCTTGAGGTGTGCACTGAATAGATAATATCCAGAGAGAATTCGAGAAAACCTAATTCAGTCAGTGGCAAGAAAACTGCAGACACAGTAGTATTTGCAGAATCTCTTTTCTTAACATGGACTAAAAGTCTCTTAGGAGTTTCCTTCAGGCAATTTGATTCTAGTCCAAGGGCTTTGAAGAAAACAAACCTGTTTGAATATCTTGATGGATTCTTGACTGTCCCAGGATATACTTCTGACCCCAGGAAACGTATCAGTCAGAGACAAGGCAACATCAGCTCTGGATCTCTGACAATATGTATTATGTTTGCACACAGGAATTTAGGAAAAGGGGGTGGGGGTGGTGTTATATCACACAGCCCTCGTGTATAATTGATGACTGTACTAATGCAGAAGCAATAATGGTCCAGCACACCAGGTACTTGCTGAGAAATCAAGTACTCCTCCTCTGAGCCCCTCCACATACCAGAGATGGGATCATGAGAAATCATTTTGTTTCTCTGTACATCCTTTTCCCAAAATATGCTTTGTTCTAAATTGTCTGTCAGGACAGGGACCTTGTGCACGTTTCCTAACTCACAGCAGTCCAGGACTAATGGCTTGGATGCTGTGGGCCAAAGGGTGTCTTTGGAGAAGACCCCTGAAGTCTCATAAAGAGACTAATAACTTGTCTTTTTTCTTAAAAGGGGGAAAAAAATACTTTTTGAGTTATAGAAGTATAAAAAGTATCCAACTGAAAAAAAAAATGTAGGCAATTTTGTCTGACTAAAAAGTACTGGGTTTGCATTTATATTCTTATTAATAACTTCCAGATGAGTCTTTGAACTTTAAAATTAATTTCAGAGTGAATTATATTGGCTGCCCTGGAAGTCCCTCAGAAAATCTCCAGTGGAAGTAAAGACAAGGCCAAACTCCCTTTAATTTTCCTAAATTCCAGGGAAATGTACATTTGAGCCTACACTTCCCACTCCAGAACCACTTCCTCTACTGGCTCCAGAGAATGGCTCCAGAGCTTAAACACAGCTGAACTTTGGCAGCATCTACAGGCAAAATGCTGCTTTGTTACTTGCAATAAATGTCACTGCACATTTCAAAAGCCACCAGTAAACTACAATGATTGCTAAGTATTTAATTTCAAATTATCTACCCTAAATAGGTCTGACTGCACTGAACAGAAGTTAGTAACGTGGGCTGAAATGAAGGTGAGGAACTCTGATGGCAATAAAGT
Source organism: Phaethornis superciliosus (assembly GCA_023637945.1). Classification (NCBI taxonomy): domain Eukaryota; kingdom Metazoa; phylum Chordata; class Aves; order Apodiformes; family Trochilidae; genus Phaethornis; species Phaethornis superciliosus. Next base: position 27,586,971 of record JAJQWJ010000009.1, read on the forward strand.
CAAGAAATGATATTAGGACAATATGATGCTGGGATTTTGCTTTAGCTGTAAGAACTGCAGAAACACTTCTGTAAATGTAGGCATGTCTGCTTAAAAATCCTGAAAACCTGCGTGACTTCTAATCCTGCTGCTTTTCAAGCTGTTAATAAATACCAGGCTAAAGAAAATCGGTCTCCAAATTTCTCAGGATACTGCCCGTATGCTCCTCCTGCAGCACTGAGCCCCAGAAGCCTTCCTGCCACTTCGGATTTCCCCTGATAAAATCTTTCGCTTCCTTAAATTGCTCAAAACAATCGCGCTTTAGCATCATCTACTGGGAGAGATGGGCAACTGACTGGGAGGCTGGAGCAGCAGGAAAATGCTCCCACTGCCATGTGCCTGCCTGCTCCAGCAACCCAGGGAAAACCCAAGGAAAACCCAGGGCTCTTTTCCTCTTCAGAAGCTGTATTTTTAGGAACATAGCAACTTTTTCAGTGCTAGTGCAACAGAGAGCAGGGTAAGCACTTGATGCTGTTGCCTTATTAAGGCCTCTGAGCTGCAGCACCAGAAGTCAGGCAGAAGGCAGGAGGAAGGGAGCAGCTGATCTCATGGATCAGTTTTTGTGCCCTGAATTTTGTCACAGGAATCTGAGGTCGGTTGTGGCGGTGCTCGGCGTGGCAGGGCCCAAGGGCTATGCTGTCTGCAGTACATGATGTGCAAGACAATCTGAAATTCATGACAAGTTTGCACTTTTCACCAGCAACGTCAGCTGCCCAAAGAGCCCCAAGTGCTGCAGACAGTAATCCTGCCTGGCAGGTAGGTATTATCCCTGGGTTGCAAACCAGGCAGTGGAGACAGAGATTTAAAGGCAAGAATCCCCCAGATGCCTGACTCTCATCGACTCCAAGCTGGGCAAATTATTTGAATCCAATAGGATTTTGTACCTAAACATCTTTCAAATTCCTGCCTGGATGATTTTTCTCAAGGTTGTCACAGGACAAGGGGGTGAGAGAGGCAGCATCCTAAGAGTTGCCATCCCTCTAGTTATTGGTCTGTGCTTCAACTTCATTTCTAAAACTCTGTAAAGGTCTTGACAGGAAATATAATACAAATATAGCAAATTTTATATCTGGGTGTGAAGGGTGGATTCACTTACGTTACAGTTACTGCCTAAAAACTAGATGCCTACTCTGAAAAAGCTCTTAAGCTGCCTTGGCACTCCAGGAACTGAAGAGCACTTCCAGGACTCAATTAATCTTGCTCATTGCAGGATCACTCCCTTGGTATTATCTTGCCTTCTTCTAAGGACTGAAGCAAGCAGTTTAGAACAGGTGCATTATTATTACTATTACTATTATTATTGCACCTAGATTTTCTCTGCAGGCATCCATTACTGTCTTTCACACCCAGCTGCACCATCTCTGGTGGCTCAGTCACCAGGCTGGAAGGGCCCCCAGGGATTTTCCTTCCCAAACAGCACTTGGACTTGGCTCTGCTGCAGGCCTGCAGCTCAAACCAGGCAGCCAGCTGCAAAACCTCAGCTCCCACAGATTGTTACAGCATTACAATTGATGCTATTCAGAGGAGCTGAGTAACAGTTATGCTCATGCTCTATGTGTACCTTAAAAAAAAAAAAAAAAAAAAAAAAAAGCTTTTTGGAATTCAGCTGAGTGACCTTGTGATGGGAGATTAAATATATTGACACATCAGATATCCATAGGGAAAGACGGGTCTTTTAGATGTGTAGTCTAAAAACTCTATTTTGGTTCAAATTTAAAAGAGATTTTTGCAGACTTTCTGGGTACTTTGTATTTCTTTTTTCCTGCCATTTTCCCTTTAGGTCTCTGTATACACACCTTACCCTGGCAGCATTGGAGGCCAGGCAGTAAAATCATCATGTTTCAAAAAGTCCATTAAACATAAATGTTTAGAATTTGAGAAAACACAACTCATTTACTTTGGAAAAATCTGTAATCCTGCTTTTTCAAATCAGATGTAGGGACTGGGTATTTGGTACATGTCTCACTTTGGGTACAGAAAAGCTTGCTGTTTCCCACAGATTTCCCCTGAACTACTACCACTGTATAAAATCCCAGAGCCTGCAGCTGCAGAACTCTGGGTCAGGACTTTCTTCATTACTGGTGCTCCCAGCCTACATCTGCCTTCAGTTCTTGACTCTCTAGAAAATGGGTTCATCAGTTATTCCTGGAAACACCATGCCTTGAAAAATAGTCACCAGACACTTTGTTGAGATCAGCCATGGACTGGCTTTTCTGAGGAAAGTTTCCTTGTCCAGCCTCACACTTTGCCAGGAGCAGAGATCTAATGTCACCAACCCTGTCAGCCACAGAGCAGCCCCAGCCCTGCTGGGACAGGGTGGCTTCATGGAGAGGTGGCTCTGGGTGAGATTTGGTGGCTCTGAGGGTGGACAGGCAGAGCAGAGCCTGCCACTCCTCCTGCACAGCTCTGCAGGCAGATTCCTCTCCCAAGATACTTGGGATTTTTTTGAGGATGATGTAAGGAATAGTGTCCAGCTGTATGCTGGCTTGCACTGAAGGACACAGCCAACATTTTGCAGCTGTCAGTGGCTCCTGTGAAATGGAGTGGTGGGACTCCCACCTCACAAAACCCCACCACAGCTCTAGAGGGGCCCAAAACTGAAGAGGCACTAGGACAGAGCCATCCTCCTCATACAGGGAGCATCTCTACAGATGTTCAGACATCCCCTGTACAGACTGAATGGTTTTGCCCTCCCACAGACTCTGTTGTCCATATGTTTACCAATTGGATTTTTTTTCCTCTCCCAAAAGGAACTCCAGCATCCCCAATAGGTCAGAAAAAATAAGTAAGTAGATATGAACTTCTTTCAGATTGCTATTTAGTACCTAAAATGATGAGTATGATTTAGTATGGAAGTTGAGAATGGCAGTGAGCAGCTGACCCCACTTGTTGTCCCTGCTCCCTCAGGAGCTTTGGCTCCCAAGGCAGCACATGGGGAGGGGGGCTGCCTCAGGGGAAGAGGAGATAAGGAGCAGCCCCACTTAGGCAAATCTAAAATCTCTCCATTAACAGATGTCATGTGTCAGCTTGGCTCTGTAAGTCTTCTCCATTCTTCGTTAATCTGCCTCTGGGCTTGGGGGGTTTGTGAGGACAAGTGTGGTCTGTGGTTCTGTGCCTCTTCTTGGATGGCAGAAAACCAAAGGCTTCCCAGTGATGAGCTGCTGCTACCTTGATCGCATTAAAGGCCTCAGTTGTATTTTGGTTATATCCAGTATTTAAGCACCTCAGCTCGCCTTATCCCTTGAATGCCTGAAACCCTTTGAGGTTTATCTTCTAACCTCTCAACCAGTTTCCTTTTTTGCAGTGTCTAATCAATGCTCTGGCAACTTTAGGGCAGCCAAAGGCCAACGCTGGAAAAAAGGAACAAGGAAACAAGACTGAGTGTGTGAGCAGACACTCGAACTACTTGTTTTCCTCCTGGTTTTTTTTACAGGACTAACTTTAACTGAGTATAAGTTTTTCCATCTGTATAAAAGTCTCCTTTTGCAAAGCTGTGTAAAGATCTCTATTCTCGTGCTGTTATGCTAATATGTAATTGATTTGGCTAATTCTGCAGTACCGTTCTGGAATATTTGGAGATTAAAATGAATACTTTTTTTGTGACTTGTTTAAGGAGAAAAACAGGATAGAAATAATGGAGCCTTGGATGCTAGTTTATTCCCCAAGTTATTAAAACATTAGATTTGATATGCACTACTGAAGATAAAATATATACCCATCTGAGTACAAAGTATATACCGAGTATTTACTGTATACTGGATATATAGTATATATCCATCTGAGTACTAAGATGCCAAAAGGCAGCTTACCGAGCAGCTAAACAAAAAAAGGGTGACACAGACAATGACAATTTAAATAGCTCTGACAGTGGCATGAGAGATGATTTATTGCAGCCTAGGTAGGAATGGTAATTTTTGCTGTGTGCACTGGCTGGGTTTGTACATGCACATTTACTTGAACCCTGTGCTAAGGCAGTGAGGATGCGTAATGCTCCCCGTTTGCAAATCACTTTAGGGGTTGCTACTTTGAAAGGGCCAAACTGTACTTTTGGGGCTGACAGCATCTTCCTCAGCAGGCAAGAGCTGTTGGGGCTCACTGGGAGAGCTGCTCACAAGCCCAGCCAGCCCCTGCTGAAGACAGCAGAGACACTCGCATTGCCTTGGAACTGGATTAGACTGACTGCTGCCATGGGAGAGGAGCCCGGCCAGACCTGCTGGCTCAGACACTCCGGCAGCAACAACTTCAGCATGTGAGGTAGATGGAAACAGCAGACTGTGACTTCTTAACAAATGTTTAAAATAATAAGCAAGACCACTGTTAAGCAAGACTACGTCCATCTAGGGATAATGCTAGGCTAATGCTGGTTAGGAGTTGGCAACTATGAGATCCAAGGCCTCCTCCCCAGCACTGAGGAACCACAAATCCTCATCTTGTTGCAGACCATCTCCCACTCAGCAGTGGATCCCACCTGCTGGAGTCCTCATCAGAGCTCTTTAAAGCTCAAAAAGTCACAGAACACCCTTTTTTAAATCATATAGTGAAAAAAACAGTTTGGCTTGAACAGTCTGGTCTTCAAAGGAAGCCCCTTCCCAGGTCTTCTCTGCCATGCTATTTGCCATGTGCTGCAGTGACTGAACTGCAAGAGCTGGGCCCGTTGTTGCTCTTGGCATTTATGGTTCTAGGACCTCTGTGAGCTGGCACACAGGTTAACCAAAAGTCTCAAGCCCTCCAGCCTTTGCCTTTCCCCATCATTTTCCCATATCAGTCTTAAGTAAAAAGAAGTGGCAGCACCTCATTTGGGGCACCTGCCTCTTCAGGTCTTACCTGGAGGAACCAAAGTCCCCTCCTTCAGCCACCATGGGGGGTACCTTCTCTTCTAGCCTCTCCACCCCCCCGTGCTACCACGTTCAAAGTGTTAATGGTTTTCCTGTTCCTCTGAGACACAGGGAAGAGGACACCTCTTCCCCTATAACCCACAAGACCTGGAAATAACACTTGTACCTGAAACAGCAGATCTGTTTTACTGAGCTTTCTCTGCAGATCAGAAAAATAGTACATGGTTTTAAAATGTAGGTTGAGTGCCCAGCATTAGCACCATGTGCTGCTGAGGGGCAGGGGGTGCCCTGGCACCATGCTCAGGGGTGGTGTGGCAGAACACCAGGTTTATGTGTCCTCCAAGTTTACTCAGTCACAGGAAACCCTCTTGTCTGGCATGCACTTGTTTGCCACTGGTAACATAGGGATCCACATAGGGATCTCAGCTCTGGCTTCATTAGTTAGGTCACATTTCTAAATACAAACCTTACTAAATCTACTGATGCATTTCCAGACAGTAATGCAAACAGCTCTCAGAAGTGTCCCCACTTTCTGTGGTCCCAGACTGGGGCAGAGGCCATAGCTCTCTACCCACTCCAGGACCCCACTCTTTATCATCCAAGGTAATTTTATTCTGTGTAACTACATTTTATGGTAAATAAACCAAATAATCTCCACTATAGATTAAAACCAAGTGAAATAGTTTCAGCATCTACAATCTACTTTGTGCCTATGGAGGATCAGGAAAATTTATAGGGGTGCACACACATATACAAAAACTTTCTCAAACACCTGTGAGGTCTCATGGGAAGTCTGACCTTTGGAAGCTGAAGTTTTATTTATATAATTGCACACAAATGACATCTCAGAAGATGGAAGTGTTCTTGCTGCCTTGATCTACATCTTGGTTTTCCAAAATCTGCACAGCATTTTGTTATGTATGTTATACATAACAGCAATTGTCCCAAAATAGATAAAAATGCAAAAAGCATCCAACTCAAAGTGATTGTAGCACAGCTGAGCTTCAGAAGGAAATGGGACCTACTTCTCCCCATTTACTTTAAGTTTGCCCCTCTTAACTTGGAGAAGGTCTGGAGATGTGGAGAGCATTTTAAAGGCTTTTCAATTTATTCTTAATTTAGACCTGCTGAAGTACTCTTTAAGAATAGGTCTTATTTCTTGACATTACTATTTTTGTTTTATCTCCAGCATGACAAGAAAATACTTGCCCAAAATTAAAAAAAAAGAAAAAAAAAAAAGAAAAAAAAAAAAAGAAAAAATTCTTGAGAGAGCTTGTTTTTGCAAAATTTCCGTCCCAATATTTACAGGCCCAGGAGGTCCAGATAAGCTTTGGATATGCATCAAAGCTCCTGGACAGTTACCCAAACCAAGCACAAGCCTTGAACCTTTTGAAGTTTGTCCATCCCTAGTTATCACATCCAATTCTTCCCCTTTCATAACAAGAATTACAAACTCTGTTTTCAGGAAGTTCTTATGCTCAGAAACTTGATTTTCCACAGAGGGATATGGAGAATTTCACTAATATCTATTCCAGGCTTTCACAAGAAATCATAACCCAATTATTTTCCACCATTTAAGAGTATTTTTCTCATTTAAAACTTGAAGCAGAAAATGAGTTTAAGCTTTCAACTACTACCTTGACAAAGCTCTCCCAGACAGAGAGTCAAGAGTCTGTAGGTTCAGAGGCTCAGCGTGGTACAGAGGTGGCCTTTCACCATTGGGACCAAGGCTCAAGTTTCTCCTGTACTCTCAGATGAAATACAGTCAGCAGTTTCTGCTCAGTCCCTGGTGAACAGGAGCTCACACAATAAAACTATCATACCTAATTCACCACAACTGGCAAGCTTTTGAGAAAAAAAAAAAAAAAGCTTGCATGCAGGCTGATTTATGGGTTAACCCAGCAGAAGATACTCCCTATAGGCCAGGTGTGATGAGGTCATTGACAGGGCAACAGTGATGAAGTTTTTGATTGTAAATTCTCTGTGTTTCAAGAGCTGTAACAGACAACTATAAGCAATTTGGATAAGGTATCTCCATAATGCAAGAAAAATATTCTTGCCTTATGTACTGCATAAAGGATTGCCATTCTCTTTTCTTTCCTTCTCTTTACTTTTTGTGTAAAGTAAGGCTACTAGGACAAATTTATTCTACATGTTGACAGAAGTTAGAGACTATCTTCTTAGTACTTTCAAGTTCATTTACAAAATTCAGCGGAGATTGCTTCAATTAGGGTCATCTGATCATGTATCCCTTGATCCTGTGATCACCAAAGCAGAAATACCATGTTGGTAATCTCTGGGCTACCATTTGGGTTAATGAATCGGCTTGACTTTAATTCTAGCCCAGATGTAATCTTTTATAGCTTAATGATTTGTTCTAACATGAACTCCAATTGAATGTAAACGGTTTCTTTATTTAGAGCAAAAATTCTTTTTTATAACTTGTTTCTCTTCCTAATTAATTCTAGAGCAATTAAATCAAACCTTGATCTGTGGCAATCAAGATTAAATCATAGTATAGGTTAGGCTGCTAATATCGTCTTTGAGTTCATTATTATCAAGGCTAACAGCAATCAGCAAGGGAGGGAGAAACTGATGTAGTGAGGGTTACAGATCTGAGGACTTGTTCTTGTTTTTAATAGCTGATCTGATTTAATGTATGGTAATACTTGCACTTATTTAGTAACTGTTCTCCAAGAAGCTCAAGATACACTCCCAAAGTTAATTTATTCTCACCACACCGATGCACAGGAGGTAAATATTAGCTCCTAGGAACACAGAGAACTTCTGGGGGAGCAAAGAGTTGGGGTCTGTGTGCAGAGTCACAGATAGGGGCCCGGATCTTAATTCTATTCACAAAGCATTGGCTGGGGAGCCTTGCTGTGAAGCCTAGTTAAGATAAGGGAAGAACAGCACCTCATCCATAAGCACTCACAAAGCACCCTGCTTAAAATGGATTTGTTGGCCATTGCATCCAAGCAGTCCTCAAAGCTAAAAGCTGCCTGTGCTCTGGGCTGGCTGCCTCAATAGGTCTCCCTCCATCACACCTCCTGGAGAGGACTTGCCCCAAAGCTCTGCCAAAGGGGCATTTGCATTCCTAGAGGTAAAGAAAATTAATTTCTAAGCTGCTAACAAGATGGAGACTGATGATTTTGATAAATCTTGTGGTTCTTAGCACTGCCTAAATAGTCTGGCCTGTCCACAACAACAACTACTTCCTTTTCAAATCAAGTCTAGCTTTAAAGGAGAATGAAAGGGACACTTCACAACCCTGATTCTCCTCAAATCAAGGCACTGAGGTTCCAGACAAGCCCTAGGTGAACCAATTCTCTGCCTGGATCTCTCTATGTTGTTATATTATCCCATGCTGTGGCAGATTAATTCTGACTGTGCAGGAAACTCCTGCCCATTTGGGCCATCTCTGTGTGGTACAGCAAGGACCAAATCACCCCAGTTCAACTCCAAACAAGGCAAACACAAGAAAGCATCACAGTGTTGTTTGTACTCTATTTCTATATTAGCTTGAAAAAAAAAAAATTAGAGCAGTGCCATTTTCAATTCAGTGTTATGCTGGAAAGGTTGCAAATTAATTAGAATTATGCCTTCTTTGTGCCAAGTGATAATTTACTGCAATTAATTATCAAAAGATCTACTGCTGTCAATTACGGTACTTGCTCTTTGGGGGGGAGAAGCTATTTATGTATAGCTAAATTCTGTAACAAAGTTCCATTTTACTTTTATTGTTTTCAATTAAACCATCATCATTCGCTTTCCCTCTGCCAAACACAATAAATACTCGTTAAGAACTAATCATGCTACTGTGACCTTTTTTTTAATCCAAACACTAGCTAGACCTGCCTTGAGTCAACACTGCTATTGTTACACCTGCAAATTGTAGGTAGAGAGGAGCATACTTCAGAATTAATGAGCACAGCTGTGGTCTCTCTTACATTCAACACTTGTAAAATAGACCTCTTTAAAGTGCCATTATCACAATATTGATAGAGTTATTTATAGTACTGCAAACGTTCCCAGTCATAACAGAGTCCTTGTTATCCCCCACAGCAGTTCATGTTGTTGCCATCTCCTGGACTCATTCCATAGTTTGTGATAAGGCACCAGGTGGACAATCCTTCACAAATGAACTAGGAAAGACATTAGGAAAACTTCTTCACAAGCAAGTTTTCTAGCTGGGAATAGGTCAAACTGTCAAGACCCAGCCTGAGTAAGACTTGTCGTGTTCTTCTGCTGCCCACTTTCCTGTATTTTCTGGGTGGGATGTGAATTTCTATTCCAGGCAGCATGAGCAGCAAATGATCTGGATGGTACTGTCCAAATTAGAGCTGCTTTTTGCAGTTACTAATACTGTTTTACCATCATTCAGTGAAACAGATGTAAGTTCAAACTCTTGGTGTCAGTTTCTGAAAACAAATATCACAGGTGCCAACTTTGGTTGCTAAGGGAATCCGAGCTTCTGGGGCACCACAGTAATCGTGCAAACAACTAAAGATTGTCCAAGGCAGAGGTTCTGCTGTCAGCAGGAAGGAATTTGCCTTTTTCAGGTGTCTCCCTACTGAGCTTCATCTCTTTTATTGATTTGTGTGTGTGATTTTATTCTTATCGTAACATTTCATATTATTCTGCAGTTAAGTTTTGTCACATTTGGCTTTGCATCCTGCTAAGGATCTGAATACAGCTTTTGTGGGGGTACATCCAGGGGATGCCACCAACACTTTTACTCCCTCTTTCTGGCTGCAATGCTTTACTTCTCTTGTTATAGGGCAGGAAATAACTTTGCTTCTGATCTACTGTCCCTTATCTGAGGCAAATCGTTTTATCATAATTCAGCCTTGATTTTGGAAGGAATTGCAGAAAAACCACCAGTCCCCAAAGACTGAAAATTCAACAAACACTTTGCTACTTACAAATTATTTCCCCAGATCCATCTATTTCATATCTTAAGTGCTTCTTGGCTGAAAGGTCAGATCTAAAACAACCTAGTATTTAATTTTCCCTCTGAATTTAAGAGAATACTTTCATTGTACAGGATAGCTCAAAGAACCAACTGAGCAATGTTTATCTCTCAGGTGTTGTGGTTAAGATCTCCTGCAGGCAAGTAGACCTGTGGAATGATTCCCAGCTGATGGCTGCTTGGCTGATGCAAAGTTATTTGTCAGCTGTTCCTGCAGTCCTGGGGAGGAGGAGAGGTGAACTTTTGCCCTGTCTGAGGTAATGGAGAGGCTGGGGTAGGTGTTTTGGTACAGAGTTTGAAATCCCTAAATTTGCTGCTTGGCATGTATCAAGCTGGACTTCTCAAGGAGGATCTGAGTTTATATATATGTATGTGCTTTGTTGTTTGTAAGGGCTCTTGCAAAATCTGATTGTTGCAAAAACACCCCTTATCTCTGGAAGCCAATGACTTTTTAAGTTGCTTTTGGTTTGGTTGACTTCTGAAGGATTTGTGTTTACAGGTTTGCATGTGTCTCTTGTGTGTGGCTTGTACTCTTTGTGTATTCTCACAATAATTTGGAGCACCTCTAGTGTTAGGGTGTTTACTGTCAGCTAAATCAGTGCAGTAGAAAAAAAGCTCAAAAAAAGGGTGGGGGGAATAGAAATCTTCTAGTTACTTTAAGATCTGGAAGAACTTTCACATTTTGAGTTGTTCTTCAGGATTTTGGAAATATTTCTATTCCTCACCAGGAGGAAAGGAAGAGCCTGTGTAGTTATGGGGATGAAGGAAAAGAAAACAGAAAGCTGATAACTAGGGCTGCCACCTGGGACCCTGTTCTGCTATTTTCCTATGAATAGGTGACCTTGTAAATAAGAAACTGGCTCTTCTAAAAGAAGAAGGGAAAAAAAAAAAAAAAAAAGACATTTTTCTAAGGAAAAGCCAGAGCAGGGCTGAGGTGAGAGATGGGGAGCAGTACACTGTTTTTTGTTTCCATAAACTTACTGAGGAATGGCACACAACTTTGGAGCACATATGATTAAACTAATCTAGTTAAAATCAGAAAAGGATTTCTCATAATTCAATTGGAGTTGTTTTTAATGTTTGGACTTTGGTCAAGGACAGTTTTATTGATTGAATTTAATTGCATATATTTTCCTGTCCATTTATTGAAGCCCATTTTTCAAGTCACTTGAGAGGCTGCTAACATTTCAGAAAGGGGATATGCCAAAGCATTGCTTTAATTCATTATCTTTTGGACATACAGTAGTTGCTACTTGGCCTGAATTAAATCTGTAGGAGAATGTGATAGCATAATTACTTACAGGTATCCAAAACTGCTTTTAACTGAATTCTCTAGGAGGTTATGTATAAGATTTGTTTTGCCCTTACACTGGATGCAAATGACTGGGATTTCAATGATAAATAAATATTTCATCAACTGAGGACAGATTTTTCTTGTTTCCATATGTTGCTGGCAGACTAAAATCCTTGTAAGGTCTTTATTTTTCCTTAATATATAAAAGTCTTTCACAAATTAGTTCAGTAACTCTTTCAAAATGTGCAAAGACTGTAACCCTTGAGGTAAGGAGGAAACTGTCTGTGACTCTGTCTTGCTTTTTCTCTTGCAAACCCTACTCAACCCTCAAAGACTCTATAGACAAGACTGCACATTAGCTAGATTGCTTCACATTGTGTTCTGATGAGCTGAAGTCTGTGATTCTCCAAAAGTTACATCAACCTGCATCCAAACGTAGCAAAGGGCTGGATGTTCCCAGCCTGGAAAGACCTATGGGCTAGGAAAGGGAGCAGCCACACTCCTCTGCAGCCCCCCCCCCCATGCCACAACCCTCCCACTTAGCTGAACCAGAGCTGTAGAGGGAATGCTGCTGCTCTAAGCTCTGTCCCCACTTCCCTTGGTTACTTTTTTGTGGCTTTTTACTGCCAATGACCACTTCCTGCCTTCGAGAAGTCTAGCAAAGGAATTGTGTCCATGTATGTCTTTAAGGATGAGGGAGCTTCTGTTGGCAGCTGTGGACCCGTCTGCACATTGGGCTGAGCTCTCTGGCTCTGCACTGCAAGTAGCTGGCATCACCTTGGTGTTCATGAAAACTAAAAGTATCAATAGCTGCAGCTGTTAAGGTTGCATTTGTCAATAATAGGACTAAGCAGCAAACACGACCCTCCCTTGAAAAGTACAGTGCTTTTCAGGTACCCGGCTATTTTGCAGGGAGGTGCATAAGGCCAGAGTAGTTTCAAGAACTGCAAACCTGACACAATCCAGGTTCTTACATCATAACCTCTCCTTGGAGTGAGGGAAAGTTCCCACAAAGAGCCCAGGTTTATTTATCTGCCTTTACCATCTCTGTGGTTCACAAACACCAGCTGAACTACCTGATGTCTATAATACCTTTCCCTCAAAACACCTGACACGTGTGTTTCACAGGCGTTTTACTCAGGAATCCAGTGATCATACCTGATAAAAGGCAGAAGGAATTCCTTTCACAAGGAACTGAACCACAGATGGTTCTGTGATTTAAGGGCCACTGAACTTCAATTTCACCAACTGAATCAGAATTACAGCAACACCTGCATGACTGCATCTGCAGACTCAGCTAAATTATGCTTCCATCTAGCCCCATGATATCTCATGTGTAATTCGTCTGCATTTTAATCAAGTGCATTGTAATCTCAGTGCAAAATTTCAATATGAATGCACCTTAATGTAGGAGTAACTAATAGCTGCCATCATTAGTACCAGGTAAGAGATATACTTCCTACTAGGCAACAGAGGCATGTTCATTTTAACTCTAGCTGCTTCATAAATGACATTTAATTGCACTCGAAGAGGGGATGTTTACAGGACACCACTGGAAATCCAAGATCAAGCATCCAAAAGTTAGAAAATGTTTGAAAGATGGTTGGAAAGTGGTGTTTGTGAACTTCCTGCATGGTGAAACAGGCTTTGTGGGCTCTGCCCAAGTGGTGCTTGCTCCTTAGAAAACCTGCCCTGAGTTTAGCAGTTTAATGCTAGAAACTTGTGGTGAGCATGTGCAAACTTTAAGTCTTTTCAGATTTCATGAATTTTTGAGGCTACTATTAAGGAATTCTTAAGAAGCAGATGATGCGGAACAATCTCCTAGCTGTTGCATTCAAATCAAAATGTTATTGGTGTTTTTCAAGGACAAAGAACCAGAATGGTAATACTGAAGCATTTTTTCTAGCACCTTTCTTAGAGGTAGATGAATTACTTTGCATAAAAAATTTCCAGAAGGAAATCAGTCTGACAAAAGCTTATGTTCCAAACACAAACAAAAGCTTATGTTTGGAAAATACCCTCTACTGGCCAATACCTGGCAAAGTTACAGTCACTGAAAATCATCTTTGAAAGCAAGAAGCACTTGTCAGCCTTGGGCAGTGGATAATACTGTGAGGTACTGCTTGCTGAAAATATTGTATTTGGCTCTGTCCTGAGATGTGTCTCTCCTTTAATCTTTAGAAGTGAGTCCCAGTGACCACAGGACTGAATTCAAGACTTCTGCCTTGTTATGAGGGTTCTGCCCACAATGTACCTAGTGGGGTTGCAGCCAGGTTTTCCTCAAAATAGACACTGTTGTATCATGGTACTCTTCTGGCTTGTTCATGTTTCTAGTACCACTAGAGAAAGCCTGGAGTGAGGTAGAAAGTGAAGATTTAAACTAAGTAAACCCATTTCTGAAAGGCTGTGTAGTGAAACACAGTGCTCTTGGCCATGTTTGACTTTAGTTCATCGGTCCCTAGTGAACCCAGAATTATAGCTCAGCAAACATCTCCAAGGATCATACTTTTTTTAAAAAAAAAAACACCTCTAAAATCTCAGTGTAGCTTAAAGGCAGAAAATCTCCCAGTAGAAAAGACACTGAGAGAACACATCTTGAGTTGGTAATTTCCCCTTTCAGATGTGGGTATGTGTTCATTACAAATTACACTGAAATCAGTAATTATTTTCATATGGTTAGCAAATAATAATGATTCAACATTTGCATGTCCCTGAACTGCAGTGGAGTGAGATTACAGATGGTAAAAGACACATCAGTTTTGCAAAACATATTGAAGACTTCAACTTCATGACTGAAAGTGTTCTGTCATCACTTAACTTACATGCACATGAATACCAGCATAGTGGGGAGCCTGCAGTTATCAGAACCACTAAAGATTCTAAAAACAGGTACACAGGCATAAAATGTAAATGCTCAGAGTTCCTGTAGTTTTCCAACTGGCTTTCATAAGTAGTGAATGTTAAAGTTCTAAAGCATTCTGACTAGATGGAGCCACAGACAGAACCTGAAAGCTAATGTGAATTAGCTTTCAGGAATCAACCCTGGACAAAATTTACAAAAGTAGCTCATACCTCTGAGTTCTCTAATATTTGGAGCTGTTTTGCCTTACTGTTACTCCATATTCTAAGAAGAAATGAGGGACACAGCAAAAGGATCTTCCTGCCAAGACATGAGTTAAGAAAAGCACTGATAAGTATTGCTCTGCTCAAGAACATGGTACATGAAATAGTAGCAGCTCTGCAATAGGTCAGTGATAATGATGCTCCTGAGGTTATATGACACTGACACCCACCCTATAAATGTCACAGCCTTGCAGCAACTCCCTGAGAAAGGTTTCCTGCTATCTGAAAAGCCTCCAGCAGCAGCCAGACTGCTGGACCACAAAAATCTCTGAAGTCTCTTCTCTTTCTGCAGGCAATCTTCAGGGTTTTTTTTCCCTGAAGCCATTGCCTGGTTCAAAATCCCATTGAGATTTGGATAATTGTTTTTATACTGACAAAGCTGAAACAACAAAACTTCTTCTGACAGCCACACATAAATAGGTGCAATGAACAATGAAATCATCAATTAACAGAGCAGACAGCAATCACTGCTGGAGACATTTGACAGCGATAAGCACTCATATTAAGATTCTAAATTAGTGGGATATGGAGTGGATGATAAGTCAATAACATGTATAAATCAGCTGTAACTGTGATGAAGATCACAGGTTTCCTTTTCTTGTTCTGGTGCCTGTAATGGAATTCAACCACCTGAGCTGCAAGTTCTTGCAGAGTCCTGTATGTCTGAGTGGCTTCAGACCTGGGTCCAACCTGTTCCAGCAACACTGCTTTGGAACATCCTGAGGTGAAGCAATCCACGTGACTGACAATGAAAGCTCTTACAAGATGTCCTTTTCCAGTGGTCATTTAGACCAACAGCCAACCTATTAATCACAGTAAACCAAAGCTGGCTGGGTCCCTGCTGGCCAAAACACTTGAGAAGACAAAAGGCACCATGTTCCAGCTGACACCTGTGAGCAATTACACATGGCATTAGTAGTGTGTGAAAAAACAATTTGAGAACGATGCTAAGAAGAGATGCATTTCTTTTTGTCATATTTTCTGATCTTTAATTGCCTTAGGGTCTTGGATATCAAAGGCAAATCAGGCAAGATAAAGAAAATCACTTGCCAGGTGCTCATCTGGAGAAATGATAAATCTCCAGTGATTTTTACCACTTCTGGGAGGTGATAAGGCTATTTGATAGGGCTAAAGGCAGAGGGCAACTGCTTCACATAGAATCTGGAGTCCTGCCCATCCCAGAGTGTCTTCTCTACCTACCCACACATCTTTAAGTCTCTCTCTGATGCTTTTGGATACCAGGACACATACAATGCATAGCAAAGACAGGCCATATGGTTTTAGGAGAAGGTAAAATATGGTGGCTGACATTTTCCTGGAAACCCCCTGAAGAAAAGAGAAGATGAGAAGATGGCCCCTCCTCTGAAGAGAGCCAGACAACCACAGCCAGGTAGGAGAACTCTGAGTTATGTTCATGTTAAGCAAATATTTCTTAAATTAGCACAATTTTAATGTTACTGATTACTGGTTAGAAAGGGACTGATAAAGACAGATTCAATCTAAGCAGTATTTATTATTTAAACTCAAAATGCATGCTGTGTTTCAGTAGTAAATTGTGTTTTGATCAAATCCGTGATCAGAAATTGTTTTTACTCTGCATATGTATTGATACAGTAAGTATCTAGAAATCCTAAATAGAAAATATGTTGCAAACAGCTGTAAAGAGATATGACAGCATATTTTTTTCTTGTTTTCTAGACACTCTGGAAGATAATCTACCTCCCTCATACTTCTTCCTATGAAAAGAAAAGAAGACAACCCATTTATGTTCCCAGATGGAAAAATTAGTGACCTTCACATCATGCCACCACATCCTGGATCTATCAGTTATTTTGAAGATAAAGAAGTTCCTCGTATTACATCCTTCCCAGAAAACCATTTCAGCTCATGTTTCATTTTAAGCTGCTGAGTCAATCAGTGGGACAATTTCCTGCTTAGAGTTGATTACCAGCATCACTGCAAACCCAAAGGCAGGTCAGCAGCCACTGCATCAATCTCTGCCCAAGTTCTTGGGACTTTCTGGCTGTCCAGGCTTTACCATCACTGACAGTTTTCAGTGGCCCCCAAACTTTTAGCATTTGAGCTTCTCAGTGTCTTGTTTTGTTTTGTTTTGTTGCATTAGCTGCTTATTGAGTTATCAGTGTCTTGTAGTAGTTAGAGTGCAGATACCTAGACTCAAATACTATTAATTACATTCTCCACTTACATATATGGCTCATAAATAAAATGTGTGCATTTCACAGAGATATGCACTGAAATTGACAGTGCTCTTGAGGAAACCACCAGGATCACCTGGAGGCACATTTCTCTTGCAGATGGTGCAGATGGAGCTTGTGGGGGAAGGCCAGACCTTAGTCTCTAAACCCCAGCTGGCTGCAGACAGCTGAGAGACTGCCTCAAGTAAACAAAAAACTATCCTCTCACAAAAAGTATCCTCTCTTCATGCATCACACAGAAATCATTGTGGGCCTTACTGGATGAAGTTACTTTGCAGAGCCTGACTCAGTCCACCTGAGCTGTGATTTTGCAGAGGATGCTTCATATAGGGGGAAAATGTTATAGTCAGCTAGAATAGCATCTTCCCTCCAATGCTCTTTTCTAGGGGAAAAAAGCCTCACCCTTGCTGGCTGTACATGCCAGTGCTGCTTCCACAGAGGCAGAAGAGGCTATCCACAGCTGGAAAGACTGCAGGGACCTGAGCATTAAAAATATTTTGTATCAGCTCTGGATACATCCATCTGTAGGATTAGTTACAATACAGACAATTGGCAGTTACAATTCATGGGCTATAAAAAAGTTTAAGGGCAGAAGGGATTGTGCTGAGCCTTTCCTCTGACCTGCTGCACAGATTCAGTCTATGCTATTTGATTTTATACAGTTTAGCCCCCAGCACTCATCAGGGGCTAGCAGGTCATTAGGGTCAGCTGAACTGTACTTTGCCCAGACTTAGGTGGGAGACCCCTGAGAACATGCTAGAGCTGAAGGAAATGGGATGAGGCCCCTGCTTTCTCTTTCTTCTGCATTTCACTGAGGTGTAACTGGAGGCACAACTCAGTGTGATGAGTGGGGGTGTCACAGAGTCCTGAAAGGGCCTGTGTTTGTTCGTGGTTTTGACAGTCATTGAACTTTTTGGAGGGGTAAGAGTGAAACAAGCTTGCAGAATGCAAACAACCTGCAGGACACATGTCTGAGCATTGCTGTGGTGGGGCTGCAGGGCAGCAGAGGCAGGAAGCTGTGAGCAGCAGGACAAGTGAGTACCAGTGGTTCCTGTGGGGAATCAACAGCAGAGGCAGGGCTGCTTCAGAAAAAAAAAATAATCTTAAGGTGAAGTTTCAGCCTAATATCCTGCCTATGACCCACTCCCATCCTGAACTTATTCACACTCTGAATAGTACTTCCAGGTGAAAGATGTCTGGAGGTGGGGTCACTGCTTCTCCTTTACCCATGAGCAGAGGCACAGAGCAGTGAGGAATCAGCTGCTTTGTGCCAGGAGGAAGGCAAGGGGTGACAGATCTGCTGGTCAGTGGCTGCCTGTGGTGGTTTTGTGTAGCTCCATCAGCACATAAAGTCTGCCTCTAGCCTTTAAAATAACATTATTAGAGATTTGTGGATGTGTGATACCTGCACACCTGGCCTGGGTCTGGAGAGCCCATGAAATGTGCTAGGCTTGTTATTACTTGATTATTCCTTTGCACAGGTGCACACTCCTTCTCCCAAACACTTATGAAATGTCTCTACTGATGTGCAGACTCACAAGCTTGAAGGCCAGAGAAAGACTGTGATGTATTGCAGCTCATCATAGAATCATAAAGAATCATATAGCTCTGTCACTCTTTACACTGCATTAAATGCACTGGTATGGTTTTGGTTACAGTAGGTCTTCTGGTCTTGCTTTGAAAATATTGAGAAAAGACTATGTGCCCTGAAAGTCAGCCCTCAGCCACTCTTGCTATTACAAATCCCACCTAAATTCTCACTTAATTTGTTTAACGTTAGATTGCAGATTCCCCTTTTGCTCTGAAAGATTAAAAATTTTATCCGTATCCAGCAGATTCTTGCAGACAGATCTCATAGATACTTAAATACTTACTCATTACACTCATGTCACGTCTCAGTCTTCTTTCCAGTAAGCTAGGCAGATTGAGTGCTTTAAGTCTTTCACCATTAAGCACTTTCTTCAGCCCTGAAATCCTCTCTGTGGCTGTTTTCTGCACCCTCTCCAGTCTGCCAATGATCTTTTAAAAGTGTGAGCACCAGAAACTGCATAATCTTATATTGTCTGTATTAAAACCAATTCTGTTTGAATGGGCTCAGCTCATCAAGCATCTGAGATCACTTGGAGTGTCACTCTCATCATTGTCTGTCACTTCACCAATGTTCCTGTCATCCTCAAATTTATCAGCTGTGACTTTTACAGTGTTTACATCCAAGTCATTGAAGAAAACATTGACTAGCATCTGACCTGATGAGGTAAAACTCTCCCGTTTGATAACACTTCCTGATTCATAGCTACTTTTTAACAGGCTGTTAGCCAATTCCTAATCTAATTAGTGCATGCTCTGTTGCTATTTCTAATGTGGGGTTTGGGGTTTTTTTAATCAGAATATCACACAGTGTTAATTCTAATCGCCATAAAAAATGAATATCACAGCTCTTCATTGACCTTTATCATTCAGTCTTTACCTTCATCATATTATTTGATGCGCCTCATCAAAGAAAGAAATTGGGTTTGTCTGATCAGGCTTATTTCTCCAAAAACCGTATTTGCCATCATTAATTATATTTCCATTCCACATCGTTTCAATCCCATGGCAGCTTTTCCAATACACAGTAACAGCTGATGATGTGTTAGAGGCCTGACTCCGAGGTCAGTCTGTGTGTAATCAACCCAGCCAAAACAATTCCATTCTTAAGCCCACTCTTTGACAACTGATACCTTTCAGTGGAGTGGCTGGTTGCTTATTTACATTTATACATCATCAGGTGATTAAAAGCTACTGTTTCCCAGGCTACTTCAAGTGTAAACTGTGAAAAAAAACCTACTGCAGTACAAACATACACTCCTAGTCCTGGACATTTTTTTCCAAGTGTATCCCAGTGACCACTGGTACAGAAATTATTACAACCTCAGACTTCCAGGGAGAGCTGCATAATTCCTGAAGCATGCCTTAGAAGAACACCATGAAAGGGATGATGATGAAATATCAGCTATCATGTAACCATCTATAAATGTTAGATTTCTACAAAGTGATTCCACTGAATTGTAATTAGGGGTTTGAAAGTCGAATGAGTTTAAGTGTTAGTTTTAATTACCGCTCGGTGAACTTTAGTGTGTTAGAATTGTCACAACTTTCCTTTGGAATTAGTGTCAAGCCAGGCAATACAGTGGGAAATTATTAACTCATACTTTGGTTCAGCAATTATCTGCATTACAAGGTTTATGCAATTAGCTGTTTAAGATGTCATTATATTTTGCCATCTGGTACACAGGAGTTTATGCATATGAACAGGCACGTGTTGAAGTGATTTTCACTATATGACTCTTGATCTCAACCCAAATCATCACTATAATGAGTGGAAGACAGTGTACAGTACATTAGTGGCAGGTGCATACTATAAACTTCGTTTTAATAGAAGACTTTCATGTTTCCATTTTTAAAGTATTCTGCACAAGTGCTGAAAAATTAATTGCTCGTTTGCAATTTAGCAAAAAGCTGAAGACATGTTATTACTAAATGCTAAGGAACATCAGTTTTGGGATAAGTGGCCACTAATTTAAGTTCTTTCCATCTGTAACTTCAGGCCAATTTCTGCATCAGCCAGTAAGAAAGTCTCACTGAAGTCCAGCTTAAAACCTTCCCCTCTGTCACAGTGAGTGTGCTGAATTACCTTTGGTAGTCTCACAGCACTCAAAGCCTCTTGGAGATGCTGCAGAGCAAGCTGTCAGGATGCCTTAAGACCTACCTGTGGTATGGTCCATGCTCACCAACCTGCAGTGTCACAGCTCTCTGCTGGTGCTCGTGGTGCTGTGCCCCACGTCCTTGCTCTTACCTCACTCTGCCTGATGTCCCTGTTGCCTGTTGGCTCCCGTTTGATGTGCAGATTTTAAATCTGGGGAGAAAAGGTATTGCTGTCAGCAGCCTACCACAAAGAAATCCTAGCTTCCAGGCAGTACAAAATGTAAATATCAATAATGACAGCACTGTGTACTTAGCTAATACCTGGTATTTCTGACGCATACCGCGTCTGGTGGTCTAAAAATATTCACAATCTTTAATTAAATTGCATGCAGCTATTAACCTCATTTGACACAAGGAAACCAGTCTCTGGAACTGCAAGAGGCCTGGATCCCAGGAGCTGTCAGTGGGGACTATTTTCACTGCAGCACTGCAGTGCAGACTCCTAAAACCTGGCTTCAACTGCAGCACTGTCATTTAGCTGTCATTTAGTAGGTGTAATGGTCTGAAGCAGGACAAGGACTTGGCAGTGAGGAACGGGTGGAATAACTCCTGCTACCTCCTCTTCCCAGCTGGACTAAGTGCTATGAGGGACCACAACCGGTCCCGTCACTGGCAGGTCTCATTTCTTGGGAATATTTGTTGGTTTGGGTTTTGGCATTACACTCTGGATGCCTCCCCCTGTCTCGGGGCAGCAGTGGTTGTCTCAGGGGGAAGGGAGATGCTGTTCCCAGGTCTGCTCCCAGCCACGCTGGAAGGAATCAAGGGGACTGTGCTGCGCCTTCATGTGCCGCCGCTGCAAGTTCATTATTGAATTACATTAACAGGCCGCCCTCTAGTGTCATATTTTATTACATGGGTTAAAAAAAAAATAAAAAAATAAAAAAAATTGGGATGGGTACGTAAACATTTATATTTTCACTTAGCAAACACCAGTAAATGAGTCACCCACAGAAGGAGCCACAAAACATTTATGTGGTTCCTGTTGGGAAGTCCTCTGGCACGTTAGAATCCCTAAAATTTGATGTAAAGGAGATTTCTACTGAGGCACAGGAAACAAATCCCACAAGGCCTGAGGCAAATATCACTCAAATCTGTGCATGGACATGCTGAGGTGCAGAGTCTTCCTGCTCTTTAACATCAATATAGCAATTCAGTGGTAAATATATGCATCTCTGCTTCTAAAGTGAAGTGTTTCGTCCACTTGTACATACATCGAAGTAATTTGGGGAAATACCAGGAAATGTCCTTCACCGTACACAGGAATCGTTTTCCTCAGGCTACAAACCAAAAGGTGACAGGCATAAGGTAGCAGGCAGTGATTATTCAGGGGCTTGCAAAGTTTTACAGCCAAAACAAGAAAATTGTAACACCAGCCAGATAAAGACTTCTTTTGCTCTGAAACCCTTATTATCAGTCATGCTAAATAAATTCACCAGTGCTGTGCTTACTGGGCTGGTTTGGAAGGGGGAAGAGAGGTGAAGCATCTTTTGGACCACGGGCAGGCCGGGCCAAGCCAGCAGTTGGTGTAAAGGGACATGTGGAGGCAGCTCCAGTCCATCCATTCACATCCACTGAGGACCTGTTCTTACCTGCCTGTCTTCCATGTCTCCTGAGGGAGACGTTCTGGGTCTCGCGAAGAAAAAACCCAAACATCTTTTCCTTTGGGTGAAGGGAGGGAAGAACCTCAGCGTTCTCTGCATCGGGCTGGGACGCCCCGGGCCTCACAGACCCGCGGCAGGGGGGGTTCTGCCCCTGAGGCAGCCTCTGAGGGGTGACCCCGGGAGAGGCGGGCTGTGGGCATGGCGCCTTTGGTTTTTCCTGGGGAACGGGCGTTCTTCTCCACATCTGAAAACGCTCTGGGATAATGGAAGTGACAAGGAAACCAGGGGAAGGAGCGGGGGACGCCCGGACGGCTCCTTCCCACAGGCAGGCGGAGGGACAGGGAAGGTCACAGCCCAGCTGAGGCAGGGCCGACCCCGGGCGGCTGAGAGGAGCGGCGGGTGACGCTGCCCAGAGCCACCCTCGGCTGTGAGGTTTTTAATGTCACCCCATAATGTCATTATGTCCCGGTTCGGATGGGTCTGGAAGCCGGGGGTGACGTTTCCCCAAGGGCCGCCACTTACCCAAACGTGAGGAAAAGGTTTGGTGAGGGTGGGGGTGCGGAGGGAACATCCCCTCAGCTTCCCGCCTCAGGACGCCTCAGGACGCCTCAACCCGCCGGCAGGGGGCGCTGCGGCGCGCGGGACTGCGGCGCGGGGCGGTCCCGTGCGGGGCAGGGAGGCGCGGGCGGGTGCGGTGTTTGCGCGGGGTGAGGAAGGGTCGCGCAGGGCGGCGTAAGAGTGCGTGTGTGCGGAGGGACCGCGCCGGCACCCTTGGTGCGGGGAGGCTGCGTGGGGGGTGCCGACGCCCGTGGCGTGGGGCAAGGCGCCCGCCCCGCATCTGCACGACCCCCATGCACGCAGCGGGACGATGCGGGGAGGTGCTGCACACCCCCGGGGACTCCGAAGCTCCTGCAGGGGTATCGGGGCTGGGTTTAAAACCGGGTGCCCCCGATCCCCCGCAGCGCGGCACCAAGCAGGGAGGGGGAGAAGGGAGGGCAGGAGAGCAAGGAAGCCAAGGATGTGCGGGTCTGAAAAACTCCCCTGCAAAGTTGTTTTATCAGTCAAACGCCCTCCTCAGTGTTTTGCAACCCTGCAAGTAACGCAACTGGAATTATTTATTGTTGTTTCTTCTTATTAATTTAATTAAGTCTTGTTAGTGTAGCATTTTGTTCCCCCGTATTAAAGGAAATGAAGTCAACATCATTAAAAGGAGTGGAATAGGCGTATGCCAAAGTATTTGTAAGAGCATGTTAAAAATATTCTAATATGAATTCCAGCTGCCGCAGGCCGCTGGTAAATTTTCCTCAGAAATCCATCCCCAATGCCCTTGTCCATGGGCTGAGTGTGAATTTGTCACAAGAAAGGGAACCCACCTTCGTGTTCCCTAGGATCACACTTTTTAAATCAAGTTAGGTACACATAATGGCCTTTGGCATCCCCTCTTGCAGTTAAGTCTTGTGAAGTTTGTAATTAAAAGCAATTTGCACCGGTGTTTTTTGCTGAGGAGAACGGCAAAACCCCCAGGGAGCCCATCCCTGTGCTGCGTGGGGTATGTGCACACCCGGGGTTGTGTTTTGGGGTATCTGTGTGCAGGTACAGCCATGTGCTGGGTGACCAGTGTGCAGTTGTAGTGGTGTACTGGGGTACCTGTGTGCTGGGGTGCTGGTATAATGGGGTACCTGTGTAATGGGGTACTGGTATGCAGACATAGTGGTATACTGAGGTACATGTGTCCTGGGATGAGAACTGGGATACCTGTGGATCAGCAGAACCTGTGTTCTGGGGTACCTGTGCACTGGGGTGCCAGAGTATTGGGGTACCTGTGTAACAGAGTACCTGAGTATTGGAGTGTCTGTGTCCCGGGGTACCTGAGTACTGGGATACCTGTGGATCCAGGATACCTGTGGATCCAGGGGTGCCATGCACCCCACTGCCCCAGCTTCAGCTGAGAGTTCCAAGCTGCCATAAACTGGTCCAAAGGGATGAGGGGAAGAGCAGGGACCCTGGCAGAAACTCTGCAGAGCTCCTGCCCTGACAGGGTGGGACAGTGTCTTGGTGTCTACATCACTGCTTCTCCATCCCAGTCCCACGGCCAGAGAGCATCAAGCACACCAGGCTCTGGGCCATGGCAACCGGCTCCTTGCCCCACCGTGTCCCATCCCAGTGTCCCAAAACACTCTGGAAAGAACAGCAGCACTGCTGCAAAGAGGGCAGAGCAGCTTCACCACCATCTCCATGGCACAGGGGGGGCAGTCAGCCACGGTCGCTCCCCACTTCCACTCAGTTGTCTGTGCTCCACACGTTTCTCCTTCACTTACCCATTTTCCAAAGCGTGAGCAGGAGGCTGGATTTTTTCCATGGAGATTCAGTGTTTTCTCCTTGTTGCACACCCAGGAGGCCTGTCTGTAGTGTCCCTTCACCAAGCAGAGCAGAAGTCACTTGCACTAAAGTTCGAAGCTCAGCCATTTCTTGAGTTTAATAAGTGGGGGTAAAAAATTAATCAGAGTTGGTTGCTGGCGTGCAACTACAAAAAACACTCTCAGCCTCCTGCCCTGGGTGTTGTGTTTTGTTGGAGGGTTTATCCCAGATTTTCCCAGCCATGGGAGGATCTGACTGTCCTGCAGGCCGCGTTGGGCTCCCACAAGTGCCTTGATCAGAGGTCTCAATGACTTGCAAATGCATCTGGTGGGCTGTAGTGATAGTCATTCCTCAAACTTCCCTCCCTGCAAGCATGTCCTGACCCCAGATGCAGCCAGGTGGACCTGGCAGAGCCTGTGGCATGGCTTCTGTCACTTCCTGAATTACAGCAATGCCACCAGCACTTCCGATAACGATTTGCTGTTTGTTCTCTACCCTTAAAGGATGCGGTGAGGAGTAAACGGGGCTGGCCAAGCTTCAGCCCCTCACCCAGATGCCCAAACTCCCCAGATTTCATAGAATCATAGAATTGTCCAATTGGGTTGGAAGGGACCTCAGAGATCATCATGTCCAACCCTTGACCCACTGCTGCAGTTGCTAGACCATGGCACTGAGTGCCACATCCAGGCTCTTTTTAAATATCTCCAGGGACAGAGAATCCACCACTTCACTGGAAAGTCCATTCCAATGCCTGACCACCCTCTCCGTGAAGAAATTCCTTCTAATATTCAACCTAAACTTCCCCTGGCACAACTTAAAACCATGTCCTCTTGTCTTGTTGAAAGTTGCCTGGGAAAAGAGGCCAACCCCCCCCTGGCTACAACCTCCCTTCAGGGAGTTGTAGAGAGCGATGAGGTCTCCCCTGAGCCTCCTCTTCTCCAGGCTGAACACCCCCAGCTCCCTCAGCCTCTCCTCACAGGGTCTGTCATTTGACCCGTGGGCAGCAGGAGCAGCCTTGGGATGTGAGGCTCCTGCAGTAGCTGGGAGAGCTGCTGCCCCAGGGTCTGCATCCCACTGCCACCGGGAAGGATGCCACCGGCTCCAGAGCACGTGAACCCCCCCTTTAGGTGCACACACCTAAAAACCAAAGGTGGATGTGCAGATGCACACAGGTGGATGTGAACATTTGAATCTCTGGCTGTGCACAGGTGGATATGAAGGCTTCAGAGATGTGGCTGTGTCCAGAACCAGGCAGAGAGGCACCGGCAGCTCCTGGCAGGCAGGACCCAGCAGGGCAGGAGGGCTCAGCAGGTCCCCCCAACACCCCCACCCCCTCCTCCGCGATGGCGGAGCCAGGCCCGGGAGGCACCGCGGGGTGCGGCGGGGGCGGGGAGGTTGGGGGGGGAGGCGGCTGCCAGGTGCCCCCGTCCCTCCCTCCCCCTCTCCATCCTTCCCTCCCTCTCTCCATCCCTCACTACCTCCATCCCTCCCCTCATCCCCCTCTTCCTCCCTCCCTCCGCCGTTCCCGCGACTTTTTTTAGGACTTTATTTTGCGGCGGGGGGTGAGGGGGCTCCGGTTCTCCCCTGGATTTCTCCTACACGCACCCTTTTTTATTTTATTTTTTTTTTATTTTTTTTTTTTTAATTTTAATATTTTTTTTTAATTTTTTTTAAATTTTTTTTTTTTATTTTTTTTTTTTTTTAAAGGAAGAGGGGTGGCTTCGAGCTGGCCAAAAACTCCCCGCTCTCCGCATGTGCGTGATTTAGAGTGACAGAATTGCGAGCCGGGGCTGGAGGAGCCATAAATCAGCCCCTTACTGCTGCGGGGCTGCCGGGACTCGCCCCAGAGCCGGACGGAGACTGCGGCAAAAGGGGAGGGGGTGGGGAGGTGGGGGGAAGAAAATGAAAGATAAAAAAAAAAAAAAGGATGAAAAAAAAAAAAAATCCCGCAGCCTGTGGGGCGGCGGAGCGAGCGGCGGGAGTTGCGCGGGCGCGAAGCGGCTGGAGCGGCGGTCCCGACCTGAGCTGCTCCTGGGTTGGGGTGGGGTTTTTTTGGTGTTTTTGTGGGGTTTTTTTTCCCTTTCTGGGCTTTTTTATTTTCCTGTGCCTTAGATGAAAATGGCTACCAGTGACTTGGCGAACGTTTTGAGAAGAGAGGGATGGCAGGTTGCGAGATTTATTTATTTATTCCCCCCCCCCCAAAAAAAAAAGCAAGCCCCCCCTTAAAAAAAAAAAAAAAAAAAAAAAAAAAAAAAGCCAAAAGCCAGAGCAAACTCAAACAGCAAACTTTAAAGGCTTTTATGCTCTTTTTAAATCCCCTTTTTCCCCCCCCATTTTTTATCCCCCCCCCCATTTTCTATCCCCCCCCCTCCATTTCCTATCCCCCCCCCATTTTCTATCCCCCCCTCCATTTTCTATCCCCCCCATTTTCTATCCCTCCCCATTTTCTATACCCACCCACCCCCATTTTCTATCCCCCCCCCCATTTTCTATCCCCCCCCCATTTTCTATCCCCCCCCCATTTTCTATCCCCACCCACCCCCATTTTCTATCCCCCCCCCGCCATTTTCTATCCCCACCCCACTGGCGATGCGGTGCCGGGGGGGGCACAGGGAGGAAGGGGAAACGCGGCGCCCATCACCGTCGCCCACTCCAGGCATCCTCGGCTCCGAGGGCGGGCAGGAATCGGGCAAAACCGGGCAGAAATCGGGCAAAAGCAGAGAAAAACTGCCGGGCTACGAATTCCCTTGGTGCCGCGGAACAAGGGGGGGATGTCTGCGGCGGAAACTGCGCTCCCGCGTAGGAATTCTTTCCTTTTTTTATTCATTTTATTTGGTTGTCATGCCACAGATCTACAACTGTACGTGCAAATAAAAGCGAGAAATCACGGATACCGCTTCCCTTACCAGCGAGGACTGAGTAGTTAATCCAATAAGTATCTGTATTGTTTGGGGGGGGGTGGGGTGGGGGGGCTGTTAATCATGTATTGCAATGTATGGCTAATATGTATGAATATTAAAGTGACAAGGGGAAAGAGCCTCGGCGAGGGGGTTCCTTTTGGGGAGAGGACAAAGAAAAAACTGGAAACAATCTTTTAAAATATTTTCCATTCATAAAAAAAAAAAAAAAAAAAAAAAAAAGGCAGCAGGCTTCTCCATCAGTCTATTTCTGCATCTGACTGAACAGCTAATATGTTCTTGCCAGCTTCAAAAGATAATTGTAGTGTCGGTGGAGACCTAATAATACAGTAGCACATGTAATTTTAAACAACACCTCATTGTTTATTGGGATGTAACTTTTCCAAAGTTTATTTGTAGCATTAAGAGATTTTTAAGTGCAGAACAAATTGCAAATGAGCAGCTGCGGGGCGATGCACGTTTTGTGTGGCTACAAGAGTTTCTATATTTAGTGACAATCTGAATCTGAAGAGGATAAAAAAAAAAACCAAAAATAACAGAATATCTGTAAGGAAATGCTTATTTCCTCTTGGAGGAGGGGAGGGAGATGGGCTGGGGGATCTCCAGGCTCAGCTTTTCAGTTTTCTGAGGGAGGAATAATATAGTCTGTGTGTCTCCCCCCAGATGCTTTGGGACTGTACATCCACCTGCTCTGTAGGCTCAGCAAAACCTTTTCATCCAAAAAGTTAACGAAGGGGTTGGGCATCCGTACGTGAGGCTCTGTGGTGATTTATGTGTTTTTTCAGGAATCCAGCTCAAAATGTAGCTGAAACCCTTTGTAAGGGCCACCTGTGCATGGTGCCTGGATGTTCCCGGGGGTTACCCCATGGAAATTATCCCAGCCCAGTATAGAAGTTAACACAACAGTCGGATAAGCAGAGGATGGTCTCACCTTTTCCCTGCTGCTAAGAGAGGAAAGCAGTGATTGTGCCAGCCAGCCCACATGGATTACACTTCTGGGTTTGGGTTTGGTTTTTGTTTTTGTTTTATTTTTAAAGAAAAAAAAAAAACTATCTGCTGCAAAAGAAAAAACAAAACCGAAAACAAAACGCCAAAGCAGCCTCTTCAGAGAGCTCCAGTGGCAGAGCAGGGTGCCCATCCCAGGGATCTATGTTGCCAGGGTTTACAATGCGGCAGGTCGGTGAATTACAGTAATAAAGACTAAAAAAAAAAAAAAAAAAAAAAATAAATTAAAAAAAAAAAATCAGGTGCTGAGACTAACACATTTCTTTTGCTGTTCCCAAGGAGCCGTAGGCACTGGGAAAGGCAGAGCAAGCAGAACAGAGTGGGTGCAATTCACCCGATGATTTTTTTCTATCTTTTAGGCAGAAGTGTTGGATCTTGTGCAGATTTGAGTTCTCACAACCAACCTTTGCACGTGAGATACAGACAACTTTTATGACTCACTCCTTGCTTGTTATGAAGCTGTCTATAAAATTGCAGGAAGTGGGGAAGTGAAGAGTTACTAGTCACGCTGGAAGAGTTACTACTTTTTATTCCCTAAAATTCCATTTAGTTCAAAGTTTATGGGATAAAAGTGACTTTTCTAAAGTAGCTGGATTAGACAGTGCCCATCCTTCCTATCAAGAATATAGACCTTACCACCTTTTACAGAATACCTAAGGTTTTCTTAATAGCAGAAAATAGAGTTAGCAAAACTTGTGATGGAAAACTTTACTGCTCCGTGTAGCAAGCGATTGGACCTTGTGTGTTCTCCGGGCCAGCAGGGCTTAAACTATTTTGTAAAAATAGTTGCAGAAGAGATTGGTAGATGAATTATGTGTGACCACATGCAATGGCAGAAAAGCGGCATTAAACCTGCACCCGTTACCCTGCCCTCCCTGCCAGTCCCTCAACTGGGTACAAAGCTGTCTGAGGTTCTGTAGGCCACACAGTTGGGTTTTTATTTATTTGTTTGTTTATTTTCTTTCTTTTCCTTCCCAAAACTTTAGCATAGATGAGAAATATGAAAAATCATTTAGTACTTCAACAGACTGCTGTTTGGAATTTTATTTCTTTATTTCCCTAGGTGAATAATGCACATCTCAGGGCTGCTTGTAAGCAGCACGGGTGATGTGATTGGCATTTTTGCACTATATTCCTGTTTCCTCTTAGACATAACTTTGTACTGTACCTCAGTTTGCATTTGCCTGCCTCTTACAAAGTCCAAGTAGCAG
Source organism: Phaethornis superciliosus (assembly GCA_023637945.1). Classification (NCBI taxonomy): domain Eukaryota; kingdom Metazoa; phylum Chordata; class Aves; order Apodiformes; family Trochilidae; genus Phaethornis; species Phaethornis superciliosus. Next base: position 27,616,287 of record JAJQWJ010000009.1, read on the forward strand.
TTCTTAAGCTTTATTGTTCACACCACATATTGACTCTCAGCTTTTATATAATGAGCAAACCCTGAATGTAAAATGATATCATACGAAAACCAGCAACAAAATGCATACTTTCCTTTTGAGGAACAGACTGTGGAACTATGACAACGTATAGATACATTATGTACTAAAATAAATCGTGTGTGCACACGTGTATGGGCACATAAACATTATTTGCCACACCACGTTTGCACCGCCCTTGCGCAAACTTAATTCAAGCAAAACTTTCACTTCAGGCGTGCGAGATTAGGTCCAAAGTGTTTATGCCAAACTGCCTGATAAAACCTTGGATTTAGGACGCCGGTAATATCAGTCCTCTAGGCTGTAATCACTCAGTATCACTGGAGAATGATTCCGTACCGTTGTGAGAAGCTCCCAGCAGCTTCCAGCAGCGATAACACCGTGGCACTGTGTACAAATAAAACAGATCTCAGGGTGACTGAACGTATTTTCCTGGTTGCAAGCAGAGGGTTTATCCGTGGCAGGCAGGGACTTAGAGGTGTAGGGTGGCACATGGTGAAGCCAGGCTCTGCTGTAGGGCTGGCCCAGGGGGTATTGCTCGAACCGGTCAGTAAATCACAAGGGGTTTGTTAAACTGTGCTGTTAAACGATGGCAGAAAACTTTCTGGTATTTCGACTAAATTCTGCTCGTGGAACAGCATTTATGCTAAAATTGTATTCCAGTGTATTATGCTCCCCCTTTGAAGATCTATGGAAAAGCAAAAGGGAAAGCCCTGCTTATCCCAACTCTCTCCGTTCCGTTTGCTTCCTTTTTGTAGTCTGTGCACTTTTGGTAGGAAGTTATTTCTCTCAGTAGACTCAAGACCCTGAGGAAATGCATTACATCTCCACAGGTGTTCCTAAGGTTTGCTGGGCTTGAGGGCCAGCCCCCCTAGGTGCAGCTGTGCCAGGCATCAATGCCTTCAGTAACTCACAGGTGGAGTAGGAAAACTCACAGACAATTGGATTGACCATTTTTCCTTTTTGTGCAGTTACTCCCATTTGCCCTTAGCACAACTATTTTTAATTCCTATCCCCACATGTACATGGCCTTGGCAATGCCCCTATGGCCCCGACCTCAAAATCTGGTGCAACCACCCTCATCTGTCAGATGGGGACCACAGCACCTCTTCATCCTCCCTGCTCTCTGCTGGGAATCATGGGGATGAGAAGAAAAGGCTGCATGCAAACCCATTATTATTCACAGATGTTGAATGGTGCAAGATGAGAGCTTCCAATAAGCATTAAGCTGCTTCTTGAAGCTACCCCCTGAAATTTGGAGCCTGGAGATTGAAGCTTCTGCCCGCCTGCCCCCCTATTTGAGGGTGATATTCACACAACTGTGGTGTTGCAGTGGGGTTTGGAGCCTTCAGAGTGAGGAGGAAAAATTCTTTATTCTCAGTTCCCTCCGTACTCATGGAATAATGGAGCAATCTCTGTGAGAGTGTCTTACAGACCACTCTCATTTTTAGTATCTTCAGAATAGTATTTTCCTAAAGGATGGTGAGACCAGGTTAGGGCTGGCATCAACCTACAGATCCTCCATGACATTTCTGCTGGGGTTTGGACCTTATTCCATCCTGACATGGGATAACACAGAAACACCTGAGCATTGGTTTCCATCAACCATCATGGGTTTTAAGTCTTCAAATAGTTCTGGAGACACGGGTCACCACAGCATGTGGTGCAAAAATCTTGATGGAAAGGGGATCAAGATTGAGCCCTCAGTGATTTTGGGGGGCTTCTGGCCCTCAGTGGGATGAAGCTGGCTTTAGGGCAGGCAAGCAGTGAGGGTGGTTCACCCAGAACCCCTAACATGGCCCGGAGAACCCCGTTGTCAGGATTGGGCCTTTAATGATTGCTGCTGGATGTTAGCAGGCCATACCACATATAGACCAGCTTTTGTCAGTGCTGATCCTTGTCCAGCTGACGGGTTATTCAAAGCCCTTCTCAAGCCTCTCCCAAATCCCAGCTTGTTCTACCCGGATGACAGCCATCCCTCCCATTCGGAGTTCTCTTTGTATGCTTGATAACATGGTGGAAATCCCTTATTACGCTTCTTTTAATAATGCTTTCACATGGCAAGGGGACATGATGTTTTAATTTATGCAGCACACATCATCCTTGGACAATTTGCCACGAGGAACCTTCCACCAACCTAAAACCCTGCGCCGAATAACAGAAGTTTATGCAAAACCAGTGGTTTCCAACCTGTGGTCTGGGAATTAGCAGGCTCCTGCAGAGGGGTCACCAGAAGGTAACCGAGAAAGCAGAGCCTCTGCCGGGGAGGTTACACCATCGGGAGGCTCCCAAACTTGAAACTGAAAATCACCGTCTGAGGGTTTTTGGTTTTTTCTTTCTTTCTTACTTCTTCTTTTCCTCTCCCTGCTCAGTTCAGTTCTCTGGGACTGCAGCCCTCTGTGGCTTTAAGTACCTGCTCCAGTCCTGCTGAAAAGCAGGAAATTCAGAGGAGGGATAACCATGCCACTCATTAAGTTACCAGATAAGTTGCGTGTCTAAAAAGTCTCACTTTGTCGTAAAAAAAAAAAAAGGCATTCACCTTCAGATCCGCTCGCTCCCCTCCCCCCCCAAATTAATTTTGCAGTATTATCACGCATCTTGAGGCTTCCAGTTTTAAGAATAGAATGCTTCTGCTGTTAATGAAGCGGCTGTCCACGATCAAGGGGAGCTGAGAGCTACAGACAATTGTTTGTTTGCCTTTATTTCTCACGCCCTTTGAAGGTTTTGCTTCTTTCTTTTTTTTTTTTTTTTTTTTTTTTTTTTTTTTTTTTTAATTTTTTTTTTTTTTTATTAAGTGACTTTAGCAGATTGTACCCTCAGAGCTGTGAATAATAGGGTTATTCTACAAAAAATGGCCAAGGCTAGTTAAGACACACAAAGCCAGGAAATCCTTTCAGGGATGAAATCAGGACTATTTTAGGGGTGCCGGGTAAGTTGGAGACTTTGCAGCTCCAGCTCAGCTCGGGGCTGCTGCATTGCTGCTGGAAGGAAAGTTCCACCCCCCCCACCAGCCCGAGGGCTTGCCCAGGGGGTGCGGGGGGACACCCGCATCCGCACCGCACCCCAGCGGGGTGTGCAAATCATAGGGGGGGGGGATAGTGCCAGGTAAATTAACCGAGCAGCAAAGGAGGTTTACAGAGAGGGGTGGGCGTTGCTTGTGCCGGGGAGGGTTGAGCATCCTTGGAAGGGGGTGTATGGGGGGGGGGGGTGTTATTGTCCGTGCAAAGGGGGGGGGGTTATTGCAATGTGCCAGGGGTTACCCGTGCAAAGGGGGAGAGGGGGGGGGGGGGGTTTATGTGTGCGAAGGGGGAGTTATCCTTGCAGAGGTGGGGTTATCTGTACAAAGAGGGGGATAACCGTGCAGGGGAGGGGGGACCCGTGCAAAGGGGGGGATGTTGGCCTTAGAGTAGGGGTTATTCTCCCAAAGGGAGGGGGGGGGGGTTTACCCGTATAGGGACAGGGGTTACCCGTGCCAGGGGAGGGGCTCTCCGTGCAAAGGGGAGGTTACCGCAACCCCCCCGCCTATAGAGGAGCCCTGGGGGTGGCGGGAGAGTGCGGGGGGCCTGGCCGTGATGGAGGGAGGGGGGGGGGTGTCCATAAGCACCCCCGGTGCGGAAATAACGGGGGAGGGTGGGCGAAGGAATTGAGGGGGGGGGGGGAACAGGACGGGAGGAGGAGGAGGAGGAGGGGAAGGGGAGGAGGGAGTCTGGCAGCTGCCGAATCGCCCGCAACTTCTGCAAAGTCCCAGGCGCGGGGAACGGCGTCAGCCACCCCATTGCGAAGCCTCCCCAGGGGCGGGGGTCACCACCCCCCCCCCAAAAAAAAAAGGACAAAAAAAAAATCAAAGCCACTCTCCCAAGAAATTCCCCCCCCCGAAAAAGCCGAGGAAAAAAAACCCCAGCACCTAAGGGCAGGAGGCAATTGGCTGCGGGATTTATTCTCTTCCGGGTTCCCAAACGGATGCAAGTTTATTTCGGCTATTTTGAAAAAAAAAAACCAACCTGAAATATCGCGGAAAAATAAAGAATAAAAGTGTCAGGAGCCGGAGCCAATCACCTGAGCCCCGCCAAGTTTTTCACCTACTCTTATACCTGTCCATGTACCTGGCGCTTAACTTCGCTTGGGGTTTTTTTTGTTGGTTTTTAACCCCATTTCCACGCTTTTGTCTGGGCGGGAGCTGCGCGGGGTCTGAGCGCCAAAGAGTTGCAATTTTTAAATTTTACCTTTTTAATTTTTTTTTTTTTTTTACTAGGGATTTGAGAAAGCCGCTGAGCTTGACAGATCCCCCCCGCACACATTCCCCCCCGCACACATTCCCCTTTTCCTCCCTTCCCCCCCGCGGAACTGCCCCTATGTGCCCGCCGGCTCCCTCCGCGCCGTCTGGAGCGCCCGCGGCCGCGCACAAAGAAACGCGGCTGGGCGCGGGATGTGAGGGACCGCGGCGGGGGCCAATCGGAGGGGCGGGGCTTTGTGACGTCACCGACCTCTAACCAATCAGCGGTGGGGGTGGGTGTTGCGACGTTTGAACTCCCCCGGGGGGAGGGGCGCGCCTTTTTTTTTTTTTTTTTTTTTTTTTTATATTTCCATTTTTTTTTTTTTTCGGGATTTTTTTTTTTTTTTTTTTTCGTTTCCGCCGAAGTTGGCGGCGCCCCGCGGGGACTGGGGACGGAGCCGTGGAAAGCACCGGATTTAGCACCCCCCAAAAAATAAGAGAGGGAGACATTAAAAAAAAAAAAGCTTTTATTTTTAAATAAAAAAAGGACTTAAGAATTATTTTTTTTTTTTTAAGCGTGCTTAGAAAAACGCTGAATAGAGAAAAAATAACTTGTGCGCCCACCCGTGTAGCGCTGAAGAATACCGGGAAGGGGGTGTGTGTGAGAAGGTGCTTTTGATTTATGTTTTGGGGGGGTTTTTTGGGGGGGGGCGCGGATGTCCGCAGCTGCGGAGGGGCTGCGCTTGCCCGCGGCCCTTGCCTAGAGGGCGCAACCAGCCGTCCCGCGGCCAAAAGTCTCCCGAAGGGCGCCAAAAGTTACTTCAAGATAATGCTGCAAACCGCAAAAGGCTGGGAACGGTGCAGCGCGGAGGGCGGGGGAGAGCCTTGTGCGGGGGCGCAGTGTCCGCCCCCGCGCAACTCACCCATCCCCCCCCCTCCGCCACTTTTTAAAGAAGCCCCCTAGGGGGGTTACTCCCCGTGCCCCCCATGGATGGGGTTATTTTCCCTTAATGTCCCCCCCGCGGATAACTACTCGCAGGGACGCGGGGGTCACCTAAACGCCTGCAGCATCAGTGGGAAACGCTGTTCCCGAGTGGGGGGGGGAAAAAAGGGAAAGAGACAACGCACGGGACACCCTACGAGTCCCCATGAGAGGGTTGGAGAGCATCCAAACCCCAAACCCAAAGGTTTGATAGTGCCAAAACAAAGTGGCAGGAGGCGCGGGTGTAATTTTTTTTTTTTTAATTCTTTTTTATTATTATTAATTTTTTTAAATTTTAAGCTTTTCACTTTTCAGGAGTGATTTTATTTGTAGCGTGAGGGGCTGCGGCGTGCAGACGAATTGACGGGTGGCTGTTTGGGTTTTTTTATTTTTTATTTATTTACTGCGTTGAAGTGGAATAAGCACCCCCCTGACCACCGAGCCCTTGATTTAAAATGACAAGTGCCAAAGGGGATGGGGAAAGTTGTGAACGCAGCCACGCTCCCCCCCGTACCCCCCCCTTCGTCCCTCCCCCCCCCCCCCCTCCCTTCCTCCATTCCCCGGCCAAGGGCCGAGCGGAGCCGCAGGGAAAACCAAAAAAAAAAAAAAAAAAAAAAAAAAAAAAAGGGAGAAATTAAAAAAATAAAACCCAAACCCCACCACCCCTCAAAACAATCTAAACCCCCAATAGAACACCCGGAGAAACCCCCCCCCCAAAAAAAGAAGCAAACTTTGAGCCCACTACCCCTCGCCTCTCCGCGGCTGCCCGCGCTGCGGGGCGGCGGGGCGGAGGGAGGCGGTGGCGCCGCAGCCCCCTCCCCGCCCCTCCCCGCCCCCGCGGGCGGGCGGGCGGGCAGGCGCGGAGCGGAGCGCGGAGCGGGGCGCGGCGCAGAGCGGGCGCGGCGCGGAGGGGCCGCGGGAGCAAACGGCGGCGGCGGCGGCGGCAGGAGCGGAGGGGGTTGCGCGGAGCGGTGCGCTATGCCTTTAACGGCGCGCAGAGCAGGCATGCGGAGCGCGTAGTGCGGGAAAGTCGAGGCGGGGTTAAAGTTCAGCTCATGGAGCGGCTCCGCGCTGGCTGCAGTTTGGCAGAGTTGGAAATGTGAAAGCAAGAAGCAGGCTCGGGGCTCCCCCTCCTCTCCTCTCTCTCTCTCTCTTTTTTTCCCCTCCTCTCTCTCCCTCTCCCTCTCTCTCTCTTCCCCTCTCTCTCTCCCTCTCTCCCCGCACACGCACACCTCCAAACCGCAGCCCCCCGCAGCAGTCATGTATTCTCCGCTCTGTCTCACCCAGGTAAGCGGCAGCCGGGGCGCGATGGGGCCGGCGCTGCGGGGGGTGCCGGTGCCTGCGCGCCGCGGAAGGGGCACCCGCGCAGCTCGCCGAAACTTAACTTTGTTGCCTTTTCCCTTCCATTTCCCCCCCCCCCCCCAACCCCCTTCCCGCACGGCCATTTGTGTCGGCACATGGCTAATGGCGCCTACTTATTAATGGTTTAATTAATAAGAGGGGGGGACACACAGACACACATACACACACTGCGCGGTGCTGCGGGACGCCCCGCACGGCCCCGCCGTGCTTGGTCATCCGCGATCGATGCCGCCGCCGCCGCCACCCGCGCCTCGCTCCGTGGCTCCGCTCCGCGCCCCCGGGCTCCGCTCCCCAGCCCCGGGCATGGCTCGGCCCGCACCCCCCGGGCTCCCCGCTTGGGGTTACGCGGTGTGTGGCGGGGGGGTGGGATACGGGACGCGAGTGGGATCGGCTCCCCCCCCCCCCTCCCCCTCCCCTTCTTCTCGGGCGCGGAGCCGTTCTCCGCACCTGGGTTGCGCTTTCGCGGTGCACCCTCCTCCCGCGCGAAGTGCCCTCCGCACCCGCGGAGGTCGCCCCAGCCAGGGAACTTGAGTGGGGAGGAGCTGGCTGGGGACACCCGCAAACTTGTCCCGCGTGTGTCACACACACACCCCCACACCCCCCCTCCCCTCCTGCCACCCCCACCCCGCGGATCGGATCACCCGCGGCACTCGGCGCAACTTTGCGGTGGGACGGGGCTGCGCGGGGGCGGGAAGGGAGCGGAGGGGGAGGTGTGTGGGGTGGTCGCCCTGCGGTGCCCCTAAGTTACGCGGCCGCGGAGCGTCGCCCGACCCCCTCAGTCCCCCCCCCCCCCCCCCTTTTCTCCTCTTTTCCCCGCGCGGTGCTGCAGGACGCTAAATTGCACACCTTCAATTTGCAGGATATAATGGTTTAACGAGGAAATGCTTTGTGGTGGACTCAAACCCCAGATTATTTCCTCCTGCAGGAGATTTTGACTACATTATTCTTATTAATTTAATTTGAGTATTTTTTTTTTTCTCCCGGTAAGAAAGCATCTCCAGGCTCTTTCGTGAAGAGGAGGAAAAAACCAAAACCAAAAAAAAAAAAAAATATAAAAAAATAAAAAGGGGGCGAGCAAACACAGTGAGAGGGGCAGCAGCATGAAAAGCTGCAAAAGTTTCATCCCCATCTCTCGCCGCGGTTCCCTTCAGCCTCCTCTAAATTTCGGGGTGCCTGGTGAGGAGAAGCCAGGCCAGCGAGGGCACACAACTCCCCCGGCCTTAAAAAAACCCCAAAACCATCCCCTTGATTAAAGGCAGGAGGGAAACGGGAGCGGAGGGAGTTAGCAGAGGATGCAAACTCGGTGGTTCTGCCTGGCTTAAAGTTTGTGCCTCTAATTCAACTCGGAAAAATACCTGGTTTTTGTCAGCTCTGCTCCTGCAGGAGGGACCCAGCAATAATGTTCCTGGTAGTGAGGAACTGCATCGCTTTGCAGCTGCACGTGGAGCTCCTTGGGTTTTAGTAGGCCCAGTTTGTACATTAAAGAGAGAAAAATAAATTTATGAGCCGGGTACTCCCTGTTCTGGGGTGTCCCCCTCTTTTTCTTCCCTTTTTTTTTTTTTTTAATTAACTAAAAAAAAAAAAAAAAAAAAAAAAAGGAAAGGCAGGGACTGTGCTTCTTTTGCTCACTTGTGAAAACCTCGTATTCTTGTTGCACGTTTGGAAAAGTAATGCAAGGATTAGAGGCCTTCTGACAAACTCTTCCCACCGAAGGATCAATTAAATGATTCTGTCATTTTCTGTAGAAAAAGGGAGTGAGTCCAGAGCAATTGCAAGAAATTTTCTATTTTTTATTTTGGGAGCTTTCATTGATATAGTTTTGGGACAAAATTGGCGTTTTTCTCTATCTTTTTTTTTTTTTTTTTTTTTTTTTTTTCTCTAAACTTAAGTTTTGGTTCAGCTTTAGGAAAGCTTTTGAAAGTGGGTTAGAAAAGGAAAACAAACAGAAATCCTAGTTTATGAGCGTATTTATCTGAGCACTGGAACTGAAATGGCACAAGCATTTTGTATCATCTGTCAGGAAAAATCTAAACATTGTTCCATTTACATATGTGCTGAAGCTCTAGCAAATAGTTGGGGAACATATGCACATCTCCTAATAGATTTACAAGCAAATGGATTGTAAAAATATTAACAAGGGTGGCTGTAGCTGGCTTCATTTCAAAAAGATCAGCAGAAATATATTGTTTCAAAAGACTCCTTTGCAGTGCTACATGATTGCGGGTGCCTCTGGGCTGGGTTTCGGGGCTCGTTTGTAGTAGTGGGGTTTTTTAAATTTTTGTTGTTGTGTTTTTAATTTTTTTTTTTTTTTTTTTTACACCTTTATGAAGCTCAGAGGAGGATTTTGTTGTAAGCAAGACAGAATTGTGCAGCCCAAATTTTAGGTGCTGCTTGGAATCAGGCTGTTGTCGGAAGAGCTGTATTCTCAAACTTTGGAAAGTAGTGCAATGAGAAAACAACAAAAAAAAACCCAACCCAAAACCTAACAACTTTTTATTCTCGCTTTCCCAGCTTTCTGTTGCCTTTTATTTTTAGGTGGCTCATCAAACTCTAAGGGGGAAGGCAAACATCTTTATAAAATACTTTGAAAGTTTCCCTTCAAGCTAACTTGGGGAAAGGCAAAGATCATACCTTTTCCACCAGTTACTTAAAATCTTGATATTTAGCAACCAGTCTGCACCTCTGTTAGCACACTTGCACTGACGCATTTCCAAAACTATTTTTTTTGAGGGGGGGCTGTAATAACACTGAAATGAATAATTGTGCTGTGCAGAAACTGCTTCCCCCCGCCCCCATCCCCGCTTCCAGCCCAATTTTGTTTGATCAATCCCGAGTGCTTTTATTTCCACTTTGCCTCCACTAATACCTCTCCGCCGAGATTGAAGCGGTGCAATTTTACAGAGCGGTGTGTTTACCAAGACAGTTTGAAAGTTGCTCTGTTTATGAGTCATTAACCTTTTCTCCTCATACACCATTTTGAAAAGACACTTTGGAGCCTAACAGGGACGTGCACACCTCGCGCTGAGCAGCCCTGCTGTACATTTACTTCAGCCATGACCCTGACTTTACACCAAAAAGCGCCTTCATTTATTTCCCTCCCTGTCCCCCTGAAGTATTTTAAAGTGTGCTTTGTTTATTTATTTTTTATTATTTTTTAGTTTTGTTGTGGGTTTTTTGTTTTTTGTTTTTTTTTTTTTTTTTTGAGGGGGTGTTGTTTCTGCCTCCCCTTTTCAAGTTCATGCCGCAGAAATCAGCTTGAGCGCAGGTTAAAGCCACTCTCTCTTGGAGAGCATCCAGCGCTGAGCCAAAAAAGTCCCGAGCACATGAGATCAGGCAGGACAAAGCGCTGCTTAAAGCAGAAAAGTTGCAATATTTCAGGATGTACCAAGACGTGTTGAGAAGCGAGGCCGGCTGGAAGCTCTCCCCTGGCTGGCTGTGGGGCTGGCGAGCCCTGGCTGTGTGTACCTTCCCAGAGAAACTTCCACTTGACAAAAGGGCCTTTTTTTTCCTTGACTCTCCCTGCCTGGGGAAGGACAGAAGGGATCAGAAGGGAGGGTTTGTTATTTTTAATAGCTTGTAGGGACTTGTAGGTTTTGTATTTTTATATTCCGACCCCCCCAACCCACTGAGAGCTGTTTCTGGTGGGTGAGAGCTGCTCCATGTGCTGGGATTGTGCCTCCTCGCACTTTTGTGAATCTGCCGACTCCAAACTCGCAGCAATCCTTTTTTTTTTTTTTTTTAAAAAAAAAAAAAAACTTTATTGAAATTTGAAACTATGATCTTTTCCAGTAGAGGGGGAGGGTGGCAGGTGGAAAAAAAAAAAAAAAAAAAAAAAAAAAAAAAAAGTAATGTGCCAATCATTGCAGTGATTTATTTTATTTTACCTGCTTATATTTTAATAATCACTCGTAGTACTTGTGATTACTGCTCCTCTCCTGGGCTATAATGAAATATTTGGTGCTGGTTTTGGTAGTTTGTAGCAATCTGTGTATAAAATAAAAATAAATGCTGTGTTATTACCTATAGATTTAAGTATTTACAATTCAGGGGCCACTAAGTGAGTGCAGTGAAAGCTTTTGGGAAGTCAGCAGATTGTCTTGAATTATGACAGGATTTTGCTGATAGATATTTCAACTATTGGTTTCTCAATTTTTCCTCATTTTTAAAAAGAAAATGCAACTTGAAATTAGGTGTTGAAAGGACGCAGCACCTTGTCTGCTTTAATAACAATATTTGCACAACCTGTAATGAATTGGGTAGGAAGTGTACTCCATGGGATAATTAAAAAAAAAAAAAAAAAGTTAGTTAATCTGAAAAATCCCCAATGTTACTCTGCAAGGGTAGGCAGCGGGTGGCTTTTATCACGCTGGGGAAAGCATTGCACAAATTACTTTATTTTTTTTAACTCCTGGAGGGCCCAATCCTGAGAGAAGGAGAAACTCGGCCCCTGGAAGAAGGGACGTCCCCAGCATGCGGGGTTGGATCAGGCCCCCACAGGCTATATAGGTTTTTATGTGCAGCCTGGAGTTCAGTCATTCGCTTATTTAGAGGAAAAACAAGCAGCATATATTTTGATATATCTGGCTGATTTATTTAGTACTTTTGGACAATATTAATTTAATTTTTTTAAACAAAATTGAGAGGGGTCTTTCTTGCATTTTTATTTTGTAATTGTCAGCGTAATTTTAACCATAATTATTTTTGTGCTGAGGAAGAGGGGTGATCTTTAACTCATAGTTACACAAAGAGAGCAGTGTCTCCGGATGGCCAAACTAACTTTCCAAGTAGGGCATTTCTTTGAAAAAAAACCATGAAAATATGGCACAACGGATGAATTAAAAATATAAATAATTTGCTGCGTATCTGCATGAGTCATGCTAAGGTTTTCTGTTACTGCGTTTTTCAATTTTCCTTGGTTTTTAAATTATTTTTTAGAAAAGCTCAGAGTGTGGCTTGTTCTAATATGCTTGAAGAGTAAATTATTTTTTTTTTTCTGTTTGACTAAATATTAACAAAACTTTTTTTTTTTTTTTTTTTTTTTTAAATAATGTTGAGATTAGTTTTTTTCTAGGATTTTAGTGTTAGCTATTGCTGCACCCACGGGATAAATCGCCCTCCTCATTTTCTGCTCCCTTCACCGTTTGGGAGGCCGTCGAGAAAAACGCCCTTCATTGTATTTGTACATGCAAGCTTTATTGGCATTTTGCTATACTGCCTGCTGCTATTTCCAAATATATCTTAGGGAAAGTTTTACTATACTTTAGACTTCCCCATACAAACATTGATTGGCATCCAAATGTTTAGGATTTGCCAAATTGGCGGGCAAACGCTGGCTACGCCGCAAGCAGCGGGGTCAGGGAGAGAGCAAAGGGAGATACCCGGCTCCGCGAGTGGACTTGCAGCGGGGTTTTTAGCTTTTCACTCTTCCTGATTTCTTGGATTTTTTATTTTAAAAAGAGATCTGGGGATTGTGGAACGGGCCCTGTGAAGTCGGAGCTCTGTTTTTGAGGGGGGATTGGGAGCGGAGGTTCTGGGGTTCGGCGTGAGGTGAAGCGGGGATGTGGCGGGGTCGGGGTCTCTCGGTGAGGGGTACGAGTCCCACAAGCCTGTAAAATGTATGAACACCTTCCTCATTCTCAAGCTGTAGCAATTCTCACTTGAAAACCTTGTTTCTGGAGGGTTTTTGTTGATGGTTTTGGTGACATCGACCCTTCTCTGTAACTTTTTCAGGATGAATTTCATCCCTTCATCGAAGCACTTCTGCCTCACGTCCGAGCGTTTGCATACACGTGGTTCAACCTGCAAGCCCGAAAAAGAAAATACTTCAAAAAACATGAAAAACGTATGTCAAAAGAGGAAGAGAGGGCCGTGAAGGACGAACTGCTAAGTGAAAAACCCGAGGTAAAGCAAAAATGGGCATCCAGACTTCTGGCAAAGCTCCGGAAAGATATCAGGCCTGAATTTCGGGAGGATTTTGTTCTCACAGTCACAGGAAAAAAGCCTCCGTGTTGCGTTCTTTCCAATCCAGACCAGAAGGGCAAGATGAGAAGAATTGACTGCCTTCGCCAGGCAGATAAGGTCTGGAGGTTGGACCTTGTTATGGTGATTTTATTTAAAGGTATTCCGCTCGAAAGTACTGATGGCGAGCGCCTTGTAAAGTCCCCACAGTGCTCTAACCCCGGGCTGTGCGTACAGCCCCACCATATAGGAGTTTCTGTTAAGGAACTCGATTTATATTTGGCATACTTTGTGCACGCAGCAGGTAAGTGCTTTTCCTCTATACAATGTTTTACCTTATACAATGTTTTTGGCTTATTTCGGTGCCAGGTGCTGTGCTGTGGCGGCTGCATGAGGCGGGGAGGGAGCGGGGGATGCCGGTGATCACCCTCCCAGGGTGGCCAGGGGAGTGCCAAAATTACCCCCTTATTTTAATTTTTAATTATTATTATTTTTAATTTGGGCTTTTAAGGTGCAGCTGCATAAAAGCAGCTCTGTTTTTCCTGGGGTTAACAGTGCTTTTGGGCATCCTTCACAGCTGTTATTCTAAATGTTGTCCTAGGAGGGAAGGCAACTGGATGCCACTTTTTTTAGGGGGGAGGCAGTTTTTAATTTTAAAAAAATTAAATGTTATGCACAAAGGAGTCTGAGAAGGCCAGAGGTCCTCCTCAAGGCCCATGGGTCCAGAGTACCAGGTTTTTTCACTCCATGGGTTAGGGATGAGGAGTGTAAATCCTGTAGGTCCGTACTTGGGAGGGAAAGGAGATGGTTTTTCAATAGCAAACTTAGCTTTCTGGTCTGATTGGCCATGAAGCAACCCCCTGAGTTATTCAGTGGGGAAAACAAGGCATTTAAACACCCTGAAATATCACAGTTTATACACCTAGAAGCTGAGCAAGTCTTGAAACAAATTCCTGGTTGGATAATACCAAACTTATGGGGAGGCTGGAATGGCTTTGCCTGTGGACCTCTGACTCCAACAGAAAGTACACCCTGCCTGTGGAGTGACTGGATGTGCTCAGAGGATGGGTAGTGTGTTGACTGGATGAAATAATATTCTGTGAGTGATTATAGTGCACAAAACCGCGCACACATGAAGTGCTAGGCCCCTGTTTTCACATACGGGGTGTGTGGGACCCTCTGGGTTTCAACCTGACTTGGAAGTTTAGGGCTGGACAGGCTGGGGAAAAAGAGGAGCAGAGAGGAGAGAAATCGTATTAGTAAAACCAGCTTTTATATTAAAATATATCAGTAATAAAACCGAGCAAATTACAGCAGCGGCGGGAGCCTGCATTCCTAATGCCTCCGACTTTTAGAGGGGCTTGGAAAAGTTTTGGCTCCCGCAAAGTTTTTCTTTTCTGAGAGCCTGTGGTGGTTGTTGCAATAGGCACTGTCATTGCTGTGATTTTCCAGGTCTGATCCCTGCTCGGAATTAACTTTTGAGTATCCTCATGGCGTTTCCTACAGTTAAACTGCAAAAAAAATTTACTTTGCGCTTCAGTGCGATGTGGCAAAACCTGTTGCTTGGTTCTGGCGAGGGGGAGGTAGGAAAATAATGTGGAAAATTCTTTATTTACTCTGTGATTTATTATGAGGCAGAGGAAAGGAAGGATTACCAATTAATGCTTAACCAAAAGGAGACTGAGGCTGGGACAGCCCCAGTCTATCACTGGCCCTGAGGACACCAGGGACTTGTATCCCTTTTGCCTGCCTCAGTTTCCTTCTCCGCACATCGGAGTGGGGCAGTGTGCTTGAAGTGTTTTGAGAGCCAAAACTGAAAACCACCATGTACTGCCACACAGCACGCAGGTTTTTATTATTTAGGCTTACATATTTTGTGGTGCTGGTAAATACTGGCCTCTATCATGCTTCCAAAGTGGAAAGCTTCTGCGTAGTGTCAAAGTTTTTAATAGAAACCAAGGTTCTTGGGTTAGCCTGCGTGTAGGGTCTTCCAAAAACATAGGATGGGAAGAAAAGGACCAAGCCCAGGGGTGTAAGTACATCGGAGAGCTTGAAAGGAACCTCTCCCTTTAATAACAGTCAAGCAATAGATGTTATAAAAGTTCGATATTGTGATTAAGGATAAACCATCTTATCAGCACGCTGTTGGCAAACAGTAGCCATGATAGCGAACTCTCATTTTCTTTCTGCCTTCATCCTCAACAGGCAGCGATTGCAATAGTTGTTCTTCAGACTAGATGTTTGCCACTGAAACTCAGCACCAGACGTGGTCTCATTTTTTTTAATTTTTAATTTTTTTTTTTGGGGGGGGGAGGGGGTGTTGCATTGGCAGGCTTGTGTCAGCAGTAAGGCACTGGTACAGACCGCAGTGCTTCGTGTTTGCGGCCGTTGTTTGCCGATTGCACGCATCGCATTGTGCTCCTAATGCAGTAGCGTGCGCTGGCGTCTTCCCTGCTAAACCTCACTGGGGAGGAAGGCAAAATGATTTTTTAGGAGGTAGCACAGCGTGGCCACCATCCATATCACTTCACAGAGGTGTACCGCAAGCCTCGCATATGGGCTGCCTTTATTTTTTTTCTTTTTTCCCCCCTTCTTTTCCCGTTTTTTCTTTTCCCCCCTCCGATGTATCCCAGCAGTCTTTGTTACACCTGAACATTGGCCAAGTTGACAGCCATTGGTTCCCGCAGACCCGCAGTAATGGCAGCTTGTGCCGGGTGCGCAACAGGAAAATTACAAAAGAGAGGAAAAAAAAAAATTATTAAGGGTCCTTTGTCTCAAACTCCATCAGGCCTCGTTCCCCAAATGTATGGACCGCGTGTTCGTAAGGAGGAAGTCGCCAGCTCAAATATTAGGTAGGCTGGTCAACTTACATATAGCGGATTTGACAAGCATCTGCTATAGTACAGAAGATTTGTAAACACTAAACAATGTTTTTACCTCCTTAAAAGTTTTGAGAAGTTGCCAGTGTTGGCAGGAGGCACAGACTCCGAAACGTGCTTGAAGATACGTGCCAAAACCATTGTGACCTTTTCACCCATAGTGCTCACTTCTCTTTTTCTTGAGTTTATTTTTTTTCTTTCCCCCCACTCTTCATCGTCTTTTTTTTTTTTTTGGGTAGTAGTCTCTTCCATGGTGCCTTTATTTGAGATGACTTGGGCAGTCCCTTTCCTTCTAAACGTGTCCGATAATTATTGCTTTGAATCCATGCTTTTTCTTCAGTAGGCACTATCATCTGTAAGGGAACACATGTGCACAGATTTAAATAGTGCTTCTTACAAAGCTACTGAAATCAATTATTCGCTTTAAGAACTGGCTGGAAAGAGAAAACAAAAATATGCAAATAGACAAACTACATGTCATTTTTCTTTCAAAAGAAGAATTTAAAAAAAAAAAAAAAAATCAGTGTTTTGTGAATTAGAGGTTGACCAAAAAATGTATTGAAATCTAGAGTTTTACTCTCAGTTTGCAGTTTCTAATCTACTTAACTAAAAGCAGGCGGCATTTTCATACCCTGAACTTGGGTTCACTTTTTAGTTTTCACTTACTCTGCACTTGTATCAAATGACAAGTTGGAAACCATTGTGGCAAACCGTTTTCTTTGTGGGAGTCAAACAGTAAAGCTAATTTATGACCGGTCCTTTACCAGATGATCTGTATCAGAATCTACAATATACTAGGCACGTGGCAGGGTCACAATTTAAGTTGTTAAGGTCACAACCTTAGCCACCAGGCATTTGACCTTTTAGATAAAGTTAACCTTTGTTCATTAGTAGGCACTCAACCGAGAACTTTCTGGAGTTTTTTACTGCTTTGGAGTTCCTTCTGCTAATGTGATCAGATTGGAGAATAGATTTGCAATGGAAGGAATTAGATTTTGTGAGAGGTCACAGTTTTTAGAGAGTTTTCCAGTGGACAAAGGTGGATGGCAGGCCGGGAGGCGATGCTGCGGTGCCTGCTTTATTTTTTTGGGTGGCTGTTGTTGTGCGCTCCAGGCGAGAATTAAGCTAGTGAGGTATTTGTGGCAGAGAAAATCTTTTAATCTTTCAGAAGGGCATTTAAAAATCCCAAATTTTCAGAAAAATCTGGGGAGATGGGTTTTTATTTACGTTAACTCATTTTTCTGTCCATGTTTAGAATAGAAGCCATGCAAGAAGTCAATCTGATTTGTGCTACTCTGAAAATATACTTAACATCTAAATATCTTCTGGGGCTGATTGCCTGTGCAATAGCATATAGCACATGACCTTGAACTTTAAGCAGACCCATTTTACATTCCTATTGGCCGATTTTAAATATTTCTACTTGGGCCACCTCAAAGAGGCGCCGATGGGAATAACCCAAAGGCTGGTTAATGCAGAATAACCACTTGCAAACAACCAAAATACCCGTGGAGGTATTTGGGCAGCCCGAAAGGTACACGAGGCTTTGCACCGTAATCTTTTAGTACAATTGGTATTGATTGTTGCTGCATTAATCCTGTTAATAGCCGCAGCCGGTTCGGCGTGTTGCAGGGATGTGAGAGGTGTCCTGACAATACCGTACATCACCAAAAGAGCTGTCGCAGCATCTCCAACTCCTGATGGCTGCTTTGCAAAAAAAAGTGGAGCATTCAACGGTGGAAACTATTGCCGGCTCGTATAGGAACACAGACCATATTGTTTACTTAATTACGCCGTAGCGAAGGCTCATTTTTAATTATTTAGCTGACTTTTCTCGCTTTGCTGTGATACCGCATTTATTATTTAATTTAAAATGAAAAGCGCTCTGCTACTGTGAGTTTTTGATGCATTTTACTTTTGTTTTGGCTACGTTATTGTCATTCCATCGTACAGTAATCCAGATAGCCGTGCTATGCAGATTGGCCAGATGGTCATGTTAACAGATTGAGAACCCACTTCCCACTGCTAAAGAGCAGGTGTAAGATCAGTGGGCTTTTCCCCCCACCCCTCCCCAACTCCGTTCCTCCCAAGTTTCAACCAAAATGCTCTTTAGACAGCTCATAATGCTGGTTAAAAAGGGGCACATTTCAAATGGTGTTTGTTCTGAGGAGATAACATGTAATATATATGTTGGTTTTACATGTAACTGAAGACTTTTAAAGCATCCGTGACATTCCCTGCCAATATAAGGCTTTTGATAACCTCCTTCCAGCCTGTGGCTGTTCTAGGGTACATCCAAAATGGTCCTAAAGTTTTGTTTGCAATGTTAACAGTCCCTAGGCATCTCTATGGGCAAATTACATTTGCTCTTACCAAAAAATTACTCGGCTAGGTTTGCAGCAGGTACCTTGCATGCTTTCCCTGTACAGGGCTCTCCCTGCATGCCCAGGGGAACCTGAATGCTTCAGGGTTCAGCTGAGATTTTCATGTTTGTGGACTCATAGGACCATGGTTTTTTTTTCCTCCATGAATTTTTGCTGTGTTGAGGATTTCTAGTTTTGAAGAAAAAAGTGAAACGAAGACATCTCGTGGTATTTCTGCCCCCAAGGAGTACCAGGAGAAGGCAGATTTTGCATTGCTTTAGCCTCACAGAGGTACCCATAAAACATCAGTGGTGGGAACCTGGGTCTGTATCTCAGTCAGAAGAGATGGGGAGAGGGCTGCTACAGCTCCTCCACACCTCAAATTTCACGCATCCGCCTACCACGGATGCCCATGGAACGCGGTGCCGCGCTCCCCATGTGGCACGGGGAGAGATCTCCATCTATCACCACTTTCTGCTTTGGGGAACAGGACTGGCTGCTCTCTGCAGCCCCAAGCTGGGTGGTAGGTGACAGAGGCAGGATTTAGGTGGGACAACTGTTCTCCCCATGTCACGGTAACTGAGCCGGTGAGTATCCCTGATAATTGAGATACTAACTGGTGCGGCACTCGGGACGGTCTGCTCTATCACGAACCCCTGGCAGGAGTTCAGTCATGTGGTTTAGCTTTCCCCTTTCTCCAACAACAACAACAACAAATAAACACGGGATAAAGGCGTATTTCGTGTTCCTGGGATGTTTTCCAGGTGATGGGTTCGGCCGGTATAAGGGCACATTATTTCCATACCTCTTAGAGGTGCAGAAGCAGAAGCCTTTGAATGGTAAGAAAGCTGCCCAACACTGCTGGCTTGTCTACAAGCAACTGCACTTTTATATTTCCCTTCTTTTCCACCCAATGATGAATAGCATTAATTTAGATCTATTTAAGGCGAGTGTGGGAGAAACCACAATCTTTGTTGTGGTCACTGCTGTACACAGCGGGGCTGAATGTTTCTCTTGGTTGAGGCCTCAAAGCTGAATCTGAAGAACCCAAAACATCATGTCAGCTTTTCAAACCCTTCAAAGAGACAGTAGAATCCTAATTGTTCATAAAACCCTCTATTTATTATTACAATTATGTATTTTCTCCCCATTCGGATGTAAAGGAAAAAAGGGCATCCCTGGTTTTCTGTGCCTCGAGCTTCTTCACAGCTCCTCCTCCTCTTCCCCTCGATGCTTCAGATCCAGGCACTGGCCCAGGCTTTCACAACCAGCAAACAAACCCCAGCCTGCTGCTCCCTAAACCCTCAACTCCTCCCCAAAACCTTGAGCTTTGCCACATGTGTCCCAGAGTTGAACCCTCAGGGGCTTGAGGAATGTCCCCTGCAGGACGGCTATTGGGGCATCCTTGTTGGGAGCTGCTGGTCCAGCTCTGCCCCCACTCTCTTCCCTGCAGGCAAGGGCTGGAGCTGCTGATTAAATTACAGGCTGTAAATTCAGGGCAAATTATTTTAGCCTCCTAACAGCAGCCGACCCTGAAGGTTTCCTCATGACAGTGAGGACTCTCAGTAGATAAGAGTTGTCAGTGGACAAAAATTCATTTTAATGGCTTTGGTTTTTCCTTTCTTGTGATTCTCCTCATTCATTTCATCTGTGGTGATTGTTAATTATCACCTGCATTATGGTGGCCACCAAAAGGCCCAGCTGGGAGCAGCACATGGGTCCTAATGCCCGTGATATGTGGGGCAGTTCTGTCTCAGCAAATTCTTTGAGGGGGTTCCAGCATTTTATGCCCCGTTGCAAGTGCAGTGCTCCGGCCGATCCCCTCATCACAGCGTAATTAATTTTGAAGAGCTAGCAGTGTATTTTTATATATATATTTAATTTTTTACGTGTTTTTTTTTTTGCTAGCGTGGCTCCTTGTCCCCACCTGGGGGATGGACCTGGGCACACGAGCTCAGCCCCACGCGTGGCATCGCCACAGCTCAGTGAGGAGGACGTTGACCCTGTTAGTGTGGGCAGATTTGGGCTGGATTCATAGCCGTCGCCTGTAAAACCCACGAGGGCCTCCATTTTGTGTGCCGGACTCTCACGTGCGAGCACAAAATGGAGAACTGCGCGGTTGAGTTTTGCCGATAGCCATGGGTGGAGGCAACGTGGTCCCTGCACCACTGCCATGCACACAGACCCCCAGCAAGGCCCCGGAGGGGGTATCCTGAGCTTCTACACCCATCCACTCCTCCTAAGGGTGTCTCGGTCTCTTCTCCAGGTCCTTCATATCCACCGTCCTGGTCCGAGCGCTGTCCCGGCAAGCCGACACATCGGCTCTTGGGCCAGCCCAAAGGGCCCCAAGGAGTTATTGCTCCTTCCCCGTGGGCTTTAGTACACACCAGTGCCATTAGATTAGCAAGATAAAATCAACCCGGGTTTAGTTAACACCCTATTCCAAAAGTTTCCTGGACTTCATTGTTCATAATTTGGACCTGAGTCGGGTTATTTACACGTGAGGATTAAAAAGCTGCAAAGAACTGTGATTTTCTTTTTCTTGGGGGGGGCAGAGGGGAGGCTGAAAGGAATTAGCATATGTGGGTAGGAGGATGTGCTGCGTGTCTGCGTTCCTTTAAAATATAAATCATAGTTATTTAATTATGTTTTGAGAGGGCAGATTTAAGGATATACTGCAAAATGCATTACCTATTATACCAGGACGATAATCTTATTAACCTTGCTTTCTACTTTTTAATTTTATTGTGCACCCTGTACAACTCTTATGATATAAAAAATAATTACCCAGAGAATACATGATGTCAGAGGTCCAATATGACATTTATCTTCACAAGTAAGGAGACGGCTGCCTCGTGCATTGCATAGCAGCACTGGTCCATCAGACAGGTCCACATCAGGGAGAGGAACCCAAGATGAGTGCCATCAAATTCTGTTTAAGGTATCTAAGTGTGTGTTTGCAGATTTGTGTTGTAGATGAGGACCAGTTTGACCAAACTTGATGCAGTTCAGCATCCTTAGACCTCCTGCAATAGCACTGCTGGATGTTTCACTTATACATATCATAGGTGATGAACCAGGACTCTAGGGTGGCTCCATGCATCCATCCCTGATCCGAGCTGGATGTCCTGCTAAACCCTTGTGTTCTCCATCCCATCCCTCCTGAGGGCAGCGGCTGTCTTTCTCTCTCTCTCTCTTTTTTTTTTTTTTTTTTTCTTTTTCCCTTTATCCTTCTCTCCTAATGTTCGATACGTGTTGATATTTCCCTCTTTATTTTGCAAGGGAATGGGTGAGGGTGACGGGTGAGGGGAAACAAATGCCATAATAATATCCCTTTTCGGAAGAATATAGTTTAATTTTGTGTGTGCGTGCAGCAGCTGCCATTGGCAAGCTGTCGTCTTTGTTGCCATGGGCTTTTTTTTTCTTTTTTTTCTGTGTTGGGTTTTTTTTTTTGTTTTGTTTTTTTGGTTTTGTTGTGTTCGTTTGGGTTTTTTTTTGTTTTTTTTTTTTTCTTTTGGCATGCATGCCAGAACATGATTGTATGTTTCAGCATGTTCATGTGGCATGTTTTAGGGTGAGATACATTTTTAGCAAAGCACAAAATTACCTAAGGGTTGGTGAGTGTCCAAGGTTGGGTTTTTGGGCCAGGTGAGGTGGTTGTGCTGGAGAGGGTGGTACCTGGTGGCTGGTTGGTTGATCCACCAGCTAAAACTCGCTGGTACACTGAACTTGTCGATGGAAAAAAAGGTTTATTTAAAAATAAACTGGATCCCTGGAGGATCATTGAGGTCTCCTCCAGCAAGACACCCATGGGACGCAACAGGCAATGTGGTACCAGTCAGTGGGTTTCTCCTGTCCATCTCACCCACCTAATACACACACCCCATGGGAGGTCATGACCATCCCTGGCTCTCGGTGATGCTTGTGGGGAGCTGGGTCGTGGCACTGGTGAGTTTGTCCTACCCAGAACCCTGACTGGTGATACCCAGGGCTTTGGGAAGGGCTTGTGGTGTGTGGGTAATGGAGCACACCTTCCATGGGATGAAAAACTGTCACCCACGAGAGCTATAGGTGACAGCAGCTCCTCCAGACCTGCACCCATGGCACTTAGCCCTGTCCTGAGAGCTGTAGCTCTTTGGTTTTATTCATGTCATAATTGTAATATGCTGATAGAGTCAGTGTCTAAACAAAGTCTAACCCTGCTCTGCTCTGTCCTCTCTGCTGTACATTTCTCAGCCCAGCTGCTGTCACCCTGTGTTAAGTGCAGTTGGACTCAATGATCTTAAAGCTCTTTTCCATCCTAAATGTTTTTCTGGGAGAGCAGGAGTGCTCTTCAGAAACCCACCACGCTGCTGCGGGGATCATCTCCAGGTGCAAAATCGGCAAACTCAGGAGAAATATTTTAAAGGAAGGCATCACCATGAAGCACTCCTGGGCTGGTCCTAAAGCAGAGCACAGGATGAGGGGAGAGCTTTACAGGGTGAACACTGACACTGTGCACAGTCTGCTGAGGGCTTCAGGAGAAAGAAAGGATGAAGAATTAAATGCAGAGTGTTGAGACAACTGCATTCATGTATTTTTCTGCGTCTATGTATTTAATCTTGTGTGTGAGGTACAGACTCTGAGCTGCCCAAGCTTTGTCATAAACATTGTGTCTGGTTAAAGTTCCTATTTTCCTATTTAAAGACAGTCTGTGTGTTACAAAATACCTCCTAATGCTTTGAAAGAATTAGGAACCCCTGTAAAGGTATCAAAGACAAGTGTCCTGGTTAAACCGTGACAACAAGTTAGATAGTTGCTGCATTTATTGTCAAGCTGAACACTTACTGGAGGTTTTAACACAGAAATACATTGTGAGTCAGATTTCATCTGAAGTATATTCACTGGAAATTTTGTCTGTTCTTTTTCACCCAATATGCTTTTAATTTGATACGGAAGAAAATGGCCAAATCCCTGAATGATGCTGGAAACTTAGGGTAAAATTTAAATTCAGTTCAGTTCTTTGTTTGTTTGTTGCATTTTTTTTTGTTTTGTTTCTTCATTTTTGTATTTCTGGGGTTTTTGTTTGTTTGTTTCCTCTTTTAAGGCAAAGTAGTATCAAGTAAATCAGAAGAATGAATTCTTTGTGTCAGGATGCTTTTCTAAAGCCCAGCTATTGTTGGGATCCCTTTTTGGGAGGATAGTGCTGCAATGTTTTATTGTGTGATGGTGAGGACTTTTCCTGATGTGATAAGAACTTGATTAAAAATAGCCAACAAACCTATCTACAGTGATTTCTGTGTTAAAAAGTAGTTGTTGCTGAGCTAGAAGATAAATCCTACATAATATTTGAAATCTTCACAACCAGCTTGTCTGGCTATGGAAGGATTGGCCAAACCTTTGTGACTGTAGGTTGGATATTGCTCAAAAAGTTGAAAAAAAACCCCAGGGCAATCAGGTGAGAAATGGGATTTTTTTGTAGACTGGATGTTTGGGTTTTTTTGTTCTAGAGAAGGACATACCAGCTCCATCAGCTCTGCTTTGGGTTCTTCTTCAATGCAGTTACAAACCCTCATCCAGGATGCTCTTGGGGGTGCACTCTTGCATCTCAGAAGTGCATACTCAGAATGTTTGTTCTTTCTAATGTGGGCACATGAGCATGATATATAAGCAAAATAATAAGCCCAGAACCCACTTTTAATATGGACATGATTTCTTTTTATGATCAAAAGGTGGTAGTCAAAGTTGCAATGAGAATTGAGAGAGTGGACCAGGTTTTTTTCTGCTTGCACCGGCTTTAATAATAAACTTTTTTATTAAAAAAAGTGGTTTGTTTCAGCAGTGAGCAGTCCTGGGGCATGAAGCCATCTGCCCATGGGATGGAGACGGTACAAGCAGAGTCCCTGTCCCATGTCAGAGCTTGGTTATCTGTTGTGGTCCTGTAGGGTGCCAAGCCCAGGGCTGTTTGTGTGCCGTGAGGTGGGATGCTCACCTCTCCCTGTGGTGGGCTGAAGGATGCTGTGGGAATGGCCCTAAAACCCCCAAGTACATAGGGTTTTCATTCCAGAGTGTCCTGTTGGTAGGAAAGGTTGTTTTCCATGAGGTGGGTTGCTGAGAAAGTCCCACTTTTCTCCCTGTTCCTGGCTGAATCTTTCCCTGCTATTGCCCTTTGCTAGCAGTTCCATTTGCCTGGGGCTGAGTTATCCTCAGCCCCCGATGCAAAGTCAGGATGTGCAGGGCCTTTGGAAAGAGTTTGAAGAGAAACCAGGATGTTTCTGTCCAGGCAGTTCTGCAATACAGAGCACTGCTATCTTTGCATTGATAAAAATTAGCTTTCAAAGCCTCAAAAAACTTTTCCTGCTTGCACAAGCAATATCTAATATTGATAACATTTCCTGATTAAAAGGGATGAAGGATTTATCAGGCAGTCTTGATTATGTACTTTTTTTTTTTTTTTGAACAAGCTTCATCTACCTTAGCAACTTCTCCAGGGAACTTCCCAGCTCCACACCGGGGCCGCTGGTGCTGCTCGAGGATGGGTCAGTGGCCAGGGAGTCACTGACCTACAGAGATTACTGTGATGACCTGCTTGTTTGGATTACATATAATTTTTTTCATATTTAAAATAAAAAAAATGTAAAAAGCAAGAAAAAAAAGAAAACAAAGGAAGTACAGTGCTGTGCACAGAACAGTTATTAAAAACAGTTGGGAAGCATATAAAAGGTACTGTTTGTGTGAGAAACGGGACAGCTGTGATGGTCTATTGGGAAAGTGTGTACAGATGGTGGTAGGGAGGGGAATGATGACTACATGGCTGATAAATGAAATACAAAAAGCATTAAATTGGTGATCTTTTTAAAGAGTACATTTTTGGTTAGCATTTTTTTTGGTGCATCATTAGGGCTCTTTGTCTGCCTCTTATTTAGCCAGGAAGTGCGACTGTCTTCGCACATTTGTGGCTCTGATTTTGTTTACAAATAAGGAGTCTGTTTAATAAATCACATACCATGCAATTATTAAAGAAGATAATTAAGTGCACGGTTTTCTCTATGTTGGGAATGGCATGGAATTGTCCTAAAGAACTGACAATACCACAAATGCAGTTGGGCTCGAATTAGCTATGGTAACACGTGGGATTTCCTGGAGCCTAAACACATTTCTTTGTTTTGCAAGAATTGGAACCGGTGGCAGGATCTGGGTTTGGGGAATGAGGCTTCGGCGTTTTGAAACCATGGAAGGCAAATCCCCACTATTTTGCCTTTATTTAGCTTATGGTTCTGAAGGTGGTGGCAGCCAGTGACTGGTCACAGGATCTTGGGAATGCTGGAGCATCTTTTGGAGAAGGCAATGAAGGAAGGAGGGAGAAACAATCAGGGATAATTTTTTTCTCTGTGGTTCATAAGAGAGGGTTACTAGAGCTTTGTTACTTCCCTTATCCTGGAGTTCATTGATTGAGGGCTAATGGAAAGTAAGGCAAAACCTGTGCATTTCTGCACACTTCTATGAAGTAGAGATGGCCACTGAAATGCTCCAAAACCTCAGCGTGGGGAGTTTTTAAACTAACAGACTAAATAATCCCTCTGGCATTTCAGTTTTCAGATGAAATAATTCCTGTTTTCCCTTCGCCTTCCATCTCACCCACCCGTTGCTTCGTGTTCCTGCTCATTGTTTCTGGTGTGCCATCAGTAAACGAAAGCATTTTCCTTAATAACAAACAACCTTTGGTAACACCAAGATTTTCTGTGAGCCAGCACAGTGTCCGGCCACCTCGTGAGCCCCGGCGTGTCATTGTCCCTCCCTCAGGGGGGACAGACCCCAGCAGCCTCTGTGCTCCTTTCCAGGTGCTGCAGAAAGGGGGTTCAGCAAACCTCCACTAGAAGAACCTGCCCAGAGGGGATATATTCAAAGCCCTGTTGGTTTATTGATGCTCTGAATTTCCTTGGTTTACAAACCTTCCAAAAGTTTTAACAGGCCACTCTGGGGATTATTTGCTGTTCTGACACAGGATCACAAAGTCTTCTTGTTACCAGACTTGATGAACCACATGTTTCATTGTGCCTTTTTATTGGGCCAAGTAAATTTCCTTCTGTGTTTTCTTGAAATGGAGAAGAAAAGAAATATTTTTGAAAAGGTTTAATGTGAAGAAAATGTATGACAACTTGATATATTGCTTGGGACTTCAGTGCAGTAATTCTACAAAGTAGGCTGCAATTTTTTATTTTATTTTTTACAGATGTGTTGTATTAAAAAGAACAATAGACAAAGAGATGTATAGTGCGAGGATGGAGAGGCCATTTTGGCCAACATCTATAAGTTTGTTTCAAATTTAAATTATTACATATCACAAAAACATATTTAGTGTAGTAACAGTGTACGTTTTCTTGGCTGATCAGATCTCGAGTCATTTCTGGGGTTTTGTCCACCTTGTCTGTAACCACATTTCAACTCTTGCAAAGGAAGCAGTTCATTTTTATTTGCAGGTCAGGGTGAAGGAACAATTTAGCAATATCTGAGCACGTATGAAATGCCTAGTTGAAGATGGTTCCTTGTGAAAAATGAGGTTTGGGTTTTTTATCAGTATGAATGTGCGCTCTCCGATAGCTTCACGTAGTAGACAAGTGAAAAGGTTTTCTAGGAGCTGCCCTGGTGGGTGCCCCAGAGGGAACAGAAACAAGCAGCTCTTCATGATGCTGGGTTACCTCTGGGTGATACCAGTATGGTTTAGGTCCTGGTCTTGCAAACAGCAACGACCAACACAAACTTGTCAGACAGAGGCACAAATGAGGATACGTTTTATAAACACAGGACATCCCCTGCTCCTTTTCCGCAATGCGCAAGGCGTCCACTTACCAAACCCAGTGCCGGGAAGCCAGATTTCTCTGCCAGGTTGCACAGAAGTGGATTTACCCACCATCCTTGAGAGCAGAATCAGCCTTCAGGTTGCTCGGGCTGAGTGCTCTGAGTCTCCTCCAGAGCCACGTTAGGGCAGCGGCTGCGGAGTCCGCTCCCTGTTATTCAGCCACTGTTTCTCCTTCAGGATGTGCTGCCAACCATGGGAGAGGGGGCCGTGACAAAATATGGGGGTTCTCTGGACACTGCCCTGAGCTTTGAAAGAAAAGGTTAATTCTTACAGAAGCAGTGATTTGTGTCTTCAATTTTACACTCAAAAAAATAATCCTCTAATGATCGCAGGTGACAGGAGAGCCCTGGCCACGTTGTACTTCTGTGATATATAACTCATGTTTCCAAACTTCTTTTTTTTACTACTTTGTTTTTTGCTGTAGGGAACTTGGTCCTGTCCAGAACAGGAGACCCCCAGCTTCATTTGAGATGGGGTAGTGCCCAGCCTGCAACCAGAGCCTCATCCCCAGCAGAGGTTTGGTAGAGCAGTGCTGCTCCCATCACTAGACAACAGGAAGGCGACTATTAAAAGTAGAAAGCTATTAAGGAGTCAGGGTTTTTAAAGTTTTTCTTTTTTTTATTTTGCTTTAGTGTTTTGTTTAAGTCTTTTCTTAATAGGTTGATTAATGCAAGCAAAGTCCTTTTCTCCCCCCACCATCTCTACAGATGGCAAATGGTAGGTCCCAACTGTCATTGTGTGCAAAAAAGGTTATGGTTCAAAGTCAGAGATACAGAGATACCATGATAATCAATCATAGGAACTTGTCTCTCTGTGCCCAGCCAGGCAAAAGTTAGGCTTGGTAGTAATATTCCCCTCCAAACCCATCCAGAAGGCTTTCTCTGCACTTTATTTCAGAGGAGGGGGATGAGTTGCTGCAAAGTTCTGGTGTGTTTCAATAAACCCAGGCAGAGCTGCTGATGGCCATGATGCTGGTATGTGTGGCTGAGGCTTTCCTTCTCCTCAGCATCCTTCCCCTCAGCAGGATCTCTGCAAAAGCAGGAGGTGCACCCTGTCAGCCTCACAGCTAAAAAATTAGCCCAGAAGAAATAGTAGCATAGAGAACAGCGTGTAGCAACATGCCTGCTTTAGAGAATTAACTTAAAATATAAATCTTTTAAACTTTTTTTTTTTTTTTTAATCTAAGAGGATGATTTATTAAGGCTAACTTCCTTCTCAGGATGAAGCATAGAATTATGTTTCTGGTATTGATCCATAAAGAGGATTTGCATTTTATTCATACTATAAAAGTGCTTTTAATGGAGACATTGTGGTAATTGAATTTATACTGTGTGTAACTATCGAAGTATCTTTTTAATTATTTTATGTTATGTAATACAATAACTAAATCTCAAGCCTGTGAAAAAGGATGGCTGTACTCTGTCCTTAGGAGTAACATATATAGCTTTTAATATTCCAACAGTGGAATGCAGTTAAGGACATTCTTTATTTGAGGGGGAAAGAAAAAAAAAAAAAGGAGAGAGAGAGAGAGGAGAAAGATTTCATTACATTCAGCACAGTATGAGACTAAGTCAAAGTAGTTTTGCTAATTAAATTCAATTGCTATCCATTAGACCAATGGAATGAGATGAATCTACCATATAGCTGACACAGCACAGGTATGCAATTTGGCTAAATGGCCATTTCTGAGCTGCAGCATGCGTTTCGCCGCTCCCTCCTTTTCCCAGCCTCGCAATTTCTGCACGGAGAGAAGTCGAGTGGCCCCCGACACCTCTCGGGGCGCCCGGACACGTGTGTGGCTGGGCAGGATCACCAGGCTGGGCATTAGCTGCTCATCAGCTCAGAATGCACTGGAGTGAGTGCATAGAATCTGAAGGCAATGGGGAGATGGGTGGTGGATTTTTTTTTTCACCCTGAATTTATTCCTGGCTATATATTTTCCTTTCTCTGCCCATGAGGCTGCCCTGGAGTGGGTTCCTCGTGTCGTGTATAGCAGGAAAACAAATCCGAGTTAGCAAAATGGCTTAAAATGCAGTGAGCAGGGTGCATTTGCTGGCTTCTTGGCATGACATACTACTTGGGGGAGATTTTATATGTCAGACAGAGAAGTCTCCTAGCCTGGTGAAATGACAAGAATACCTCTCAAGCATTGGCGGAGGCAAAATTTTGACAGCCAGCAAGCCTGTGATGCTGCTGAGCGCACAGATTTACACTCCCTGCCAAGACTAAAACGGGCTAAACCCAAAAAGGGTAGCGGGGATTGTCACTTTAGGAAGAAATAACACCTTAGTGAAATACATGGAGGCATGGGCTGCCATCGGCATTCCAGTACTTTTCTTTCCTGGGATCTTGCAGGCTTGCACTTAATGGTTGGTGGTGTCGGGTCAGGACTGGCAAGATAGGAAAATAAAAAAATAAACTTATAAGGCAACCGGGGTGAAAAATTTTGCGCCCCCCCTGCTTTGCTGCTGGAGCTCAAGTTCCAGTTTTGCCTCTCGGAGCAATTCTTGTCAAAGTCTGGGGAGTGCAGTGTGAAGGAAGCCCCTGAACTTCACTGTCTGCTTCTGATTAACCACTGCAGTGTGTTTTCCTTCAAGCTATACTTAGTGAAAGGAAAAAAAATAAAGTTGGGCTGAAAAAAAGGCCCAGCAGAAACTGATCATTTAAGCTTCTCTCTGCTATATGGTATCCTTAAATTTCCTTCCTAGCGCAACCGGTGATGCTTTTTATGATCAATCTTTGAGGTCAGGGTATTTGCTCAATAGAATCCAGACAAATAAATGTGAAGAAAAGCATCCTGCTTTAAAAGAAGGAAACAATTAAACCTCCTACTTTGTTATTTACAGTAACTACCTTTTTTTAACAATTGTAGAAGTTCGAATGAAAGTAGCAGTGTGAAGAGGGAAATGTGGGAACTTTCATTTGTCGAGACTTTGCATTTCTTCTGCTTTATAGCCATCAGAAAAAGAGATTGTTGTGCATTCGATTAAATACTGCCAGTATGATTAATTTAAAGGGTTACATTTTATTGAACCCTGGTGTAGATGTTCTTTGTCAACTCACATTCACTGCTAGTTAGAGTGTGTGTCGCATTTATCAAAACTTTCTGGAGCCCCTCTCACCTCATTAGCATGTGAATCTCTATTGAGCAGTTAATGTCCGTTACAGCGAGAGTGCTCAATTCTTGTTTTCAATAAGCCAGTTGTAAAATGTCAGACTGTCACTTACAATATAAAAAAGCAAAAATGATGGTATTTGTAAAAATGTTATCACCTCATAAAAACAAATTGTAAAGACATGAAAGTGATCTTGGTATGCTTTGCTTTCAGAAGTGAGTTAGTACAGCTGCTTTAAATACCAGTTGTCTGGATTCCCACACTTTCCTACCAATGGAGAGGTTTACACAAGCATAATTTAAGTTACAATTACCCTAATTAACATCTCATTTGCATAAATTGTTGAAGTCAAAACAACAAAGAATTGCTTAAGAAGCTTAACCCTATTTGTCCAAAATAAAGAGATGAGTTTTCACTTTGCAATCAAAATTGGCAGGTTCATTATGTCGGAGATAGAATACAAACTGAAGTTATACTATTAATACTTTACTTTTTTATGATCAGGCTGGACTTCTTCTATTTACAAGGTGCAAGATTTCAAAACATCCTGCTCTTGCCATCAGAGGTGCAGAACTGTCAGGTGGGGAGTCCATAGGGTGTTTCTGGGGCTGGTAAAAGCCAACTCTGTCCCTCAGCCCTCTCCTCTGCTCACATGGGCAAACCTGATCTTATTCTGCTCTGTCTGGGACAGGGACTGGGGAGGAGATTGCATCCAATGTGAGCTGAAAGAGTTGGACGGGCTCATAAAATGGTGTGAAGAGGCCAAATGACAGCAGTGACAATAGCAATGACAGGCAGAGAGACCCCTTGTCCTCCTGCTGCAGAGCTGGCCGGTCCACCTGGGTTCCCCCAAGTGTTCTCAAACTTCCCGAGGCCACTGCGAATTTTAGTCTTTATCTCAAAATGCAGAGAAAAAGAGCTAGGAAGTGAAGTATCAATATTGTTTAGTAAAAGCACAATTAATCTTCCAGTTTATGGCTTTGAGGCTTTGGTTTAGAGGAGTTTCTAGTACTTGTGGGAGTGCAATCCTGTATCCTCATCTGTGGCCTTTGAACATCTGACTCCCGGTCACCGCAGCTGCAGGCAAAGCCGATTGTTGGGACTTAGGGCAAAGCTGCTGAAGACAAGGGGAGTTTTTCCCTTGGCCACTTGCTGCCCTGGCTACATTAAAACTGTTCTGCTGTCCAGTCCTGCTACTTTTCTGTATCTGTTAACCCTTTGCTGCAAAAAAAAAAAGGGGTGGTACATGGAGTGATGCTTGGGGTTTTTAGCAGGGGTTGTGGTTGGCACAGGGTGTTGATCAGCTATCAGGTGCCAGGGCCATATTTTCCTTCTCTGGGTGATCTGGTTGCAGCTTCATTAGCTGTGTCAGGGTAAATGCGCGTTAGCCTGATGAAACTCTTTCTGCATCCCCATGATTTCACATCCCTGTGATTTCCCATCCCCTCCCACCAGTGCCCTCAGGATGGGGATTTATCCACCGGTGTCTGCAAGTAGGTGCCGATCGATCGAGCCGTGCCGGAGTGAATCAGGTCCCACGTTGGGCTGGGTCTTACCCAGAGGCTGAGCCTGTCCTGAACAGTTTTGCAAAGAGAAGATCTCAGTGAACTTTGAATCATAAACCAGCTGAAGTAAAGATGAATCTCACCTCCCAGTTTTGCATATTCTTTTTTTAAAGATTGCAGTATAATGGAACGGTCGACTTTCGCGCTCTGCTCTTTTTTTATGAGCTGGTGATTACAGAGTATAGGGTGCTTACACTCTGAACATGAATGAATCTGCCAGTTCTACTACAGTTACTCTTTATAAAATAACAAGGCTTACCAGGTGGCAAGAATTGCATAATTGAATTGGACTGAATCCTGGTTTTCCCAACCCAGAGTGGTTACACTTAGAAGTAAATTACAATTAAAAGAGACAGAATGTTTCCATTGTATTAAGAATCCTTAATAGCAAACTTTTCATCCATAAGGCTCTGTTCTCTTCCCGAAGCGTAAGAGAAATTGCTCTATGTGTCTAACTACCATTAACACTAATGGGAGCAACGTACATAAATCCCTGCATGGAGATGGCAGAGCAGACCCCAGATGCCTTTAAAGAGCAAAGTGCTTGTAGGGGATGAATAGAGGCACACGAGTCTGTTGGTCCCTGAAACATCTGCTCTGGAAGTGTGTAAGGGCTCAGTTTGAGGTGCAGTGTTTTTGGAAAGTTGTCTTGAGTTTCATGAAGAGCTGCCTTGTGAGACCAGCCCTCTGCTCTTTTGGCTCAGCTCTTCCTCCAGGGCACTGGAGATCCCTAAAGCAGATAGGAAGATGCCACGGACAGATTTGAATGCCGCTAAAACCACTATTCATTTGAGTCTTTCAGTTAGAAAAAAAAAAAAAAAAAAGAAAAACTAAAAAAAAAAGAACAACCCAGCACTGTTTGCCAAGAGTACCCGAGCTCCTCAACTTGTGCTCACCACTTCCTACCCTTTGGAGATGGGGATATTGAGAACATCTGTCTCCCAATGCGATGAGAAGAGGATAGTCTGTTTCCTTCCCTCCTTTCCAGAGGACCTTGGAGTTTCCCTGCCTCTTCATTTTCTTATTCCCCTTCTCCCTGGGATGCCTGTCAACAGCAATCCTCATCCAGCTGTGCGGGTCAGGCAGCACAAGGAGCAATTCCTTGAACCACCCCTCCCATCCCTGCCCTGTCCCAGCCATTTGTGCACAAGGGCCCTTCATGCCATACAACAGTCACTCTAGGAGGAGGAGGTCCAGATACAAACCTCATTTTTATTTCAAACCTGGTTCTTCATGAACTTCCCCCGTCTGCTCTTCTTGATGGTGATGCGATGCTCTGTCACCTTGCCATTAGGGCTGGGTAATTAATAGCTGCCTAATAGAAGGGAATGTTGTTGCTCAGCAAAATGAATGATGTACACGAAAGGGAAAGCACTAGAAAGTGAAGCAGAGCTGGAATGTGTTTAGCAGGGGGAAATTTCTTCTTGCCCTTCATTAGGAGAAGGTCCCAAGAAAGTTAAAGCGTGATCACATTAATCAGATGCGCTGGCATCATGCAATATTCTTTGTTATTTGGCATAAACTGCATGGCATTAAGTGATTCAAATTATGTGTTTAGCTGCCATAATTTTTTTGTGTGATACTGTGGGTTATCTTTAGGTGTTGGTTTTTGAGTGTCTGAATGTACAGGCTGGTGAAGGCTGAATGCAGCCCTTTTCTCTGGCGGGTGAAATCTGTTCTCATACATAGGGAGAAGGGATCAAGTTTTGAGTGAGTTTATTACAATCAAGGCTCTGCAAAATAAAACTGCTTTATAGGCCTTTCTCTCTTTTTTTTTCTTGGTGTTTTGTTTTGTATGTACCCTTTCACAGGACATGTATTTGTTTACTTCATCATTGGTCATCCATGGTGTGATTTCTACAAAGCCATTGCAAGTGTACCTGCACCTGTACCTGTACCTGGCTCTCAGACCCATCCCTTACTCATGCTTTTCTCATAGCTGACTTTTTTGAAGAGGAGCTGAATGCCATGGGGAACAAGACAGCTCCTTTTGCACCTCCCCTGTGACAGATTTTAACCACTATTATAGTCATGAAATGGCCCCAACATACCGACAGCTAGTCAAAGACCAGCTGTGTTTTTGTAAGGTCTACTTGGAACAAGTTGCAGTCATTTTTTTCTGGCTCTTCAGAAGCCCTGACTGACATGAGCATATATAATGTCAGGAATACCTTTATTTGATTGTTTTCTGTCCTGGTACTGTGGTGTAATTAGCAGGTTCAGACTTGCTCGTGCTCTTTTCAAATGCAATTCTTCTCGGGGAAAGAAATTAAAACAAGGTTGATGATGTAGCTTTTCTCAGCCACTCAGATGAAAGTAAGTGGAGGTTACAATTATTCAAAAGTACTTAGAAAAGTGTTGAATATGGTAATCTTTGCTAGGAGAAAGCACCGGACGGGTTAAAGCACGTGGCTGGAAATGTGCAGAGGTTGGGTCCCTCTCCAGCTCCTCCACAGCCTTTCTTTGTGGCCTTGGGCAAACTTCTTTAACTGGTTCCATAATAGTATGGTTTGTTAGGATTAAAAGTGGGAGCGCCGCTGTTTCTTCTTTTTTTTTTTTTATTTGCCTACTTAAGATTTTAAAGTTTCCAGAGCATAGACATCATGGATTTGTGCAGTGCCCAGCCCAGCTGCAGCACGAATGCTCCTATTATCACTATTGCTGGGCTTGCAGAAGACACCAGTGTAGGTCAGACCGTGTAACAGTGAGGTAGGAACTTATTTAAACGTAGCAAACTATAAAACTGTCTGGTGTATTAAAAAATGAAAGTAGATGACACCCGCTCCCTCGCTGCCCATCTGCTCAGACGGACATTGTGCCCGGGATAATGGTGTCCTTGTTCTCCTGAACACGGCAGTGCTTTCTCTGATGGTCAGGGCTGCAGCCATTGCTGTCTGTGCCTCCACATGCACCTGCACAAACCCCTGAGATTTCCAGTGCCTTTTGCTGCAGACGTGTCCCTTTAGTGAGAAAGTCTGTTAAAAGTTGTGGAAGGGGGATAATTTTTGAGAAGGGAGTGGTAGGACCCAACCCTGTTGGAGGGTTTCAGAAGCACTCTGAGATTTGCTCTGCCCTAGCACACAAATAGAAAGTCACTGGGTGACTTTTTATGAGAAATGTTGGCTTTAGACGACCCAGGGCTCTTTCTGAGTTTTGCAACGTTAAAAAAAATTAAAGATAAAGGGCATTATCTTTTACTCAGCACATGTGCTTGGAGTCTCTTTGTTCAAAATCAGGTGAAGGGATAAAACCAGGAGGTTGGTGTTGGGTCAGTACCCCGTGACTGCTTGAGAGTCTTCTAGAAAATCTGAATGATGAATATAAAGGGGGGAAATCAAACCCATGAATGATTTATCATGTAGACTAGGAAGAGGGGGCTCATACACAGCATTGGGCATCATCAAAGTAACAGTGCTCAGCGTCTGTTCTTCTCAAAATTGGGGTTTGAGGTAGGTACAGATTTGATATGATGCAAGGGAGAAGCTCAACAAAGAGGGTTCCTAGTGGGACAGCCCTGAGGACCTCATTGGGGTGGGTGCAGCTGCTTCTTCTCAAGTGCTATGCCAGTTTCTGTGTTTCAGCAGGGCTGCTGAAATCCTCATTTGTCTGTGGGTACTGTCCCCATAGCATCATCAGAGAGGCTGTAGCTTTAACTATAGGGTGTCTGAAGGGGACAGGCTTATTAACAGCAAGACTTGGAAAAAGGCAAGGGGAGAAGGTGGGTCTCCTGGGAAATAGCCATCAAATAGATACCTACCTTGAGATTTTGTTGAGTTTATTTAAAGTGAAAATTAAGAGGGCTTCTTTCCTTCTGGAATCATATTCATTTTGTTATTAGCACTTAACCACTGGTGAGCACACTTAGTAAGAGGAGCAAATTCATAACTATAACATTTTTCTCATAAGCCAAAGAATTTTCATGTCCAAGAGCGACGTATCATAAATAGACTATTTACAGTAGACTTAAATTATATGATGAGCCATATAACAGCAGTGCATCTATCATGTCAGAAGCCCCTGCCAACCATGTATGACTACTGTTTGCTTCTCCTCAGGTGGTAAACAAAGTTTTCAGCTGACCTACTGGTTGGTTGTTGCCCTGAAACACAGATAAGCAGCGCTGCTCGTAATGCTGTAGTAGAATAAAATCTGGCATAAATTTGCCTAGAAAGCAGAAAGAATGCATGAAATATTATTTCTTAGTTCACATACAACTTTTTTTTTTTTTTTTTTCCTGCCAGCACGGCATGTAATATTGCATTGGTAATAAAAGGGGGTTTATTCCTGCTTCTGGAAGGGTTCATATTCCAGTCGGGCCATCGAGGCAGCATATATCAAATGAACATCAAATTCTTTAAGCATGAATTATATATTCTAAATTAATGGCCTGAAGGAACACAGAAAGTGCAGAAAGTGCCCTGTATCATATCAAAATGCTCTCGAGATTGCCCCTGGATTCTGCAGGACTTGTAGCAAGCCCCTTCTGACCTCAGGATGAATGCTTTAACCTAACACCTGGAAGGCACATCTGGGTTCCCAGGATGGACTGAGCCTTCACCTAGGCTTACAAATGGGCTGTTTGGAGCTCTGTGGATCAGTATAACACACTGTGGGCTAATTTTCCAGTGTCTAATGGGAACGTTGTGCATGGCAGCCAGTTGTTTGTTTGTCTGCCTGCTCCTCTTCTCCCTCCCGCCCTATTTATATAGGCACACATGTAAAAAATATGAGCCTTAGAGAAAAATGTCAACCATATGTAACATACATGGAGATTAGTGACAGTAACAGTGAATTCATTGTGGTTTTGGCAGTCAGGACACCATCCAGGCCATATTTTAGAGTTTCAGACAAATCCACATGTATTCCAGAGATTGCTGTGGATTTTCAATATGTGTGGCTCATTAGATACGCAATCTGCCTGCTATTCTCTCCTGTCACACAAAGCTGGTGGCAGCAAACTGGCATCTTGGAGACATTGGTAGCACTACAGATTTCAGCATTAATGCCAGCCTTGGGCATCCTGGAGCTCTGTACCCTCCTGTGATTCTTGCTTGGGGCAAGGGGTGCCTATGTCCCACAGTTGGGAGATTAGGGACAAGCCCACAGGGGTTGGGTTGGTTACTACTCTGCTTTTTGAGCAAAATGCGATGATTGAAATCCAGCTCACATCCCCAGATCATTGTCCTTAAAGCAGGAAAAGGTAAAAAGGTTGCCAGCTCTGAATTCAGGTTTAGCTTTTCCCGAGTCGGGCACTGCAGCACGTAGACCAAGCTACATCTTTTGTGCATTGTCTGTTTTTTTTCTTTAAATATTAAAAGAAATTTCTTTTTCATATTAAATCCTTTTTGTGGGGGCAATAAGTAAACATGAATCTCAGATTCCTAATTTTTTTCAGATGCGTAATTTATTCTTTAAGTCTTAGCAGCTCTACGCCCCCGTGAATATATCCTTGTAGCTCTGTTGCTAACAGCACAAGTCTAATGATCACGTCTACATGTGCACCCTGAAAAAGTACGGGTTCAGTTCATGTAAAAGTTCTACAACTCTTGCCTAAACCCGTCTGAGTTCAGGCGAGGCTACATCCGACGCGGGGCTGAGTGCTTAAATATAGGTGAAGGCAATTCTGGTCTGCTAATTTCAGCAGAATGTTTCAAACAAAGTGTTACTGTTTAATCTGGGCACATGACGGGTGAATGGATGTTTGAATGAAATGACATAATTGTTGGTTAGCCTGTGTAATTTGGAGAGTGTTCGCACAAGTTTAACTCTCTCTCTGGAGGCAGGGGATCCTCCAAGAGCTTTCCCTAAAGGCAGATCCCGGCCAGATCCCATTTCCCTTTGCATGTCCCAACTTTCCAAATGATGGGTTGAGGCTGGCTTAGCACGGCATTTTGGTTCCAGAGTATTATCCTTAACCCCTCTCCTCGCGTCGTGTATGATATTTAATGCGTCATCTTTGTTTTAAACAAACAATACACAAGCTGTTGCTGGCAATGGTGGGAAGCTGGTGGTCCATCTGGAAAGCAGGGAGATAGATGAGAGGAAAAAAAAAAAAAAGAGAATTAGAACTGTTTAGGGGTGTATTTGCATGTGTAAAACCCTGGGATGGGAGTAGGGTATTTAATAGCTTTTTAAAAAGCAGTTTGAAGACAGGGGAGATTCTTTGTAAAGGAGTCAATCAATAATGGACATTATTTGTGTAATAAAACCATAGGGTTTTACCAAAGCAAAGCAAAACTGTGAGTCCCTACCTTTAAAAAAGCTATTTTTATGTTATTTCTGCTGCATCAAGCCCTTTCACTCTAAATTTAACCATTTTGAATTGACAGAAGTTCAGAACGGTATAAAATTAACCAATAGTATAGCTTATTAATTAAGCCAGTGGCAAAACAGCTATTTCAGCCTAACGGGCTCTGCGGGACGGTTCCAAGTTGGGTTTCTGGCTGATTGCATCTGTCATTCCCAAAGACAGAGCACCCCACCTCAGCTTACCACTGCCCAGCATGCATCCAATATGCCATTAAAAACCTTGATTATAACCAGAGGAAAGTTCATTGAAACCAGAATAAGTTACAAAATAATTAATCTTTCCTGCCATCTTGGATTCTCTCTCTCTCCAGAATCCAGCCAGATGTTTTGCAGTCGCTGTGCTCCTATTTACACATTTTTCCTCCATCGTTGGTGCTCTTTGCTCCGAAGTGACACATTTTGCCTTGGCTTTGGAGATTCTCCGTCGCAGCTAAGAGCTTCCTAGAGAACAAGAATAAACTTATTTGCAAATTAAACTCTGCTCTGCATGCAGCAGTTTTGCTGCTGTCCTCTGGGACCCAGGGGGGCTGAGGTTTTAGGGGGAGAAGTTCCCCACAGGAACGCCGAGCATCGCCGCCGTGTCGGCCTTGCCAGGCTCGGGGATGATGTATGGAGCAGGTGTTTGCAATTTAGGGTTCGCTGCTGTTCCTGGGGAAATGGATGGAAAAAGGAGGGTTGGGAACAGAGTGAAAAGGCAGCGGGAACAAGGCTGGCATTATCCACATTGCTCCCAGCCCGAGCCTGCGCCCTGCGCTGCTTAGAAAGCTGCATCTTCCACTGTTAAAAAGGACCTTAGTAAATGGGCAGGGAAAAGACCTGAGCGAGGAAGTCCTGCTTTGTTTTTTTTTAAAATTTTTAAATGAATATATATTTAAGAAAAAAAACTAGTTTGGGCTTACCGAGCAATTTGACATGGCTGCAAATCCTGCTCAGAAATATATGTGCTCTGCTTTAATGACAGCACATAGAGTTCTGCTGAGATAGTGGAAAATTTTACAGCGAGTTTTGCTTAAGGAATGGCTTTAACTCAAGTTACCTGTAGAGTACAGTGTCATATGGAAACACTTAAGGAGCTGTGGAAAACTTTCTGAAATACACTGGAATTTATCTAGCGAAGCGTTCCGGGTAGGGAGGAGGAATATGGATTACAATGGAGTCAGGAAGGAGCGGGCTATTGAGCGCTTGGAGACGGCCACTTGCAGCCCTCCTACCGCAGATGAAAAGTACATCTGTAACCGGGGGGAGCATTCCCAACCGCCCGCGTCTGGGATACATTTATACTATTTGCCATGCACGTAACCTTGTTATATAAAACAGAGTCCAATAACCTTAAAAAGATGAACGGTTAAAAGGAAAATAAAAGAAAGGAAAAAAAAAGAAAAAGAAAAGGTGCAAGGAAGCAGATCTGCTTCCAGATTTGCACGCCCGGTGCCTGCGGTGGGGGTAGGAACAGCAAAATGTTTGTGGAGATGAAGGGTGAAGGGGGCCCCTGCTGTCAGCAGCCTTTGTTGGCCACAGGGATGGCTCTGATGGAGCTGGAGCTCTGAGATGGGGTGACATGGGACAGTCCTGGACTGCTTTGGTGGGAGGCTGCCCAGCGCTGGTGTTGGCTGCCATGGGGTGTCCCAGCA
Source organism: Phaethornis superciliosus (assembly GCA_023637945.1). Classification (NCBI taxonomy): domain Eukaryota; kingdom Metazoa; phylum Chordata; class Aves; order Apodiformes; family Trochilidae; genus Phaethornis; species Phaethornis superciliosus. The sequence continues at coordinate 27,655,561 of JAJQWJ010000009.1, forward strand.
GGCAAGGAGGAGAGGGATGGGGAGGCAACTGAGATGTTTTTCAAGTGCATTTCGTTATATATTTGCTCCCTAAATGCTTATGGCACTGGTCGCCAGAGCATCTGGGCACTTCACAATAATTAAAACTGACAAATCCATAAACAGTAAACAACAGGCTACCCACTTGGGCAGCCAAAAACCCACTACTGCATAAGCTCAATAGCTGCACCCATCTGCCAAATAAAATCCTCTCTGCTGCCTCCTCTTGTCTGCAAAGACCAGGGCAGAGCCAGCCCCCTCCCCTCCGTCACCCCACAGCTCACCCCCTTTCCCTCCCCTGAGTATCCCCAGGGCATCACCCTGGCTTTGAGAGAGGAAAGAGTTTATTTTTAATTTTTATTTTCCTCCCCAATTTTTTTTTTTTTTTTTTTGTTCCCCACCACAAAGTGGTAACAAGTCTTGCCACCCTTTTCTTTCTGACTTCTTGGCCCGCTAACCCTTTCGCAACACAATGGGAAGGCAACCGCTCGCACCCAGGGGAGGGGATTTAATGACTAGAAAATAAAGAGAGAGAATTTACTTGGAAAAACTGCGGAATTAAAAGTTCTGGACAAAACATGCATCACTGGTGCATAGCATTTTTGTTAATTGGGTCTTAACAGGTCTGTGACTCAGGCTGTAATTATTTTAGAAATGGGTCACACTAGGCAGTGCCAGCCGCGTGTCCTGCTGCCGCGGGAACTTTCGCCTAGTTGTAAAACTCCATCTAGACGTGTGTTTCCTCTACTCCCAGCAAAGATCCTGGACTTTGGAGGAGCCACGGCAGTGTGCCGAGCCCGCCGGACTCTGGGCCGGGTGCCGGGATGCTCCCAGCAGACCCCTCCTGGCGTGGGAGGGCCGGGGCAGCCGTGTCCCGCTCCGTTTGCCATCGAGACGTGTCTCATCACGTGCCAAACATGCTCCCCCTGTCTCTTGCTCTATTGTTTTTACTTCTGATTTTTTCACATGTTTTCCTGACCTGCCAGAGGCATTAAATCTTCCTAATGCCTCCCTGCCCTTGAATCACAAAATGGGATGTGGGAAGTTTTTACTTTAGTTGTTGTTGTTGTTATTTTTTAACTAAAGGGAGATTAATTGAAACATAAAAAAAAATTGCACCCAACTGTGGTAAATAATTTCTTTTTTGCAAAACGGTTGCTCTCCACTCAATCCACCTCTGCTTTCCACTGCAAAAGTATCTCCACACAAGCAAAAGTCTTCTAATGCTCAGAAAGCAATGGAGATATTATCTCTCTAATTAGCAGCTGGAAAAAAGTAAATGAGAGTAAGATCAATTAATGCTATAATTAAAAACAGTGCCTTCAGATGTGTTGTTTGTGGTGAACAAATGCTTACACTGACAGGAGGTGGTTTTGGGGGGAGTTCTTCCCCAAAAAATCAGCACTGGAGCTCCCTCTGCAGCCACAGCTGGAGGCACCCCAAGATGGTGGTACTGACAGAGGCCACCCCAGGGTGTCTTGGGGGGGGGCACCTACAGCCACCTGCCACCTCCCCAAAGCAGAGGATGGCATTTGCCCTGGTCCCTGGCTGGCTCTGGGGAGGTGATAGGGTCTCATGGTGGGGCCAGGTTTCTTTTTTTCTTTTTTTTGCAGCTCTTGCTTGGCCCTTCCCTGCTTGGGGGTAAGCTGTTTTTCATATATTGTAGCCTGGGAAAGCTGTGTTACTGTTAAAAGAGTAACCATATCCCTTTCTGAGCTGTTGCCAAGCAGATGTAGGGTTTTGGAAAGTTCCCAACAAACTTCCACAGCTGATACTTTACCGACTCGTTCCTTCTCCCATCCCTCTACTTGCACCTATTTAAATAACCAAAGGACATAATTTGAGGGAGGGAGTGTTGGTCTGCATCTTCTGCGTCTTAAATATAATTAATTGAGAGTGACCCGTCAGGCAATTACAGCGTACAGCTTCGAAAAGAAACACAGAAATACCAAATATTACTGTTTTGCCAAAAATTGCTCCTTCTTTTTTGCACTGAAGGCGAACCAACTGAATAAATGAAGAACACTGAGTCCTTCAGCCCTTTGTGCACTGCGGGGCTGCCTCTCGCCAGGGCAAATCTCTCGTTTCCTTTCTTAACAGCAGTTTGTGGGGTGGCTGCTGGAGGAGGAGGAAGTAGAAATAAAGACTTTTGAAGGCGGGTGAGGGTGGGAGACCCAGTGCGGGTGCAGATCCCACTTGTGTGTGCTATAGGGGTGGTGGTGGTGGTTATGGGCAGCACACAGGGAAATGTGGAGAGCTCTTAGAAATCATATCTCACAAGAAAGGTTTATGGGAGTTCAGAGTCTAGCTGAGGGGATGGATGTCAGGTTTTCCTACACAATAGAGGGTCTTTTGTTTCCGCGCTGCCTCTTGGCAGCAGCCCCCGTGCCACCGCTGGTAATTTCCTGTCCATCCTTCGCCGAGCAGCAGGGCTGGAGCAGGGGAGTAGTCCCATGTTTTTTGTTTAGACTATCTTTTTTTTTTTTTTTTTCTTTAAATGCTGAGCCTTGTCCTAAGCAGGATATCCCTGTGTACGTTTGGAGTTCCTGAACTTCTCTGGAAAAAATTATCCTTAAAAAGCCCCGTACCAGAGCGCCGAGTTTCTAACTTCTCCCTTAAAAAAAAAAGCCAACAATGAGCCCTCGTTTAATTGCTTTTGCTTGTGAGAGCTTGTACCTTGGGGCTTAATCCACACACCTCTCACACATCCGTTGGCGTTTTCCTTCCACCTGGGGTCTGAGGAGCAAACCCAAAAAGTGGCGGCAGTTCAGGCAGCAGTTTTACTTTTGGCAGCTGGGGGAAGGCTCAGCAGGATTTGGACCCCACGAGGTGGGAGGATGTCCCCTGTGCTTCACGTGTTCTGAAGGCTTATGTTTATCCATGTTTTCCAAAGTGCTTTACATGGGTGTTTTGCAAGTTGATGGAGCTCGATAGCCTCTGGCTGCTGACCAGAGCTGGAAGTTTCTCAGGAACTCTCCAAGCTTACAGACCAGCACCTATTTGTTTTAATTTTTTTTTTTTTCCTTGGGTTTTCTCATACCACCTCTTCGGATGGCCCCGTCTGCATTTGTTGAAAAGAATAAGAGTAGAAAACAAGTAAAACTAAAGCTGTGTGGTGCTGTATGGTGCTATACTGTGTTACATAGTGCTGCGTGGGGCTGGATGGTGCTAAATGATGCTGAATGGTGCTGTACAATGCTATATGGTGCTGCAGGGTGTATGTGCTCCCCCTGCTCAGGCATTCTTCTGGGTAACTTGATCTCACTTCTGTCTGCTTCTAACAGATAGGCGAGGTGAAGTTATGTTAAACATGTCGCAGTAAGTTTGATCTGTGCAGCTTTGGTCTGGTTTTCTTCCTTGATTAGCTTTAATCAAACCCTCCCGCGTTTACATGACCTTAATAAAGCTATTTTTCCTGACGAGCAAAGACCGTCTTAACAAGCAAAGCTCATCTGGCCTGAAAGTAAAGCCAAGTCAAGATGGTGTTTTAGGTCCTCATTAAAGCCCACAGCGTGAGGCAGGAGGGGAAATGATGAAATGGTGCTCCACCAAACCATCTCCCCTCTACATTTAATTAGAGGAATTATACGCAACCCAGTGGCTGCCATGGGGAGGCGGTCACCGTTGGGTTTGTATGGAGCCAGGCGGTATAAAAAGGGGGCAGCGAAGGGTAAGTTAACACCAGGAGCTGGGTGGACTTCAGGAAAAAAAAAAATATATAAAATCATATGGTGTTAGTATGAAAAGAGCTCTGGAGGCTCCCGGCCCTGCTCCGGAGCTCATGTTGGGCAGCATAGAGTGACCCTGAAGTGCTTTGGAGGGAAAGTTTCCAAGCGATGGAGTGTTTATTCTCCCTCCAGTCCTTTCCTTCAGTTACTGCTGACTCATGCAGGTTGGGTGAAATATTGAGGGCGGCCACAGAGGGTTGGGCAGCGAGGCGAGGAGATGAAGGAAAAGCCCCAGCCCGGCAGGGAGCGATGCCACGGGGCTTGGCAGTGGGTGAGGAAATCAGCCACATGCAGACAAAATGCGGTCAAGCAGCCGCCCCACACAGAGGATGTCCCTCACACTCATTAGCATTGTGTTTGTAGCAGAGCTTATCAAAAAACAGCCAACAGACATAATCTGTGGTTTATGCTTTCTTTCGTTCCCCTTTTTTTTTTTTTCCTCCCCCCCCTCATGCTTTCTTTTTATTTTTTTTAATCCTTGATTTTTTTTATTTTTTTTTTTTTAAATATATTTTTCTTCCTGAGGATTTCTAAAGGGATGTAATCCACTGTTTTATTTATTCCTTTGCCTCTGGACATGCCTTAACTCCTCACCTTCTTCCCAGCTCCTGCATCCTGAGGGCTGTGGGGGGGGAATGGTTGCCAAGGGGTGTCCTCAAAAAGACAGCACAAAACTTCAGCTCCAGCAGCCTGGTGGGACACAGGGACCCTTCCCAAACCTGATCCCTCCCGAGGCTTTTTCCCAGCTCCTTCAAAATACATTATTCTTCTGGTTGAGAGGAGAACCCCCCCTGTGCTGCCATCCCATGAACTCCCTCACACCCCTTCCAGTGGGCTCTGTGGACAACCCAAATTCACAAATTTTGCTGAATTCAGCTGTAGTCCTGGCCCTGCAGCTGTAGGCCCATGGGTGCCCTCACACCTCAAAGGAGTCTGGGGGCTGCAGCCCTGTCCCACCAAGCAGCTTCAGTGGGGTTAGGGAAGGTCTCTGCTGCTCCCAGTGTCACTTGAAGGAGGCCTACAGGAAAGCTGGGGGGGGAATTTTCACAAGAGCTTGTAGTGACAGGACAAGGGGAATGGTTTAAAACTGAAAGGGGAGTTTTAGGTTAGACATTAGGAAGAAGTCCTTTTCCGTGAGGGTGAAGAGACACTGGCCCATGTTGCCCAGAGAAGCAACCTGGAAGTGTTGCTGTGCCCTCCCTGGAAGTGTTGAAGGTCAGGTTGGATGGGGCTTGGAGTAACCTGGTCTAGTGGGAGGTGTCCTTACTCATGGCAGGGGGCTGGAACTAGGTGATCTTTAAGGTCCCTTTCAACCCAGACCATTTTGGGATTATGTGATCCTATGACTTCTGAACCTGTGATCTCCATGCACCTCCTGCAGACATCTGCGTGGCACCCTCCATTTTCCCCATCTCCCCTATTTCATCCTTCAGCTCCATGTTTCCCTCCTGGGCACAGAAACACCTTGCTGTGATAAGCTCAGAGGTACCTTGGGCACCCAGGTGTGTTTGCTAAGTGCTTTCTGGAATTGCATGTCCCTCCCTTTCCTCCACATCTCCCCCAATGCAAGGGTAGGCTGGGGACATTTTCCTCTTGCACACCATGAGCCAACAGAAGGGTGCTGTCCTTCCCTGTCTCCATCCCACCAAAAATCAATTCTTTTCTCCCTTGTCCAAGAGGATATTTGCAAATAGTTTCCTAAAAAGGCAATCTAAAAATGTCCCTGTTGTTACCCATATTTGTACACAGGCTCGCCAGTGACAGAATTCCCTGGGCTTGTCTACATGGGGACAATTGAAATGGATGTGAAATAACTTTAAAGTGGATTAGCTAAACTGCATTACAGCCTCGTGTAGACACTGTCATTTAGAAATGAAACGACCTTAATTTGGTTTAGTTGAATTTTGCTTTAGCAATTTAATAAAGACACTTTAAAGTCTGAGCGAGGAGTTTACACAGGGGTTTAATGCAGTTTAATTAATCCACTTTAAAGTCACATTTTTAATTAATTAGGATGAACCTTCCTGAAGTGTTCCCCTGTCAAGATAGTGGTGCAGCATTTCCAGCCACCTGGCACCATGACCTGAAGAACCTGAAGAGACACAATCGTCTCCATCCTTGGGAAGTCCTTCTGCAGTATAAGGTCTACCCATGGTTGTGGCATTTTGGGCTATGATGTTCTGTGTCCCTCTTGCTGAATAGAGGAGCATTTCTCTGAGGCTTCAGCCCACTCTTACAGCAGGTTGTAGGGAATACATGGTGTATGAGTTCTTGGGGTATCTTATGGTTTATTCAGAGCTTAAAAAAATACCAAAATAGTGAAATGGGATCCCCATGTGCTGCTGACTGGTAATCAGTAAATTGTAGTTAAACACAGGCCTGTGCTCAGTTCCTGAGGTCTGGCTTGGAGGGGAGGGTTGTGGGAAGAAGTAAGGGGCAATTTGCCTTTTGAAGGATAAGAAGTCCATGTGGGAGTGCACCAACATCCCCCCTTGCTGCTGTAACAGCACATTGCCATCATTCCCAAAAAACAGCAGAGAGTAAGATGGGGATGCCATCAGGTGCAAGCTCAGCAGTGCCAGTTTTAATGAAAAAAACTCTCTTGTGCCATGCCAAGGGTTTATCCAGGGGTGGGGAAGAGCATTCCTTGGCTTTTGCACTCAGATGTCTCCAGGCTAAACAAAGTAGGGGCAGCTTTTTGTGGCTAAATGCCTGGTAGTCACGTGTTTGTCCTAAATTTGGGGCTAGTCCATTTTCTCTGTCATGTGAGGGGACAGTGGACTGAAAACCAAATCAATGTCAAGCGCCTGGGTAGAGAGCAGTCTTCCTAGCAGCCACAAAAATATTGCCTTTGATAGGGATTTTGTTATTTCACTGTGGAAGTCGTTACAAGGGAAGATCTCGTATCACTGTAAAGTTAGCCACTACATTAGCTATTCATATATTTTATTGGTAAAAAAATATGACAGGGGATTATTGTGTGAGAACTTAGTGGAAAATAAAAGAGATAAAAGCAGTTTAACTGTCAGTGCATTAAGGCTGTGGTTAGCTCTGCATAGTGTTACTGGATGGAAGGAGACCAGCTCTCCAAGAACTGTTGTTTTGCAGTTTTGATGCACATGGACTCTGCTAGGGCTTGGTGAGAGTAATGAGCCCAGGTAGCTGAAAGAGGAAAAGTTGAATATGGAAAAGGGGTTCATTTGACCAAAACAATGTCCGTGCAGAGGACAAGTTCTCATGCAGCTGAGAAAAGGCTCTTGGCTGCCTCGATGCACAAGGTGATGGCAACCACAGCATTCCTTGGGTGTGTGGTTCCTGGGTTTTTCACTTCTTTTTATTTTTTTTTTTTTCTTTTTCTTTTTCTTTTTTCCCCATTTGTCCACGTTTTTGGCTGCAGACATTCAGAAGTCCTGGACAAATGGCTGTGGTAAACATACAAATTGGTTGCACAGTGAGCGTGCAGGGAGCACGAACAGGGCTCGCCGCAGCCCTCTGCGTCCATCTGCACAGCACATGTGTGCTGGGGCTGAGGCACCAAGCTGGCTTCTGGGGTGGGAGAGGGAGCCTGGCTGCTCCTCTGGAGCAGGTTGAAATGTGACTGTCATGTGAAGATCCTTTTCTGAAGGGAGCCTGGGTTAGTGGTAGGGAAGGCTGCCGGGAGCCTTGGGGAAGGTGGACCATGGCAAAGGGTGGAAGCCCTTCTTTGTGTCTAGCTTGGTTGCAGGGCAGGAGAATGGGTAAAGTGATTTAGGAGAGCACTTGATTTTGAGAAATTTTGAGAGGCATGCTTGGATCATAGAAGATACAGAGATGTTGTATTGAACAGATGCTTTCATCACTGGCTGTACCCACAAGTGGTGCAGGATTATATTCTTAATTTATGGCTTCCTTTACATGAAATCAAACCATTCAGCACCTAAGGCTGATACTGTGCTTTGTTTAGGGTTCAGCCTTACCATGTTGCCATCCACCCCTGCTCCTCCTAAGTGTAACTCCAAAGTCCTGCTGTGTTTCACAGGTTGCTTATAGTTCGCAGGTTTGGACACTTCAGTGTCTCGATCAGTCCTGCTTTGCATGCTAAAGTGTTTTCATTAGCACAGCATTCATGCATGTGAGATTGTCACTAACTGATATAATTAACCAGTATGTCAAAGGCTATTTGTTTATTGCACATGCAATGGCTTTCCTGGAGTAGGAAACACTTTCTGCTGACACCGTGCAAATGGGAACACGCTAAACTGGAGGAGTAGCTCTGAGCTAGAGGTAGAACTTATGAGCAACGATTGTACTTAAAAGAAGCAAAAATAAGGACATAGATTTTAACAGGTTTGAGTAAATATAATCAGTGTGTGAAGAAAGGACAGGGATGAGGGAAAAAAAAAAACATTTTTCAGATAATTCCCCCAAACCTGTCTGCCCTTATTGTATGAGAATATAATGTTATTCAGAAACACAGTCTCTTCTGTATTAGGGGCCTGTACTGTGAACTCCTGGGGCCTGCTGTAAATCAGGTTGCTTTGCCATCATTTTGGACATCTGTGCAGCTTTTCAGAGTTCTTTTCAGGAAATCTCTCCTTTTTACTTATTTATAAATACATATTGCTGGGGTGGTTCTCCTAGCAGGACCCAGCAGTTCCTACACTGTGAAATGTGAACCATAGTGTCTATGTGTTAAGTATTAAAATGTGTAGTTTGTAATGAAGGGATGGGTAGTCACATTTTTGAAGGTCTGAAGAAGTTCTGAGGGTTGACAGTGGTTTGTGTCCCAACAAATCTTCGGGCTGCTGCTGCAGAGAGACCCAAATATATGCTATAGACAGCTGAATAAATGTCAGAATCGCTCATCCCCTGGTGCTGGAGGTGTCCCAAAATGCCATTTGGGCTCCTTCCTCTATACCTTCTTTAAAATCAATTGCTTCTACTCCCATGGCTTCAGCCCCTGTAATGCCCAGTCCATTGCTCCTGTGCCCCTCTGCCTCCCTCCACCCAGTCTCACAGCTCAGTCCCTTTCCATAGCTACTTCTGCAGAAGCAGTTAAACCATCAGCATTATTTGATGCCATCACAAGTAACTTTCTTACTTCCTTCTCTTCCCGTCACCGCATCTTCTTCTTCCCTTGGTCGATGGAACCACTGCCAAGTGATGGCCAAAACCTGGGCTACATCTCCAGCTTCCTGTTTGCAAATGTGCAAACAATTTGTACCTCCGTGTCTCTCTCTTGCCTTGCCCATCCCTCAACATCTGATTGCTCTTTTTCTGCTAGTCCTGGCTGCTGCAAAGCTGTAAATTCTGTGGCCTGGGTTTTCTCAAGCTCTCCTGTCTACACCATCTCATGTTGATGCTCAACTTTATCCCTGGCCTTTGACTTTGTGCCATCCCAGGAAGCATCTCTGACTCCCAGCCATGCTCTCCCTTAGCACTTGCACATCTATTCTTCATTCCTTTTCTCCTCTCCCTTCCTTCTCCTCCCTTGATTCAGAAGGCACCTCACCTGTCACCTCTGCTGACCTCACCTGATCCTGTCCATCCTAGATCCATCCTTATGTCCCTCATCTCTCGTGGGCCTTCAGGCCACTTGTCTGTAACACTGCACCTTATAAGTAAAATATTCTGTATGTGCACATTCCTCCTCTTGTTAACTTTTCACCTGCTCCCTCCTAACACTTTGTTGTTGTCTTTGGCTTGTCTTGCCCAGCAATGTCTTTAGGACACAGTGGTCTTGTGTTCCTATAATTCATCCTCTGCCTGGTGCACTGCAGCCTTCATGCTGTCAGGTACATGGGAATGTTTCTAATGCAAACAACTAATAGCTAGGAAGGGAGTTAAAAAATTAGAAAGGACTCCAAACCCATGTCATATATTCTCTTGCAAGGAATGGGGAAAAAAATTGTTTATTCTGGCCCCAAATTTTAATCACCCAAGGGCTGTTAAGATAAAAATAGTCAGTTCTGCCTTCTGTTTATGGTATACTTGGTTGAGTGCAAGCCAATTTTGAAGCTGAACATACTGTCTGCTATTTTTGCTTGATTTTAGATTCCACATTTTAAATAGTTTCTTTAACAAGAAGCATATTTTCACTGATACAAACTTAGCTTGAGGAGAAGCATCCTGAAGTTCCAGCCATATTGAAGATCAGTGAAATGTAGTAAACTCTGGTTTTAAGGGTTTTGTTTTCTCCAAGAGCTGAAATGAAGAGTGTGTTCTGGCAACAAGTGCTGGCACGTTGTTCATTAAAAGCTCTCTTCCGAGCCTTGGTTCCCACACACATGTGCCCTCATTCTTCAGCAGAGCTTCCAGGCAAGGGCATTGGCAGTGCTCTAGTCTGATCTTCAGCCATACAATTTGTCTTAATTGTCTACTAGCATCTAGGCAAGACTTAGCTCACGGGTGGCCACAGCAAGGGGCCACATGCAAACCGATGAGCTTCTTAATGTGGCCTGCCCGGCAATCGGATGATTTAATTATCTGTGCCCGTCGTAGGCTGCCTGGCTGCTCCCCATCCCTCTTGCCCTCAGGCACGGCGGGCTTAACCACATGCAGCCATGGGGGCAGCTGCATTTGATCTTCCTCGCCAACGCCAGGGTCCAGCCCTGACAACAGCCTCTCTGTTCGGCGCTTTCTTTCCCCTTCTTTCTTTCCCTGCTTCATTTGGCACCGTGCCCCCGGCATCATTTGTGTGGAAGGGAGGATGGGAGAGTTGGATGGCAAGGAACTTAGAACATGGGCTTGGGTGTTGACAATCCCAATGATTAATTGATCCTCCGAGGATCCAAGATGATTTGCTGAAGCATCAATAATAGAAATCCTGTCATTATACACTGTTTACTTGGTCTTTCTGTGGGAAGACATCCTGTCTCACTATGCCTCTGCACTGAGCATCTTGCACTGGGCCATCCTGGCCCTTCCCAGGGCACAAAGGGCTGAGCTGTCACCCACAGACTTCTTTCCATCACACAATGTTATGACATGCCAGAGAAAAACTGAGTGTGTCCAGTTTATTGATTAATTTCAAAAGTTGGCTTTGCAAAGCCCATCAGGCTTGATGCTTCTGGAAAATAGCTCATTGACTGGCACAGAACATAGGGGGTGGACAGGTCCAGGTGGGATGTGGGGCCACGGTCAGTGTGAGGGATGTTTCACTGCTGTTTGGACATTTGTGGCATGGTTGACTGTACTGTCTCCTCCTTCTGCATGTCAAGTAAGGGCAGGAGAGGGTGTGAGAGAAGCAGTAGGACCAGGATGACCCCATGCCCGGGGCAGAGCTCAGGGATATCTCCGAGGATGACCTCTTGCCACCCTGATCTCATCTTATCTGCCCAGGTTGAAATGCAGCTACTCATCTGTCTCACTTCTACCTGAGAATTTGGCTCTGCTGCCTGTTTGCAGGGAAAGGGCAGCGGGTGACAGCCCAGTGGGACATTCCTGATCCACATGGCCTCAGGGGCTTCTCCTGTGTCACTTCAGGTGCCCTCTTCAGCCCGGGTGAGCTGAGGGAAGGCAAACTCCGACGGTCTGGCTTTTGTGCAGGGAGGTGTCTGCCCGAGTGCATGTGGAATATTTGTACCCTCCATAAATGTGCTGAAGACAGCCTCAGAAAGTGCTGTGGGCTGATAATGCATCTCATAGTTACACCATCTCAGGTGGTGTAACTTGAATGCTGGGTCAAGAAAGACTGTCTGCTGGGTAGTTCATACATCTCAGATGTGCTGGTAGGATATAAATTCTTAAATGTTATTAATGCTTTATCAGACACCTCAGGAAATATTCATACTCCTCTCTGTGGTCTGCTGTCATGCACAATAATGCCTGGGCTGAAAATATTTCATAGAGTTAAGAAACAGGCATCCAAAGAGCTCAGTTCTGCCAGAAACAGGGAATATATTATTCTTTCACTGCTGTGGATCAAGTTCAGCTTCCAGATCCTGCTTGCTGGGTGGTTCTGATGGGTTTCACTTTCTGAAAATACTGATGGGTGGTTTTGAGTCATCACCAGATTGGGGGATGCTTTATCAGTGCCCCTGTGCCCATAACACAGGAATGCCTCTTTGCACAGACCCTCTGCACACCAACCAGGCCCTTGCCCAGGGACAAAGTGGCTCTGTGCACCCAGACCACTGCTCTCTGATTGAGTCCAGGGAGAAGGTGGCTCCCAGACCTCTTTCTGCTTAGGTCCTGGCTGCAGCCACCTCCACCATAGCTCCAAAGCGACTCTGCTGCGAGGCCTGAGCAAACCTGTGACAATGAGCTAGGGTGGCAGGATGGGACAGCTGATTTTAATTATTTTATGTATAAATAACTTTCAGATAGTTTGCAGAGTTGGCAATAGCTTCCAGTGTAGCAATGTGACCTTGTTACTCCTGTCCCATTCCTCTGAATGTTTGTCTCACTCACTGTTTTTTCTGTCTCTTAAATCAGACTGCAAGTGGTTGGGGAAGGGGCTGGGGCTGGGGCTCCCTCTGCCCCTGCTCAACCCCGCGGGGTCTTCCTGCAGCAATAACAAATAGTGATAGAATGTGGGCTTGGGCTCTGTTAGCTCAGGGAGAGTATGAAAGCCCCAAATGTTGTGTTTTTCCCCTGGGAGGCATGGTCGGTCCCTGTCCTCCCGCTCTCAGCGGGGCACAAAGCAGGAGCATCCCCCAGCTCGCCTTCCAAGGGAAGGGAGAGAGAGGGATGGGGAGAGGGGGGGCTGGGGGGGGATCACGCATGGGTGTCCTGGATTTTAGCACTTTGGGGAGTTTATTAGTGTTGACAGTGTGTGAACTTGACATCCTTTGTAATAATGCGGTTTTAAAATCTGCATTATTCATGCGGGCTTTCTGAATGCAGGCCCACTGTGCGAGTTCGGAAGGGAAATTAATTAAATAAATGTCAGGATCCTTCAGGGGCGCGTGAGATTTCTCATTGCAGGGTAACAGCTCTGGCTGCTTTAACCACCAAGGGGACTAAAGGGTGGGAAGAGGAAGGTCTGCACTTAGGTGTATATCCTTTCCCTCACCCTTGATTCAATTCCTGATGAGAACTGAAAAGATGAGTTAAGAGAAAAATGAGTCCAGCCACCCAGATCAGTAATATTTCATAATTTTTTGTTAATAATTGTAGTTTTGTTCCCCTGCTCTTTATTTATGGCACAAATAAACATGTTCTGGATGGTTGGGAATGAATTTATCACGGGAAACACCCTTTTACTCTTAGGTTAACGTTTAAAATTAAACTGTAGAGCAGATGGCTGAGGATGCACTGGCTGGATAAGCCAGGCAACTGCACTGGTGGATTGAAATGTAATTACACCCATGAATATTATTTGCAAGACTAACTGATAGTGATAAAAGTTGTGTTTCTTCTGAAGCACACAGCAAAGCCAAGGTACAATGGGACAAGTAATGCCTGGAGGGCTAAATATGAAAAGGAATTAATTTCTATTAGGGGAAACTTGTCAGTACTTTTCAGGGGGAGGACTTGCTCTTAGTTCTGTATCTGGAGGCTGCAGCCTCCCAGGCTGGACTGATGGTACCACTATCTAGAGAGGCTTCTCTTAAGGTGTCAGCCCAGGTGGGAAGGAAAAATGTGTAGGTATTGTGAGGGAAAATGCTTTGTAGTTAAAAAGCATGCAGATAAATAAAAAACTGCTTGTTTGGTCAAATTAATACTTTATTGTGATTCATCTAGTTGCTTCCAGAAGTCCTTGCTGAGGGGAGGTGTCCATCCCTGTGATGGAGATCACCAAGCTTACGGTCCAAGCACTTAACTCTGTTGGTACGTGGTGTTTATGTGATCCTCCAAGTTATTGAGGAAGCATGTTTGGTTTAATCCATCAGTGCAAGACCTTCAAAGTGAGATGTGTTTGTGCTGAGTGGTAGAAGCCTTTCTTCCAAAGCAAAGCAGGGGAGGGCAGGACCTGAAGAGCACGTTGGTGCAGGGGCGAGGAGCTGCTCTTCGGGTGGGTGCAGCGGGTGGCTGGGAGGTCCTGCAATTCATGTGTAAAATAAAATTTAAAAAAAAACAAACAAGGGACTTGGGGGTACAGTGGTGATTTTGCACAGGTCTACACTTTCGTGTGCTCACTCACAAAGTCAAGTGCACGTGGAGTCCTTGCAGCACTCCAGCGATTTTGAATTGCTTGACATTGTGGGAGCACTCCAAAATCGGTCGCTTTGAAACTCAAGAGGCTCTGCCATATCTGAAGCACAGCTTCGTTTGAAAACCCAGGCAAACAGCATCCTCGCCTCCTGTTTTCAGACGTGGGGATGTGTTGTTACACACACCCATGCACACAGTTAATGCACGGGGTGGGCTGGGGGGGGGAGAGGGAGGAATCGGTGCAGGCAGCAGAACCCGGCAGCGCTTTCCCACTAAAGCTGAGAAGCAGCAAAATAAGATTGCAGCCCATGAATGTCCCGTCATTGAGAAAGGGGAGTTTAGAAATAGCCCCAAAGATAAAGGAGGGCATTTATCCCCATGATTGTTTGGCAGAAAAAGCGATTTACATAGTCTGGTGATGGTCAATCAGGAACATGCTGCAAGGGGCCTGCTGGTTGTCTCGGATGGAGCCGACGGTTTTACTGGTCGAGTTTTGTTTCAACTTAATGAAGTAAGTACTTTGCCTGCATCCAGGCACTGACGGGGAAGGTTTGTAAACTCCTTGCCTTTGTTGGGGTGACTGAAGTATTTTTTTCTTCCTCTTAACCAGCCATTTTTGTTTCTTCTTGAATCCGTTGCCATAGACAAAGGGTACGTTTGCTGTAAAAAAAAAAAAAAAAGAAGGAAAAAAAGAAAAGGCTGTAAACCTGGTTTGCATCTTGAGTCCTGAAAAGACCATTTTTTATGCAGGGGAAGAGGAGAGCCTTAGAAAAGGCAGGAGGCAGGGAGGGAGGGTGAGGGGGTGGGGAGCTGAAGATTTATGGCCCTTTGAAGGCGAATGCTTCAGCCGAGCATCCTGCCTGGGCACTGCGGCAGTGGCTTGGACCAGGGCTGGGACCAGCACCTTGCAGAGAATCCACGAGGATTCACCTGTCAGGGAATCCACTCAATCCACCAGGAGCAAAGTGGGATGTGCAGGTCCTGCCTGACTCCTCACAACAGTGCAGTTTTTTGGAGCTGCCGACCCGGACCTCCCGGTGTCGATGCAATTCCACCCACCTCAGCTGATGCAGATGCTAAGTTTGAAATTGTCACACCACCTGAGGTTTTTGGGGTTGTTTGTTGGTTTTGGTTTGTTTTTTTTTTCCTTTTTTTTTTTTTTTTATTTTTATTTTCATGATGTGGAACCAGCTGTTGCTGTTTGATACCCGCCTGCTTTGGAGCACAAGAGCCTGCCCGTGCTCAAAGAGAGGGGACATCAGCCGCCCAAATCCTGCCCAGCAGTACAATAATAATTGAAGATATTTAAAAATGTATGTATCTTCCATCTTTCCCATATGGGCTCCTTGGGCAACATGACCTTATGTGACCATTATCTGACCTCTCTTCCACTTGGATTACTCGGTACAAAGCAAATTTATGGTTGTTTATTCTCTCCTCCTATCAGCTATTAGTGCCTAATCATATGGTCTATCGATCAAGTGATTAATCGCCTGCCTAAAGAGGCAGCAGGTCCCGGGGAATGCTGCACTGCACCAGCCTGAACTTCAACCTCTTATACAAACCAGCAGAGTAAAGGCATTAGTCACTGCCTGAAGCTCGGGGTTGGTATGCCACGGGAACGCCGGGAGGTAAAGCCCCCGGCTTTCTTCAGCAGCCGACTTTGTATTTCCCTTTCTTAATGGATAAAACTCCACCTAGCTGAGCGGGCATACAGTTGTAAATGGGATGATTTCCAAGGCATCCTATAAATAATGATCAAAGAGGAAAATATGTGGGCCTTATTACAACAGTGCCCGCTAGTGCTGCTATAATTAAGGGTCTGTCAGCATTTCTATTATAAACCCTTATTTTCAAGGGTTTATAACTCGGCCATAAAATTTTGCTCTGGCTGAGACTTGGCATAAAATGTCCCAGCGTGTGACCAGTTTTTCTTGTTACCAAATTGTTAAAAAACTAGCGATCAGCCCCGTTTTAGTTATAACAACAGCCATGCCCCTTTGTGTTTCAAAACCACTTTTACATCTTAAACAAGCAGCTTACTATTAAAATGAAATTAGCATTTGAAAATCAAAAGTGTGCACCCAGCCCCTCTGCTCTTTATTTCAACCAGGCTTAAAAGCATTAAGGGAACATGTTCCTCCCTTCTGGGGGTTGGTGAGTTGATGGCACCCACAGCATTGCCATCAGCGGAATATGCTACGTCCAGTGTCTTGCAAGGGTCTTGGTGCCTGGTTTGTGGCAGGTTCATGCTCAAAGCAGCAATTAATAAAAGCAGTGGGTTGATTTCAGCCATCAACAATTCTGGATAAATCCAGAGTAACTGGACGTGGATGCCCAGTATGCTTTGGTGTATCTGGAATGTTGAAATTACTCTACGTAGGTATATTCATCTCTCCATGATCCATAGACAGTAATTCCTGCTAATGAAAATTATGATTTTGTCAAAGGAGGGAATCTGTAGTTCAGTTGAGTG
Organism: Phaethornis superciliosus; assembly: GCA_023637945.1. Classification (NCBI taxonomy): domain Eukaryota; kingdom Metazoa; phylum Chordata; class Aves; order Apodiformes; family Trochilidae; genus Phaethornis; species Phaethornis superciliosus. The sequence goes on from JAJQWJ010000009.1 coordinate 27,671,860, forward strand.
AAATGGAGGAAATTTCACTCTAAAAACACATACTAAATTTTAAAAACGTAAGGTTGCCATACCTGTACCTCTCTGGTTTTAATGGGAGTATGTTCCACTTCCAGAAACATGGCCTTGATGTGTTAACAAAGGACAGCAAGTTGGCTCAAAAAGATGCAGCTACTTAAAAACATTGATTCTCCCGGGACAACACGCCAAAATGCAAAAATAAATTAAACATAAGCAGATGCTGTGCCTTCTTTCCATTTTTGGCTAGCACATCCCATTATGGGACTACTATGGGACAACTGAGAATGACTGACATTTACTCAAACTTAAGGCCTTATTGGACTGCCCTGGCAGAAGTGATAAAAATTCAGGTTTATGCTAGCAATAAATCTGAATGTTTCGCCACCTTGTTAAGGCATGCATTGCATCAAGATAGTTTTTTCTCCTCTTCCAGTTTTATACTATTTCTCTTTTTTAAGAGGACCTGATTGAGTTTATGAACATTGGCTTGGATTTTCAAAGGAGCATGAGGGAAAAAGGGACCCAGGTCCTATTGAAAATCCCAACCTCAGAAAAAAACTACCCTGGCAGTGATCCCACAGCTAAGCTCTTTCCATTTCCAGAAAAATCATTGAGCTGAGGCTAAGAATGCTCATCTGGTGCCTGTCGAGTGTATTGTCTGAATATAAACACAATGATTCTGGAGCAGGGAAAGAGCCCATGACTTAAATGGATTTACACTGGCTAGGAACCTGGCCTTCTGCACTCTACTTCTGACATTGCTTGAAAGTAAACATTGAGCTGTAGTGTTGGGTGATTTAAACGGGGGTTTAAGATGCGTGCAGTTACCAGGCAGTTCCTCTTACGGTGAGTCTCAAAAGGTTTGATGGTTTCCATAAGGTTCCAGGTATCCAAAGATTTCCATGTGTGTCTCAGCTGTCATTAAAAAAAAAAAAAAGGCAGAAGAAAAAAGAGAAAAGCTCAAGTTTCTCGACTCTTGAGAAGAGCATGAAAATGTTCCTTGTCTGCACTTCAAAGAAAGCAGAAGGCAAAGAGAAAAAAAGAACTTTGAAAATGCCATGATTTTTGAGATGTGACATATGCTTTTGCTGTGCTCTGGGTTGGCAGGAGGAGTTGCTTGGTGGATGCAGCCCCACCAGAAAGCAGGTGCAGGAGCCCAAACGGGCTCTGCTTCCTCCCTTGCAGTGGAATTGGATCCATCCAGTCGCTGTTCCTTGCTCCTGTGCCTCACCGTGCAGCAGATTGCTGCCTGTTGTTTGCAGGAGGCATAATAAATAGTTGTGTGTCTGCCCTAAAATTACAGTGTTGCTTGCACGTTAGTTCAGATGCAAGCCCTGAGGCTACTGAAGGGCTGATGTTGCTGGCCCGTGCTGATGAGTCGTACGTATGGTTCTGTGCTGCAGGAGGGGCAAAATATCCTGGGACAGAAATGAAACACATCAGCTGGGCAACCCAAACCTCTCACTTTTATGTGTTGTTGGCCAAAAAGGGTGGGTGAGAAGTTTCTGGGATAATCGTGGTGGCCCCAGTGCTTCTCCAGCCTGGCACAGCACCATGTTGGACAGGAACATGGGTTCCCAGGGGACCCTGAATGGGCTGTGCTGGCCACCACAGGGCTGTTTCTTCTTCAGACTGGGATTTCTTTGCCATGGCCACATGTATGCCCTAGTGGCTCTGTGGTTACCCTTGAGTCATCCTTCAAATCGACTGTCCCTAACATGGAGGAGCTCCATAGCAATGTTCCTTTGAGCCTTTGGTCCCTTCACTCCAGGTCTTCTGCAGGGATGCAAAATTCTGTGTGTCTCTTGCATCCATCTGGTATCACCAACGGCCATTCCTGCTGGAGGACAAAGCAGGACATCCTCTTTGCTCTCCTTCTCTCCTCCAAGAGTGTTACTTACTTAACTTCAGATGAGGGAAGGCACATTTTTGGGCTGGATGACAGAGAAGACCTAACATCCTCATCCAGACGGGCTTCTGCAAACGGAGCACTGAGGGCAGAGTCTCAGCGGGTGCAAATTGTTCTTGCAAAGTCATCGGGGGGAGTTTTGTGGATTTATACCAGACTGGGAATTCCCCCCCCCCCCTCCTCTCCCTGAGTCCTGGGAATGCTCCTCTCTGTGTGCAAAAAGTCTACCCAAGAGAGCTGAATATTGTACAAATATTGCATCTGGCCCCTTAAATATGATAATTTTTAAAGTTCAGCAAAAATCCAGGGCAGGGGGGTGGGGGTTCAACATTCCTTATCAAGTCAAGGAATGGTGGGTTAGCAGCAGTTTCTTCGTCGCAGTTAGTCTGGGTACCATTGGAAGCAGAATTTGTCAGTTCTGAAGTGCACAGATTAGAAAGGAATGTGGAATTTGGAAACGTGGCAGCCTGTAGCACTGTATGGTTTAAATTAAACCTTTTTTTGGAAAGCAGAATCGCTGTAGGCCACATTTAGGGGGAAAGCAACAGCAGAGAGGGCTGGCTGTGGTTTTTACTTTGCTGTGTAACTGGTCCACTTTCCCTTGTTTTAACACAGATTTTTTTTTTTTAAAAAAAAAAAAAAAGAGGAAAAAGCCTTTGGACTCTTTCTGCCCAACCACACAGTTTCTCTGCTGACCACAAAGAGGAAGCTTGGGGTAGCAGCCGTAGGATTAATACCCACTGTCTCTTAACCCAACAGGGTGTGAAAACATTTTATAAAACCTTTTTTTTTTACCTCCCCCTTTTCAGATTGATAGCGTGGCTGGGATTTAGACATCTTGAAACAAGCACATGGTTGCCTTGCATTGTGTTCCTCAGAGGGAGGAAGGGGGGGGGTGTGTGTTTCTAAATATCTCTGTCCAGATCTGTTGTTTAAAATCTGTTTACACCCATCTCCAGAGCAAATCACCAACAACTTTGTTCGTCTCACTGCAATGACAGGAAATATAAAAATGCATCCGCTGCGAGGGCTGCGTGGTGTAGATCTTGATCAGTTAGAATATAATTGTTCTTAATGAAATGGAGACGACTAGCTCTTAACTGAACAACCTTTTCTTCTTTAGAAATAATAAGATTAAGATTATGGATTCTATTAATCATTTGATCAGCTTTATTCATTCATCTTATTTCCTTTACATACAAAAAAAAAAAAAAAGCCCTACTCTCCACATGCTTTTATCTTTTAAGATGATGACATTTACATATTTCCCGGCGCTGGAATGTCCCGGGCGTAATATACAGATTGCTTCACTCTGCTATTGTAAACTGACTATTTCCATGTGCTAAGTACTCTCAGTGATGAAGATCTTAATAATGTAATTAACTAAAACGGTGTCTTTATGCTTTTCCTTCTGCCTCCCTTCCCCTCCACGGCCTCCCAGCCGGCTGGCTTACCACAAATGGCATCGGCTGCCGGGACGCGCCTGGGTTTGGTGACCCCGGTGACAAGGAGGTGTCACATAGCACAGAGCAGAGAGGTTGGTGAGCCTGGGAGTCAAAGGTTGATGCAGATGACCCCTGCATTGAGGGAATCTGCTTTCTTGGCCTGCTATGCGGGGAAGATGCTGAAAGCAGGAGTTTTGAAATGTTGAGGGAACTATTAGGAGAGAAATTTGTTCCTCCGCAACGTGGCGACAGCATTGTTATTTCTTGCTTGGATGTGCTGTTGGGAAGGTTTTATTTTGTTGTCATTAGAGAAATCTCTCTGTTGTTATAACGCTTTCTATGTGTGAAGAAATACAGACATAATGTGTATCTAGTCCATTAAAACACTTTCAGAGCCTCCACCTGTGGCACAGCCTCTCTGTACTGCCAATATTTTGCTGAGTACTCTTGGTAATTCCTCTCCTCCTGCTTTACACAGATTAGTAGTTACCGTGAGTTTAAAAAAGCCCAAAGTAGTGGCAGGTTCTCTGTAACTTCAGTTAGCTGAACTGGAGAAGTTGCATCGTGTCTTGATCTTTTTCATCTTGGTAGAATTATACTGTAACTAATTGAATCCATTGATCACTGTCTTGTTTTTTTCCATCTTCTTCTCAGAGGATTCATTTCATAGTGTTCCGTACATCAGTCAAGAAAATGGCTGCGGTGGAATTACCAGGGTTGATAATAAAGGTAATTTAGACCAGTCGAAATAATTTTTTATGTATCTAAGTAGGGTAATGCATTCACACGTGCTGCATTAAATCCAGCCATGAAATACCTGCACGATTTAGACTGCAGGACCCCAAAATAACTTTTCTTGACGATCACAGAAAGTAAGAGTGGCCAACCAGAGGACCTTTTGAGACCAGACAATAATCAGCAAAGTGAATTTGATGAAAGAACTGGCCCAGAGCAGGATAAATAACCTCTGTTTTGTGCACTTCATGGGACAGGGAGTATTTTTGGATTAGATAGCAAGTCCTTAACAAGCAGTAAGTGTCGGGAGGAGCCGTGTTTGTAGCTGGTGGTTAGAAGTCCCTGATGATTTGGGTTAGAAATAGGAGCCAAATCTGGCCTCAGCCAGGAGGGTTTTACCGTGGATGTCTGGTGGTGGCATTTAGCCCTTACTAAGTAATGGTTTGGATAAGGATTCTCCTACTAGATTAGGGTTGGTCTCGTCAGTAATGCACAAGACAGGATGTCAGGAGATCCGAGCTGAGGTCTGCCACAGATTTCCAGTATGATTTAGGTCAAGTTATCTAATTTTGCCTGCTCACCCCAAAACAAGGTGACAGGAGAGTTTATGAAACCTTTACTTGACAAAGAGATGTTTTCTCTCACACAGGTCAGGGGCTGAGAATAGGAGCACAGGCTTCTTCTGCCTGCAAAGCCACAGGCATGCTTCTTGCTCCTGCTCTCACCTCCCTGAATTTGTCCCCCCTTGGCTGGTGGCCAGCCTGACCACATCCAACCCTCTTGAGATGACCAGTTCCCTTGGCCAGAAGAGTTCAGTCTCAAAAGGAGGGAGCCCTGCTCACAGTTTCTCCTGGGTAGCAGAGCAGCAGCTTCTGAAGCTGCAGGGCTGCCTACAAGCACATACCCTCTGCCTAGATCAGCACTTTTTTTGGACAATGTATAGTATTTGCAAATGGGAACTGACAATGGAAGAAATACAGCAGAGTTAAGGGTTTAATATAAAATATTTATACAGTAAAGATCTTTCATCTTTTGTCAGTCACAGGGTAGGGAAGTGAGGAATGTATTGGGAGTACATTACCAAGAGTATGTTATAAATTAAAATCTCAAATTGAATAATACTGGCTGCTAATGTGTGCAGCGTTCGAAATGAGTCACTTCTGAATCAATGTAATTTACTGTGCCAGCTGAAAGATATTTGCAAAAGAAGGTATCTTCTTGTTGTTTTCCTACTTAGATTTTATTCAACACTTACAGATAGCCTGTACTGTCAGCACCGAGTAATTTGTCATGGAGAAAAACTCACAGCCATTAATTCAGGGCTGTTTCAAAAGCACTTAGAAAAGAGAAAGGTGGGCTTTGGGCCATATGAGTGGTCAAACAGTTTATGCTCATTGTTTCCTCTCAAAGTTTAATACTGGTAATAAGTAACACAGCAGTTTTGCAGATATTTGTTAGTGGGAGCAAGCAGACTGTGTTCTTGTAGAACTTTTGAGAGCAAAAATGACTGTTTCTGCTGCATCCTCCCAGTTCATGTCCTTCAGCATACTTAACTTTTATGGGGCACTATGACCTCAGTAAAGTAATGTTGATCCCCATGTCTATCAGGTGGTTGCCATCATCTCAGGAGGTTGGTCTGGTGGGTGGTATTACATAGTTGAAGCCAAGGTGGGATTTATTACATTGGAGCACCCAACATTTAAAGTGTAAAGTGGCATATCCACAAGGTAGGACTTTGCAAAGTGGGGATTTTGAAAGCTTGTTAATGCTGTGCACAAACTTGTATCTTTTTTGGTCTAATAAGTATTTTAGCAGGTCTAAAGTGTCCCATGACAGTGCTACTTTCATGTCTGTAGAGCTTCTGGTTCCTGGTCAGGGTGCCTGCTGCTGTTTAAGACATTCTGGCACTACACAGACTGCTTCATTGCACAAGGCAGACATGCTGTGAGGTGAGCATATATTGGGAAAAGGGGGTCAAGCATCCAGGTGGATGCACAGTAACACGGGCAAGGTGAAGAGAAGAAAGCAAGTTCAAAAGCCAGTTGAGATTCAGATTTCTTTCTGCCTTTTCACTCCTCCTATTGATTTTTTTTCCACCTTGTAAGGAAAGACAGATGTTCTGGGGATGTCTGTCCTATTCTGAGGTATGTCAGATTCTTGTTCCTCTTTGGTTTTACCACAAACTCTGTGATCCAGACAAATATTTCCTACTTATGTTCACCTCGTCTTAGCTGATCTGTCTAAAATTGGGTGCTTTGTTTAAAAGTGGTTGTCTAGGCTGGTTCTGTTGATTGCTGAATTGGGAGAGGCACTCCCTGAGGTCATTTCACCCCAGCAAAAAGCCTTTCGCAACTGCCTGGCTCTCCCTGTTGACTCCAGAAAGAGCAGACACCTCACTTTGAGGTGTGCCCAACCATTAGACAGCCACATTTAGGTGAGACAAATCTCACCTTCAGTCTCTCTGCCCTTCAGTGTTTTATCAGTGCAATGCAAAGAGTTTCAGATAGAGGTGGTGAGAATAAGTTGGGGGAGTATCCAAAAGAAGAGGAATGCTTGTAGTAGCTTTTATAAAGATTGATGAAACTTTCCTCTCCCTTTGCTCCCTTTACTGAAGGTAATGTAAATTATAGACAGAAGTTAGTTGTAACTGTGGAGATGCAGATGATCTTCTGATGGATTCACGGACAGGCTTCTATACACAATAAAATATGTATTAAGGTCATATTCTATCAGTGCAGTAGGGAAACTGGAGTATTCTTGTGCCATACTTTTTGGTAGGAATGCTTCTGCTGGGTTGCATCACTGTCTGTAAATTTTATTGATTATAATTAAGTCAGTCTGCATTGTCTCTAAGAACCTACATGGGTTTAAAAATCAATACTCCTTATATTCATCAAGGGAACCAGTTTGAAAGGGATTATAGTGGGAATAAGAAATGCCTTTATAGCTATGAGTTTGTGTTTACAAACCATTAAATGCTGGCCTTCTTGACAGTCCTCATTTAGGGGCTATGAAATGTTTTGGGCTTTTTTCCTCCCCTGTCTTTTCTTCCCTGAACAATAATGAAAATTCCCCCTCCATGGGTGCCTGCCCCAGCTTGCACCCACTGACTGAAGCTCTGAGGTCTCAGAGACCTTCAGGGGTATGAAGACAGCCTTGGAGAAGTAGGAATATGAGTGGACCTACTAAAACCAGCAGTGAATCTGCTGAGGTCTTCTCAAACGGGTCACTTCTGGGGGAGCATCCTGTTCTCTTGGTGGGGTTCATCGGTTCTCTCACTTTTTCTCTACCCAGAAAATACTGAGTTTGCAGTTCTTGGAAGCTCTAGCAACTGTACTCACAGGAAGTCAGAACAAAGAGCAAGTGCAGAGCATATCTGTTATTATTGATTTATGGGTGAAGATTAAGGCCAGATTACCCTGTCCTTAACAACCTGGTCCATAGATAGACTTACTTTTAAGTCAATGGGTTCCTTATGCATGTGCTATTTATTGAGTATAATGTTATCACAGTCTGGTGCACTAAATATGTATAGCTCACCTTAGGGAGGAGATGTGAAAGATCTTCGACAACATGAAGGGTGTGAACACTAAGGAGAGTGAAGGATAATTTAGATTGGGACTTGGGAACACAGCTAAGAAACATACCATCAAAGAAACATAGTAGAGGTGGAGTACTCCCTAAGGGTAAAATTAAGTGCCCTTCAGTTTGAGTCATTTGAAAGCAGTAGAAAGGATTAAAAATGTCTTTGTAGGGATCGTTTGTGGCCACAGAGGTGGGCTGGATGATCTTACCGAGCTTTTCTACCTTTGTGTGTCATGCAGTGCTTTGATTCACACTCGATTTGGCCCATAATTGATCTCCATAATGCACAACGCATCGCATCTGTGATCCTGTTTTGAAGATTTCCGTATTGTGCCTTAGTACATATTACTGTGGGCTTTACTGGCTTTGATTCAATTTATTCTATCAATGATTTCAGTTTTAACGGCTCTCCAGCATGGTAATGATGTGGCTCAAACCAAGGCATGCTCTGAGCTTGTGAAACCTTGCAGGATCTCAGGGGAATGAGATTCGTACGTGGCTCCGAACTGCCTTTGAGAAGCTGGTGGTTGGAACATGCAGGCATCCGTCCACATTCCCAAAATATCTATAGCAAAACAAGGCATGTAAATGAGAGCATGAGAAGACCACAAAGGAAAGACCAAAGGAAACTGGGCTTAAGTGGGAGTCAGAGTGGTTTCAAGATTACATGGCACTCCAACTTTCTCATCCAGGCACTGCTTTTCTACATCATCAACATTTTGATTGTGTCTTAATGCAAGGAAGTTTGAAAAGTAGCTGCCTGAGCTTTGGGTTTTGTGCTGAGCTATCTGATACTGCTCCTTAATAAATGCCCACATATGCATCCATACATCACATAAAGGGAGCTGGATATTGTTGAAGAAACCAAATGAATCACATGCAAAATAGTAGAGCTTTTATTTTTTAATGCTGGATTCCAGTCTAGGCAGCTGTAAAGGTCTGGTCAGAGCTGGCTTTGGGCAGTGGCAAAACCTGCTGGCTCTAAAAAGCACACAAGGAGTTGTGAGAAATGTTCTTCAGCTGCAGTTCCTTGAGGCTGTCATTTAGTTAGGAACCACTTCCCCAAGTTAGGATACCCTGGAAATTTCTCAGGAAGGTTTTGAAAGGACCTGAATAGCCAAGCTTACCTCGGGCCACTGACAATTGAAGGTCTGGTGGTATCTGCCAGGACAATATTTTCCAGTGTGTGCGCTCAGCTGTAATGATTCATTAGAAAAGAAGTTTATTTGTGGCTAGTAGTTGAGAATATTTCTTTGTACTCTCTTATCAATGTTTTCCGTTTGCAGCAGGACTTGGCTTGTTTGTTATTATGAATTTCTCCATTTATTTGGAAAACAAGGTTTGACTTACCATATTGTTTGGCAGGAGAGAAGAAAGGCAAAATGTAACCCTGCTTGAGCCAGAGCACAACTGAAACAGAAAGTTAACTTTTGAAGAAAGTTGCTCAGCCAGTGAGAACTGACACAGCTCAGTAGATAAAGTAGTGTCCAGATCTTGCATCAAAGGCACATGCAAGATGATAGTGGAAAGACCAGTAACTCAGGAAGATGTAACTGGTTTATTCCTCAGAAGTGTTTTAAAAAACCAAAACTGGGACACTTGGACACTTGGATCAGAGCCTTGCCCACAGTGAAAAATAATATATACATAATTTTTGTCAAACTAGCCATCATAAAGTTAACTACTGGGAAAATGTGGGTCAGTTGTACACCAAGTGGAGTAAAAAGCAGTACCAAGGAATTATTGAAATTACCAAATTGTTTGTGTGACTATTTTTAAAATGCATGCAACACTTCTTATTATTTTTCAAAAATGATGTGCCTCAGTGTGAGGTGGCAATATTCCCACTTTACCTGTGAAGAAAGGGCAGTGAAAGTTGGATTCTGCATCATGCATAAAGCTGATTCTTGAACCCACATCTCCTTAACAGAAACAGTTCACTTTTAAACTCTTCCTATTTACCTTAACGGGGCCAAAGTTTGATTCCAAATGTTTATTCTTCGTTCCAAGCTCAAAGATGCGTATTTTTAATCTGAATTTGAATATATGTTTCATGGCTTATTCATACTTGGAAATACTTCTTGGCAGAGTTGCCTAGACTGAGCAGAATGAGAAGCTTCTTTTAATGCAGAAATATTAAACAATGTGTGCTGGAGCAAAGAAAGCTATTTGGACACAGGAGAACATTATAAACATAGACTTGATTGTGATTGAACCAAAATAGTGGTATTAAATTAAGGTCTGTTTAAGGCACTACAAAAAAAAAATCTGTATTTTCCAAACTGCTAAGGATAAAATCAATCTGCAGAAGTATTTTAAGTTTGTAATAAAAATATCATTGACAAAGTAAAGTGAAAATAATAAAGTGTATTTAAAATTACTTGGAGGTCTTCTTGAGAATTTATGACCTCTTCCAATTGGAGCTCATTTAGCTGAAAAAGCCATTTAAGAGCCTGGAAGGTGATAGACATTTTTGTGCCTTGCAAGAAATGAGCTACAGGGCAAATGCTCTCATGTTTATTCAGAAACACCTTTGATTAGACAGAACCCGTTGGGTTTTATTGTTACACATGAGCTACAGTAATCCAGTTTTTATATTTTCTTAGCGTAAAAAATGACTGTGATCAAACTCACTAGCCTTACAGTGCAATGAACAATTTGTGATGCAGTTTGAGATAGCAATGTGTGGTCAGATCCCTGTCCTTCCCCTCCCACTGCCAGCAGTCCTGCTTGAGGAACAGCACTTTGGGAATTCCTTTGCTTATGTCCCTGTCCCCACCACCAAGCAAGAGGCCAGCAGCAATGGTTAGAAATGACTGCAGACTTGCTTGGACCTCAGAGTTGAGTCTTTTAGCCATCAGAAATGGAACCTGATACCAAGACCTTGGGTCATCAATATTTTCCATTACCATAACTGCTGTTTCACAATGTCTAGGTGGTATGAGGAGAGTCAGTGATTGAGGCTGTGTTCATCTCTTTGCAAGAGGAAGAATTATGGTATTCAAAGATTGGAAGAGAGTGGGTGATAAATAAAACTGAGGCTATCCAGAAAGCCCCAGGGAGCTTCCTCTCTGCAGAAAGAATAAGAAATTTATAGATGTCTAGAAATTACTGTTGAGCTTTTTGCCTTTCCTTTTTTTTTTTTTTTTTTTTTTTTTGTTAGCCTCTTTCAGTCATGTGACTGGGGTTCAATTATCAGCACAATAAATATTCCTGTGAATTGGAGCCTTGTGTTGGCAGCAAATTTGTGCTTCTTAGAAAGGAAGGAACATTTAGAACTTATTAAAAATAATAGTTTACCATCAAACTTGATTCTGAAGTCAGAAAGCAACAGAGCCCAAAAATATGTGTGCTAAAGGGAAGTGTGTTCTGGAGGAGTGAAATACAAGGAGGTTAACCCTAATGTATTTTTGAAGTAACATTTTGAAAATACGAACTATTCAGACTAAAACAATACTGGGCATCTGCACTGTTTTCAAAATAAAGTAAAACAGTTACTAAGAGGCTCTTTCTGCTGCTTTTAGCTCGGGGCTGCACAGTAAGAATATTACCTGCAAATCAATTTAATAGATCAGTTGTTATGCTAGGAAATACTACTGGTAATCATAAGGTCTGTCACCTAAGGTGGGCTGTGCTTGCCAAATGGGTGATGGGGATTTTGTAGCTTTTTTTTTTCCCCCCATCTTGACCCTTTTAGACTGGTTGCTGGACTCATTTGGAGTATTCCTCCAGTGAAGTACTGACTGGCTAGAGCTGGCCTTTAGCCCTGCTCCACCCTGGGCAGGAGATGAATTGTGGTGGTGAAATTTGAAGTTCCAAGGTAATTTGGAATCCTGGAATGTTTTGATTAATTTCTCAATTGCTTAGGGCTTGGCAAATGCTAGAAGTTCTTGTCTTCCCCAATATAGTCCACTTACTGACCCATATTGACTTGTTTTCAGTGTGTTCCTGTTTGGCATTAAATTTCTCAATCTGTAAGCAGTTTCTCTTAATTTAAGAGAGACACGACTGTTCTGGGCTCAAGAAGGTCTGACGAGGGAGCAGAAGTCATCCCGACTGTACACCTTTGGCCAAGGGGACTGTAATTCTTGGATCCAGCTAACACAGGCTATTTTAAGAGAACAACTTGGCCTCTTTACAGTAAACTTCTTCGGGGGAGAGTTCATTGCACCTAGCAGGCCTCAGCCAGTCTGGATCAGCGTCTGACATTTGAACTCGATGCTCTTAACACATTTGTCAGCTCTGCATGTACACAACGAGCTACTAAATGCTTCGGTAGCCTCACCTTTTCATGCAGTTCAACCAAACCTGGTTCCTGGTTAGCTTTTAAATCAGGCCTCCGTATATATCAGTTTTATTAGTAATTCAGTGTTGCTCCAAGCATTGGGTGTTGCAGGAACACGGCTGCAGTAGCAGCGCAGTCTGAGAGCAGCTACTGAAGCTACAGGCACCCTCTGCAACAGTCTGGGGAGTATCCAAGTGGAATTTTACAAATGACAGTTTAAAGAGTTTATGGTTGCCTAAAGAACAAGGCTGGAAAATTTGCAAAAAATCTGCTTTCAATTTTTTTTTTTTTATTTGTTCGCCTTTAATTCCTCCAAAGGAATTTCGGTGCAGTACCTTACTTGTTCCTTTGTAATCCTGCATTCCTGTTGCTTTATTAAATACCTGGAGTTTTAATCTTGTTTATGAAATCGTTATTATCTCTCCAGTTGCAAATTGCAGCATTATGTAGAGGAGTGATTATGGCATGAGGCATGGAAAATTCAGATGTGCAAATGGAGCAAGTTAAGCATGAGGATGGTGCTGTCCCATAACGGGTAAAAAAAAAAATCGTTTGGCTTTTTACTTGAACTATTCTGATTTATACTAACTTGCAGATTGACCCCATCTTTTTTTATATAAATGCTTCAACTGGCTGAAATAAAACAAACAAAAGAAAACAAAAACAAACTGTCCCAGAAAATATATTATAAAATAGACCTACTCCTATAAATAGAATACTTTTTCTGTGGTTTCAAAACAGAAAACTGCATCTTTAGAAACCATAGATGCAGTAATCTAAGCACTTTCATTACATACTCTGTAAAGGCAGAATTTTTAAAAAGAGAGTCATCAGCTTCTGCTTTTGAGTGTGCAACATGAAATAATAAGTGAAACCTAACATACATGTCTGCTTTTTTGATTGAGAGTACTTTGGAGATGTAAAAACATAACAAACTCAGGCTATCGAAATTCTTATCTAGAATGTTTGATCCTTTGGAGTATCTGCCTTGCTGCACTAAAGGTTTCTGCCCTTTCCTATTCTCCCTGGGTGAGACTGTGTGGTCAGGCTGGCCTTATCCTGGAGTCTCTGCCAGCCCTGCACACATTCTCCTCTAATCCAAGTTGTGGACACCCTCATTTTGAAGCAGTATTGTTTCCCTCGCTGTGTTTTTAAGTGTAGTTTTAATGATGGGTTCCTTCAAACTCTTTTATGTTTAAAAGGGGAATAGGGGAACATAAGCATTAAATGAATCTTATTTTCTTGCTAGCATCTTTCCCCGTCTGTGGTTTAAAATCTGTTGCTTGTGTTCCCTAGCATTAAGAGGATTGTTGACCAGCTTTCAGAGTTGACAAGGTCACTTGAGGTACTGTGACAGGGCATTTAGGTACAGTAGTTGATCCTGTGTAAGTTAACCCAGGAAGCCGGGGAGAAATTGGGATGATCTTTCTCCTGAATTTTTCTTGCTTAATTAAGGGTGTAGAAAAAGCAGGCATTGCAACATAACTAAATGTAATTACAGAGATGTTGCCTGGCATGTGTCCACTGAGCAATTGCACCTCCCTCCCTTTTTAAAAGAATTATATTCTAGTTCCTTTTTGAGCAGTTTAAACCTTTGAACAACTCCACTGTTCATGCACATATCAGGGATGATGGAGCCAGGGAAGATGTGCAGAGTTTACACTGTGGCTTGCCCAGGATTTTGGTGCGGTGCGGAGTTCCCTCCGTCACTCGCTGGTGCCAGGATCCAGAAATATCAAGCAGGTTGGGCCAAGAGGAAGTCAGAGCTGCCCTGCTGAGAGAAGGAGACGTCTGGAATTCCTATTCCACCATTCACAGCCCTGAAAAGGGAGATTTTTTAATTTTTTTTTTTGCTCTCTGTCGCCTGAGGGAGAGCCAGAGAAGTGTGGTTGGGGGAAGTCGGTGGGGCCAGCAGATCCAGATGATGTTGGATGCTGACATGGAAGCAGCTGTGGCACTTGGTGCACTCACAGAACACCATAGCTGTTAATTCGATAAAATAGCTTTTCCAATTGAGATATCCATCCTGGGACAGCTGATCTTTTGTACTACACAGCCCAATCATGTCTTTAAAGCAGCAGCAGCACCAGAACATCCTGGAGGGTGCCTGCACTTCACTGAACAGTTTGGCAGCTACAGCACAGGCCTGAGGGATACTTTCAAATTTCCCTGTAATTAATGAGCACCTCTGCACTTATGGCAAATTACAGTGTCTGATGTAGAATGTTGACCTACAGCTGCCCCATGCCAACTAGCCTATTTAGACCTATTTATTTATGAATAGAGCCTGTAAATGATAATGGGAAACTTTGCTATTGATTCATTTACTCCTAAATGCTTCCTCTTTCAGGTACTGAAGTTGAAATAATTTTCCATGATCCTATACTTAAGATGATCCATAGATTTATTATGTATTTATTACATGAAAATTCTAAAGCTTTTTAACATTCCTGTAAACCCAAAGAAATTAGAGATGGAAAGGACTTGTTTGATCTTGTCTTTTAGTATATAGCCTTTCTTATAGAGCACTTATTATCTACTTCAGTTTTATATGTCCCGAGTTATGAAAAACCTTCACCTCTCTAAAATGTGGGACTGTCAGAAGTTTTACTGACTTTTGCTTCTGCTTAACAGCATTAGAAGCTCTTGTATAATCACCTCTCACTGGTATGCTTATTTTGACATTGTATTTCCTCATTTTTTTCTGTCCCCTTAATTAGTTGGTTTTCTTATTGTGTTTGTCCATTTTCCTGGAGCTAAATTCATTTTGTGCTCAGACTGCTTCCAAATTTCTAGCACCTTTCTTTGTTTCTCCATTCTTCTGGAAGTACCTCAAACATCTGTTCCGTGACTACACACTATTTTCATTCCCTTCTTATTTTGCTTTTTACAAAGATATTTAAACAAGATTGGGCTCTCCTGCCTATCCTCTTTCCCTGGAGTACTTTATTAAATAAGTAGGTTCAGCTCAGGAGGTGATTGTTCATCTTTTTTCTATATTACACTAAGTTTTCAATCCATAAAATAACTTCAGGACCAAGTCAAAATAATGCTGTGCATGCAGAATTTTATGAGAGATTGTACTAAGCACCTTGCCAGAATCTAGAAATGCAACTTCTGTTGTTCTATTAATATACTATTCTACTTGATATACACCATAGATATATCTAGTTTGTCAAAAATACCCGTGCAGGAACAGTAGTACTAATTGATTCAGGCAGCTCAGTTGTCTCCCTTATGTGCTTTTATTTTGTTCTGTTAATTTTTTACTCTGTAAACATTAGTTTGGACTGTTACTGCTTGGATTACACTTCCCCTCTTTGTGGAAGATTTCTATCACATTTATATTGTTCCAGTATTCTGATCTCTTGCCATTTCTTCATGAAATTTTGGAAATAATTATTCATATTTTGGAAGGCTTGTTAGATAATTCAGTAGGAATTTTTTTACAATTAAGAACAAATAATAATTTTAAGCTTGAGCAAAAGCCCATGGAAGCCAAGTCTTCTAAGGCTTAAACTACTGTATTAATTTTACGGAGATCTGAGTCTCTGTCTTTGCCTCTGTTTTTTTTTCTCTCTCCTTTCACATAGGGCAAGTCACCTTTAACTTGGGATCGTGGGTTAAAATAATGTAAATCAGCATAGGTCCACTGAAGCCTATTGTGCCTTTTGAGCAATCAGGCTTCTAGGGTTAGGTGCCTTCCTTCCCCAAATATGCTGTTGGGATGAGACCTACTTTCCTCACAGGAGTGTTTAAAGCTTAATTTTTTATAGCATATAAAGTGCTCGGAGATGTTCGGATGAGGGATGTTGTGAAAATGCAAAGTAGTAGTATTGTTGATAAATTATTTAAAATATTGTGGCCCATTGAGAAAATACTAGTTTGTAGGCAGTGAAGTGGTTAATATGATTGCATCTCTTACAGGTTTCACCAGATACACTCACTCACTTACAATGGATAATTGTTAGCTCTTGTTGTGCAGATGCTGTTGCAGATGGAGCCCTGTACCTGCATGCATAGCAAATGAATTAGACTGGCAATCCCCTTTATAAAGCATAAATATGTAATTTGTTCAGCTGTTGTAATTAAATATGTATGTGTGAAACAGCCACCATTCAGGTCATTAATGATGCGCCATGCCAAATTAGAGCTTACAGACAGTAATGTACATTGTTGTGCAATGAGGGAATTGCAAATAACATAGCTAAGCCTTTCCTAGTAAAGTGATGGATTCAGTGGCTTTAAAAGGAATATTTATATTTCCAGCATTTTGATTGCTTCAGTCTATATTTACATTGATGCTCAATGAAAAAGATACAATTGGATGAAATTTTTTTCTATATTTGTTTTATACTCTTTGAGCATGATAGAATACCCATTAGGTACGTGTCACACAACATTTACTGGGTGTAACATTTCATACCCGTTGGTAATATGCTGAATATGTTGCTATGATTATTCTTAAATATATAGTCAATTAAGATCTGCTAAGTACCTTTTCTCCTGCATAATGTAGACAAACACCATATCAAAGCACTTGGACATTTTTAATGCTTTCAGTGTATCTGCTTTTTAATCTTTAGACTTCAAAGATATGACTGGTAAAGGAATCCTCACTGCGGTAAACAGTGTATACATTTCCATAGAAATCTGCCTGATAGAGTAATTGTTTTAATGGATTAAACTTGACAGCGTACTGTTGTGGGGTTTTATTTGTTTTTGTTTTTTTTTTTAAAATGCATGATGTCTTAAACATCAGGCTTGCTTTCTTCTGTCCATACTCTTTTATTTCTTTCTTTATATTTACCAGAAAAAAAAGGCAATTGTTCTCCAAATAAACTCCGCTTGAATCTTCTTGAAATAGCAAAAAGTTAACGGGCAGTTGTTGTTGCACAGCAGCTAAGAAGCAGAATGACAAATTCATAGCTCACAACACCTTTAACACATCTTAAATGATCCTTCCTAAGTGTGTCTCCTTGTCTGTTTAAAATAGAAGAAGGTTTAGCATACGTTTTGTTTTGACGGTCGGTTCGGAGTATACAAGAGCTAATCGTCTTGACCTTTCGGACAAACAGGGCAGAAGAAGGAAGCATCTCGGAGTTAATTCTGTCTGGTTCGCAGTGGGAACAGAACATTCCTCTGTGATCCTCTTTCACATGATTCGCTTGGGCCTCCTGGAAGCCCGTCCTGATACTATTAGTGCTGGGCTTCTTAGGTCTAGAGGCGATCGACGGCACTGACATCACCCACTGCTTGCCGGCTGCCCTCGGGTTGGACAGGGCCAGCAGAGTTGTTAAGGCTCGTATTAAGTGAGAAAATATTGTAAGAAACTTTTGGTCTTACTCAATAAATTTCAGATTTTCGTCAATTTTTTCTTTTATTAGCTCCCTCAAGTAAGAAAAAGGGAGTATAAGATAGGATCAGTCGATACATTATTTTTAGGGGCTTACAGTGAATTTTCAACTTGTGAAACATAGATTAAGAGGGTAGTAAGGAGTAAAGATTTTTTTCCAGTTTAGAGCTATACTACTAGCTAAACTACTTAACCTGCTACATTACATCTAGTGTAGTGGATGTACTGTGATGGAAGTCACATATTAAATGGTCTTAAATGTGCATATTCAAGAGAACAGCAGAATGATTATTTTTATTACTATTTTCACATTTTAGCTAAACCACAATACAAAGGTTTGCTTTCTTTTTTAATGTTCCTTCGTTTCTCCCTTCCCTAGTAATTTCACATTCTTTCTTTCTTGAAGACATTTTCCCAAAGTACACTTTTTCCTGTTTGTTTGTAGTCAAGTCTGCTTCATTTACAGCACCAACAAGTCAGATGTGCAGGGTCTTGGCAGCTTCATTTACTGCATTTTAACACTACGACTATTGGTGAATTGGGATGCCGTTTCAAGGATGACCGCAATGATAACGGCCCTAATTGCGGCCAGGCCTCCTGCAGTGTTCCCTCAGATATATTTATTCCTCTTTTCCTTACCTTTCTGTAGTGATTTTTAGGACTCTCTGAAGCTGCTGATTCATGAGTTGAATTAATTGTATTTATCTACCCTTATTTGGTGAAGAGTCTTAAGTAGTGTTTGGTTCGGAGGGTGGGAGAGGGGTGAGAAAATCTTTTTTTGCATCCCTTAAATAGCCTTGCATCACCAGCCAGCGCCGTGTATTTCAAAATCTATTAATTTTTGCTGCTGAAAGACATCCCATATGCGACTGCTTTTGTGTTGTATCCTCCCAGTGCGCGCCGGCAGTTGGCTTCGCAGAGGAGTAGCTGTCTGCAGGCTCTGGCGTGCGTGCCCGTGCGTTCGCCTCCAAGATAACGGTTCAGCTTCAGGAACGGGGCCGGGACTAACTTGACTGGTAGCATTAAGTGACATTCACTCAACAAAGGGTTAACGCCTTGGGAGAGGTGACATCTTCACCCTCCTGACACGGCGGACCCGACATGCCAGGTCCCGGGTGCAGTCGAGGGCAAAGGGGCGCGTTAAATTGATTAACCATTCCCTGGGAAGGGTGGCAGGCGTGGGGTGGCGGCCAGCCAGGTACTTGGTGATAAGCGCCCGCGGGCCGGGCCGAGGCGAGCGGTTTGCTCTTGCTCGCTGGCAGTGGCTGCTTTGGCCAGTGCTGCAGTAAACACTTTCCCTTGGATGTTGGTTTTCTGTTGTGTCTGGCAGCCACAGAGGGCTGCTTGAACTTTAGCCAGAGGCAAATATTTATACATCAGAGCATGCAGTGTTCAATGGGTCCGGTCTGTGAGGAGCGCGGCAGCGCGCTTCGTCGCCGAAGAGGAGGCATCCCTCATAATTGTGCCCGCAACGCGGCTGAGCGGGACCGTCTTGGGGGTCGCGGTGGCTTTTGCGGCAACACGAGGTTTGGGAGCCTGTGAAAACATTGCCTTCCCCCGCGCTTGGCGGAGGGGACATCCTGACGGGAGTCGTGTGTGCCTTCAATTCCTGTTGGAAAGTTTACAGTTAATATTTTCCCTGGAACGCTGTCAAGCTTTTGACAGTGCCTGAGTGTATGCTGAGCTGTGAAATTGAGACGCAGAGCAAGTTGTGAGAAATCTGTTTCTACTCAAATCTGTAAAGGTTTATAAAAACTTCAGCAGAGGGGGAAGGAGTGGGGGGGGAAGGGCAAAACGGGGGGTGGAATTAAAAAAAAAAAAAAGGAAGCCCTGGGGCCGGGGCTGGGCTCGCCTCGCCGGGCGCGCGGCAGGTCCGCCATTTTAAGAATGCAGCGAGGGGCGAAGCTCTCCGCTCCTTACATGGCGGCTGCCTCGGCTGCAGGGCCGGCCAATGGGGCGGGCGGTGCCAAGTCACGTGACGTGCCACGACGGCACTGACAGCCATTTCCTCGTTGTCTGAAAAACTTTGGTACCTCCGCCGGAGCGCTTTTTACCTCAGGGTTTTGTGGGGGTTTTTTTGTTGTTGTTGTTGGTTTTTTTTTTTCGGGGGGGTGGTGTTGTGTTTTGGTGTTGTGTTTTTTTTTTTTCTTTTCGGTGCCAAATGTTCTCTGCCGCATGTGTCTCGCAGACTGGCATTTGTCCATAAAGTTATTTTAGTAGGTAAAAAAAAGTCTCTTGAGCGCTCGAGCTCTGTGCGTTCTTTATGTAAAATGGATTTCCCTTGCTGGCCCGGGGCCAGGAGCGCGGAGCACGCGCTGGGCGAGGGGAGTGCTTCTCTGCAGAGGAACTGGTGGACTGACACACTCTTAATTTTTTGGCTCCTGACCAGACAAGCTAGATGGATGCCAAAATTCAACAAAATAACACATTATTGTGTAATAGGAACAGTGCTCAAAGTGAGCAAGAGCTCACAGGAACTGAATACCAGCACTTTTTTTTTTTTCCTTTCTTGCTTTCTTTCTTTTTTTTTCCTCCCCTTTCTTTCTTTCCCCTCGTACAGCAGAAGCTTGGAACTGGCACTTTTAATATGCATCTTCAATGGAAGAAGGAATAAATATATCCACAATGTAAAGAAAGAGGAATAATCTACAACTTGGCAAGACGACATGGGGAAGAAGATGGGGAGGAGAGATCGAGGGAGGGAGGGAATGAGCGAGACGGAGAGAGTTAAAATTACTTTTGTGAGACTTCCTTCAAACATGCTCCATGGTGCTCAGGGCTGGTTTAACCCTGTCTTCCCTGCAGCAGATCCCCAACCTGCCTTGCATGTCCCACTTTTTCTCAGTTTAATTCCTCTCCCCTCAAAAAACAAACAAACTCACGTTCAAGGCAGTGCCCAGGGCTGCACGCCGCTGAGCTGGGGCCATCTGAGGGGTTGGAATCAGTGCAAAAAACGTCTTTCTAGAAAAAAACTTCTGTTTTTTTATGTTGTGTCTCTGAAAGAAGAACCTATGTGAAATACTGCCTTTCTTCTTAAATTCCCTATCATTACCTGGGTTTGTCATTACTGATCTTACAGTGTGGTAGCACCAAACCAACTTCACAGCGATGTATTAATTAAGCTTCTCTGAGGAGGTAAGCAGCGTTCCATAGCTTCATCTGCAAAATGCAGGTGTTCCTGGGCTACACATGGCAGCTCTTGGAAAGTGCAAAGCAGCACAATAGGAAGTGAAAACTAACACAGCCTATGGAAACTGCGAGGGGTCGTTGGGTCAGCAGCATGTAATTACAAGAGTTGGAAGCTGGCCAGGACAAGTATGGCCGTTGCGTTGGAGAAGCACCATGTGCCCACATGTATGGAGAACTTTCTGGTTCCAAAGCAGTCTGTTAACATCTCCTGGGCCTCCTGGTGGTGGGGTGACCAGGAGAGGAGAGCATTGCTAAAAGGACTATGTAGGATGGGAGGGCAGGGCTACCTCTAACCCTAACCCTAACCCTAACCGTTCAGGCTGGGGCTTGGCTCCCATTCCCTGTCGAGTGGTGTTGGACGTGCTTGCAAAGAGTGGGAAATGACCGTCCTCAGCCATGAGGCTGCCTCTTCCTAAAGCACAAATTAATGGGCATAAACCTTTCCTATCTTCATTTTTTTTTCTTACCCTCTATGTCTCCTAGAGGCAGCTTGATTCTCCCCCAAACGGATCAAAATCCACTGGAGCATAGGCCGATTACTGTCCTCTTAGTGCTCCTGTTAGATTTATCCCTCTTATCAATCCTGTATATTCCTAAGGCAGATACTGCTGCCGTAGATAAACACCAAGATCTAAAGCAGAGACCTTGCTGGGATTGCATCTTGAAATCTTCATAAAGAGGGCAAGCACAGTAAGGGCAGGCACGGTTCTCGTGCTGTAGCTCAGATTTGACCCACCAAAGAGAAATAAAGAGCCTGTGTCTTCTTGGTACTTTAGTTAAAAAGCCTATTGTAGTTTGTTTTCAGGAACATAGATTTTTCACGTGAGGGATGCAAGTAGCCACGGAAAGTGCCATTTTGGGTTGAATCCCCGTTGTGCTGCACTCCAATCCTTTCTATTGTCCTTGCTCTGAATTGCTTGCGGGCAAGAATAAACCAAGGGTAAATAAACTGGTTTGGTGTGTTTGTGGCCTTGGGGAAAATAAACGGTATTAATGATAAGTTATATTATTTAATTTTTATTTTTTATGCCTTATCAAGTACAGACTAGAAAATGCAAAATAAATAGTAAATAAAAAGTAATGATATGGGAGTTAGAGTCATCCTGGTGTGCAGTAACATTAAATGTAGCAGTAATTATGGTTTGGGCTCCCCATGTAAAAAGCAGATTTTTTTCCTCGTAACTGGTTTTATATCCTTCTGGAACAAAATAAAAAAAAAAAATCTTTTGGCAGTTTTTTAATTGAGGTTTTGTAGCTTTAATGGTCTAATGTTATAAAGAAGTCAGCCCTTCTGCCAGTTTTTTAAGGCCAGATAAGGGTCTGACATCATGTTAAATGCTTGTGTTTCTCTTTGTATCTATATCCACACACTCCCTTTCTCTTTCTCTTTCCCTCTCCCTCTCTGTCTCTTGTAGAGGGAATTTGAGACCTTCAGAACAAATATTATTACAGGATTCAGAAATGTAAAATAAGTTGTTCTTCCCTCGGTGTATTTGGATTGTTTCTCTCTGTGGAGCTGGCAGGGTATACCTGTGGTATTGATAGAAGTGAACCAAAGTGCTAAGAGAACATTTCTGAGAACCCGTTTGTGCAGATTACACTTACTGTGTGCATGACTGAACCTCTCCACTTCCAAAAATAACCACGGAGGGTCTGTGGCCACCCCACGGTTGGGTTTTCAAAGCAAACTTTGCCCAAAGAGCAGGGAAGTACCCAGGACTCTGCATGCCTGCTCTGGAGCAGTGGCTTTACAGCCAGGAGAGTGTTAGAAATTAATCCAAATTACAGGAGCTTTACACCCAGACTTTGCTTGCCTTGGGTTACTATTTTGGCACATAGGGTTCAGGGAACTTCCAGCTTTGCAATGCATCCTCTCTGTCCAGTGTCCAGCTTTGCAGTACATCCCTCTGCCTGGAGTGCTCTTCCTCAGGAAGGTCTTGGCTTTTATTACCTTAATGAAAAAGAAAGCCATCAACCCCCCCCAAACAACCAGAATGCAGTTAATAGCAGTGAGTAAAAGTAACTTGTAGGGAAAGACAGGGCTGTAAGTGGTGTGTCCTGTCTCTGGGTAGCATCCAGGCAGTAACTCCATCAGCTGAAGGGATAAGTTTTCATGGATGGGCTGGGAAAATCTTGTATTGCTTCTCTCATTATTTTAGGTGTTGATGTGTAATCTTTTTACTTTAAAAGAAAAACAACCCAACACTTTAAGAATTGGAAAAAAAAAACCAAAACAATGAAACAAAACAGAGCCCAGGTGCAGTAACAATAGCTGATCCCAAACAAACAGTAATTTGCTCTTGCCACTCTGCAAAGATAAAGCATGTCATGCACATTAGCAAAAGATAACTGGCATTAACACAGTAGGCAAGGTGATTACGTACCACACTATTGACTCTGTGATCATTATTGCTATTTGGTGGGCTGCATAAGTGGATACCTGAAGGTTAAGTAATAACTGGAGTAAGAATGAGAGGGAAGCAGAGAGATGGAGTGAAAGGAAAAAGAAGATAGAAAACATTGACACAAGGTTAAAATGGAGGGAAGTGGATAAGTGGGAGTGTGGATTTCTGAGGGGAAAGGTGATGTGCCTATGCCTTGGTAAGTGATATTTAAAGGCTGATGGCTGAGTAAATACTGCATCCAGTTCTGTTTTCCTTGAGATTTTTATGTTTGTAAAGTAGCAGAAGTAAAGCCCTACTTCGGGGTAAATCTGAAATCACTAAGGTAAAATCCAAAGGGAATCAATCATACTCACTTCCTAAATATTCCAAGAGTTGTTCTCTCTACCCAGCATTAAACAAAATCCAAGAGAGTGCAAGGTTGGGATAGAGAGGGTTTGTTGTGGTTTTTGTGGGGGTTTTTTGTTTGGTCGTTGTTTTTTTTTTTTAATCTAGCCTTCTTTTAACTCATTGAAATTTTCCTGTGAGCCTTTGATAATGCTTTGTTTGTTTTCATACTCTGAATTTGCATGGCCAGTCTGGGATCCAGGGCAGTGGTGGAAGTCAATGGCACAGCTCTCACAACCTACAGTTAAGGGTCCTGTCAGGGCTCAGTTAAACTGTTGACAACAGCTCTTTGGGGTGGTAAGCATCTTCCTGAACGTATGGACTGTGTAACACTCTGTGGGCATTACTGCTTAACGGGGAAATAGTAACTATATATTCTAGAATCAATGATTAATGCCAGCTTTTCCCCTGAAATGCATTTCTGGCATTATAATATCATGCCGCAGAATCAAGTTTAATTTCAAATTATATTAACCTATTTACGAAACATATCAAGGGGACATTTTTCAAGGGAATAGTTTTCTTCTTTATATAGATTGAGAAATAAAATACTTCTTTTAATATTGCGTTCTCCAGGCACTGGGGCTAACTATTTCACTGAAATTAATATCTAAAAGGGAGTCATTGCAAATTTTATATTGACACGGAGAACATAACGTTATGGCTTTTTAGGGTGGATATGCACAAAATATGTATGTGCATTCCAAACTAGCTAATAGTTTTGCAACTGGTGAACATACATTTTAATATCTACACTTCCCAGCTTGTAGCAGTGTTGTCTGAAGTCTGGGATGGCTGATGTTAATCTCCAGCTTGTTTGTGGCTTTCCAAAAATGAACTTGAAGTAGAATAAAACGTGATGTAATTCCTATTCATATTTAAATTTATACTAGAAGGTGCTATGTGGGATCTGCCCTATGTAGTACTGCTTAACAAAACTTTAAAATGTGGCTGTATTCATGCATTGCAAAAGGAGGAAGATAAGTGTGCATAAGCTGTTAATTGCACTGCAGTTCTTTAGGCTTGCACTTAGATACCTCCCATATCATAAATGAATCCTCTTGTGCTCTGAAGTTTGGAGTTTTCAAACATTAAGCAAAACAAAAGAAAGGTGGAGGTAATGCTGCCATCTTCTTGGGGAGCAGCATTTGGGGAATGGTTTCTTGCTAATGTCCACATGAGAACTGTAGAATTTTTACAGTTTCTCTGGAGGTAGGCTGGAATTACGCAAACCTCGTAGCGGAGGATTTTATAGGTAATCCTTTTGAAGACAGAGGATGAAAGCCTGGCTTCTCTGAAGGAAAGAGGAATTTCTGCTGTTGATCTTGAGCTGGCTCATGAGTCGCTTCCTCGGCCTGTCTGCAGACTGAGACGTTGCATGGCGCAACGCTTCCCGGCATATCCAAACCCATGGCCTTTGTCAGGCTAAGGCACGTTTCATGGCAACACGATGATCTGGAGCCAAATTTCAGAGATGCTGAGCTCCCCCTTCGTTCCCCCCCTCCTCAACTTGTATTCAGGTCAGTGAAGCCGAGAGTCGAACCCTTCCAAGTGATCAGATGTGAGTGAGGCAATGGCTCTGGACGGGCAGGAGTTTATTGGGTGTCTCTCTTGTGAGGTAGTTTTAGCCATGAGTGCTGGATTTGCTTGAGAGCAAACAGAGACACACTAATTGATGGGAGCGTTATGCAAATTAAAAAAAAAAAAAAAAAAAAAAAAAAAAAAAGAGAGAGAGAGAGAGAAATGGGATGGGTAAAATAAAGGAACTGTAAAACACTTTATTATGACTGGAAAGCCAAGCTAATCCCAGAGGAATTCTGCTAGGATAAAATATTAGCTGCTTTGACATTTTAAGCCGTTAAGAGTTGTCTTGGAATTTTCTTTTTCATTTGCTTTTGTTACTCTGGTAGATCAGTATGTAGAAACGTGTCCCACATTTACCTCCCTCTCTCCTTTCCTTCTCCTCTTTGGCTGAAGGTATCCCAGCACATGCTTGACTTGCAGTGGAAATGAAATGGTTAAGCAAGTTGAACCTCAGGTGCTTTGTTCTTGTGCTGGATGCCTGCTGCTTGGGAGGCAGGCAGAAACTCCTGCACTGAACTGCAGTGCTCCCCACCGAGAGCCAGCCCAAGATTCGCTTACCCTACAAGACCACAAAACGAGTGGCTGCAGTTGAGTAACCTGAGTACACTGCAGAGGCTGAAGCAGGACAGAAAGTGGGTGCATAGGCTCAACTCCTTTTTTTGACCTTTTCTCTCTCTGTTTCTTCCACCTTTTGTGGACTTTATCCCTCTTTCACCTCAGATGGGTAGCCAGGCAGGCTGCTTTAATGAAAGCAATACTGTGTCAAGAGGGATTGCTGGCAGAACCCTTCCCAGCCAGTCTGACCTAGCACCTCAGCAATGTTCTTGGCTTTGGCCAGCAACAGCTTGAAAACCCAGGTCTGTTTCTGAATCCAGATGGTGGTGCGTTGCCATATGTCAACAACACATGTCATCCTGATTAAAATTTTAACCACATCCATTCTGCCATCCCCATAAACCATCCTCGGCCCACTGAGTGGCAAAGGCTCTTCCACACTGATCCTCTTCCTCCCGCAGAACCGCACTGTTGGCACCAGTGCAGGCGAAGCCTTTTCTTCTGCAGTGATATCTGCCTTCCCATCCAGCTCATTGCCTGCAAGCTCCACCTGTGAGGGCACGTTGTCCTTATCAGCACTGCCGGAGAAATGGCTTTGCTTCGACTGACTCCTGAGAGCGGACTTTAAATGTTGGAACAGAAAAAGAAAGAAAGAAAAAAAAAAAAAAAAATTAAAAAATACCCCCCCCCCCGAACCTAACTTCTTTAATCGCTTGTTAGGGCCTGTTGAGTTGTCTGTTAGGAAGTGTCCTGCCCAGTCTTGGAGAGAGAGAGATAACATATTCCTGTCGAAACACAACCTTGTCAGGTTGCCACTGAAAGGCATTTTGAAGTTGCTGATGTGTTGAAGACCAGCCCTTGCTCTTCTGCACCTGGGGTGAACGCAGCTCCATTTACCTTCTTTTCTAAGCTCTGAGGTGTAGCCCTTTCCTCCCGGCGTAGGGAAATATCCTTCAAAAGATTTGCATAGAAAAACTCCCATGCTCTTTCCTTTGTTCAGAGAGTCAGCTAGCAGTGGCCTGCAGGGACGGGGCATGCTATGGGCTGCTAAACTCAGACCTGGGGACTCACTCCAGGCATTCGGTTGGGGATTGGGATAATTTGTGATGTGGAAGTGGTTTCCCCATCTGTGCCTCTCGGTTCTTTCATATTTTAGCTTGGATTCTACAACAGCTTTCCCTCTGCCTGTAGGTAATGCTCATATAACGTTTTTCCCTTTGGCTAATTTTGTTCCAGTGTAACAGACAGCTGAAAGCTCTCAAAGACACCAAGTTTCTACTTTGTTGTTGTTGTTGTTGTTGCAAAATGGTGACTGAGGAGGGAAGAGATGCTCCCATCCATATCCTCCCAGGAGGAACATTGACAGGGTGAGCTTCACCTTTGTCTGTCCAGCACGTCCATCGGCAGGCGCAGAGCTTGGAAGCAGCCACACATAAGCTGCTTCTCCTCCAGATGTGAGGGCCAGAGGTCGGGAAGGGAGGAATCGCAGGGAAAGGGAAGCTGAATCATAAAGGAGTTGGGGGAGAAGCGCAGGATGTTGTCCTGGGAGGAATGAAGACATGCCATGCAGATCCTCAGGAAACAAGGCTTTGTTTGCTCTGATGGTTGTGGAACACTCATCTTTCTGAGAGGTAACAGAGTAGGGGAAAGAAGCTGAAATAGCTTCTGCTTGTTAAATATTTTCTTACTTTTTCCCCACGTCTTTGTTGTCTGGTGGATCTTACAACTACTTTTTGAGCTCTCTTCTGGTAAGCCATACAAACATTAAAGTGTCTCATCCATTGCTTGAAGAAACTGGGAGAAATTGGTGTCCGTGTTGCCCGTGTCTGAATTTGTTTAGAGACATTGTGGCTTGGAAGAGGAGTTTTAAAAAGGGCACTGCTCCTGTTCCCAAGGGGAACCTGGACTGTTCACCTTCTAAGCAGAAGCATGGCTTGTGTGAGCAATCTCCTAAATCACTGCAAGTTAAAGGGTGCATCTTACAAGCTACAAATCTTACAAGAATGACCCTTCTAATTGCTCTTGGACAGGAAGATAAAAAAAAAAGAGAAGCCAAAGATGGTTAAGTGCTGACTTGCTTTAAGGTCTGGGACTACATGAAGCACTCACTTCCAAACGTGCATCTCTCTGTCACAGAAACAAAAGCAGTATCCCTGCTCCAAAAAGGACTCCAAAGGCAGTGCTGGGCTGGAGGTAGGATTCTGTACATGAACATGTAGGGAATGAACTTGGTCCCAATGGTATTTTCATGTTCACATTCCAGCTCCTGCAGTTCTAACATGTAACCCACAGCCTTTGTTGCACCTTCCTGCAGCACTGATGAGGTACCCAACGAAAAGACCCCAGACAGGCAGAACTTCTCTTAATACATTGTGCACGACTGTCTTTGCAAGGAAAGAGGGATGTTGTTGGATCTGATTTTTCTGGGCAGCCACATTTTTAGAAGACAATGCCAAAAGCATGCTTTCAGTTCCCTTTCAGCAACCGATTGCTGGTGGGTAGCATGCCAGTGTAGAGAGATGCTATTTATGCAGCAGAGCTCGTTGCCGTTTTTTATTTAGTATATATTTGTCCCAGCTCTTGAGTTAGATTCCTGGCTAGCGTAACACAACACAGCTCCATTGGCTCCTGTGATTTCCATAGTTCAGTCTGGCATATGTTTTATTTTCAATGTATATTGACTGTCCAGCCTGTTAGAACTCTTGCCACTAAACCTATGCTGTTGTGTAATACACTGTTGACTTTTTGCAGGGCTGCTATGAGTAGCGATGGAGGAAATCAAGTGGCTGTTAGGATGACTTTTCTTGCACTTTATGAATTCTGCTCTAATTTGATAAAAATACAAAATGTAAATGTCTTTAATAAAGGTAGATCTGGAGTCTACATCTAGAGGAGAAATCAGCTTTTATGAAGTCCAGGCCCTCTTTTGCCTTTGACCTGCTCAGGGGCTTGGGGACTTGTCTGTGTTAGTTTCCCCTTCCCTGAAATGACAATAATGTGTGAGGAATAATTAGTCAGAGGACGTCAAACCCTGGATTTTTGGTAAATGCTGGGGTTACTGTTTCAGAGACTTACCTCTCTGGGTTAAAAGGAAACAAGCCTAAGGATTATTGAAGTCTTAAGCAATGTTGTTGGATGTTTTGTCAGTGACGCAAATACAGATCTCATTTTTAAAAAGATCAAAATGGACATTGATGGTAAATAGAATTGCCGGCCAATAACTTGCAGCAGTTAAAACAAATTTGATTAAGCATTAACTGCAGAGAACCCTTCTTAGAGACAAGTACACTGTAACCCTTAACTTACGGCACATCTGCATTTCCAAAATATCCATGTATTCACCTAACAGCCACCGAATAGCATGCTGCTGGGGTGGATCCCTTTGGGGTGCAGAGTTTGGGTGCTGCACAGCTGCAATGTGTTCAGAAGGATGTTGTTCCTTCTGTCCCAGACCAGGACATTTGAGTACGTGGAAGTCCTGGTGCAATTAAACATGTGAGGAATGTTCCCATCTGCAATGCAACCACCAAGAGGTTCTGGAGGTGGTGCTCCCAGATGACTGCACCCTGAGGAAATGCTGCTTGAGGTGGCTGTGTCCTCGGGTGGTTATTACTGGTTGCAGAAAAAGGCTCTCCAGGGCAGTGAGTGTGGCATGGCTGTAGCCATGGTCTGAGGGCTTACTTCCTGTGATAAACCTCCAGTTTGTTAACATCAGTTCACATCCGTTGTCCTGCTTGAACTCACCAAATGTTGTAAGCCTTAAGGAAAGACCACCCCACCCTGAAGCTAACCTTTGGGGACTATTTTTTTGCACATTTGCACCGATAGGTTATGAAAATTGAATTATTTGCACACCCTGCTTGCGCCGCACTGTTGCACTTGCAGTCTTGACATCAGGTTTTGGAGTCTGTCTCCAAAATCCCTGCCTTTCTGCAGCCTTTAGGCTCATCTCTTCTTGTTTTCTCAGTGATGGTATCTGTGGTTTCATTCTTACCAGACTGTTTAATTTAATGAGATTTATCCTCCAGGTTTGAAAGGGAAATCCGCCTTTGTTTTTCAGTTAGGTGTTCAGTCACAACAAGTCACGTGCATGCATTTTTTTTATCGGTGGAGAGAGACGGATGCAGCTGGAGAAGGCACCTCCAACCCATGCTCAGAGCTGTGTTTGGGATAGAAAAGCTGTTTATCTGCTCTCTTTCCACTGGTGTCCTGGGAAAGCTTGGGGAACTTGCTTGGACTGAGTGCCTGGCTTTCACAGAGGTAATGCTGGGTCAGGGACATCAGCACAGGCAGTCCAGGAGGCAGAGCTGTTGTACCTATCATACGTGCAGTTTATGGTATGAAGGAGTTAAGTTTCCCAATCTGACACGAGGGTAGCACCCTGTTATTTGCTTAACAAAGATTTTTGTGTCTGCGTTTTTCTAATCCAGTGTGTTTTAAATTCACTGCAAATAATTCTTTCAGCTGTTTCCTAGACATCCTGTCACGCAAATGGATAAAACAATATAGCCAGCTCAGTGGAAAAAACAATAAATTATACAATAAAAATGTATACAGTGTACTCTTTGTGTTAGGGCCTGATTCCTCACTATGCTACTCAAGTTTTGCACCATCAAAACTTGGGAGTTTGCATGGTCAAATAGTGGGGTGAGACTGTAGTGCATCAGGCCAGGAGTATGCTGAAGTTTTAAAAACAATTAAGGAAAAAGTACTCGTGAAATCATGCATATGAAGTTCATTACTTACTGGTAATGGTGTCTTTGGTAATATTAACATTTATGCAAGTATTTCTTCTCAGAACATTTTCATATGCATATCTAAAAACTGGAAATCCACTGTTTGCACAGGAATGCCATTAATATCATAAATCAAACTGCACCATTAAAGAACATACTAAAAACTGGAGGGATTAAGAGAAACAGTCTGGTTTTTAATCAAGAAACCAGGGTAAAATTACTGTCCAGGCATATGTTTTATTACTTCTGCAATCTGTAAGCAGCACGTACCTCCATACAGACCACAGATTTGGGTGCTCTCATTTTCTCTGTGGAGGTACTTGCCTCTCTCCCCTGGTTACGTTTGGTATTGAGATTCCTAAAAAGCAGGCAGGAGGCCAGGCCCCCAATGGAGCTCCAAGTAGAGGATAATTAAGTAAGTAAGATGAAATCCTGACAATTTTTATGGAGAGTGAAATTCAAATGAATGCTGGAAGTGGATGGTGTCCCCATGGGATAAAGCTTGGACTCCTGGAGCGGGGAGGTGCACGTGAAGGACTGTATCAGGTTAACATATGGCAGGTCACAATTTACAGAACGCAAGAAGGGGGCACGCTCCAGGGTGCTTTAAAAGATCTTTGTCCCTGTTCCAGTTTAATTTCCTCCTAACCCTCCATCTACACACACAGCTTCTCCCACATGGTGCCTGTGAGGTGGGTGAGGTGTGTGAGGCTCCCTGAGGACGCTGCAGGGCCAGCCCAGTGGCAGTCAGTAGATGTTGCAGCGTGCTCCCCAAGACATTTCTCCAGGCTGCTGCAGGGACCTTCTGGGAGCTGGTGGGAGAGGTGACTTTCCAGACTGAGCTGGGGCTCCGTCTGTGCAGAAACAGCCCCCGAGGTACCGGGCTGTGTTAATTTTGGAGGTGAATATGGGTTGTGCAACCTCCCCAACAGGCTCAGGTCTCCAAATACCAATCTTCTTTCATAGGAACCACGGAGCAGCCACCGAGTGTTCGCTTGGTGTCAATCTGCTTGTGTTTAAGCACTGCTCTGCTGCTAGAAGTGGGGGGATCGGTGGCCCAGAGCCAGACCCGGGCTGCCAGAAGAACTCAGAAGTTTCCTGATCCCGCTCCCCACCTCCCGTCTCCGAAGGGAGCTGCCGCCTCTTTCCCATGACAGCTTTGTCACCCGTCCAAAACACAGGCATTTGTCAGGATGTTCTCTCCTTTCCTGCCATGGAAGAGACTCCGTTGCTGCCTTGTGGTGGGGAAGGAGATGGGCTTTCATGGGCTTCCCATGCATGGACTGGTTATTTTAGGGAACAGGCAGTGACACAGCCGTGCCGGGGACCCCGGAGTGGCCCCGTGTGCGTGCAAAGGTCCTCAGGCTGCGTGACACTTGAGCAACGCCAGCATCCTGCAGGGGTGCATGAGATCCCTGCCTCCATCCCCTCGGCTCTCTGAGAGCTGATGCGTTTGCAAATACGCATTTAATAATTTTTTGCCACAAGGCAGGATGATTTTCACTCTATTCCCAGAATCAGTGTTTAATGCCCCAACTCTGACTGCACTTTTACTCCACTCCTCTTTTGCCAATTTGGCAGTAGCTCGCTCAGATTCCCACAAGATAAAGAGGAACGACTGCTTTTAGTGCATAAAACAGACACGTAAATCTGCATTTGCTATAAACTCAAAATGGCAAAGAAGGGTTTAATTTTCTGACCAGCGATCCTAGAAATCTGTTTAATGGTAATCTCAATGCCCGGGTTGCGTATCCCTTCCCCACACTGGGACCAAATAACAGCCCAAGTCCATGGTGCACAGTCAGGCCCTCGTTGACTAAATTATATAGTTCTCACTAATGTTACCCAGGTCAGTGGGTGAAGCAGCTGTGGGTAAGGACACTACAAGTCTGACAAGAATTAATGCATTAGTAATTCTTTTTAAGCCAGTAATGTATCCAGAGCTTCCAGGGGAGTTATTTTCAGATAAGAAATGCAGAAGTCAGTTTTTATATTAAGCTGGCTCTCATTAATGGGAGCCTTTCGTACCATCGTTTCCGATTGCATTAGAAGCAAATTCTGCTCTTTTAAAGATTAATGGTCCAAGTGTAATCTATACTGGAAACATGGCCTGGTGGTAGAAGCTGGGGACATCAGGCAGTTGGCTTTAGATCATCCCTTGGCTGCAGAGGTCCTGGGAATGTTGCTCAGGGAAAATCTTAGTGCTTGGACTGGTGTAATGTGGCATGGGTGAGTGCAAGTGCGTTCTGGGAGGTGCTCAGAAAGCCCCTCTGACAGTGATTTTGGGTGGTCTGATCCCAAGCCAAATGCCTCAGTTCCCCTCCCTTCATACTGGAAGTAAATCATAACAGCAGGCTCCTGCAGAACAGAGTTATATTAGTTTCTGAGGTGAGTGGTCCACGTTTGATACTGGTTATACTGGTAAGAACATGTATGGACATATGACATATCCTCCCCTTTGATTTCTGAGATCTGAAAATTCCTTTAGCAAAAGCCCCACAGCCAAATCATGCCATGAGGGATTGTCCTGCACTGGGTTAACTGCAGCCCCTGTTCCTGGGGAGGAACAGACACCTGGCTGTAGCAAGGAGACTCCTTCAAGATTTTAAATTGTTCTTTGGGTTCAGCGACATTAATGATTCAAAATCATGTGCTTCAGTTGACTTATGACTGTTGTCTCCCAAAAAAAGCGCCATTGAATACCAAGTATACTTTTCAAACAGGACATAGCAAACTATCTTTGAGCAGGCAGTCCCACAATTTTGTTGTAAACAAATTTATTCCCCTATAGTACACCTACTCTCATGTGCAAGGTGTCGAGGCAAAGCTGAATGTGCAAACTCTTGCTTCAGCCTGCAGAAGGGCTCTTTAGGTATTCCCAGATGGTGTTCTTATGAATCTCTCTTCACTTAAGTGAAATTTTTGTGTCACTGGCTTGTTAATACATCTTGCTCAGCTGTCCTTTGTATGCAGAGTTCCTGTCTGGTTTTGGGGGTCCCCTTGCTCTCCCTCATACATCACAATCTTGTTGTCTTGTATATGTTGAGTAACAACAAGCCCGTTCACCCCCAAGTCATTAAGCTTTAAGCAGAAGAGTGGGGGAAGTGGCAGTGGGAGAAGGTGTCAATGCTACACATTTTTCGTTGTGTTTTAAGTACAGTCGTGCATACAATGATTCTGTAACATTGACTTTGAATTAAGTTGCTGCCTTTGTTCATACACGGAGATGGAAGGGATGGGATCACTGCCCACTCGTGAGCTCCTCTGCCGTTTTCTGAAGGATCCTTCAAGTTGGGTGAAGTTAATTTTGTCTGGTTTCTGTCCCCTTTTCCCCAGAGTGCTGGGGTAAAAGGGCAGTAACCTGACTGAAATGGGACTCGGGAACTTAAGTTGCATAATGCCTACGAGGAGCAAGGGGGATCTGGTGGTCAAAGTGACTTGCATGTATTGCCCCGTGGTTAGCAGCTGCGGTTTGCTCTGTGTGTCAGAGCCCAACCAGGCATCCTCAGCTTCACCCCGTTCCTCCTGGGCTCTTCCTTCTCCTTCCCTTTCCTCCTAATGAATTTAATTCAGTGTTCAGCTACTGTGTCCTCTACTGGGCTCTGCAGAGTGAAACCTCCTCCAGATCTGACGTGCTCTGGCAAGCACTGCTGTCCTGGGGAACCTAAACTTGTGAAACAGCCACGTGTGGGACCAGCGATGGCCGGGGTTGGGGAGGGGAGGGGGGGGATGATGATTCTCAGAGGAGCTGAGTGGCCAGGCTGGCCCAGCTGTGGAGAAGTTTGTGTAAGATGGGGTTGAGTTTGTAACGAGGCTGCTCTGCAGGCTGCCAGCCCTTCCCAAGAGCTGGTTTGGCAGCCCAGCCATGCCAAGACCCTGGGACCTTCCCTCCATGCCCACTGTCCCCCGGCCAGCGGAGGAGGCAGTGGCCGTATGCCACGCCGGGATTCCCTTTCCTCGGGGCTGCCAGGTTAAAGCAGCTTAGTTTCACTGAAGCAGAAAGAAGCAGCAAAGAATTGGGGCCTTTCTGTGCAGAAATAACTGAGGCCTCGTGTGGGTTTGATGTTCGGCACAGAGGTTGTTCTTTATTTTTTATTCTCTAGTGCAGACCCAAGCCCGGGCACGAGGCTGTTCGTCCGCTGGCGACATGAAATATTTTCACGCTTTTATCTGTGTGCAAATTAAATGAGTTAATATGGTATTAAAAAAAAAAAAAAAAGGGTGGTGGTGGTGAAAAAAGCATTTGTTGACATTGTTTTCTTCCTCTAGGGTAACAATCTACAAATTGATCTAAAAAGATTGTATTTGCTTCAGGGGAAAAAAAAAAAAAAAGGAAATTGTATTAAGCTACAATCTCACTAATTATTGACCAGGGGGAGCTGAGCTCTGGGTATCACTGAGATTATAATAATTACATGGAGCTGGTTTTTAAAAGCAGTATCCTATGTGGCTCTGAGCACTGAATTAAACTGGAAGTTTTATAACAGACTTCATCCCACTTGTGAGTTATAAGGTCTGGGTGAAAAAAAAAACCAACAATGAAGTAATAAAAGATCAGAAAGAGAAATCCAAAGGAGAAGTAAAATAAGCATAGTCTTTGAAATTAACATTTAATCTGAACCCTGGCTACAGCACAAACTTTAGTTCAAGTAATAACATCATGTATTACTTCTAAATTTGTCGGTTTGTGTACAGCATTTGTGTACTGGCAAAAGGCTTAGTGTTAAAGGCATTTCTGTCAAAACAACCCGTTGCTTTGGGGGACCTAGTATGAACTTTATTGGCAAAAGGATTTTTTATTTGTATAAGGTACAGTTACAGTAGAACAGTTTGCCAGCAGAGCCGTACTAGGAATTTCTTTGCCAGGCTGCCCTAGCCCAGAGACTTCTTCACAGTAATCAGTTGTATGTCGGGGTTTGCTTTGCTCTTATTAACTGCAGAGAGCTCCTTGTGTTTGCAGAGAGCACGGGGTTGTTCCTGCCTTATTATACTGTAACTGGGGAAAGGTGACGATGCCAAAGCATTGGGTTGTCTTCCTCTGCTCGTGCTCTGCTGGAGCCCGGTGGGGTGAAGGCAGCTGAGGGCTCTGCCCTCTGGCTGGTGCAGGATGGGGTTGCTTGGTGCCTGATCAATGGGCTGGGGCTCTGCTGCTGGATTTTGAACCATAAAAACATGTCAGCCTGCTCTGGGCTCTGAGGTGCTGTGCTGAGGACCGGCAGTGGGATGTGAGCAGTGAGAACATACTGGAAAAGTGCAAAGAACAAATAGAAAAAAAAATAATTAAGGAATAGTTTAAAGTAGTTTTGATTGTTTAGGGACACGGGCAGGACAAGGATCATACGTAGAGGCATCATGTTTCCCTAAGCTGACTGGTCTAATGGGAAAAATGAGACAATCTTCCAGGGACACAAACTCAATTAAGTAGATCTTTATATATCTCACTTCAGCCATTAAAACTTAGCCAACTATTGCACTTCTTAATGTGGAACAGTGTCACACATCCGTCGCATTCAAACATGCAAGCCATGTTTTCACTGATATGGTTAAGTAACCCAATACTTTCTATAGCTGAAAGATCTGTTGAACAAAGTATCCATCTAATTAAATCTAATCAGTCAGTGCACAAGCTTACATTGTGGTCATCGCCTTGGTATGTACGGGAGGTTTTGAAGCAGTGAGGCAAGGGTCGGGAGATTGAATAAGTGTTAGATGATGAAAGGCAAGGGTTAAAAACTTTCAAACTACAGCGTTAACATTTCTTCCCTGTCAACGGCTATCTGATATTTTGGTATTTCAGAGGGAGAGGGGGGAAGAAAAGAAGAAAAGAAAAGAAAGAACAAATGAACTATGCGTGGCATCTAGATCCTGGGTGCAATGCAGCCAGTGTAAGCTCTGTAAGCTGCAGAGCCTCTAAGTTGCATCTGTGTGCAGAGTTAGGTGCAACTGTATGCAGACTTGGTTGCATCCTAGTGCAACTGGGCAGTGCGTGCAGTCTTCTGTGCAGTACAATGAGAATACTGTTTTAAGGATGGAAAGTGGCACTTCTATAACTTACAGCTTTTCAGATTTCTTGTGGCAGACTCTGGATGCCTCGAGCAGGAAGGTGATAGGTCTCTTTCAACAGAGTTTTATGGAAAAAAGAAAAAGCTAAAAGTTTGTTGTTAGGAGCTGCAGCACACATAGCTGCATCTGATGTGAAGAATAAATACTGCTGATTGCCCCTCTTTTATCCAGATAAGCCCTCTTTGTGGCAGAATAGCAACAGGACCTTACTAGTAATCATCCTAAATATCTTTTGGTTTTTGAGACTGCTACTAAAACCTCATCCCAAGCTTCTGCAGCACAGGGATGGGCCAAGCCAAAGGCAATTTTTTTGCTATTATGAAAGTAGGCAAAACGGTGCTTCAGGGCAGACTTTGGCCGTAAACTTATTGCTCATGTGAACTCTGACCATGTGGCCCAAACAAACCTAAATAATGTTCGAGAGGTTGGGGCAGGTCCTCGGTGCAAATCGATGCGGGTCTGTGGAGATATACAGCCTTCTGCTGGTGATTGATGCTATGAGGAGGCTTGGCCCCTGGTCACATCTCCACTGAAATCCCCAGGGGGTTCACCCCGATCATCTCCCTGCAAATCTCCTTTCATTAACTTCTTCCTTCTCGGCTCCACGTTAAATGAGCCAGGGCAGCCAAATCCGGCGGCGTGGCCGAGGGCTGCGCAGGAGATGTCGCAAGGCTTCTTTTTGCTCCACGTCATAAGAGCTGTTTGCTGTTGTACCATCTTTCAGGTCATCCTGCTCCAGACAGGTAAATAGAAACATAGGACTAAATCCCATTCCATGGGTCAAAAGGAATGGTGTGTGTTTAGTCCCATCTTTATCATTCTACCTGTTCTGGAGATATTCTCCTTACTGCTGGGTAAGCCCAGATGTACACCATCTGCTTGTCTTATGATCTTTGACATGATTGAGGGGCCACCAAAAATACCCAGTGATTGCATACTTTTCTACTGACTGATAGAAAAGGAGAAGATGTTAATAATCAAGCGAATAATATTTGCTATTTTGAGGGCCTCCTGAAATTCTTGTGCGCTATATTTTGGAAGTCTATGCTAAACATTGTGCGTGCATGAGCCTTTGCATGTATCTCTTCCCTTTGCCATATGTTTGAATACACACAGTTTGAGATAAAATATAGCAGAGTCTATTTTAGGTGTGTTTGAAAAACTCAATAGCCTCCGATTGGCTGCCATAGTCTGTTCTCCTCATTCGTTTCATTTCTGACTTTCGGTGGCATTGCAGGGTCTCCAGACCAAATATCTGAAGTACGCTTTGCACCTCTTGGGTAAAAGTCAAACTATCCTTGCCTGTACACTTTAGAGCAAAATACTTCATCCTTTACTGTTCAGAGAGAGCTTGCCTCTGCGAGGCTGGAGTGCCTGTTGCCAGCACAGAGATCAATGGGAGCCCAAGTCCCTCAGCATCTTGCCAGAGCCCTGCTCCAGATGTCCGATAAAACTCCACGGGGCTCGTGCTTTGAAAAGAGCGTGGGCTCTGTGAATCGCTGTTGCAGTCATAAAATTGCACCTATTCCAGATCTTGTCTTCTCTGTCCAATTAGAAGAGCATGTTTTCTGCTTATGGTTTTTTAAAAGTCTGACCAGCTGGGTTTCATTCCTTTCTCTCTTTTTTTTTTTTTTTTTTTTTTTTTTAATTCTTTTTATTCGACATTTTTTTTCCTCCTTTTTTTAATCTATAGCATTTGAATCGATGTTCAGGGCCATTCTCTTTGATAGTTCATGTGCTGGTTTATGACCATGGCAAAACCCAAAAAAAGGTCAGTTAAAGGTTAAGAAAGACAGTTATTGGGTCTGTATAAGTGAGGTATTTTTAAGGCTCTGCTAATTGGCAGCACAGTTAAAGCATCATTCATAAAATAGTGTGCATTAAAATGACCATAGCCATTTTTAAGAGTATGGAGATTACTCCTTTGCCAAAAGGATTAAACTCCACCTTCTCATCACTGCCTTTATACTGGGGTGTTTTTCCATGGGAGAGAATAATTTTGGGCATTTTGCCTACAGTATCCAGGCTTATACCCCGCTCTATTTAGCTGTTACAGCTGGGAAAATCTGGGACTGAAAATGTGGCCATATAATACAGCAACAGCCAGAACAATAAGACAGGCAAATCTTTTAAATCTGTACTTTATAAAACATCTGTTAAAGAATATTAAGTCAGAAGTTCTGTTCACATATTTGCTGTGTTTTGCTTATAAAACTCAAGCAGTACAGCTTGCCTTATTTTTCTTAATAGAATTACTGGTCAGGCTTAGTAGAAAGATTTGGAAAAAAAAATAATCCTGGTTTTTTTAGTCTTCTCTGAAGCCTCTGGAGTAATGACCCGTGCATACTAGCCTGAAACCCCAGCAGATTTTACAAGGGCTGCTGGTTACATTCACCTGGTTTGGAAGGAAACAGCAGATTTTTCTCCTGCTCTGTTTGGCCGCGTGCTGAAACGCTGCCATAAACCGTCCTCATTTTGTGTACAGCCCGCGCCCCAGCCTGCGCTCATTTTTCTTTTGTCTCAACCATCTCTCTCATTCTGGGTCAGCAGATTCTGGTTTTCTGGAGAACTTTAGTGTCCAAATGAACAACTCAAATCTAAACTAGAACATCTGCAGGGTCTTGTGTGCTGACTCGCCTCACGGAAACCACTAAACCAAAGGAGGACAGTCCCAATTTTAACCCAGTTTTTCCCAAAGTGCTTACAGTGTGTTGGGTCGAACCTCAAGAAACGCAGACTCAAAAGTAGTTTCTCGAGGCAAGGTCTTTACCAACTACAGCTATATGGGAAATGGCCTGGTTAGAAACAAAGTCTGGTCGTGATGGTGGGGTTGGAAGAGCCCCTGAGCCTTCATTTGACACACGGGAGACGTGACCTTGTGCCATGTGCTGGCAAACAGGTCAGCAGATCGTGGGACTCAAGGCTCAGTCTTGCTCCCTGACCCAAGCTGTTGGGTGCTTTGCTAATGGATACCCTCCAAATTCTTACAATAGGTAGAAATGAAAATTGATTATCCGAAAAAAGGCTGTTGTTGACTTATCTAGCACTGGTATGTAATAATGACTAGAGTGTCGGTGCAAACAAATGCTCAGAATATTGAAGATACATGTACATCCTGTGCCTTGCCACCTTTTCATGTAAGCTGACAGCTTACAAATGTCTTATTGAACTGTATTACTTAAAATTGAGCAAATCCTCTTGGGGAACAATTTTCTACATTTGATCAGTCTTGGAAAAAAGATTGTAGACATTTGTTACTGCTGTTATATTTATATTTCAAATAGATATTTTATGTAAGGATTTTACCGTACTTTATTCTGTCTGAAGAGGGTTTTTTTGTTTTGGTTTGGTTTGTTTTTTTTACCTGGGCACACTGAAGACTGACTAGCTGTTTTATTTTGAAGCATTTAAACTCACTAACAACATATATAGACTTTACTAGATGCTTTACTAATTTATTGTGGCAATGTGGTATTTCGACCACTGTTTATGTGAAGTTTGCCAGTACAGTTAAAAGAAATTAGAGACACCATCATTGCTAAATCACTTTACCATTCAAAGAAGAACTGTAAACATATGCATTCATTTAATTATAATAGTACCAATTATAAGAGAAATTGTAATGTGAGAGTAGTAGCTTTTATGTGATCATAATAATGGCATATATTTATCTTGGTTTGGCAAGTTAGGTCTTTCTTTAATAGTTGGCTTTGCTTAAATAGAATGTGGTTTGTTAAAACCCACACTAACCCCCACACCCTTCCATTTGTTATTGCCCAAATAATGAACAATAATCATGTGGTATAAATGATTAATGTATACATGGCTTAGCGAGTATCTTTGAGGTTTAGAAAGTGTTTTTATTTTCATTCTTGTGC
Source organism: Phaethornis superciliosus (assembly GCA_023637945.1). Classification (NCBI taxonomy): domain Eukaryota; kingdom Metazoa; phylum Chordata; class Aves; order Apodiformes; family Trochilidae; genus Phaethornis; species Phaethornis superciliosus. Next base: position 27,711,978 of record JAJQWJ010000009.1, read on the forward strand.
TGGACCAAGCTCTAGCCCAACTGCCTGTTATTCTTTGGTATTGGATAGAAAACCTTTTCGCTTCAGTAGAAGTGATAGGAACTCGAAGCCCGAGTCCTCTCTCTTTGAAGTCGATCGGAATTTCAGCGCCAGCCTCCGGAGAAGCGAGCCCATTGTTTTCTGGGGCAGTTTGCTTTTGTGCCTGTTATCTGCTAAATCACAATTTAATGTCACATTGCAAAACAGCCCCGGCGTAGGAGAGCCAAAGCCCCGCATTCCGTTCCTGAGCAATTAATAGAGTCCACACGAGGAGCTCTGCACAGGGGTAGGTGGTAGAAGTCTTCCAATTATCCTCTCCAGCTAAAATCATCTCTCTCAGCAAGGCTCTCGGCAGCGTCCTTTACTTTGCGTCTCCAACTTCCAGACCGAAGTTTAGCGAGTTCTCTATCTCAGGTTTTATTGACATCCGATTCCTTTGGAGCCTAATGAGTCCCAGGGACAAAAAGAAAAAAAAAAAAAAAAACAACACACAAAAAACCCACACAAAACCCCAAACAAACAAACTCTTCCCTTTCAAGATTAATTTTTAAAGTGTCAGCCGAACAGGACCATTTTCAACAAGATTACCCCACGCCAATGAAGGGTGCTTTATCTTGCGCGCCGCAGCGAGCGGCACAATGTTGTCACTGCGCCGCAGACAATGCCACCCATTTATAAGAGGATTCAAAGAGTTAAAAAAAACGCATTACTTGAAACTTGATATAAAACCTGTGGCCAAAGCGGGCTATGGGCTGGAGCACTTGATTATTCTTTTATCAATAAATAAGAGTGGCATACAGTTAATTTCAGCACTGTAATTGAGCGGTGCATTCTGGGAAGCTGCAAAGCACTGTAAGATGAGGAAATGTTTTAGAGACTAATCATGAGAAGAAAGGAGCCTTTCATAGCCCTTATGATGCTGTTGTCAGAGCTAAAGGCAGATAATGATTCAGTAATAATGGCACATTGTGAATATTTAAGCTGAAAAGATTGGGACAAAATGAGCAGACATTGTTGGTTTGCTAAACCGAACAGTTGGTCTTTGGGCTCCAAAACTATCTACAACTCAAATTCGGGGCTCAGAAGTTGCAAAAATTAAAAAAGAAGGATGTTTCCAGGACGCTTGGCTGGCACGGAGGCTGTGTGTGGAGCCTGCACGGGGCCTCTTCACTTACTTTTGAAATCTGAAATTGATAGTCAAGGGTTCTTTCATGACTCTCTGAACTGACAAAGTACAATACGCCGCAGACTCTGTAAATCTCCCTCCATTTAGGTGCCAGAAGAAATCACTTCGGAAGAAAATCAGTTTTAGTAATGACCTAAAATATTAAATATAAAATGGAGAGTGTCATATTGCAAATAAGGAGACTCATTTGCATTTTGTCTCCGGGGCATTGGTAGCGCTATAAAGAAACACGCAGCTGAATTTATGTACATTGTCTTTTTTCCTCATTACTACATTCTGGATCTGTTAGTTGTCTTTCTTTAAACATCTGTTAAATGTAGTTTCATGAAGCTGTACGTTCCCATATGTTTGGGAACGGTATCAAAGCACAGAGCTTTTTGGCCTCCTTTACAACCTTTTGTCTCAGAGAAAAAGGTGGATGTGCTCTGGGGCCAGATTCTGCTGGAGCCGAGGGCCAGAACCACTGTTGCTTTCAATACGAGCCAGATAAGTTTTCTAAAACTGTAAAGACCAGCACCAACAGGGACAAAAAAATATTGCAGCCCTGGAGCTGGGTATGTTTATTTAAAATTAATTCTCAATTTTTTCTTCAAGAAAAATTGCAAAATTAAAACCCACGAAGCCACGCCAAAGTTCAGAGGCTGTCAGGGCAAGTTTTCCTCTCCATAATTTTCTGCATGTTAAATCTTGGAGAATTCAGTGGGTTTGCCTGCGTGGGGACAGGCAGGAGAAACTGTCTCCTGCGCTTTTACAGGCACAGTAAGCACTAATTTATTGTTATCTTTACAGTGACATAAAGTATTCCAGCTCTTGTGTTTCTTTTATAGAAACACTTTTCATGCATACTTTCACACAAAGGAGAAGAAGAAACAAACTCCTGCATCTATACATCTGTTTTTCCTTGAGGAAAAGTAATTGCTTACAATAAACAGCTTCAAAACTTTAATCAAAATACAGTTAGAAAAAGTTTATCTTTTTGCAAAATTCTTTTAAAAAAACATGCTTTGTGTTTATAGTAACACTCATTTATGTCCATATGCTTTAAATCTGTGTATTTACTTAGCTAGGCAATATTTTTAACCTTTTTTTTTTTTTTTTTTTTTTTTTCCTTAGTCTTTATTTTTAATGAAAAGTTTCTTACACAAGTCACTTAGATACTAAGAAAATTTAAAATCCCAGGACCAGGTCCTCCTCCAGGGAAAAAGAAACATTGCTGCAATAGTCCACAGGCACTGCAGTTGTCTGCCATAAAAAAAAAGAGAAACCCCAGTTTCTCCATGGTTTCCAGGGCCCCAGTCCTGCATACTTACGCACTTACTTCACTCAACTACTGGAAATGAGATCACCCACAGCTCTCGTGTGTGCCTCTGCCGTGCTGGGAAGAGCGGCTGCATGGTGGGATGGCTCCTGCCACCAAAACCAGCTCTGGCAGACCATGCCCCGAGCCTCCCATGCTCTTTGCCAGGTAGACAAACCCTCAGTGGGCTGATTTCACACTGCTTCGTCACGGGCTCGGCAAACGTGGCGCCGGTGTCTTGGTGTTTCTGGAGCAGGGGGCCGAGGTGCTTTAGCAACTCTTTTATTTAGATTTTTATGGTGTTGCTCCCTTCCCATTTCACTTTGAGTTGTTAGTCTCAATCGCTCAGATAAAAAGGAAATTTTAGTCTGAGGCTCTGATTTGTTTCAGGGTACCTGAGTTTCGGCTAAGGATGGGTAACTCTACTCTGCCCTTAAAGGCTTTCTTTCATTTGCTGTGCAAAGCTCGGCAGTTTCCCTTGTCTCTTGTGGCCATGCATCATCATCTCACCTCAGCCAGCTGAGACATGGTGGTAGTAGCATTCAGAGATCTGATTTGGCCCGATAACAAGGTCTGAATCCTTAAATGAAGTAGCACTGCTAAATGCAGTGAAGATCTGGCCCACAGATCCTTTGCCAAACGCAGTCAGGTCTGGATGGGGAATTTCAGTATCCCTAGTGTTTGGGTTGCTTTTGATCTTTCTTACCCAAGTGATAAAGAGACAAGATGAGCACATTAGTGTTGGTCCATTGTAACAGTTAGGAGCTGCGTTGCAGCTCCAGTACAAATTGCGGCAGAATGTATAAACCATACTAGTGGTGTGCTGCAGCAAGGGATTCGAGGCACAAATTTCCCCTTTGCTGCAGTCATCAGAGCCTCCAGTTCAGAGCCTCATCAAGACATTCATAATCGTCAAGTGCTTGGGTGATGAAGTCCACGCAGGACAAACAACAATCCCTGATGTGTTTGTTCCACCCTCTCTCTTCCTCCATCCAGGCCATCCGAGTTGTCTGAGAGCACTTCACATGTTGCCCTTGGCCGAGGACGGCTCTGCCTGGAGCATGTCCAACTTGGCGTGGAGACGTTCTAATAAAGCTCAAAATGATGCTGGTTGCCAGTGAGGAGGGGGATGAGGAAGGTGAAGGGAAAGATGGCACCAAGGTCATTGTGTTTTGGCCTTAGAGCAGTTTGCTTGAGCAGAAAGACACGTTTCTCTCCCCATTTTCCCCTGGAACGCCGCTCTTAACAATGGTGATGATAATTTCATCAGTGTCGCTGATACTTGATATTTCTCATTTACATTGCATGTTGCATCTTCAAGGCTCTTGAAGTAATGAGCTAATCCTCACAACATCCCTGTAAATATTATTCCCCCCTTAAAGAAACTGAAGCAAGGAAGTTAAGTAAATAATGTACGCTATTTATATTATGATGGCTTATAGGGGTTCTGGTGAAGGTCACATCCTCCTTGTACATAGACATTATATAAACAAGAATCTATATGAGTAAATTACTCCTTGACCTGATGATTTCATACTTCAAATATACAAAACAAGCAAAGAAGGGAGGAAAGGGAACCCTATCAAAAAAACAAAATGACAAGGATTGAATGGTTGAACAAGGGTAAAGCCTGGAGACTTAGGCTGCAGTCAGCTCTGAATCCATATCTACGTCGTATGTTTGTCCTTTCAGAGATCAAGATTGTAAAACTTGGGTTATTAGACAATTTGCTTTTACTAGCAGGTGACACACTTGCCTTTAAAATGTTAACAAGACCTCAGTTTTAATTAAAACATACTACTATCAGGGCTTGTATTCATTAGGAATGTGGAATTACCTGTGGGTGACACAGGAATAATAACTCACTCTCAGCTCTTAACCTGCTTTTGGAGAAGTTTTTGGCTTTCTTTTTTTGGATGTTTTTAGCTACTGAAGAACTGTAGTGAACAGTCCATTAAAATGAAACTTAGGCTATTGTCTTAAATTAACTCACAGGACTTGAAACTTCAGTGTCCTGTTTGGGAAACAGAGGGGATTCAGAGGAATGGGGTGAGCAAGCACATTTATTCTGGAACTGGGGAGAATTATTTCTTGGTTCTCATTAACTGAGGCTTCAGTTCAGTAAAACACTTTGGCATTTACTGGGCTTTCAACAGAAGTCCCATTGCTTTTAATTTAGAAGATTGTACCTTTGTCACGGTCTCTGCTTAGAGTCCATGGAGTCAGTGGCATGTAAGCACCAGCTTAGAGTTCAGCATGTGTTAATTGTTTAAATATGTTTAGCCCTTTCCCCAAAGCTGTTGTGAATGTTTAATGCAGTATTTACACTAGCCTTAGCACAAGGATTCATGCTGTAGGATTGATGCTTAACATATACTTGCTCAGGAGTATGTGTCAAGTGCTTCTCTTGAATTACCTGAATTTTAAAATTTGTATTGGGGCTCAACTAATTTTTTCAGAGAAAGCACCTTGCAAGGTTAAAAAGTCATTTTAACATTTAATAAAGGCAACTATCTGCTTAAACTGCAGAGTAACTGCAGAACTGGGAGAAAGCCTGAACATCTGCTGTGGGTTCTGCCTGGTGGCAGGAGCTCAGGACTCTCTGCTCATGTGCAAATGCAAGTGGTGGTGAGCTAAGAGCTTAAACACTGTAACGAGTGCCCACCCCTCAAAAGGAGTATGTGTGGAAAAAATAGCATATTTGGTACTTCAAGAGTTAGAAAGGGTAAGGGGCAGATCCACTTGGAGAAAGGCTAGAGGGGGAGGAGTGTCACTTTTATGTAAGAATTCATTAAAAAATATAATCAGTTTATTTTCATATAGTTATCTCTCTATTATTTAAAGCAAAAGGTTACATACAGTATATTTGGGGGAAGATTTTATTTAACACTTGGATGCGTTTCGCTCTAAAATGAATGCTTGCTCAAGAGTCTAAGAAGGCTTCATGGGAAGAGCAAAGCAATCGAAGCCATATGTATTGGGCAGTTTGCCAGTTGTTTGCCAATATGCCCAGGCCACCTGGCTATATATGCAGCCAAGTATGCCATTCTGACTAGCCAGCTTTAACCTTCAGGCTGCTTCTTTTTCAGCTCTTTGGGAAGCCTAAAGCCCTTCGAAGTGCATTTCTTCTTCCCCCCCCCGCCATGCCGGTGGTCGGCGTGCACCCCAGCGCGGGCTGTGCGGGCGCCCTGACCGGGCAGTTCTCGGTGCCCAATTTCAATGAGTTTTGTCTTTTGTCTAGAGAGCAGTTCAGGCGTGTTGAACCCGGGCCATAAGATGAGTCTGGAGATAGCAGACTGAAACCTTTACCCATATGCCATAGTTAGACACTTTGACTGACAAGCCACAGTTTTTGTTCCCGATACTGTAGAGACACTGTTTTATGGGTGTGGTTGGAGAAGGATTGTGTTTAATGTAGTTCACCACTGTAATTTCTTTTCCCAAGTATTTGCATGAATTGTAAGAGAAGTGAAGCATTTAGCATAACTCAGGCATTAATGGCATATTGTTTCATTATTGGGGTAATTTATTTAAATGTTTATTCATTAAATTTTACTTGCAGCCAAAAATATCTCAGCATTCTATTAATCTTTAGTTACATTTTAGATTGTGGGCAAAGCCTAAAACAAGTACAGTATCCATGGCAGCAATTTAACATTTAGTAGATATCAGATATAATTAAGCTATTCTAAATATTGAAATTAAGGTAGGAAGAAAATAAAAAAAAATATGAAAAAGATTATATTCAATTCAGTAAACACAGCATGGGAAGTTTTGGTGTAGCAGCCAGCAAAATCTTTAACTGCATCCAAAGTACAGGGCGTGCAGTCTGCTGTAATTGTCTTCTGTTTTAATAGAAAGCAGTTTGGGGATGGTAGAACGTGGGGACTTTCCCTTGCTTTATAGCTCTTAATAAATACGGCGGTGATAGCTGTGTTTGCAGGCTGGAGAAGTGCTTCTTGGAGACATGTGCCCCACATCTGCTTCACTTTGCAGAGGTACAAGTATTTTTCAGCAAGCACACGAGCTCTGCAAAAACTTTCCATGCTCTGATCTGGAAGCGTAGCCTGCGGTTGAGATCGGAAAGCTCTGGGCAGAACTTGCTCAAAATGGCCACGGTTTCCTCCGTTTGCACACCAAAGCCATAAATCTGACACAGCTTCATTTCAAAAGACCCGTGAACCTGAGGGCCTGATATATGAAACTCAACTTCTCCGTTTGCAGGTGGGATTATTTGTGGAAGTAAGCGAGAGCGTGCAGGCATCTCGCTGCCCGGCCGATCCCCCGCTCAGGTGGCAGCAGGACTTTTTTGTGTGTGTGTGTGTGCAGCCTGCAAAGCTGGGTATGGAAAATTTGAAACCCCCCCCACACGTTACTTTTAAGGCACAAAATTGAAGATTAAACAAAAGAAGGGGGGTTAAGGCTTTGGGGAAAAAAAAAAGAAAAAAAAAAAATCGGGCCTCGAGGGAAACTTTGCCAAGTTTCTCATGAAGCCTGAAACGAGCAACTTTATGAGGAAAGTTTTGCCGCGCTCGGCTCGCCGCACATTGTTCCCATCGCCCTGAAAGCCCGGCTGCTCCCGCACCACCACCTGCGCCCGCTCCGCTTCCCGACAAAGGCGGTTTGAGATCAAATGTGGAGCCCACCGGTGCTGCAATTCAATCCAGCAGGGTTTGCTGTTGAGTTGCATTGAGGTATTCTTTGTCCCGACGGGCGTGCTGCCTTTGGGGAGCCAGGCATATTGAATTACTTTAAATCAGAACCCATACTGACATGTTCCAGGTATACTTTTTTGGGGGAGGCCCGTCTTGGGTTTCCTCCGTTAAGAAACGTGTTGCGGATCTGTGACTTATTAGCGGTGCGCCGGAGCCGGGCGGCATTGGTGACACGTTCAATAAAGGCCCAGGGAAAGGCGCTGTTGCAAATGCACAAAGACAGACATAAAGGGAGTGGGAAAGTGTCCCGGTGGGTTTTGCAGTCTGGCAGGTGAGATGCAGCTGCAGCCGCCCCATCTGTGCTGCCTTGGCCTGTTACGGCTGTCAGCGTAGGTAAGTCGGGCTATGATGGGAGAAGCAGAGCAGAAATTGAGACAGAGAATAAAAATTAAGGTTAAAAGGGAGAATAATGTTCTACGGGCATTTTGGGGATACTAACAGGTCACAAATTTTCACTTTAAGCGTTCACTGGGTACCATTTTGTGTATTGCACTAATACATGGCTGGACAAATATACCCACTACAGTTTGTATCGTTTGTTTACTCAACCTTGCGTCAATCTGTGGCCATGTCCATATAATGTTTAATTTAAGTGATTGTCTTCAGGCACCATATTAGTAGTATCTTGCCTATCCCACTCTTCACTGTTGTAAATCTGTTTATTGTTTTTCTGCGTGGGTGCTTGCCGTGCACGCACATTATCTTTCTACATTCATACTCTTTTATTGTCCTTCTATTTATTTGGACTCCTTTTTTCTTTCAGATAAAAAGAGTAGTCATAAATAGCAGCTCTTGTCATCCAAGAATTTCCAAGCACTGAAAATTTTGAAAGGTTGTTTGTGAAAAGTTGTTTAAATGAGAGCATTATACCACCATGCAATACTCGAAATATTAAGTATCTGCATCTTATTTTGATTGTTCCTCATCAAAGCTTTTCTGCAGAATGGACTGAGTAAAAGGAGGCCTGTGTGTGCTTCATGGCAGTACTGGCCTCTAAGGACCTTCCACCTTTTCTCGCCGTCTTCCTTTTACAACAAATCTTCCTCCCATCTCAACCACATACTGTATTGCAAATATGCAAAAACACTAAAGGCTTAGTTCCCCTCTGCTTATAAACACAGCACTCCCATTAGTGGTGAGGCTGCCTATGTCTTTTGGGGGCAAATGGATTCCAAAATTCTTGGGAGAAACGGCAAAGCTCTCATTCATTTGTCTTGGGTTGAAAAATTGAATCCACTCTGCTTATTTATACTTCCATGCAAAAAAACCAACCAACCAACCAAACAAAAAAACCAAACTCCCCCCCCAAAAAAACCAAGAAAGAAAAAGCTGTTGCACTGTCACAAGTGCAGATAAAGCAATCTAATACGGATTTCCATGGTCTAATAACAAACAGGGACGTTTGGACACTGTTGCCAATTCTGCATGATTGACTGTGAAGTCCAGAGAGACAACCCTGTCCCACTGAAATCAATAGGATTTTTGCCGTTGGCTTTCCTGGGACAAAGATTGCATTTCCAATAATCCACCATCTGATTTTAGGCATGTCGTTTAGTAACTGATTCACTGCCAATTTACAGGAGAAACTTCCCCTACTGAAGAAGATGATCTCCTTTTTTTAATTTTTTTTTTTTTTTCCACTGCCTTTTCATTTAGTGATCGTTCTTTCACAAGAGGTATCCGTTTTCCTTCAGGTTTTTTGTCTTGTTTTGTTCTGCTGGGCTTTGTTGTTGTTGTTTTTGTATTTTACTACATAGCATAACATGGGAAATGGTCCCTCCAGGCATGGCAGTTTCAGATGAGGATGTGGTAAGTTGAGGATGTATGTTGTTGTGCTGGATTTCATCACGCCTCCACACATCCTTAAAGCACTGTGACATGCACTGACTTGGAACACCTAATCCACACCTGGTGACAGGCTACATCACCGTGGCTTAAAATTTCAGGCTCTTCCCTCGTGTATGGGGAGAGGTCATGTTCCCTTTGCCTGCTACAGGATGCGAACAGATCTAATAGTCAGGACAGGGAAACAGAAGGATCTGTTAAAGGGAGTTGTCGTGATAAACAGGTGTGATATTCAGGTTGCTACTTCAGGGAATCTCCGGAAAGGAGGCTGGTTAGCTGAGCCCCAAGCAGATGGTAGGCTTTGTCGTTGTGGAAGGCACAGCCTGAAACAAATTTTGACTTGCTGAGATTGAGGCAAAACCAGGGTTGACTTGACAGAAGAGCAGGAGCTCTGTAATTTCTTCAAATTTTGTGTTTAAATGTTATGTCATTATAAAGCCCATCACTTTTGAAAAAATGCAAATGAGTGCAGCGTGTCAGACAGTCCTGTCGTGGTTCAGACTCTTCTGGGTGCTGAGCTTCTCCACCTACCGCAGTCCCAGGCCCTGGCTTTCTGCCTGGGCTCCAGGTGAGCAGTATGTGACTGCTCACACAGAGCTGTACGTAGGCTGGAGAGTTGATACTTGGAGCTTGGGATCCACTTGCTGTTATATATCACTGGAGGATCTGGCTGTGAAAAGCTTTCAAATCAGTTACTTAAGCAATACTTCAGAGACGAGGAAAGAAAAAAAATTCTCAAAGTATAAATGAAGAAAAAAACAGTGCAATTAAGAGGAATTGAAGGCAAAAATATATATTGTGTTAAAATAATTCATTTTGTGCACATACGCAATTTATTAATTTTCAATTACATTTCCGGAGGCAGTATTTCTGTTCTAGCTCTCAGTTACTTCAGTACAGGAAAATGTCGATTGCCACTAAAATTCTGTCAGCGTGCATATCACAGTTTTTATCACAGTTATTTATAACCCATATACCAACCTGAATACAATTAACTGTATATAATTTGTAGGGCTTGCCAAAGAGTGAACAGTTATTTGTGACCCAAAGTATTTGTGTAATTAAAAAAATGTCAGCTAGCATATTAGAAACATTTCATACAGCTGGGTAAGTAGTTCAGAATGTATTGGCGAATAATATATTAATTCACTGATGTATTACATATTGAATAAACTATTTTAATAAGTTAAATTGCATTTGGCCCATTAGAATTGACTGCAACTCTGCAAAGTATCGAGTACCCCCTTGAGTCCAAGGGAGCTGAGGGCACTACATAGGAGGCTTTATCAGGCTGTTAAATATTAGGGCTTGTGAGTACAGCAGTTAGGTGTGTGCTTAGGAGTGCTACTGAATGAAGAATACAGTTCTCCAAGACACTGTTCTCCAGAGGTCTTTCGAAGCTGGTAACTAGAACCTTTCTTAGGCATAAAACTACTTTTGTACTTTTGCATTTGCAAAATCAATATGGTGCCGTTAATGTGAAGCTCACTTTTCCAGGCTGTAGTTACTAAGGTCAATATCTTACAGTCATTATTAAACTAAAAAAAAATATTTAAAAATTTAAAAAAAGAGTTCCCACCCCATATCTAATCAAATTTCAAATCCTGAGTTCTGCAAGTTCATGTTATAGCTTTGCCATATTAATGAGGAGTTTGCGAAGCAGCCCTGGTGAAGCTGTGCAGCTATTTTATGTAAGTGTTTTCCCATATGGTGAGCCTTGTCTGCAGAGGCATATAGCACTTTTGTCCAGTGTAATGCTCTCCTTTCCCCAGGTTTTATGTACCTAATTCAGTATCAAGAGAAGTCTAGTGAAAAGGGGAACTTTAGCCCCTGTCTGGCTGTTTCTCTGTCCTTTACTCGTGAATGCAAGATGAGTTTTGGTGGATGTTTTTAGGTCAGTATCAATTCCACAAGATGCATAAGTGGTTTTGTGGCTTTCTGTTCTGCTTTTAGACTGTATTCAGAGAAGGGAAGCAGTAAATTTAGAGAAATAATAAAGTGGATTTCTGCATCCTCAGTGTTTTTAATAAAACTCTGTAATGGGTGTATTATAAAGTCATGGAAGAGTCTACATTTTTACTGCAGGGAATGTCCATTTGAAGAGGGCTGTGGGATCACAGTGGTGATAAGCAGGCAGCTCTGTCTGCTGGGTTGCTTATCCGTGGCACCAGGATTGTCTGTTGTTCAGATGTGTGAGCTCCGGCCATGGTTTCCGTTCACGGTTGCCGTGTATCATCACAAGAGTGATGATAACGCCTCTTCAAGGTGGCATTATAGTGACAGTTTAACATGGCAAACTTCTGCTTGGCAAACAGACAGCGACTGTTAGCCAATATTGGCTGAGACTCGCTGGTGATACCACGTAGTGTATCCTTAAAGAGGATAGTTCTTTGGACTTCATCCCGCTCCGTTTTCTGTCACATGCCGCTCCGGCCAAGGAGAAAAAAGAGAGCAAATAAATATATCCACCCTGCTCCTTAGTGGTGTGTTCCCTCTTCTTTTTCAGTGGGTACACTGAGGAACGGTTTCCTGACAAAAGGTTTTTTTATTTTTTTTTTTTTCCTTCTAGGAAACCATTTGTGATTTGCAGAGTTAGAAAGTGTGCTTCTTAACGTGCTAAAAAAAGGGGTTTAGCAAAACACTTATCATCCTGATCACAGGGAGTTACTTCCTATTTGTGAGAGACTCAGAGTGTGGTTCCCAGTGAACCCTGCGAGGCAGGATGGAAATCTTCCTCTGGCAGGTTTTTATTTTTGGTAAACCGAGTTAGGGTAATCTCTGGCCTGTGCTCAGCAACTCAGTCCCGAAGCTCTGCAGCCGGAGACCTCAAACATTAAGATTCCTCTGTCCAAACTCGTTGTTGTGTCTTGCATTGCCACTAGAGTACAAAATCAAACAATCCACATGTACCATTACTTAATCTCTGCTGTTGACTTCTATTAAATAAATGCATTTTGCATTGCTGAAAATAGTTACTTTGTTACCAATGTAGTTTCCTTATGATGCTCTCTGAATGCCTCCCCGTCAGTAAAATAGCAGCAAATTTTAACAAGCACGCTTTAAATATGCTTCTTTTATGTGGATAAATGTATGCTCACAACTTAACAGGAGTTCCATTTTACTATCTATCGTAATATTTTGATGATCCCTTCTGATGTCTTCTGTGTACTAAGAATCTTATTTCTCAAGTAACACTGTGTTGTTGCAAGGTTATTCTTACTTTACAGCCTCATTTTGTGGTGTTATTTTGGTGATACAGCTAGAAGCCTTCATGCCCTCTTTCAGACAGTGGCCTCTAACGTGGCACCCGTAACTGAGGTCCTCAAAGAAACAGAGGGGTGCAGATCTCCAGACGTGGTTTGCTAGGTGTGCTGAGACCTCTTTGAAATTTCTGCACATTTTTTTTCTTTCTTGATCTAAGCTTTTGGACTCCCTTGCAGCAACTGAAGTTCTCGGTACATGCACCTTCATGTGCTTTGGTCATAGACCTCTGGGCATGTGCATAGGTTACTGTGTGGGTGGAAGTGGAGTTGTGTCTTGCCCAGTTCAGGAAAAGAACATTGCTTCAGAGAAACTTTGCCTTGGTTTGTTTTGGAAGGAACCCTCACCAGTCTTGTCTGGAGGCAAAGCTGTCAGGGTGAGGGGTCATGACAGGCTGTACGACAGGCGACGAGGCTGCACGAAAGCCTGTGTCACCAGTCAGAAAAAGTGCTGGGCTGAAGCTGAGTGGATTTATTTTATCCCCACCGCAGCTCAAGTCAGATTGCCTTTCTGTACAGCTCCGACAGAATTTGCCATCCCTTCTTACGTGTTAGCCCCTGACATCTGAGGAAAACGCATCTTACCATGTGCCCTGTGCCATCAGAACAAACAGGGACTATTCTCTTTTCCAGAAATACATTGTAAATTGTTGGGCCAAAATAGAATGTGTAAGTAAAGCTTAGAGGTAATCTCTTCTTAAGCACTGACCGTGGGTCTTAGATTTATAAGCTTATTCCTGCTGTCCCACCATAAAGCTAAAATACCCACTCCAACATGGAGTATTTACATAATACTTTAGTGTAGCTTTATGGATCTATACACTTGCATATGCTCTTTGCTGTGGGGAAAAAAAAAAAAAAAAAAAAAAAAAAGAGAGAGAAAAAGTCAAGTCCTGAGGACTCCAATTGCCTGTCTGTTGCAGCTCAGTGCAATTTGATCCCTGTGTCTCAGAAGGTGGATTCATCGCCTGGGGAGGGTCACATCACTTTCTTGGGAATGCCATGAAGAAAGCAGCTGTAAAGTGTCTGCAGGGCTGCCCAGAGAGCAGCTGTCTCCAGGGTGTCCTGGCTGAAGCCCCTGCAGCTCTGCCTCCTCTTCCTCTGGGGAGGAAACTGGGGGTTCCTGGCACTTTGGGAGCATCCCCTTGGAGCAGAACCACTGCTGCTGGGGGCCAGCACCTCAATTTCTGTCCTACAGGGACCTGGACATGAGCAGGACCCTCTAGAGTTAGGAGGGAATAAACAGCTGCGAAGTGAGTTTTGCAATAAAAAATGTAAAATATGTAGTATATAAAAAAGAAAGTTATTAAAAACTTAAGATAAGATCAAAACATTCCAGACGTTACGGTCTGTGTTCCTGCAGAGCTGTGTAAAAAAATGCTGGAACTTTACAAAGGGAAGAAGCAGAAGAGTTCGTATATGTCAAATATTTTAGGCCTTGCAGCCCATTAACATTAACAAATTAAAAATAACAGATGATGGTCTTACTCTGACAATGCAGCACAGTCTCATTTTTAAAGGCAGAAAATGTTTCTGAGTTTTTGCAACACACTCCTCAGGTTTTTACAGAAGAACTTCAGAGGTTTCTTGGGTGCTTTGGGAACACTGTGACTTTCAGTATAAAATATGCACTAGGATTTGCACCCTAGCCATGCACTTTATAATTGGAAAAGGGTGTTCCTGTTGCTGAGATTCAGCTGCAAAATCCATGGGATTCAGTACCAAGCTTTCATTTTGAACTGGGGCCATGCAATCTCCAAATTAAACATGAAAAGGCTAGCTAACATATGAATATAATGAGTGAAGCAGATGAACTGCTACAAACATGAGATGTTTCCCTTTATTATATGAATGATCAAAATAAAAATAAATAGTTATTATTTTCCCAGTCTCCCCGTAAGGTCAAAAGTGCCTTCAGCAACACGGATGCAAATCTGAGATACTTTCAGCAAAGTTATTGAAACACACAGCAGACTGATTTTGTTGATGAAGGAAAAGAGATGAAAAAAATGTGGACTTTTTAACACCTTCTTTCCATACTGTGAATGATTTTAAGTTTTATTTAATGTTTACTATATTTCATACTGGTCGCAAGAGAGATTTTGATAATTTCTTTTAAACCTGTCGTTGCAGTAAATGGTCAAACATTTTAAAGGCCAGTGTTGGGACTTGCTGGTTGCAAAAAGCTCCTCTCTTAATTGCCCGAGTATGAAAGTCAGATGTCCTCATATACCATTTGAAAAGATAACCGTATTTCTTTTTTTCAGCTGTCCTGTAGCTTCCATATCTTACTGTCAAGAAGCTTCTTTTGGGACTGAGACAGGTCACGTTGGAAGTCAGTGGCTAATCAGCTCCCCCTGCACATTGTCTGCTTTCATCTTGAATTATCTTAGGCAGACATCCTGGCTAGCTGCAACACAAACCTCTGATGGCTTCAGCCTGAGAAGACCTGAGTTTGGCAGCCACTAAGTTAGCAATGAGGAGAGGAAAAGAAATCCTATCTCTTCTGGTGCTTTTCCCGTCTTGGTTTCCCCACTAGAAATCAATAAGGTGGTCGATAGTTGGTTTTGAGTTGTTCACTACATGCTGGAGTTCTTCTGATGTAAACCTTGGGTGTCTGGGTTTCAGACGCTCTAATGTGTCAGAGGAGGTTTGATAGCTGCCACAGCCATCCCAAGTTACACTTTATTTCCAGTGACAGCCTTTGTAACATGAGACGGGAATGAATTCAACAGTTATAAGGACAGATCAATTATGCGCTTACTGCTCTGGGGGAGGGGACAGGTTAAAATTTTTAGAGAAATTGATTACGGGTTTTTTGGAAGTATATACTGAAAAAATGCTGTATGAGATAAGGCTACACTTCCCTAACATCATTTTCTTTCACCACAGATAATTCTTGGATTAATTCAAGAGTATCTTTGCTCACCTTTATGTAGAAATTTTTCAGTATGAAGGCATAATGGGCTTGCTGAAAAAAAATTTTAATGATCAAAAAGTACCCACTTGGAGTTCTTTTGTTGGTGCTTCCATAAGCAGGACAGCTAAAATAGTAAGAATATTGCATATATGGTATTATGCAACAATCTTTCTCTGTACACGTGAAGGACATGTTTCCATGAGGTAAGCTTTCAGGACTGGTACAAGAGGTATCTCCTGTGCATCTCTGTAATATGTTGGGTTGGGTGGGGTTTTTTTGTTTTTCTGACAGTAGTTTGATGTCTCTCTGCCTCTCCTCCTCTCATCTTTTGTCATTTCTTCTGCAAGAATTCATTTTCTCTTTTGCTTTTTGAGGCTATCTGGTTATTTATCCTAAAGCTCTGGGGTTAGTGTGCATTTTCCTCAGCAACATACTGTAAAAAGTTTAAAAAGAGGACTATTATTGGTATGCCAGACTACCTAGAAGTACATTAAGTTTTGCTAACAGAATATTGGAAGGGAGATAAAACATTTGAGTGCTGATCCCTCTACATCTCATTGTTGGGGAATCCAGGCAGTTTACTGCTGTCTGTCTTCTACTGCTGGCAGATTTGGAGAAGGAGTAGATGGCTGTCTACCACCTAGCAGTTCCTCTGCAACAGTGAGACATTAGAGACTTCTCATTTCTTCTGCTCACTCTTGGCTTTAAGAATAGCTGTTTGCAGAACTGGACATAAGAAGTCAGAAGGATGTTCTGTCCTTGGATCTGCACATGAACCACATCAGGTGGCTTCAGTAAGAGTTGACTTCTGTGGAGAGCAGTTGAAAACCGAACCTGAACATATATATTTAAAAAGCATAATCCAGTCCTCCCAGCCTTTCTCCCAGTGGAACTGTTGGTAGGCTCAGCAAGGACTTAAGTGAGGGTGCCTGATCCTGTAAAATATTACTTTATTGAGGTCCATAGATTTCAAGGAAAATGTTTAGCTTGACCTGCCTTACCCAAATATGAACTGCAAACGTGCTTTTTAGATCTAAGAAAATCAAAATGCTTAAAGCAGGCCTAGAAAAAGTCTTTGAAAATAGTGACAATACATCTTTCATGTTACTAAAATGACACTGTTATTTAAAGCACTGAAACTGCTCTTTGAATTCTATTTCAATATTTAACCAATAACATTTAAAGATGTGCACATGAAGCAAGTATCTTACCCCAGTACACTTTTAGATATCAATCATGCTGTATTAATTGAAAGGATTTGGTCTAATCTCATAAAGAAACAGGCAAACTCTTGGCTTTTCTCTAAAGTAAAAATATATCACTCATGTCATCCATTACTGTGCTATAATTATGGTAAGTGAAGCAGAACAGAATCGATGAAGCAATTTATCAATGCATTCCCAACTATTTCAGCACAGCTGACGTCATGCAGCTGCAGATACTGTCCTTCAGTATAAAAGATACCCAGCAGTGTCAAGACTTTATTCTGATCTACTCCAGCATAATATTTTCATATTTAATATTGTCATTTCAATTATGGTTTAATTAATTTATTTCATTCACTATGAAATTACACTTAATTAGCTGGCTTTTAATTTTTTCCCCCCCCAATTAAAATTTCAAAAGGCCCAAAAAAAAAAAAAAAAAAAAAAGCAGGAGAATAAAAATCCAAGGCATTATTTAATTCAGACTTCAAGGTCAAAAAACCCTTATAGTTTAAACTTTATGCTAATAGAGCATAAACTTGATCTTTTCTGTTCCACTCTAAATTATTTCAAGATAAGAAGCAGAATATAATGTGTATAGTAAGCATTTCCAATAGACATTTGTCTTCAGATATTAAATACTTCCACAAAATGTCATTTTAATACTCAGATACTCTTTAGTAGCTTCAAATATTTGGCTTTTTACACACTCCAAGTGTTGAATTTTACTCAAAGATTATCTTTTTAAGTTTTATTCAAATAGTCTGATGGAGTTAGAGCTTGTGTAGACTAAACTGGAGATAACACTGTTTGTTCTGTAAAAAACACCCACCCTGCATTCCTCCTGAAGTTACTAAATGTGTTTACATGGCACTAAATATGAAAAATTAACTTCTTCAGCAAAGGGATCGTTTAAAATACTGGGAGAAATGTGGCCAGGATACCTTGGGGATACCCTGAGGAGCAGTGCTGAGGCTCCTCTGTCCTCCTCCCAGCCAGAGCATCTCTCTGCGAAACGCTTTCCCTACTCCTGGGCCAAAGTGGTTTCTAACAACCGTGCCTTTCTTCAGCTGGCACAAAGTCCTCCTTGGGATTTTGTCACTGGCAGAGTGAAAAGAGCTTGCTCCAAAAGCACACTGGTCTTGTGGGCTGGGGAGGAGAAGGGAAGTGTTTGTTTACAACTCACACCGGCATTGGGCTCTCCACATAAACCAGGTTCCGTTCGGATGCCTCGCTGCCAGGATGCCTTTTTTCCTCCTCAAACTTTTCTTCTTTTTTTTTTTTTTTTTTAAATTTTTAAATTTAATTTTTTAAATTTTTTAAATTTTTTGTCTCTGGGAGAGAGGCACGTGGAAAAGTTCATCAGGAAATTAAAGCTGTGAAAGTAGTTTTCCTCACACAGCAGCTGCGGGTTTACGTGTTGTGTGCAGTCTCTCTGTCAGCCCTGGACGCCGCACTTCCTTCTCTGGAGGGGCCTTGGCTCCTCGATGGCGTTTCTGGGGCTGCAAAGGTGACACATCTTCTGTGTCTTGCTGTCCATGGTCTCCTCGTTTCACTGCCAGCAACAAGGAGAGCATTCCCTCTCTCAGGGCTTCCTCAGGGCCTTGGTGCCGGGGAGCCCTGGCCTGCTTCACAGCCACCATGCCCGGGAAAGGGTTAAGGTGCCCGGGCGGCCTCGAAGGAAAGCACAATGTCCCTCGCTCTTTAAAGATGTACTTGTAAACCGTCGTGCCGGGTGGATTTATGAAGGGTGAGTTTACCTGATATTACACAGTATTGTTTAATTTGGACTATATTTAACCAGCGCTGTGTTGAAACAGTGTCGGCGAGCTCTGAGAGCTTGCCAGGCACATTCTCAAAATGGTTGCCAAGCTGTAAGATGGCTGCCAAGGTCTGACTGCACTGAACAGGTCCAAAATGGTGACCAACTTCTCAGAATTTTCCTGCCGATTTTCTCTCTCTTTTTTTTTTTTTTTCTTTTTTTTTTTTTTTTTTTTTTTCTTCCCAAAATAAGGAAGATGCCGGACTTGGCACCAGCCTCTTGGCACTACGATTTATAGTGTCATCCAGAGATTCAAGTAGTTACTGTGTTCTTGTTTCACAGCACTTGGCAGAAAGCTGTGGAGGGGAGGACGTGAGGTGAAATAGCCGGTGTAAAATAACATTAGTGTTTTCCTTCCTTGGCTAAAAAGTACCAAATACATTGCAGGGGAAAAAAAAAAAAAAAAAAAAAGAAGAAGTTTAAATAAAAAAAAAAAAAAGGTGGAAGGTAGAATATTTGAAACTAAATCAGCAGGGAGCAGCTTTGACCAAAGCATCAGACTTTCCTTTTGGGCTGTGTGTCTAAAGTGGTGCAAACTTTATCTCCAGCAGCTTTAAGATAATTTTAATTTTTCTAAGTTGTTTTGGGTTTTTTTTTGAGGGGGGTGGGAGGTTCCCTGCATTTGTTTACTGAAGTTTATAGCAGTTTCTTTCTGGCAGTTGTGCTACTTAGCAGATTGAAATAAAATCATAAGGGTGAATTAAAACACACTGCTGTTAGTGCTGATTAGAATTTTAGCTTAGTGTAAATACCGGATGCAGTGTCCAACTTTTCAGGGACTTGGCATAGAGTCAACAGGGATCTCCGGGCTGCACAGGAGACAGTGTGTGCTTGCAAGCTTTTTAAATACTTGGATAGGTGAAACTCGACTGCTTCTGCTGGCATGCTAGCTAGTTTGGTATCTGTATAATGCATTATGTAGTCCAAAGTGGCTGTAAAAAGAAAAGAGAAAAAAAGCAAAGGAGAAGACTAAAAGGCAAATAGTTTGATCTAAGAACTTTAAATATATGGATTTGCATTTATATGCTGTCCATCCCGTGCTAAATGCTTCCCTGTTCATACAAGGGGTAAATACAATTCTAGATAATTTTTGGATTGCACTTGAAAATAAACAGATTGCCTAAGGACAAGGAATTTGGAAAGTATTAAATGGTCCTTTATGCAGCTGGAAAATATTTGTAGTTGTAATAACAGAATGGCAGAATCTTTATTTCAATGCAAATACCTTTATTCAGGTGGATTGCATTAGTGAAAACTCCCATTTCTCATAGTCTCACTCTCAGCCCACAACTTGTCAGTTTTCATCTGTTAGGAGTTTTCAGTGTCTCAGATTGCCTCTGTATATTTTCACCCTTTAAGGAAACAACAGAAAAGCAAGCATTATCATCCAGGGGTGATGTGACAGCTTCCCTCAGTCAGTCATTTAGAAGGTATTAAGCCAGCAACACGATCGACGCTCAAGTCCAAACGCTTTATTTCTGCTGTTGCATATCCTCTACTAGAGCTGGGTCAATAGGCCACATCATTTCTTCTGCAGGAATGGCAAGGACCCTGAAATATACTTTGGCCTTATCCATTTGCTTGAGGAAATTCAAAAGTACTTGCTGTTTATATCCACATTTCTCCCATAACCTATGCTTTTATGTCCTTGTAGAGATTATAAATATCTCTTTAGTTCAGGTTCACCCTCCTTCACTGGCAAACTATATATCCATAGTACTTCCATAGGACGGGGCATTATTTTTAATGATGTCATTTCAACTCTTGATTCTGTGGTGCAACGATGAGATTAAAACACAGCCCCTAAAAAAAGTATCTGATACCTGTCAGAGCACATGGCATTTAATTGATCCAGATGCATTTTGAGTTATACATATATTTTTGAGCCATTATTGAGTTATACACCAGATTATCTGAAACTTGTTTTCAGGATATTTTAATATTATGCATTGCCAAAATTTAAAGCAGTTTGAAGTCAAGAAAAGTCCTGCTTATCAATCTGATAGAAATAAAAATGGCTGTGGAAACCAGAAGTGAACATTGCTGCCCTTAGTGAAGGCTTTTAAAGAAAGATTAGAGCAGGACACTGGTATCATATTCTCAATTTCTTCTCTTTCTCTCTGCCACTTTAATAAAAAAAATAGCAATTTAAAAGACAATGGTTCCTCAGCTTTCAGTAAAAAAATGCACAGTGTCTAGGAAATTCTAAACCTACACGCCAGACGAAAAACTGTGCATTACCACTTTTTTGACTGAATCTAGGAGTTTGTTCTGCTGTAAGATTCTTGCTTTTGTGTTTGGGATCTAGGTAGATAAATGCACTAGGACTTTGTTCTGCTGTAAGATTCTTCCTTTTGTGTTTGGGATCTAGGTAGAGAAATGCTCATCATCTGGCTGCAAACCTAATTTTATACTACTGAAGCTGATTTTGTTTATTTATACAAATATTGAAGCATTCCTAGTTTATGAAAACTGAGCATACCTTTGAATGTGAAAAATTTGGGAGCCATTAGGACACTTCTATGTTTAGCTTGTGTACTAGTTTATCTCTGGCTCATTTTATTCTCTCACATGAGCACGACTTCTGCATGTATAAATTTTCATTTGATTTATGCACCAGTAAGTAGCAGGAGAATTAGGTCCCTGGTACTTTGCTTTAAGTAGCCATTATTAGTTCTAGATTCTGATATCGTTATATTCCTCTGTAATGGGAACAACGCTGTTGAAACTAATGAAAATGTGGAATATTTTGAAGCCAGTAGGAATGAGAAGAGGAGCAGGTCTTTAGTTACAACTCTTCAGACCTGTGAATTTATCTCCCATGAACAGAAACGAAAACCTTCAGAAGCTTTTGGCACTTCTGCTTGTTTGTATATTCTTCATGTACACATCATGTGCATCTGTGTGTGTCTGTGTGTACGTATATATGATATGTGTAAAAGTACTTTTTATATAGTAACTTTCTGCATAGGGCAACCCAAACAGCTGTTATTCCTTTTTATAGCTTCTTTAATCTATGTGCCAACAAGTCAGTTTACAAAATCTGTTTTGTTGATGACTGCTGCGATAATAATTGTGGTGTTTTGTGGCTTGGCAAAAGCCTGGGGTCTCCTCCGAGGACTCTTGCCAAAGCCTTTGAAGGGGTTGAGGTGGATTCACTGCCAAAATGAGTCACCACTCTCTATTTTATTTAGTGTCCTTCTGCCAAGGCCTTAGACACTTTCTGTTTTCATTCTTTTGTAGGCTTTCCTTCCCACATTGTGGTTTCCTTCACAGCCAGAGTAATGTGTTTGCCAGCATAGGTGAGAGAGTGTGGCTGACTCTCCAAATGCCACTGCTAGACTATGCTTAAGGGTTCGTGGTTTAGCTATTGTGCTTTCTCAAAATGAATGTGCAAGATTTAATTATATGCCTATGAATTATAAATAAAAAAGGACTCCTGCATCTGATAAGAGTACAGTGCAATAACCTAGAGTAAGGTGAAGGGATTTCAGAGGTCTGTCAGTGTTTATTTCTCCAAGGCTCTGTACTTCTGCATCCTTTGACTTATTTTACTTGTGGTTGTGCTGGTCAAATCAGAGATTTGCTCCTCTAGAGTAAATCTTTTCCCCTTTATTTTTTTTCTTCTCCGTCCAGAAGCAGCTAATCGTTCTATTCACAGCAGAGTAACAGATGCATGGTGGTTATCATAACACTTTGCATGTCCCGCCCAGATGTCTCAAAAAATTTGAGAAACCAAGATGAATGGATCTGACGTTCTGACATCCTTCATACAGATGTGAAGACTGAGGCACAGAAAGTGAAGTGATTCAGGCAAAGTCACATAGGAAGTCTGTGTGAGGCCTGGAAACAGAACCCACATCATCTGACTCATTGGCCTTTGCTTTAACCACAAAAACTTCCTTTTTCCCGCTATACTGAAAGTGATATGTTTTGGCCTTATTCTAGATGAAATGTTAGATGTCAAGATGGCCTAGATATCCTTACAGTAAAATGTGTAATTCCTACTCGGGTGATGTTGGATGATATGACTCATGACTTATTACAGTATCTGTGGTTTTCTTAGTGCTGTGAGGTTTTGGTATGAATGAGGAAAGCAATATGGGGATTTCAGTTAACTGTTAAGCAAAATTAGAGTGGAAAAAACACACGGTACTCTAAAGAGTAATGGCAGTATTGGCTTTTTGAACAGATTTTTCTGCTCCTCATCACTAAGCTGCTACACTAAGAGGTAGGCTGCTGGGTACTTCACAACTGATGCATGAACCTTGGTTTAAAAGGGCCTAAAGGAGTGAGTCAGTGTGTTCCCCAAAACCATACCCTCAAGTGATTTTCTCTACAGAGAGGTGCATAGAGAGGTGACCCTGCAGGATTTTGGATGTCACACTTGTTTCTCTAGTGAAGAGCCACTCCTAAGCTTACAGCTGCTTCTCAGTGTTGCTTCTCAAACAAAATTATTCAGTGTGTGTGTTTTCGGACATTAAATAGATACAAATGTTACCAGGCAGCACAGTCCTTTGTGTAGTTATGGAGAGGAGCCAAATCAGGAGAAATGTTTTCATCCATGCTTTTAGTTTCTTTTTGCTATGAGTTTCACTCTTCCATGGTTGGTTCTCCCTGAATTTGGAGATCAGTGCAAGGGTGGTGCAGCTCTCAGTCCTGTTCAAGCCTGAGGAATATAGTTAGAAAATATGTGATGTTCTTTACTCAGGTAAGAATTCAACTTTAAAAGGAGTCTGGCTGATTGTGACTGAATTAAATTTTAAGTAAAAGTTATGAGATGATTAGCATAGCTCAGCAGCAGCTTGCCCAGGTTATCTGTGTGCCATGGAATTTGCTTCACCAGTGACAGCATTAACAATGCAGGCTTTATTTATCAGAGGTTTATAGTGATACCACAACTGATAGAAATCTCAGTAGTTCCACTGGTTTTAATGGAATAATTCCAGATCTAGCTGCGGATCTGAACTGTTATAACAAAGCACTCCGCATTTTTTACTAACACTACATTTTAAAAGAGTTTAAGTAAATTCTGGGACCTAGTGCATAGTTTTCACTGGGAGAAACTTATGAGCCAAAACGCCCACTTTGCCATGAGTAACGCTGGGATTTTTCACTCACTGATCTGTATTTGTTAGCAGCTACACTGCTACACGGAGTCAGCCAGACCAGTGGGGATGCAGAGACACTGTAAATATTTATTCTCTTCTCCCTTTGTCCTGTTTTTAAAGTATTTGCTGAGTGCTGTAGCTCTAATTCAAAGGTACAAAAGTTAGGAGGGAGAAAAATTTTTAAAGTGTGTGGTATATACTCCACCCTGTAAATGTACAAGTTAAGGAAATGATTGTTTACCTACAGATAAGTAGCAATACAAGTAGAACAGGAAGAAAACTTTCAGTTCAGTGAGATCTAAAACACAATGCAGAGCCTGCACTGTATCATGTTAGAGAATATATTGCTTACCTCGTGGAAGCAGATTGAGGGTATTCATAACCATTGGTGAATTCTCTGGTGTGTTGTAATCTCTGATTATTTGCACCTGAAATTCTTCACTGGTGTAATGTTCTGTAGCTGAGGCTTATATAAAGTTCAGTTTTTATTAATTCAGCCTTATAAGTACAGTATTGGGTTCACATTCATGATTACAATTACTTATTTAAGGAGAAAGAGATATCTAAAAAACATTTTGTGGATTATTCTGAATCTCAGAGGGCTCTTTTATATATAGTATTTAATGAGCAATCTTCTTTGGAAAATAACAAGATTTATTGTGGGTAGCTATCCTTTACCCAAGTGATGTGGTATAAATAAAGTGGAAGCCACTTTTTAAACTATTATAATAATAGGAACACTGAAAGAAATAATTTTTTTTTTTTTTTGTATGGCAAGTCATAAAATGTACAATGGTGCAGCAGAATGAATGAGGCCCTGTTCAGAAGTGAAACTTTCTGTGCACCAGAAGGCTAACTGCTGAAATAATGGAGCCATTCACAAACATATTTTTTTGTGGGGCAAATAATAAAATAGTTGGACAGTGAAGTCTCCTCAAATACATGACAGATAAAGAAATTAACCACCAAAATAAATAGGAGAAATAAAACTCCATCTTCAAGGTCATGGTTGGATCAATTAGAAAACATTTATAAAGGCTGATCCTTTGTCTGTAAGCCTGTGTGTGCTGATGCTTCACGGGACAGACAGTCTTCTGCACTCTTTAAGGAGGTTGAGCCCCAAGAACTGATGCACCCTCTGGTCTGCATGACCCATCACAGCTCTGAGGTTGGCCTTTCCCATTATGTCTGGAGCTCCATGACCCCTCGGGATACCCAAGTGTGGCAGGGAGGGACAGTGACCTCCCCAGGAGCTGCAGCCAGCACAGGGAGGGCAGCTTTGGCCAGGAACAAAAATGAGACCTCTGGCTAAGGGTGAGGCAGCTTGTTAGCAGCAAGGGCCTGATTGTGTGAGCATGAGTTAGGGGGACTCTAAAAAAAAAAGAAGGCTTAATCAAGCCCTGTGTTTCAGCCCAGTCACTCCTGAGCACATAAATACCGAGCCAGCAATTATTCTTCTTGCTGTTCTTCACACTCAGCATTAGTTTTAGGCACTTTGTAGATGGGTTCCATTGTCTCTACTTAAAACAGGGGGCCAATAAGCTACATTTCTTATCATATTGCATTATTGACACTGTAGTTAGAGTCTAAATCATATCTTCCTGTGGCTTATATATTTATTAGAGGACTAAGATGCATATAAATTACTCTTTCCTTCATGGGTTTGAAATGAAACAAAGTGAACAGAATTACTTTATACTTTTTCCCATTTTTATTTATGACTGGCTGGAGCCAGAGCTCTGAAGATTTATACTTGGCAGTAGAGTAAGATGCTGTGCTTGTCCTCCTCTCCTGGTAGGCCTAGTAAATCGTAAGCTCTTGGAGGCAAGGGCTCTCTCTTTGTTCTTTGCTTATACAGCTCTTTGCAAAATGAGGATCTCCAGAGTGGCAGTCCTAGGTGCAGTCCTGATGGTGATTAGTGATCCCTGGATTTGGCAGTGAGGTCCCTGCACAGGGTTAAAGGGTAAGAGCCTTCTCCTAGATCCTGGGCAGCAGGGTCAGTCTGTAGGTGTTTTGGCAGCCTCAGATACAGGAGGAGTTTCTGCTTGGGTTGTGGTACCTCTGTAAGGTTGATAAACCTGCAAAGTCAGATATTTGGTGCATTCACCCCACCAGTGTCCTTGCTTCTTGATCTCAACAGCACACAGCAAATTGTCCTGGAATACATACTGGGTATTGCTTTGGAATAAGGAGTGCAGAAAAATCAGAAAAGGATTTTGCTTAGTAGGGGAGGATAAGACAGTCATAATTTATTGCAGGCTTGCCTGTCATGACTAATGGATTCAGCCCCTATTAACTGAGCTGTGACACTTAAACTGACTATTTTTCTTCAGCTTCTTCCCTCAATTTGGACCAAACTGCATACCTAGCAAGAAAGACATTCTTCTTTTCTCCAGGGGGGAATTTTTGGTGTGTGAAATGAAGGAGAACTTCAGGGACAAAATCCACGGCCACACACATATGCCATAGTTGGGGTTTCATTGCACCATCCCTGCTGCCCAGAACTTTTGAGTTTCAGGGCTCATAAATAAAAACATGACTGCATAAACCTCTGTAATATTTCTGGCTGCCTTCCCTCTGCCTCCCTTCCCCGTTCTCCTGTTTTATTTAGCCTGCTGTAATAAAATTAGTATCTAGACAAACAAGAGCTCTGCAGTCAAGTGCTGACTGAGGACTGCAGACACCTCAGTTAGTCAGTAGGATGAGCACTCCCACCTTCCTGGGATGGGCATGGTGCATCCATAATTCCCTAGCAAGGCCACAACAAAGTGATGCAGAGAGAAGTTAGGAAACAGTTGGAGGAAGGATCTGTACTTGCATGGACTGATTGTGTCACAGAGATTATTTTCACAGCTTCTCCAAGATGAGAAAGCTGTTGTAAGAGAATGGGCCAGGTTCTTCTAGTCATTGAGAGTCATTGGACACTGCAGTGCAATGAGGAATTGTGTTTTATAGCTTTTTTTGAGTTTTAGACATTTTTAGATTTGGGTTTGCTATATGGAGAAAAATCCTCTTTTGGATTTTTGATTTCTGAGAATATTCAGGAAATTATTTATTTTTGAGAGGAAATTTAAGGGAACAGAAAAGCAAACTATTTTAAAGCCTTACATATACTTTTCTAAAACTAGACCATGGGATACATTATAATTTTAGGAAGGGAATGCAGTTCACATTTAAGGAGCAAGATAAAAAAACCTGAGTTTGAAATTCATAGGAGGAGGGAGATATTCATGCTTTATTCTTATGCTTTGGCATCAAACCAGTCATATGCAAATTCTAAATTGTGCTGCTAAATAGTTAAATAAGCAGATCTAAAGGGTGTAAGGTTCCTAGATCCTTTGTAATATCCACACACAGCTCATTTTATATCTTCTACCAATACATTTTGAATCACTTTTCTGATTTTATTGAAGAAAATGTCTGGAATTTTGATAGGAAGGACTTGAAAAAGATAGTTGAATCTGGATAAAATATTCATAGATATAAGAACTTCTAGTACCAGAGAAAGGCTGCTGGGTGCCTTCATGACTGTTCTACTAATTTCCTAATTTCTGTTTTCCTTGTTTTCTGTGCTGTGTGTTTAAATAAACTCTTCTGGTTCTGTCTTTCACACATCATTGCTTTTTGCTTCAAAGGCTCCTTTTAATAACTTATTCTTTGGTTTAATTTTCTTTTGAACATGAATTGGGCTTCACCAAACACTCTGTATACAGCTCACACCCACAAATACTGAGAGCAGGGTTGATTCAGTCTCGATGTAATTTTGTGTATGAGCTTACTCTTTACTGCATTGGCTGATGGAGTTAAGTTTTCAAAATAGTTTCCATCATTGCTCCTTCTTTTACAATCCCATGGTGGGGGCTGCAACTTTTCCTCCCTCGTGTTTGTGGAAAACAGACCACACTCCAGGTTTGCACAGCATCTCTTCCACCATATGTTTTTAGTAATTGTATAGTAGGGGGAAAAATCACTTTTCCCTTGTCAGACATTTCTAGCAACACTTTGTGTGTGAAGGGCTTCATCAGAAGTGGCTGAAATTTGAGACTATTCATAGAAATAGTCCTTAGAGAAGATTAAGTTTGAGAAAGAAAATAGAAAATATGGTTAAGCCGTGATGGAAAAATCACTTCTGAGCATGTTAGCAGGAGCCTTGCCTTACACTGGTAAACACTCTGGTTTTCTGACGCCAAGGAGCTGTCTGAGGGCTCAGCCAGATGAGGGGGATGCCATGTGCTGGCCACCAAGGTAGAAACTTTGCTTTGCACTGGATTATTTTTCTGCTGTTGCACCTGTGCTCTTAAAAATATTGTAAAACATTTTTAAAAATAATGCTAAGATGCTTGGTGGACAGAGGCAAACAGGAGCATAAAGAGGGGGTGGGGGGAAATCAAATGCTTATTTACCTTTTGGGATGAGTTGCTCAGATTGTAGATAATGCCATTAGAGTAGGAACAGTCCTCATGGGTGGTGAGGTCTGTGTAGCACGTACCGCCTTGGGACCAGGTTACTGAGGCACCTGGGTGGTAATGGGAGTTAGTTATAGCCTTAATATCATTAATATTTTCTGTGTTCCAAGAGGTTTATAGATATGGGAAGAAGTGATTAGGTAAAAGGTAGTGCTGCTCCTTTGCAGTCTTCCCATGGTCTATAATGGGACCAGCAGGAGGCCCTAAAAATAGCTTTGAACATTTTCTTCTGTAACATTTGGTGTAAATTGTAACTTTGAGAAACTTATCTTTTATGTGGTGCAGTTTGCTTTTATGTCCCTACTGTCTAATCTTATCTTCCCATGTGCTGAAATATAAAAATTCATTGTAACTATCTTTCCTGTAGTAAGATATCAAGGAGTTGGGACATTGTAAGGGGACTGGGTTGGAGTACAATCAACACATTTTTTTTTGATCTAAAAATATCATCGCTTCAAAGGTCAACTAAATAATAAATCCTCTTCTAAGTGTATGTATAATACATACAAATGCACACTGTAAATTTGTTTTATAGATTTTCATTGAAGGGCTTCACAGTCTGATGATAATTTCAAAACGTTTTGAGTTGATCTGAGGTCTTGGGTACAGCGAGTGAGGAGGGAGAGGTGGCAGGAGGAGGCTGTGTCCCTTTTGGCCAAGGGGAAAAGAGCAGCTCACCAGCACTCACCTATGGAACATGATGAAAACCCATCAGGTTTTTTCTCTCCAAAGTCAGTTGGGCAGCAGCAGCATTCTCCTATGGCCAAAGTCACTGGAAAAAAAAAAAAAAAAAAAAAAAAAAAAGAAGATAAACAAATAGAGATCAGCCATCGTATCGTGCCGTTGACTTCTCCTTTGTTTCAGGGAGAGCTCGTAGGGTGGTTGCGTGTGGAGTGCAGCTGTTAGGGCTTGGGCTGCCACCAGGAAACTGGAACACTGTCCTGTGTGGACAGTGGGATCCAGAACCATCAGCCCACAAGCTAACAGTGTTTCTAACAGAGAGAGAGTTAAAATTCTTCTAGATGTATCCCAGAGCGCACGTCCCCTCTCGTGCTCTTTTTCTTTCCCGGAGAAAATACGGATTCAACCAATGCATTGTAAATAATATAATTGATTGGAGGAATTTTTAGATGCACGGATGCTAAAATGGAATTTCTCTAGCATATAAGGAGTCTTTTTTCCTGTCTGGATGGTATAATTTATTTAAGTTTGGTGATCCTGATATGTCTTTATTAGGAGTAAGAGTTAAAAAGGAGGTAGCGGTCAAGGAAACTAAAGGACTCCCATCTCTTTCTCAAAGTAATAAGTATTTTTAAGTAGACCCAATGTTTCTTGTACTGGACTAAATAAAGCATTCCCGTATAAAACAAACACATCTTCCCATTTAGGCTTTCGTTGCACAAGTCCTGTTGAAATTCCTAGTAAGAGGGCTTGAGAATTTCCCTCCCATCGACGATCCCAGCGTCCGGCATTGTGTCCAGCCCAACAAACACAGCTGGGTGCTCAGGTTTGTGCTCACAGGAGCTGCAGAAAGAAAGAGCTCACCAAATGGAAACATCTCACGTGCGTTGTCTGCGTGACTGAGAGGAGCAAGTCTGGTTTTAGCCACGCTTCCTGAAGTGTTACAGGCAATACAGTTGCTCTTTTCACTGGGTAGTGCTTACTTTTTCTTCAGGATCACAGATATTTGAATACAATTATTCAGTCAGCTGGACATCTTTTTGCTCCCATTTCTGCTCGAACAGTAGTAGAATTTAGTGTTGATTTAAAAGACTGTCTGCCTTAAAGCAGATTGCAGAGTTTGCACACTGTGAATTGTAATTAAAGTGTAAGGGGTGCTTATTATGTCAACAACTGGCATGAGAACCCCCGAGCAGCAGGTGACCCCAAACATGTGACGTTTGTGACAGCTAGGATCCTTCTTTCACTGGTTTAGCAATCTGAAAGACCAAATTGAAAGAAGCCCAGAGGCTGTATATTTCATTAAGTCCCAAGGGAAGTGTGGGATACAGCTTCCTTCTGCTTTGCTGGGACGTGGCCAAAAACTTTCTAGAGGCTCTGTTTTTGACAGAGGCTTGCTGAAGGGGGGGGTGGGGGGACCTTCCACCAATCACCCATAGGACCATAAATTTGACATTTCCCACAGTTTCTTTGAGGCACTGATGTTGCTGTGTCAGCAGTATGTCCCAAATCTTGTGTTGTATTGTTTGAAAAGGAACAGCCAAAGTTTCAGGGGAGCTGAAATGTTTTTCTTCATTGTCCAACAGTTCCTCTGCTGCAAAATCACAGAGGATTCTAAAACACACCTCTCAAAACCAGGGGCAGCTTTTATCAAAAGTAGGTCCCGTGCATGTTCACAGAGTGTACGGTGTTCTCTGGGGCAGCACAACATAGGAGATAACTTTTCATCCTTGTTTCAAAGCAGACAAGAAAATATCATTTATAGACACATGCAGCCTGATTGCAGGAATGATAAGAAAAAGAGCCCTTTGAAAACACTGCGCTAAATTTATCCCCACTGTAATTCCAGTTGGGTTATGTCAAGAGAAAAACTTGGCCCAAAGACTGAATTATATGGTTTGTAGCACAGCCTGTAATTTATTTTTAAATAATCGTTAAAGTTTAGTGTTTAACAAATTCTTTGACCTCAGACTTTGCCTTGTACCCCACCAATCTTTTTGTGGGTGACCCATGGTGCAGTCGGGAAGCCCTTGTTTTTCCTGAGCTCAGGATGTCAGCCCTGCACAGTGCCAGCAGGCAGCGCTTCTCTCTGCCAGCGTTTCCCTTTCTTACTGAGACTTTTCATCTTTTTTTAAGAAAGCTGGACTGAATTTTTTTCCAAAAGGTTCTGAAAATAACTCACAATCCCTTTGCATATGATTTGTTGCCCCCACACACCTATCGGTCTGCCCATCTATCCTACACCACAACAGCATTTCCTTCCAGCTGTATTAAATCCCTGCTGATTCCAGGTACTTCCCTTACTTTGGTGGAACCTCAATCCCATGATTCTAGAGGGGTTTTTTTTGTCCCCCTTAAGTCAGTTTGCATATATATATATATATATATATTTAGTTAGCCCAGGAACCAGAAAGGGTTTAGGGTTCTTAACTCCTGAACATGATAATCATCAGTTCTGCCACTAATCTAGTAAGTATTTCTAGTCAAGTCACTTAACCTGTAGAGTCACTCTCGACCTAGGGAGATGCTACAGTAACTAGATTTTTATAAAGAATAAAGATCAAGTTAGGTAAAGATAAAATGAGTTTAATAGTACTTCTGTTTCAAAGAGTAATTTGAGAATTAGTGTTGATGATCAAATTCTTTGATCTTGGTTGAAAGATGCTTTAGAAATGTAAAATACCTTTGTTATTTCTCGTCTGTCTAATTTCTAAGAAATTAGATTTACTAAACACATGTGAAAGAGTTTCTGGTAGCCCTGATAGTTAAATTTTTTCAGTAGACTGTCAGAAGATGTTACTGGGTTGTTTGTGTTTACACATAGCACAACATGTCAGTGTAGATGCAAGTAAGCTGGAGGAGTTAATGCAAGTTCCCATGTTGGTCCTCATTTTGGCTTCAGATTTTAATGCTATTTAAAAAGTAATAAAATTACTAAAATGCTGAGATTTTGAAAGTAATTTCTTAGGCCTTACTTCCTACTTTGCCTTCTACAAAAATGTGTGCTATGATCATTCTCTCAGGTTTGCATCTTTATTTCTATCCTGACTTCTGGAGTCCAGTCGGACTCTGCAACCAAGACAGAATTACATCCTAAGAAGTGCTTGAACAGAATCTTTGCCATCTCTCAGATCTGGTCCTGAGCAGTGGTAGACCTTATGTCTATGCATTGTATTTCAGTACAGTGAAATAAAGACCTGCAAAAAGCCTCTGCCCTGCCAGAAAATGGTAAAAATACTGTTAAAAATGGCAGAGGAAGTATTCATAAGTAAATGAGGTGGCTGCATTTGTTCTATTTTGAATTTTTGGACAACTGCTTTATTTCTTTTCAAAATCAGCTTCTGGGTTAACCATTTTCCAAATGTAACACTGTACCTTTAACTTTTTGGAAGGTCTGTATCTGAAGAAAAAAAAAATGAGCCTCCACATTAGTAGTATTTTTATTTGGAAAATTTTATCTTTTTTTGTCCAACTGAAGTTTTCAGGCTCTGTAACGTGCTGCTTGCTAAAAGACACAGTCACAATGAATTAAGTACAACAGAATATTCCTTTGCAGGATTCCCTTTGTTGCAGACATTATTTATGACATTTTAGTCAATATTTGCATGGCAGACTGTCCAAAATTATTTTGTTTTAGGCACATCACTGATAACTGGACCCATACTCTTTATCATTCTTTTACATTCATTAGTCACTCTGTAGTGTTTTTAACATTTTAAAACACTCATGCAATTCAAAGGAAAATAGATTTCAGCCAAAACGCCTTCAAAATTATCTTTTTTCCTTTGAGTTATTCAGCGATTTTTAACACTTCGTATGTTTGATGTTTTTTTCTTTAGTCTCAGCAAGGCAAAGTTTTTGCAGGCTTTGACTATGCTAAAGATAGGATTTTGATCGAACAAATGCGAGGTAAACTGAACTTAATGTTAAAATGTTATCAGACGTGGTGTAAGGTGTAGCCAGCCAAAAAACCTGGCTATTTGCCTTCTGTGTAAAAGGTAGTTTAAAAAAAAAAAAAAAATTACAACAAAACTAATTAGCAGATATTCTAATGCAAGAAAATGTTGCTGTTAGTAAAGTTTCTTCAATATGCCAGAAAGCAGATGGTGGCAATGGAATAGCATTTTCTTTTGCCAGCTTTTCTATATGCTTTCTAAACCTGCAAGAGCTTTTGCTATTCAGTATTCAAATTTCTGACACTCTATGATCTTTTTCATCTTAAAACAAAAATAGAAACTGAAACTTAAAAATGTAATCAAGTCAAGCTGTCTGTTCATCAGATCATAACCATGGCTTTAAAAGTTTGATTAAATTTTATCTACACAGTGGTTTGAGACATAAGGTTTGAGAGCTCTGGACTTTTCTGATTTTAATTTTCTTCCTCAAAATTCAGTTTTGCAGCACTGGACCAAGTGAAAGTAGATTTTAGGTTGTATTTTCAGAGTCAACACATTAAGCTTAATATTTTGCAACATGTGTGTGAGAGAGGAAATCCTACCTTGTGTACATATGCCCAACTCTTTCAGATAATGATACACTGTCCTTTGAGATGCAGATACAGTTCAATTTCTCCATTATTTATGGCTGTCGTACCTTGGATTTAGCTGTAGCTCAGTGTGGTGGCTCTGTACTGAGCCTCCAGGATCTTACTTGACTTCTCTATGAGTTTTAACTTCATCTTCCACTTGCCTAGCTACAAGCACAGCAGAAACACAGAGCAAGGAGGCTGCCTACCAAAAGGCTGCTTTTTTTTTTCTGCCCAAGCCTCTGTTGTTGATGCCAACATGATACTGATGCAACAAAACCCATCCTGATTTTTATGGTAATTCTCTGTTCTCCTTCGCAGTCTACAACATTGTGAGAGTAGAAACATATCCTCAGAGCAGCAATCAGTGGCAGTTCTTTGTGGGCAAATGCTCTTGACTTCTTACTTCAAAAAAGGCTTTGGTTTGGTGGCAATATTTATGCGTTTGTTTTCAGAAGGAAAGGCAAGAGAGAGGAAGGTAAGGGTGCAGGAACGGGGAACTATCGAGCAGCTTTTTCTCCTGTATAATTGCATACAGCTATGTATTTTTGCCAGCAGTTTAATTTTGCATAAAGCTTAAGAAAAACTGAAATGGAAAATTTTCACAAGCCGTGTCAAACTCCTCAGATTGCACAGAACAAGGGGGAAAAAAATTTAAAAAAAAAATAAATTGACCATCAAATATGTATTTAACAGGGGCTGAAATGGAAAGGTGAAAGGTACATAAAAAACACAGTTTTGAAAACGGGGCTGCTAGTATAGATCCACAGTAAAACAAAAAAAGTACCAAAACTTGGTTCAGAGTGCCCCATCTGTAATCTGTATTAATATATTCTTGACAAAAAATAAACTTTTGTTTATTCCTTAATCACACATATTTTTATGATCAACATCTTTTCCCCTGTGTGAAAAAGAATAATCCTTAATAGGGAAAATGGGCCCATTCTTGAAGATATTAGTTCTTTTTCAAGTATTCTCTTTGATGGATGGATTTCTACTTTAATTTTTGGTTAACCATAGGACAAATTCTACACCTGTCTTTGCAGAGAAAGAAAAGAGAGTTTAAAAGAGGAGGAGGTCATGGTTTCACCCAGTTTGTTGATCTTGGGAGGGTTTTTCTTTGTTTTTGCTGGCTGACAAAGTCTTCAGTGGCTCAGGCTGCAGAGAGAACATAGCAAGATGCACAGACTGAAAAACACAAACACTCTGATGATCTCCAGAAGCAGCTTTGTTATTCATGTGATGTAAAAAGGCAAGCTCTGGAAAGCAGTTTAAGTCTGTGCTCATTGTCAAGGCATGGGTTTTATTTGGCTTTTTGATGAAGGGCAGGTTTGAAAAAAAATTCTTATTCCTGCCTGCTACAAAAAATGAAGAGAACCCTCCTTGGTTGTGACCTTGTAGCACCGTGCATCTTGGCCAGGAGAGGTACCAGACAGCCAGCTACTGCTTGGGTAGCGTGGATAAAGAATGAGGATGGGCACTGAGGAGAATAGCCTGGGAATACAGAGCTCTCTGCCATGGGTCCCATAAGGATGAGTTTGTCACAATAAATAAATAACAAGGGGATGGTGGGGGATAGAGATTAATTGGGTGACTGTACTACCGCCAATGGAGTCTCACCATATGGTGGACATAATCCTGCTTTGCTGATGTGGTTTACTCACCAGTGTAAAACTGCATAGAAGCAGACCTGGAGACTTTGACCAAAGCTTCCAGAATCTGCTCATCACACAGTTTCATCTTCACTTGTCTTTAGATATGAAGTCAGGCTTTGAAAAAGCAGCTATTTAGTCACCCTCAGTACTGGTGTTGTTATCGTAAAATTGAGTTGGAAAATACACTGGAGAGAAATGTAGAAATGACTTCTTGTTTTTCAAAATACCAAATAAGAGAAAAAGAAAGTGTGCCAAACAGAAGCTGAGTGACTGGAAATACCCCTTTGAGGTGACTTTGGATGGTTTCTAACCAAGTAATTTTCTATAGAATGTAGTTCAAGGCTCCTAAAATGGTCAGTGCCATGGCCATTGCGATGGCTGGATTGGAGGGAATGATACTTTATTATCCAGAGCAGTGCCTTGAGAGCTCAGCCCCATGCTTTTTACTCTTTTTAGTAACTGTGCCTCTGCAGGTAAATCACTTAACCTCTATGTGCCTCCTTCAGCCCTGCATAAAGTGGGCATAGTTATGCTCACCTTTCCCACAGAGGTATTGTAAAGCTTAGTTTAATGTTAATAAGATGTTTTAATTTCCGGGATAAAAAGGTGTTCTATAAATATACATTAGGAGTAATAATAGTTTTAATGTATGCCATTATTTTATAACAGCGCTTTTCTAGTTTTAGAAAATTTTTTAGTGGATTGAAATTATTGCAGAATCTAGTTTTGTTATTTAAAACATTGACGGGGGGCAAAATTTGTTGAATTG
Organism: Phaethornis superciliosus; assembly: GCA_023637945.1. Lineage (NCBI taxonomy): Eukaryota > Metazoa > Chordata > Aves > Apodiformes > Trochilidae > Phaethornis > Phaethornis superciliosus. The sequence goes on from JAJQWJ010000009.1 coordinate 27,747,453, forward strand.
TTCTATAAATTCAGACCTGTGTGCACCGAGCATGCCCAGAGCCGTGCTCACCTGCTCTTTGGGATCATCAGTGCAGCCCTTTGGCTTTTAAAACAACTCTTTGATGCATGTGCTCAGAAGTTTGATGGCTTCTAAATAGAATGGTTCAAATATTTCAAAGCACTTGAGATTCGTATAGTGTGAAGCAATTTAAAATTATTGTACTGCAATTAATTTTAAATAACTGAGCACCGCATATGTCTAGAAACCCATACAGATCCAAATGGAAGCTCTCTAAAAATTGAAATGATTCAATAAATTTAAATCACTCTGAAGAAATGGATGTAAGTACTGTAAATCATTTTGTGAGGGGGATAAGCAAATTTTCTAGAAGTGAATCTGAGGGTAGAGACTCTAATTAGATTTTTTATTTTGGGGTTTATGGTGATGAAATGTAGGTTAATTTATATTTCCCAGGGATATGAGGGCAGCTCTTGTTGATCCATATGGTTTCTTGTAGCTTTTACATAGGCTGCTTTTTTTTATTTCCCAAGATTACAGAAACTTAGCAATCCAACTTTGCACATATTTTTTTTCCATTACAAATATCTTTCCCTCCAAATCTGTATAAAAAGACATGAGAAGAATATTGGTCCGCAGCTAGAAATGCCAAGTGTATTTTTAAATGCAGCTAAAAAAAAAAAAATACCGCAGAATTAAACATTGTGCAGCATGGAAACTAACATTTTGTGGAGCTGGGCTGATGAGTGAATATGAATTTTTCTATCCCTAAGCCACTGATCCAGGTACAACCTGTATCTGTAGGTACCAAAGTGGATTACCGCCTGATAGCCATTCGTTAGCTTAGAGCATGTGCTCTGTCCTTGCCTTGCAGATGTATTAGAAAGATGCTATCTCAGGTAGGAAGGCTGGTGAAAAATATTGATGTGAGACCTATCAGAAAGTAACGTGGTTTCCATTGGCTTCAGCTCAGCTCCAGGAAAATCCTCGAGCCGGTTCCTCCTGCCGCAGCGAAGCGCAGTTGCGCCCGGCTCTCCGCACCGTGCCCTTAGCTCAAGGATTACAGTTCCTCCCAAGTATCAGAGCCAGAAATTAGAAATTAGTGCTGCTGACGGCACTTGCCCGACCCTTCCATTTCACTGTTTCCATAACAGCCACGGAAAAAAAATAGGCCAGTGCTGTCCCTCTTGGTGCGAGCGCTCAGCACTCGCCGTTGGCACGCGCGCTTCCTCCGTGGACGTTGCCACCGCTCGGCGCAGGGCTGGCCGGGGTCTGGCTGTCGTCCTGGTGTCCACCTCCTCGGAGTGGGATGGAAGCCTTGGTGGCCCAGGGTGCTGTTCAGCCAAGCTGGTCGTTTCAGTCTAGGTAGAGAATTAATTTTTGAATTTGTTCCATGCCTGCTCTGGTGGGCTCTTCCCGGGTGGAGAAGCGGTGGGAAGCGAGAGGGGCCCCGCTGCGGGGTCTTCCTTAAGGCCTTACCTTACTTTTAGACAGTTGTCATTATCTTTGTCTAAAGGTCATGGCTAAATTGAATAAAAGGAAAGCTGTGTGTTCCTGTCGATGCACAATGGCAGTATTGACTTTCCTAATCCAGTTTGCTGAGGGGTGAGAGAATTAAATTAGATATCTAAGCACAGAAATTGAGAGCCTTTGAAAACAAAGATAAGGAGACAGCCTGTATTTTCCTTTTCCTGGGAGCTCTGGGCTCAAGATTTTGCAGGTGTGTCATCTGATCCATGGCTTGCATCGATCAAAACTGTGCCAATGCATATTTAATTAGCAAGGGGACCCTGGATGCATTATGGCCATCATCCCTATATTGAATGGACTGTCAGACTTTCTGAATGCTTCCCCACCCCCCCGCTTCGTTGTTTGGGGAGCTTCTGCATTTTGTCTGAGCAGCTAAAAGTTTCTTTGTTTTTAGCTGGTGATGCATACAGCACCACTGAGGAGAATACAAACAAGTAAAGTCCTAAAGTGTTTATTTTGTCTAGGAAAAAGGGCTGAACCAATTTGAATCCTTTGGGTAAGGGATTTTTGTATCTCTTGGAATTAAAAAAAAAAACAACAACCACAGTCGAATGATGTTTACTTTAAGAATATTTTATTATAACAAATAAAATCTGTGCTGTGGGATTTCTTAAGGAAGCCTTTGATGACAATTTGAATTAAGTCAAAATTAACGTTTGCTACTGCAAAGGAATAAATAGAAAATGTTCCAGAAATGAATCAGTAAGCAGGAATCAAAGGCTGTAAACTGTTTTAAAAACAAACATTTAGAAGTGAATCAAATACTTGTTTGTAATATCAAGGAGCAAATATGGGAATACACAGATTCCTCACATTCTAGGCTATCAAACGATAGCAGTAAATCATTTATGGGCTTGTGAGAACAAAGAAAGTTGATTTAAAATGAAACCATTTTGATAGAGCTTTAGGGTCTCGCAGCCTCCTGGTGAAGTTTCACATTATGATTTCCTACGTGGAGGAAAGTCGTGGGGAATTTCAGCCTCAAAAAAAAAAAAAAAAAAAAAAAAAAAGAAAAAAAAAAAGAAAAAGAAAAAGTTAGCTGGGGAGTTGTGGAGATCTTTGTTTGCATCTACCTTGGTACAAAGCCGCCCCAGCAGACCGAGTGTTGCCTGATAAACAGATGTAATACACAAAGTCTGCTTACAATACCGAGCAACAGACTGTGGGCACATGTTTTGGTCTCATTCAAACTCATCAGCATAGTCTAGCTAGCTGTTTTGTTGCTAGTCTACTTACAGGGTAGCTTAGTAGCGTCTTTACTGGTGAAGTAACAAGGAGGGTTTTTTTGCCACAAAAGTTTTGTGGCAAGGGCTCATGGGAAAATCATTTGCATACATCTTGTTACAAAGGCTGACTACTTCCTGGCTTAGACAAAGTGTTGCCTGATAAACAGACTTAACACACAAATGTCTGTCTGGAATAAACAACAGCAAGCTTTGATTTACATTTCCATTATCAAAGATAATCTCTTTCCCAGTGTACAGGAATTAAGAGTCCTCGCCTTATAAAAAAAAAAAAACCAACAAAAAAAACCCAACAAAACCAAAACCCAAGCTGGCACCGCAGGGATTTTACCACTGCAGAACCTTATTTGAGAGCTGGAAGGATGGAGGCTACTTCACAGGGAGGTATGAAATAAAACTGGAAATCTGGTAGGGATCCGTACATGTGTGATGGTGAGGTGGATGATAATGAAGCACTTTGAACTCCCCATAAAAGTTGACTTGAAAGCGATGGCTGAAGTTAAACGGGGAGCCAGGCCTTCCTTAAAAGAAACAGTAGGAGCCACCAAAATAGCCATAAATAATAATGGCAGCATATATGGAGCAATCCCTGCATGTTTATATTACAATGTATAATGAAGGGAAAGTAAGTGTAAAAAAGCCTTAAGTCCTGGTGCTGGTTTCTGTTTGTAAATCCCTTAAGCTTACCATGTAAGACTGTATGTCAAGGACTATGATTTAGATTATTTTTTTTAGACCTGATAAATCTTTGGTAGAGTCCATGCCCAAAATTCTGGATGAAAAATTTATTGCATGTACACAACCCATCCGTATAAATATTTCATTACAAATAGGACTTTGAAACTTGAATAAAATATGTCAGTTTGTTATACAATATTCCCTCCCTCCCCTCAAAAAAAACCAACAAAAAACCAACAAAACCCATGACACAAATGGAAAATTTAAGCTGTGAACTTCTGTGGTGCCCCTGTGAGGTGCTGGGCTGGCAGAGGAGCAGAGGGACCTGCTTTATTTAGCTGCAGAGCAGGCTCAGCATGGGCAGCAGCAGCACAGCCTGGATCATCTGGCATTGCCTGTCTTGTTTTTTTTTTTTGGATGCGGGGATCACCTTTGCTGTTTAGAGGATAGATGCATCTGCACCTGAGTTAGCAACCTGGCTGCTGGCTTCAGGCAGGGGCTGGCTCTGCAGAGATAAAATAGTCATCTTGACACCCATTCATTCCCTTGGGGCAGGCCGGCAGGCAATAAGGTCGGTCCCTGTAGGTCAGTTCCACCCCAGACTGGATTCAGCACACCCTGGAAAACAAGGCATGGGGAGACAGTGCTAGAGCTCCAGAGAGTGTCCAGTTTCTCCACAGCCAAGTAGCCATGAAGTGGTTTAGCACCGGGAAGTGCCATCCGTGACACTCCAAGTGGGATATTTTTGGTGGAGGAACATAACAACTTTTCACTGTCTGTGTCACGGTCTACAAAAAAAGGAACAACATTGTCAGTCCTGTTGACATTGGTCCTGTCCATGGGCCAGACTTTCCTGGGAAGGTTTTATTCTTTCCAAACAATGGAGTGCTCCCTTCCAGTGCCGTGAGCCCTGCTTCTACGCAGCCGTGCTGTGCTCCTGCTGCAGCTGAAAAGGAAAAACACATATTGCAAAGTCCAGGGCTTCCATCCTGGAGGTGAAGGTCCTTGCCTGCTTTTTTTCTGGAGATCAGGCAGACCTGGGTCTCAGGCATAACCACCTGTGTGTGCTGGGGTAGCATAAGCTTAAGGAACAGATGCAGAGAGGAAGAGAGACGTAGTAGGAAATGCTATTTCAGAAAAACTAACCTGTTTTGTTGTTGGTTGTTCTGTATCCCTTAATCATGGTTGGTACTTGGAAGCAGAGAGTAAAATAGCTTCGACGTGCATTTTATCCAGTTTCCCTGTGAGGTGGAATGTTGATACCAGATTTCCTTGAGCTTTTCTTGACCAGTAACCTTGACTCCAGCATAAATACTCACGTTAACTCCAGCTAGTTCAGGGTTAAAAATTCCAACCACTAACTTTTCTTTAACTAAAAAAGCCCCCAAGTAAAACGCATTGTGCTATTTGAGGTTAAGCTTCCTTAAATATAAAACTAGATTCCTTGGTGGCTTTTTATTTATTTATTTATTTATAAAATCTGCGATCTTAATAGTGGTTCCTCACTATAATATTTCCAACTCCATCTGAAATCATTTAAATCCTCCCCTTAATAACATGCACTTTATTGTAATACACAGATTCTTTGGCTTCCTACCAGCCTTAGCTTAAGGCACCAATGAAACTCGTTGCCACAGGGGGCCGTGGATTCAAGAGGGGCTCGCATCTACTGTATATTTTGTTTTGTATGTTTTCCAATGGCTCTAATTATTGCAGGTGGTAGAATTTAACTGGCAGTGTTGTTGCTAAAGAAAATAGGCATAAAGTGTATACTGTTTTGAAGAGTGGCTATCAAGTATATAGAAAAGAGAAAATCAAATGAATTGTTAAACTGCTCTATAGTAAGTGATTTCATTGATTTAATGCAAATGCTTATGAAAATGATCTTCCATTTATATCAATTATGTATGGGCAAAAATTAATTTATTCCTACGGTCACCTGTTTGGCTAACTGACTCAGCAGGACAGACATTCCTCCTCCTGTTGTAGCCGAGCCCACAAAACACTAAACATTCAGAAAACTGGAATTTTAAAGTTTCCACGTGCAAAAGAAAACAAAAAAAACCCCGACAGGAGTTAACTGCCAACTGCTGAAAAAGCAGAGAGCGAGCAGTGGAGGCTGAGCAAGACTCTCTGGTCCTAGGCAAGACTGTAAAATACAACGGCTCCGATTTTGCCAATCTCTTAACCATGTGGCGGCACATTTATATGTACCGGATCATCTGCGGCATCTGAATAAAATCAGGGAAGCAAAATTCTGCATATAAACATTTTGGCTAAGTGCCTTAACTCAGTCTTCTTATCTGGGGTTTCCACAAGATGCCACCTTGCATAACAATGCTGAGCATACGCTTGCCCAGGACATGTTTTCGGTAGCCTCCTGTGATCTCTACCGTGGTACGGATTGGTTTTAATTCTACCTTCTGCATTTTGTGGCCCCGTGCTTCTCCATGAAGAATAGTGCTTAAAACCTTTGCCTTTTCTTTTTCTCCTTTTAATTAGTATTTAATTTCATCTGAAGGTGGTGGGTTGCAGGAAAAAAAGAGGGGGGAAAAACTGTTTTTGCAGTAGGCAGAGTAATAAAGGGAGAAAAGTTAAGATTCCGTACGCGATTCTCTTGTGCCACTATCTTTGGTGTTGGAAAAACAGCACTCAGCACAAACAAAAGTACTTTGTTTCTCAAAATCCAGGAGCAGCTCCCACCCTGTGGGCTGCCCAACGTCTGCAGGGCTGGGGGCTGCCACCCAGCCCAGCTCCTGCCACTGCCACCCAACTCTCATCCCTCTCGCCGCTTCTCCTCATCCGGGTGAATTCTGAAAGGAAAAACATGCTGCCAGCCCTGTATTTCTGCAGTAACTTGTTCAAAGATACAAATTTCTATGGAATCCCAACCCTATTTCTTTAAATATAAAGCCCCAATGCTGATTGAAGCCTGGCTTGTTGGGGGAAAATAAAAAAAATTTTAAAAAAAAAAAAGCAAAAACCTACTGCCTGCCCTGTAAAGTGAAACCCGTTGAATGTTGACTTTGAATGTTTAACTGAATATTTTACATTCTTAATATTTTACTTTTGTTTCTACCTTTGTGGTATTGGAAACATGAAACTTCTTGCCAAAATCTAGTGTCCAGAATGTAGCAGCAGTGTGGATATTAGCTGGTAATCTGTCTGCTGTCGCTGTTTCTAGCTTCAGTTAGAGATAGCTTAGAAGATCAATATTTAAAACAAAATTGCTGAAGTCAGAATATTTTTTTCCACTGAGCTTTATTGGACAAATTATTAAAATTAATAAATACAAAAGAGAGGAAATTGATTCTGAACACAATGGGAAATATACCACTTTTTAGGAGAATTCTATTGATTTTGAACAGAAATATCAGGACCGAAGCTTCTTTTGCTAAATATTCTGAATGTTTATATCCACAAATTTATCAAAATTTGGTTTGTGAGCACTTTTTTTATGTGTAGTTTTTAATTTATACAAGGTTGTCCTCTAAGCTTCTGAATGATACCTAATGTATACAGTCAGCAGGTAAAAAAAAAATTTGAATATTTAAAATAGGCATTTTCGTTATAGTCTTCTGCAGTAATTAAAATCTTCATTTGCTTAAAAGCAAGGAACCTTTTTAAAGCAATAAATTAGCATTGCTTGACCCAAGGTCACTAGTAGTACTGATTCTTCCAGTGCTATTAATACCTCAAAGAAAAAGAAGGGGTGGTGTTATCACTTTGTTGCAGTAGAAGTAAGATTTTCAATTTAATCAGAGTTAAGTGTCATGACCTTTTGATCTTGCATTGACTTCTCCCTGAAATGTGGTCAAATTTCAGACAGCTAATTCTAAACTCTGCAAAGTCAAGGTGGAGTCAGAAAATCAGTTTGCCACTTCTGGGGGTGGTTTTGGTGCAGTAGCAAGTGGTTTCAGTTCCTAACTTTTGTTCCACAGCAGAAAACTTTTTTAAGGGGATCAAAAAAGTACAGAACTATTTATGGGGGAAAAAAAAATCTATTTGTATTAATTGCAAAAAGAGTAACTTGAGGGATTTTTTTATAAAAATATTTTCTTCACACAGGTAAAAGGATTTTTTTTCCCAATTCATAGCAATAGAAATAATTAAGAAAAATACTATTTGACTAAGCATCTACTAAGAATAATTTTTGAACCAAGGAGCAATCACCTTCACATAAACTCAAGTTAATAATGTGTAAAAAGTGCAAACCACTCATATTTACACATTTGCTTTTATAGATCATTTGATTATTTTAGGCAAATAAATTGTGTTCGTTGGAGAGCATTAGCTGGGAGTTTGTAGGACCCATTATTTGCACAAGTTCTGGAGCAGTTCATCCAGTGTCTGGTCTCATTTATGCCACAGCAAACCAGGGGCAACGCTGTACACTTCAGTCATCTCCTAGTACTGTAACCACTCCAAAAGTGTGACAAGAATCAGCTCTTCCATCAGTTTTGCAGATTTTGTTCCAGAAATGTGTAGACAACCATCTCCACGACTTTGTAGTGTTGCTTAGTTACCTTTATATGCCTGCCTGAAAATATGTTTTGAGACTTTACTATGTGTTGGATTAAGGCTCTGGTTTGTATACAACATAGAGGCTGCATTATAAAAAACATGTAGGAGAGCAGTTTAAATATGCCTTCTCCAAAAAAGAAGGATTCTCAAAGCTTAATTTATGCTAACATACACCAAGCACTCTGTATAGTGCTGTAAACAAGATTCCCTTTTTTTTTTTTCCTAGCAAAAACATTACCTAGGCACGGGACTTTTCCATTATCATGTCCTAGTGCAACACTCCTGTCCTCAGTTTGTACTCTCAGCCTTTTGAGGAAGTCTGGCGCCTCTGATCTATTTTCCACAGCAGACCCTGTAATTTTTGGCTGTATTTTATGTTTTTCAGATTCAAGTCAATCTGAAAGTCCCAGCCAGCCAAGTGAAGCTGATATTAAGGACCAGCCAGAAAATGGTAAGTTCTTACCTGCTGCTCCTGCTTTGGGATATTAAAACAGCCCCTATTTATAAATATTTTTTTCCTATGTCTCAAAAAATTATTCAGAATAATAGACATGGGATAGCTACAAAAAGGTTGTATACTCTCCTCATAGTTAAAATGCTACTCTTTCACTAATCTAAGGTAGCATTTGTTTCTCCAGTCCTGGAGAGAGACATTTTTTTCTTTTTCCTTTAAAAATAATTTTAATTAGGGAGATGCCATTAAAGAGCCTGCTGTATGCAACCCTTATCCTTATTCCTCCGTAGCAAAGGCTTTCAGTCCCTGGGCCATGAGTCATGACCCCCTAGGGGTGTGTGCTTCATCGCTTTCATTTTTATCTGTGTGCTTTTAACTTCATTTTTTTTATTGATGCTCTCACATGTCACACTGGAGTGCCTAACTTTGGGTATGTGACCAGCCATGATTTCAGGGTGCAGGATCTCAGAGTCCCACGAAACAAAATGGTTGCTCTGAAATACTATTCTGCAGACCCCTTCTCTACTGCAAAAATCTGCTAAATAAAACTGAGCAGTAACACTCCCAAACATTGCAGCTTCAGGGCAGGACTGAAACAAATATAAATACCTACAAATACCTATCTATACCAGCTATACATACCTATAGATACCCCAGGCAGAGACCCACTGTGGGGCTGATACAGGTGCTACTGATGTTGTCTGTATTCTTTTACCAACATACTTTAAGGCTTGTAGATACAATGAGTAGGCAGGGCATGGAGGTTCAACTAGAGCTTGTTACTCCTTCATCTCTGTACCTTTGGAATACCATTGTTTCAGGTGGCAGGGGCTTGGATTTATCTGGAAGTAACAGAAGGACTGTGGCTTTTGGGAATACTAATATTTTTTTGAACGGTGGGAGTTTTAAAGTAGAAGCAACAGCTTCTACTGAATCAATGGCTTCCATTGTAAAGCAGCCTGAAAAAAAAATCATTCAATAATAGGGAATTTCTGTCGGGAATGTATGTAAAAGGATAAGTAGGTGTGTAAGGAAACAGCTTCTCTTTTTTGTGTTTCAGTAAGGTAGACCTCGGTAATTTTTGTTGGCCTGTTGGCAACTGAGTTTTGTTCTGTTTCACTGCTTCTATTTAGGACTTAGAAACAGTATCTCCCAAAGTGAAAGTGATTATTATTATTATTATTAGTAGTAGTAGTAGTTTTTCTTGACTTCTTTTGATCCATAACAAGTTGGAGTTTTTTTAAGACCTAAATGTAGAGGGGGAAATCCGCTGTACCGGGACCCGGGGTGCATACATGGAAAAGGATTTGTGTGAAGGGTTTTGTGTCTCTCTCACCATTTTTTTGACATTTAAATCCAACTCGTGTGGAAATACTGTATCTTATATTAATAATACAACCATGATTGCCCTTTCACAGAGCAGCTAACTGGTTTAGCCTCAGATCTTTTGCAGTGTGTCCCTATAGTCGTATGTATGTTCAGTGTGGGGTTTGGGGGCTTCATTAGCAACTGAGCAAGGTTGAAGGGCTGTGTTCACATCCAGACTGCATTTGGACCAGGTTTTAAATGGCAGAGAGAATTAAAGGAAAAGGGAGAGGTTTAGGTACCTACAAAACTTTAAACTATAAGCATGAATCATAGGACATAGGGCTGATTGGGATGGTAATATTTTGGCTTTTGGGGTTCCTTTATTTTCCTCCCACTGAAATATGAAAGGTTTCATATTTTGATAGGTTTTGTGCTGCTCATCTCTAAACATTTGTCTGTGAAAACATTTCTGTCGTTTCTGAAAGACAGTGCCTAATTTCCCTTATCAATCCTGTTCACAGAAATTCTAATTTGTAGCCAAAGGATTGCAAGGTTAAGAGAAGAACTGACTAAACTGTGATTTTTGTTCTGCCAATTCTGGTCGCTTTTTTTTTTTTTCTTGTGGGGAATATGTTGCCTATGTTTATTAAAACATATTATAATTTAGAATGCATTAGGCACCAAGCATGTTATTACTTCATGTTTAGATAATATTCTTCCACAGTTATTAGACCCCACAGTTCTTCTTACCCTGCAGTGCTGCGGTAGCCTGTTACTCAAAACCACCCCGAAAAGCAGCAATATCAGTGTTAAATAATGTAAAATCTGTAAGAGCCTAGTGAAACTAAATATCTCTGATTTGGAGCCTGAGTCTTGCTTGTAAAAGAAGCTTTTAGTGAATTCTTGGAACTTTACTGGTGACTCTCAAAAGGTACTTTTTTTTTTTTTTTTAATTAATAAACAGGAAAAGGATTTTGCTTTTTCTCAGTTTTACTAAAGGGTATTTTTCCCCACCACAGCAGAAATCTCCTTCTCCTAACTGATTCCACTCACTTTGCAGTGCTGCCTGTGTGGGAGATTTTCTTTCCAAAGGTGTCTTAAGGCCTTAAAGGGGTTTCTCCCCCTGGGCAGAAGCTGGGCTGGTTCTCAGCACACACCAACCCCCAGCCTGCAGTGTACCCAGGGTGTAGATCAACACAGATCTGCAGCCCTTATCTACTGAACGTGAGGATGAAAGCAAAACTGTAGCCTTTAGAAAATGAAAAACTGCACGCACAGAAACGGACACAATAAATCATATTAACTGCGTTGTTCTATGCTTGCTGTAGACCCAGATCCACAGGGCCTGATCCAAATCCCTCCGGAGCCAATGGGAGTCTCATAATTGATTTTACTGAGAGTGGGTATGAGCCCACACAGAGAGGAATATTTAAAAAAAAAAAAAAAAAAAAATCAAAGTAAAATAGTATTGGGAATAATCTTATTCCCACTGATGCTAACAGCAGAATGACCAGATTGAGGGCAGCCTTGGAATTGTTTTGCATGTGTTTCTGGAAGGCACAAAGAACTGTATCGATTAAGCACTACCTTTTACATGCATGCATTCCTTCATTTTAAAAGAATAAATCTTTAAAGGCCTTGTGAGGGTTATACAGCCTCTCTACTTGCCTGTTAATATCCTTTCTGTTCCACTCCATAAATTCTAGAGCTATTTATTATACACATATATTTTGCATACCTTGAGTAATGTAGGTTCAAAAGGGTCAACTATACAGCCCTGAAAAAGAAGGCCTCCTACTACAAATTTTAATTTATCATTTTAAATTGTACATGTTATTTTGAAAAGCCTGTATGTCTAACCTTCATTAAAGTGAAGTTCATGGGAAGAAAAGCTTTTCTTTATTACAACCTCCTCTTTTCTTCTCGAGGGCTTTAAAGTTGCATTTTTTGGAGCAGAATCAGCACAAACAGGGAAGATGGTGAAATCTTCTACTCTCAGCTGTGGCTCTAACACCAATTCTGGACTTTTCTTCAGCCAGAATAATTTTCAGGCATCACTTTCCCAATCACTACTGCAAAAATTTACGGAAATTTTAAATCTTTTTTTGAGAGAGAGAGAGAGAGGGGGGGGAGAGATCCAGCATGATGGTCATGAAAAGCAAACACACGGGACACACAGGGCTTGTTTGTGCTTGCTTGGGCCAAAGGTCCAGATGTCTTGTCCTAGAACCAGGGGTAAAGCTAACATGTCCCTGAATGGTGTGCATGGTGCAGGGGTCCTTTAGCATGGAAAGAGCTACTTGAGGAGAAGAAGAAAACCCAGAATTTGTCTGTTTGATATGTGGGTGAGGAAGTTTGCAGGCGGGATCATGAAAGAGACCGGCAACTTTGTTTGAAAGGCAGGAGCATGTTCTGATGTCCTGATATTTTGCTCAAACGAGGTGGTTTTTTTCTCTGACCAGCTGGGTGGAACACCCGTGTGGAAAATTCCCCACTTTTGTAGTTGCCTAATGGTATGTAAAAGCTTCATTTCAGTTGGCACCGCAAAGCGATTTTGCAATTCACCCAATCAAAAAAAAAAAAAAAAAAAAGAAAAAAAAAAAAAAAAAAGGGTTATTGATTTTAAAAGCACTTGGTAAATGCACTGGTTTGGTGTTGTGTTTTATAAACAAAGTACTTTTCAGTGAACTGGGGATGACAAAATGGTTAGTCTGATGTAGTGAAGTGACTGCATGCCTGGGGATCAGCAACAACTGAATGCCCGGCTCAGCACTGCCCTGGACTCTCTCTGGGGCTTTTATTCTCTCAGCTACTGCATAGATTTTCTTTTAGCAAGTAGGATTATTTTAAACTTTCGTAGGGAAACTTTTCAGTCTTTTTGTCTGCAAACTGGGGGGATATTTGTGCTAGTAGCCTTCAGAGCTTCATAGCATATTAAAAGTCAGTTCCTCTGCTCCAGCAGGAGTTTCACTCTGGAGGAAGGCGAGGAGGTTGTAGCACAAACTGGTTAATAATTGTGGTGCAGCACTGTGTTACTGCTGTCAGTTAAATGGATGTCAGACATCCACCAGGCAGTGTTTGTGTTTGATGTGGTAGTACTGGCAAATTAGTAACTGCAGCGTGAAGGTACACAGAGAGTGTGCTGTGTACAGCAGAGGAACGCTGTGTCATTTTTCCGCAGACAACTGAGCGTGTGGGATTGAGATTGGGTCACTCCAAGTTGGTAGCACACCACTTCAGTCGTAGTTGAGCAAATTCTTTTTAGAGAAGTTGGTAAATTCTCCCATTTCAAGTGAGCGAGACAGCTCTCATTAATACAGCTGATTACAAACGTATGCCAAATCCGTTGCTCAAACAATTTTTGTAGGGGGAGAGAGGCATTTATCTAAAAAATAAAAATGTTTAAACCAAATGCTTTTTAGTTTTAATGTATTCTTGCTGCTTTGAGCTGCAAGTACCTTAACAGCACTGCAGGAAATGAAAGGCACGTTGTTCTTTGGAACATTTAAAAAAAAAAAAGAAAAAAGAAAAAAGAAAAACAATGATGTACCGTAACTCACAGAACTCGTTTTTCAACCCTGCAGTAATTACACTGGACTTGTAAATATCATCTGTGAATTCTTTGCTTAAGTAGGGCCGGACTTGAGTATCAAACCTTTAAAAAAAAAACTTTAAGTATATGCTTACTTTTCCATGCCTAAAAACCTAAAGGAAGAATTTCTGGTCCTTAGGCTGGGAGGAAAGGGAAAGCAATAGTGGGAACATAAGCAAAGAGAAGTTTCTTTTTCTTCTTCTCCAGGCAAGGCTGGTCATGGCAAGCATAATAGAGCTTTGGCTGGAGGGAAGGAGGGGATTATGTACAACCTGGTAAAATGCAAAAGCAGCTTGTGGAACGACCTCTCTGCCTTAACTAACAGGCTGCAGAGTCCAGCTCTTTTTTTGTATGCTTTCTTTCTGGTTCCAAAACCTGGCAATCTTGTTTCTGCAGGGGGGGTATAGCTTCAGCTATGGTAGCAGTGTCTGCACTTCTCTTGGACACAGAGTTCACTGTTCAAACCCTCCCCTCTCAGACTGATCCTGATCAAACCTATCTGTTCTTTGTTCTTGACCCCCCTGCTCAACTACACTGCAAGTTCAGTGGTAGCTGAGAGACCTCCAGTTCCTTTGACTGACAAATTTTTAACTAGTCAAACCAGACAGGCTTTCAATGCCATCCCTTTTTCTCAGGCCAACCCAACCTCTCATCCCACTACTTCAGGTGGACAGGCTGCTTCCTGGGCTGAGCTGGGACTGCATTTGATGCCAACAATCTTTACATTTACTCCAGTGGTGTCCGGAGGGTTCACACTGGCTTTGGGTGGATCTCTTAATTCCCACCTCGGGAAGCTGCTCTCTGAACCCACGATGCTGAAACTGGAACTGTTAGTAGGAACGTGGTCTCAGATGACTGACATTCCTGAAACACCTCATTTGCAGCAGATAACCAAGCCTTGCAGAGAAAGTTTTCTATCAGTTACAGCTGCAAACAGGCTACTAGAGTGATGGCAGCTTTTATTAGTGGTTGTGTTGAAGGGATCATTTGCATCAGAATCTTACAAATGCAAGAAGACTCTCCTCTCTTGTTTACTGAGGAACACTGAGGAGTTATCACAGCCTGGGGGACTAATCTAAAATTAACTTTGCTTCAGAAAAAGCTTTTAAAAAAAAAAAGAAAAAAGCCCTTAGCATTTTCAATAAGGAAGCTCATAGCTGGCGCTGAAGTCAAAGCTCCTGGCGATGTCAGCTTGTTTGCACCTCTGTAACTTGCCAGGACCAAATTCTGAACGGATTTGCACCCATATGGATCACGTTGTCTGCTGGGAACAGCAATGGGGAACTTTGTCCAGGCTTGAAAGCTCTGGCCAAGCAGGGGAGCCCTGGTGGGGCTGGTTTCTTCTGTCCAGCTCTGGGTTGGACAGGATCTGCTGTTGACTCTTACCCTGATGAAGCTGATGAAGGTCTGATGAGGTCCAACCTGTGTTTCATCACCCTCTGGGAGGGAGTGCCTGTAGGCAGTTCTGAGAGCCAGCATTTCCCAAGGAAACAAAAGCAGATATGTCTGGTTATAAATTTAACTTATGTGTGATTTAGTCTTGCATTTTTCCATCTTATTTCATTACAGATAGATTCCAACAAGAACTAGAAATACAGTATTTTAACCGTAACAGTCTAGAGCTGAAACTTTGCAGAATCCAGCTGTATTTCCCAGCCAGTTTCATGACTGTCGTGAAGAGGAATCTGAATAATTAGGAAAGAAAACACCATTTTTCCCTATGTTACCATATTTTTCACCAAGACTCGCACTTGAAGTCAAATGATTTGGTGATCCAGATTGCAATGCACAGTTACACTGTTTCCAGGGTTTAGCAGGTCTTTGCTAGGCTCAGGATTTAGCCTGCCTATCAGTAGCTGGCACTCTCTTGAGGGGACCCTCAGATGGCAACAGCAAAGGGTGTTGACTGTCACTCGGGCGAGGTACATGGTTGTCAGTCAGGGTCAGTTCTGCAGCCTCTGCCAGGGCCCAGTGAAGAACTTTTCCCACTAGTGACCCTCTGGGGTTGGAGACCTGAGGATTGACAGAGGACTTCAGTTTTCACTGCTGCTAACCATTAACCTTCACAAGAAAAGCATTCCCACAAAAAAAAAAAATTCATCCAAGGCGAGTATGACAGGAAATATTCAAAGCATGAAATGAATGCTTGTAGCATGACAAAGCAGTGCTTGAAATACATGAAATGTTCATTAGACTTGTAGTGGCTGAATACTGCAAAAGAAAGAGAAATAAGAATGTAGCTAGAGTATATATTTTTTGTTTCTCCATATGTGTGCACAGAGAAAAGCAATGAACCTTCCCAGTGGGTAAGGTGCATAAATACAGTTGAGATTATTCTCAGTAATTTCAAAAGATATTTCTGTTCTGTTGCTTGGTTCCACTCCTTAGTGCATACCCACTATATAACAGCAAGGGCCACATAGAGGGCAGCTTGGAAATGGGCTGGTCAGGACCCCCCTCCTAGGAAGCTCCTGTTCCCCATCCAGGTGAATTTCTCCCTTGCTCTGCAGGGCCAAGGCTTTTCTTTGCCCCACAGCAGAGCCAAGTTGCTGCCCTCTCCTCTCCTCTGCCTTAGCACCAGGCTGGAGAGAGACAGCATGGCAGGGCTCTGCCCCATGCCAGCACCTTCTACCCTTGTCCCACCTTTGCATGATGAGAGGTGCTTCAATGATAATTTTAGCCACTCCTCCTGGGCTCCTGACATGGGCAGCT
Organism: Phaethornis superciliosus; assembly: GCA_023637945.1. Taxonomy (NCBI): domain Eukaryota; kingdom Metazoa; phylum Chordata; class Aves; order Apodiformes; family Trochilidae; genus Phaethornis; species Phaethornis superciliosus. The sequence goes on from JAJQWJ010000009.1 coordinate 27,763,495, forward strand.
GGAGCTCTGAGCAATCTCCAATTTTCCCTATGACTGTTTTTTTTGTTTCGTTGGTTTTTTTTTTTTTTTTTTTGGTTTTTTTTTTTTTGTAGTTGTTTTTTTTCCTGTTTTCTTGAGAGACTTGCTGTTTAATTAACAGCTGAGAGTTGGGTTGCATCAGAATAATTGCTACTACCAGAGCAGACCACAGGCTGGAGGATGCTTCTGAATACCACACTTGCCCACCAAGAAGCTGGGCACTTAGGGGAAGAAGTTTATTTGTGGTATGGGCATCGTTTTAATTTTCAGTTCCAGCAGAGAAAGGAGTTTATTAGTGGGAAGATAATATGATGCCAAAACCTAACTTGCAAAACAAAACCCCAAACCTGTCTATTTGTCTTTCGATGTAAGAATTTCCTAATGCCTGTAATGTAAGACAAAGGGAAAATTTTACTTGCAGGAAAATTGCCTTCCACAAGAACCAAGGAAAAAAAAACCAAAAAACACAAAACGCCCACACCAGAGCAGCATGATCCAAAATGTGAACCTTTTATGCCTTCCCAACCTTCTAGGTTAGGCTTCCAACCAAGTGATCTTTTATTATCAACATGATATACCCTTGACATAATTTGGCGCAGTAAAGCTTCTTCTGCCGAACTCATGATTTCATTTATTAGATCTGATGAAAGTTCTGTGAACCACAGTAAAATGTGATAATTAGTAGTTTAATTCTTTTAGGGTGTGCGTATTAATTGAAAAGGCTTGAACTATAAATACAGGGCCTGTGGATAAAAGCACACTCTGGAATCAGTCGCTTATCCCAAGTATTCATTACTTCACATCTATTTAGGTGGTGTCTCTTTGCAGCAGTGCCAGTCTAGTGCCAGTCAGACTGCTGGAAGTGAGTGGGAGCCCTGCCCTCAGGGATCACAACAGCAACATCCAGCCTGACTTGCTGCTGCTCTGATGCCATCAGAAGTGCTCCTCGGCCAAAGTTTTTGCCCTCTGTGGTCAAACCACTGGAAGTTAAAAATGTGTGCTGAGAGCTGTGCTGGCTCTCTCTCTATGTGAGCTGCAGGGACTTGGAGGGGATGAAGGCAGAATGTGCTGGTCAGCCACCGTGTCCTCCTCTCCTGCTCGAGGTGATGGTGTTGGGTGGCAGATTGCCCATTGCTGGCAACGAAGGGGAAGGATATGGACCTGAGTGAACTGGTCCAGAGGAGGGCTATGAAAATGATCAGGGAGCTGGAACACTTCTCCTACAGAGGCAGGCTGAGGGAGCTGGGGTTGTTCTACCTGGAGCAAAGAAGGCTCTGGGGAGACCTAATAACAACCTTCCAGTGTCTGAAGGGGGCCTCCAGGAAGGTTGGAGAAGGACTGTTTGCAAGGGCCTGGAGTGACAGGATGAGGGGCAATGGTTATAAATTAGAGAAGAGTAGATTTAGACTGCATGTTAGGAAAAAATTCTTTACCATGCAGCTAGTGAAACAATGGAAGAGTTTGCCCAGGGAGGTGGTTGAGGCCTCATCCCTAGAGATGTTCAAGGTGAGGCTTGAGGAAGCTCTCAGCAACCTGATCTGGGTGAGGGTGTCCCTGCTTACTGCAGGGGGTTGGACTAGATGACCTTTAGAGGTCAAATTAACCCAAATTATTCTATGATTCTATGTCTTTCCGATGCTCAAGTCCACTCAGAGCATCAGAGGTCCCCCATGGTTCAAATCCCAGCCAGCCTGGCACATTATGACAAACTGTAGTTTTCCTCCTATTTCCCACTTATCCTTCACCCTCTTTAGGACCAGAAGCACCTAAACTTCTGCTCCTTCAGCCAGAGCTTGGTTCATTCAGCCGTGAATGTCAGAGCACAGCACGGGGCCACCACCACGAGCTGTGATAAGGGATCGCACTTTCTCCCTCACACTCATGTTCTTTTGTTCCGACTTCCTGACCGATGCAGGAGTTATTCTGTTGACTCTAGGCCTTTCCAAATATACATAGATACTCTGAAAATGTATGTCATTATTTCACACCTTCCTCCAGTTTCTGTTTGTGGTGTAGTGCTGGGATGAATCATACCTGATTTTTACAGGTACAGGGTGATTTTCATTGGATCCCAACCTGCGTACGTGTTTTTGGTTTGTACACTCAGAAGAATCTATGTGTCTGTGTAAGCTGCAGGTTCACGGGTTAATCGGGTGCTTTCCAAGCAGCCTTAATTTTGTAAAGCTGAAGCTGTGCACAGAAGCAAAGAGGCGCACATGAAAAGCAATGCACAGCTCCAGAAAGCTGAATGCTGGACTGTTGATGTGGTCAAGGGAAGGCACTTTAGTGAGTCCAGGCTCCCAGAAAAAGCCTCATCACTTCTATAGCTAGTCAGCTTTTCAATTGCAGATACTACTTTTTGATTGCAGAAGTTGCTAGATAGGAAGTGGAAAGAAAGTTCAGTGTGACTCTCACAGAGCTGTGAGAATAAAATCCCCTCTGAAGCCTGTCTGTTGTGTGACTGAAATGGAAAAGTACCAGATCCGTTTCTTGGAAAGTGAGAAGGAGACTTTTATTTGCAATGGTTTGCAAATATTTTCCCAGGAGCAACATAGCAAGCAAGGCAAAAGAGGGGCAGGAGGAAGGTGAGGAGAGCAAGCTACGCTTGTAAACATACTCCTTTAACTCTGCTATTGTTATCTTGAACACAAAGGGTGCTGCAAGTTGTTTACAGAGGTTCACGTTATTCATTTCTGCTCCTTTTTTCTCCCATATCATCATATACAACTTTTTTTTTTTTTTTTTTCTGGGTTGTGCTGATGTCCGGATGGATTTTGGTGGTGGGGTGGTAGAAAGGTGCCAGTTGATTAAATGTGCCTTTTACTCTGCTTGTTTCATTTCTGCTGTCTTAACATTTTTTTGGTAGCCACTGTTGCAACTGAAGAAAATGCTGAAGTTTGACAGTTGGGAGTTACTGCACATACTGCCGAGTATGTGCTGTAAACTATATCATCCCTCTGCCCTCTCCCTTTCTCCTCCTTCTGCTGAAACAAAATGATTTATAAAATGCCTTCACATTCTTGAGTGAGTTCACACTATCGCCTCCAGGCACTGTGCTGAGGAGTCTTAGGAGTGGATGGGAAACACAGATCTGATAGCTGGTATTTTTCTCTGAAAAGAAAAAAAAAAAAAAAAAAAGGAAAAAGGCAAAAAGGGGATGATTACAATTAAAGGCGAAAAGTTTCCTGCTGTGCTCCAGAGTAAATCTGTAGTCAGTGAAGCACTTCCTTGTAAACAAGAGATGTACGTGGTTATAGTAGGGTTTTATTATTACACACTGCCATTGTTTTCCATTTTCATAAGTTTCAATTAATGCAATTATTTTAGAGTGTCTCTAATTATTACTTCCCACCCTCCCTCACTCATACTTGAAGCAAAGGGATCTGCTGCAAGCCACACTCTGGAGTGAGGAGCCAGCTCCTGGCAAAAGGAGGCACAAGAAAAAGACAGGGCTGCTATAGGGCATCCAAATATTTTCCCTCTCTCTCCCTCTGGCCTTTGCAGAACACACAGACAGTTCCTCAGCCCCTGGGTGTGCCTGCCTGTGGGCTCACTGCCCTGTCACCCCCCCTGCCCCAGTCCTCTGGGTGACAGAGGGAGAGGGGTGCTTTGGGGGGACAAGGTCTCATGAGGTGACCCAAGGTACAAGCTGTCAGTTTCCTACCAGCTCTTAGCCAGGCACAAGGTTGTCTTTCATCTTTCAGACTGTGGTGGGCCAAAGCTTTGCTGGCATTTTTTCTCCCAGGATCACAGGGAAAGAATACTTCTTACAGAGTTTGTAACGCTCACTCACAGAGAATTCAGACCTCTGTCCCTGTTATTTTTCTCCTTCCGTTCTTTACTCTTAAAACTGTATCTGTAACAGAAGGCTCTTTGACAGCTGCATCCCCATCTGAAAACCTGCTGGTGTTTAGGGGGTGTCCCCACCTGACCAGCTTTGCAGTACAGACCACCTGCAATTTTCCCACATGTTAGATATACCTCAAAGTCCTTAAAAATCGGAGAATTTGCTTTCAGGAAATTTCCAGTAGCAGAATGCAGAGAGCAAGCCGTGTGCCCCATGCCATCCAGAGGGGAGCCAATTTTATTGTACAGCAGAGCATGCCCTAGCCTGGGCTGCAGGAGGAAGGGAAGAGGTGGGGAGCAGGAGAGGAGGATGGACAGCAGCTTGATGGACTTGAGGAAGCTGGGGGGTTTTGAGGCAGGAGGGGAACCCCACAGATTTTTGTGAGGGAAGGCTCAGAGCAGCAGTAGTAGCCTACTATGGTAGTAGCCTACAGCTCAATTGAAAGTAATAATAAAAGGGGCTGGAGAGAATCTGACAACCTGAGCAAACAGCAGAGGAAGGAGGCAACCCAGAACCAGTGAATCCAGATTTCTGTCTGTCATGGCCACGAAGGATGCATTTGCAGTAGGACAGGGAGCCGTCCACTGTTAGAAGGAGGGAGAAGTAAAGATCATCCTGTGCACAATATAAATGTAAGTTGTTATTACTACTATTGCTATGTCAGCCGTAAACTGTTCCCACGAGAAGAGATGCAACATCAATGAAAAAGAATGTCTTACTGGGAAATGGGCAGCAGAAACACTGTGGCATTATCTGCTGGGTAATGAATTTACCTTGGTGACAGATCATTATTCCCTCCTGCAAATGAACCAGATGAAGGACAGGAACACAAGGATAACTCAGCAATACTTTTACAGTCTTCTGAACTAAAAAAAAAAACCACAAACAAACAAAAAAACAAACAAAAACCAAAAAGACCCAACAAACCCCAACAAAACAAACAAACAAAAAACCACACAACAAACAAACCAACAAGAAGTAGCCAGATATAAATCTAAGGATAGAGGAGCATGTCAGAGATATTGCCTGTAGCAAGATGCAGGGAAGAAAGCACATTTTCTTTCAGGTCTATGCTAACATGGTGTCTGGACTTCTAAGTCTTGGATTTCTTCCCACCTAACATTAGGCATTAAAATAAGGTATGAGCTATGAACCTAAAGTCCTCACTTTCCCTCTCTAATCAGTGAAGATACTGGGTCTTCTGGGAATTCCTCTCTCTCTCTGTTGAACTCCAGGGAGGTTTAAAACTGAGATGTTTCAGCTTAATGCTGTAATTGCTCTGGACCTGAGATTCTGCTGCTCGAGGAAGTCTCCCACCCCTCTCCTGCTCACCCTGGAAAGCCAGAGCAGACAAAGAGAGAGTTTGCTGCAAGAGCAAAGGTAGAGCTAGGAGAACACCTTGACTTGTTCGAATTATTTCTTCGGGGTAGAGGAGTGGATACTGTATTGACTGCCCATGTGTACCTTCTTTCCTTTCTATTTTTCCCTTGAATTCTGCAAAATGGGAGTTTCTTGGATAAGTTATCATTTTAGAGAAGTGTTTGTGTGCTTTGTGGAAGAATGTGTCTAGGGATGGGCATACTGGCAACTCTTCCAGTGAAGTTTTGCTCTAAACTGCCCAAATGAAGCCATTATTCAAAAGTAAAAATGTTCTGTTCCATTTCTTGTTTTCATTCTTTTATGTGTCTGGGGACTAAACTGATATGAAAAAGAGCCCATTCTCACAGGATGTCTTGCCTAATTTTGCAGACTAGAGAGGTTCAGCTATTCCAATTATGATGAGATAAGAATCTGAGATGTTGGAATTGCATCCATCCTGAGCTGAACTCTGAGTCTTCCAAAATCCATCCATCATTATTTTTTCCTTTATTCCTGTATTTCAGTAATGCAGGCAAAGAAGGAAACGAGAAGTAATGGATGTTTATGCATTATAAACCATAAGGGATGTGCTTCCTTTTCACCTGAGTTGCTTTAGTTTAATGTGAAGGTCTCTGTGAGTGGAATTCCTTTTCCATTTTCATTCTTTCTGCCTGCTCCACTGCTGCTCATCAGCAAGAGGTCTGCTTTTCATGTAACGTCAGTCACGGTACAAAGTTTACATGCAGAGTACTGTTAGAACAAGCCTGATGGCTGTCACAGGGCAGGTGAGCCAGGCTGCTAAGCATGGTCCAAATTTGAAGTCCTAGTAGTATCCTCAGATTGTCCCAAATACATATGGATAGGGCATTTGACACAGGGACTCCACCTCATTGCCACATTTCTACATCCTGCTCTATTGTGCATGCTGCACAAGTCTGACTGCTGAGGACCAGTAAGAGGGTCTAGAGAGACAAATCTTCTGCCATGACTGCACAGACTCAGCTGACCAACCCACCTTCTACAACAAATTCATCCCAGGTTCTCACTTCTGTACTAAAAGTGTGTCTAAGTAGCTGGAGGAAGCCTCCTGGGGTGAGCCATCCTACTGTTGTCATCTCAATTCCCTGAGGCACCTCCCCTGGAACCACCATATCTGCCATACATGGGATGAGCATCTGAAATTAGATAAGCACTAAGAAGTCTCCTTTCTGCCCATTCTGTTTACTTTGCTAATCTTGAATCCCTCAAAATTGGTGGACTTGGAGGCTCTCTTTAGGCTTCAGTCTGAGCAGATTATATGCAGAAAATAAATTCAGTCTGTGTTCTGGCCTGACCTTGGCCTGAACCTGAGAAAATGAATGCCCCTATCACACCAACATGTGTCTGTAGAAGTACAGTAAACACAAACGGGGGTCATTGGCCCTCTCTGTCATACAGTCTCAGGCCAGGAGTCTAGAGTTTTGGGCTGTCCGCCCCAGTATTTGTTAATAAATGTCCATTCTTGGTCTGTAAAGGAATGTAGACAGGGCATCCTGCCCTACAAAACATGAACTTAGAATAAAACAGAAAGTGTCTTGGTCATCGTGTAGAGCTCTGCTGCTGGTCTCCACATCCAGCAGTCTCCTTGCACTGGAATGAGGTTGCTGGTGTGGGACTTGGCTAGGGAAATCATTCACTAATATACTGTGGGTTTCCACCACCATTTGTAAGCATAGTTGTCTACCTAATCCCAAATGTGTCAGTCCTTGGGAGGTCACTAGATTAGTCTGTGGGGCTTCCTTATCAATACTTGGAGGAGGCAGAGACCCAGTGCAGTCAGGACAGAGCCTGGGCTGTGAAGCCTGGATCACCCAGTGGAGGGCTTGTGTTGCTTCTAAGGGGCATGTGAGGGGTGACGTGTTCCTTGTAGAGGTTCACTGGTGTCTTTGCTAGTAATTTCATCCTTTTCTTCTTCTCTGGAGATGTCCTGTGTAATGTGGGCAGTCAAGGACAGAGTGTACTTGTGTTGTTATGCTGTGACTAGTGGCAAGTCTCTTTCCTCCCCGGCCACCTGGATAACTAACACATAAACCCAGTGCAGGTCATCCTACCTGGGACTAGAAGTTATCAAAGTTAGGGGACTGTTATTCTGTATGAAGACAGAGGAGTAACAACCTTCTCTGAGTGACACAATGGTATGTATAACAAATGGAGTAAAATGGAGGAGAATTATTTTTCAGTTCAAGTTTGCTTGCTGACGGTGTCAGCAGAGGAGGTGTAAGAAGCAACTCTGGATAGAAAGTGGTGGAACTGGCTGATCCTTGTGACTCAGCTTCCATGCCCAGCAGCCTTATTTTCACGTCGCATTTATACTATCTAATCTTCAGCAGATATTACTACAGCTTCCAGTATCATGGTGTCCAGCCACAAGTCTTTTTAAAGTGCCTTGGTGTGGAGAGAGACAGGGGTGCCAGGAAGGGAGGATGGGAGCAAACAGCTGATGAAGTCCCTGGGTTTTGTGTCCATATCACCCATCAAAGTGGGGCAGGAAAGCTGCCTGCCCTTACCTGACCCGAGCCCCATCAGCTCCTCTGGGCACTGGGCTTTTGTAGAGAATTCTGCCACATGCTCTGAATACGTGGATTATTCCTAGGACTATAAACTAAGGGGTAAATTAAAAAAACAAACAAACAAAAAAACCCAACAAAAACCCAGCTCTTTTTATAGCTGTCTAATTCTGTGTCCACGGGGCTTCAGACTCCCTCAGTTCAGCTCCCAGTGTGTCTGCAGAGTAACCTTGGGGGTACCTCAGCTACCACCAGCCAAGGCAGCTTTTACAGATCCTAAAATAACTACAGCACCGCCGAGTCTAGTTGAATAATTTCTTGGCAATATTCTAATTAAAACTAGATATTTACACACAACACTTATTTCAACTTAAGGCTTATTTAATAGAACCTGCACACTTTTAATAACTCTATGTCATGGCTTTATTGAGGACCATGTTTTTCCTGCAAATTGAATTCTTGAGCACTGTTACTAACAGAAATGAGCCCACAGCTTTATGTTCAGGACTGAATACTTCCAGAGCATCTGAATCATTCATTTTACCATCTAAAATTATTTTTAAAATACTTTTTTTTTTTTTTTTTTTTGTTAAACTTGCTGTATCATGGCAATTAGAAATGTGTCTGTGTTTACTAGGGGCAGAGGGTCCAGCAGAGCTGAGTGTTCAATGTGATGAGTGGTGTTAGGAGCTCAAAGGAAAGTCAGATGCGTGTCGACACTTATCAAAGCTGTTCTGCTGCTCAGAATGACTGTTCGTGATGCTTGTTTCATGATAAACTTCCCCAGAACATGATGTTACTGGGAAAAAAAAAAAAAAGATCCACTCTGAGAAATGTGCAGGTGACACAGTTGAGTCAGCAGCTTGCAACAGTGACACAGGCTTACGTTTATAAAAATCCCCACTGAACTTTTGTCTTCTGCGTGCGTGTATCAGAGCCTTAAAATCTGTTGCCACAAAAGTGTCCTGTTTCTTGCCTTCACTTGGGGGCTGTTTAACAAAAATCTTCCCACCACCCTGATGAAGAGGTGGATTCCCTGGGCTTAGAAGTCTTAAATAGTCACAAAACCTTCCTCTTTCATGAGCAATTCTCTGTATAAATGTTAGTATCTCCGGTGACCACTGATACCTCTGGGGAAACGATAAACATGGAAAAATAACACACCAGAAAATCCAACCTCCCGGATGAGAGGGTTTAATTATTGAAGTTGCAAGCATTTCCCTGTGCACAAGCATCTCGGCATTCATAGGTGGAAAGTACCTCATGCTGAGTTTGAAATATCAACTGGATTTAAAAGAAGGCTTTGTGCTTTAGCACGGACCTTTCTTAGCCTCCTGCAGATGGTCCCTGTTGCTGAAAAGAGACATGACTTTTGAGACAGGGAGACCTCCATGCTGTTTTTCCCTGCTCCTCTAATCCTGCTTTACACCATGAAGAACTTCAGTCCTTAAGCCCTTACCCTCTTTCTCCTAAATATTAAAATTATTTTCCTGAGTGTCGTACCGTATTAAAGCAGAATGAAAATGGGTTTAACAATTGCTGGCATGGGGCTTCTGTACAGCATGTGTGTCACAAATCATGTCACTTTTCAGCAATAGGGCTGCTGCCAGCGGGAGGCTCAGAAATGCTCATGTTAATCAAAAATTTTAATTTCAAATCAAATTGACAGTTTACACATGGTGAGAAATGCTTCTCACCATGTGATATTTCAGTATGCTACACTGGGCAAAATGGGTGCACTTTCCTGTTAAGAATTTTGACTGCAGTATCTGCAAATTTATGGGTTTCAGTGTATTGGGTATGGTGAGTAGTTGATCTAAGGGAGCCCCTTGGAGAATAGGAGACAGAAGGGTTTTCATGCAGCCTGGCACTGGTGAGCCACTGTTGGCACATGCTGCTGGAGAAATGACAGGTATTCAATAAACATCACTATGGTTAAGAGGAAGATTTAAAGGAGGGAGGGGCTGCAGTGCTATAAACAGGATTTGAAACAAATGTGCTTATTTCAGTCCCTGATTAGTCTGAATACCTTACGTATTCCACACCAGTTTTTCAATATCCTTACTTTTATTTTCACGCTGATGTTCTTCACACAGCATCACCAATAATATTTATGGCATTAATACTGTAGGTAAATTGTCGTTTGAAGTAGTGTAAACCCAAGGAAACTGAGTGTACTGAGGTACATTCTGTTGGTGGGAAGACCAGAATATGGCTCTACGTTGTGCTTACAGCATGCAGGCCTGGTGTCAGCTCCTAAAAGCCCTTACTTCTGCCAGCAGCTTCTTAAAAATCACTGGAAAAAATTTGGGAGGCAAAATTTTAGGTTATGCTTGATGAGGAGTAAGAGGAGCACGAACATTTGAGGGAGTTTGTGTGATCAGACCCAGCCAAATGAGTTGTTGAAACTGATGTCTTCAGGCTGTACCAGAAATATGCTGCTGACACCAAAAAAATGACCAGCTGAGAAGAAATTATCCTTATATTATTCTCTTTAGGAGGTTTCTCAGCTCTCTAGGGAGGTCCTGAGGTTCATGCCATGCCCAGCTCTCGACCCTGGAGCTTTGAAAACACGGGGGAAAGAACAGGGACAGCAGGACCTGCCTTCTCCTATCTCCCCTTCCAGTCCCTGTATTTATCATTCTCCTGCATGGGTGAGAGGGTGGGTGGGTGGGTGCCTGTCTGGCAGCCCAGGGAGCACCCTGCAGCAGCACATGCTGGCAGCATCCCCAGGGAGCTGAGGGAAACCGTGTGGTTTCTCTGGGCTCCTTTGGGCATTGAGTCATGCTTCAAACTGTGAAGCTGAACTGGTGATATCACCACAGACCTTGGAGCTCACAGCTGTCACTGCTGTTGTAACCAGGGCTGATACGAAAATATGAAGATAAATAACTCCTTCATATTATTATTTTCATGGAGGCGGGCTTTTTAAAATTTTTAATTTTTTTTATTACTCTTTTTATTGTTGGATGCCATAAATATTCCAAAATTCTTATCCCAGGGTAGATTTCATCTCGTTTACTTTGAACGGCTTTTGAGGAGTGCATTATTTTGTAAAAGCTGCCAGATTAGTGTGACCATTTATAATGATTTTTCTTCTTCTCTTTAATATTTGCTTTTTGGAATTGAGGACCTGAAACAGAAATATGGTAATTGAAGACATCTGTTGTTTTTCAAGCTATAGGCCGCTATGGTATTAATGCAGATAGTTTATTTATCAAATTTAGTATCTGGTAGAGAGGGAGAGATATCATTATATCAAAAGCCTGTATTTAACTGATTTCTCACCAAAAGTACCCTGCAACGTTAGGAGTCATCAGAAATGAAAAACCACACCAGATATGTTAGATCTTGGAAAGGTTTCCATTGCAGAAGGTCCTTAACATGAACTTGAAGGGCTTTCAGTGTTTCAAGAAGACCTTTGTCTTCAAGAGAAAAGAACTATGCTTGTGCCCTCCACTTGGACAAAATCTGACATGATTGATTCCAATCTATTATTGGGTCATTAACAGTAATAAGTTGCCATTAATTCTACTATCTCTGCACTTAAATACAGAATGAGCTGAATCTCCTAAGATCTGAAGCTTCTGTGGCCTGGTGCAGGTGACACAGCCAGCCTGATGCCACATTTGCTCTGGTGCACTTCTGTTGGTTTGCAACCCAGATTCTGGAACTCAGTATGACACATACTGAAATAATAATCAGGCATTGTTTTTATTAGAGATCCTAAAATGCCATGAGTGCGAAAGTCGATGTGCAGCGAGATGTTAAATGTGTATTTCTATTCTGAGTCACCTCTGGAGAACGCCCATCGTGGCTGGTCAGGTGGATTCCCTGCTGAAGGCATGAGAGTCCTTTCTCCCAGCCACTTCTCAGCACCTTGAGCTGTTGATTCCCCATGGCCATGGTTTCAGAACTGCACCCGTGGAACCTAGCCATGCTTCACAGCTTTACTGCCTGCTAGGTGCAGACTTTTTATCTAAAAACCCCAAAAGGCAAACCATTTATCAATGGTTTTTGCATATTGTGAAGGGTTAACAAAACTTTCATTATCACACTCTATTAAGCCAGGACCAGGAAACAATTTCTAATCAACACTCAGATCTGGGCAGGGATTGTGCAGTCTTTTGTAGGAGGCCTCAGATCTGTGTTCTCTATTCTCACATGCTCACTTCCAGCTGTTGTCATTGAAATCCCACATAATCTCCCGGGGTCAAAGGGCAGTCATCCATGACTGCCGCTGTTAGGAGGTTATGCTGATTTCTGTTGTCAAATATTGGCCCTTTTCTCTTTCAATCACTCCCATTCTACTTTTTTTCACAAGAAAGATCCAGCCTAGGATTGTATTACATGACTTTAAAGTCTTAAAAGTGTTCCTCTATTGTACGAACACGACATGCCCTGGACGGTCTAATCCATCCTGCTATGGGCCACAAAGAAAGTTCTGGTGCTTCTTAAAACCTCAGCTAAAGGCAGGTAGGTGAGCCAGGGAGAATAACGATATATGTGACATGTGGCCCAGCTGTTATTTCATAAGAAAACGTGTAATTGTCCAAGATGAGCTATTGCTGTGGCATTAAAATTAAATTAGAAATAAGAAGCTGAAACAGAAGTGCGAGTATTTGTCAGGGAAGAGGAGAGGTTTCTCTATCACCTTTATTGTGTAATATCTTGCTTAACTCTTCTATAAAAAGTCCATGAATTAAAAATGCTGTGTAATTTACCATTAAAGGTTTATGACTTAAAAAACTAGAGGAATGCATTTTGTATAAAGCAATTAAAATGAGGCTGTTGTGCAGCTCCAGAGATGTGTATTTGGGGTCTGTTGGTAAATGCAGATTTCATTACCTTTATATGCAATATTCAGTCCTCATGCTCTCTTCCACCTGAACAGGAATGACATTCCATTCCCCATGGATCTAACTTTCCATTTCCAACACAAGGTAGTGAACAAGTATCTCTGGGTGGACTTCAGTGGAGTTGCCCCAGGCAGGGTGAGCAGGTAGAAGTGCTCGGGCAGTCTTACCCACACTTTTCCTGGTGTGCAGACACAACCACCGTGCCAGGCTGCAGCACGTGTCTGGGCACAGAGATGGGTTTCTGAAAGGGCCCTCGGGGGGCTTCTGTGGCTGGGTCAGCCCAGGCTTAATAAACTCACCTTCCAATTAAGTAGGGTGTAAATATTATTAAGGTCTTGACATGAGCATGCATATTCTGTCCTTTCCTTTTTCCTGGAGAAGGAAGATTGAGGCTGACTCTGTCACTCCCATCCTCCCCAGTCAGGCATCTTTTTGGGAGTCCTTGGGGTGAGCTGGGTTCCCTGTGATAACATCCCCTCTCTCAAGGCCTGGATGTGGTGCATGATACAGGCATTAATTTTCTAATCAATATTATTGCTCCATATTGTTTGTGAAACATGGGATTATCTAGATAGAGGATAATACCAAAAGGAGTCAAGTTGCACTTTGAGCAGAGAGGGCTTTTCTTTTAATCGGGCATTTGGTTAAGGTAATAGGCTTGAGACCCTAATTGATTCCTACTATTTTAAGGTTTTAAGATGGCTATGTATAGTGAGATGCCAAAGATGAAAAAAAAAAAGCTTTAGAAATGGCTTCAGTGGTAGTTTGGGGGAACTTGGGTCATTTCAAAATACTGAAAAGGAATCAAAGTCTCCCAAGAAGTTGCTCTTCAAATCTTAATGTATTGTCACTTGGCCTGCAGTGGAAGAGAAATAACTGGACCTAGACTTTTTCCTCTTCAAAGGTGTAATTTCTCCCCATTTTCATTTAAGCTTGGATTTGAGAATTCCAGCTGTATCTCTGTTTGGAAAATACCTTGTATATTTATGGTGCAGTCTAACTATTTTATAATACAGATAATACTGTTGGATTAGACAAGAAAGCCTGCTAATTAAATAACAATAATACCTTGAGCACCTTAAAAACATCTTCTGATATTCAATTAAGGAACAATAACCCGATGAACTTTAACCTATAGACCATATTCAGACTTTCTGCATAAAAGTAATTGCATCAGTCATGATTTTCTCAAGCTACAACACAGGCTCTTGATTGGTAGCTCAGCGTCTGAGACTCCTTTTCACAGCATTAATTGGGAAAGCAGACAATACTCTCCCTGTAAACTAGATTTTAGGACGAAGGTTAGTTGCCTTTGTACACGTTTACGCATTGAAATAGGAATGTTTGCTTAATAATTCAAAACAAATAGCATTAGACAACAAGTCCTAATCCTGATTTCTCCTCTGCCAGTGTAAATTAGGAGAAAATTAGGTGAAACTCTATTTGATCATTGTAAAAAGACTTGTTTGAAACTTCTTTGGGATCAGAATTAGACTCCAGCAATGCAAGCCTTTTCTTCTGGCTTCTTTACTGAGATCTAATAGAAGAAAATGTAAATGGCATTATGAATTTTCTCCCCAATTAAAGCAGTCATCAAGATAGGGAAAGATGTTTTCCATGCCATACTTGCTATGATAGTGTTGCCTCACATTTGTACACTATACCAAACACATGATGGGGTAATGGCATATTATTTATTAGTTGGTACCCTGATCTGCTTTATTCAATTTGGTCTTATTAGTCTGGGTTTTTTTTTCCTCCTTGGAGGAAAAACGATCATCCTTGTGAGCCAAAGTGAGATCTTGTGTAATGAGCTAACTCCTAGCTAGACCTACATTTGGAATGAAGGCAACAATTAAACAATATATTTAAATACCTGCTTAACTTTGTCAGCCCATCTTTATTTGGCAGAGCAAATAAGCATGTGCTTTAGTCAAGCATGTGATTAAAATTAAGCACGAGCTCAAACTGCTTTGCTGAGTCAGGGCCTGCCTTGGCTATTCAGGTGTCTTAATTTATACCCAGAATTTCACTGAATGAGTGCCGTTAGGTTGGTGGTTTTTTTTTTTTTTAATGAGTAAAAATTCTCTCATCCTCATTTTGAAGATCTGCTTTACTACCAAAACATGTCTCTCTTACGAAGCTGGGGAGATAACCTGATCAGACATGGCAGTTTCAATATCCTAACTTTGGGATGTTTGGCAAAGGTGCAGTATCACATGTGTCAGTGAAGTGCCCTATGAAAAGTAAATCTTGCAGGCTTTCATGATGTTTAATCATCTTTTCAGTAAAGGAGCTCGTTACTTCTAACTTCTGCATATGTAATTGTGTCAATTTACCTTTTTTTTTTTTTTTCATTCAGAATTCAGTGCAACAGCCAAACTAATGTATTTTTGCCTTTTGACCCCTGCTAGTAGGTGCAGCATATTTTCTTCAGATATTTTCTCTATTCTGCTATTTTCCAGTCATTTATCTTTTATGTGCTAGCTTCTTTGTCCTGTTTTTCTTGTTGCACTGTTAGCTTGGCTCAGGAAAAGCCACAGTCTTAGGCCTGGATTTTGAAATCTGAACCTCAGAAAGCTTTAAACTTTCATGGAGTTCTGCTGAGCTGCAAATTCAAAAACCAGCGATGCATCAAAATTGAGTTCAAGCTACAACTCTAAGCCAAGGGCATTGCTTTATGGGTATCAAGGTATTATTAATGATTGCTGAGACAAGCCCTCGATTTCCTAATGTTTATAAGTAAATAACAAATTGGAGAATTGTGAAATTCACCTTTCATTTGTGAAATGTTTATTTTCGGTATTGAAGGGTGAAAATCTCTCATTGCATCCTGTTTAATGATTACTATTAGGTGCACATGCATAAGATATGTTCCTACAGAAATAAGTGGACTTCTCAGTAATATCCAGCAAAATAAGATTTTAGGAAAGATGAAGTTAGCCAGGCCAAGCTAACTTATTCAACTTTTCTCACGTCCTGCAGGACCCTGAGAGCTAGAATATATTTAAAAGCACTCTGTGGCATTTTCATTTTTGGTTTTACCTGTGTTTGCTAAGTTGAGGAAACACCAGCCATGCTACAGTTGTGGGTTTAGTGGATGATTACAAAGGGCTGTAGACTTTCCCTTAAAAAAATCCACCAAGTGTCCACCCATAGCTGTGATTTGCACTTTACTTCCCTATTTAAATCTCACCTTCACTCTCAGCGCGATAGGGTGGGAGTGGACACCAAAGCAGAGCCAGTATGGTGCAGTGTGAAAAAACCCCCTGCACGTGACAGACGTTGGTAGCAGTGCTGAATGCACTTCTGGAAGTTGGTCAGATAGTGCCATGATGAGCACAGTATGAGAAGTTATATAGCATAGACTGGCTTCCCTCCGAAGGGCTCTGCGGAGTAGTAAGCAACCTGGCTGGGATCCAGCAAGGCACTTAAGCATATGCTTAATTTTAGGCACATGAGTGGTTTCAGTGAAGGCCTAGGAGAATTATTTTTAATTCACAGATCATTTAATTCAATAGGCAGGTCTGCTGCAGCATATGAAAAGTAGATCTTCATATTAAAAATACTTGGGAAACTATCAATGAACAAATGTTGTGTATGACCAGCAACCCTTCCTAAAAAGCAAAATGATGTAGTCATTACCACCTTTTTTGTGGTAAAATACAAAGCAGGTCAGGCAAAAGCATTTGCAACGATCTGAGAGCTATTTCTAAGTGGAAAATAAGGAAAAATAAAAGCTTGTAAGAGCATTTTTTTTCATTGGAAGTAGATAAAATTTATTCTCTTGATGTAAATAAAAACCTTGTTTGCAGATTGAGGAATTTGTTTGTGTTGAATTTCAGCATCAATTTCAATATTTTATAGTACATTTATCTACAGCTGGAGCATGACAGATTTGTGTATATTTATATGTTTGTGTACATAATACATATGTATACACACATACACAAGGATGCCCAAAGATATACATATACACAGTTTGAAAACTCATCATTATTGCTGCAGTATAAAAACATGCCTGATGCAGAAACTTGTCTCAAGTCTGTTTGCTTAGCGACTGCGTTCATCTGGCACCGTAGGATCCTCACAGAACCAGGGACATTCTTCTGTGTGGGAGTAGAATTTGCTGAGATCTTGGCTGGAGATGAAGGGCTCATCTCCCTCCAGATCGCTCCCAAACCTTTCCCTGACACTCTGTAGTCCTCCACCCGAGATGTATTTCTTTTACTTCCCATTCTGCGGCTAGAAAGGGCAATGGGGTTTGGTAGTTTTTGTTTTCTTTTGTTTGTTTATTCTTAAAAAAAACTTCCAAAAGGAAGTCAGAGGAACAAATGTGCAGTTTGCATTAGTCCTGTTGCTCTGGTCATTAGAGGAAGGTGTGTGGGTACTGCCGGGATGAGCGCAGGATGGAGCAGAATTTACTGAACCCAGGGAAATCATACCAAATCTGACAATTAATAACAGAGCAGATGGTGCCCCTGCAAAACATTCAATAATATATGTGTGCGTGCGCTGGAATCAGTGACTCTAAGTAGGACAACCTAAAAAGGTATGCCACTTATCCTGTGGGCAAGTAGGACTTTAGAGTTCTTTTGATAATCTCTTTATCCTGAGATTTCTCCTTTGACCCTGGTTTCAGAAGCAGGAGGTCAGTCTGGCCAACAAACTGCAGACTTTTAATTGCAGTCCAGAAGCATCCTGCGTGAACTGCTGT
Organism: Phaethornis superciliosus; assembly: GCA_023637945.1. NCBI lineage: Eukaryota > Metazoa > Chordata > Aves > Apodiformes > Trochilidae > Phaethornis > Phaethornis superciliosus. The sequence goes on from JAJQWJ010000009.1 coordinate 27,780,841, forward strand.
ACCCCACTCCACACACTTTCACTGGGTTGCAGCCTGAAAGCTGCTCCTTTTGTAATTGATCATACCCGTGAAAATTAAATGAATGTTTGGTGGTAAGCATGTTTTTCAGAGAAGAAGGGAAATACTGTTATGTGAAGTGTAATAGCGTTTTGATACCAAGTGTAGAGACATTCCTTGCACAAGGGAGGCAAGCGTGGAAGCGCACGCCCTGCTTCCTAAAGACAGTCCAGAGTGCAAAGTTAATGCTTTTCTTATGTAGAGATTTATTTTCCTTTTCAAAAGCTAGCTGTAAATATTAGATTTTTTTTTCAACCAGCCACTGTTTTAAGATTTCCCTAGTGTAACCTCAGAGAAATGAAGAGTACATCTTTAAATCTTGTTTTGTTTGAATGAATGGGTAGATAATCCTGATCAGATGTTTCTTTAGAGAATAATGTTTAAAACGATTATGGAACTTAGCTGTCCTGTCTGTTTCCTAGGTACAGTATTTTAATTTCAATTGTGAAGTCATTAGGGGTCATCCAAGGTAACCGTTTATTAAAATAGTTCTCTTTTGTTTCAGATTTCCTGTTGAGATGGTTTAACATGTAAAAATCTCCCTGCTGATGTGTCATGTTAGCTTTCCTAACCTCTAGATAGAAACCACAAAGCAGCCTACATAGCTGTATGACTAGTTACCCACCTACATAAACAATAATTACTGCTAAGTGGGAAATTAGATGTCACATTTTAAGTCTAAATGAAAGTAAAGTATTTGAGAATACTGTCATTAAATGCTTAAAGCTAATCGCAGTTCTCTCACTGTGTTTGTTTTGTAGGACATTTGGGCTTCCAGGACAGTTTTGTCACATCAGGTGTTTTCAGTGTGACTGAGCTAGTAAGAGTCTCACAAAGTAAGTACCATTTTCTGGTCGGTTTATGTGGTTTCTGCAATCCCAGTTTTTTTTCTTTGATTGTTATCATTCTCCTTCCCAAATTCAGAAACAGCACCTTGAAAATTGAGAGTCCCTTCTCCCTACTTCTCGACAGTGTTTATGTGCCACATCTTTTCATGTGGGAAAATAAAATAAGTGTAATTTAAAAAAAAACATATTAAAACCTTTTTCTACAAAGTTTCATGTGCAAGCAAATAAATGCCTACAGAGATCAGCTTACCCAGTGGATCCCTTGCAGGATTCAAGGACAGTATTTTAAGCAGACTTCTAGATCTGTGCACATAAACCTGGAAATTTTCTTACACTGCTTTTGCACGTTGTGTTCATCCATGCCAGGTGCATGTTTGTTTGCACACCTGCAAATCGATGAACTCATTCATAATGCCAACAACTGTCCCAGCTCCAGCTCTGATCTCAGTTGTGCAGAGGCATACACCTTGACTTCGCCAGGCCTGCTTTTGCCATTAACTATATGGAATTCTGTCTTCTAGAAAGATTTGTTTTTTGACCTTTAAAGAATGCTAATGCCCCCATCATGAGTGACACACTGCAGCCTGATCATTACTGGCTTGTCAATACCTACTAACAGCAGTGAATTAAGAGTACCTGTCACCACCCTGTTCCATTGATCAAAGGTGCATTGATTGTATTTTGCTATGACATAATCCAGATAGTCCAGGGAGAGTGTATGCACTATCTCTTGCAAGGAGGCTACTGGCCAGCCAGGGCTGTAGGTATTGGTCTTCAGGGGAACTTCCCTGCAGGTAGTATAGGACTGTGCAGTAACATCACTTTGTCAACAATTACCACTGCTCCAGGTGAACCACTCGACAATGTGCTCCTTTAAAACCTTTGTTTGCAACCAAACTCTTTAGCACAGCAGGTGGTAAAAATGGTTCTCCTCCTAGATAGCAGGAATATTTGTTTATGTATTGGTTCTGAGCATGCAGTTTAAGCCCTTCTGGAACAGGAATATAACTGGCACAAGCCTAGCAGAGAATCTGTGGTTTTGAGTCAGAACACCGAGTTCTGTAAGGATTTCCCTGGTTTATCTCCTCTTATGGAAAGACTGACATTAGCTAGTAAATTGGCTACAGAGTCCTACAAGAAAAGCATGGAGAGAAGGAGAACCATGAATATCAGAGGGTAGAGAGAGAAGATAAACAGTTCAGGGCAGACATTGCTCCTCATTTTTCTTCCCTGACAACCAGTGGGACTTTTGTGAGAAGGACAAATTTAAGAGGACTTAGGAGTCCAGAGGAGGTGCTGAGTACTCAGCACATTTACAGGTCAGTTCACCTACTTTAAGTGCTTAACAAGGCACTTTAACATCTAACTCACAGTAGTGTGTACACCAACTTGCAGGTACTTGCAGCCATGGTAGACAAAACCCAAGTTACTGCCAGTCTTTGAACTTCTCCATGTTTTGTCACTTTATTTCAGTGTGACAGTATAAGGCTTTTGAAAGGCCCAAAGGATTCACCCTCCCCCTCTGCAAGGCATCCCACTTCCCCACAATCTTATCTTCACTGTAGGAGCCCTGCACAGCAGAACTGCCTCTGGACTCTGTCAGCCGTGCTTCATGTGTGCACAGGACAGGGCTGCTAGGAAAATGCCCCTGTTCAGACCTTCACAGCCAGCCCCACTCCCAGCTTCCCTGAGGGTTCGGCACTGACCTCACGAGCATCATGTTTCATACCTATTAATCTTCCACTAGATTTTATTGTAACCAAACTAAACCATGGTGTCTTGAAAATCTTCACATTCAGCTCGTTTTGCAAAACTGTGTCTAAGATGTTCCCTCTGCTGCTGCTGAAGAATCTCCAAGGGCTGGGCACTTGTGGGCAGGGAGAATAGGATAGGTGTGAGCTTTATCAGAAGTAAGGAAGGAGGCATGAATAGGGAAAATAAAAAGATTCAGCTTTACTCTGTTCCAGACACAGGGGTTTACACTCTTTTTCATGGGCTCTTTAATTCTGGGAGGTCAGGACCTCAGTTTTATATCCTGTCTACAAGCCAGCACCTCTACCAAAAATAGTGCCCCCAAAGCATATCGGGATATCACTTCAGAACTGACTCAGAGGGAAGAGTGCCAGCAACTGATTTAGCTACACTGCTTTTGATAGCACCCTGGATTTTCCTTGGAGATGCCCCAGACATGTACTGACCAGCCGTAACCTTGTTTACTTTGTGAGGTCTGAGAAGCCCACAGCCTGACATGCTGTGGCTACCCAGTAGGGTATGTTTAGTGTAGAGTCTAGCAACAAATTCCCAGCTAAGTCAGTATGAAATCATGTGCTAATATTCAAGGAATTGTTTAACATAACAGAGCAACAAAGTAGTTGTGTATTTGCCTAAATTGGCAGGCAGGATCTTTTAGAGTCTGCTTTTCAAAAGAACCCTTGTTGGGTTTTCTGTGTGTCCTCATGTCTTGATTTGGGACCAGTCCATGGGTTACTTTCATTTTGGGGAGCTCACCTTATGAACAGCCATCATCCAGACTCACTGGCAGCTATTAACAGTCTGGAGCTTGAGTAATCAAAATGTCCTCAATCCATTCTCTTGTTTTTCCTTTTTAAAAACTCATTGCTCCTTCAGAAGCCACCATGCCTAGGGGAGGACCAAGCCCTCATGTTTAGTCTCTGCTCTCCTCCTGAGTGTGCTGTGTCTTTGCTTTGCAAAGAGGTCATCTTTGTGTATGCCCATTGTAATTTGTCATTCCATGCTTGCTACAGATAATATGATGATAGAAATAAGTGATTTCCCACAGTTTTAACCAGCCTGTGGTTCACTGCTCTTATCTAAAATGACTCATATGAAATATTGTTGGTAGCAATTATGTGCCAGGCTTATTTAGTAAAGCTCCCAGAGGTCCACATGACAAGGAATTTCAAGTAATAGGCAAAAGTTTTCTCCATCATGCAAATTTGGGGCCTGAATTAATCAAGCAAAAGGTCAGCTGGTACTATTATTTGTCTTACCTATCAGTGCTGATGATTACAGATTCTGCGAGCTATCAAACAAATATGGACTGTTTTGGTATCAGAAACTTGTTTTCTTCAGTCCCATAGATGCAGATTTTCTTTCAAAACACTACCCAGCTACTGGGTCTTGCAGAGCCTAGTAAAATTGAGAAAGTTGATCATAAATGTTTATCCACTAAACAGATAGTTCCCTCTCCACTCCATCTGATGTGGATGCTGCAGACCATACTGTCTGTGTTCTACATTAGTAGCTGGCAAACGGTGTGAGCTCCTTCCTAAGTGTTGTCTGTCACCCCAGATACTGGGGAGACCCCTTCAGATAACAGAGACTTCACTCTTCCATCTCAAGAGAGGTTTGGGCTGACAACAGAAAGCTCAGAAGCATAAGTGTTGGAGATGTATGTGTTTTGTGAACTGACAGCCAGCTCTTGGCCAAGCAAAACCTTCTCCCTTTCTACCCTTGTTAGGAAAATATTCCACTGGCTGTGGGTAGCTATCTGCAGGGTACTGGAGAATACCCTCTGCAGAAGGTGCTGGTGGAGGGGTGGCTGTGGTGCCAAGGGCACAGTCCCATTGGCTTGGCAGGGACTGGGAGGCCGTGGCAGGCTGGATGGAGCAGGGGGAGAGGCACCGGGAACGCTGTTCCCATCTTGGCTTTGAGTCCACACCATGTGCTCTTCTGCGGAGAGCTGCTGGGAAGATCTCCTCCCTTGGAGGTCCTTCAAGCAGCCAGATAAACTGCACTGCCCAGGATGTGAAGAAAGATTTAGGATTTATGAACATTCGCTAGAGCCAAATCAAACATATTTGTTTTGTGCTGTGTTATTTGTCAAAATGACATCATTCTTCGTGCTGATAAACAAGGGAATTCTGACTGCGCCCCGGACTGCAAATGCCACGCTTTGAGTTTTAAGACGTTAGCTGTGTGCAGGAAGGAGCTGCACGGAGCAACTGGGGTGACTCCTAATCCTTCTAACCCAGGAGCACACAAGTGTATATGCAGTTGCTTACCCCTCCTGTGCAAACACAGCAAGGGGCCAGCTAATGATCCCTCAGACAGCTGCACTAATTCCACAGGTAAGAGGTGCTTTTGTGGCCAAGGCTTTTTGAAAAGCTCAGGAGCCTGCAACCCAGAGGTTTCTGGATGGGGCAGGTGCCAGCCTTGCTTAGCAACAGCTTCAGCAAGCAGAGGCAGGGACTTGAAGCTGTCGAGTGCTAGAAACGAAAGTAATTGTCACCGCTCCAGGCACGGAACATGGGTGAGATGGAGGAAACGCAGCTTCCTCACGCCTTTCCATCCAGCAGCCAGGTACATCCAAGAACAAACTGCAGGGAGAGTCCTGCTAGCCCCAGCACATACTGGATTAGTCGGGGAAATCATGGGGTACCCTGGTGGGTCTGAACCAGGCTGGTGGCTGCAAAGGGCAGGGAGGATGCTGATGCCTTCCTATAGTCCAGAAGAGGAGGAGAGGCTCTCCTCCAGGCACAGCTGGGGTATAACAAACCATCTCTCCCTAAACAGCATCCCGTATGTTTTCTGCTATACTAAGCGTTACAGTAGTGAAGGTAGTTAAAGTCAGCAGCATGAAAATTAACATTTAAAAATATACTCTATATTCCTTAGCAAAGCACTGCTATCCAAAACAGTTTCGGCTTGGGTATGAGTGGAAGAAAAAAAAAAAAAGATTATAATAAAAAATAGACTGCAGGCATAGAGTGAACAGTTGCCGTGACCTTGCCTTTTGTATGCCATTACACAATTCAATGGCAGTCCACTCAAACCTTGCTCTCGATCAATATCCTATTAAAGCAGCACAAAAAGTCTCTATAAACTTAGTGGTTAGCTATGTTTATAAATGGAACTCAGCATAATTAGATGGTCAATAGCAGGCTGTACTTGTAATTTTAAAATGAACATCACACATTTCATATCTGTTGTATTTGGCAAAAAAACCTCTTTGAATCTAACGATACAGTGTGTAGGAAACAAAAGCCTTGCAAAAAAAAAAAAAAAAAAAAAGAAGAAACAACAACCCAGCTCCCCTTTCCTCTCGCAGCAGCAGCACAGTGTGTTTCCCTTTGTTTATGGAGTCACAACACAGGAAAAAGTTTATTAGTCAAATGTCATGTTTCTCCCATTTAACCTTAAACACATTATCACTTTTCTGCAGTGCTACACATGTAATCATCTCAGTCCCATCCTCAGCCCCTCTGTACAAATAAATACATAAAAAAAATGGAAAGGAAAAAAAATAAAAAAGAGAAACTAAATATTAACATGACTAAAAGAGAGCGCTGTATTCCAAGGAAGACAAATGCCAGCCTGGCTGGTTTTATTTAGTGGGTTTCCTGTTCTCTAATTCAATAAATTTTTCAAAATAAATATTCCAATTGGGTTAAGTCAGAGGGCTTTTTGTTAATTCCTCTGTTGTTTTTCCTGACGTTTGGGGTGAGGATCTGAGCTAGCAGGCTGGCAGCGGCGGGAGCAGGGGCCATGCTGCCCCGTGTCCCCTGGCTCAGGCAGAGGCACCCGCCTTCCTCCACCTCCTCCTCCTCCTTCCTCCTGCCCCTCACAGCAAGGGAATCGTCTCCCAAGTACACAGGGATTTTCTTTTTTTTTCTTTTTTTTTTTTTTTTTTTTGAGACGCTGGCAGCTGAAACAGGCACAGAGTGTGGCATCAGTTTGCTCGGCACGCCTGAGGCAGCAGCGCGCTGGGTGTGAGGGAAGAGGGGTCCTTCCTCCTCACCCCCCGCCAGGCCGGAGCCCCGGCTCAGATGACAACTTGATGCCGGCACGTAGGTGGAGACTATTGTTTTGACTCGCAACTGCAATTTTCTGACATCCTTTCCTGTTTGGGAGATGTTCCTCAGCGAGCAGAAGGTCACTTTGCTGCAGGGAAGTTCTTCGGGGAAGGGAAAGGACGCGGTTTTAATGGCGGCGGCCTGGGGTTCCTGCAGGCTGCAGAGGGGAACCAGCCCTCAGCTCCCCAGGCCTGTTCCTGAGGTGGGGAAAAGTGGCGTGTAGGGAGGTTAACTCAGTTGCTACAGTGAATAAGTTGAATTTCGACAGAGTTTTGCCACAGTTTGTACCACTTTGGTCCTTTTGGTTACTCGGGAGCTGCAGCCTTTTTGCAGGGAATGCTCCAGATCAGTGCCAGTGTTTCCCTTCCCCTCAGGTTTCTGGGGCCCATGCAAGGTGGGCAGTCCACAAAGGCAGTGTGAGAAGCCATATGGAGAAGGCTCAGATGCCTCCTGGCACAAGGGTGACTGGAGGAGGCAGATGCCAGGCAGCAGCAGCAGCTCCTCTCAACCAAATTCCAGCCGGGGAAGAGAAAGCAACCTTCCCGCCATGCAAATGAGAAACATTAACCTCTTCCTGACAGCCTCAGGGTGGGCTCTACAGTCAGCATCTTGCTGTGTTTTATGATAGTAAATGCAGTAGCTGCGAGCAAAGGTACCAATACCCTTTGTTCAAAGACAAGCAGGGTATATGTTGCCTGTCAGGCAGGCAGCAGAAGGGATTTCACAACAGCTCAGCCCTCTGCAGCATTTGCCACGGCACTTACAGGGCCAGAAATTTTGAGCTGGTGGTGACAGGGTGGTGACTCCCATGTTAGGGCTGCCAAGAGGTTTCAGGTTCTTGCCACCACAGGAACCTCAGCTGCTGAGATCTGCTGCTGTGGATTTGAGGTGGGTTTTGTTCTTTAGCCCTCAGGTTGCAAAGAGGCTCTACCGCATGGCAAGGTGGTTTGGCCTGTGACAAACAAAGTATCCTCCAGGTTTGCTACCCAGGAGGAATTTCCTGTGTATTTAGAGGGTTCTGATTTGTGCTGAGTTTTCACAGCATTGGCAATATGTTGTTCCTGCATCACCCCTGCTCTGGAGATGTTTCATTTTCGTATGGAGCCCATTCAAGGGCTGGAACAGAAGCATCCAGGACTTGGGGAGGGTGGTAAACAGAGGGAGCTGAGAAAAAGAAGAGAAGGGTTATCCACATAACACTTTTTCTTCCATATCTTTTTGGAGTAAAACTGTTTTATAAACCTTGCAATGGTTAGGAAATACATCGTGCCTCAGAAAGAAACGGTGCTTTAATTTAGTGCTTGCCTTTTAGTGTTCCTCTTTGAGAAATAGTATGCTTAGCCTGTAAGTTAGGCTTGGGTAGGTAGAGGGTGCAGAGGAATTGATCAGCAAAGGGTTTACAGAGCACAGATCTGTTTGGCAAGGAAGTTGCTGAAAACTGTGGAGTAGATGCTGCAGAGAGTACCTTTATGATTGATTTCCATTCAAGTCAGACTGACTGCAGTGTGGTCATTTTTCTAACCCATAACTGCTCACACTGCAGCAGTCTGCTATCTGCAGGGTGTCTGAATTATAGCAGTCCATGTCCGTGTTACCTTTTACACAAATTACTTACACCAGTTTCTTTTTCCATGCAAATTCATCAGTTTTACAGCTTCTTGTAGCTGCTGTCAGGAAACTGTTGCAAAAAGCACAAATTGATAAAACGAATTAATTTTACTATGCTTAATTTTTCTTTCTTTCTGTTAACACACTCTCTGATATACCCAGTGTGCAGGAAGCATATGATAGCTAAGAGAAGATAACAAGGGGTGTGAGTGCTCTTGTCATAAATTACTTCCCAACTTAATTCCTTTTAATGATCATTCCAGATTTTCACAAGTTTTAATGGCGTTGTGTGTTTTCCATCCCATGCTTTTAGAAGTCCATGGCTATCCAGGCTGTCCCCTTTCTGTCTCAATGACGTTCTTAGAAGATCCTTGCCAAACAACAACTAATTGTCTTGTGGGGATGATGAGACAGCTGCAAGGCTGCATTATTCTTCTGTCAAATCTGACATTGTGAGCTCCTTAAGACTTGGGGTGAAATACTGGCCCCATTACAGTCAATGGCAGCACTCCCAGAAGCCTGCATTTCAGCCCAGACATGTTTGCTGGGTGATAGGAGCTATCCCATCTTCATTTCCTCACTCCTGCCCTGTCGGAGTGAAAGATTTTTTCATGTTTGAAAATGGGCCAGATTCTCAGAGCAAAGATTCAACTTGGCTCAGCATCCTTGTGTGGCACTGGGACTGCGTCGCCTTTGTTGCTGTGAATCAGACCTCTCAGACAATACACTCCAGGCCAAGCTTGTGCCTTTTATTGTGCACTACGTTCTTTTTTTTTTTTTTTTTTTTTTTTTTTTTGATGTCTCTGAAATATGAGAGAAAATCGTGATCTGTAATTGTCAGTTCCCAAAGTTGTATTGTCCTGTAAACACCACTGGAGCAGCAGCAGTGGATATGGTACTGTTTTCTGTGAAGTGGCATTTCTTCATGAAATGCTTTATCTGTTGACTTTGACATTAAACTGCTCTGTTCCTTTTCTGTGCCCAGAAAAATAGAGCACGTGGAGTTCATAGGCTTGTCTCTGCAAACCTCAGGGTGTGTAGGAATTCATTATGTCTTTATGTAAAACTGAGGCTCCAGGACAGGGAAATTAAAGGTATTCATAACCTTTACAATGAGACTTAAGTGCTGGATAAGGTAATGAGAGGGGAACAGTAGAAGTTAGCTGCTGGATAAAAGTTTTAGAGTCATCTGTCTCTAGCTGTGATTGAGCTGAAGGAAAGGCCAGAGGAAAACCTGGACGTTTGTAGGCAGAAAAGAACTCGGGTTTCTCAGCTGCTTTTTTGGTGTCTCCGAGGAGCATTTGTAAGCTCTGTGCTTGTGGATGTACCTTACATCTATAGCAGAACTCCTGAGGTGTGTGTTTCCCTGCCTCTACTGCTTACAGATTCTGCCGAGCACTCTGCAGGGATGATGCAGCCTCTTTGTAACTATGCCAATTGATGCAACGTTGTCCTAAAAGCAAAAGCAACAAGTTTCATTAATTGTTAGAATGATGTTAGTAGAGAAACAGTGCTTAAAGAGAAGGTCTTACCATAACTGTTTAGTTTTTTTAAGAAAAAGAATACCTCTGGAGGAATGTAAGAAAGAGTCTGTGTCATGGAACATTCTATTTTTGATAAAATTGCTGTCTTCTTGATGGCAATGCCAGTTACCATTAGTATTTCCTCATTTCCACATCCCACCTGTTCTCATCACTAAACTAAACACACTGATGAGGAAGAAGAAAGTAATTTTGAAGTGCAACTCATGCCTTACTCACATGACTTACTGACTGCAATCTCTTTTTGTTTCCCCAGCACCGATAGCTGCAGGAACAGGCCCTAATTTCTCCCTCTCAGATTTGGAAAGTTCTTCATACTACAGCATGAGCCCAGGAGCAATGAGGAGGTCTTTACCTAGCACATCCTCTACCAGGTAATTTAATCTCTGCCTACTACTGAGTTACTTGGAAACCCAGGCCAGCATCATTAGTCATCTGGGAAAGTAACCATTAAATTCTTTGACAAGCTGTTTGAGGGCCTCAAGATGTGGAGCTGTTTCAGATCCACAGAGCTGAATGCTCAACTGGATTGCTGTTAAAGTTCTTTTTATGCATTCAAGCTTCAAAGCAAAACTGCTGCATTAACTTGTATTACTTCTGGCTTGTGTCTCGGTGTATCAGGAGAAGTTCTACTGGAATTGTTGGAGTTTCACTTATGGCAGAAGAGAATTTGGAGCATATTGAGATGTGCTACTTTGTCCTAGCAGGAAAGTCTGAAGATAGATTTATATGCATTCTTTTTTGTAAAAAATGTGATTTGTGAGACAAAAATTGTTTTAGGACCTTGGCCTATAATACATTTTTACTTTCTTGTAGCATTTAGAAATTTGTGATTCAGTCTTTGGAAAACTGCATTGTTAATGCAGGTGACTTCCCAGTCTGATTTTGATTTGGGCTTAGAAGCCAAATAACAAACAAGGATGTTTTTTATTTTTTCCCTTTCACTTTAACCATCCATGAGATTAGATTTATAAACAAGCCCAGTCACTCTAGTAGTCTTGAATACTGTTAAAGGAACCAGATTGATTTTTTTTCCCCCACAGCCAAAATAGATCACTTATTTCAAAGACATGACAAGAAAGTCTAACTCCAGCCCAGGGTTCTTTGTTCTTTACATTTTTATCTCCGTCTGCAGTGCCACCAGCTTTACAGTAAGCAAGTACACATGTAAAAAGTTTCTATAGTTTGAATATGGTTGCTGTGTTTATTTTTAAAAAACAAAAAATATGTCAAGAGAGGCTCTTAGCACTACTTACTACAGTTTGCAGTGACTGGTTAGAAGAACATTCTACCTTTTGCACCTAGTGTGCACATTATGAAACTCAGTGACTACAGTTTCCACTACACATAAATTAAAAAACTTTTTGCTCTTTCTTTTTTTGTGTGTAAACTGCATACCCTACAGTGCTCATCATTGCCAACATTTTCAGGTAGAATTTACTTGTGACTCTAGGAGCAAAAAAGTGAGGTTATTAATGTTACTTAAGAGCTCAGTTGTTGCTCTTCTATTCTTCTGCAAATAGCTACCACTGATAAGGAGCTAATTATAAACAGCATGGGTAGCTAATAACTTGGTAATATGTTTGTTTTCCTCTCATTAGGCTGTTCCCAGTCAGAAAAAAAAATATTCCTTAAATACACAGACTCAGCAGAATTATTAGGCAGTAATTATATTGTATGCACACAGTTTCCCCTATTGACACATAACAATTCTCTAAATTAAGGAATGGCCAAACCTGCATTCCATGCATACTGCAAGACTTATTCTTCCTGTTTCTCATAACCTGATCCTGCATACCCGCCAGCTCCTACCTGTGCAGAGCTTCGGGTGGGGAGAGCCTGCAAGTTGGAAACCAATAGAAACTGCAGTGGAATATTTTATGTCTGTGAAATATGTTCCCCCTACACAGAGGAGCCTGTTCTTGAATGCCTTAAGTCTTAATAGAATACAGATTCGGTGAAAAAAAGTGAACTGGCCCAGCCTTGGAAAAGTACTTAGAAGAGAAATTCTCAGTAATGTCCCCACACTGTCTGTACAACTCATTATAGAAAACAGAGCCAAGCTGAGTGTCTTTGGCTCTGGGATCCTCTCCCTGCAGAACTACCCAAGTCTGAGTCAGTGGCCACCAGAGACCACTGAAAGGGCTCTTTTGTCTCCTGAGGGAGTTGTGACAGATCACAAGGGAATCCTTTAGTACTGGCAGAGGCCAGAGGTACCTGTTGGGGGCTTTTTATGCTTGATGGCGTACAGTTGCATAGTAAAATGCTTATACTTGTAGGATTACATCAACATGTGAAAGGATTTGAAAGATTCTTCCACCTTTTGCTTGTCTGTGCATCTTCTTATGGGGTTGAAGTCTGAGTTAATTTAATGGCTACAGTTAAAAAATTGAAGATAGAAGTTTGATCTATAAACAACTTTTCTTTCCAAATAAGCTGTGGAAAAATCTGACAGCTAAGTCTTGGGTGTCGTTACCATATTCATGAAAAAAGTCACACAATACAAATTAGATTCTTGCCTTTTTATTGACTTCTGTGTGCTTTTAAGAAGTCCTACTCTTTGATCTGTAAAAGCTTAAATGCTGAACTATCTTCTATTTAGACTTAATGTGTTAGGGTTTCAGTCTGGACTCTGTGAGAGGCTGTTTTGTATCTCACTAAAGCTGTATACATTGGCAACAAAGCAAATCATAAACAAAAAGTGGATGCTGAGATGTTGGGTGGGCAGGATGGCCACAAAGCACTTAAACCTTCCCCTTCTCAGGTCCTTAAATCTGTTATAGTTCCCATAACCAAGCGAGTCTCAAGGAGGGCTAGCAAGATACATCCCCACAGAAGTGTCTGTGTTCCTCTCCATACATATAATATTTATTATGTGTTTTTACTTTCTCAGCTCTACAAAACGTCTCAAGTCTGTGGAGGATGAGATGGACAGTCCTGGTGAGGAGCCATTTTATACAAGCCAAGGGCGCTCTCCAGGAAGTGGCAGCCAGTCAAGTGGATGGCATGAAGTGGAGCCAGGTAAGCCACGGCTCTCAGGAGCCCAAAAACATCATTTCCAGTTGCTGTTTTGTTATCAGAATACACTGAATGCCATGTAGAAAGGTGATTGATTCTGAACAGTTTGTAACTTCTTCTGAGGTCAGTCTAATGAAAATATGGTAGTGGTTTTAATGCTCCCGCAGCTGTGAATGTTTCTGTAGTGTGTCACTTCTGTATTTTGGCCAAATATCTGAAGTATTTAAATAATGCAGCAAAAGATAGGCAGTCTTTTTCTGTCAAAATGTCCAGATTCAGCTCTGGTGATGGCAGTGATAATCGCCTGGCAAGAAAGCAGTACCTGTCTGAAATGTGCCTTACAGTTATAGTCTTTAAATAAATATCCTTAAACTTATATAAGGTAGAAGGACTTTTCAAGCATCATACAACACTTGAGCTCACTTAGTAATGACTTTTAAGAGTCTTACAGAAGGAGTTGTTTTATTAATCTGTAATACTATGAAGTGTGATTGGAGGCTTCATATCAAAATAGATATCACTGGGCATTACACTTGATAAAGTTTAGGAAGCAGCTCTTCTCAGTTAATTTTTGTGTGTGATCTTCCTTGTTGATCATCTTTTGGGTTATGTTATGTTACATACTTAACTGTCCATTGACCACTTATCCTGAGATCATCTGGGTGCTTAATACTATTGGTAATATTTTTCTGGGTCACTGCTACATGCATAGGTGAAGTTAATCCCTCAGTTTTGCTTACAGCTAAATAATCAAGTATTTGTTGCTAATAAAAATAAGAGGTCGTCTTTGTTAGACCAAGGCAAGCAGTGCTTTCATCTTCATCCTCCCAGTGTTTGAGAAGGCTCTCTAAAGCAACCCAAAGGATCTTTCACAATGTGTATTTTTTTTTTCTTTCTTGTTTGTTGGGATTTAAAATATATGGTTTGGGTTTGTTTCGAAACAACACAGGCGTGTCCAGGGTACCATGTATAATGAACTATACAGCACAGAAAAGTAAATTCAACTTGAACAGCATTAAAATCAGTTCCGTGGGCATTTGGCCAGCCACCTATATCCTTCATCATGTAGGAAACATACCCACAGCTTTCTCTGGAGACCCTGTCAAACATCTGTCCTTTACAGCCTGCCCAGAAAGTCACCAAATTTGGGCTGTTCCAGACTGGGAGGGGACTGATTCCTGCGCCTGGGAGCCCTTGGAGGATCCCCTGCCAGCTGCCCTCTCTCCTCTAATGAGGAGGAGCCAGCTTGTGGGCCCTTATTGACTGCAGATGTGGCACTTTGGCAGGAGGAGAGGGTGGACCTGCAGGCAGACAAGTGCCAGGCTCCCTGTGACTGCCTTGCTGCCATCGTCCCCAGGGTCCTGGTGCTTTCAGTGAGGTGTCCTGCTTGGTAGACACTAGGGGCTGTTTCCTCCATCAGCTCCAGGCTCCAGATGATGTAAGGCAGAGCTTCACCTTGTGCAAAACTATCTGCTCATGGATCAGCAAATACACAAACAAAAGCTCAGCACCCATTGGAAGGGAAAGATTACAACCTTCTCTGCAGGCACAGATGGCTAAAAGCTATCTGGGTCACTGCTTCTACATCATTGTCAGACTGGGGGCTATCTCCCCCCAAAGTTTGGGGTACTCTTTGTTAGTGACAAATGTTCTCCATTTGTGCAAAAGCCAGAGATTGGCTATTAATTTTGCTGTCACTTCTGGTGGTTTTCCCCACATGAGATCATCACCTCTGTCTCATCCATATCCTGGCTAGATGATGGCACTGAGCTGCTGAGGTGCACAAAAGAAGCACCTTACACCTCAAAGCACCTCCACCACTCTTGGCACCACTGGGTGCCCATCATGAAGAAGCAGAGCTGCCCATATCAAACATACTTAGGTTCTTAGAGAAGCAAGAACAAGTCAGAAAAGAGCAAGTTCTTCCTTCTTCATGACCTACCTCTCTTACTACAGAAGAATCCCAGGTTCTGCCTAATCTTGCCTGTAAAATGGCAGAAAATCACCTTGCAACATCAGGGACTCAAGCCAGCTAGCAACTAGATATAACTCAGATTCACCAAGCTATCTATCACTGTCACAGCTGTGAAGAAAAAAAAAGCTTTATCCTGCCTGCGTGGGATGCACTTTCAAACCATCTTTATGCTCAATCCATGCAGCCCCACCCCAATACTTCTGCTGTGGCTTTCCAGAAGCTTCTCCTCTGAATTCCTTGCCTCAACTCTGTAAAAGAGGGTCACTGCAAGAGCACGGCTGGTAGGGAGGTCAGCTAAAGAGCCACAGCTCATCAGTGGGGAAGGACAGAACAACACTGAAGTGTCCTTCCATGTCAGGGTGACACTGGGACAGTGTGCTTCCCTCTGAGGGACACATCCTGCTCTGGTGCTGTGCACAGTTCCCTGCCTTACCTTGGAAATCTGATAATAACACCCGGCTCTCTGTGTTTGACATGAATGCTTTATCTCCAGAAGTGTTAAATGTTCTACAAGTCTTCACTGGGGCATCTGCCTAGAAAATATATTGGTCATCTGAAAGCCACACAAATTAGATTAATGTGCTGTATAACCTGGTGGCTTGCTGTAGTGTTCTCCTTGGACAGGAGGGCTTTGGAGCCTCGACCTCTTTCCTGTCCATCCTTTCTGATGTCTCTCCTGTACAGAAAAAGGCCTTGCTGTTTATTTAATCTGCAGTCAAAATGATGGCACAGTTTGGACACAGAATAATCTCTGAGCTTCAGTGTTTTCTTTTTCTCTCAGTCAAACTCATGGTAGAAGTGTAAAGACTAAAACCTTCTTTTTGTTTGACTTGGCATTTCTTCCATGTGATCCATTTGACACTGCATGGTATAACACAGGTATCAGCGGTGCAGAATGGTGCTGGGTCAGAAGGTAGGCTGAAGTTTTATCCCATGCTGGCAGAGTAGCATAAGCCAGATTTCCAAACTCCATAATTAAACCCTGTCCTTTGGGTTACCAGCCAAACAACAGGAGGAGGAAATCAGACCAAAGAAAGGAAGCTCAGACTTGTCTGTGGGATGGCTGTTCTGGCCAGGAAGGAAAGTTCAGAGAGGAGCCAGCAGCCAGCCTCCCAGCCCAGTAGGATCCACACCAAAGATAATAATATATCCTTTGGCTTTATTGCCTTTGAGTAGATTGCTTCCTCACAGGAGATTTAGATTTATGCAGAGATAGCTTTTTGGCCTATATGCCTTGACAGGTTTATGGGAGCAAGAGGATGAATATTTGGTCTGTGTGTGTTGCATTTGTTTAATTCTGAGGTGTGCGCATGAGAAAAAGTGGAGACCCTAATGCAGGAGCAGGTGTGAAGAACCTGTATGCTTGTGCACGTGTAGAGACAGAGGGAAGAGCTCGTGGCACAGAGATGATGGGAGGGTTGCAGTGAAAGATGTTGCCTGGAACAGTGGAAGGAAATTAGGTCTGCATGAGCGGGTGGCTGGGGAGATGTCACATCTGAAAGAGAGAACAACGTAAAAGAGAGAGGGAAAATGAAAAGACAATTTTAGACCATACGGAAAGGAAAAAAGTGTGCAGGGGAAAAAAAACCAAGCAAAAAGAACAAATGCCAGGAAAACAAAGATACGACTTCCTAGAAAGGAAATATGAAATGGAATATGTGAACTCCTCTTAGAGAAAAAGAGCACTCCAGGCAGAGGGTTATTTACCGCCAGCCGTGACTAGTCGCTCTACATCTGTCTCCATTTTTTTCTCTTGAACAAATTCCCTTTTTGGATACTTTCTTCCTGCTTTGCTTCCCTGTGATTGCCCCTGTAAGTGGTCTTTGGAGGGCAGGCTGTATGCTCAGAACATATGTGCAAACTGGCAGGAGAACAGAAGAGGACAAAACCACTCTGTGTGCTATTTAGATTAGGCAGTGGATGCTTCCCCTGTGCCTACTCTTGGGCTCTCTGCTGTGTGCAGAGTACAGGCTGCACCTATTGTCCATCCACATCCTTCTTCTGAGCTCTTAAATCCCCAGGGCCCTGGGGTACCAAGCTCCCTGATGGCTGTCTCACATGGAGATCTTACATGCTTCATCCACCAGCTATGTGTCCTTCCCATTGCAGGCATCTCAGACCCATAGTAATGAGCAGAGGACTCAGCCCTGTGGGTTTCTACATCTAGATACTTCTTGCAAGCAAGGATATAGCACTCTCCTTATAAGTCAGACATGACAGCCCAAGCAAAACCCAACACTAATTCCATGTTCCTTGTACTGTACTCCTTGAGACTTGCATCCATTTACCTGTACTTGAAAGCTCCTGGGAAGCTCTCAAGCCTAAAAAGGCTGGAGTCTGCCAGAAAAGATGAATTTCCTTTTACAACAGGAAGGCTTAGGAAGTAAAACAAAGCAGACATGTAGTAAATTACTTCTGCTTTTCAAATACCTTTTGCAGAATTCTTCTTACCATTACTTTATCTCAGCACTTTCAGTACATAACTCTTGTTAACTGAGAAGAAGGGCAGGAGAGGATAAAAATGATGTTAGTAAGAAAATAAGGCAACATCACACTGGCTTTGAACTCACGTACAAAGCTGGCCCATGTTCAGTTCTGTGGCAGCTCTGCTTGTAATAGGGGTGACCATAATTACAGGTATGAGTTTTTTAATGCCATAATAAGAGAAGATGGAGTTGGAGTGTATCAGTATTCCACTTGTGCTTTTTTTTTTTTTGATGCATTTTCTTGATTTGGTCCAGGAGTAATGTTCACATTGTTCCCTGTCAGTCATCTTGTAGTAGTGTAGCATATGGATAGTATTTGCCAGCTTTACTTCCATTGTATTTCTACAGCATGGCATTGAAAAAATATTTTAAGTTGCAAATTCAGAATATCCTGTTGGTTTCTTTACTTAGATTTTCCTGATACTTTTATTTCCACAAGTTAGTCTGGTCCCTAGAAGAAAGTAATCCCAGGAAAGGTACATGTTTGTACTTCTTGCACTTACTGAGGTTATCTGAAGCCACAATTAGCTCTGCTTCATTTATGATCTTGACCAACTTAACAGCACTTCACTGTCTGCAAAATGGGTAGAGTTCTGTGCTCCTTCTTCCTCTAAAGAACTGCTGGGGCTTTTCATACCGTGGTCACCCACCTCCCCTTGCCCCTTCTCCATCCACCCTGGCTATTTTGCTGTCGTGCTGTACTAGGCTCTTGGGTGTCTTTCTCATGAAATCCCCAGGAACCAAATGAGACTTTCAGTGCAAAATCCTTTAGGACTTAGTAATAACACTTGAAGTGCATGATTGAAAGACTTATTTACAGTTCCAGGGGCTCATGAAGTTGATAATATTATATGAACCTGCTGTAAGCTAGAGAGCTCCCTGCTAGACTGCTGGACACGTCTTTGGTAATAAAGATGCTATTAAGTCAGTCTCATGATTGCTCACTGCACTGCTCAGGCTTGTGCTGCTTGTTCTCATGTCACCATCTATGGGACTGTCTGAAAATAATTCTAAGCAATTTCTTTGCAGCTGAGGAGCTGTGATCCTAGTTTTGAGTATTTCCCTTGAAGTGACAGTGACCCCTAACTTGATGGTACTCGATGGTACTTCCCATTGCTGGTTATGGAGCAACCACATACAAGCATCCAGTCCAGGCTCTTGTTTCAATAGCCCTTTTCTTAAATCAGGAATGGATTTTCTTTTTAGCAGATTCTCAGAATGCAAGAAAACTCTTAAGAAACTTTTATTTATCCCTTACACATCAGAAAGACTCATTCAGGCATAGATCAGATGACCACAAGAGTTTGTTTTCAAAGCCTGTTTGGAATTATAACTTGGAAATGCCAGAAAAAGCAGTATAAGGGAGATCCTAGATTGTGTTCTTTATGCATTCTTTCTGCCCTAAACACAGTTGTTGCCTGGCACCACCTAGAAGATAAAATATGTATAGTATGTCCCAGCATCAGTGAAGCAGAGTGCATCTGATCTGTCCTCAGGCAAAAGGTCTATGGGCTCATCACAGGACCTGATGCCACACACTAACTCAGAGCTCAGAGAAGTTTTCCAGTGACTGTGCTACGTTGCTGCCAATTATTCAAGGGACAGACTGTAGAAAATGTGATGAAAAACATGAGAACCATGTATTATAGAAAGTAAGGAATAAAAGAATAATTCTTTTTTACTGGGAAAACATTCAACTTCAGACCTGGAGTATTCAATATCAAATAGTTCTCTGGCACTACTTTTCAGTGACTTGCTGTAGTGGGCAGATTTCTCTGGATCATAACTAGACACAGGAATTCCATGATCTTTATTGATTTTCTCAAACTGAACTGTTTGGATCCCCATAGATGTATGTAAGAAAGTCAAAAACAAGGGAACATTTCCTTTAGACCAGAGGAGGTCTATGTCCAGGATCCCTGCCAATTACTCAGTCTTTCCCAGATGTGACATTGTCTTGCCCTCCAGTCACAGTGTGTAAAGAGAGGTCAGACAGCACACTCACACAGCCACTAGGATTGTACCTGCCTTGTGCAGCAGCTTCATCACATACCTTGACACATCTGTCAGCAGGCACCAGTGCCATTTTTCTTTCCTTTGAACTTAATATCTTAAGACGGTGGGAATATTTTGCAGCCAGGCAAGCCTCCAGCCCACGGCATACTTGGCTCTTCAAATGGGAGGTCAGAAACAGATCATGTGTCTCTTGTGGTCAGAACATTTTGGTTTACAGCAGAGAGAATTTCATCAGGGTAATTTGTGCCCTTAAGCTAACGAGATGCTGTGAGCAGTCCAGCAGACAGAACCTGTGGCCTCTCAGGTTCATGCAACTTCCACTGTTCATTTTCTCTGAAGAACTTCTTCAGAGCTTTGTTAGACTCTATACTGTCACCAGGTCTCCTGCTCCTGTTTACCCCATTTCCCCCTTCCCTCCCAGACCTATAATCCTCCCCACCTCTGAGGCTTTATGCACAGTTTCTCACCTTTCTCCCTACTACAGAGTCTTCCAACATCCTTGTTCCGCCACAGCCCAGCATGAGCATGCTTGAGCCTGTGCTACCTTTTATGCTTCCATGAAATTAAACATCCTCATGTGCATGCTGCTACCTAAAAAGTGGAGTTTAAGTGAACAGGTAGGTGCCCCAAGCCAAACGTGCAGTGGGAGCACATGTCAAGAGACTCCTGTAGAACACAGACCTTTTCTTAAATGTCTTTTTGCTTTCCTGGAATTGGTGTGTTCCCTTATCCCTGCTCTCTGCATTGCCATATCCCATCAAAACACAAGCTGCCCAGTGGTTTTCAAGAACACAAAATTTTTCTTTTCTTCTAAGAGCAGTAACACTTATCAACTTTTACTGAAATACCATATCAGCTCCTTGTCACTGCCAGTCTACAGTTCCCACCGCTAAAAGTTTAATGCATTTACAGGAGCACTTAGGCATCAAGACTTTGATATCACAATCTGTTAGTCACAGGTGCTACATGATAGGTTTGTGTTAGCACATTATAGATCTTTTATCAGATCCTGCACAAAATGTGTGTGTTTCTCTGCCAGGCAATCAGAATCAGACTGCTGCATAGTTGATGAGTTACTCACCAATATGAATTGTTGTTTACTTTAAACAGAACTTTTCCAGAGCTGCACCTGAATGGATAACTTAAAACTTTAAATGGTCAAGGCCAGCAAAAATCAAGAACTTCATGTGAGCCAGGAAAAATGCAGATCAGTAATAGTTGTGCTTTGAGCATTGTCTGTCTTTTGCAATAGCATTCATCAAGTCAAATCATTAACACTGCTCATTTGCTATACGAGCCATAGTCATTTTGACAGCAGATTACCACTGGATCTATAGCTCAGCTTTTCTTTGGCAATTCACACAGTAGCATGAGACCTGTGACAACATGCCATGCTGCTGGCATTACCGTCTCAAAATCATGGAAAGAAGTTAGAGGTGTGGATGGAAAAGTCAGATCAGCTTGAAAACTGTTAGATGTTTTCACGCCTCTCAAAGGCATCTGTTTTTCCATAAACTGGACAGCACAACAAACTTGGCCCTTGAGATTCAGCCTAAACTGTACTTTCAATTTTTAATAAAATTAATAATCCCATGCAAGTGTTTGAGCACATGCCTCAGCTTTGCTGTAATCCCCTGAGGAAAACCATCACTTCAGGATGGTCCCAGAGAAGTCAGTCAGTCAATGTTGTGGCTCTGCTTCTTGCATCGAATTCCAGATGTGAGGAAATGAATCATTTTAAAATGGGTAAGGATCATTAGGAGTTCTGAATTACAAAATTCAGAAAGTCTTTAACTTCAGATAGCAGATTAAAGCTGTGGTTTTGACTGGCCTGGTGCTATCATCATCCAGACAATACTGTTTTCACTGACTTTAATGACCATGTTAAAAGCAGATCTTCTGTGTGCCGTGACAGCCATAGGATGGGAGTTCTTTTGCTTCTGAGCTTTCTGGAACTTGTAGTCTATGGACCTAGCATTCTTCAGGTCCTTGTGGGCTGAGCTGTCCTCTGCCACCTATTTTGCTTAACACATACACATAATGCAAAGGCAGTTACATGGTTCACACCTCACTTTTGACACCAAGAGAAAACGAGAAGCTTCCTGGGTATTTGGGACAAGATCAGACACTTTCCACATCTTCTCCAAGGTGAGCTCTGAAGGACAGAAGCCCCCACTGTTTGAATATGGCTGTGTATTTCTTGCTGATTTGAAGTCTGTCAAACGTGAATCTTTGTGAGCTCTAGACAGGTCTCCTCTGATGCAGTTATCCTTGAAGATCATCCAATAGTGCAGTGTGGGACTGTGTAATTGCAAAATGGGATTAAACACATTGACAGTATTGTACCTGTCTTCCTAAAGTTGAACTAGTTCTTGTGTTTGCTTCTGGGACCAATTCAGGATGTTGACTTGGATCTATAAACTCTTCTATAGATTAGATCTTGGTTAGGAAATGGACTGCATTCCTTTCATGTGCTGTCCTAGCAGTTGAGATCAGCAGACTTGCTTTTTCTAATGTGCTTGGGAGGCAGAAGCAATATTTTATCTCCTGTGGTATGCTACTGGTACAGAAATGTTCAGATTTATTAATTCTTCAGGACATAGAGAGAGTCTTCCTCACTTGTGTGAGTCATGGGAAAGGACCCACTGCAAAGTCTGCACTGAACTCCTATTTTTTGGGAGGCAGCTGGAAAATATTAGTAGTCCTAGGAGCCAATATACAGTACATCTTGAGAGCCAGTAAATGATGCATATTAATGCAAATTCCTATGCACTTCTGCATTTTATAAAACAGATAACTAAAATACTCACCTAGCCAGATCACTTCCCCAAGGGATGCACTATTCCAAGTAGAGGACAAACCAAAACCACAGAGCAGAACACAGATTAGCCAAATAGAATGGCAAAGTGGTTGAAACAAATGGTTTTAGGATCACTGAGTAAGGACCATGACCTCCTTTTGCATCAGTCAAGGCAACTGTGAAACTTTGTGAAAGAAGCTCACCGCAAAACAGATGCTGGGCTATCTTAGGTAAATAAATTACAAAAAAATAATAATAAAAATCCTCCCCTGCACTTTTTACAAAGCACAGCTGTGTAAATATTGCATGAGACAGGGGAGAGGGGGAGAGATGTAACATACACCCTTTTTTTAATGTAGAAGTTCTGCTCTCAGCACTGTTTATTAACATTCCCAGTGCAAGCATCACTCCACTGCGTAGCACACAGTGCAGCTACTGTGCTCCATGCACACGTTCTGATCTCTGCTTCAGAGGAGAAAACAGGCTTTATTTTAAAGGCAACATTTTCACTGAAAATGTGCAATGAGAGGCGTTAGAGGACAGAGAGAAGATGGGACAGGAACAGGAAGCAAACTGTATTACATCTCTTTTTTTTCATTTCCTTTCCCACACTGTGTCTGCCACAACTGACTCTCAATGTTCCCCTGATTCTGCACAAAGTGAGGAGCAATCCTGGCATTTTAATTTCATTCAGCTGAGTACCTACTGCAATCTTCCTATTTCTCAGCTGCTAGGTACAGCAGATTTCAGCCTAAAAAAAAAAAAAAAAAAAAAAAGGTGGATCTGCTCACAGAAAGGGAAAAATGGCTCTTCTTGGATAGACTGTAGGCTCACCTAGCCCAATGTGCTGCCTCTGAGACAAGCTGGTGGTGGACACTTAAGGAAAGACGACAACAGTTCCAGTGATGCTTTTCAGAGTACACTACACTCTCACATATTCTGGCAGCAAACACTTTGGGTTTATGAGCCAGAGGCTCTGTTTTCATCTTTGTGTTTGACAGTCTTCAGTGAAATTTTCTTTTGGAAATCTGCATGGATGTTTTTAACTCTTCCTGTATGTAGGCACCCCAAAACATCCCATGGCAATGAGTTCCAGTTTCACCACTTCTTTTCTCTGTTGCCTGATCATTTTGCTTGATGCTACACAGTGGGGTTTTTGTTTTTCTTTCACTGCCAGAAGTACTGAATAAATCATTCCCAGGTTACTTTCTCTCAAGTTAAGTGCTGCCCCAGCTCTTTGACCACAGCTGTCAGTGAGCATAGGAAAGCAGAGAAATCTGTCTAACAGCCTGTTAGCTCAGGTAACAATTTGGCTGAGTGGCTGCAGAACCATCCTATACCTTCAGGAATGTATGTGTGCTGTGATAGCAGCTGCATTGTTCACCCCAAGTGGGTACTGCATAACCTTGACCCATAAACATATGGTGTGAACCCCGGGCTTCCCCAGACAGCTGAGCCCCACAGGAGTGACTGTAGTATGGCCACTGCAGCATAAATGAGGGATGCTTCTTAAAAACTCTTTATTTTCTTTCATTTTCCAGCTCCACTTAAAGTGCAGCAGTGTTTTCATCTAGTGTGCTGTGGTTTTATTCTGATTTTGCAGGTGTCTTGCTCAGGGGAGAGCAGGTAATTCACAGCATCCTCCACCTCTGCTCACCCAGCCTCAGCCCTAGTGAGATCATCCTTTCTGCTATTCTTTTACATCAATGGTTCCTGCTATTTTTAGTATGATAACACACCAAAAAGCGTAACATAAGTAGTCCTCTTGCTAAAGTTATCTGGAAAATTATAGGCTGTCTTACTGTTTTTTTAATAATCTTCATTTGCCTTGCTGGGGTTTGGATGCAGAGCTTCAAACCCCTAAAAGGCAACAAAGTCAGGTGGTACCTGCAGTCATGTCCAAGGACAGTACTCTTGAAAAGAATGGAACTATTTTATATCAGCAAAGGCTGGAGACAAAGTCTTGGGTTCTACCTGTGGAAGGAAAATACATCTTACTTTAAAATTAAGGATTTACAGTCAATGAGATCTGGAAAATAGAGATGTATGGAAGATCTTTCTTTGTGCTTAGTGTAATCTCCTGTTTTATTACAGCAGCCCATGTTTGCCTCCATGAGTATTTTCTGTGTTGCAGCACACTAATGCACTGCCTTGCTCTAAACAGGAGAAAGCACTTTGGATTTATTCCAGCTTTAGCCCTGTCACAGGCTTGCCTTTACTAGTAGCCAAAATACCAGCAAATGAAAGGAAAACATCATCCTGACTCTTCCTCTGAACTCAGCCAACCTGAGGTGTGAGGTGCATCTTTGGAGCATTGGGTCATGTGTTCCATGACTTCTCTGCCTTGCTCTTCCATTTCATTCCTCACAACCTACATCTCTTTTTCACTCCTTGAGTGAAAGCTGCTCAGCCACACCGAATGGAAACGGGCTGTGCAAGGAGCTGCTTCCCACTGCAGAAGCAAAGGTCGGATATCTGACATCAAAATTATTCCTGCAGTGTCCTGTCACCCAGGTAGAATTGCAAATTCTGGCCATTTTGAATTTTTAAAAACCAAAAGGTCCCCAAAACAGCTGTGTCTCTTATGCAAATCCATAGCCAAATGGGAACTTGTAACTATTAAATAAATGTATTGCCCTCTGTTAAAAAATTATTATCTAGGAGTCCAAAAATTTGGGGAGGACAGTTTTCAGGAGGGCAAAGCAGTCTTGCAAACAGCATTTTTCCTGTGTCCTGACAACTGTTGTGCTATTGTCATTTTACAGGGCTGTTTCTCTACTTCTGCAGGATTTTTCTCTTTAATAATACGTGGGAAACCCTGAATAAAACCTGGCATTTATTTCAGAGTAAACAGTGGCAGTGACTGAATAGAAACCTGATGTCAAATATACAAGCACCCTGGGAAAGTGAAAACCCCTTGCTTTCTCATCTCTTCCAGTTGTTGACTTCTTAAGTGTATTATTCATAAAATTAGCGATTTAAAAATTCATAGAAACATTATTTTCTATATTCATAGCGTCACTTTAAAAAAAAAATGGTTAAAAATCGATTTGCTGGCCTCTTGGGGAAATGCTGTAATGTTTTTGGCTGTCTCCTACTTTCTGCTGCCAGCTAAAAGTACCATCTGGCTTGTTTAGGGCCCTTTTCCATATCAGGTGCTTCCAAAATTCTCCCCAACCAGAGGATTGTTTCATTGGGTTGCTTTGCCTGCTGAGGCATGTGTCCTGGGCTGGGAATCCTACTGCTTCTGTTCCCTGCCATCTTGCTGATGGTGGTGTGTGTATGTTTGGGCACAGATCTTGCTGCCTCTCTCCCGAGGACATTTGCATCATTGTCAGCTGCACATATTAAATTGATATGCAGGGCTCAGAAACACGTATCCCATCTTTTGTCCCTTTGTTTGTGCAATTGTTGTGGTTTTAATTCTTCTTTGACACCTGGAATATCACAAAGCTGCTGATAATCTGTTGGCTACTAGGGGGAATGACATTGATAGAAGGATAATGTGTGTCAGACTTTATATCTAGATAATTGCAGACACATCCCGAACCCTTGCAGCTCAGGGAATGAATATCCTAAATCCATTATTAATTTGGAGAGTCAAATGTGGCAGTTGGCTGCGGTGTCATCCTCTGGCTGCAAGAGTCCCTTGCAAGGGATTTTAAGAGACCATTTGGGTTAATTCTGCATTTCTCTGCCGAGTCATGCCTACTATCAGTCCATTTTGGCATCTTCTTGCTGCCATTTTGTGGCAGCATGAGGAGCTTGGGACAAAATGGGGTTGATGTCCTAACTCTTCCTTGAAGGAAGCTCTCCAGACATGTGTGTGGTACCAAGGAGAGGAATGCTGTGGTACCAGCTGATGGTGACACCTCCTCCTCAGGAGTCTTTGTTTTTGAAATTTGCTCTTTGGTTTTCAGATTTACTCTTTTACTTAGAAATAGAAATCTACTCCTCAAAATAGGAGTGGATTTGAAGTACTCTTGTTGCTAACTGTAGCCTTTTGATGGGATTGCATGGAAAGATGGAGCGTGTTTCAAAACAGGTACTGCTGGGAGCTGTCTTGTCCTGTTTCTAAACTGATCTGTGCCATACTCTGCTGACTTTTCCTGTCCATCCATTAAAAAGTGAATTATGAAGAGTGCTGAGACAAACAGATAGTAGTTTAACCTTGTTAGTAAATATCAGGTAGCTGATATATACTGCTAGAATGTTACATCACAGCCTTTCCCTTCAATATAGGTTTATGAAATTATCTCAGTTACTATACAAACTGCCTGCACTGTGTACATTCTTCCAGAGTTTTATTGTTCTTTGTATGTTGGCACAGTAGCATGACTCTGAAAAGTCACTTCACAATGCGGTGAATTTTAAAGACTTGGGAGGTGGCCATATCTATTTTTCAGCTAAGGAATGAAAGCTTTTTCTTTTTTTTTTTTCCCTCCTAATGTATTAAAAGTTTCAAAAGATGTGCTCAAATGAAAAGGAAATAATAACTAAAGACAGGATGAGAAGTAGCATCTCAGAGAATTGACTTCGTTTACTTGCTTGTTTCGCCCCAAATTTTAATATTTTAATTCAAATAAACCTGTTCTGTGAACTAGTAAGATACTTGAACTTTATCACACATTATTCATTTATTTTTCTGTGAGTGCAATAAAAATTTTACCAGCCATAATCTTGTTCTTTTAATAGAGAGAAAACTATGCAGAATATGTTGCTTAGAGTATTAGATAAGCTACAGTGTGTTAATCAAATATTTTCGTGATATGAGGGCAGTTGAGAAAACAGTACAATTTTTGCTAATGGCACTGGTAAGTAAACGGATCTATCATTACATTGTCATGAAAAGTGACATTGAGCAGAAACACCCTGCCAATCCCTAGAAGATAAGTATTTAATGTAATTAGACAGACACTGTCTCCTTTGTTGAACGTAGCATTAATCACCCAGAGAAGTCCAACTTCATATGAAATGGCTTTTTCTGATATGTCTTTGTATTAGAAAGCTTCTTACATGATTTTGTCATGATGATATATTTGAAGAAATGACTGCTACAGCTCTACAGTATTCCTCATCTTGCTGTTCTGTGTTCCATAATATTATTTATTTTTTTGTGTTTGTTTAGCAATGTTACATCACATAGCTGTGACTTGTTTCTAAGTCTAGAAACCTACACGCATTTGGAGCTAACCTCTTGGAAATAGTTAATGCATTCAACTTACAAAATATAAAAGAAACACAAATAGTTTCCATTAAGTCCTTCAGTTCTTCCTACGTGGTGTTAGCACAGGTTCATTGTGATGGCATAAGCAAAATATTTCTTGCCTACTAATGCCAGTTCATAATATCACATACTCCAGGAAAAAAAAAGTCTTTCTACAAAAATCTCATTGTTAAATTGATGAAAAATGTTGCCCCCTTTCAGAATTCATTGGCACTACATTTTTTTTTTTTTTTTTTTTTTTTTTTTTTTTTTTTTTTTTAAATTTTTTTCCCCTCCTCTGTTGCTTGTAATTTGTACTGTGAACTGCTGGCTGGTTATGAACGGGCATCAACTTGAATGAGTGCACAGCTGTGTCTTCCCACCTTCTCAGTGGTGCTGAGGGCTTTGAAGGGGAAGAAAAGGGTTTAGTCAAAGATGACAGCAGACTTCACCGAGTAACAGGTTGAGGTCAAGTCAGTTTATTTGTTAGGATGAACAGAGTGCAGAGATGAAAAATCTTTGCCATAATAAGGTTTAAGAAGAAAACGCTGACTAGTCTAAGCTTTGATTCCAGCCGACAGATCCTTTTCTAGTGTTCATTACTTGATTTCACAGTTCAGGCAATTTTAAGAGGCTTAAAATTATGTTTCTGCTCTCCTCTGTAAAACTTTTCGATCACTTTCTAATTTTTGCTTTAAGTAAAGTTATAGGGACTCTCTAATATATCACTCCTGCCTTTAGACTCTTACAAAGTCAAGTTGCCATAAAAAATGTAAGGATAAGCACTTTTTTTTTTTTTTAGACCCCTGCTTTTGCTGATTCCTTTTATAACCGAAGTAAAAATTCCACCTTTAGGCACCGATTGGGTGTTAAAAAATCAATAAATGAATTAAAACTTCAGAAAAACTCCCCTGAAAAGTGGCTAGTAAAACAAGCTTTTGGTGCTTATGAAGTCACTGTTCCTGCCTGGGCATAGGGGATTTTTATGTTCCTGGTCTCAGCATTAATGAAGCTACACCACCCCGGCGTGCTCGGTTTCAGTCACCAAGTGCCGGCGAGCCGTGCTCCATCCTGAAAAGGAGTCACAGCAAGACCCCAGATAATCAGAGCAGAACGTCCTGACATTGTGTGGCAGAGCTGGGACTGCCATGACCTGGCAGCATCGTTGCGTATCACTGCAGCATCACAAAGGGATTGCAGAGGGCTGAGCTGTGAGCGTGCAAGGCTCTCCTAGCTTTGCCTCCTGCCCTCTCCTGTGCCAGCTGCTGGGAGGGGAAGGCAGGTCTTTCTCCTTTCCCACCCTTTTTTCTTCCACTGCCTGCTTCCTACCTGCTGGAGTGGGCAGCGTAGGAATATCTTTTAGCCGTTTGCTACAATCTTCCCCCTCAGACTTTCTATTACTTCTGCATTCATTCTTTGCAGGAAGAGGAAACTCACTGGTCAAACCCTTGGACACCAGAATAGTTGCATGCAGTTTCCCAGGGAGCCAGATAGCTCTAAAGCTTCCCAGTGAGTGACAGTTTCTCTCTTCTATTCTTCTGAAACATGTGTTTGACACATATACTGAAAAATGTTAATAGCAATTTACAGACAGATTCTTGATTTAAAAAAAAAAATATATATATATATATATATATATAAATCTCCCAACTATATACACTTCGAGCACCTCAGCACACATGTCACTTTTTTACATAGGAAAATGTGTTGGATGCTCTTATAACATCATTGGGCATGAAAGCTGTTAGCTCATTGAGAGGTAGTGGCAAGAGCACTGGACTTGCCAGCACCAAACTGTGAAACCTTTTCTTGTGTGACTGGTGGAAATCTCAGGGGGGTAGCAATCCAAAACAAAGGGGGGAGGGGGGTGTAAATCTGTGCATTTGGATTCAAGTACCTTCAATGCCATGATGTCAACTTTGTCCTCGAAGTCCTTGAATGACAAATGATTGGAGGTTGGGAGAGTATTTTGGAGAATGATGACTGTATGCTTTCCCTGGTCTTTTACTCTTTTCTAGGCATCCATTAGTTACCACTGTCAGAGAGAGGATACTGGGCTAGGTGGATCTCTGTAATCTGATTTGGCATGGCTATTTTTCTGTGTTCCTAAGCTCATGAGATCAAGTTATGTAGGATTATTTCATAATACCAGAGCAGCAGTTTCTGAGGTTCAACAAAGCTATCTAGCAAAGTGTCTGATGAAAGAAAAATCCTGTCCCATACTGTAGCTTTCTTGGTCCAGTGAAGCAGCATCCTCATGCATAAAAATCTTGTAAAGTTGCTTCTGATAGCTCCCTCTGTCCCTTTGTTTTTGCAAGCTAAAGTGCCATTTTCCTTTTTACAGCTTAATTGAACCTAAATGCACCCATTTTCTGCAATGTGGTATTTTGGTAATTCTACTATTTGCTTGTAAGGTTTCCCTTAAGCAAACTGAAAGCTTCCCCTTTATCACTTCACTGGGCCAAGATTTCACACAGTATCCTGCTTGCTACGTAATATGATAGTGTTCTCTCTCACCTTGTTTCTTTTTTTCTTCTTTTACTTTCTTTTATAAAATCAGGATATCTAAGAAACCCCGAGCACCGCGGAGCACTACATGGTGGGTGTGCTTATTCAAACAATGCCAATGCTCATGTTCTCAGTGCATAGACATTTTGTGTTGGTTGGGGGGGATGTGCCAGGTGTCCCTCTCCTGTGGGTTCTCCGGTGTCTAGTGAGGAGAAAGCTCGTGCCGAGCACTTTGCCAGTTTGACAGCCCTGGAGGGAGCACTTACATGGTTACCTCTGCCCTTCCCATGCCTCTTTTCATGAAACGTGTAGGGGCTTTTTCCCTGCGAGCCCTCTGCCTTTCTATCTGATGCTTTTTAAATTACTCAGTGGATAAGAGAGGTGTTGGGCAGATGACACCAGCAGACCTGCAGGCAGCATGAGCGTACACGGCCCAACTGCTGTGCTCTGCCTTCTCTGCAGTGAAACATTTGAATTTTTCCAGAGGAGGGATTCTTATTCTTTGTTCCTCCCAGAATGCTAAAACTATTTGAAATTCAGAAAAAAATGAAGCTAATTTCACCCATCTGATCCTACCTGCCTGAGACCCGAGCTGTTGGAAAGTGGTTCAAGTCCCCAGAGCCTGGGAGCTGCAGGTCCCCAGTGCCATCTCAGCAGCTCTCACCAGCCTACCACTGGCCATGGACACTGTCCAGTAAAAGAGCACAGAAGCTGTAGGTCAGCTACAAATTATTTTCTGTGTTACTGAGAAATGAGATGACTGCTCTGTCCTGTGACTGTCAGACCTGGTGAAAATACCAAGAACCACTGGACAGCAGTACATAACAGCTCCATGAGTACACTCTTGACCTGTCAAATTATAAACCCATTTCAGTTTGGTACAATGCACATGAATTCAGTTTGCAGCTCTTGTCTTTCTTTGGAATAATGTCTAAACTCTTCACCTCAAATTGTGCAGAAATCAGGTGACTGTACAGTCCATGGTAAATTACCTGAGCTATTTCCAATCCTGACCACAGCTCTTTTATTAATTAAAACATATGTTCGATGGCAGTGTATACCAATTAAGTCTTCAAAATGGATATTAACGCCAAACTTAGTCCTGTCATCATAAAAGTCATCTAAAAACATTACCATGCAGTAACTGAAGTCACAGGTCAAAAAAATCTGCATATTTACCCATCTCCATCTCATGCCTTTGGCATTTAGCAGCCATCGTTGTATATAGCCTGGGTAGCCAATGATCTTTTGATTGTATGCAAATAATGAGAAAATTATTTTGGGGATAAAATAATAATTACAATTTTAAAAATAAACAATAAAAATAAGGAAAAAAAACCCAGAAAAACTGACTCTATCCCCTTCAGTTCCTAAAATTCTCTTTAGTATCACTTGCAATTTAGCATCCATATGCATCTCAGGAAGATAAGAGTTGAAGCATAAATCTATTCTGGGTCTTTTACTTGCAAAAATATCATACCTCAGCTATAATCATATGCAAAGACTTTTTAGAGGACTTTGTAAATGCCATCCAAATTTATGATGGCATTTTTTGCCTTACAACTATAGATGTTCCATACCCAAAGCACCCACATAAAGGTATACTCTCCTATGGATGGCTGCAGTTTGTCCCTGCTGCTATACCTAATCTGCCAAGTATGCTGAAAAACTCTCAAATAACATTGAAATGAAACAGATATAGTAATGAATTTTAAATGATGAGATGTATAAAAACGTCATCAGAAAAATTTTTAAATTCTTACTACAGTAAATATTTATGCAATACAAAATGATACTGAAACTAAACTTAAATCAAAGGGAATGTTGAACTGATATCTTGCTACTTATTACATTTCTCATTACAGTTTTTAAATATGAAATTAATGAAATTCTATTTTGAAAACAATTGGTTGATTGGTAGTTTATTTGATACTGAAAGAAGCACTTGGGTGCAAAGCAGGAATGAAGGCTAATGTAAGAGATCTAAAACAATCCAGATGATGCTGTAAACAAAGACACAAACACATAAGGTAATACACTCTATGGGAACATTGCAGCAAACACTTTGAGGCACATTTTAATGGGGTAGGTTTTTTAAATAATGGTGAATATTTCAGTGTTCAGCCTTAAAATTCTGCAGGCAAGATTTTCCATCAGTATAAACTGATATTTCTCCTCTTTAAATGGAGCAGCGCTCATTTACAAAAGAGAAATTTCAACCATCTATTTCCTAAGTGACATCAGAACTTTGATTCTTACTTGAATTAGTATTTTTGGCTAAAAATTGCTGAGGAGTCCAAAAGCATTTAAAACCTAATGCCATTGAATCCATTTAGTGTGCCTTTGGCACCTCTCTTTCCCTCTCAGTCCTTTTTGAACATTCTGGTCCTCATTTTAATCAATCTCTTTTTATTAAGTTCTTTGGCTCATTTACTTGTACGCGCATTTGCTTTATTTTATTTGGAACATTTCTTTTGTAGTGTCTTGAAAAAGAGTTGTGACATTTCTTTTGGATAGCTTCTTAAGTGTCTGGCAGTCACCTATGATACGATGTTGATGGGTATGGATAGATTAGCTCTGTTTTCCTGATGATCTGTCAGATGTCGAGTTCTGAGGAAACCGGTTGTGTGTGTTGGTGATGCATATGCAGCAGTTTGATAAGTGGATAGAGGGGGAGCTTTCATTTTTCTTCTGTAAAGTCACTGTTTATTAAGCTGGGCTTAGGTTTGTGAAGCGAGGTGCTCGCTGGCAGGTAGCTAATCAGTGATCACGGATACTCAGACTGGGAGCAGGGGAGCAAGTATCCATTCAGAAGGTAGAAACTAAAGAGCACTTCATTAGGATGAGTGAATTTCCATCTGCGTTGGATTTGGCGTATACTGGAGCAACTAATACAGCAAACTGATGGATGGCAGCTAGTGTGATTGTATCTCAGCTGATGACAAAGTTTGCTCAGCACTAAGTAGACTTACTGTGACTGACAGTAGTGTAGCCATCAAAATGTCAAAAAGCTTGAAATTCAGAATTCCCCAGGAAGAAAGGGAAAAAAAAAAAGAAAAAAAAAAAAAGAAAAAAAAAAAAAGATGCAGCTCATCAGCCTTTCTGTTGATACTGATTTCAGGGAAATTGCTGGAATAATTTACATAGAAAGATGAAAATTCCTTTAAAAATTCTTCCCATACATCAGTTTTCCCTTCAACAGCCAACATGTTTTTCTGCATCATCTGTTTGTTCTGCATGTTGTTGAGTTCATGGTCCACCTGGTGACACCTAAGCTTCCGTGATTCCTTTTCATAGTGTCCCTTGAAAATAAAGATCCAGGTCATATTTCATTCATAACTTTTGTTACAAAATCTCCACCATGAGTCTAGTGGCAGAGGGCTGCTGGGAATACTGGGGTAATAATCCAAAAGCTGTCTTTGGAGATGAATATGAGCTGGTCTACTGATGTGGCTGACTTGAGATGGAGTTATTGTTTAAGCTGTGTGCAGTCAGAAAAACGTTAGTAACTAATGAAGTGAAATTGGATGGATTTACAGACACAGCTTTAGATTTGGATTTAGATTTAGATTTGGAGAGAAGGGGAATTGTTCTCCTCTTACACTGCTGTTACTCCATTTACTTCATCAGAGTTATTCCTTATCTTAGTACCTCTGCTAGTAAGATGCATGGGGATATGGAAAGTAGGTTCCTAGTTGTCCATTTGTTCTGGGAAGGATTTGTGCATTTGATTCTCACACATCATTTTCTGGTCCATTTAAATATATATCAGCCTCATACATGAAAATTTGAAGATCTTTAGCTGTACTCAAGGAAGACTCTTATGTGGTGCATTTCTAGTACTGGCAAAACATAAGGAGGTAGAGGAATTAAAACCACCACAATGCTCCAGTGCCCTTTAGAAGATGAGGAACATGAAGTATTCCTGGGCATTCACTGCTTAAACTTGGGCTGGAGGTTTGCGAAGTGCAGAGTTTTGGAAAGTCTTACTGCGGGACTTCAACATCCGTGCAATGGCTCCAGTAACCAGAGTCTCTCCAGGACAAGGATCCCATTTACGCTTGCATTATGCATTGAGCAGAAGGGTGTGATGCATGATGTGGAATGAACAAAATAACTTGTGTGTTTAGGGAAATGCCAAATTAATGAAAATTCAGAAAGCTCTAATGTTGAAAAGGCACTCGGGCTCCTTGATAGAAGTATAATGCTGCTAACAGTTTCAAGATTATTGTTGTCTGAATTTTCTGCTTATTGTGTACTGCAATTAAAATTCTTCTTCAACTGAAAAACCAACGTCAAATTAATATTTCCTTTTGGAAAAAAAAAAAAAAAAAGATGAAAGAACACATCTTCTTTCATTTAGCACCATCATGGTCTGTGCTCTGGTTCCCTCTGTCCAGTGAAAAAAATGTATTTCTGGTAATGGGAAGAGGCTAAGACCATATATGTTTGGCATGCATACACTCACAGAACACAAGTACAGTAAGGCAACACACCCACCCAAACATCCATCTGGTTTTTCCACCACAAATCCCTTTATTTTCTTTCTTATTTAGCAATTAACTTTTCCATTTATTCTTTAGTTAAAAGCTGCCATAAGATGAAAATAGACTGAGTCTGATTTTCTTCTCTTGCACTCTAAATAACATTCAGAGGAGACTCAGACCTGCAGTATGAAATCTGTGTTTCCTAAAAGCGCCAGGTGTGACTGTGAGTTGGACAATGGTCCTGCACACAGAATAGCAAGAAACACTTTTTAAACCCCACCTGGGTTACCCAGCCGTTGTGTTCTGGCTGTTCTTGTTTATTCCTTCCTCGGAGCAGATGGATAGAAAGAGGCAGGGAATGGGGAGGATCCTTGGCTCCATTCCCTATTCACCGGCCAGCGCAGCTGAGACGGGTTTGGGGATATTGTAATTGGTTGCTGGCCTGCACTGGAGAGGAGACAGAGAAGGGCCAGGACTCAGAGGTGTCCTTCAAGGAGTTGGCACTACCCTTTTGTTAGGGCCAAGTGAAATGCTGAAACCTGGTCTCCAGTGCAGTGGTCCCCAAAATTCATAAGCTCTTGGGAACAGCGCTGAGGAAAGCTGTGCAAGGCAGCATCCTCCTCCCTGGGCTCTGCCCAGGGTAGCTTCAGTTTTAACTTTTTAATTTCCTGCATCCCTGAGCAACACAGGAGGGGAGGCTGTGGTCCAGGGACCACTCAACATGGTTAAACTCATTAGGTGGGAAACTGAAGACCTTTAAAACTAGCTAAGAGTCTCAAAGATAGGTGCCCAAAATTAAACACCTAATTCCATATTTAGTCATTCATCTTAGCTCCTGCCCCTGTTGTTAATATTCACCATACTGCCTCAGAGGCAGCCTGATTTTCATAGCCACTGGGCACCTACAACACTAATTCAAGTGCTGAGATGGCTTAGCTCAAAGTGAGACTCTTAGTATCAGATTTAAGTTTTCTGGGTGATTAAACCTGAGTTCCCTTGCTCTCAGCTCCCGAAAGGAGCTTTGAGAGAATGACCAGCATTGTAACATATGGCTTAAGCAAGGGGGGAAAAAAAAGAAAATGAGTATTAGAAAGGGATGGACTAAAGAATACGCAGGATATATCAGGCACATTAACCAAACATATGGTGCTAAATGAGATATTTTTTTTAAATTGCAAAAAAATTGACATTCCTGGCAGTCTCAAGGATAATGTGACATGGCTGTGATAAATTTAGAAGAATGGGACATATTTTGGCTTGTTCTTGGAAACCTTTTTCTTGCATGCCGACTGTATTTCTTCTTTTATTAACCCATTCAAAGAATGTTTGAATTTTGCTGCTAGAGCACCATGCTAGTGCAACATAAAATGTGAATGATGCTAATTGCTTTGCACTGCCTAACTTTCTGTCATACCCTCCCCTCTTAAAGGACAAAACATGCTTTGGAAATGAGCTGGCAAGCTTGTCTTATCCTTTCTCTTGGTCAATATTAAGTGAAGTAATTAAGCTCCTGTTTGCATATTCTTCTGAACTAGGAAGCAGCCATTTTTTTCTTGAGATCTGATGGATATGATCACTCAAAATAAAATGTGTCATTACAAACCTCAAACAAAATAAAAACATGGTAGAGTTGGACTGTTCCAAACCAATACATTTCAAAATACCCTGATATAAAGAAAAAAAAGAGTAGTGATAATGATATCATTATCCTCAGAACGATGATAACAAACAAATATAACAAAAACAGGAACCAATTATCAGTGCTTCAATTTGTCTTTCCACTCAATTTTACAACATAGTGTTACACTAAATGTCTTATTTTCATATGGAAACAGCTGCCTCAACCTTACAGAATTTATCTCCATATGAATGTGACACTGCTCAGCATTTCCACAGAGCAAGGGCATTCATCAGCTTGGCTGTAGCTCCTCAAGTCCCACTGGTTGGCCACAGCCACATCAACTTGCTACAGCTTTAAACCATGTTCCAGTGTTCTCTCTGCCCTTTCCCCCTACCAAGGTCTCAGTGAGTCAAGCACTGGGATAAAAAAATAACATCTTCACTTTCTCAGAAGTTTATCTTTCCCACAAACCCTGAAGAGAATAGGCATCTAGAGGATATGGGGAGAGCAGGGAGTTTAGGAGCCAGCTGAACCATTCTGTGCCTGGACTTGAAGTCCTTACTTCTCCCAAAGCCTTGGCTGCTCACCCAGGGTGCAGGTACTCCTGTCCCCTCCTGGCTCTCTGCTCACAGGCTGCCCAGCCCCCAAGCAGGTCTCTTTTATTGTCATTATCCCTGAACATCAATAGTCACTTGTTTTGTCCATGATATTTTGTACTCAGAGGGATGGAGCCTGCTACATTAAAACCTTCCTGGGGGGCAAACCTGGCCCCTTCCATAGCCCAGCATGGAGGAGGTGAACCCATGGCCTTGTTGCCAGCTAAATGGTTCCTCTACCCCTCTTCAAGCACAAATACTGCCTCTGACTTTTGACTTGGTGTTTAAGGCTGGAGTTGACCCTCATTTGGCATTGCCATCCCCAGTTCTTCTAACGTAAGAAAAGCAGGGTGAAAAATGCCCTTTATTTTTTTATTATCCTTGTGCTGAATATGGACACTCAGACACAATAACTTAAGTTATATCCCAACCTCCCATTCGAGCAGAAATTCAGCAGGCTGATTGGGATGTTGCATTGAAATTCCTTAGTTCAGTTTTCTTTTTTCTATCTTACCCCCAAACTGAACCAACTCCTTTTGCTTTTGTCCCTACTCCAAAGCCCTTAGGATCAGTTAAAAAACAAACAAACAAACAAACAAACAGTCTTTTCCTTGCACAATCATCTGACACTTCTAAACTTTAAAGTATTTAACATTTCTTGCTATCAGAAAAAGCCACTGGTACAGCAAACCCTGGTAGCAAACAGCTTTGAGACAGTAAGCTGCAAGTACAACCCTGGAACTGTAACCACTCCCTTACTTTATTTAACTTTCTGAAATATAAACTGCAAAACCTCACTGAAACCATTAAAGCCCCAGCAGTGCAGCATATAAAGTACAAGAAGGCTCCTGCATATTGCAATCAACATCCCAGGGACTATAAAACTAGTGTTATTAAACATAAAGTTAATAATATTGTCCAGAGATAATATTGTCCAGGCCTCTCTCTTTACTTTTTAACAATTAAATTCTATAAAGTACAGAGTTGGAAATAAGGTTGAATAATTTTGCAAGTGGAAGTTCAACTTCTACATTATCTGATATTTTTTTCTTTTGCACTTGAAACCTCAGCTGTTCTGCACCTTTGTGTTGCTGTATCCCTACGGATAAGCAAAATGTGTGATCTACTGTATACACTGGAAAATACAAGTTTTCAGAGTATGTGCAGACAATCAGCATACCCATATGCCTAAAACTAGAGAATAATAAAGGCACACATACATATTCTCCATCTTAATGTTGCAATATTATTTTATCCAAGCGTAAACCAGATGCAGAAAAGGCTTGGATTTTAAGAGCCTGTGGCAATGTAGTCATTCCTCTGATTTCTTTGGTTCCATTGGCTTGATTTGGTATCAAGAGTTGTTCTTACAGAGTGCCACAAACTGCTCATGTTAGATTACACCATTTCTGCCTGTCCACGGGAGAAGTTTCACCCTATGGCAACTTAACTCTGATTTTCATTGGAAGCCTTTGATATAGTTCAAGGGCATAATAACAACTCTGAAATAATTCCAGTGTGGCTTCTAATATCAAGACACAAATACCATTCACCCTTTAAAAAAAAAAAAAAACTTTGAAAGCAAAAGGGAACCACATAAATATATTACTTCCAAATACCTTTGAAGTCAAGAGAGTAAGGAGAGGCAGAGTTTGAACTCAGAAAACTTCATTCTCTAGTTGTGCCTTGAGTCGTGCAGCACATTTTAAAGATCCATTTGCAATAATCTACTAAAACAGTGAGTGAAAGACAGAACTCATAAAAAGCCTGTAAAAATCCAAATGCTCCAGCTATTACAGATTTCTAAAAATAAAGCAGAGTAGGTTTCAGTAGCAATAATAAGCTGCATCTTATCCATATTTCAGATTTAAAAGAAAAATATGGCTGTCTTTTAGTACTCATTGCTCAGAGCAAACCCTGGCTGCTTCTGCCTCAAAAATTAAAAAAAAAAAAAAGACCACAAATACAAGTGAGCTTTCAGCTTGCTGTTGTGTTCCTTTTCATTTGTCCTTTAAGTTTATCTAGCTGCTTCTGCACCCACTTTCACAATGCATAGGCTGTCGTTCCATGACCTAGCATTATTAAATTGCACTTATCAATCATTCTTGCCAGGAATGCCATCGCCAACTACATTAAAGAAGTCAGAGAAGTCTGGTTTCAGCAGTCCCTCGCCTTCGCAGACCTCCTCCCTTGGAACGGCTTTCACACAGCACCATCGACCTGTCATTACAGGACCCAGAGGTGAGGCTTAACCCAAGAGCCCCCAGGCAGCTTAAACGTTAGCCACGACACCCCCTGCCTTTCCACGGACAGTCATCACCACGTGTCACCCACCCAGCGAGTGGCTGGTTGTGCTTCAGAACCTTGATAACCCAGAGGTTGTTAGCTACCAAGATCTGCGTTTGGTTTTCTCCAGGCTGGGCTGTTCAGCTGTTCAAAAGCACCTCTGATGGAAATGCTGGTGTCTGGGGGCTCGGGGTTTTGTTTGAAGAGGGTGGGGAAAGGGACAGAAGGTCCTAGAGAGAGTGTCTTCTCCTTGTGTCCATTCAGAACGTAAATTCAGTGTAACTGCTGGAGGTAGGGACCCATCACTCACTTCAGCCCCATGCCTGTGGCTTTGTTTCTCCCAGTCAGTGCTGGTGGTGTTGGGATCTGTGTGCTGAAGAACTGTCTTGTTAGGGGACTCCTTTGGAGTTGTTTCCTGCAATGCTTTGGCTGCTTTTCTTCACAGTACTCTTCTGGCTGACTTTCCAAGTACAAGAGACGTCCTCTGGGTCTAGGTGTGCTTATACCTTTTTTGTTAGAAAGATGCATTTGCATTTAGCCTAGAAAACTAAATGCAGTACTCAGCTCACATTTGAAAAGGAACTCACTTGGGCATCATAATACACACAAATGAATGAATCTTCTTACAAACCTCTTTGGAAGATAGAAAAATAGGAATGAGTGGCTGTGACATGTCTCTTTCTGCTCTGAAATTTTGTCTCATTTAGAGATTTCTAAGAAATTGGTGGAATGGTGAGGCATAAAAAGCTGTATTAGCAATTCATCCTAGAAATTATTTTGAAATATCTGCTTGGTGTTAGTGTGGTTTGACTGAGGGCAGCATAAACCAGGAGGAGCCTCTTTGTCTGCACAGTCCAGGTGATGTGGTGTGAAGCTGTGGCACTGCAATAAGTTGAAATGAGGTCAGAATTGCACTTCATGGATTTCTGTGCTTTGTTAAATCTGCTCACTGTGGTTTGATTTGTTGAGGTTAATCCCATAAGAATTATTTATTACCCTTAGACACACACCTATATTTTCAAAAGATATTTAGGCACCTAGGTTCTATACAGATTTCCCATGAAAACTGGATCTCAGCTATCTGTTAAAAGCCTTGATAATTGGTGATCTAAGTAGGAAGAATACCAGTGTTCCATTAACATTATATCCATTGCATATCAGCTGACTCTGAATTCCTATCCTTTAGAAGTTCAGTCTTTTAGAGTCAAGTTGTTGATTGATGAGTTAATAGGCCTTTATTTAGCTATGTTTTACCTCACACTGATTTTTTAAGATCATTGAATGCCTTTGTCTGCCCCTGCTTAGACTCTCTCTGTTTTGGATTTTTGTGTGGTTGAGAGAGGAAATGTATCACTGGTGAGGTCTTGTTTAAATCTCATCTACAGTCTGTTTTCACAAGACTTTTTCTGTGCACTGGGGAATATCCATCGGCTCTGTGAGAAGAACATTCAAAGACAGCCAGAATTTGAAAGGGCAAATACAATTATT
Organism: Phaethornis superciliosus; assembly: GCA_023637945.1. Classification (NCBI taxonomy): domain Eukaryota; kingdom Metazoa; phylum Chordata; class Aves; order Apodiformes; family Trochilidae; genus Phaethornis; species Phaethornis superciliosus. The sequence goes on from JAJQWJ010000009.1 coordinate 27,821,198, forward strand.
ACAGTTCCCTAATTTTGTTTGTTTGGAAGGAGATGTTTTTACTAACTCCATAAAGAAGTAACACCGTTTCTAACTGTAGTGGTTCCTAACAGGTTAACCAAAACAGTACTTCTGCAATATCATTTAGAAGTGTTTTCTATTTTATGCTTGTTCACAGACAAAGTCTTACAGACTTTCATGAAAAAAAAAAAAAAGCCTCTGAACCCATCCATGGATTCTTTAAGTGTCACCATCCTGGAAAAATCTTGTTCCAGACTTGTTCTTTGTTCTTTTTGGATGTTCTTCTTTAGTATTCTTCTTCCGCAGCACACTGGCTGTGTTTATTTCTCTTCTACAACAATCGTTCCGTTAGTAAAGAATAATATATTGAGACAGATTATTTTCTGCAAATCCAGCTTTGTTCTTTATCCCACTGCCTCCAGTGTACTTTAGGACAGTAAGCAGAAGAGAAAAGCTTTTCAGGTATCAGAAGTGGCAACATAAAGAGAATAATGGAATCGTATCAGAGGCTGTAATCTTTGAGCAATTCACGTCCACCATTAGTTCCTGGAAGTTGTACCTTTCTGCAGAAATGAGAGGTGTAATACAATACACACACATGACATCCTCTTTGGGTCCATGTGCACTATGTAAATGGTCAATGGCAGGGCATTCAGAGTGGTCTTTAGAAAAAGAAGAGCAGGATTTAACCTTCGGTCTGCAGAGGTAGTGCAGAGAAAGGAAAGTCCTGAGTAAGTAGGTCACCATCAGAGTAAGCTCCTCAGCCAGCTGAACAAGAAGGTTCAATCTCCTTCGGATGTTCATACGTGCAAGTTTCTCACTTGGATGTATGTATGAGATGCATTTGTAAAGCATGATCAAAATAGACAGCAGAAGAGAAGCTGCAGACCATTCATGGCAGGTGTTGTCATTGACAACCAGTGATTTATAACTTCTCAGGAATATTCCCAAATCTTTCACACGCTTCCAAACATTCCTTAGAATGCAGTGCACATCCCAGGGTGTCCCAGGATACTGACTGCCTTTCCCAGTGATCCCAACAATAAGTCATTCTGCAAACAACATCTTGCTTGGAGGAGGAACAGATCCTTAAGAGGATTTTTTAGCTATAAGGTGCTCCATTCAGCTGACCCATCGGAACACCTCTGTTCTCATGGAATTGTCTGCCCTGTAGTGCCTTGTGGAAGGCTGTGCACTAGCTTCCTATCTGCATTGGTGCTGCTGCCAGTACTCAACCCAGCTGGGCAGTAGCCAGCAGAGAGGATCTGAGCTGGCTGACCAAAGGACCAGATGTGCAGTGAGTGCTGGCACATGGATGCCAATGCTTCGGTGACTCCTCAGTAGTTCCAACAGATGGTGGTAAGATCCAAGTTTCTTTGGTGATAAGCTAGCAAAGTGATTCATGGAGCCTCACTTGATGATGGCAGTTTTTTGGGCATGACTCTATGAATGCACCATATGTCTTCTCTGGACCAGTGTGGTTAGGATTCAGCGTCTGGCAGATGGTAAATTGATCACCTATAGGGTGGCTTTATCATCACTATCAGTTTTAAAATTTATTTCAAAGCATTGAAAACGCAAGCAGTTACATCTCCTACGCAGCATACTTTAGTTACCTGCAAGTTAGATTATTTGGTGACCAGCACAGCTCATCACAGTGCTCTGATATTGCAAAGCCATCACGTACTGCTGGCATCTTACAAAGTTTCCCAGACATTAGCCCACTTGAACTCTTTACCAGATTTAAATACTGTGGGAGACAGCAGCATTTAAGTAAGTGGTTCTGGGTTTCCATGTGCTGCTACTTACACTCTAGTGACTTTTTATCTGGAGCTGGCTGAAAGGTTAAATCAACCACGATCTTGTAAACCTGGCCCATACGGCAACCTGTGCCGTGGAGCATTCAAGCATTTCCACAGAACATGACAGCACAGGCACCCTGCAAGCCAAAAAGAAAAGAAGAAAAGGCAGGGAAAGAAGAAAAAAATAGGGATGAGATGGTATGTTAGGAAGATAAGTGAAGGAGAAACACAATTACAAGAGAAATACAGCATAAAGTACTGTCTAAAGTACATGCCCAAGGAAGTGGGTGTGTGAGCAGAAACAGAAGGGATGAAAGTCAGCCTGTGGAGGGGTTCCCATTATATTAATTTCCTCCATAATAAGCCTTGCCATTGAGATTTTTATCAAGACAAGGCCTACCAGGGAAACTCTGCAAGATAGTGCTCTCTCTTTGTGCCAAAGTGGCAGAAACTTGATGCCACATTTCTGGGAAGACATTGTACCCTTCTCTATCACAATTCTCCCCAGGGTCACCAAAATATCAGTGCCTGTTTGCTGTCCTGTCAGCCAGCTTCAGGCAAACCAAAGTGTTAATTCTTGCTAATTCATTCTGGAGCTACACAAAGTAAAAGGACATTTTGTAATAGCCCCTTGCATGCAGCTATCCATGGCAGCTCCTCGATGCTGGGAGACTAATGTAACCTTCTGCTTTCCTTTGAATTTGTCAAAAACAACACGGTACAAGTTCGTTCTGATACAGACACCCCAGATCAGTGAACGGTACTGTAAAACAGCCAAAAGAGGAGAGAGCAACACCATAAAGGTGAGAAAGTTGATTGAAATGGTAAATAAACTGATCCTGACCACCAGACAAGTGTTGCTTTTGTGGCAGCACGGAGGGATGCTCCGGTTTACAGTGTCAGGATAGCCATGCAGGTGAAGGTTCTGCTTTTCTCCACTACCTTTCAAATAGCATGATGCTGAAAGAAAAAGTTTCCTAACAGATGGCCTCAAGGTCAGGGCTTAGTAATTGCTAGATACCCCACCCAAAGTGCCATCTACTCCCACACCCCAGGCAGGGGAGGGCAGAGAGGAAGGCTTGCAAACGGTTAAAGCTTCAGCTAAACAAAAGTCAGGAACCGTGTAATTAAAACTCTACCTTTGTTGTATTGTAAAGAGTTAGCCTGTGACATAGGAAATATTTAAAGGAGCAGGCTGTTCAGCTAATTTGTGTGTGAGTGAACTGCTTAGACAGTCCTATCCTAAATTAACTGTAAGGCCACCCACTGAGACTGCCTCATAAAGAGCCATGATTGCTCAGCTTCGTTTTGTATAACCGTTCAATAATTACTAGATAAATGCATAACTAAAAGCTCTATTACACTAATAATTTGTACTGAGATAGATGTATGGGACACCATGCTGGGTTAATTTGTCATCCTTGCAGCAAACTTTCTAAAGAGGGCTCTTCTGCAGAGGAATTGTGTTAATATGTTGCTCCAGTGAGGACATGTTAGAGCAACAAGATGACTTGGTCGCTTAATCTCCTAAAGAGGCAAAATGCCTGGAGGGTAAGTGCCAGAAAGAAGAATGGGGGGTGATTAACACAGTGGACCCAGATTTAAACTCATCCTGACAAAAGGAGCTGATCTAACTGAGCAAAAGAATTGAAAAAGGGGAGCGTTAAAAACACTAATAGGATTTCATGCATCTCCCCCAAAATAATGTAAAAATAAAGTGCTGCAGGAGCAAAGTATTTTTACCCACCCCTTACACTGATTCTGTGTACAGATTCTTTGCTTTGTTTGATGTATCCATAAAGTTAAACTATATGCTTTAAATGGTATAGTCAACTATAATATTTTTATCTCTGCTTTATGCTAAATTCTGCTAGCTTCAGACGCACACAAAAAGCACATTATTGCTTTAAATATGGAACCCATGTTTAAGCATCAGAACTCTGGATTTTCAACCTCCTCTATTGACAGAACCATAAATCATGTTAAAGTTAAGTGAATTACTGTAGCGTGGAACTATAGCTTTAACAATGTTTATGTAGTATCAGCTTACCATCTACAGAATGAAAGGGGAAAAAAACACTGATATTAGAAATGGGAATATGGAGTCCTATTAACTTAACAGCAATATATCACTCCAAAGTCACAGATTCCATTACCATGCCCTTTTTAGTATCAAAGTGGAATTATATCATCACACACATAAAGGTTGTGGGTTTTAAGAAAATTTACATTTCTATTGTAAACTTATCAACTGCATTTCATTATAAGAAAGACATGATGCATTCTCCTAGCAGTAGTTTTTATCTTATATATAGGAATACATTGTGTATAAACAATAATAATATGCAAAAGTTGCCAGCATTTGATGTGAAGTAGGAATTCTACAAATTGGTTAATTTAGGGGTGTTGTTTGACCTCTAGCCATGGTCTTGGAAGGGAGGAGTGCTCTGTGCTCTTCGTAGGTATGGTTTTTATTTCTATACCTATGTGATCGGTTCTATAGCATTCTGATCTCCCAAAGACAGAAGAATTTTCACTTGTTTTAAAACAATCTGCTCAAAAAAGCCAACTTCACTGGCCCCCTGCCCGTGCCAGAATCTGGATGCAGTGCTCAGCTCAGCTCTACAGATTTTCAAAAGCAGCCTGCAATACTTTCTGTCCAGAGCACACCGATAAATCCTGTGCCCAAACACAGCTTTAGGAGTAGTTTCTTTTTGCTGGAAACGTGTGTTCTTTTTGCCTTGGGGCCTTGGCAAAATATCCTTCTGCCTCCCGCTTGCTGCTGCAAAAATCTCTTACTGAAAGAGTATTTGTGAACAAAGGGTGCAGGTGCCTTATACCACTCTTCAGAGCAGGAAAAGGGGCTGATAGTCAGCCCTGGCAAGGAGTTACCAAGGGTCTGTTTTTTCAGCAGTGCTTATCCAACCACCTGCACTTGACTTCTGGAGCTGAGAGGGGGGCATTCTGCAGTTCAGCCCTTCTTGATGTCCCTGGGCAGGAACAGATTCTCCATCTATCATACTTAGGGTATTTGTATATCAGTTGCATTGGTCAGCTATTTATATTATATTTTGAATGTTTCATCTACGTTTGCCTCCACAATGTAAAAGTAAATACCAATTTCACCCATACTTGGAGGGCATGGCCTATTTTTGTCCTCCTGCCCCGTGATTCCCCAGCCCTGCAAATAATTATGCAAGACTGTGTCAGTTGGAGTTTAGCTCCCCCGTGGACCTGACAGCCATGTTACTAAACCTTTGCACCATTTGGGGAATTAAGCAATACTTAAGTTTTCCACTGATCTGAATTCCCTTCAAAGGGCTGGTTCTAGGACTGCTCAGTCCTACTGTCAGCAGCTCAGTGTTTAAGAAGAGGCAAGTCCTTGCTCACCTGAATAAGAGATTGCTCTACATTTATCACCCTGAAGTCTCTTCCTAATGGGCAGTGAGAAAAACAGGGACTTTCAGAAACCATTCGAAGAGTTACAGGGACACAACTTCTATTGAAATTCAAAAGCAGTTAATGAATTCTTTCTCCCTCTGCAAATCCCAACCTAAGTTTCTTAATTTTTTTTTTTCTTGTTTGGGTAACTGCTTTCATCACAAAAAAATCTGTGGGCTTAAAGCTATTGTTTTAGGTTTCTATTCTTTACCTCTTGTATTGTATTATACGTAGAAGTGTAAGTTCCTTTCAACAAATCTGGATTATTGCCAGATCTCCTTATTAAAAAGTCACTCTTCATATTTCCGATAAACACAGCTGTTTCATGGTGTTTGAAAGCATTTCACATCAGCCAGCATGGTGGCTTAGCCAATTAGTACTCTAATATGGTCAATTTTCAGAATAAGTACCTTTGGGGTACAAAGGGTGGGATACATCTTGCATAATTTGAACTGGCACTTGCATCACTTAAATGCTAGGAGAAAGCTTATGGCACACAGGGAGTTAAAGCAACTTAGAAGCCTGAAGTGGAAATATCCAGCAGAACAAACTGTTCTATAACATTTCCAGAGAAATGACTTTTAAAAAAATACTTTCTTAATTGTAATGAAGCCAATTAAAATGGCCTCAAAAACAAGCTGATAAAAATGAGCCTGTTTCGTTACGATTATAACGTTACTATTTCTAGGAAGATTGATGAGTGTTTAATGAGCTATTAGTAAACTTAATTATCACTTCATAGAAGAGGTAGCTGAGCATTGTGCCCTGGTAAAGCCAATCCACTGTGGGCCTGGTCTGATGGACCAGTGAAGGTACAGTGGGTTTGATTCTCCAGACCACTGCTGCTTTGATCAGATGAGGAGGGCAGGCTGCTGGTAGGCTTTTCCCAAGCAGGAGAAGAGCAACATGAAATGACCCTTTCAAAGACTGACTGCAAACAACTTCAGGAAGAAAGGCATCCCGTCCAGTCATCTAGACTTGAAGGGATTGACAGGGCTTTTTGGAAGAGGAGATGGAAGGTGGATGGATCAATATGTATCCCCCATGTGTTGGGCTGTGCTGGTGGAGAAATCTGTCTGAGCACAGCAGGTGGGATCATGAAGTCCCTTTGCCACATCAGTGAGCACTCCCTGGGTGATAGGATCACATGTTTTTTATTGGGACTGCTCTTTTGTGCAAGGAGAAGGACCTAAGGAGGGTACTAAATATCTGAAGGAAACTATAACTTGTTTCAAACTAACTGATTCTTTATTATCTGATAACTCAGTTGAATAGAATTCACCATTCACTCTTACTCATTTGCCTAAGACATGAGAAGTGCTAACCAAATCAGTGAGTGATAACCAAATGAATGAGTGCTAACCAAATCAATAAATGCAACTTCTTTTGTTAGTTACATAGTTTGCTATTGGCTGCAACAAACCAAGGACTGAAAAGCCTAGGCTGCAGAAATAGATGCCTGAATTCAGCATTCTGAAAAATCCTCTTAATATTGTGCTGCACAGCACCACAAACTTATAAAACACTAGAAGATCCAGTATAGCACGCAACAGCTGTTCTGAATAATTATTTGGCCCTATAACAGTAGTTTTAAGATACTGGTCTATCTGTTGCAGGCCACCACACATTATCATCTCATTTTCAATAAAAAGTCTGGGATGTTTCAGATGAGCTTCAATGGAGTTAGAATCATGTGTGCTTTGAAATATTTATGCTTGCCTTGAGATGGAAGGGTAATTTCTGCCTCCAACCCCCCCTCACAAATAATAGATTCAATAACACCAGATAGTCCAACTCCTCCATACCTACAGCAGGTAGAAACGAAGTTCTGACCTGGGATATGCATATTTTCATAGGTTGTAGAGCTTATATTTTATGTCAGTTAGTGAGGTCAATAATAAAATATAAATGTCACAGGCTGAAAGACGCCAAGAGAAATATGGTTTGGCAGCATGAAGCTGCTTAGGGATACATAAATAATAAGTCAATAAGTAAATAAATAATAGACAAAGACCTGTTCTATTCTCCATTTGAAGGCCCAAAGAATTTACAATCACTGATTCAGACTTGTAATATCCCATCAGAAGCACCTAAGTAGTAATAGCTCCTCCTTATGCAGAGGAACACTTGCATCACTCTACCAGGGTTTTCAGAAGCAATGGCTTACTAATTTTTATTAAACATCTCTGAAATTTGTGACTGAAGAGGTTTGTCTGTGATCATGGGCCCCTTTTAGAGGGCAACAGGGAAAATAGCAACCTGCTCCACCACCTCACTTCCTTTAGATGATTAAATATGTTTGAGAGGATCCAGATACTCAGAAACACAGCTGTGTTCTGCACTCAAAACTTGTTTGAAAGGTCATTTTTGCATACAAAAGAGTTGCTGACCTGAGAAAGGAGTAAGGATGTGTATCTGGGTCTGTATTTAAAGTTTTTAGACTTTGGCTTTTAGTTCCCCTCTCTAGTATAAGGCAGACATCCATAAAATGTTAACTAGTTTAATAGTAGATTCTTCCTCTGATCAAACAGCCTTTTCTTTTGCCACTTGAGAAATTCAGTATTTCCCCATCAGAGACTGCAAAACCAAAACTTTTGGGGATCCTTATTCCATTTGGTACTTCTCATGCAAATCCATCAGCTCTGAGAGAATGGACCCTACATGTCAGTATATGGCACAGACTGAGGACCAGTACCTGTTCAGTCTTGTTCCCTTCTCCCAGTCTTGCCTGTGATCAGCAGAAAGCCCTTCAAGGCAGTTCCTCTTTGGCTAAGACTCCAAAGAGGAACCTCTTTCTCCTTCTTGCAGCTCTTTATCTTCCTGAATTCTTGTTGATCCTTTCTGCATTCATTTTTCTTCTCATTCTGTTTTTGGGAAGATTACCAACAAATGTTTTCATCTTTATTTTTACCCTGACATCCTGAGGAGGTCAAGGCAACAGAGGAAGACCCAATACGTCCATGCCTATATCTTCCATATAGCAAATCAAATTACTAAATGAAGAGCCACATTTTGGAAAAACTAAACACAGTGTTGTCTCAGGCACGGTTTCAAACTTCCTCATGTTCCCTCCATACATTTTTAAATTTCTTTTTGGTTGGTTGAAACAGCCTTTCTGCCTCCTTTTCAGCCAACAGAAGAGAGGGAGTGAGTTTGTTACCAGATGTGTACAAAGGACAGTACAGTTGCATAACAATTTCAAATAGTTTTAATAGATCTGGTGCTATTTTTTTTAGTAAATATTCTTTAAAATTCCAGTCTGTTTTTTACTTAATTAGATGTTTACCCTATTAAATTTCCTTTCTCACTTTTGCCTTCATCTTTCATGTGGCATACAAGGAAAGGAGGAACTATCAAAGGAGATCCGGAGGAAGAGAGGAAAAATATGGTTAAGGACAGAAATGTTGTTTGCTAAGGAAAGTTTTGTAGTAGTCATCAGAACAATTACCATCAGCTTTTGTTGGAAGAATATTGGTGGCAAAATATTTTGACAAGCTCTAAAAAGACTGATGCTTCTGGGAGAAGGTGGTGATACGTTCATACCTGTAAAGTGGCTATGATGTAAGTGTCATTATATCAGTTACACCTCGGGGGCTGCTGTAAGTGAGATCAGAGGCTGACACCTTGGGTGGAATTTGCCTAACTGAAGGTGCATGCATAGACTGGCAGTATCTGCCTCAGGGCTGGTATGGGTGGGCTCCCTTCACAGCCACTGGTGGGCTAGCCAGTGTGGCTAGTGAAGTCTAATCAAAGGTAGTGGGGTTGTTTTGGATTAGATGAATGTCTCCTTAGACACCATGAGTTCTGTTTAGTTCTCTATTGGTTCAGAGATAATTAGCTGCATGGTAGGCACTCACATTTACCAAGGTCAATCCCATAAGTTATCTGCCTTTATTACCAAAGTTCAAAGTCACAGCCTCTCCCAGGAGTTTGGGGACAGGAAAATAGCCTTCATTTCTTCTTTTGAAGATTTGAGTTCTTTATCTGAAGAGTTTTCAAACATACCATCATTTAGGATGCAAACCCAGAGCAAAAGTATCTGTCTTAAAAACGAGTAAGAAATAATTAACTAGGTTTATTAAAAAAAAATAAGAGATAAGGCCAGATGTGCAGACAGGTTGAACAGGCTGGGCACACAGGTGGTTGCCTTGGCCATGGGCTAACTGTCAACAATTCCATAACTCAGAGTGTGGGATGTGCTGCTGCTTGTTTCCTTCTCCCACGTGGAGCCTTGCAGAGCCGACACGTTGGTGGGAAGACACTGGTTTCCAGTCCAGCCCACGTGCCACAGTCTCTGGCTGGTGTGAGCCAGGTATAGACCATGCTGTCAGAAGAGATTCCATGGATATGGAACCATGATCTGCTTTGATCAGGGATAGCAGGAGGCTGCCTGCTACCTTCTGGTTCCTCATCTCCATGCTTGCTTTCAGTGGGGTTTTCCTGTTCATGTGTTTAGCCTGGGTTTCTCTTACTGGGGGGAGGAGAGCTGGCAGGGTTCACAAGGTTACAGGGGGACTTTTCATGGTGAGGATGAGAGCTTCATCTTCATCCCATCTCAGCACCCTAGGCACCAGTGCAGCTCTTCTTGGTGGTGGTGTCAATGCAGTCATTCCTATCCAGTCATGGAGAAAGAAGTACAGGGGAGTGCTGCCCAGCCAACCCTTAATGAGTGTTTACAGGGTAATGCAGTTGGTTTCCTTGCTGCTGGCTCTGAGTACTTGTTTTATCCACATGTTCAGGCTTTGATTTTGCTAATGGTTTAATAATGCTTCAGAAAAAAATTATTAATAAAGTCATATTATTAAACTGGTGATGAAGAAGGCTAAACAGCAGGTTTTAGCTTTTATTTAACTAAGGCTTTTTCATAACATCCATCATGAAATGAGTGTTTGCTCGTTTGTATTTGATTTTAGTTAACCTTCCTGCATCTCTCCCAATTTTTCCAAAAGTGCCAAAGGCTTTTTTTCCCTCTTGTATATTTAACTTACTTCAAAGCCAACACAGGAGTTTCTGTAGGATATTACCTCCGTTGCAGAGCCTTTATCTAACTGGTTATGTGTGGGGTACAAGTGCAGGTTAACCCTTGAAAGATTAGTAGGCAAGCATGGCAGGGGAGCAACTGGGATGTAATGATGACTGTTTGTTGAGAAATAAACTATGATTTACAGATGAGCTTCTGCTCAACCAGATTAATTTGCCGTTCTAAAGGAAAAGTGAATTCTCATTTTAGAGGGGAAAGGGAGAATTCATAGTACTATGAGTGGCAGCAGTTACCACCTGATGGTGACAACTAACAGTGGAAAGTGCTGTTTGCTAAAAGGGGTCCAACCCAGTCTATCTTGAAGGCCAAGGAACTGGGCAAAGGTTTCACATAATGCAGGAGAGCATCAGGCTCTCCAGCTGCACTTGCAGTTCTGCTGAAATCAGCTGAGGGTAAAATCTGTCATTGCCAATGGGCTTGTGTACATTACACCTTTACACCTTCACTGTAGTACATTTTCCAGCTGGCTTGTTGGCCCATAAATTCACCAAATTAAACTTCATCCCTGAATGCAAGCTGGGGTCTTGCTGAAGGTTTGAGCTTAACATTATTCAGGAGAAATGGAAATGCAATTTTCAAAACGATCTCACCACTTTGTGCACGTTCATTAGATGAAAACACGTTACTTAAAATAAATGTTCCTAAACTGAAGTGGGAAAAAAAAGACCCAACAACAGGAAGTGTTAGACCATCTTTAAATTATCAACCATTTATAGTGCAATATAAAATGGATTCATATGTGCAAATCCAAGTTATATGAAGTGTCAATTAAACCAACCCTAATCTCCCAAAAACATTTTTTATTGCCTGATTGATGAGGACTGCTCTTAAGGTGATGAATAGTTTTCACTTTGACAAAGGACTGCTGATTCCTTTATACGTGTCCACTAAAAACACAGAAAATCCTTTAAAATGTCTGGCTCTTGTTGGTTTTCAGGATCTAGATGAAGTGAGTGTAGGACACAATGTGGTCTAAGATATTAATTGTGAAGATCAGATGTATAAGCAGTACTGTGCCTTTTTAAAAAAGCCTAAAACGACAATAGATTTAAACTGTGTTGTTTTCCAAAGGCAAAACTCTCTATAACTTCTTTGTTTTCTTTCCTATAGCAAGTCCACATGCAACACCATCGACTCTTCATTTTCCAACATCACCCATTATTCAACAGCCTGGGCCATACTTCTCACACCCAGCAATCCGCTATCATCCTCAGGAGACTCTGAAAGAGTTTGTCCAACTTGTCTGCCCCGACGCTGGTCAGCAGGCTGGACAGGTGGGGTTCCTAAATGTAAGGAAGCCGTTTTTATTTCTTCAGAAGTGTTTGTCCTATGTAAAAATTAACCATGGGATTCTGGGATTATTTTAACAGCATGTTGCATACAGGAACACACCTTGAATAAGTCGTTGGAAGGAAAAAAAAAAAACCAAAAAACAACAAACCAAACAAAAAGCCCCAACATAATGCTGCTACTGCTAAAATATTGAAAAAAACAACAAAAAGCCTCCCCAAAAAACCACTCGACCACATTGTGGTGAAATTAACTTAAGCTGTCAGAGGAGCTGATGATACAGTGACCTTCTGGGTCCCTCCACAAACGACTTTGCTGCATGCATTGTAACCCTAGTGGAACTGGGGTTAACAAAATATGAAGGCAGAATAATTTTTATTAATTATTTTTGAAGTTCAGGGGATAGTGGGGGGGGAAGGAGCAGGAAAAGGGAGGGTGAGAAACAGATGTTTCAGATCAGCTAAGTTCATTAAAAAAAAAAAAAATACTGCCTTATAGCACTTTAGATCAAGTTGACCAGTACTTGAACTCAAGATGTTAAAAGTACAGTTTATTATGGTTTGTTATTTCTGTAAGCAGTTATCTTTTCCCCTTATCTCTATGAAAAATTAAGCAGAGTTCCAAAGCTTCAAATAACCATTTTCTTTTTTTTTTTTTTTAATCAAATAAAGTGAATCATCTTGCTATTATTGAAATAGTATTCCGGTCAAATACAGAATTTATAAATTTTATGTAAATCAAATCTAAAATAATGCTCTGAATATTTCATGAACTGCAATGCATGTAACTTTTTCCAGCCAATGAAGTAATAACTGGCAAAATTACTGCTTCTCTCCTGACATACATACGTTTGGAAGTGTTAATGAGAATTAGTTTAATTATTAGCATCTAATTTATTACACTTATTTAATAAGCTATATTGTTCTCGATGCTTTCCTTTCCCCAGCAGAAAAACTGACTGTACTTATTCCAGCCAGTACTGGCTTTGAATAATGTCTGCAATATGTTAGCAGATACATTTATGTCTAGACAACAAATCAATACAGTGCTTTTCTTTTTCCTTGAGTATTCATTTGCTTAATTTATCCCAAACCATTCAGCATTTTGAACTGTTAGCACACTCACAATGAACATACAGCAGGGGTCTTCTTGGCAGGAAAGGGCCCTAATTGTGAGACAAGATAGTGTTTGAGAGATGTCACCAATATATTAGTTTATTAAAGGTGCTGGGTGTTGGAAAAATAAATATCCCTGAAGGATTGCTTCTTACTGCAAACACTGGTAACTGCAGTCTTTGAAGTTAGTGGGGGTGCTGCTAAGTTAAAGGCAGATGAATTGGAGTCTTATTTATGCCCTGAACCATTTTTGCTCCAGCACAAGTGATTTGCACCTACACAACTTGAAGGCCTTTTGTTAGTGCCAAAGCAGGTGAAATGAAAATCAGGTCCCAAGCGCTTGCCAGTGTATTTTGTCCCCAGTAATTCAGGCTAATGGAAACCCTACCAGGAATTAAAATATTATTTTCTTTAACAGTATTCAGAATATGGATCTGTGTTTAAAGCTGAGCTTTTATCATCAATGGAAAAGCCAATGCTCAGTGACAGACGAACTGCAGTGAGATCAATTTGTAGAGTGCTGTCGAAAGTGATCTCATCATTTTTGTCACTAAAATGGAACACCTGATTCACAGGCTGTCCTACTTTCTCTTTATAATGGTATTTGGCATCTGTCTGTATGGTTTTCAAGTGTCCAGGCCATCTTACGTTTAAAATATAAACTTAACAAGTTGGGGGAAGGGGAGGCTTTTTATTTAAGCCTGCTTCTTGCTTTTGTGATACTTGAAAACACTTATAGATAGGTTTTTCTGGTGATGAATTGAAAGACCACACTTGTATAGCTGGGCCCACTCTGCCTGTGACCCGCCACATCCCAGACTAAATGGAGTTTCTTTTCCTAATATGTAAAATAAAGTAGTTTTAAGGTTAGTTGTTTCTCCACATGATCCTAATGGCAACTAAACCATGAGCTACACTATTGCTAATTTGAAAGGGATATGGGAGAGCAGTTCTTTCAATATATACTCATTCATTTTCCTGTAATAAGATATCAGCATGACTTTTAAGACCACCAGACCACCAAAAATGCTTGTTTTTCCTCTTAATGAGCAGTATCTTTAAGAAATTTGCACTGAAGTCTGAGGCACTGATATCCTAAGGGTATAAGAGAGGCACAGAACTGGGGGATTTAAGGGGTCAAAAATACTGCATCAGCTCTTGCTGAGCATGACTTAGTGGCTGCAGGAAATGTAAGGAGCAGCAGAATTTAATCCAGGGCAGTTCAGAGCAGTTGCTAATAGGACAAATGTTTACAAGCAAGAATTTCCACGGTTTCACAAGGTTCACAGGGTTTGAAACAAAGTTCCTTGAAGTCAATGGAGAATTTGACACAGGACATTCTTTGCCACCTCTCAAGTAATTGCAAATGTGTCTCACGTAGCTTTTAACTAGATTGTTATTACTGGAGGTTCCTCGTAGCTGATTTTTAGTATAATTTTTGTCTGTTTGCTTGTTTTTCGGCAGCCCAATGGTAGCAGCCAAGGCAAGGTGCACAATCCATTCCTTCCTACCCCAATGTTGCCACCACCACCTCCGCCACCAATGGCTAGGCCTGTGCCTCTGCCAGTGCCAGACACAAAACCTCCAACTACATCAACAGAAGGAGGGGCCACCTCTCCCACTTCTCCAAGTAAGTATAGACGGAGCGGGAACCGAGAGCTAACGGCAGCGCGCGCCGTGCTGCAGAGGTTCAGAGATGAGGGCTGGACTTGCTCTTGGGAAGCAGGAGACCTCTCTGCTCTCTATATGATGGACAAAATTCTGAGATGGCTTTATACGAAGGAGAAAAGAGCTTAAGAGTTAGCTTCTGACTTGGTTTGGCATTTCACATAATCATGTATGAGAGAAACCAAGACCAGTAGCTAAGCTGTGACACAGACTGGGACCATTGGGATCTTGTTTGCTGTCATGAGGAGACAGTTTGGTAGCTCAAGTCAGGCTTTAGAAGATAGACACTAGATGGAAGTCAGGCAGCTTCATCAAAAGTCTTGTTGCTTCTACATACAGGGCTAAACTAGCAACTTTTCATGTTCACTTCACTTCACCTATAGTTCTTTTGGGAATAAATCTTCATAGATTAACCCAAACATCTTTCCCTTATGACTTGCTTCCCGAGCCCTGCATTTTGGGCAAGAAGCTATGGTATTTCTTAGGCCCAGGGAGAAAGCTTTAATCCTTTCTCCACCACCCACACGGCTCCCATATGTATTTTGTGTAGCCACAAGTCAAATATACAAATTCCTGGATACACACTTGGGGATACCACTTTGGACTCACTCTGCTGGGAAACAAATGCGATTCAGCTGGGTTTGATGCTTTAAAAAAGTCTGGATGTTCAGGGAGTTAATTGTGAAATGATTTAATGAAGCTATGCTCAAACTGACATTTAAAAACAAAAGGGAAGCTTTCAGTGCTCTAATGGCAACTGTAGGGGACTTGTTCCACAGTGAAGGGGAGCCCAAATAACATCCACAAACAAAAATCAATCTAATCGAAAGAGCAAATCCCTTTGTGTGCTTTTCAAGCTTATTATTTAAATGCTATATGCAGCCACTGCTTGATGTGCAGAGAGGTATTTGCTATGCAGACCGTGTGAAGCCTATATTTTTAAAGCTTTATATACTATTGAGGAGCTTTGCACAGATTCCAGGGGGCATTTTTAAAATCTGGTAGTTCTGGGTGTTTTGCATTGCCTTCTGCTACTCAGTAGTGCACAACTGCAAACTCAGCAAGATGCTCCGGCTCTCTTTGAAATTAAAATGGTTTTAGTATGAGACAGTCTGGTAAGATTGTGAACATGATCTTCTAGAATCAGGACTTCTAGAATTGATCAGCAGATTTTTGTTTAGCTAAGGAGTTGATTCATTTCCCTCCCCTCCACTCCTCTTTCTGACCTTAGACCAACACTTGCACTATCAAGAAGTTTTGATGCTCTCTGATGGGAGATACGGTCTTTAAAGTCCTATCAATAAGATTCAGCAGTGGAATCTAAAAGGTTAATGTTTACTCATAGTTATCACTGAATACAGTCAGAAGTGCCTGACTATTTCCTTGTCTTCAGAACCAGGAAAAATGAAACTAGGTCAATGCTTATTTGTCGTTACGGTTGTGACTCAGTTTACTGGCAGCGTCTGGTGGCTAAAAGAAAAAAATTCCCAACATGATTTTAGCAGTAATCTTAATACTTAAATATTTTTTTGTGTGTGTGATACTGTGACCATATAAAACAAGCTAAATGCGTGTCTGGCCTGATTCTCAGCTGGCAGAAAAACTGGCATTTGTCCACTGAAGTTTGCAGAACATCACCCATCGGTATCGGCTGGGGCTGGTCACTGGGGCTCTGTGTTCAGCAGACAGCTGCCATGGTAATTGGGAACTGAGGTTTTTCTCAAGAGCAGCTAGTTAATGGTATTTAAACAAAAGATTAGGAAAATAATTACTGTTTGTTAATTAGCTACGCTGATGTCTAAACATATAGTGCTGTACATACTCAGGCACGCATCTTCCTTTTTGGTCCGGGTTTTGAATAAGTGGCTGGAGTTGTAAAGAAGCATGTAATTTAATTTAGGGACAAATTTTACAGAAAAGTAGATTATATGGAATATTTTGTAAGAAAAACTATCACATACATACCACGGGCGATGGAAGTGGCTGGCTAAAACAAACCCAGGGTCCTAGCCTGGCAGTGAGACTTTACTAGTGGGACCCACTGGACTCCTTTCAGTGTGTCAGTCAGTACCAACCCTCCATTTTCGTCCGTGTTTATTTTTTCCTTAACTAAATATTAGCCTTCAAATGGCAAGTGCAGATTCACCAGAGTTGCACAAAAGCCTCACAAGAAGGTGTTTTCCATGGTTACGAACTGCTCGAGTGCACCGGTTCTGGGAGTGTCGCTGGGTTATGGCTGAGTGCCCTGCAGAGCTTTAGGATATTGGAAAGTCACTTATGCAACAAAGGCAGGAATGATGTTAGGTTTTGGCCAGACTCTCTCCTTAGCTGTGTGGAAGAGAATGAAGCCCCCCCCACCCCCCCAAGGAAATGGAGTGAAAGAGGTTGGCATTTGCTCCATTCTCCTTCCCTTTTTTGGTCTAGCAGAAAGCCCTCTGCAGAAACAAAACACAGTTACGGCCCTACCAAAAATTGGAATATGGCCCTCCTGGGGGGTGCAGGAGCCAGGAGCAGCTGTTCAATACAGCCTGGCCTCCTGGGAATGAGAGCTAAAAATCACAACAAGGTGGTTAATGATTCTCAGAGCAATAGTGAAACTCTCCAGCTGTGACATTAACCAAAACATGAACATTAGTGCTGTCCAAGGAAGGAAGAGCCCCTGGAGATGCACACCAGGGATTTGCTGCTACTAGGTGGCCAGGCATGCTCTGGGAGTTGAAAATTTCAGCTGCCAATAATATCCCTTTGGAAAGCCAGAATTTTCCTCGGTGAGATGACACAATGGAGATAGGATTCATGAGGTTTGGGAGGGTTCATTTTTCCTCATAAAAAGCCTTTTCAGTAGAACACATCCTCGCTATCAGCAGCAGTTCCCAAATTATCTTATCTAGGATCTCTTCTCGATTTTGTTTGGTTGGTAACCCATAACAAACACAACACAATGTTTTGTTGAACTTGACAGTCTGGGTTTAATATCTCATTGCCCAAAGAAAACACCACCTCCACTACATGCCAGTTGGACTTTATCACTGTCATAACTAATCCAAGTGTTAGAATCTGTGGCCCTCATTCCAGTGCAGTCTAAGATACTGCCATCCTCAACACCATGATCTTTAAAAAGCATTTTTATACTAAATGTTATTTGCTAAGGTTCAGAGCTCTACATGGGGAGAAACTTAGCTGTTTTCCCTTGTTGGGCAAGATTGTGAGCACTTTATGTCTCTTTGCACAAAGGAGTTTTTGTGTTAAACAGCATTTGTGTCAGGATGAGAAGAATGATTTTGTGCCTATAGTACTGGATTTATAATCAGATTGGATTTCTCTCCCTTTCTCTGCTATGCATTGACTGAGCACCCTCTGGGCAAGCCATTTTAGCTCCTTTCCCCATCCATAAAAAAGAGGGTGATGACTGTGTCATTTAATTTGTTAGAATTTGCAGTTCCCTCTCAGATACTCAGCTGCAGAATGCGTTGTAGTGGGAATCACTGTGTTGTACTATGTTCTCCTAGTTAATTCTCTCACCACAACTGCTAAACTGACTCCTAGTCCTTTGAGAAACAGCACAGCTCTTCATATCAAGCACATGTCCCTGTCTTCTTGGTCTGTAAAAGAGAAACCTAGTGGTACATCAGGTTATCACTCACCCCAACCACCTTTACCAACCAAAAGTTTATCTTTTTCGTGCAGATCAGCACACTTCTGTACTTAATAGAAACTATTTCAGGAGAGTGTCTTTTAAATTAACATTCTCCTACTGCAGGCAACTTTAGAACACATGACATTCCCAAAACTGTTTGTTTGTCTTGTCTTCCATACAACTTCTTACCATCCTGGCTAAATATCAAAGCTGTCTGTGTGAGCAAATGTTCTTTCTCTGCCAGCTCCTGTTTTGCCTGTTCCTGAAGTGAAGCATCATAGCAAATTTGTGGCATCACACTCATTTCCTTGGCTATGGGCTATGATGTTGCAAAGAATCTTCAGTGAATTCTACTAGCAGAAAGACTAGGCTGGGCAAGAAGATGTTTCTATTCAAGCTCAATGGGCCAGGCATCAGCTTGTGAAAACTAGTGTAGGTCTATGCAGTTCCCATGGAGCAAAGCTGATAGAGATCATGAGAAGATCTGCCTCAGAGACCTGGCTTCTCTTCCTGATTTGGCTTTTCCCTTTCCTAAAAAGGATTTTGAAGACCCCACCATAGGCTTAATTTATGTGTACTGTAATGTAATATGATCCAGCTTTAGTCAGTGAGAGGAGTTTGCCCCATCCTAACCTCAGGACAGAGTATAGGGATCAGAAGTGGTAGGATTTCCAAGAATCCCATCTCCATGGCAAACAAGTATTTGTGTGAATGGCAATAAGATACAGCTAGAAGCTTTGGTGGGGATGGTCTAAGCAACTCTTGTTGCTCCCCTCTTTTCTGAACCAAATTTCACTGTAACAGGAGTCCCTGCTAGTGTGTATTCCATGTCACTTTAGTCTCCTGAGCCAAAATAGCCCCTTACAAGCTGCCAGTGTCTCGTGAGATTTAACAGTGAAGTGGGACTAGCACCTTGGGAGAGTCCAGTGTAAGGCTTCCTCTGTATTTATGTCATTTTGGTATGCTTCACTTCTTGGCTCTATCAGTGTAGTTACATGACTTCAAGGAAGTACCCAGCTGACATCCAAGTATGCTCAGAAAGCAAGTTAAACATAGTTTGGAACATTACAGGAGAAAGATATACATAGTAATTCACTCAGCAAGGTTTGAGGGGACTTTTGTGCATATTACACAGGTTTCAAATGCTTTAGAATTTTCAGTTGAAGAGAGAAGCCATGTAAGACAGTGTTCTGATTGTTTCCTTTTGATTTTCTACCAAATATCACAGGAAAAATATCTGCCAACAGGGAACCATAAACAAGATCCTGAGTTCCTTCCCTTCAGAGTGTAACTTACCTGCTCCAAGGGATTATATAGCCTCTCTACTGATTCTGCTTCTCTAAAAGTAGACCAGAAGAACCAAACAACAGATGTTCAATTTTTTTTTAAAACTTAATTTTCCCCCCTGCAGAAGGAAATTTTAGTCTTGCACAACATAGAGTTCAGTAGTTAATTAAAGAAAAAATCATCATAGAACAGTACAGAAGAATCGGAATACGTGGCACAGCAAGAGATACCCTTTGCAAATTTGTGGCTTCTTTGAATTATTAAGTAAATTAACATGGTAAAAAAGGCAGGGAGAACATCTCACCAAATCTGCTTGGTCTGTTTCTTCCTTGATTTGCCAGTATGGATCACAACCACTATACCTGTTCATACTCTGATATGCAAACAAAATCATCTTGGAAAGACAAATTAGTGCACTTAGAAACTCCTTTAAAACTTTGTGAAGGAAAAGTGTTCCTTGCATGATTTTGGCAAGTACTAACGGAGTGTTGGGATTTTGGAGAGAAAAGCTCATTTCACCAGAAATCTTAGAAGCCAGGAGTGCCTTTTCTTCCCTCAGATCAGCAAGAAATTGAGATACACTGTTCCTGGGATAATTTCAGGGGAATGATCTTTGAGCAAGTGAGGTGTCTGATATAACTGCAGGAATTAGGAGACACCATGAGATGTTTGTGAGGCTTGGGTAGAGAGAGAAGGAAGCAGTTCTGCATATTCATAGACTTAGGAACTCCTCCCCAAAGGATTTTGTGGGATGCAAAACGTTTGCATGGCCTCAAGGGCAAATGAGGCATTCATCAGTGAGAAGTTCCTTGTGGGCCACTAAATACAGGGAGTTCCTGAGCTGAAAATTCTCACAGGGTTGGAAAGAATATGAGGAAGTAGATAGGTGACATGTTTTGACTCTTCCCTCTGTCTGCTTCTGGCCCCTGTAAGAGAGAGCACAGTGGATAAGGTGAAGCATTGGTTTGAAACCAGAGGCTCCTCCAATGTTATGCCTCTTCACCAAACATTTTGTCTCCAGAAAGGCAGCAGGCTTACATCTACACAGCCAACTCTGTGGCTTCTCCAGCTCTTAACTCACTTTATTTTTCTGTAACATCGAGGCCTGAACAATTATATTTAGTCTGACTGGAATCTGGCAAGTAACCTTCCTTCTAGCATTGTTTTTTGTCTCTTCTTTGGATAGTTGGATTGTCTAGGGATTTTATTCAGCAGAATGCATTCCTATAAATATATGTAAAAGGAACAGAATCACTGTTTGTATTAAGGCATCTATTTAGGTTATTTGAATTTAGCTATGAACATGCAAAAAACTGAACAAAGAAGGAGATTGCATGGGGGATGTTCAAATGAGAGGAGGAAGAGTGAAAATGCATTGGAAGCTTTTGGATTTGAAAGTACGTGGCATTGTGGACAGTTGCAGTGGAGAATATAATGCAACAATAAAATCATTAAAGTACTTCAAGTTTGGAAGTAATCTGGGTTCTTGGCTTGCGTTGCATTTAATAGCTTTACATTTATGGGAGCCATTCCAGTTTTTAAAGGCAGCCTCAGCCTTCAGACTGATTGCACTTACCACCCCAGTGAAACTGCAACCCATTAATTTTTTAGCGAAAGGATCTTCCTAGTTTGTCAAACACATCAAGTGAACATTTTAGAGAGTGCAGACCACAGCAGTATGAAAACCCAAACTTTATCTCAAGAGAGAGTGCTGTATTAGCTTGAAATAAGGGGCTTATTCTGTTAATAAGCACTTTAGTAAAGTCACTGCTATACAAATCTTCGTTAAAACCGGAGATATCACATATTTGAGTGAAAACAGTCAGGCAAAACCAGGACCTGTAGAAGTCTAATGTGCTGTCCCAGTGTGGAAGGGCCTGCAGTGTTTTCCCTATGGGATGGAGAGCAGCACAGGAGACCCAGCACCCTCTCTGACTCCAAGCACCCACCGCTGCTGTCCTGCCTGGCCAGGACCTCTCCTCTCCCAGCAGCCCTGTTCCCCTCTCCGTGTTGATATCCCCGTCATTAAGACCCAAACCTTTCCAGTGTCTAAAACCAAACTCTCTCTCTCTAAAACGTTTGCACATTTCTGTGTTAAACATCTGCTTAGGTGGCTCTGAGACAGTGTGTTTTGGTGTTGTTCGTGTGCAATCTAGTGCCGCTTCCTCAACGCATGTGTCCCTTCCCTTCACAGCCTACTCGACACCCAGCACCTCCCCCGCAAACCGGTTCGTCAGTGTTGGACCACGGGATCCAAGCTTTGTAAATATCCCTCAACAGACTCAGGTGGGCCGCTTTCAACTTCTCTGTATGCCTGCAGCCTCTTCTTCTTCAGTGTACTCTAACGTGTCCCCGCGGAGCCAGCTGCATTGCTGCTGTCACTTCACCCACATGGTCTCAGTAACTACAGTGAAATGTCACTTGCAGTTTGTTTGTCTGTTGTGTTTTTTTTGGGCTTACGTAGTAATAACGCTGCTTTCATAACTGGAAAGATCTCTCTTGCTTTCTATGGCATTGGCTTCTAGTGCACAGGGTTGGGGTTTTTTTCCCCTAGGAATGGGGTTTTCAAAGGCTTTCGCTCCAACCTGTTCCCTAGGCAATGCAATTAATTTAATTGCAAAAGGGGCTCAGAGAGACCCATCAGGTAACAGGGCACCATAGTCCCCCCCTCCAGAGACAACAGGAGACTTCTCCAATGACTTCCATGTAAAAAAATATTAGCCTTGAATTCCTGGTTGGCCATTTGCATGGTGGGCTTGGAGCGAGCAGGAGATTTTCTAATTGTGAGCACATCTGTTTCCTTACACAAAGAGAAAAAAAGTCCAGTTGAGGCAGGCCTATAAAGCTGGGTTAGCTGAATTCATAGTCCTCCTATGGTCAAATCAGAAGCTCAAGTAAACATTTGTGTTTCTTTAGGAGAAGGACGAGGTTTAAATGTGCTTTTTTTCCAAGCTGTATCAAATTCCCAGGGTCGATTAAGAAAATAGTTGTTGGCAGTTTTGTTAGCAGATAATTTGAGCCAGATGTTGAAAAAATTAAGTCTGTGCTTAATATCACGTTATCATGGGGGTGAAGGTATAAAGAAGTGAACAGAACTAGTGCTTTAGGACAACTGTAGTTTGGAGTTTTAAGTGATAGCTTGACTACATTGCAATTCTTTCAAAGGTCAGCATCAAGAAATATTTTTAGTTTTGGTTCGAGATGGTTGTGATGACTAAAAGGTAATAATTCAAATAACCAGCAAACTAGGGAGTACTCACTTAGCTCTTGCAAGTTCTATCAAAGTGTTATTATGCATCTGAATAATTTGTGTACATATTAATGGCTGTCACATGCCACAGTCCAGTATACCCATGAAGACAGAGTCCTCATTGTGATGGCCTCAGCACCTACACTGGCAATGAAACACGAGTCACTCATCACTGATGATTTTCAGTGTACAGGGCTGCAATCAGATGCCTGTGAACACAATGTGTTTTCTTGCTATCTGTTCTTTGTGTACAATTTGTTAGGGGCTTTAGTTTATAGCTCTGTCGACAGCACAGGTTAAACTGCATCGAATCTCAAACCTCTGCATTAAATAGGGTCACAGAAAGTACACCAGCAGTGCAGAGCAGGGTTTTAACCCATCGGGTTCTGATTTTTTTTTTCATGCCTGAATAAAACCCAGCCCTGGACCCCACTTTTCAGGGCTCTGCTCTTACTGGGTTACGTACGTGACAAGTTCTCTTGCACATTCACGTTTAGGTCTTATTTCTCCAGTCGTTTTGGAAACAACTGGAATACACAGAAGTACATTGAAACCAGGAAGCAGGAATGTTAAGGTATACTGTTAAAGTCCTTAAGCATTTGGTCTTTTCCTTCATGGCTCGGGAAACTTGAAACCCTTTGGAGAATGCTACTTTACCCTTTCCAGAAGACTTGAAAAACTACTAGTTGGTAAATTGATTAGGAAGTAAGACATACCAGTATTAAGTCTCCAAAATATTTTAAACTTATATGCATCCTGCAACCTAGGTTTCCCAGATAAGTTTGTTGACTGTAAACTTTTATCCTCCTTATTTATGACTTAAATCATTTTAAAGTGCCTTACTTTAAGTGCTTCTATGTAATGCAGTATAGTGAATAACAATGCTGTACAGTGAAAAACAATACTCAAGCACAGCTTTCAATTAAAGTCGAACATGCTGCAGTGGGTAAGGAGACTGACTTCCAGTCTCTGACTCCAGCTGCATCTCTGTGCTTCTATACATCATTATACCACCACAACCCACTTGATACTAAATATATAATTTATCAGCAAAACTCACTACTTATTCATGAAACAACTCTGAAGTTGACTGCGTTTTAAATCAGAGAAGTGAGGTGAAAAAAACTAACTGTAATGGTTTGGGATTTACTTAGCTTTCCTCTAAACAAAGACATGCCTTTGTACTCTTTTTGCAGGGCATTAGTGTACAGGACCATCACTTAGGATATTTTCAAAATGAAAATATAAAAATACATGGGCCTGTGTTATTAAAAGCAGCTGGGGGGGCTGCTTTCCATCAGGGTTTTTATGGTACACTCAGAGTCAGCTAAAGATTTGGGTCCTGAGGACCACTAGCTGCCAGGCCACACAGCTCCCTCAGACAAGAGGAAGCAGCAAACACTCAGAGCCTCTGGAAGTCAAGCTTAAATATAAGGGTTAAGCAACTCTTTACTGCTGGTACAACATACCAGGAAATAAGACAGTATCTGAATATCTGTTGGTGTTTTTTTTTTAATTACACTCCAGCTACAAGCTATCAGAAGACATTACAGTCAGCTCTCCGTTGGCTCTGGTTTTCTCTTCCAATTGGCAGGTCATCTGACCACGGGCACTCGTTACACATCATCATTATTAGTCTTAAAATGTTGCAGAAGTGGGTCTGTGCAAGGGGATGTGACAGCACCAGGCAGCAGAAGTCACGTTTCCCATACATGGGCATTTACAGGCTTTTGCAGAACATTGGAATAAAAGCACAGTTGAATGTACAACAGAGTGGCTGGGTTTGAGCGGGGATCATTCTGTCCTGGGCTGTTTTTAAACAAAAAAAAACCCCAGTACAGGCTTCTCTTAATTGGCATTATAAAAATTAGGAGTAGACATTTCCATTAGCTGCACATTCTAATTCATGTCAGATTGGTTCAAATGTAATCCCCTAAAGGAGTTTCATGGAATCTATATAATATTTTGTTCAGAAAAAGGCCACCTTCCTGTGTCTACACAGGTTGGAGCAGCATGACAACTCCGTGACAGAAGAGACCAGGAAATAAAGTTTTTTAAAGTCAGTAGTTCTGATTCAATAACAAAAGCTCCAAAAGGGTCATTGGCTTCGTCTGAGCTTAGCAGCTTCAAAACTTTCACTTGATTTGGTTTATTAGACACTGCCTCTGCTTACCTCATCTATCACTCTGCCACTCCAGCAGCTCACCACATAATTGTCCTATCTGGGGGTTTATTTGAATCTAAATTTCTGTTTGAGCTGTCAGGAGAAACTCTTGACTTGGCATTGTCTGTATACATTGACAGAAAGGCACAGGTGTTGTAACCTTTGCTTGATAAATCATTTACTTTTGCTACTTGACTTGCAAGCAATATGGGGGCATCAGCTTTTTAGCTGCCTTTTCCATATGCAAATCAGAAATACAGTATGCCCAGTGTACCCAGGCTTTAGTTTCAAAAGCAAGCTGGGCTGGATACCTCATGACTAAGTAATAAAGTCTCTTGTATTGCTGAGGACTTGTGAAAAAGAGAGTGGTAGAGCAATGGGAAAGCACCATCACATTAATCAGGGACTAACCTATTGGTAGCAACCACACTAATAAAGGGTTCTGAGTTTAGGGGTAGGGTTTTTTCCCTAACCAAACAGTAAAATTAAGTGTGAAACCCAGTCTGTGTGCTCAGGGCACATGGGGCTGGGAACATGTACCAGCAACGTGGTCTTTGTTACCAGAGTTTGTGTTGTCACTTGCCACTCTAAACAGTGTTTGATCACCAATGCCCTCACTTTGCTCTGTAGGATAAAATTCCTCTAGGAATGGTGAAGTATTCAGTGTGCTGCAGCTCCACTTCACCCTAAACCTTATTTACTAGGCTTGGTCCTGTTTGCCACCTACTTACCCTACATCTTCCTGGAAATTGTACTTTGGATGCTAAAAACAGCTCCTGAGCAATGTATGCCTGCTCCATCTAATCCCTCCTGCTTCCCAGCACACCCTGTGCCTTACTCAGTTAGGTTAGAGGGATGCACAGGACAGAAACTGCCTCCCAGTGCAGGCACCCAGGCAGAGAAGGAATTGTTTCACCACCTGTGAGAAACTAAACTGTTTTTCTTCTCTGCTTAACAGAGAAAGTGTATCCTACACCCTCTTCACCAGTTGTTTCTTGACAAATCCCTCTCTAATGTAAACTTGCTTTACATCAGATCCATCCCAGTTAGTTTCTAAAACTTAGCACAAACCCGTAGATTTATTTCTTTACCTTTTTCTAGGAAGAGGTAAAACTCTTTTCTAGAAGAACAGAAAGAGAAGCTCTTCCTGCTTCCTCTTCTGCCTGATTCCAAAGTTAGAGCCATGGAGTTCATGGACAGCAAGCCAAGGTCTTGTCATCCTTTCCCTGGTGAGGACCTGGAGCCACTCAGCTATAACAGCACTCGAGATAGAGCTCATCCTTTGTAGCCCCAAACAATTTAAATAACAGCCCATGACTTCCCTGGCACATGGCAAGAAAGCATAAGAAAAAAAAAAAAAAAAAAAAAAAAAAAAAAAAAAAAAAAAGTCAAACAAGCTGATCTAGGCAGCAGAACAAATTTGAACACCAGCAAGCTCAGAAGCTCTGCTCTTGCTACCAGCCTTAGAAAGACCAGGTACAAAAATACATGCATGAAACACATCTAGAAAAGAGCAATGCTGCCCTATGGTAAGGTGGTGGTGGGGATATTACTGAAGTTCAGCAAAATATTTACAGTGTAAGGAAATCGCTAACTTCTTTGGATCTGGTCCTGTTCTCTGCCCTTCCTGAATTAGACAGTGGGTTCTTTGTAGCTTTTCTTTTAGGCTTTTATTTATCTCTGAAAGAAAAAATCTTATGCCTCAGGTGTGTATCCAAACCTAACTGTACAATAACTTTTGAGAGGCAAAGGAAAGACTCTCCTGCTTCCCCACAATCCTTTTAGAAAGCAGACAAGCAGCCTGCAATTTTTCACTGGCAGCACTTTAAAACAAAGGGCAGGGAGGGGAAAAAAAAAAAAAGAGCTTTATGCTGTGTCCTGTAGGTTAGCAGATGTGAGCTCTGTCAGACAAGGGAGGGAGGCAAATTCCAGAGTAGATGATCCTTCTGTGATAACAGCCAGTGCTGCTGCCCAGCCACTTCACTGGGAGGAATGTGGTGCAGGTGATGTCCCTGGCTGTGGTGGGCAGGGGGCAGGCATGGGGAGGCAGGGAAGCAGTCTCACAGGTAGCACAACCCAAAAGCTTGTAGGATTCATGGATCAAAGTCAGCACCTTGAATGAGAAACTAATGCTGTGCCTCCAGAGCTGTGGCTCCTGCAGCTGAAGCTGCCGAGCTGTTTTGTGCCCAGGTTCCATTGCCACCCTATGGAAGAAAGAAACCAGTGCACACGTTTTTGTTTTATGTTTTTGGTTTTGTTTTTTTTTTTTACAAATAAAACGTGTCCCTCACTTCTGTGGGGATTTTCCAGTTTTGCCTCCTCACTGCACCCCCTGCCACGGCACCCTGCCCTTTGCACCATCAGGAAGGGCCACAGAGCTGGCAGGCTCACACACACCTCATCTCCATGTGCTTGGTTAGTGAGCAGCACAAGCTGCCTGCGCTTTTCAGCCTCTGGACCCTTTTCTCTTTCTCTCCTTTCCCAGCACCCAGGAATTGTCCTGGTGAGAGGAAGGGGAAGGTCAGGATCTCCTGGTGTTGCTGCATTGTCCCAGCAGCTGAGCCACAGCTTCAGAGCAGGTCGTGGTCAGGGAAAGTGTAAAGGGTGCATGTGGCTCAGACATCAGAGTGGACATGAAGAGAACAGGAGAGGCTGCAGGAATGAGATCAGGCCTGGGGGTTATGAGCAGAACTGTTTGTAAGCCAGGGCAGGGCTACTTGTTGCTCAGGTGATTGTTTCTTCCCAGGACAGAAGGACTTATCCTCCAGGCTAAATGCACTGCTTGTGTTTGAGCCTGAGTGAAGGTGAAGAACACTAATTTGGAAGCATTTGTTTAAACCAGTCCAGCTCCCTGAAAACTACATATTCCATAAAGTAACCTTCCAAGGCCAGCACGTGTGGCTTCAGAAGAAACGTAAACTGCAAAGCACTTTTAAGCAGAGACTGAAAGTTTTCATCTCTGAGCAAAAAGTGTTTCGCTGCAGAACCAGTGGCACCAAGCTCCTGATAATGGGAGCTGGATGTTGGTGCTGTCCCAGAAAGCAGCTGTACTGGTCTGATCCTGAGGGTGGCCTGGAAATGGCTCTGAAAATGTAGTATAAGTCTAGAAAGAGTGTGCATAGAAAATGCAGTGTCAATCTCCATCAGGCATCAGCAGGTCTCAGACCCTGGGAAGCTGAAAGGAGATCTCAGATCCTGCCTTTGCTTTGTGGTTGGCCATATCACACTTGTTCTTCTCTTTTGTGGAAATTAGTCAAGAAAACGTTGGCTGAACCCTTCGCTGAGCTAAAATTGAGATGGTTCCACCGTGATGGGAGCAAAGAGCTTACTTGTGGTTGTGGTGCTCTTGATGTGCCCCTGATCACATAATAGCTCCATAACCACACGTCCCCAGTGCAGCATGAGAGCAAACGTGCTGCTCTGATCACAGTTGCTAATGACAGCCCAGAGTGGGCTCCACAGAGGGGAAATACAAAGGTGTGCAGAAATCAGGGTCACTCCCCAACACCCATTCCTTTCACTGTCTGTTTAGCTCGGTGTACAAAGGCTCTTTAATCTCAGATCAGTTCTTAAAAAGCAGCAGTGAACACTGTACCTCCCAAAGAAAGCACGTACTGCACGATAAAGGTAAAAGATTCATAGGAAACTTCCTAGCACCATCCTGTGGTCTTATCTTCAAAGTAGGTGGGAGCCAAATCAGCCCAGAAATGCCTGGGTTAGTCCTCAGCAGGGAGGATCCTTTTTCCTGGGCTTTTTCTTGCTCCTCCTCGCCAGCTCTGGTGAGCAGTCCAGGCTGTTTTTTTGGAAACTAGCACTAAGCATCCTATTTCCACTACATACATCATACAGCTATTTACAATGGACACAGACAAATTTCCCAAACTAAGCAATTAAACTTATTGCTTATTTTGCCCCCTCCTTACAATAAACAGGAAGCCTGTGCGTAAGGCACCCTTTCTGTGGGTTTTATGGCCATTACTTATGCTCCACAGTAGGGGAGAGGAGAGAGAAGAACTAAGCGTGGGCCTGGTGGGAAGAGTTGGCAAATGCAGAAATATGATGAATGAGCTGGAGAGATTTAATTTCTTACTAAATTCTCTACAAGCTGTGTAACCTTTCTTTAGCTAAACAATTACTCTAAAAGGCAATGATTTTCTGCGTTTTCATTGAAAAGTCTTCATAATAACAATGGCCTGTGTTCTCCTTCTTGGAGAACTTCTGCCAAAAAAACAGTTTTCTTTTTTCCATTCAGCAGGAAACTTTCTTTTATTTTTATTTTTCCAATGTCATAGTCCCCACTAACATGAATTTACAAGGCCTACCACTTACTTCATGGGGCTGGGAAGAAGCTTCCCCTCAGGCCAAATAATTTTGGTCTGTCTCCTTTGTAGGGATTCTTGCATCTTCCTCCCAAGAGGAGTGCAGCCACTGTCAGAGACATAATACCAGGCCCAAGTGACCATTTAATCTGACAAAATGTGACAGTTCCTGTGTTGATGAGTACAGGGTAGATGGAAGGGGATAACTCTATTTGTTTTTTGGTGGACAAGCAGCAGCTCTCACTGCTCTTGTGGGCACAGCTGAGAGGGGGAGCAAGGACTGAGCGTGTTGTGGTGGGGCTGAGAGGTATCACACCTTTAAATCCAGAGCTCAGGTGATTAAATTGGAGTGGGTCCTGATGCTTGCTGGACCCACAGGGCCCTGTGTCCAACTGGAGCACCGTAAGGATTTTGAATATTGCAAGGAGTTGAGAGGTGCAGCCTGGGCAGAGCTTTTCCCTCCTGCGGGGCTGGGCATTTGTTCAGGATGCAGCCGGGCATCCCTGCAGACCCCCATCCAACAACCAAGTGTAAGGCAGGAGTATAGTTCTGTGCCTCGTACAGCTTTTCCTTGACTTGGCTGATTTTCTGGGCACCCCACGCCTGCCCCCAGCCTCCACTGCAGATAATGCTGTATTGGATTAGTCTGCCTCGCTGCTGCATCAGGTCCCAGATCGATTTATTGACTCTGTCAGAGTGGCGAGTACAGTAATTGTTACAAGAGCAGAATAGAAAGCAAGAATGTGTCCACATAAAATATAAAAATGACGTTTTGTTCGTTCTTTCCTCTTTCGCCCTATAGATCTTTGTGTGTTTACACAGTGGAGAGCACTTTACTTAAGTTAATCAGCTCCTTCTACATTATTAATTGCGACAGTTAGGGTGCTACATGGCGGCAAACAGATTATTGAAAACATTGATCTCACGGTGTGGACCTGAGGAGGTTCTGTATTCCTTCCCTTCTCTCCCAGCTGCTTTGGGGTACTATCAAATGGCATTTCCCTGACTGACAATACATCATCAATCCCACTGATTTCCAAGAGGGACAGAGAAATGCACAGGAGAAGGAAAGGCTTGCAGAGGTTCAGCCTATCCTGTGGGCTTGGGAAAGGGGTTGCTGGAAGTTGGTAATCACAGTGATGACATGCCTGACCTGATTTCTTGGGTTTCTAAAGCATAATAATTGAAGAGCTGAAGTTTCCAAAGTGTTGAAGAATTGCAGAGGTGGCATGGTGAGACCTTTTAAAATGCGTGTAGAATGTATACCCTGAAAAAAAAAAAAAAAAAGACACACTGACTTTTTAGAAGGGTTTTGGAAGTGCCTTTGAAAGACATTTCATGAAAGTTCAGCTTTTGCAGCTGATACCTCTATGAGCTCCATAAATTCCACACGGCCTGACAAACTCCAGTCAGTGTCACAGGTGACCTGGATGGAAAAGGTCAGCAACTGAATTTATGACTTTTGCATTTACTGGAACATTAAGATTTTTGCCAACTGCCATATCTACTTTTTAACAATTCTGCAATCAAAGGATTAGGACTACAGTCTACAATGAAGGTCAAAAATTAAAGGCCACAATCCTTACATCCTTCCCTACGGATAGGCATTATGTTACCTTTCCTCTAAGAATCACCTTTGCTTAATGGCCTTAGCACAGAGGTCAAAGTATAAATAAGCTCCAGAGGTGAACACCTTGCAAAATAGACTTGTCTTGCTCTGAAGTGAATACCTAATTCCATAAGAAGGGACCAAAAGCCATTTCTTATGGGAGAAGGACTCTCCAGTTTGCAATTCCTGAGCAGCATCTCCCATAGTGCTGGACTATCCTGGACAAATGTACACAGGGGAAGGATTGCCACTTCAAAGGAAATACAGCTATTTATATTTTAAATATAACACAGGCCTTAGTAAGGACTACTAACAGCATGCCAAGTTGCAGCTTTCAGACTTTACTTGGTTGCAGTTCAGAACAACAAAAGGTAACATCTTGTTTTAGGCATTTGTTTTAGGCATTTGTTTTAGGCATTTGTTTTAGGCATCTTGACACTACAATCATAACCCTTTCAGAAATATACACAACTCTTACATCATCCTTACATCTTACTAATTATTGCACCTGAAGAGATGCTGCTAAATACCTTTCACAAGGCAATGAAATGTGATTTTAATCATGAAATATGCATTAAAAAAATCACTACCAATAAAATGCAGCCATCTTTGAGATTGAAAACCATAATTTCTGCCTTGCTTGGAGTAGTTTTATACAACTTTAGGTATTCTTTTTATGCTTTTGCTGTAACTACGTCTTTTTAAACATGACAACAGAAAAAGTTTCTTTTTTAAAAAAACGAGATAAATTTAGGTACAAAATTTGCATGTGCATTTGGGTTTTTTTCATCCTTGTCTGTGCTAATCTATGAGATTTGAGATTTTGCAGGAAGATCTCTATTGATAATATTCCTTGGGGTTTTTGTTTGTTTGTTTTTAAGTACTTTCTTGGTCTTTTGGGCTCAAGATCATGCCTGTGGTATTAGACCCAACAGTACATTCACTGAAGTGTAGGAGAGCAGGAGATGGGAGTTTATTTTGGAAAACCAACTAGCAGGAGTTTGTTTTAGAAAAGTAATAATATTTTTGTTTAGTTATGCTTGTATTTTGTTTATAGCCCAGTAGAATAAATGTAGTCTTTTTCCAAATAAGATACAGGTATAAATTCACATTTTCTTTATGGGGAGGGCTTGCAGTGCAGTCATCTATCTCTGAGAGTTTTTATTTTGTGGGTGCAGTTATTATCTGTTAGTGACACAAAGCAATCCCCCTTGATGCAGAGATGGGTTTAGTTTGGGAATTTTCTCAGTTTATTGCTCTTGTTAGCTAAATATGAAAATACAGGCCAGGTGATGTTCCCTCTGGTTCATTCCCAGCAAGGGAGACTCCGTGGGGTCTTTACTTCCTAACAGGAGTAGCAAGGGCAGAATTTGTCCCATAACTGTTCTGTCAGTCCTGTTGATGTTGGGCGAGTCAAAACAGAGTTCAGAATCTTCTCCTGGAGGCTTTCCAGGAATACAGGAGTAAAAGTAGTAACACTTAGGGGAAAAAAAGGAGTAAAAGACAAAAAAAAAATGAAGGAGAGCTGTAATTCTCCATACAATGGAGCAGTTTACTTACTGAGTACAAAGAGCCACTTCTGTACAGTCTATTTTCAGAGAAAAGCCTCACATTCAGTGACTCATAAAAGCAAAGAGGCACCTTTTGATTTTAAGTTCAAGGTTTACATCAGTAATTTTGTCTGTTTCCTGTGTTAGTATTAATTAAATTGAGATAGTTTAATTAGTATTACTAAATTTGATCATTAGTAGTAATTCATTCTGCCTGCCATACTGCACAAATATGATGAAGCAGAAATAACTGAATTGTTTAATTTCATCGCATTTAATGACTTTACACTCCACGAGGACTTTCATTGGCAGCTCACAATATGTGTGAAAATTACTCCACACTAGGCCAAGACCCAACTCCCTTTAGCCAACCATGTCTAATAGCTCCCTCCTCACCCAAAGGCAGATGAAGAGCTGCGAAGGCTTTTCCCATGTCTCCACCAGAGAGCTGCCTACCTGCAAAGGCTGGGGTGGCCCCTCCACACCCTGCTCACCAGCTCCTCTGTCATCCCAGCCCCAGTGGCCCCTGACAGAGCTCTGCAGGACTCATTGGTCACCACGTCCCTGGCCAGGGGCTCCCTGGTGCTGGGCACAGGTGTGCTGGATGGCTTTCCACTCTTCATAGAGCAGTTTGTTCCCTTCAGCAAAGGTGAAAACCATCTGGAGGACGGGAGGCATCCAAAGTTCTTGCATTCAGGAAGGTTTTTTTGTTCATCTCAATGCCCTCTTGGCTTTCTTTTCTTAAAGGGAAGATTCAGGGAGGGAGGTTCGCTGCTGAATTGATTCATTATTCCTCCAGCTCGCTGGCAATTTTAAGTTTAAGCTCAGTGTGGCAAGAACACCAGGGTTGCCCCCATGCCCCTATTCCTCTCTGTGCTAGTTTGGAGCCTGGTTTTGATCTCCACGTCCAGTAGCAGAAACCCCATTGCCTCTTCCCCTTCTGCAGCTTCTAAACCCCAACCATCCTCCCCCTACTCCTAAAAACCTGCTGTTATCTTGGTCCCCGCATCCTGGAGCCCCCAGTTCAGGATGGGGACTGAGAGTTTTGGGGACAAACCCATGGGTGTCTGTGTGTGTGCTCAGGCTGTCTCAGTGCACAGGGAGCTTGGGAGGCCCGGGCTGGGGGTTGATTTTCTTTGGATGACTTTCCCTGATTGTTTAAAGCAATAAAAGTAAAGAAACTGAAGGGGGAAACGGTGGTTGCAGGCAGATTATTTTTGCAGTCCTGGTGCAGGCAAAACTCCTGAGGCTTCAGGAGGAGTTTTGCTCGCCTGAGGACTTGCAGGAACTGGCTTAAATTGAATAAAAACTGTAAGTACAGTATCTGGGACCGGGTAACAAGGAGTTATGCAAAAGCAACAAAACCAGCGAGAGAGCACAATGAAGAATAGAGAGGGTTACGCTGCGGTGAAAGTATGTACTGGTTGTTATAACACCGTGCCTCTAGAATAAATTATGTCCCTTTAAAAAGTAATACTTTAACTGTGGAGCTATATAGAGACAATTAAGACGATATTGTTCTCCTCATTTCCCTCCCCCCCTCCTTCTCTCCCCCCCCTCCTTCCTCCCTCTCTCTGCAGTAGCTCTGTGGAAACTTTTAATGCTGCAGCATGAAACTTGGGCCTCTGGGTCTAAAATGCCTGAGAAAGCACTGCGGGCTCTAACTGTAAAACATTCCTTCGGCGGGCCCTGGAAACAGGGCGCGCTGGCGCAGGCGAAGTTCAGAGGGATCACATGTAAATGAGGGCTGGCTGCAGGCTCCCCAGGAGAGTTTTATTTCGCTTAAACCTGAACTTGAACTTGTAAACGCGCTGCCGGAGCCTGGGATGGGCTGGGAGCTGGGGGGAATGCCGCCAGCCCCCTGCACCCACCCTCAGGGTTGGGGGTTCCTGGACACCCACCGGCTTTGTGCCAGGCACAGGGGGCAGGGAGATGGAGGAGAGCACTCCAGGCTCTGTAGTTTTGGGGGTGGGATCACAGCAGTTCCCAAAGGGCTCCCTTTTTTCCTAGGAAAATGCTGGAAAGTCCCTTCACAGCAGTTTCTGCCGTCCCAGTTCCCGGCGTGAAGTTTTAAGCAGAGCCGAGTCCTGATGCACGCTTTGTTTCATAAAGGAGCCAAGTGAGATTTAGCACAAGAAACATTGAAGTGTTGCACTCTCTAGCAAACTTAACTGTGCTTCCAGCAGAGGAAAATACAGGGCTGCCTGAAAAACAAGGATTGAAAAACCCCTTTGCAGCATATTTACTTTTAAATCGCAACAGTAGAGGTAAACTGTGAGGCGGCTTTTAAAGTAATATTTTTGCTTCTTTGATAAACTGCAGTTTTCTTTTTCCCTTGCAAAAGTCAGGGTATGCACCCAGGGAGCAGTGGAGGTGTGGGTGCTGGTGAGTGTCACCCAGGTGTGGTGGCAGCAGTGGCTGGTGGCCTGGCCACAGGCATGGGGGCAGCCCCTCCTCCCCAGCTGCACTCGGCTGCTGGGTCATATTTTGGTCATTTCTGATGACTCCTGAACAATTTTGGCTACGTTTATAGCAGAACTTTGAAAGGATGAATGGGAAAAAAAAAAAAATCCTTTTTGGCAGTAACTCAGGAAATATCTACAAAGATATCCTTTCTGGAGCAAGATATTATTACAGGGTTTGTGTTAGGATCATTTTTATTCTGTGACAGCACATAAAGAGACCGGGACAGAGCAATGAGGTCTGGCATAGCTAAAATCCCTTCTGTGTGTGTGAGGTTATATAGTTTATCAATGCAGAAACCACCATGGGCTTTGAAAAGTAAACAGCTGGCTTGGGTCTGTGTGCTGCACTTCAGAGTTGTCTGCAAGATTTAAATAGCTAGCCTGTGATTTTTGGAGAGGGGCAAATATCTGTAGTTTTTTCTTTTAAACATGTCAAAAGGTTTTCGCAGCCATTTGGGGTTTTTTACTTCCTTTATTTGTTTCAGTTTTCCTTTCTGTTTCATTTTGGTTTATTTTGCTTTTGCAAACGTCTTCACTGCCACCAGCGAGTCTACGAATAAATAACTATTTAAAAAAAAAAAAAAAAAAAAGTTTCTTATCCCAGTCAGAAAACCTTATGGCAGCAACAAATATCAGAGAAAGCCATCGTCTCTCTCAAAGATTTCATCTCGCCATCTACTTAATCCGCTTGCTGTACCTCAGATCTCAAGTAACTTTCATACTGTGGGCTCACTTTAATGGATAGAATCTATTTTTCATGAAAAAAGCAGGAAATAAGCTGTCTTTCGTACAAAGATTTACAAAATGTAATCATTGTTGAAATATTCTCTTTGAACTGCCTTGTCCGCAGGGGTGTCTGGCTCCCAATACCCCCGTTTCTTTAGAACACCCTTACAAGTTCTTCTGGTAGATCAGGTACACTGGTGGTTCTGGTCTTTGATGTCTTGAATGAATGAAAGAAAAGCATAATAAAAGAGAGCTGTTGATCAAGCATAAAATACTCTTTAAGCTGACAGAATGGCAGAGTTAACACATTCTAAGCTGCTTTTAGGTTTTTCCTTTTTTCCTCACATTTTCCTGTGCTTTGTGTACAGTGGGGGTTTTTATTTTTTGAAAAGTCTCTGATCTATGTAGTATGCCGTCCTCTAACAAAAACCAAAATGGGATTGTTTCTCTCTCTCCCTTTCTTTTTCCTCCCTCTCTTTCACGCCACTATCTTTTTTTTGCTTCCTTTCTTTCTGTTTTGTTTTTTTTGTTGTTGTTTTTTTTATACAGCCAGGGTTACTGTTTGGCATTGTTGCAGTTAGCTTTCTGAGTACCAGGCAAAGTTTAGAAGTTATTTTGCAGATTTCAGAGTCAATTTACTAACAAATGAATGAACTCATTCGCTTATCTAGTTAGAAAACCGGAGGAAAACTGTAACTCACAAAATGTTCCCCTAGTCAAAGGGAGACCCTCTGTTTAAAAGCAAACTTGTAAACTGAAAGGCAGACATAAAAATGACCTCATTGTGGAAGAACTTTCTTTTAGAGTTGGAGAAAAGGGAAAGTTTTCTTCCTGTAGATCTAATTTAGATCTTAAGTTCCCATACATTATTTATACATCATATCCAAAGTGCCAGCCCTCCTCTGCTGGCCGGGTTACATTTCAAACATTTGCCATTGATAAGTCTTTGCTGTGCTATATTCAGGATAAATGTGAATATGTCATAGCGCAGTCAATCTTTAATCCGCTGAGCTTCAGGTTGGGGCAGCAGGGGGTCCAGTGCTCAGAGCATTGCTTTATAGTTAGGAAACATCTGGGGCCAGCTGGGACACTTTACTGGAACATTCAGATGTCTGGAACAACAGCAGGAGTTACTGCATGAGTGTGTTTTCTTAGGTTCAGGAGGGTTTGGGGTGACTTAGTTAAAAACACTATTTGTTCCCAACTCGAGGTTTGAACCCGAGCAGAAGTCTTGCCTGAAGTGAGTTTGTTGGTCCCAGGAGAGAAGTGGTTTGGACTACTATACATTTTTAATAGTCAGCAGGCAGAAGTCCATATTACAAAATTATTGCATGTAATTTAATGCAGTTTGCCACAACTGGTGTTCTCGCTGACGCTGTTGGTTGCAGAGCTACTGTACACATCGCCTGGAGACGAGTGTCCCTCCTGGGATGGGTTTTATCTTCCTCAAGACAGTATAAATATGCTCATAGTGGGGCGTGTGACTCTCCTGGGTGAGGATGTTGGACAACCAGAAGATTCACTCACTGTTTTATGTCCCTTTGGGGATGACCAACATGCGATTTACGTCCCTTTCTGTATTTCATATTGGAAAATATAATTACTAAATAATTAATCCCAGCTCTAAGAAAATAACTTCCATAGGCACAAAGGTGACCTTGTCTTTAATATTCACCTTTTGGTTTACACAGTGGGATCAAGTTTAATGCCTGGAGAAACTTTGGAGAAACCAATAGAAAAGTGTGATGAATTCAGATGTGGGGTGAAGCACAGGCAGTTGCTTGATCTGCAGGAGCCCTCCAGCTAGTCACACCAGAAGCTGAGTTCTTACTGCCTTCACTCACCCTGGCAATCCTTTTGAAATTCCATCAAAGCTCCAGTTTTGGCCCTCTTGCTTTCAAATGACCCACCATGGTCAGACCCTTCCCAGGACCTCTCCCAGAGTTGATGTTTAAAGAACCAGTTTGCTGCCTCACCGTTCACATTCTCATTTTAACTTTGCAACCAGAACTCATTACCCTGATTCAGCTTCCTGGGGTTAACGTTTACGATTTCTTGAAGCTCTTGAGGTGTCTGAAATGTCATCCCCAAATGAAACAACGGAACTGATGTGCCCAGATGAATCCTCACAGGTGCCCAACAGTCGTGGCTCAGGTTCAGCTCGGCTGCTCAAACAGCCGCTTTGCCGGCAAGCTCTAAAGCTCCAAGTTGTGGTTTGTTTTTTTTTTTTAATTTAGGCTCTTATCAAAGGTGGATTTTCCCGCCTGGGCCCACACAGTGATAGCTTCCTGCCAGCACAGCCGTGCCCGGGGCAGCAACGGCTGCGGCACCACATTTGAAGTCCTGATGGCACCGACCCGTCCAGTTGCCAGGCAGCCCAGCCGGGCTGCAACCTGAAGGAAATGGCCAGTGCAGACCAGGCCTTAGCCTGGAGAGGACGAGGTGAAGCAAAAGCTCCTATGTGTGGCATTTGTCAGGGTTTCAAACGTGTGAATGTCCTTAAATAACCCACATCGCCCGGAGAAACAATCCAACTGTCACACCCAGTTCTGGATTCCACATTAACAACCTCCTTCCGCAGCGTTAAACTTTGCCCTTGAGGACTTTTGTTTAACTTTTTAATTTGAAAAACAGATAGGGCGGCTTTACAACCCTCACTTTTTGTGCGAGCTGAAAGGTCTCATTGTTCAGGGCAGGAGATGTGCAGGTAGAAGTCAATTTAACAAGTTTGCCTTTGATTGTCTTTCTGGCGTAAAACACGTTAGTGGTGCTCACAGTTAGGCTTGGGAGCCAGGGGGTGAAAGGCATCATGCAGGAAGGTTGTTTTAAGAAGATTTTAATAAACTATGGGCCTGTTTCTGGGCTCCTGACGCAGGCAGAAACTGCTACCGGAGTCAATGAGGCACTTTCAGCTTTTTTTTCCTTTTAAATATCCTGAATCACGGAGCATTTCCTTGCTGCTCTTCCCATACAATGGACTCAATTGTCACAAGTGGCTTGAGGATTTTTCTGTGTCTCTGCAATCTCCAGAAGACCCCAAGAAACAAACAGATCTACGGTATCAAAGAAACATAATTGCCATTTCAAGACTTCCTGTTTAGGATTCAGTCAAGTAGATATTGTTTATGGTTCATAAAACCTTACTACTGTGAGGATTCTAAGATACTAGCAGCAGAGTTTCAACTTTCACGGTGCTGTAAATTAGGAAGAAAAAAAAAAAAGTGTGATAATACTCCTCTGAGAACAGTAAAATAGAGTTCTGCAATGGTTAAATGGAATTTTATAAGCACATTCGGTGTGGAACTGTTTTGCATTACATGAGTTGAATACCTTAGAGATGACACACATCTGCAGGCACTTTATTAAATCCTTAGTCAGCACTTTTCAACCTGATGAGATTACTTCTTCATTTGACTGGAGAAAGGGAAGCAAAGATCTCATACTGGACTGCAGAATTCTTTCTGATGTTTCACCTTGAGCACTGGGGAAGGACAGCGAGATGCTCAGCAGGATGATAGAGACCCGTAGAGGCACCAACAACTGTGTGGCAGTCATTTTAGTGAGCTGGATCTTTAGCTCTGGTGGATTCATTTAGCTCTAAACTCACTGGGAGAATAGTACAGCAAAGTAAATAGAAGGGGAAATAAAATACTGGCTCTTTCATGGAAATGTGTGGAGATAGTATCACACTGACCATGATTTAAATGGAGATTTTAGTTCAAGTAAGGCAATAGGGCCTGGGTGCAGTTGGATAGGTTACAGAACGTGAAGGGATACAGTGAGTAAGGTGGTTGGACACGAGAGCCCAGTCTGCACCACACTGAGAAGCACTCAGAAAGAAGGCAAAAAAAGACCTCAGCCGTCTGAACGTGGGGATGTGGCCACCTCTTCTCCCCTCCAGTCGTGCTGAGAAACTTGAGAGGTCCCAACTACCAGGGCTCCAAAAGGATAATGCATTTCTGAAACTTTTTCATTTGGCACGGGGAGGTCTCCTCTCCCCTAGCAGAGAAGTTTCACAGGTGCTTCAGGAGGACAATAGTGCTCTTCAGGCCTAATCCAGGAAGACTTAGACGTGTATAGGAGGCTTGAGGGGGATATGAGATCTTAATATTAAAATGATTAGTGGAAAAGGAGGATCATTCTGTGTGTGAGTTTCAGCTGTAAGATGCTCTAAATTAAAACGGTGTCCCGGGAGCAGGGCTGCTGGGATCTGATGGGTAAAAGTGCTCTCTGTCTCCCTGTTCTGCTGCCTCAGCCCCTGAAACATCTCATCAAAGTGGGGCTGCAGGAGCAGGCAAAGTGGGATGCAGCTGTTTGTGAGGTGCTCAGAGTTTGGGTCCTGTAAAAACAGTTTTTCAGTAAAAGTGATTTGGAGCCCCGGCATGGAAGTTTGAAAAAAAAATAGCCATGCAGTTTGGGTTGATCCTGTAAGGGTTAATTAAGTTTTTCATTGGTATTAAGGGCGAGCAGTGTCTGCAGGAGTCATATTGACACCCTGGTGCATGGTAACTCTACTCCTTTATTGACATGTTGCTAGTCAGGAGCACAATAGCACTCTGTGTCTGCAAATCATTGCTAAAATCATCTCAAGAAAAAAAAAAAAAAAAAAAAGTTTGAAAGCCCAGCACTAGACAAAGGCCCCAGAGCTGCACTGCGCCGCGAAAAACTCCAGAGTCAGCAACTTCTATTGATTAAAAACTAACCTTTAAAGTAACTCGCAGAGTGTGTGGTTAGCATTTAAATTTAAACATGTCATGAGTTGATTTGTGTTACTGAATACCAACTCAGAAGGAGTTACATTCACATCAGATTTTTTTTTTTCTAATTCCCTTAAGCAGCTAAAGTATTTCATGAAATGTCAATAGGGCAGGAGAGAAAAAAAAGGTGTTTTGGAGGGAGGGGACTCGCGCCCAGCCTCGCCGTTTCTTTTCCCATGCAAATAGTCACCCCAAAAAGAAAAGTGTGGGGAGCGACACACAATAATTAGACCTTTGTCTAACTTTCCCAAGTGCCAGAGAAAGACAGATTAATTAAATATACAACAGTGTTGGTTTTTGGAGTGGGGGTCTCTCTTGCTGTGGAGGTCATAAATTAGGCAGAATAAATACTTCAATGTGTTTGCAGCGGGGCTGCTACGTCAGAGCGGCTGGCGGGCGGTGGGAGGGCGCAGCGCGGCTCTTGCTAATGATAGTCACGTCTGGGGCTGTCTGGTTGCCCCTAGCAACGAGACATGATGTAACACCAGGATGAACTTGAACTTGGGGGACTTGAAAAGGGAACAATAGACCAGAGCAATCAATAAAGCCTATTTCAGTGAAGGATTACAGAGCCGCTCTGGGGTAACCTTGTCTGCAAGGCGCAGGCTGAATAGCAAGATGCGTGAAGGAGCGCGGTGCCGCGGGGGGACGGACGGACCGAGCGGCCGAGGGAGGGATGGACGGACAGACGGACGGAGGGAGGGAGGGTGGCAGCAGGGGCGGCGGGAGCCCGGCAGGCCGGCCGGGCCTCCTCCGTGTGCAGCCCCACCTCTGCGACTGCAGCTCAAGCACTTTTTGCCCTTTTGGGGGTGTTTTTTGTTGTTGTTGGGGTTTGTTGTCTTTTTTTTTCTTTCCTCCTACTTTTTTTAAAAAAAAATAAATCTGCCTTTGAAGCACAAGAGAAGCGGCGAGGCCAGCCCAGCTCCCGCCATCCCCACCGCTGGGCCTTGTGTCCAGTCCAGCGGCCATGGGAGCCAACTGGACATCTGCAACAGAGATTTGAACCATCAGCTCTGAATTTTTTAACCCGTCTTCCTCCCTGCGGGGGGAACTTCCACAGTTCCCAGCCCCAGCCAAAGACTGTCACGCTCAAATGCCAAATGTCAAGGACGACCCCGCAAAGTTGGGAAGCGTTGGCGGTCGGAGGTGCCTCCGGCACAGCCGCGCTCCGCTTCCCAGCGCCCGCCTAACATCAGTCGGGCCCTGCCACCGGGGAGGGGAGCGGGACTTGGCTCAGCTTCACAAACCCTGCCAAAACTTTTCTCTGTTTATGAACTTTACATATGAGAACTATTTCGTTTAATTGCAGCCTGCATAAGTCTAAATATAAAATCTGGAGGCAATAGATGGAGCCGATATGGGACCCGGTGTGTTTGTATTCAGAAGGGTGAGCGGAGGAAGAGTTAGTTAATGAGGTGTATTGGAAGCAGGACAACTTCTCCAATCGTGCTATTTATTTTACCGGTTCCTACCTCCATGGCAAGACCACATAATCTCCAAGTCCCACATGAAACCTGCCTCAGAGTCTTCTGTAAATGTTCATAAATCCTCCCCGGCTTGATTATGCTATCAATCACGTCAGACGCTGAAAGGGAACGGAGGAAAAAGTTGGTAAAACTTGTCGTCGGTTTATACGTGCACACGTATACACCTCATATATTACAGGAGTCAAAGTAAAAATGTGGGGTATCAGCAAGGGCTCTTTAATACCTGAATCTTTTCTTGCTGTTTTACTTTACTTCAGGCTAAATAGTTGCTGCTTGTTGGTGTATTCCCACAGCAATATGTCATTGCCAAGGAGCATCCCCCTGTGTGTAGGATCCCAGGGCCTAACACTGCTCTTATTCATCCCGGGTTCAGGTTGGTCTGACCCCGCCGGGGCTGAGGAGGGTCTCCCCTGTGTGGTGGCACTGCCCTGACTCCAGCAGAGCCCACCACAGCTTTCTGACCGTGTTTATTTTCCTGTCGAGGAGCAAAATTGCTTTCTGGACATCAGCGTGGTTGGGTTAAGGACGGTATTGTTGCAGAGCTGAAATCCCAGGGAATTCCCTGCCTTTGGGGGGGAGGAAAAAAAAGAAACAAAAAAAGAAACAAAAAAAAAATCCCAAAGAAAAGCTTTTAGTTGAGGTCTCTGTTTTGTTTCGAAGCACAAGTATGGCCAGAGATATGGGACATTTTCAGTGATCCACTTCCCCCCCCCGCCCCCGATTTGCTTTATCCTGGCTTTTCTCTAGCCATCCACATTTCTCCTAAGAAAACAGCCCTGTTGTTGAATCTCTGTGCATCTGTTCCAGCGAGACAGTTGAAGCAGGGCAGTATAAAGCAACAGATGCTTATGCTGGCACATGCCTAAATACCCAAGAAAACCCCGACTGCAGGGTGATAAATGGCACAGGGAGGCGAATGTGTATCGCCTTTTCAGGGGATTAGACAAAAGTGAACTGGAGGGATCTTCAAGCCACGATCTATTAAAAAGATTGATAACTTGTAACGTGACGTGACCCCCGTGTTCCTCTCTAGCTATGTCCAGTGAGTGTCGTCAAAAAAAAAAAAAAAAAAAAAAAAATTATTGATTTGTACAGTATTTTTAATTAAGCTTTGTAATTAGGTCGATTCGTCACGGTCTCAATTAGCCCCCCTCTTGGCAGAGGAGACTGTCGGCGATGCCCGGAGCCCTTGGGGAAGCAGTGAAAGCGGGCGGCGGGGCTGACGCTTCTCCTCTCTCCTTTGCAGTCCTGGTACCTGGGATAAAAGTCTCCGCTTCCCACCACCCACCGGACAGACCACCAGACCCCTTCCCACCTCTGTAACACGGAAGCAGCAGCAACGCAGCGCAGCGACTTTCACATCGGCGGAAGGGGAGGCGAGCAGACACCGACAGCAAACTAGTACATGGAAATGGCAAACGTTATGGTTGAATGGCAAAGGCCGTAACTTTTTTGAGATTTTATTTTGGTTTTTTTTGTTGTTGTTGTTTTTTTTTTTTTTAGGCAACTTAGGACTGTTGTAATTTCTCATATGGTGCTGGAAATGGTTGGGCTTCATAACTTTTGAAGTGTTTCATTGGTAGTGTAAGCGTTAGGTGACACTGAGTAGAACTAGCCTCTGCTGCTGCTTACCAACTCGCTGTTGTAACACACTTTCCATATGGAGCCTAACTGTTTTACAGTATCCTCATCGATTTTTCCCATACAGGTGTGAGACTTCTTGAGAAATCATGAAACACACTTAAACTATAACTTTTGTAGTAGCTGAATTCTGCAATATATAACTTACCGGACAGACATAAAGCATGTTTTTCTGTAACATATCGGGGAAAAAAATTGCAGGTTTTGTTTTGTTTTGGGGTTGGTTTTTTTTTTTCGTTGTTGGGGTTTTTGTTTTGTTTGGTTTTGGTTTGTTTGTTTTTTTTTTTTTTACAGTCGGCACTTAGATACGTAACATGAACCATAAGAGCATTGTCAACAATTTTTTTCCACTTGATTGCAGAGCGATTTAAAACATCAAACTACTACTATTCACTAAAAAAAGAAAAAAAAAAGAAAAAAAAGAAAAAAAGTTTGAAATGCTGCACTTACATTTAAAAAAAAAAAAACATTTTTCAACAATTTTCAACAATTACACAAAAATTCACGCAGAAATGGGGAAGTTGGTCTGTTTTGACAGAAACTGACAGGAATCAATCAAAACAATCGAATTTTGAATTGAGTAAAGTGCAATTTCATTGGATAGCTAAATATCTTTGTAAGATAGAGATTGTTGAAAATTCTATTTTTGTTTTCCAAGTCCTTCCACCCCAGGACTCTAAATTATTGGGGTAAAAAACAGCCTTGCAAGAAAAAGGGGAGCTATTTTTGCTTTTTATGTTTTTTATTGTTGAACTTGTATCCCTTTAAAACTGAAGGAAAATTTAAAAAAAAAAAAAAAAACAAATCTAATGGTGCTTTTACCACAATATGTTAACTACATTAAATGCTAATTAATCATTTTCTGTTATCAAAGCACATAACTAAAATGAAATCGTAATATCTGTTAATTTTATAAGCTAAAAGTCACTATAATGGATTATGCCAATTCTGACAAATTTTACGTGTTTCCGGCAATATAGGGTTTATCAGTTCTCAAACACCTTGGGAATAAGAGAGAACGGTCCAGAAAGTAAAACACCTTTGTGTCCCTGAACTGGTACATTTTCTGGACTGTGAAGAAAACATGACAGAAACGAGTGATGCTGATCTTACAACTTATGCCAGTTCAAAGCAAGGGCACTTGCTGAAGAAGAAAAAAAAAAAAGAAAAAGAAAAAAAAAAAAACCACACACACACAAAAAAAAAAAGTTTGGACCCCAAACGTCCTGTATCTTATGTACAAAAAAAAGGAAAAAAAAAGAAAAAAAAAAAAAAGAGTGCAAGTGATTTTTTCTATCAGACAGCGGAGCACCCCTTTGCTTCACATGCAACTTTAAGAAGGTTTCCTATACTATACATATATATACGTTCTGGTTGGCAAGTCCAGCTAATCAGAGAAAGTCTCTGCATGTTCTAGTGTTAGTAACTAATTTTTATATAGTTAATGTAGGGTAAAGTAGAGTGCATTAAGACACAATATTGTAATCCCTATTCCAGGCACTTGCCTTTAAACTATGTTTGTTCGACCCTTCAGAAGGGTTTCTACTACTGTCCTATACAATCAAGTAACTGAAATTCTTGGGAA
The DNA here is from genome assembly GCA_023637945.1 of Phaethornis superciliosus. NCBI lineage: Eukaryota > Metazoa > Chordata > Aves > Apodiformes > Trochilidae > Phaethornis > Phaethornis superciliosus. The sequence continues at coordinate 27,866,032 of JAJQWJ010000009.1, forward strand.
GACACTTTGCTCCTCATCTTTTCCCTGAAACAATGTTTTGTTTTGTTTTCTTAATTTGCACGAAACAAAAAAAAAAAAAAAAAAATTCCATATCAATGTGCCTTGCCCTGGATAGCGATTATTTGTGGAATTGTTGCACATGTTCCTATATTGAAAGGGGTTTTTCCCTAGTCAAGCATTTGGAGACACTTTTTGTAAATGTGACTTTTATGTCAGCCATTGTCAGTTTCAACATCTAGAATTAAATAGGATGTTAGTTGTTCCGCAGATAGGAGTAGTGTTTATTGTCCTGTATGGTCAGTGGCAGTGCTATTCTGAGATCTGTAGATGCTAGATTATCAGTATTTTTGGATGTTGCTGCATTTTACATTTTATTTGGAGTCTTCCTTTTTTGTTTTGTTTTCTCCCAGATATATGAAAATATGCAATACCTGCTTATATCATGTAGAAAAGCTTAGCAATTATTAATTTTTCTTTTAATTTTTTTTTTTATTTGACCAAAGTTGGTGCTGCACTTGACGCAGTGTGTTTTAGGTGTTTGTCTTTGTACTTTTGTGATTTTGAATGCACATGCAGGAAGGGCTCTTCTTAGAGAAGCAGTCAAACTGTGAAGCACTAAGCTGAACCCTGCTTCAAGCAATTTTTGTTTTACAACTGTTCCTTTCACAAGCAAGCCTTAAAAAAAAAAACAACTTCCTTTTTCTTCAGATCCCACACCCATTTTTATTAGCAGACTGCAATCAATCCACATTCAATAAAAGTATATAATGCCCATTTTTATATGCACGTTTTTAAACTTCCAAGTTCTGAAAATTGTTTACTGGTTATTCTCTATTTAAGGAAAAAATAAAATGTTTTGGATTTTCATATGTGTCTGATAAGTGGTTGAGTAGTCATTTTGCTCTATTGTATTGTGTGATTGTTAGTATATGGTATCACATCCTCTAGCCAGCATCCTTTGCCTTCCCTATAGCACTTAGCTGGGCATTACTTTATTAAGACATATGTGCACTAAAAAAAAAATAGCAGCTTTCAGTGCTTCACAGTGAAGGGAAAAAAGCCTAGACAAACATTTTGTCAGAACCTTGCTATGAGACAAGGTATTACCAGTAAATTGGTTGTATATACAATAAAATTGCACCCTTTTTTAAACAAAACAAACTAAGCAATAGTTTGGGCAGTTAGTTGTTTTTAGTGAGCATGTTGTAGTCATGGCTGCAAAGAGAGAGAATTAAACTGCCCACTCAGAAGATATGTAATTTGTATGTTGTATAGTTTTATTGATTACACTGATTTATTCTACCCTATTTTATAATGCAGGACTTTTGTAATGTTGTTTAAATGAGGAAAAATTTCTGTCAAATTAGCTTAGTGGAATTTCTGATTGTTCGTTATAAAGGCAGCGTTCATAGAATTGCTTTTTTTTTTTTTTTTTTTTTCCTTTGGGAACTGGATTTAAGTTAAAAACTTTCCCGTTTCCTTTTTGTATGTATTTAAATACAGTTATTTTTCTTCTCTCAATGGTATAGCATATTCCTATGCTTGAGAAGTATAGGCTACTGAAGAACCATTGTAAATGGACATTACAGGTATGCTGTATTTTTGAAGGTATTTTGTCATAATTAAGTTTGATGACGCTAAAGTTAGGGAACTCTGAGCAGAATTGCGAGATTAAAAAAAAAAAAAATGTTTTAAAGGCTTTAAAACATTAGGTAGGCGGTCAAGGGTGTTAACCAACAGGGGTTGTAAAGTATTACACACTAAATTAAAGTTTCGTTTCACCTTCCTCTCCCGCAGAAAACCCAGCAGTCCCGTTGTTGTGTGCAGGTGTAGAGAACAAGCAGTGTTTGAGTCCTCCCAGACAGGGCAGGAGCAGGGGTCCCGCCTGGGGTGTGCCGGCTGCAGGCAGAGCTGGGGCAGGGGCTGGAGCCCCCGACTCCGCGTCAGGTTTGACGTTTTCCTCCCAGTGGCTCCGGTTGTTCTTTTGGAGTCAGGCAAACAACTTTTTGGTTTGGTTTTGGATTGGTTTTTTTGTTGTTTTGGGGTTTTTTTTTTTCCCCTCCCTGTCTCTTTCTCTCCAGAACCCGTCAGACGCACAAATACTCTGACCTGTACCCATCCCCACCCCCAAATTTAAAGCCCTGGAAATGGCTGAGCGCAAATTGACTTTTTCTTGAGTTAATTCCTTTCTTTTTCTTCCTCTTTTTTTTTTTTTTATTTTTTTTTTTTTAGTTTGGTTTGTTTCTTTTTTTTGAGTGAGGGCACTTGCTTTTTTTCATGCCGCACACCCCAGCAATGTCATTATTATTTATTCTTCTTCCTTTATAATAAAAACTTTCGGGCTTCGAGTTTAGGCAGCCATGGTACACTTGTGTCTCTGTTGCTTGTTCCCCCACCCCTTAAGGTTGAAGGGGAAAAGAAACACCAAGTTTTCTCAGCTCCACAGTATTCAGTCAGCCCACAGGAATATGCAAAATCCCTCTAACATTTTTTTTTTCTTTCTCTAGTTCTCTTTGTTCCGTATATTTGCAGCTTTGTAGTAACAGTGTTATAAAATATTTACTGTACAAAAATACAAAAAAAACCCAGATACATAGCCTAAAACAGGTTTTTTTTCCTTGTGGTGATTTTTTTTTTTTTTTTTTAAGAATGTCAGTTAATATTGTACTTTGCATTGTGTCTCTGGAAATATCTTTTTTTTTCTTTTTTTTTCTTTTTTTTTTTTTTTTGGTAGAAGGCCTCCATCGAACAAAATTAAAACCATAACCGGCATGACAATGTAAGGAGAGCTTCAATGGCACCTAAACAATAAATAAATAGCAAAATAAACCTCATGAGGTCTGTCGGAGGCAGGTCTTGTGAAGTTAACACTGCCTGCTAGGCAGGATTTTCATTAAATCAAGCTTACAATGCCAATTTTGTCTTGAAGTCAATGCATGTATTACTGTTTGACAGTAAACCCAGCTATGCCATCATCAAGTCCAAGGCTGCGCAATAGTCTAATTAGTATCGAGTACATTTTCCTTTTATTTTTTCCAATAAAAAAGCAGTGGGATGAAAATTGCTTTGATATATAGCAGGTAACATTGAAGCTATTCCATAGCACTTAACTGTAGTGAATACTGTGTCACCAATTCTGAAATCAATTTAATGTTTAATGCAAATCCATTACATGGTGCTATTACAGGCTGGCAAAATGATTTACAAAAATGTGACAACTTGGGCTCAATTCACTCTGCTTTCCAACAATGTAAATGCATAGCAGTGTTTATCTGCATGGAAACTATGCACTAATCTATCTGAAAAAAAAAAAAAGAAAAAAAAAAAAGAAAAGAATATATCGACTTTGGTATCTACTTTCCGTTTACTTCGATCCTTGCCTTTTCGGTCATTGTTATAATGCCAGCTTTAGGACAGAAAGAATTATAAGAAAACCAGCATAATACCTGATATATTAAAATGTAGTGCCTGTGAAATCTGTATTATATTGCTCTTCTGAAGTAAGATTTTTTCTACACCGGTAGCCTTCGCTGTCTGTCAGAACCTTCTGATATAGGTGATGTAAAATAACCGTACAATATTAATGCATGCTATTCCATAATGCTTAGTAGCTGTATGAATATTACTCAAAGTTATGTTAGTCTTTTTTTCTGACTTGGTTCTTGTCAGATAGGTTTAAAGATATTTCACTGAGAACGCAAATTCTGTCTTCTCTTGATTTGGGGTGTTTTCAGTATTTTGGAGGTATACATTTACTTAAATTCAGTATTACTTGTGTTTTGGGTTTTTTTTCTTTTTTTTTTTCTTTTTTTTCCCCTTTATTTTTCTTTTTTTTTCTTTTTTTTTTTTTTTTTTTTTCTTCCTAGAGGGCAGGACATGGTGTTTGAGACCAGCAATCTGTGCCTGGTAAGATTTTTGTCTCAAAAAGCTACCCTAAGAATTCAGAGAGCTTACTCTGAAGATGAGACGCATCAAATTTAAGGGACAGTCCTTTAAAAAACCCAGAAATGAGATTGAGCTCACGTTGCAAGAGATTTCTTAATGGGCAGCGGTTAACCAGGTACCCATGCTTGACCCTTTTTCACACCAGACTTCCTCATATAGAAAGAAAAAAAAAAACTTTAAAAAAAAATTAAAAAAAAAAAAAAGAAAAAAGAAAAAAAAAAAACCTCATGTGGTTGTTTAGTTTCATGCACAGTTGCAATATTTTTCTTCAGACAAACTCTGTACAACCTTTGGGCCCGATTCATAAAACTCCTTTGCTATTAACACGGGAGGCTGGTGGGCTTTTCTCCTCCAAATTGAGGAGGGCTCTTTCCCAGCACACGCGTCGCTGAGCCCCGCTCGCCCGGGCACGTGTGCCCGCTGGCCTTCCTCTCCCTCCCCTGCCCCTCTCCACCACTCCGCAGCCCACCAGAGAGCAGGGGTGGGTGGGACAGGGTGGTGGAGCCAGGTGGAGGTGAGGACCATGCTCCGACACCCCAGAGGTGCAGGCTGGCAGGAGAAAAGGGGGAGACAGGGGAGAAGACGGCTCCGTGCCCAGGCTGGGGCTTCGGAACGCGGTGGTACGAGGCTGCTCGATTACAAAAGAGATCTTGTCCGTACCAGAAAAAAAAAACCACCTTAGATTGCTACCTCTGAGCTCTAGAGAAAACTTTCGCAGAGGCGAACACTTGTACACAATGTGAACTTTTGTACTTTCTGTGCATTTTTCTTTTTTTTTTTTTTTCTTTTTTTTTTTTTTCTTTTTTTAGGGAAGACTATTTTCCAGTTAGTTAATCTCCTATACTCGAGCATGAACAAAAACAATTGTGTTGGGTGAAATCCCCCCCCTTTTTTATCTGCATCCACAAATTAATATGAGGAGAGAAACCAACCAAACAAAAAAAAAAAAAACAAAAATAAGAAAGAAGATGATGAGTTTCTAGACGGAGCATGGTAGGAAGAGAGTGCCCAGCTTGGCACCCGCCGCCGCTGCCTGTTCTTACTGCTGGCACCCGGCTGCGACTGCTGCCGTGGGGAAAGGTCTGCAAAAATTCTTTGCTTTGGAAATACAATCAAAGAGAAATCTCCCTTTTGGGAGAGCTGAGCCCTGACCTGGCCCTGTCCTGCTGCCTGAGGCTGGCCCAGCCAAGTCCCTTGGCATCAAATTGAAATTCGGGGCGCTAAAATTTCCACCGGCCGTGTGAAAGATCTGCTGCAAATTCACTTGACACCCGTGTTAATACCATGTTGTGTTCATTTTTTTTTTTATGAGTCAGGCCCCTCGTGCCTCTAGTATACTTGTATTGACTCTCATAGTTACCATTTTAGTTTTACTGTGTTCTGTGAAAAAAAATTGTAATTGGTTGAGAATCACTGTGGGCATCCATTCTTATTCAACTAAGTCTCCGCAGGTTTTTTGAGCTGGTGTGGATTAGTTTAACTCTTGTATTCAACCATTAGTGCTACCACCTTCTCACATTACAATACAATTACTGGAAGCAAGTACTGCATTTCCTATGCAACAAAAAAAGGAAAATAAAAAATTGCTAATGCTAACAGGCTGTGTTGTTATTTACCTTCAGCTGGGCACTGGGGGGTGCGGCTCTAGGGCCATGGGCACCAACGCTGGGCAGGGCTGGGGGGTGACACCAGCTCTTGAACCTGGGCAGGGTTGGGGATCCCTGGGCCAAATCAGGAGGTGTTTGGTTAAATCAAGCCCATCACATTGGCTGCACTTGCTTGTGCTGGCAGTGTCCCCTCAACACAAAATGGTTCCTCACACAAGAACGGTTTAATCTTCAGTGAACCTCTGCAGATTAAATCGTCCAGAGTGAGGACAGGAAGCACATCTAGGAAAGACTGAGGCCATCAATTAATTCTGCAAATGCTCCAGTGTATCTTTAAATGCAGCTAAACTCTTAAATACTGCAGGCTTTCCGAAGAGCCCCAGTGCCAGACATCAGCTGCATTTTGGCCATTGCTGTTGCCGATGGCCTCACAGAGCAGGAGTTTTTATTAAAGTTTTTCACTGTCCAACACCTTTTTGCTAGAAGCCCCGTGCACAAAACTATTTACAGCAAAGATTTGTTGGTTGGTTTGGTTTGGTTTGGGTTTTTTTTTTTGCATTTATGCCATTCTGCCTGTTTTCTACCTAAAAGCCAATGAGAAGTCAGGGCTGGTGCAGCCTTGGGGGACAGGAGATGGGGACCCCTGCACCTCCCCCCCCAGCTGCAATACCAGCCCTTACTTTTTATATGGGGGAAATGAGTGTTTTCTAACAAATAGTTGCCTGACACTCGTAAACTTCTGGTATTTCCTTTCTCACACCTCCACATAGTTTCAGTTTAGGCTGCAAGTTTGGGGTGGGTACAGTGCTAAAGTCACCGTCCCTGGGGGAACAGGTTCCATCTAACTTTTTTTCCTTATGAAGGGAACCAAATGGTTTGGAAAAGCCAAATCTGTCCTCACAGAAGACCCAGTGCTGTGAGCTGGGAGTCACCAGCTGTGCTTGGCTCCCTGTGAGCTTCAGGATGAGCTGGAGAAAGAGGAGGAAGGGAGAAGGAGAGGGGATTCCCACTTTTTTGGGCAGAAAGCTTGTCTCAAGGCTGCAAAAATGAGCCCAAACTGTGTCGGTGCCCCTTTGGCTTGGAGAGGAGCCCAGGCCCAGGCCAGTCTGCCCTGCTGGAGCTGGGTGCTTCCTCTGAGCAGTGGGTGCAGGGCTGGGAGGGAGGGACAGGGACCCCCCCACACACAATGCTGCATGGATAAACACAGAAAAAAAAAAAAAAAAAAAAAGAAAAGATAACTTAAAAAAAAAAGTTCCATACAGCCCACAGGGAAGGGTTGTCCCCAACACCCTGCCTGTGGCCAGCGTGGCCGATGCTGTGCTCACCAACAGGTCCTTAGCACTGCCCCTTCCTCAACACTTGGCCCTGGGTTCTTGTCCATCACCTTCCCCCTCTACAAAAATCATTTGCTACTGTTTATTTACACCCTTTATTACTGAGGCCATTGGCTGAGGCTGTCCTGGGCTGGGCACTGTGGAGGAGCCAGGACAGGCTCCAGGAGGGTGGCCAGACAGACCCTGTCCTGTGTGGAGTGAAAGCCAGGCTGGGCATCAGCACCCATGGGAGGGATCACAGCCCAGGGCTTGGGCACCAGCTGACACTTTCTTGCTCATTTTCTTTGAATATTTACTTGCTTTCTCTTCCTTCCTCTGGAAGAAAAGGTCTCCATCAGCATCTAAGGAAATAAATCCCATTTATTATTTATTGCTATCCAAATGTGTCAGCTTGCCTTGGGATGCAAGAAGAATATGCAATAGCCTGCTAAAAGAAAATAAAAAACTTTGGGTGGAAAAAGTATGGGATGGTTTTTAGGCAGAGAAACACAGGCACTTTGCTGTTCTGCCATGGAGGGAGAAGCCATGGGAAGTGCTTACAGGGAGATCCTTACAGCACGAGGCTCACCAAAGATGTGAGAAGCTGCCCAGCTCTCCCTTTTTCAGTCAGTTATATTATCACCATTTGATTTTTCATAAATGGGAGAAATATGGGATGAAAATCTTGTTCTCTCCCTCAACACCCAAGTCCACCTCCAAGCCCTGTTGTCCCTCGGAAAGATGCTCTGTATGTGGCAAGTGGAAAAGCTGTAGCACGTATGGTGGTGAAAAGGTTTTTATAACAAATTTTGATACATTGGGTGTTTTCACCTTTCTTTTGTTTTGCTGAGATATAATCTCCAGAAAATTTCAATCCTCTCTTGTTGTTTTTGCACAGATATCTGGTGAGATACTCCCATGTCCCAATACAACGGCCTTTTAAATTCCTGTTCCTGATGGATCTGGCTACTTCATCTCTTCCTTAAATGTAAATGTTCCTGATGATGTGACAAGGAAAGGACTCAGGGAATATTACTGAGGCGGTGGGTTCATCCAGTGTCTTTTATCTGCCAGAGACAAGACAAGACTGGAAATATTTATTGGTGCAGTACTTCAGCAACATGGTATTAATTGCCTCCGTGTGTTTTGATAGGTAGTTAGCACAAGGGTATTAATGAAAATAGCACCACTTCATTTTAAAATTAACTGCTTGGCCATTCAGCAACATGAGCTGATAAATGATGGCAATAAATTTGTGATGGAGATTTATGTCACCATATCTCATGCCTGGGCCCGCAGGCACACTCTGGCAGGGGTGGGGGGACAATGTGGGGCAAGGCTGGCACCCCCTCCTCCCTTACCCACAGGCAGTTCACCTATCTTTTTTTTTTTTTTTTTAACATCCTTCCAGAAATTCAGGTTTTCAGGACCTTTCAGGGCAGTTTTGGTCCTGCTTTAAAATAAATTATGCTAAGGGGGAAAATGGATCCCCATCGTTATTTTTACCAAGTGATTGGAAAGAAACCACCTGATAAACTGTGCAATAAATACAGGGTCAGGCTGTTCATGCTGCAAGCTGGCAAGATCTATTATTAGCATTATTATTATTATTGTTATTAACCAGTGAACAGCCTCCCATTTAGATTTTTTTTCTGTCCTCCTCTTCCCTCCCATAGGGCACAGCCTTGTATGGCTCTGGTTCAGGTCAGACCCAAACCCACACCCCCTTTTCCTCCAAGTTGTGGGGTTGTGGGGTTTTTTAACTCAGGACAAGAGGCAGTGCCAGGCCGGGTCTGCAGCCCACCCCATGCCACTAAAACATTCATCTGCAGAGGAGGAATGGCAGCTCCCTGCCTTGGGCAGTGAGAAACTGGAAAACGTTCCTATAAATGTGATTCATACAATGTAACACCTGCCTGCACATTTTATAATCCAAACCTAGTAGGGTGAAGGAGATGCAGCCAATTATTTTGGTAGATGGGGTTTAATCCCCGTCCCTCACACTTTTCATTACTTCCCCATATACATTTTGTAACCCTGCACCTTTGATTCTTACCTTCCAGAGCTAAAAAAATGTTTTTCCTCCAAAATGCTGCATCTTGTTACTGGGCAGAGGAGGCACAACTTTTAGAGCAACTTCATCTGGATGTTACATTTATAAATAAATGTGACAAATTTAATGGGGTAAGATAGGTATTTGAATTATTGATTGTTAAATATTTAAGCTCCAAGTCTCCATCCATCAGCCTGTGTGAGAAAGCTCGGGGCAGATTTATGATGCTGGAATTTTCCTGGTTAGCTGGCACTTGGCATTTCGATTAATTATAGCCCACACATTTGGGGGTTTTCAGGATTTGTTAGAAGTATTTATAAAAGATGTCCCTATTATACCATTTAAATATTGTTTGTGCAACTGGAACATGTTTTCTATTGGAGATTAATACCCTGTTTGATTTAGGGGATAATTAAATTAGAAGGTGTAAGTCCCAGGAGACAGATGCTTTGTTTGAAAAGGGTTTCCACCACTGGAAAGCACAAAGTTTTTCTTTTATGTATAAATATTTTGCTCTGGGTGTTTCCTGGGGTCTGTAGGCAGGTGGGAGCTCTCAAAAGAGCCCTTGGCAATGGGGAGCAGGAGGGGAGGTACACAGCAGGAAGGGGGCAGGAAGAAATACTTCATATTTAATAAAATCAAGAGATTTTAGGGCCTCCCCATCTATTGACTTCCTCAGGAAGAACACAAGCCCCATGGCTGTGCCCGAGGCCCCAGGATGGGTCTGTACAAGGAGAGGAAACAGCCCAGATTAATAACACACCTCCAAAAAAAATTAAAAATACCTCCTGAAATATGTAGCTGTATGATAGATTGTAATTGCTCTAAGAGAGCCATTACAGCCCGTTAGGTCAATACTCTGCCTTTTCAAAGTGCTTTAATTAATACATATTTACATCAAGTAATATCAGGGATTTCACTGAGCCATGCTATTAGGCCAAGAAAGGCTCCTAACTTTTGTAATTCAGGGGGGTGGGGGGAGCACAAGTTTAATCTCTTAGTGTTTTATTGCACCTTATAAAAATGCACCTTGATGTCAAAAGCAAGAAGGAAATCTCTCTCCAGTGAGACCATCACATCGCCCCTCACCTGGGATGGCAGCTTGAGGGTCCCACACAGCTTTGGGGACAGCAATGCCCACCACAACCCCACTCATCCTTCCACTCCTGGTTGTGCTTTGGAATCATAAATAAGTCACCAACAAGACAAAAGGCCATGGCAGCAGGCTGCAGCAGCCCAGCTGCCTGGGAGTAGAGGATGCTGCAGCTGAGGAAGGCACCCAGCACCCCCAGTAATTTTGGAGAAGGGAACCCACACAGTCCAAAGCATTTTAAAGTGATAATTTCTGCTTCCAAACAAGTCACCAGTCCTGCTCATGGGGATCATGGGACTGGGCCACTTCCTCGTGTTCCCCATCTACCCTCTGGGTGCTTCTGCACTAAATGCAGTTCAATAGATGCCCTTAAATTGTTGCAGTTCTGCATCTGCTCAGGGCTCAGTCCAATATGGTGAAACTCACAGAACATGAATTTCCCTGCTCTAGGACTCACAGGACTTGATGTCAGAACCAAAGGTGTCACATCTTTCCTAGATCTGAAGCACAGCCCTTGGGTGAGAAATGGGGGACAGGACCAGCAGGCTATCACTGCCCAGGAACTCAGAAAATATACATGCTAGAAAGTTCTTGATTTTTTTTTTTCCCCAATATTCCCCCCCACCCCACAACCACAAATTAGAAACGGCACTGCTAAAAATCACTGGTCTACCCACAAATTTTAATTAAACCTAAATAAATCTTTTTTTTTTTTTTTTTTTTTTTTTTGTCACTGCACTTGCATGTAAACAATGAGGGAGATGGCACACGTACAGCAGCTTGTCAGCGTTGGGTGACTAATGAGTTGCTGTGAAAATCCAACCCAATGGGCCAGAATTGGAAGCATATTCCTCAGCTAACGAAGGGCACACGCGACCCCGCTGCGGCCATCATGGCAGAAGGCACCAAAACCACCTCTCAGGGCTGGGTGAGGGGAAGGAAAAATTTGGTTAAGGCTGTCAGGATGAGGTTTTATTAAATAAAGCACGGCGCTGTAATGTGATCTTGCAGCTGCAGCCTGCTCGCCACGTTAGGAGGGATGTTTCTCCCTGTCCTTGCAGCAAACAATAACCATATGCTGGATTTGTTACCAAATGTTTTTGTTGGTTTTTTTTTTTAATTTCTTCATTAGTACACGAGGACTCCAAAAAAAAAAAAAAAAGAGAGAGAGAGAGGTTTTGTTGCTCCAAGCACTTGGGAAGAGTTTGTAACCAATATGTCTCAGAATCCCAGACTGGTTTGAGTTGGAAGGGACATAAAGCTCATCCATCCCCAACACCTCTCAGGTTGCTCCAGGCCCCATCCAACCTTCGACAACTCCAGGGCTGGGGCAGCCACAGCTTCTGGGGACGATCCGGGCCAGGGGCTCAGCACCCTCACAGTGAAGAATTTTTTGCTAATATCTTACTTAAATCTACCTCTGACAGCTTTAGGCAATAACTGGGTGACATGTCATTCGCCCACTACTCTCCCAGAGGAAGATAAAAAGGGGAATAAAGGAGACTTTAAGGCTGGAGAAAAAAAAAAATTTGGAGTATGTTTAATGAGTTAGTAACAATAACGATGGTGAATTACAAATATATACAGGTATGATATCCTGCAACCACACTCCTCATCTGGTGACTACTTCTAGACCAGAAAAATCCCAAATTGGACTTGGCAGCAGAGGGGGGGTACCTGAGTTCCAGGGTCCTGGTGACAGCCTGGAGCAGCTGAGGTGGTTGTGATCAGGGAGGCAGGAGGTGACTTATCCTGGTGAACAGTGTCCTTCTTCAGCAAGAAAATAGGATTTGGGAGAGAGAGAGGGAGGGACTGACTGACTGACTGCCACTGACTGACTGACTGACTGGCTGACTGCCACTGACTGACTGACTGACTGACTGACTGACTGACTGACACTGACTGACTGACTGACTGACTGACACTGACTGACTGACAGCCCCGTCAGGCAGAGGGCAGCACTCTGAGGGGGCGATGAGAGCCCCGTTCAGGAGCGCTCTGATTGGTCCGTTCGGGTCACCTGACCCTTCCCTCTCCATAAACCTCCCTTTCCCGCCCAGCGCTCCCTGGCGCGGCCCGGCAGCTGCTCAGGGAATCCGGGAACATCCCAGGTTTGTATGGACATCGGCAATTTTTTTCAGGCCGAGACAGAAGCCTCTTTTGTCTGGAACGTATTCCCCCTTTCCTCGTCCCATCGGGTCCTTGTCTGGAGTCCCTCCGCCCGCCGCTTTCCTGGAGCCTCTTCAGGCACTGGTGCTCCAGGGTGCTCCAAGGCCTCCCCTCCCCTCACCTCATCCGAGGCCTCCCCTCACCTCACCTCATCCGAGGCCTCCCCTCAGCCTCGTCCGAGGCCTCCCCTCAGCCTCATCCAGGGACTCCCCTCAGCCTCATCCAGGGCCTCCCCTCAGCCTCATCCAGGGCCTGCCCTCGGCCTCATCCAGGGGCTCCCCTCAGCTTTGGCTTCTCCAGGCTCAACAACCCCAACTCTCAGACTGTCTCCAGAGCAGGTGGAGACTTTACAACAGGTTTTTAATTCTCCCCCTCTCTGGTTACTTCAGTGAGTAGGGCCTCTGGCCTGGCAAAGCGCTGCAATTACATCTTCCTCGTTATTTTGTCCTCTTGCTGGCTATTAGTAGCGATTTTTAATTTAATTGCCTTTCCTTCCAGTTGCTCTGAAAAGAACTGAGGGAAGGAAGGGAAGGAATGTTCACCTCTGAAGTTTGCTCAGGAGGCTGGTGGCAGCCGGGCAAGCTGCTCTCCCACCCCAGCAACTGCAGGGCATCCAGGTGAGTAATGATGTTGTTGGCTCCCTCTGTGTTCAGCTGTTTCTCACTGGCCATTTTTGCCTCCAAAGTTTTAATACTGAAGAAGCCTGTGGGTATGCCGGGGGTTGCACGGCCTTTTTAGAGTGGGGAGGGCTGTCTGGGGCATGGGAGAGCCTCCACTTCTCTGTGCAGTGAAATGCATTGGTTTTCCATATTAAAAAAAGGATAGGAGGCACAATACAGAGATTTTCCTTGTAAAACTTCCTAAAGGTCCCCTCTTTCTTCAGGCAGCCTTCCCATAACCCACCTAGATGAAGGAAAAGCCATTTTCTCAGGCAGGATGGTTCCCTGTCTCTACTCTGTGGTTCTTTGCCTTCAGAGCTACCAATATGGGGGTTGGGGAGTTTTTCTTATGTCTGAATAATATTTTGACATGGTTGAGGTAATGTTTAGAGTGGTTTCTTTGTTCTCCTTCCAATGGAAGATTGGAAGAGGGAGCTGTTGCTGGGCCACTGCTCACAGCACTGGTAGATGCAGTTGAATGGCAACATCCAACATGATGTCCCATGTTTCTGGAGAGAGAGAGACCATTTTCCCACTGAGATTCTGGAAGGGTAACCCTGTACATGGGGCCAGGAAGCTTGAGAGGTCTCCTGTGACCTGAGAGGAAAGGGCTGCATTACTTTGGTTATTGTCTGATGCAAAGGAGAAGAAAAATAACACAGGGCAATTCTGTAAAAGGGAAGAGTGAGCAGTGGAAAGCTCTAGAGGAAAGGAAGTTTCTCATCATTTCAGCTGCTGAAACAAAGCTTTAAACATACACACTCTGGAGCCATGAGATGAGAGAAATCGGATAAAATATACTTCTGAAAAGCATTTTGGGGTGAGACTCATGACTTTTTAATGACCCGGACTGATTTAACTCCTTTCTTGTTGCTGATGCCTGGTGCAGCTCTGGCTTCTTGCTGTCCAGTCAAGCCAAGGGTCTTTCCTCACTGCCACAGGACACTGGCTCAGCCAAACTCCTGTGGTTTGGCCCTAGGGAAGGGAAAGGGCATGCAAAGCACTGTATAGTACAGCCAGGAATACATGTGAACCTGAGGTCAGCAGTTCAACATCAGGCTGTTTGGCCCATCTCAGATATTTCATTCCCTTTCTGAGCCCTCATCATGAGAGAGCAGTGGAGGCATGGCTGGTTCCTGACTGGGGAATTTCTTCTTGGGTGGTACACTGGAAAGGGACATTAAAGGCTGCCACATCACTGCACGGGAGGAAGACTGTGAGTTACGAGAAATGTGGTAGTGGCTGGTGTGGTCATCCAGCTCCAAAGCCAGGACAGGAGCAATGTCTGGCTTGTGTCCTGGTTGTATGGAAGTGAGGATGTGAACAGAGATTACAAGAGCAGCACGGGTCACCCCCATGCACACCCCTGCAAAACCAGTATCTTCAAACAAACACCACTCTGGGAGATAACCAAAGGGTGTGGGGGCTGGAGGTGGTTGGACTTAATCTTTCTCACTGCAGGCACAAAATGGTTTCTTATCTTCCATCTACTACCTACTTTGTTCCTTGCTGTTGACACAATAGCTTTTAAGGATAGTCTCCTCTTTGTTCACCTAGAAGAAAGTAATTGGTCAAATTTAATTCAAAGAGACATCAATTAGCAAAGGTTGTGATAGACAGTTAGGTCACCAGCAGCTCCTATAAATCGTGGGTAGAATTTCCTTCTTTGCCTACACCAGTTTGATGTAGGAAATGGCTCATTTGCAAGCTAAAGGTTTAATTAGGAGAAAAAAAAAAAGGGTCAGCAGAGATCAGATGTGAATTGCAAAGTGCTAAGGAAGTTTGCTGCAGCAATGTATTTATTGAGAGCTGTGCTATAGATCTGCTCCCTCTCTGCCCAGAATGCTTATAGCACTCCTTTGAATTCTTCCTATCAACAGAAATATCATTGATAGTACATGGGATGCTTTTAAAACTGTTTAGCATCTTCTTTCTTTTTATGATAATCAAAGAGCTTTACTAAGACCCAGAGGTGCTCTTTACCCATCTCATTAATTGTGGATCCTTCTTCCCAGGTCAGGTTTCCAGAATGTGACACCCTTTGGGTCACTGTTTCCTTTCCCATCCATTGCAATGTGAGCTTTGCAAAGGATATTTATTGCTCCTCCCCATCAGGAACATAGTCACAATGTAAATTGTGCCAGAAATACCAATATGATAATTCATCATGTTCTTCCTCACCTCACTGTGTTCTGGGTGGTTTTTATCGGGGTGCAAACTGCAGAAAAAGAGTTGGTGCAAGCTCTCAGAAAAGCAATAGGAGCAATAGCAAGGTGATAGATGGATAATATACTGACATAATACTGCTGCTCCTATGGATGAGGTGGGAAGCATCATCACTTCATCTCCACCTCCAGGAGTTCCATAAAGGCTCTCTCCTGCTGCCCCTGGTTCCCTGGATTTCTGGGGTGGGGTCCCACTGGTGAGAATCAGCACTGGTGAGACAGCCCTTTGCTGGAGCCTCATTAACAGGCACAGGTGAAGCTTCCAGCCTGATCTGCACTGCAGCTGGAGCCAGGAAGGGTTCAAGGAGTGTGGCTTGTTGGCCAGATTCACCAGGGCTCCAAGCATCCTGAATTATCAGTGGAAACACCCTGGTTTAGGGCTTCATTAGGTGTCATACTTCACTAATGACTCTGCAGTAGTGTATGGCAGGGTGAATGCTGCAGAGGTCCAGAGGCAGTTGCCAAAGAGGAGAGAAATCAAAATGGCAGCTGGACCTGGGTGGGAGAACAAGAGGGATTCTTCTTTCCCAGCCACTTCCATTTGTTCCAGTATCTCTCAGCCCCACACCCAGTTTGATGAGAGGTTTCAATTTTGCTTTAAGCAATACTATATGAGAAAGGACAGATAGCAGATCAGCTTGTAAACTGATGTAATTAAATAGGCAGTGTTAATTCCCAGCACCTGAGGCTCAAGCCCTCTGTGCAGTAACACTGATTTCAATAATTTCAGCAAAGCAAACTGTAGGAACAATAGGTGGAGGACAGAGGAGGCTCTTCGCTCTTCTGGAGGATCAGAAACTCCAGCAGTTATCAGTCAACAGTTCCAGCTGCCTGGTGAACTGTTAAGATTAAAGTAAACACGTTGGGGCTCTGAGGCTGGAAAGAGAAGAGCAGTAATTTTTTTAAGCTCCCCATCTCCAGACATGGGGAGTGAAAGGATGCAGAGCCCGACCACACCCCAGCTTCTGACAGACATGTGATGCTCCTCATGCAGAAGTTCAAGTGTGCTTCTAGGATGCTTAAGGTTCAGGTGCAATGTGTGTCAAGCATTAACCATTTTCTCCTGACAGCAGGCAAAAGCTGTGTTACCTTGGTCAAGCCACATTCCTTTTAAAAAGTTGTCTCCTAAGAGCCTTGTAAGAAGAGGGAGAGATTCCTAAGCAGTTGGGGTAAATACAACTGTTCTGACAACCACATCATGTTTGGTATCATCTGAGCTGACTTGATAGAGATGTCAAATGGGAGAAGATAGCAGAAGTCTGCCTTGCAGCTTAATTGGCTTACACTTTTGTAGATCCTGTTTTAAAAGCAAGGCCTTCAAAATGTGATTTCAACAAGGGAGTTGTGTGGGGCTTTACCCTGGCCAGTCTCACAGCTTCCTCAGCCACAAAACCAGTAGGGCTTGTGATACAGGCTGCATATATGGTTGGATTTATGGAGTATTCATGAATTTATTAGCACTTATTGACCTAAGGTCAAATATCTTTTTCCAATATTTTTTTCATTTAAAGAAAGAGCCTGTATGTCACAATCTTCTGCCTCACCTAATTGGTTAAGTGTTTCCTTTGTCCTTGAAACCAAAAAGTATACTCTGTATCCAGGAGCTACAGAATGAAAAAGCATTTGCTGTTGATATTTGACATGCCTCAATAAAAAAAAAAACAAACAACAAACCAACAAAACACTGCCTGGGCTATATATACATATTTAACTTTTTTTTTCTTGTTAGTTTTGTTGTTGTTTTTTTTTTAATTTTGACCAGAATGTTTCAGCTCAGATTCAAGCAGGCAGTTCTGAAGGTTGAGCTAAAAGTATGTTTAAAAAACCCCCAAAAAACAGCTCAACCAATTCCTTTGGAACAATGTACAGAATGTTAATGTTTTACATACAACAGACAAGAGGCCTGGATCCAGCACAGCCAAGCTGGGAGTCATGCTGGAAGCACACAGGAAGGGCTCATGTGCTTGCTCCTCTCTGGGTGTTTCTGAAAGTTCTTGCTGGAGTGGAGCTCAGGTCCACTCTCAAAAAGTGACTCCCCTCCCTCCCAGTCCCACCAGTCTAGCTCTCAACATGCACTAAACACTTCTATCTTTAAAAAATAATTGAAAAGGTGCACCCTGTAGTTCACTGGATCAATCCCTCTGTTACTGTATTTAGGAGACACTTCATTGTGTCAGAGATTTAGTGCAGAGGTTAGGATGCCCAGCATTCAGAATGTCAGTGCATTAAAACAGTGTGGCAGGGTATGCTAAAAGCCCCTGTAAGATATGTCCAAGCAAAACTTGCCAGATTTATGAAATAAAATTCTTATACAGAGTGCAGATAAGATGTGAGCTGCTGGGGGAAAGCAGTATAGGGCCCAGAATCCTTCTGCATGTGTCCTACAAGTAGTGGGATGGAATTTAGCAGTATGGACTTTTTCCCTTTTTCTTTAGCGTTCCTTCGAGCAGTCGCTTCCCAGGCTGCATCTTTAGAAACGTGTGTGTTTTTATGTGAGCAGTATTTCCTGGCAGACTTGATTAAATACCTTCCCTTGTTATTTATTGCCCATTAAACAACATCTCTTCTGCATGTACCTTCGTTGGACAAAAGATCTTTGCTATCAAATGCTGACCTCAGCATGTCTGAGGCCAGAGCAGTTTACTGCAATGATCTCTACATGGGGCTGCAGCAGGGAAGCATTCAGATGACTCTGGCAGCACAGATCAGGGTTCTCTGCTTATTTCTGGTCTCTGAGAATTACCCTACTTGCCTATATTTGACATTTCTTGGTGTGTGCAATAAGGTTGTAATACAGAAGCCGTTCAAAGCTTTTTTTCCTCACTCTTTCTCCCTGGGGAATCTGTCTTTGGGTGCTGCAGGAACAACTGCCATCCCCCAAAGTACTGTTGGGCTGTAAAGTTTCAAGTAAAATGGGAGAGTGGGGGAAGGAATGACAAGTCCTTTTTACTGAAATTCTCTCCCCAAATGGATTTGGCAGAGCCTTGCTCTGCTGATCTTAAAGCAAGGTTTATCATTTGTGCAGGCTGCTGCCTGAAGGGGGAAAAGATCTTTGAAGTTGCTGAATGATGGAAGGGTCTCCCCCCTTGTCTCCCCTGCATGCGTCTTTGAAGGGTGGAGACTGGGAGATGCTCAACTGCCCTGAGTCAGGAAATTACATGACAAATTAAACAATTATGTGTTTTAGTGCTGAGCAGCTATTTAGACATTTGTCGTCAAGCACACATTTAGCATGAATTCATGGGCATTTGTCCTTTTCCCCATCACCTGGAATTCTACATGGCAGAATTTTATGGCATGTCAGGAGCTCCCCCAGTCCAGGAACTACACCTTGAAGAGATTTCTTTATCATTTAACTTTATTGCAGAAGGCACTGCCTGGACACTGTTGGAGTGACAAGAACTATTTCCTTAATTACTGTACATTGATAATAGCATTTACTCTGGCAGCTCCAGTGCTATTCAATCAAGCAAGATTCAATACAAAAAAAGCTGATTTGCCAAAAAAGAGATTAGCATAAGTGCCTACAGTCACATTCTATTTTTGAAGGTAAAGCTACTGTGTCTGTGAGCTTTCTTGTGGGAACTTTATAAAGAGAGATTAATCTAGTTTATCTCCTCCTAAAGGTATTTGGGGAAATGGTGGAGAGTCACTGTTTAGACTCTTCTAGTAATAATTTTCTATA
Organism: Phaethornis superciliosus; assembly: GCA_023637945.1. Taxonomy (NCBI): domain Eukaryota; kingdom Metazoa; phylum Chordata; class Aves; order Apodiformes; family Trochilidae; genus Phaethornis; species Phaethornis superciliosus. The sequence goes on from JAJQWJ010000009.1 coordinate 27,884,781, forward strand.
AACATGTAAAAGAACTGCACAGAAAGTGCTAACCAGCAGCAGGGAGGTGTATGTTTTCTGTTCTGTGGATTTAGACGTTTGCTGGGAAAAACTCCGTGTTCCTCAGTTTGCTGTTGCTGTTCTTTGTCATTTAATCAAGTGGTGACTGTAGCTGTTGCACTTTAAAATTAAATGCTATTATTTATGGTAGAACTTGCTCTAGTTAAAAATGCAGACCTCAGCACTGTGTATGTCTGTAAGCAGAAGGTTAAGCAGGACATTTTAAATGGTAAAGCAAAGGGCTTAATCAAGGCTGAAGAGCAAAATGCAGTGGGATAACAGATATAGTAAATAGGCATTAATCACCATACAGGCTTAATCCAGGTATTAGGCAGTCTTGGGGCTAATACGAATACTCTCTTACATAAGAGCTCATTCTTCCAACACTTAACTACATGAAGAACTTTATTCTTAGGAGAAATTTCCCCAAGGTTTGAAGGCCCTTATATTTGAAGGCCTATATTATGGCTTTGTAACATGGTCATCATGCAATTACTTTGCCTGAAGGGGATTTCTGATTTAGGAGGCGTGTGAGGTTGTGGTTCAAAAAAGGAAAATATCAAGTCTTCAGGGCCTAAGGAGCTACTTTTCCATGTTTTTTGTTTTGTTTTTTTTTTCCACTTGACACCATCTATTAGTGTGACATCAAAATCCGAGCTAAGTACTTCTTGACAAAGATGGACCAGATAAAATCATGAAGCTGGTATCATCTCATGGGAGACAGCTCACTGTCTTAGTGACAAATTTAGTGACTACAAATCCAGGCTTAGGACATAGTCTTTCCCTAGTCATAATCCAGCCCTTACCCACTGGATTTGCCTTTATCTAATGTTAAACTAAAATTTTAGTTTCAATAAGATCCATAGATACAAACATTACTGTAGAAAAGTTCTTTCATTAGATTAGATTAGGAAGATTCAAGTGCTTCTGTGTTTAACTTAACATCAAAAATTCCAAATCTGTATACAAACAGACATGTCAGGGATACTGAAACAACAGTGCATAGCCCCCAGCCTCTGGCCCAGGGTGGGTTTTAGCATCCTGGTCAAGCTTGTCTTTCCCTGAAACAGAACACAGGGTGAGCAGAGCACCACCTACCATGAAGACAGGAGAAAGGCATGGAAGTGGGGAATGGGGTGGATGGCCATGGTTTATCTATTCAAGGAACAGTGAGATGAAAAAAAAACCCCACAAACCTTTAATTGTGAATGTAGGAGAGGGACAGTGATGTAACTGTTCCCAGGGAACACTATTCTTATTTTGTAGAGGGAGGTGAGCCAAGATACTTAAGCTCTAGAGAACCTTTAACACAGGAAGCTATTTATCATAACAAGCTTGGTTGATACTGCTCCCATACTGAACCAATTAGATTAGCCTATTTCGTCATACTTCATAACTTGGGATGATAGGTTTCCAAGCATGGTACAGTGCAGTAATTGAATTTTGATCAAACACACATGGCCCATAACCCAGTATGTGAAACTTTCAGAACAGTTCACAGCTTTTAAATATCCAGTCAACATGTTGCCAAAAGTACAGGATGTACTTGATGCAAGTGGGAGAGGAGGGGGGGAGCACGAGTCCACGCCGTAACTTGGTACAGCTGTAAAACAAACATTTTTTTGTTCTGATTCTGTTCCTACTTTAGTAAAGGAGCTGGGAGGAAGACAGTGAATGTCAAGTAACTCGTTTTTCTCCCCAACCCCCACGCCCCCCCAGGCACACATTTCCCTTTTAACATTCTTAGATTCTTCGCAACCTTTTTAATTCACTGTACTGTACTTTCATACTGTATTAGACACACCAGCAATTATGTTTGTTAGCATGACACATCCATTGCTTACACTTAGTTAGCAAAATAACTTAAAAGTCGCACGCATCATCCTCTTAATAAGGTTATAATCAATGGGGCCACAGAATGAAAGCCCTAAAAATTCCCCCCCACCTCTGCATTCCCCAGGCCTCTGCTGACACAATCCATATGGTGGGCAGTCTTGTCAGGCTCAAGGTGAACACTCAGTTCTTTGCAGGCAGTGATATCCTCTTACATGTTCTTGCCATGTTTTCCCCCCGGTAAACCCACAGAACTTTGAAGAAGACTCTGTGTAAAGGAAACAGAATACATTAATAAATTCATTCCTACGACTCTACTGACTGGGGGGGGCAAAGCAGCCACCACAGAACAGCTTCATGACACAGAAAATACTGTGCCAGACTTTTCTTTTGAGCAAGTAATGGCTATCCATATCAAAGCTGCTCTCTGGCCTACAGCTAAGAGTCTGGCATGTTCAAGCAACAGAGCAAGATATCACCAACCTCTGCATATGGTGCTGCCAACTTCTTTCTCAGCTCTGAATGCTTTGACCTGAAAGGCAGCTGGAGGCAGCTCCAGGCATCTCAGCTACCTGAAAGGGAAGAACCAGGGCAGCCAGCACCTTTGTTGAGGCAGTGCCAGTGACATAAAAGATGGGAATTGCTGCTGCAGCCCTCCAAAGCCTGTAGGATCTAATGGTTTATGCAAGTGCTGTTGGGTGCATTCTGTGGATCAGCTGCCTCTGAATAGCCTCACATCCCTACTCTCGAGTATAGCTGTGGAAGAAAAGCAGCCACAGGTTCCAAAGGGGGAAACAGATGTAATCGAGTTGTTCAGATCTAAAATGTAAGTTTCATTTAGCCTTGCTGTTGGCTGGGGATGGGTGTATTGCCCCATTACAGCCACCACCCTGTCAGAGTGCAGAGGATACGCTGGATCCATCTCCCTCCCCACCCCATTCCTCACTAAGTAATGATGCTGCAGAGAAAAGAGAAAGAAAAAAAAAAAAAAAGAATTTGGTGTTCAGTTTATCAGACTTGGACCAAACCTCAGCTCAAACCAAGGTTAAAAAGGCCTGTTCTAAGCCTCCTAAAGATAGGATTTATATAGTAATTACAGTAATGGAAACTGATCTTTATATTTTTCATACTGCCTAAAATTCTGCTGTGTCATATGCATCTGCAGAGCCTGAGAACCGTGCTTCTCAGAGAGAACACTGCAGTCTTGAAAGGAGCCATTCAAATGTATGATGGAGAATTATCCAAGCTTGAGTATGTTCAAGATTATAATGAAGCACAGAAAGTAAGAATCAGAAATCCTGGGAAAAGCAAGAAGTTTGTATTTGAGACAAGCAGTATTTTCAAACACTTTGTTCTCTTGGGAGTTAGGGAACTTTTATGATCATCATGCCAGCATTGAGGCTGCCCTCTTTATTCATGTATTTCCTTGCTTAACCTGTGCCACAGCCTTAACTCTGAAGTCTGGGTCTAGTGAAAAATGCTTCTTGGCTGGACAGAATCCTTTCATCCACTTTCTAGTTCTCTCTGTCTTGCAAGGAAAAATACCGGAGTGCTAAACCTCTGCCCTATGATAACGAACAACTTCAGAAGATTTGGGAATCTGATAGGGGGTTTGGCTCCACCTTCAGGAAGCAAAAGGCAAAGAGACAAAACAGGTTTAAGTTTCAGGCATACCCTCTGCAGAAACTGAAGCCCACAACCCCCTCTTATCGACATCTGCTGCTCCTCGATGTGTCTTTGCTTCATACATATTAAAGATTCCCTGATCTGATGCTGTGGCATTGCTGCAGATTTGGTTCAGCTCTGAAAAGCCCAGCTCCTCCTATTGGTACTTGAGAACTAGTGGCAGGATGTCCATGATCAAACAGAGCTCCGGTATATCAACAAAAGTAAATGAAAAGCAGCTTTGAGGGGAAAAAAGAAAAGTTGTGTCATCAAGCTGTATCAAGTATTACCAGCCATGTACACTGCCAGTGCTAAGGTTTCCATATAGAAAGGTTTTCTGGGTAACACAGGTGGGCTGAGAGCAAGAAAGTGGGAAGAGTCTTGATCAGATTTCAGTCTAGGAGAACCCTTACTTAAGCATATGCCTCAAGTTTAGCTATTTCTTTCTCCTCAGCTCCAGGCAGAAGGTAAAAACAGCATACTCTCTTATATTTCACCCCTTGGCAGACTGCTGCAGGTTGACCCCAGAACAGGAGTAGCTGGTAAAAAAGCCCAATTTAAATGAATCAGTGATGCATTTTTTAAAGAAGCCATATAGTGACCATTTATAATAATGAAAATGGCAGAGTAGTCAAGGATGAGACTACACTGAGTTTGAAAGACTGTATGATATATTAGTGAAATAATTGGTAATCATGCAATTAGTGACATTGCCTATGAGGCAATGGAAATGTATGGCTGCTTGCAAAATTTTGCCTTTGGCATGTCCCCAGCTGGGTGCTTAAGCACCCAGCCTTGCTGTATTCAACTGAATTTTCTGGAGGAAACAGGTTTGAAAACTGCAGAGCAAGCAACAGGAATTTTTCTCGCAGAAACGGACTGAACACCTAATGAATCTAAGAAGAAAAGAACCCCCCCCCCCAAAACACTGAGAAGAGATGCAAGAAGACTGAATAGACATCGCTGTGTAAGCAAATACAACTAAATATACTCTTGAGGAACAAAGGAAACAGTTCTTGATGGGGTGACAACAGATGTTCTCAAAAAAAAAAAAAAAAATTCTAATGGAGCATTTCAAACACAAAGACCTTCGTGTGGAGCTAAGAAGTTTTACTGGTAGTCTTACAGTAATATATCTTTGGAAACATAATAAAACCTAATATTTAAGGTGTTACCAGGCCCTGAAAGCAAAAGCAGTATCTTCATCTAAAAAGTGGTAGGTGGTGGTGGAGAGGGAAGTAGCCAGGATAACAAAATACTGTTGCAGGAAGTTGCCATAGAGTAGTTCTGATTTAAACTGCAGGAGAAATAAGTAGTCAGAGTTTTGTTCAAAAATATCTAGTTGAAGATGTTCCTGCTTACTGCAGGAGTGTTGGACAAGATCACTTTCCAGCCCAAACTGTTCTGTGAATCCGTCTCTAAATCCACTCTTTTGGGAAACAAGCTCCAAACACAAGTGAAAGATGCAGATCTCGACCTAAGTGAACAAATACAATCCAGAGATACCTTTTAATACAGGGAACACACCCAAGTACAACCACTTTTGCACTCTGATAGGGAATGCAAAGTGCCCAAAGCTGAATGTTTCTACCAGCTCTTGCTCTTTCAGATCACGGTTAAGCACATTGCAGAAAATCCTAAAATGGACATTAAAAAAAAAAAAAAAAAAAGACAGGTTTATGGAGTCATTTTTGCAATGACTGAACTGTGCTGGTGCTTAGGGCAGATTTGGATTTAAGTCCTGGCATGGGTCTGCAGCATCTTCAGTGAATAGCTCTCTGCAGGTTTTTAAAGGCTAGGCACTTCAATTTTTTTTTTTTTTTAAACTCTGACCTTTACTTTTTATGTTATTTATTTTTACAGATAAAGAATAATACTTCTCTGTCTTGTTGGAATGTTGTGAGGATCTGCAAGGCCAGCAGATAGCATTTTATCTGGGAACGAAGCAGGAGGATGACACAGTAAGTTGTCTAACTATTTTTATTGCTTTGCAATTGTTCTGGGGAAAAAAAATCCAGAGAGAATATTATTCTAGTGCAGTCAGAGCCATCAGAACTACAGAAACACTGGGATGGGCAACCTGACTGGCAGGAGAAAGCTAAAGCAGGCAGCAAGACAGAAAATCATCGTAGGACAGACATTTTGATAAATATGACTGTAACTAATTTATTATTAACTCAGTGGGACAGCTTTACATCGCATCACATTTTTCACAGCCCTTATGGTAAACATGCTGTATCTGTCAATTACAAGAGGAAAACAAAGACCTCACTAGCTCTCTACTGGCCCTGTGGTACTTGGTTAACCCTCAGTCACACAGTTATGTCTGTCCAGATACACAGAATAATTCCAGCAGCATCCAACACAAGTTCTCAAGGTTATGCCATGTGTGGCACTACTTCCCAAAGGGTTTTACAGACAAAGGAAGTTGTTGGTACAAGATAGAGGGTCAAGATAGAGGATCATCTAAAGAGAAGTAAAATTTTGCTAGGGCTTGAAATAGCGCTTTGTCTGGTCACATGTGGCTTCATTCTGAGTGGTGTGACAAAGCAGAGCATGCACTGGTGCCACAAACTGGAGAGATGAGGATGAAAGAAGCCCACAGCCTTTTATTTCCTGCACTGGGTGACACACATCTTCTCTTTCTACAGAAACATTGTAACTTGGAACAGGACACGTTCCTCTGTGCAGGCTGCGTGGTTCCTGGGTTTGATTAACGAAGTACGTGATGGACTTTGTAACTGATGATATTTTGATCTGATTCACACAAAATAGCTCCTGTGTTCTTTAAGATAGGTTGTTGACATCAAGGACTTGATTGAGTCAAGCCCTCTGCTCCTTGTGCATGTGGAGACACATTTTGGAATGAAATCTTATGTGATGAGTTACCCAAAGCTGCTTTTTTTTTTTTATTATAACGTCCATGGTATATGCCCATTTTCACAGGTATATTATCACCTTCAGGGTTAAAAACAACCCAAAAAATACAACAAAAAAAAGCATACGAGTCACAGGATGACCATAGCCATGAGATTTTATTTGATTCAAACATTTCTTTTCCATCCACTTCCTACCTGTTTTTGAAAGTATTTCGGGCAACAAAACTGACATGCACAAAGAGCATTCAGTGACAGAGAGACAAAAGGGAGATGCAAGAAATATCAGGCAATTGAGCAATGCTAACAGAGTGTTCTTGTGTCTTTGAACCCATGTGAACCAAATAAAATGCATGTTAGCCAGCACTCCAAAATGTGGCCTTTCTTGCATCAAGGAAAAAATAATTGTTAGAGCACAAATTATTCCTTCTGTTACATTTTCATTAAGTGATACGCCAGGTTACACTGATTTAGGAAAAAAAAAAAAAAAAGAAAAAGATTTCTTTACAAGGCTTTCTGTGTACCAGTCCTCATGTAGGTTCAAAAGAGACTAAAACCCACAAATTACACTTTAAAAAAAAAAAATATTTTGGAATCTCTTTTTCTGTAGTTCCCTTAAACATTCCATTTCTGGAAATGTCAATAACATTTTTGAAGTTTCATCTGAAAAACAAAAGAATGGCCTAAATTTTGGAAAAAAACCTACACTGTAGTTGATATCACATGGATTTCTCACTCAGTTACTGCTGGTTTTCATTAGAAGGTGAAGGGAATGTTTAAAATTGGTCAAATAACATGAAAATTCTGTTGACATGTTTTCTTCCTCTGTGGGTATATACTGTTCTTGAAAGGAACGTTTAGGTAAAGTTTGGTTGTCCTAAAGATTTTGGTCAAATAACTTTGAAGTACACAGAATTTATTTCACTGATGCACAACTGTTTCAAAATAAGAACCTTTTGAGGCCTTTTTTTGACATTTTGTGGCTGTAAAACCCAAACACCAATTTCTTTGCAGAAAAAGAAGGTATGTATTTCCCTATGGGTGGCTGCAAGGGAGGGAAAAAATAAAATCAAAGCAAGCAGAATGATTCTTTCCCAGTCTAATCTCAGGATGCCCCAACATCCACCCTCCTTTTTTGTGATGTGTCATGTATGGTTCTGTCTCTTACACATCTATAATTCTGTTGATCAGTACTGACCAAATTTTGCAATTGGACCAAAATTTGTCTTAAAGCTTTACAGAAATAATTATTTAATAGCATTTCACAGGATACACCAGCAAAAGATTTAGGGCCGCCTGTATTTTAACTAAGTAGAAAGGCAGTTTCTGTGGTTTAGGGTATTTAAGTTCAGTTACAAACTGCCACATGTAGTTAGGAAAACAGACCTCAAGTGTAATCCTGTCCTGTGCATGCTAAAACTCTTCACAGTCTCTAAAGATCAGCTTCGTTGTTCTGAACAACTCTTTCTCCACCTCTTTATAACCCCCTAAATTATACTTAACAGGCGCAAACCAACATCAGTGCAAACTGCAGAAGTCCACGTTTTTTGCAGAATGGTCCAACTCAGCGGCAGAGTCTGCTCCCAGAGCACTCACCAAGGAACTCGGCGCCTTTGAGGTAAACTCACTTGATGAATTTTTATTTTTTATCATCTTTGTTCAATGTGCATCTCACGTTCAGGTCTGATGAAGTGTAATTAATTGGCCACCAGCAAATTCAGCGGGTGGCCGGATCCACCCGTAGAAACCAAACGCACCTCAGCTGTTTTGGTTAGGGGTAGGTCTGCATCTTCCTGAAGGTTGTGTTGGTAATGGTGAGCCGAGTCAGCCTTGCTCCATAGTAGTCTATGATGTAACTTGAGCCATCAGAAGGTCCAACAATCTCCAAGAGAAAAAAAAAAAAAGAGATTTTTCAATAGGAAGTGAAATATATGCTTTGCGCATATGTCTCAATTACTGCTAATTTTCCTGTCATAAAATTAGTCATGCTTAATTAGTCAAACAGAAACTAGATTTATTTTGAAGTTATGCTGGAGTTTGACTATTTTAGTGAGTCCTGTCTCAGAAGGAACGTTTCCCTAGGGCTTCTGATCAACCCAGTTACACAGCCAGGTGCTGGTACAAGGCTAAGGCCATGAGGATCTGAGTCTCAAAATCAGGCTAACAAATGAGGGGGCTGCAAACCACTGTCTTTTAACAAAGGTGGGTAGGCAGGAGAGAATTAGGGTGATGACAAAAATATTTGAACTACTGCACAGGTAAGGAATGGAGAGATCATGGCTTTTTTGTTCTGGGAATGCTAAATTGCTGTGGGGTCACCAGGGAGATGAATAAGGGGAAATGAAAGATACCCTCAGCTATGTCTGTCAGTGATCTGAGGCAGGATCACTGCAACAGCATAGAAAGGAATTTGAGAATGCATATACTTTAAAAGATGTCTATACAAAGGTGGCAGTTCTCTGTAAATGTATATACACAATTTCTATAGCCTTAATGCATTTTAAATTAATCACAGGCAATTTGTAATTTGTGCTAAATGGATGCGCTGTAGAATAAGACAATTTGGCAATTTCATGGTGTCACAAGATGTCACCCCAGCTGGGGATTTAACCATTGTGAATCCTTAAGTCACAGCTCTTAGGTGATATGGGACTTGTATTTGGAGAGGCAGAAAAAAAAACCCCCAAAGTGGCAATGTCTGCTCTCCTGCACACTGCAAGGACAGCCCAGATGATGGGCTCCATCAGTATAAAGCACATGCAAACACAGAACTTCAGGATTCTGGGAAAACCAGGACATAGCATGAAAGGACAGCACTGTACAATACAAATTTGTATCTTGTTTTGAAAGTGACTTACCTGCATTGAAATAAGTATGAAATCAATTAGGCTACCAATTCCACAAAATCCTACGGTGCAGAACTTTAACAAACCTAAAAAAGGAAAACACAATTTAATTGCAGCTTTTGGTCAGTCACTATGAAGTTCAGGGATTTCTGGTGGCAATCACATCCCAACCATACATCTAGAAACAGACCTAAAGTTGAAGAATTTGACCAGGCATTATTGATGTTTCTACATACTGAATACACTTCAAAGACTTTAAACATTAAACTGTTTTAAAAAATAAAAAACAACACGTAAATGTTCTTAAAGAAGGAAAGGCAGAAGTTGATAACCAAGGCACCGAAAATTTTCCATTCTTTGACAGAAAGAAATCCAAACTGGTGCTGCCAAATTTAGCATGACTAGAAACAGACTTCTACAATCTTCTGAGTTGCAGAACATACTGATTTGATTTTCAGAACAAGCTACTTTGTAGAACCATCCTTTGTATTGTCTTTATACTTTTGCTGAAATAGGAATTTATTTTCAATATACATTTATATAAACACTTTTAAACTGGCATGCAAAAACCTGGGGGGTTGTACAAATAAATGAAAGATTTAAGAGAAAATATATGGGAATAGCAACTAACAGATAAATGTTTCATTGTAAGTTGCCATGCAAGGCAGACTTTATTTGGAAAATGCCTTCAGAAGAAGGAGGCTGTCTTAAAATTTTTATATATATTTTTTTAAGATCAGTTTCTTCTACAATGAATATAATACAATGAGTACTGTAGATATTGTCATACTTTAGCTGAGCTAGACAAACATGTAGGTTATTTTGAGAATGAGCTACCCATTAGTCTCTTTACCCGGCATAGACAGGATGAAGAGGAAAGCCCATCTGTTGCATCTAAGTCAGTTGTAGGCTATGCTGGCCAGGGAAAACACACTTCCCTGCTAAAACCCACATCCTTACTGTGCTTCCAAGGGCCAGCACATGGTAACATCAGCCAGTGTGGCATTGCAGAGCAGCTTTTCCCCACAGCCACCAGTCAAGCTGTGCTGCATGATACCTGGCAGTAAAACCAGGCAGCTGCTTGCCAAAGAGGAGTCTGCTCTCAGCCAAACACCTGAGACTCTCCTGACCTTTGCCTCTTCCTTTGTGCTTCCCTTCCCTCAGAAGCAGCAACCTGTCCTGCACACTGCCTCCTCTCCCCCGTGCCCTGCTTGGGAGGCTGCAGGTGGAGGGGAGTGAGGGAGTGACTTCATGTAGGCTGTAGGGAGAACATCCCCCTGGCTGGATATAGCTCCCAGAGTTGACAAGATGAAACCAGCCTGATTTATAAACTCCAGGGAGACAGTTTGTCTTCACTCCATGGAACAACACAGTAGTCAGAGAGAACAGGGAAAAACACCCTAAAGACTGGGAAGATGACAGTAGTAGCAGAGTGGTCTCAGCTGATCAGAAGAAAAGCCTATGTGCACATCACAGATAGAGTGGTGCCATTATAATGTGCAAAAGCTCAAGAAGGTCACTGTTCAAAACAACTCATTCCCAGTGTCTAAGACTTGCAGCAGGTAGACACAGTTGGCCTGAGTGTCAGGACTAGCAGAAGCATAATAAAACATAAGGGAACCAGCTGAAGAAAGGCTAGCCTTAGGAGATTACAGTTAAGTAATGTCAAACTGATGAAAATTTTGCTTTGTTATTATCTGCACTGAATTCAGTCACCAGTTAGGATATTTATTTGGGATGCTTCTCATGCCATCTCCTCTCGTCTCATCTGTGGTCCTGAACCTCACTGCCAGTGAGGAACCCAGCAGTTCTCTGACCCGTGCTGGTTCCAGCAGTTTCCTTGAGGAACTGGCTGCTCCATTATGCTACTGGATATAGCAGAACTGCTCCTAAACCTTGCATATATTTCTGGAGTGCAGAATAAAGCTAATTTTTTTTTTCTTCCTCACTTCCCTCCCCACAAGCAGATCACACTGAGAAAATAAACTGCTCTAAAGCATGGAGGGAAAAAAATAGTGCTCTTACGCAGTAATAACTTATGGTTTAGTTCACAGTGTGTGGGAGAGGAAGAGGTTGCCTTCCTGATTTCTCCATACTCAATAGCATGTTTATATTTGTGTGCTCTTTAAGCAGTAGTGAAGGAAAAAAATAAACCAAAGAGCATTTGCAGTCTTCATTCTGTAGGCACAAAATATTTCAGTGCTATTACCTTTCTTACCCATTTTTTCCCAAGGCACAGATGGCCTTAAAAAAACCTAATCAAGCACTGTCAAAGAATCCAATGTATTGATTTTTGTTATTTTTTTAGTTTTCTATGCTTACCCAGTTGCTTTTGTCTTCTTTACTTCTCAAAATCTTGAAAACTTCACTTTAGAATTTTAATTGTAAGTCTTTTAACTTTGGTTACTGGCTACAGGAATATATTCCTGTAGGGTTAATAAGCATGAGACATAAAAAAACCTTTTGTATATGAATGGAGGATTTGTAAATCTATATTACAAAATAATTACTGCAAATTATTATTCTAAATCCGGTGATGTAACAAAAAGGGGCACCTTATTGACTGCTTCCAAAAATGTATCTTTTTGTGAAACAGATGGACAAAGTCATTATAGTCTAATTATAGAATCTCAGGGAAAAAAAGACACAGATGTTAACACAAAATTATTGAGAAAAAAAGGTGTTATTAGAAAAACAAGGGTTTGCATTAATGGGCAGAAACTCAAAGTTCAGGTCCTAAAAACACTAACCAGAGGTCGATCTTATTATAGATCTTATTAAAGCTCTTCTGCAGAGCTGTTATTAATACTATGAACTATCTTGAAGGTATGCATTTGCCAGAATAAATTCCATATCCCCAAACACTAGATTTACTTCAAAGTTTGTCCACTATTTTCCTGGTAAAATTAAGCATTGTTTAAGTAGCTGGCATATGCATCAAAAGCACTTCTGTTTCAGTACCTCAAAAAGAAGGCTGTTGTAATCATCAGTGTGAAGCAAACCTAAAGGAAAAGTATGAATAGCAATAATCATATTTGCTTATTAGGATTTTATCTGTTGGACAACTATATATCCACTTGTTACCAACACTCCCAACAGAAGAGCAGGCAGTGGATAATGCAGGATTTTATCTTGCTTGACAATAACCTGAGGATTCTAGTTGTGAATATCAGAACTATGACTGCCAGCCTTCATGACTCAAAATAAAAGTATACATATCCAACTCAGTCATAACAATAAGCTTTACCTCAAAGAAAATGTAAAAATAAACTTACCTAGTGCAGGATAGCCTAGATAAAATCTATCTGCTCCCAGCCATCCCAGAAATAAGGACAGAGCTACTGCCACTTTGTAGGAGTATCCATTTCTGACAAAAGAAACAAGTAATGTAGACAGTGACTGTAAAATATATTCACTCATACTTTTGAGAATTAAAGGCTCATTTGCCTGCTGCTTCAGCTAAAAAAAAAACAAAACAACAAACAACATACCCAACAGACTTGTTATTTATCTTCCATTGACAGACAGAGAATTGATAATGTTAAGTTTTCAAACTGGGTAGGGCATCCTCTAAAAGCAACCTCAGCTGTTGCAACCCAAATACACTCTTGTAGAATAGAGATTATTATGAAGCTAAATCATCATTTCTTGTCAAGAGACACAGTGCAATTGCTGATACATCCCCAGTTTTCCAGAGCATTTCCTAACAGTCCAGCCCTACAGAGACAGCCCTGGAAAGCTAAGAGGTGTGTGCAGAGTCTGTAGGCATTAGTCTCACACACAGCCCAGTTGAGAGGAACAGGGATAGACAGGTGAGATGTCAGCAGAGACAGGAACTGCAATGAGATCTGAAAGAGAAATTAACCATGGCTACTGGGTGGAGAAGCTGCTGGAAGGATTCAAAAACAGCAACCTGTGGATCCATTTACTCCCCTCCAAAGTCAAAAACTCACAAATGAAAACTGGGGATGGCAGAAAGATGTACAGTGGTAGAGAGGTACCCCAAAGTTCCACATCCCATGGTTAGTCATACAAAATACACAGATGGAACAGACTTCCTGAAATTTATGTTAACTGGCACCATTCTTCACAGAATTATTCTGATTGGAGAGGACCTTTAAGATCATTGATTCCAACCATAACCTAACTCTGCCTACCATTAACTTAACTCCACCAAGTCCAGAGCTTAAATCATGTCCCTCAGCACCACATCTCTACATCTTCTAAACACCTCCAGGGATGGTGATTCAAACACCTCCCTGGGCAGCCTGTTCCAGTGTTTAATTACCCTTCCTGACACATGTTGGCACTTCTTGCCAACAGCTGGAGTGATGTAGCCACCTAAACCACCTGTAACTTTCAGCCATTGCTCATGTGAACTAACAAGTGAGCTAGAAACATACAGCTGTCAATACTAGAACCTGCTGCACCCTCTGCTGCATTGGTGATCAGCTAGCTGCCCCAAATAAAGCAAGCCTAAATGGAATTAGAACTTAAAAATATTCAATAATTCACTGTTTTGATACACACACTGTGTGCCAGCAATTACTTAATAAGCCAAAATTAAACTCTTCGTTGACAGTTGAATAAAACATAGTTTCACAAAGCCAGTAGCTGACAAAGGTCCAAGCACCTTTTTAAAGCTCTTTCAATGCCAAATACAGATCTACCTTTTTGCTTATCATCTAGATTTACTGACTCTAAAACTTCATGGCAACATTAAGTGATTAAATCATGACTCTTACCTCAACATTTGTTACTTAGCATTTGTTAGCAACGCAGAACATACTGGGTGTTCCTGGAACTTAGTGTAACATAAGTTATCATCTTTAGAACTGCCTTGTTTCCACTGTAAAGAACAGCAATGGTTTCATTTAAATGTTGAGGTAAACTGCTGGAATTTGGTAAATTTCTAGAATCAACTACAAAGTGTCAACAACCCTCCAAGGACACTAAAGCATAAAAAGAGCTCTTACGTAAAAGGTGGGAACACAGTTTAATTTGAGATGTGCCTGATCAAAAGCAGGAACAAACTGAGCACTTGCCTATGCACTGAGATGCTTTTAAAAGCAGAGCAGCCTGCAGCCTAGTTGACATCAAACTTCAGGGGCAGAAGAAATCTAGCAGGAAGTGGAAGCAGGTTAACAGTGTAATGAGGCTGCAGCCACTCTTGTAATTCCTTTGCCTCCCTCTTACATATACTGAAAACTCAACCAAGGAGGAGGAAAATAACACATCCCAAACACCTAAAGGAGTTGCTATAGTTGGGTAAAAGTATAATTGCTGTTGCTCTTTTGAATCATTCTTGCTTCTCAGCCACAATCATTATTTTTTTGTATGCAAAGTACATGGCAGAATGCTAGAATTTGGCTGAAAATCCACCTCCAAAACATTAAACTAAAAACAAACAAAAGCAATTCTGATTCCTAGTACCTCTTTGCTGAAGAACACCTAAAAGCTTTTCCCTAAACTAATGCAATGGAGCAACTTGAACACATCCACCTATACAAACGTACAGCATCCCCTGGTCTTGCTCTAAAATAACTGGATACCTGAACTGTTATCTGGACTGTTGTTAAATGATAATTTTGGCTAAGGAGAACTTGCTGATTTCCTCCTCCTAGAAGCCAGGGACAGAGATTGACCTGCTGTCCCCATGCTAGGGCAACCCTGCTATGGGAAGATGCCTTCTCAAACCAATTTTCTCGTCAAATGATGTGTGCAGTTATTTCTGATAGAAGACAGTTTCCATCAAAACTCAGATATGATGCTGGAAAATCTCCAAAAACCAGTAGAAAGGGCAGGCTATTGTAATATCAAGCTGAAGATTTCTGCTTAAAATAACATTTCTAATGCTTAGGTAATATTCTAAATGCCTTATAAAAGGCTCATACCATGATTAATAATTAGACCACGTTTTATATGAGTTTCCATAAGAAGTATAATAATATTAATCTTGCTGCCATTTTTAACTGGCTTTGGGGCTTTATCAAGGGCAGGCTTGCATAACTTTCCACATTCAGTGTTCTATTTTACTGGAGTTTTCAGCAAGCCCACAAAAAATCCTCATCCCCTTCTGCCACACTATCAGTCATGGGACTGGAAAAGCCAAAGCAAATTCTTTTAATAGCATAAGCATTGGTTATTCCATCATAAATAATAGTGACAATCAAGTAATACATAGCATAAGAAGGATGACATTCTTCAGCCTGCATAAATTTGGGGTTTTAATTTATAAATGTAAAGAAACACTGCACTTCAAAAATATTTCCAGAAAATATATTACACCAAAAATACACGTATACAAAAAAATCTCCAAACATAAAAATTTTTGTCTATTCTAAAGAGGGAGCAATTTTATTAAATATAGCTCATCTTATTCTCAGTCTTCACCACAGATGGGACTGAAATGCAATTGTTTCTGGACAAAAATGTGACTGAAGTCTAGTTTGCTAGCATTTAAATATGATTAGACGTAATAATATGTTTTCTTCAATTTGCTGAGCTTTGACTGTTGAGAAGACTAAATACAGAGAAAATATTTATGAAACTAGGAAGCAGAGCTGTACTTGTGAGTTAGGCAAATTATTAAGCACTAAGTATCACATCAGAGTTATTTGTCCACTAGTGTGATAAGGAATACCCAGTGAATGTTATTGGTGGTTTAATTTCCAAGGATTCCAGAAGGACTAAAGAAAAAGGCTCCTGTGTGAATCAGTCAAAAAGGAAAAACAAATGGTACTGACAGGTGTTCACTGATCATTAGCATTGGCCAGTTGGAACATTTATTGGTATCCAGAGCTCTCCAGTGCTCACAATGTGCTTTAGAAAAAACGGGGCCATCATTTTCATGTTTCAGAAACGGGCTCTTAAAAAGACACAGAGGACGTGGTTAGATACAAAGCTTGTTTAAATACAGAGAACAGTTTCTCTAAAGGAGATTTTTTTTTTATGAATTGGAAAGAGGCTTAAACTCCCCCACTATCCATGCATACTACAAACTTAAGCTGCAGCTACACTTTAAACTGGCATGATCCAGCACTGCCACAGAAGAGAGCAGCCCAGCCTTCCTTTCTCCACTCTCTCTTATCCTCAAGTTGCCCTCCTCCTCTTGCTGGCACAAGCACTTGCAGTGACTGTTCTGTGACTCAAACTGGGGAACTGATCCAAGTTAGTTCACACCCAGCTCAGTTCCCTGTATACAGTGGGGTATGTCAGGGGAAGAGATGGAGAGGTGTCCCCAGACAGCTCCTTTCAGAAGCTGAGCAGATTTTAAGCATATGTGAAATGTAGCCTTAGCATTTGGGGGAGATTTTTGCCAGGGTAAAGGACTAAGTAAAGCAAAGGTAAAATACAAAGGGAAAGCAAAGACACAAACATAACTAAACAAAGAAAAATGTGTCCATGGTAGAGACTGATTTACTTATAAACATGCATGTTGTAGCCATAATACTTAAGAGTTTTTTAGAGGATTAAGTACAGGGTAACGTGTACGATTTACCTTCCTTCTCCTTTTCCTTCTGCTAACACATCATACAATTTTAGTGAAAAAATTTGATGTGAAAACAAAGACAAATGATGACAAAAAAACCCTGCGGTGTACTTACACATTCCGACATGCAATAGGCTTGTAAAATCCAACTTCGTGTCCTGTAAAGACTTTTTCTATGCCAAGGTAATCTCTGCAAGTAATATTTGGTGCTGGGAGACACTGAACTGAGGACACAAAAAAGTATTTGAAATTAAGCAGTAACTGATTGAGTGCTGTGGCATTCTTCTAACCAGACACAAGTGAAATAAACGAAGTTCTGTTAGTCTTGTTCCAAAACTCAGTACACAGACATACTACTTTAAAAAAGGATAATATTTTTTTAAGCCAGTCCTATGACTAACTTGTGTTTTTCTATGATACATAATAAGCAGAATACACAAACCTAATTGCTGCCCTAATTCTGTTGTAATTTCCACTTTGGCTCTGTTACGAGTCAGTGGGAAATATGAACCTGACATTAAAAAAAAATATTTTCATCATAAGAACAGCTAAATATCAGAACAAGTTGCCCAAAGAGGTGATGCCATCACCTTCTTGGGAGGTTTTCAGGACCTGACTGCACAAAGTCCTGAGCAACCTGGTCTGAATTCAGTGTCAATGCTGCTTTGAGCAAGGTGTTTGCACTACGAGACTTCCTGAGGTGTCTTTCAACCCAAATTATTCTATTCTTTCAAACTGAGGTTTGACTCTTAAGAGAACCAAAGTGGAAATCCTAGCAGAAAGGGACATCTGCTTAAAGTTCACAGTGTAGTACCTGGAAGTCTGTTGTTTTAAAGAGAAAAATCCAAGTCCTTTACCACTTTCTATCAGTTTTCAGTATTAATTGGGTCCTGTTGGTTGGTCCCAACACAACAGCACTCCAGGTTCAACAATTGTTTCAGATTTTCCAATAATACCTACAGGCAAGAAGACTGGGGAGTTATTTTTTTTATACATACATCAATCCGTATTGCATAGAGACCAAAAAAAATTGTTTTAAATTCTGTTTCAGGCCATCGGTAATAGCCAAAAAATATAAGCTATGTCTGGACTTAATTACATACATGGCTGTTACTCACCAACACACCTAACCTAAGACAATTACAAAAACATACACTCTCTTTTTGTAAAAAATATTAAAGCAAGCAGTACTTCCTTTTATTTAGAAGCAACCCACAGCAATTTGAATATATTGATATAGAAAGGGCCACAGGTTTCTTGTCAACTTGAAATCTGCTACTCCATGAGATGACTTTGATGCCTTGAATGAAAGCCCTGTTTGTTTGGGTAGTGGATCCCAGAAAGATGTTAGGAAACATGATCCAGAAGATTAACTTTTTATTACTTAGATAATTCTGAAACAGGAAGCGACTCAAATACTGTGGGGACAATCTAAAAACTGCTATGTGTGTGAAATATTCAATACACACACAGAAAACAATGTTCACTAATTTACAACTTTCCCCACTTTAAAGCTTATCTCCTGTTCAGATGTACAGTGTATTAAATACAATCACATGGTAAGTGGTCACAACAAACAATTTGAGTTGTGATCAACTCCAGAATATTCTTTCTTCTCACTGACTGGATGTTTAGAGTCAGGGAGGTGATGTCAGAGATTATGCAAAGGACTAAATAATTTTAAAAAGGATCCATTTTGGACAGTGCTTTCATCCAATTTCTGAAGTATTTGGAAAACCTTCAGTAATCCTGAGCATCCCACTGATGACTCAGCTTTTATGGAAAACTACATAAAGACAACAAGCATACACATGTATTCTAAACATGACTACACATAAAGCAAAGCTTTGTGCTGTTAGCTAACACTGTGGCTAATTATTTCAATGCCTGAAAACATCAGAAAAGCTGAACATATATAGTAAAACAAGAGCTCAATTTAAGCATTTTTCTGTTGTACTCCAAAGTACATCAGAACTTAACTTTGAAATAAATGTGCTTTCAAAATAGAGCCTCATGGCCCCCAAACCTCCTGGTGATGGAAGGAGCCATGCTTCCTTAATTTTTTTAAAAACAAAAATAGAAGATTTTGAAGGCTGTTCCGTCATGTGTCAGATATTCTAATAAGTATATTCAAAATGAGCATGACAGGAATGGTTTGTTTTAATCACAGCAGTGCAGGACAGAGCCTAGAGGATATAACAAACATTGAAGAGATTTACTAGAAGCTTCACTTACAAATGTACCAATCAGAGACTATGTATTTATTCATTTTTAGTACAGCATCCAATCCACACAAGTGTTTAAGGCTTTCATACTAATGATGTTGCTAATCCCATGTTTTATAAAGCTCATCTAGCAGATACACAAATGCATAAATTGAACACTTCCTTGGAAAATGTAGCTTCTCTCAGTATATGTTAGAAGTTAGAAATCCTTACCATATGCTGTGTGATTTGTACAATTCATTGGTTCTTGTGTACTATTGTCTATTTTAGGCTCATCACACATATATGTTCAGGTAATTGAGGAAAACATTTTTCATATGAAACACTCCAGAAGGTTTAACAGTAATTTATTCCACCCTCTTTAAACCCTGAGGATTTAAAATGCACCTTGATGCTAATTTCCCTTTCTACCCATCCCCCCAAATAGGAACAGCATATTACCATACAGCAAATCTGCTAATCCAATTTAATACACCAATATATCACATAAGCTCCATGTTTAATTAGTGCTGCAGTCAGCACTACCTAGAGGAACTACAATATTTATCAGTTGTGGCCTCTGTATTTGAAAGCAACAACACTCCTAACCTAGTCTTACTTCAGTATAGGAGCACTTTTAAATTGAGGCCTTTGGTTGAGAAGATTAAGTCTGTAGTATCAGATATATATATATAAAAAAAAAATCTATAGAAATATAAAAAATTCAAAACCACCTAAAAACGACCATCTGAAACTTCAGGAATTTGGACTAGGAAAAACCTTCAGCAGGAACTTATTTCCAGAGGGCTGAACTCCCACAGCCAAGTGAAGCTGGGGATGAAGTTAAACTTTCCCAGGGTTTGCTTTCTTGACACTTTTGATCTGCAGCTACATCAGTAACTGTCAGCTGCCATCGGCAAACATTTTCTGGGGAAGGCCTGGCATGCTTTTGGAGAGGCAGGAGCCTCGCAGCTGAAATCTAGAGCACCTGCACCCTGCCTCTTCTGACAGTGGAGAGGCAGACTCAGTGTTTTGCAAAGCCACCGTGTCCTCGGGTGTCCTGCAAAAAAATAAGAAGGTGGAAGGGTGGGGGAGAGGAGTTTCTCATCCCACGGGGTTTTCTCTTTGAAAACCAGGGACATCCCCAGCGTGCACACACTGTGCCACCCCCAGAATAAACCCACGCCTCTCTCCTGCTCCTTCCATCCGATACCCCCTCGGGGCTTTCCCTGACACCCGAGGGACCTCTCCCCGTCGGTCACCTCACGCTCTCCACCTCCCCCTTACCCTCCACCCGAGGAGGCCGGGCAAGTCCCCCCATGAGGAAACCGGGTCCGGACCGAGCCGCCGCCGGTCCCTCCGCCCTCCCGGTCTCCATCTCTATGGCAACCCAGCCCCCGCCGCCCACCCCGGTCCCGCCGCGCTCAGGATATTGCCCCAGCCTCAGCTCCTCGCATTTGAGCGGCGGCTCCGTGCCCGCCGCTCCCTCCACTGCCGCACCCGCGAAGCAAAGGAGAAGCAGGATCCGGGCCTCCGCCGCGCCTCTCCGCCTCCCCAGCCCCGCCGGCAGCCGCCCCGGCCGGGCGGCCATGATGGGAAGCGGCGCTGCCGTCAGCTGACAGCTCGGCCCCGGCGGCGGGGCGGGGAGGAGCGGTGCCCACCGCGGGGGAAGCCCGCCCTGCCTGCGGGGACGGGGGGAGCGGGGACCCCGCCGGTTGTTCGTTGGCTGATGAAGGGGCTGGTTTGGGATTTTTGCGTGGGGAGGGAGGGGGTTGAACTCAGCAAATACGGCTCTTGAGGCATAGAACGGGCAGAGCGTGCCCCTACTCAAGATGGCGTTCGTCCAGCCCCGGCGAGGAGACGGGCGGCTCGTACCCTCAGTAAAGATGGCCGCGCCCGCCACAGGTACCTGGCGGGGCGGTGCCCGCCCGCCCCTACTTAAGATGGCGGCCGCGCTCCGCCTCAGCGCTGGCATCGGGGCCTCCAGGCAGCGGCCCGTGGCCGCGCTCGGATATTGGAGCTGCGGGGAGAGGAATCACCCGCAGCAGGAAAGGCCCCGGCGCTTTGAACCGACGGGGGTACGCCGGGAGCGGTGGGCAGGCCAGGCCAGGCCGGGTGAGGGCAGATCCCGGGAGGAGAGGGGTGAACCCTCCCCTGCTCCTTCATGTACGGAAGCTGTAACTTTGGTCCGCCAGGGGAAATCTTCCTTCTGGGCGATGGTACCTGTGGGTGTCCCTGGTGTTTGCTGAAATAGTTTGAAATTGTTATTCTGTTTCCACAAACAAGCGTGATGGGGTTTTTAAAAATGCTTTTTATTTAGTTTCTGGCTGAGTGGGCAAACTTTTATCTTCATTAGTGTTTGCTCTTTGTGAGGTGTTTTTGTGGTGATTTCCAACTTTTTCTCATTTCCTTGAAGGTTATTTTATGTTTTTCTGCCCAGGAAAGGCAGCACTTTCAGTTGTGAGTTTATGTCTATTCTATATTCTACCTACACCAATACATTTCCTGAGAAACAAGCTAGGAATTAGAAACTGCAAAAGCTAATACAAGATATTATTGAAGAGAACGCTGTCGTTACACAGCCTTTTGGTTTTATTAGTCATTATTTTGGTGAATGAATGGTGACTTATGTACGAGTTCTGTGGTCCCAACAAAAGGTTTGACACAGCCCCAAATAGTAATTCAGAGATTCAAGAAGAATGTGGAATTAAAATGTGTGGATGGCTGACAAAGAACTCAGTCAGTGATGTGAAATATTGCCACCTAACAGCTTTTTGGGAGATTTGTGTAAACTAGATTGGCAGTCTAGTGTTTAGCAGACAAAGTATGCAAATGAAAATTGATACCCCCTTTCAGCAACTGGAAGTGAAAGGCCAGGGCCAGAGTGTGCTCTGTAATGAACTCAGCCCTTAGAGATCAAAACTGAGGTGCACTGAGGAGAAAAGTGCTCGGCTCCGTTGTCTGTGGTGCATCTCTCCGATGGATAAATACACGACTTGCTGTTCATCACTGTCAAGAAAACTGTCACTTCTCATGAGCGCTACATTAATTAAAACTGAGAGTAAGGACTGGGAAATTAGGCATTTGAAATCAGATTATTTTTTTTTTTAAAAAGAGGTTGAAATATGTTGTTGGCATGTTGCATACTGTAGTGCAACTGATATCCCTCAGTAAAACAGGCACTAGCACGAGGGGAATTCAAAGTTGTGAGGTAAAAATCAGTTTCCAAAGCTTTTGTAGGCCATGCCCTATGCAACCAGCAGGGCTGTGAAAGATCTGCTCCAAATGAGCTAGTTGAACACGTAGCAGAATGAAAATTAATTTTTGAGAGTCGTATTTTGTGTGTCCATGCCTGTCTTTGAGGACTCTGGCAGCAGACTAACGTACATTTGGGAGGTAGAAAGCACGTGCAGTTCCCACAATTAACTTCCAACTAATTTGGTGCCTGTTAGGTATTTTGTGACTAGCAGTAGGAGAACTTTGCTTTTATTCCCTTCTCTTGAGCTGCCTCTGCCAGGACTCGGCAGCTGTTCCCACACACATTGGGCATCCCAGGCAATGTCCAGTGTCTCCTGGAAGCCACAGGAAACATGATGTGTTTGGGGCCTTGAGGCTGTGAGCCGCAGCTCTGTTTTGGCAGTGCAGTGCTCTGGGTGGGGGGAATTATTCCAATCCTTTAATTCCATCCGAGTCCACATCCTCTTACAGCTTTTGCAGTTTTCCCTTCTGTGGAAGTGGTAGGGGCAGTGCTTCTGGGGTCTCTGGGAATTTGAGTTGCAAAGAGTTCTAAATTCACATTTGGACAGAGGTTTAATGCAAATGAGTGCAATTAAAGCCTTTTTTGGAAGTCTACACTTTTATTTTTCCCTTGCTGGGGAGTTTGGTGGCCATATTGATACATGTGCCTCTCAGGCCTATGATTTATAAATACACCGGTGAGTCAGGATCATCTGAAAGCTGACTTTGCTTTTAAACTCTGCATTTCACAGAGCAGCTACTGCTGTCCTTTGCCCCGACTCCATGTCCCCTTCACCCCCGGCTGCAGCACCCTGTGCAGTGCCCCATCCTCAGGCCCCCCCGGGCCCTTCTCTGCCCCTCCAGAGGTGCTCAGGCAGACACATTTCCCACAACACCTGAGGGCTCTTGCCGCTCAGCTGGAGCTGCGGGTCAGAAAAAGTTTGTGTGTGTGGGGCGGGGGGAAAGATTGCTGGCAGCCGTGCTTCTCCAACCGGACCGGCCCAAGGGCACCGGCGCTGTGTGCCCGCCCGGCTCGGGTCTGCGGCCCGTCCCCCGGGAGGCGGCTCTCCCGCCGCACCGCCCCGGCTTCCTGCGCCTCAGGTGAGGAGCGTTCGCTTCCCGCTTCCGCCCAGGTGAGAGCCGGCGGCCATCACGCCGCTCCGACCGCCGCCGCTGCCGCCTCCCGCCCGCAGGTACCGTGCGGTGGGGAGACCCGCTCCGGCCCCGGCCCTGCCTTCCCGCCCGTGGCCTTTCGTCTCAGCAGTGCTGAGGAGAGCCCCAGCGCTGCCCTCCCTTCCCGGCATTGGCGTGGGCCCTGCCTCTCGGTCGCGAAGGCGGTGAGGCTGGGAAGGGCGGAGGGGCGGCCGGGCTGCCCCTGAGGGGAGGCGGCAGGTGCGGTGTTTGTGAGGGGGCGACTCTCCTGGGAGGTGCGGTCAGCTTGTGCTGAGGGCTCTGCTGGAGGAGTTGGGTTCTCTTGTCGGACACAGGGGCTCTGCCCGGCTTTAGAAGGTTTGTTTTGTTGGTTTGGTTTGGTTTTAGTGACATAAATCCTCAGGAGAAGTGTTTCCTACCACCTCAGTCCCTCAGCACCCGGCCTGTACCTCAGTGTGAACACGGCCATGGTCAGGACACTCAGCCCGCCCTTGGCTGGAGACTCCCACTTTGAAGCCCTTTAGGTTCAGGCTCTGGTGGCCTTGGTGGCTTCTTGACAGCCCTGGTGAAGGCTGGGCAGAGCTGTGTGGCTCCTGGTGGAGGGGCCAAGGCCCTCTGGGGAGCAGGAGACATCTTGGTGCCATGTTGTTGAGTAAATAGTTCCCATTCCTCGGAGTGGAGCTGCTAGGGAAGGAACATACCACATGCAACTTGTTCCATCAGTGTCAATTCAGAACTTCTTAACAAAGCAATTTGAATTTTTTTTACTCTCTTTTTTTAGGGGTTGATTAATAGGAAAACAGCTCTTTTTTGTTCCTTCTAAATTTCTGAAGCTTCGAAATTCAGTACAGTTCCAGGGCTAACAATTCTCCTCCTCCATGAAGTGATTTCTTAATCATGTGCACTGTCATCGTAGTAATTCTAGGATTTATTGGCTGATTTCAGTAGAATATGACAATATTTACATCTCAGAAGCAAGTTCTTCTCAAGCTTTGTGAGAACAGGTTTCTGAGACCATGCTATTGCTCCACAGAGAATGGCTTTGACATGAGCTCATCCTTCTATTAGACATCAGAGAACCCCCACTGGCACTTCCCTCTAGGAGTCTCCAGGAATTCAGGTTCTGCTTGTTAGGAGTTCACATGCCTTGAGAGTGAGTAAGGCTCCTCTTCATCTGTGTGGAGACTGGGAATCACAGGTACAGGGGCTTTGGGTTTTTGGTTTTCCTTGCCTTGTGGTCACTCATCATATGTAACAACAGGAGACACTAAGTTTGCCCATGGAATAGGGTTTTTTAATATTTAACAAGATTTAGCTTTATCTGCTTGAGTCTGGAGATGTGTGGTGTATTTGTGTTTAGGTACAGCACTGGTTGCTTCCTTCTTTGAAGTGCCAGGAAGAGTCAGCATGTGCTCTAAAGGAATTTTAGAAATACTGCAGCATTACACAGCACAGCAGTTTTCATCTGAAAGGTGTGTGCATGCTGAGCTTGATTGGACTGAGTTCTTCTGTAAGTTACCAGCATGGAAAACTGAGCATAACATGTAGGACAGCAAAATATGTGTTAGAATAATGTTTTTTTCACAGTACATAGGCACTTGATGGTGTGTAAACTATATAATTTTTAATATCTAAAGTTACAGGTGATGCTGTGCTAGGACAATTTAGGAATAAGATTACTTACAGATGCTGTTTTCTCTTACTTTGGCCTTTATCAAATTTTAAAGTGTTTGGGCTAAAATTTGCCAAGTCAGAGATTTCTCTAGTAAGGAAGAGGATATTCACTGTATCAGTCATTCATACTAAAAGAGCCAACAAACTTACAGCTGCATTAGTGCAGAAAGGTGACTTTGGATTGGGATGTACCTTTGGCTGTTCCTGTGGCAGGCTTCTCAGGCTGGCCATGTTAGAAACCTTTGAGAAATAGCAGCACTTGTGCACTAAGGACTTCTGGTCCTTACTGTCCCAAAAGGTTACACCTGTGCTGAGTGGGGAGAGCCTCCCACGAGGAAGCACTTTCCCTGCAGGCACATCTCCTGGAAGAAAACAAGTTGTTGGTGGTCAAGTTGAAGGGCAGAAGCAGTAGTAGTTATTAGGTGAGTGGGAAGAAGTAGGCAAAAGAAGCTCTCTGCTGGCTAAACCATGTCCTTCTCTAGAACCCAGCAGGAAACCCCTCATTTTTGTCTTTCAGCAGCCCTTTGTGGAGCACAGGTGGTTGTCGAGGACACTGCCAGGGGCATCATGTTCCCCTCTGGCTCTGGGATGTGCTGGGGCTGAGCACCCCATGTCTCTGTGCAAGTGGCAGGCATCTGGCAGGAGGGTGATGGCAATGGAAGACTTAAACCTTTCAGCTCTTCTGATGACCTCTGCTGGCATCAGCATGGGGGAATTCCTTTTTTCTTAGTCTGCTTTTGAAGAAGATCCAAGTCTTAGGATTTCATACAAAACCTTGTAAAACTTTCCCACTCCCTACGATGCGTTGAGTTCTGCTCTCAGAAGTGAAGACAGTAGAAACCCAGATGCACGCTGAGCTGGAGGGTTGTTTTTTTTCTGGTGTCAGAAAACACTAAACTTCCTGAAATTCATTATTTTCTCAATGATTTTACAGTTATGTTGGGAGTTGCGACATAAATTTTGAACTGAGCTTTGCAGTTTTTTTCTACCAGTAGGATAAATAAGTGGCTGTAAAAGTCAAGAGAATGGAGCTAAGGAGGCTGGGTGCTGAGTGGGTGACCTGATTTTAACAAAACAAACCATAGTGTTTTGGATCACTCTTCAAACTTATCACCTAGGAATGGATCTCCTCACTTAGCAGCTGTTGGCACCCTGCTTCAATTCAATATTGGTGTTTGGAAATTGTTTAAGGATAGCTCTTTGGGCCCCTAAACAAAAATAGTTCAATACTACAAGGAGTTGTGTTTTTCTCTGATTCCCAAAAGCCACTCTTAGAGACATGTCCTTAATTATACATTACCTGAAAACTTTGAAATATTTTATATTTTCAGGGATCTCCTCATGCCGGAAGGAGCTCTTTACTGTAAAATATAATGCTTTTTCCCCACTCTCTTTTTATGAAAGAAGAACAAAGAAATACTGATGGCGTTTTTAACATACTGTACCAAAACAAAAGAAAAAAAAAAAATCATTAAAATCCATCGCAAGCTGGCTGGAGACCAGCTTTGATCATGAGGAATCCCAAAGTGCTGTGTAAACTTGAAACAAAATGTACCTGAGGTCCACTTTGGCACTCACCAGCTCAGAGTGGTCTGCAGTGGCTCTTAGCAACAATTTGGAGCAGCTCAAGCAGGAAGCTGAAACTTTCTTTAATCTTCCCCCCCTGCCCTCTCTCTTAAATCTCCTTCTGCCTAGATGGAGCCTACTTCTGTCACCTACTTCTTTTTGCTTATTTTTTTCTTTCTTGGACCTCTACCCATCACCGTAATTGCTATTGTTACATCTGCTGGAATGGAAAAAAAAAGATTAATCTTTGGAGCCTGTCAGCTCGGCACTTTGAGGTTGGGTTTGAATGGCACAGGCTGTTTCTCATGGTGCTCTTTGCCAGTGCAGCTGAGCTGCTGCTACAAGGTGTGGTCTCCCTTCCCCTGCACTTCTCACTCCTCACCTGCCTGCCAGTGCTGGCACTTGAGCACCAACAAAAAAGCTCACCCTACCAAAACGGGAAGGTTTTTCCCCTGTGTGTTTTGCTCCTTGTTCCAGCTTCCTATGGGATCAGATGAATGAGTGCAGGCACAGATGGAAGGGAAGAACAGAATGCATGAAAGAGGGTTGGAGAGCTGGACCAGCCTCCTGGCTTCAGCTACTAGGTGGGCTTGGTGTTGTCAGGCCGGCATTATTTCCTGACAGGATGGATTTCTTTTCTGGATTTCATCTTTTCTTCACCCTATTGCTGGTTTAAGGGTGTTTCAAGACACTTTTCCCCATAGCAGTTATTTTGCATCCGTTCCTGATGTTGGTTCTTGTGCTTTAAGGTTTTAGTTTGTTTTTTTCCTCT
The DNA here is from genome assembly GCA_023637945.1 of Phaethornis superciliosus. NCBI lineage: Eukaryota > Metazoa > Chordata > Aves > Apodiformes > Trochilidae > Phaethornis > Phaethornis superciliosus. The sequence continues at coordinate 27,912,137 of JAJQWJ010000009.1, forward strand.
TCCTAACTGCTGATGTGAGGTAGCAAAACAGACAAAGGAAGTGAATGGAGGGAAGTTAAATTGGGAAGAAAGAGCAAATTTCCGTGCTCTTTCTCCAGTTTTGTTAAGATTCATGCAATATTTTCAGTGCAGGAGGTTAATCTTTGTCTTTTTGGTTTAGATGAAGTCTCAGGAGTGTAGTAGGAAATGGTATTTTCATCTGTTCTTCAGAATCAGATCTCAGCACAGAATCAAAGGCTGTTGTGTTCATAGAAGTGTTTTATTTCAAATGGAAAAGAAAATAAAGTGGCAGCACTTAGAAAAGTTCAGATGCATTCCTGGGAATCTTTCAGGGGTTGCATGGGTTTGCTGCCTCGACTCTTGCTATGAGTTTGATTTAAAATGTCCTCCTAAATCTGTTAGTAGCCTTGCAAAGAGACTCATTTTGCTTGACCCTGAGTAGAAACCATGCAAACCTGAGTTCCTTCAGGAGCCAAAGCTGCTCAGATACAGTAAAGGGTGCATAAATCTGAAGTTGTGGTTTGTGACACACCTCTGCTTAATTTTTTTTTTTTCTTTTTTTGATTAGGTAAATCAGCTTTATCTGACTCTTTAGGGGAGAAGAAGCTGTCTTGTATAGTTAATATTTCCTTGAATATAACATTGTACTCCCAGAACTCAAGATGTTTTCAGTGTGAGCACAGACAGTGTCAGAGACAGAGCTGAAAGAATCAGAGGTACTGCTGGGAGACTGCCCCTGGGTTGTGCTTACTCTGGTATTACATTTAATTCATATGACCCTTTCTGCTCTCAAATTGCAAGATTAAAAAAGTAAATGCAGAGATTTATATACTTGTATATGGCTATTTTTATTCCAGAGTAGCTCCAAATATATTCTGAAATTACATAGTTACATACTGGGTAGGGTTAAAATTATGTAAATTGTGCTATTAAATGGCTGGCTTCTTTCAGACAAGCTTGTACTAACTGAAGAATTCTTGTTCCTCGTGTATGTTTTGGTGTAACTGCCTTGATAGAATGACAGGCTCCACATCAACTTAATAACATGCAAGTAAGGCTATGAATTTATCATGGCTGTTAATTGCAAGTCTGTTGTTTTAGTACTGCCAACTAGGCCTCAGCCCCAGTTGGAGACCTGTTCTGTTTGGCACTGTAGGGGAGAGTGATAAAGGATATTCTGTTCCTTCAAAGTTTGTCATGTACACAGAAAAGAGAAAAGCAAGCTCATGTAGGAGAAGGGCATGAGCTGCTTTCACCTGTTCAGCACCAGGGCTGTCATTAGAACTGACTTCCCTTAGGGATGTGTTGGACAAGGGATTAATTTGGCCAATTTATGGCCATAATACTGTCTTGTGAGCAGAGGGAGCTCTGTTGTTTTATAGGTTTCACCTATATGGCTATAGAGCAAGGCAGAGCTATCGTGGTAGGAATACTGTCTACAAATATTTGGAGTAGCAGAGAGGAAAGAACCTTCTAAATACTAGGAAGATTTTAACTGGGTAGAAAAGGTCACAACTTCCACGGCCATACTCAAAAGTAATGTAGTTGGTCATAACTTTACTCTCAGTTTTCTTGGCCAGTATTTATTTTTAAGATCTGCATTTTTACTCACATTTGAAAGAGCTGTTCACATTCCTTCCTGTGTGTGAGAGGAAAAGCACACTGAACAAGGAAAGATTTCTGGGTGTGCAGAAGCTGAAGTGCAGCTAGCTTTACTGAGCCCTTTGTTGAATGCTTGGGGTAAACAACAGGGAGTAGTAGTATTTTTTAATTAAATTTGTTAGCTTAGTGTTTTATTATTATGGAATTTATCAGCTGCCTATATGTTAGCATTCTGCTTGGATATGTAAATAATGTCTTTTTTTTTAAACCTCACGTAGGTTTCATTATTCTGAGTAATTCCAAAAATACCCTTCAACATGCCTGAAAATCCTGCTGCAGGTATGTAGTCTGAGTGTGATTATTTTTGTCAAGTAGTGAGTGAGAAGTGAAGCTCTGTTCCTAAAGTGTACTGCCTTGTGGTGCAGATAAACAGCAGGTGCTGCAGATCCTTGATCGTCTGCAAGCAAAACTGCAGGAGAAAAGAGATTCCCAACATCATGAAAACCTGATTGTTCTGCGTAACACACTCAGGAGCCCTTTGTTTAACCAGATACTGACCCTCCAGCAATCCCTCAGGCAACTGAGGGAACAAGTGAGTATAAATTTCCAATTGTTGCTGTGAAGATAACTGCAGTAAACTTGGAACCTGGATACCAGGCTTGTGTTGTGAGGGGGCTCTCATTAATAAGCTGAAAGTTGGTGTGAGTGAATGTTGGATCTCTTATCTTTTTATACCACAACAAAGGGGCCAGGGGACAACCTGCTTTGAAAGGGATGCAGAGGAGGCAGGCATTGAGGACTGCATCAGTCAGAGAAAAACATCTGCAAAAGCCATCAGCTCTGGTACTTTGAGTTCTGAGCGCAGCTGGAACTGGGACCCTTTGTTTTTCACAGAAGCTAAATACTGTTTATCTGCCACCTGGCAGCTTCTTTTCTCCTTAAAAGATACCATCACGTAGTTCCTGCTGAGCTGGACAAGAATGGTTAAGCTGTTTGGGGAAATACAATCTAGAAAACCACCCCTGAAGATTTCCCAAGCCCTGATGCAGACATACCTATGCTAGCTTTCAAATAATTGGTCCCCAGCAGTGGAAGGGACTTGTGTGGATTGTTTTTGAACCCCAGCTGATACTCAGATCTTGTGGACATGGGCACCAGTGACACATCTGCATGACCAGGCAAAGTTAAAGTCAGGGACTAACTTGGGAAACCCTAAGCAGCAGCAGTCCCAGTCTCTGCTGCTATTTCACCTGCCCAGCTGCAGATGCAGTGGGGTGGGTGTCAGGGGACAAGGCCACCTTGCTGTCATTGCCTAATCTACTGCACATGTTCCTGCCTGGGTGGTATTGGTTGTGCCATTCATTTTCCCTTCTTCCCCTGCTGACAAAGGTGTTGCATCTGCACCTGCCCCTTCTTTCTAAAGCTTGGGTGCATGTCTGCAAGCTATTAAAAATGTATGAAAATGCAAATATATTTAAGATCATGCTTTGTAACTTATGGCATAATGGTTTTGATATCCAGAGTGTTCAGAATTATCATATCTAGGAGATTTTTTCTTGAAATTCTTTTTAAGCATATCCCTCATGAGCAGTTTCATTCAGAATGGGATTTTTTTATTGCATTGCACTGGGAATATTTCTGCATTTCTTCATTATCTGTCAGGACTGGACATTGAACTGCATATTCTAGCAATGTTAACCTGGTCAGTGGTGGTTATTTTGTACCCTGGACTCTCTCTAGGGAGGAGATAATACAGCCCAGGCCTCTGGCTCCTGAGTGACTCTTCAAAAAATTTGGATTCTTGTGCCAAAATTGTCTAGGTTTGCCTGACAGTTGCAACAGTGCTTGAGGGCCTCATTAATGTTTTTGCTTTTGCATGTGTTGTTTCTGGAATATCCGGGTGAAAAGAGGATAATGGGCAGAGGCAGGAAAGCAGAAGGAAAGAAACGGAGAAAATTAGTGGAGTGGGAACACAGCTGAAACATTCAGGGAACTTTTTCTTCCAAAAAACAGTTTAAAATTGATATGGTAATATTTAGTTGGTTATAGTTCTATAGTAACAGTGCCTAACTTAAACATGAACTTAGATGAACACATGTACACTTGCTTCTTTGGCAGGCTTCACACAGGATGATGTATGTGGAAACCTCTTATTTTGTTTCTAATAGCTTTTCTACATCTTTGTTCCTTTTCAACAGCTCAATTATATGCCCCCTGACCGTTCAGTAGATTTTGATTTTACGAGGAGAGGGCTACTGGTGTTTGCTGACAAATCAGTTGCTGCTGGGAGCACGTATACACCTTGCAGTTCACCTGAACCCAGAGCATCTCCCTTTGCTCCAAACCTGGCAGTCAATGAATTTAATGCAATCATCCAACAGATGGCAAAGGTAAGGCTCTCAGTGAGCCAAACTTCTTTCCCCTTAACGTCAAACATTTTCTTGCAGGCTTTCACAGTGCATTTTCAAACAGGCTCTGTTGTTGTGTGGCTGGGAGTGCGGTAACTTTTCCCTCTGAAAGATAATTTCAGCAATAGAAAGTGGTTTGGTAGTGGTTTGTTTGTACTTTTTTTGCCTGCCAATTTTTCTGTCTTACTTTTTACCAAACACACAGATGAAGATAAGAAATTTCCATCGCCAGTAAACATTTTTTTGGTATTTGATGACAATTGAAAATGGACGTTTTCTGCAGAAACTTGTTTTGATGGAGAGACTTGTTTTATCAAGTGCATTTTAAATTGGAAATGTACCAACTCTGTTAATATATGAACAGTGCAAATTATTAAAAGAACTGGCATGTAATATTTAACTCTTCCTTTAGTAGTTCTTAATTTTTCTGATTGCATTGTAGCAACTACCAGATGCTTATGGAAGCTGTAGAGGTGCAGACATCCACCCTTGTGGTATTAGTATTTATATCACAAATGTATTGTTCTGTGTTTCTTTGAACCATTAATTTAATTGGTTAGTCATGCCTTTCTATATTAAGTTAACTGTTGCTAATTGACTACCTTAATGTAGCTGTAATATTTTGAGCATGACTCTCCTCATTAGTGTGTCATTAACTCATCAGATAAAAGATTTAGCAGTAAGGTCTGCACTTTACTTTGGATGAAATGGCTGTGATAGCAGTGTATTCTCTAAGTAATATTTCCCAGTAAACAGCCCCCAAAATCTTGCATCAGAACTGAAAAGCAGTCAGTCACAAAAGCACACTTTTTTTAGCATTAAGTGTGAAGTTGCAGGAAAGGGAAGGAAATTAATTTCTTTCTATAAAAGCTGAAGTCTTTTGAATGCACACCTAAAGTCAGCATTAAAAGCAAGGGGAGCCAAAAGACAAGTAATTTAGTTTAGCTGTGCAGCATTTCCAGAAATGCCAAATATATTGCTCTAGACAGCACTTTGTTCATAGTTTTCATCCAGTTTGGAATTCATCTCATAACGTGAATGAAGTGTGAAAGCAGCTCTTAAATTCCCAGAGGTTTCAGAGCCTCAGAGTGCTTGCATATCCAATACTCTGTTATATTAAAAATAATAAATGGAGGAGCTTTTATAAAAATAACATATTCAGTATTTTGCCTTTGTTTAGTCTTAAGAGGAGAATGATTCTCCTGGTGTTCATAAATTTTAAAATAACTCATTCTATTGCATTAAAAATTACTAAATCCATTTTTTCTGTTTTATTAGGGGAGACAAATAGAATCAATAAAGATTGAAAAGCCTTCTGTTGGAGGTCTTGGATTTAGTGTGGTTGCCCTTAAAAATCACAGCTTGGGAGAGGTTGGTATCTTTGTCAAGGAAGTCCAGCCAGGAAGCATAGCTGACAGGTGAGATCTTTATAATTGGATTGGAAAATTGCAGTAATTCTATGAAGAGAAAAGTCAAAGCTTTCTACGTTGAAAACCCTGTCAGACTAACATGTTTATCTGAGTTATCTGGTGGGATATTTTGGTGGTGGTATCTTGAATTCCAGCTTTTCAACTAAGTGGACTCATCTGAAAATCTGATCCTCAAAACATGAGTTTTAAATAGCCAAGCCATTCTGAAATGGAATTTCCAGAAATCATGACTCACTTCAGAGAATCTTGAATACTGATTAAAAAACAAAAGAAAACTCTGAAAAGAACACAAGGGGGAAAAAATCATCCCGTTTGAATTTTTATGCATTGTGTCCCTGAAAGATTTTTTTTCACCCCTTGTTTTGTTACTTATGTGCCCAGGACAATACTCTATTTATAGTTGATTTTACTGTTTCCTGTGTAAATTTAGATCCAGTCCTCCCAGCAGATCCCTGCACAGATGTCATCATAGAATCAAGACTTCAGGCAGTTTCTACCCATATTGTCTGTGGGTTTTCGCCCAACGACAAAAGACAGAGCAGTCCTTTAAAAATAAATGTGATTGTAAAACCACAAGAGTTGGCATGAGACGAATGCAGTACTTGGAATTATGTTTCAAGAAAATGTGTCTAGATTTCAAGTCATTGGTGTCACTTTTTAAATAACACATGTCAGGAAGTGCCAACACAGGATGACAAAAAGATCAGGGAGAGCTTGGAATGGTAATGGCTATGGGCCCACAGAGAACACACCAGAGAACACTTAAAGAAAAGCATATTAGGCTCTTTCAAAGTGGAGACAGATGGACTGATCTGGATGTCAAAGGAGGGTGAATGTCTCACTTTAGGATTTGATGACCTGCTGCTCACTTTCTTTGATGAGGGAATCTAAAATATGGTTAGTGCTAGAAGAAAGTGATTTCTGGGAAACATCTTAAACATCACATGATAAAAAGGAAGTTTTAAGATGCGTTAGCTTAGTTAAGATGTGCACTTAGATTGTTTCAGAGTTTTTATACGTTTCCCCAGCATGCTTCCCATTTTGCTTCTCAGACAAGATCTCCTGGAGACTTTTTTTTGGATTCCTACAGAGCTTTGAAGACAGTGTCTGTCTATATAACAGTTTGGTCTCGTGCTCAGAATGAATATTTAACAAAAGAGATGAGTGATGGTTTCTCTCTTGTCACAAATCTGAAGTCATCACTAGGGTGAATGAACTGTGAAATTTATGTTATCTTAAGGAATAAGTTGAACTGTGTATTCCTTGAAGAAAGTTTGGTGTCTGAAGTACTGTAAATTTGATTAAAATATAAATATGCAGCTCACTGAATTTAGATACATAAATCTAAATATAAATATAAAAATATAAATATGCAGCTTTAGATTGAATAATGATACAAAACAATATCGTAGTGTGAGCTGTGTGTACTTAGAGATAGGAGCATGCAGTGCTAAACATAATGAAGAATAGTTCCCCGGTCATTGTATAGCTACAAAAATAAATATTCTTTTCTGCCCTGTAATTCAGTATCCTCAAGAAAGGATGAGGGAATTTCATTGGGTTTTGAGTAAAAGTGAAGGGAAAAAAAATTTATACATTTCTGTGCCATCATTAAGTTGGAACAAAGTGGGGTTGGGCAGCTCAGTAAAGTGTGGACTGCATGGAGTTTGTATATTGGTGAGGACAGTCTTAAGAAGCTGATTTTTTTTTACCACAATTATTTACCCCTGTGTAACTGTATATTTGACATGTTCATATTTAAATTACTCAAGCCTGTCGTGAAGTCACCATGCCGCATTTTAAAATTTCTTTTAATGTTTTGTTAAGGGATCAAAGACTAAAGGAAAATGACCACATACTGGCCATTAATTGCACCCCATTGGATCAGAACGTTTCCCATCAGCACGCTATTGCCCTCCTCCAGCAATCCACGGGATCTCTACATCTGGTTGTTGCTAGGGAGCCAGTTCAAGGAAACAGCAGAACTTCAGCTGTCTTAATAAGTGATATAAATCCACCTGAGACTGTGAGTTGTTGTAGTACTGTCAAAATCAGAGTTTGAACTATGCTGGATATTGTTTCATGGATATGTTTGTGTTAGCAAGCTTTACATGTCTGGATTTTTTTTACTTTTTTTTTCCCCCTTCATCAGATTTTAGATGTGATGACATTTCGCTTAGAATGATCACACGATAAGTATAAGGCTTCCACTGCAAAGCTGCATGAAGTTGTTATAAAATAGATCCTGGGTTTTTTTGGGCTAGCAGAAGCTTTAGTAGATCAACAAATTCCTAGCAGCAGGGCCTGTTCATGCATAGGCTGGATGAAGAATTTTATGCGTATACCCAGCTGAAACCTACTTGTGTTCAGCAATTAAAGATGCTCTGATTACATCTTAAAAGAGTGTAAACATAGCCTGCCATGAGCAGTGCTTGAAATGTCCCAACCGATTTAAACTGCTCAAAACAAAAAGCCTTATCTTTGTTATAGAAACAAACAAAACGTTTCTCTTGAAGAACCTCTCAATCCCTGTTTGCCAGGGTTTTGGGGGTTTTTAATCTGCAAATTTCCCTGCTTGTGAACCCTTTTGTGTTCTTGAACAAGGAGAGATTGTGACTGGGACATGTAATAAGCTAGGGCTGAACTTCCATCTGTCTTCAAATCCTGGGGCTTCACTGAATTTGGTCAAACTGCACACCTAAATCCAGGGTCTGCAATATTGGAATCTTAATTTATTATGCCAGTAGGTTTTGATGAAAATCTGGTTAAGAGCAGTGCTTTTCTTCATTCTCAGTAATTATTTCTCTCATGATTATTACAGAGCTAGTGAAATCTGAAAGTTTTAGTGGATAATCAATATTGTTTATTGCACTGAAAATTTTAAAGAATTAAACTTTAACTGCTTTTTCATTGAAAGATCTGCACTGAACAGACTAACAAAATAAAATACAAATATATATCTCTACAGGGGGTCTTTAAACTTCTTTTATGATATTTAACTGGCTTTGGCAAAGATTTTCAGTATGCTAATAAAGCCTTTATTCACAGAAGACTTAAATCTGCCTACTTTGCTCCATTTTGGTTTCTATGAGATATTAATCTGACAGAAACATTGGCTGCATTTGGGTTGCTTAACAGCTTTGTTATTTTCAGATTGTCTTGTAGAACATAAGGTCATAGTACAGTGTAGCTCAGAAACACACTTCCAATTCAGCATGGCAAAATATTGTACTGTGCTGTTAATTCAGAGTGTACTGGTGGTGTTTAGAGTGTGTAAGTGAAATAACAGAGATGAGAATTTGGGCAAGGCTGAGTGAAAACTGGGCCAGCTCCTTGCCTCTGGTTTTCTCTGCTGTTTGCAATATTTTTGATCTATGAAAAACTTAAGAGGATAGTTTTCATTTTGGCAAGAGAACCTTAAGATTCCTTTTTTCTTTGTCAAGCTTTTTCCTAGTATCCTGTTATCCTGAAAATGAAGGACAAAATGTAGGTTTAAAAACATGAGAATCCCACTGCATGAGAATTCCTTCACTTTTAAGGAAGTGAAGCTGATGGAACAAAATCCAGCAGATCTCCAGTGTGTGGGGTAGAGAGAGAAAATTGCTCTGATTAATTCTCATCATTCCTGGTACATGGGAAAGTGAGAAACATTAAAGAGTGACTGAAATTAAAATCTTCTTTTTTTATTAATTGCAGATTCACTGGGGCCATGTTGAAGACGTTGAGCTGATTAACGATGGTTCGGGATTAGGCTTTGGAATTGTAGGAGGAAAGTCGAGTGGAGTAGTTGTAAGAACAATTGTTCCTGGGGGATTAGCAGATCGGGTAATTTGTTATATTATGTCACTTCTTGTTTGATTGTAAAGTATAATTAACTGGTTTTGACAGTCTTAAAATAAACTAATGTACTTAAACAAAAGGAAGCTGATAGCATCAAAGTCTGAATGCCAACATACGCTTTAAATATGTTGAAGGTATGATTGAGGAAAAAGTCAGCACCTGATATGAATTAAGTTATTTCTCAGATATGCTTTGGCTTTCACAACATTGTTGAACATGCAGAAATTCTGAAAAGCTGTCTAGCCTGCTGATATTTTCAATACCCTTGGGATTTTCAGCCTTTGATCAGTCTGGGGGAGGACAAATACTCCTAATGGGTTTGCACATCCTCTGTAGAATTGGGCATGTTTGGCAATGTCTAGGGGAACAAACTCACTAAATGAATTGTCAGGCAAGAGAATCTGCCCTGCTGAAGTCATTGCATTGGGAGATTCAGTTGATCGATTGAAGATATCCTATTTTTGGTGGGTTTCATTTTAAAGGGATTTAGTCCCTGCCTGTGTGACCAGTTCAAGGAAATACTTAGGAGTGATGCAAAGTTTTTTGAAGTTACTGATAACCTTTAAAGTTGCACAGGTACAGTCTGCAACCTTTGATTCCTAATCTTTAAAGACTGACTGCTAAGCATTTGCTGCATTTCTGGAGTAGAACGTGTGCAATTCAAAACAGATTTGTTTTTTTAATTTGAACTTAGTCCTGACAAATTACAGTATTTGAGGTCTGGATCCCACGCAGACGTGATCCAGTAACACACAAAAGAGAGAGGCTAAGATGCTTCCTCTGGTGTAGGATGGAAATGAAAACTGGGGATCCAGAGAGTTTTACTGGAAAATGTTGGCCTTTGTGTGATTGCCTCTCTCCAAATCTGTCATGTCTAAATGAGTATTTTTTAATTATTGTGGAACACCTGTTTTGCTGTAAGGAAAAAAATGCTTTGGCTACAAATGAAGCATGTAAGATAGGAGCTCACCACATCATTCTCAGCTGAATGAGACATCATTAAGTACATGTGAAATAACGAGCACATATACATGTTCAAATTGGATGAGTTTATAAATGAGTTTGAGTTAGTCCTGGGAATGTCTTTGCTATGATTGTTGTATAAATCAATGCATCTAAGGTGGTGGAGCTCTGCTGATCAATTCCAGCTGAGGATTTGGTCCTGTGAGTGATTGCTTATAACAGAAATTACGATGTAGGTCATGAATCATAATTATCATGAAAGAAAAGAGGGTTTGTGTGTAGTCTTGTTACCTTCACTGGATTTACTTGTTTGGGTATGAGTAGTCACATGAGAAAAGAATTACGAGGTTAGTACAGAAGTATTAGAAAAGGCTACAAGAAATCCTAAATGTGTGCTTTTTATTCTAACCCTCACCTGATGAGGTAGGGGTTAATGAAACTGCAATACATAAGAGCTGTGATATTTAAAACATTCCTGTCCTCTATTTTCTCCTAAATGAAAAAGTTTCATAGGAATACTGCTATTCAACCCATGCAGCTTAGTTTGGGAGAGACTGATTAACCACTGTTAGCTACTGTGGGTAAAAGAGTGCATAACTGTGCAAACTCTTACTGGCATTATATAGTATATTCCCATGGTGGTCAATTTTATGCTAATTTCTTGCATTGGCTCTCACAGCCATGGAGGTGCCTCTACACAGTTTCAATTTTGTAATGAAAAAGGTATTTTTATGTATAGACCTGAAACTTTTTTTACAATTTTACTTATGTTTGAAGGATGGGAGGCTCCGGACAGGAGATCACATCTTACAGATTGGAGGGACCAATGTCCAAGGAATGACCAGTGAACAAGTTGCCCAAGTGCTGAGAAACTGTGGGAATTCTGTTAGGATGGTTGTTGCAAGAGACCCAAAATGTGAAATTATGGAGACTCCACCAACTCCTGTGGGCTGGCCAGTCAGTACATTGCCTGCCTTTGAAAATGAAAATGTGAGTATCTGGTGTTAACTTAGGACATTTTAAAGTATGTTAGTGGCTTGCAATCAAAAAGGAGGAGAACAGAATGTTCTTGAGACCTAAAATGCTTCTCTTCTTTTGAGCTTCCAGGCATCATATGCTTGTATTTAAGTGGTCATTGTTATAGCCCTGTCTTCTATAATTTTTCCCGTTTTCCCGTGGGTTATTAATACCTATAATCTGGGATCGGAACGACCAGATTTACAGAATTCATTTTAGAGTGGGTAATTTAATTACCAAGACCATAAAGATTATCGATAAATGGTACTTTTAGTTCTCCTTCTTAGCTCATTACGTTTTTGCTTATCAATCAATTGTAAGTGGATTTAAAACTTGCATGTGAATTTCCCTAGTCTGAAATCCAGAGCGCCACGGCCACACCAGAATTATTCAGCACAATCATCTTTTTATGAAACATAAGTGCAATGTTTTCATACTCTACGCTACTGTCTGTGATAGGAAATATATCTAAAAATTTTGAAACTTGTTTTAGCAAATCTTATCATGGTCATATCAAAGTCTCTTGTTTTTGAAGTCATTCTTTTCAGTTTTGAGTAATTAAAATCAACAAATGCTACACTAAGTGTACAGTAGGTCTTGAAACATAAACAAAGCTGTGCTTGTGAACCATCTGCTACTACTGTGCTGCTTAGATTTAGGTGTAGAATCTGAGTAGCCTTTTCTTTCTTGTCTAATTTCTTGAATATGAGTGAAGACAGCTCATCTTTAAGTACCGTTTTTAGAGGTCAAACTTGGAGTTATTGTTACAAAGTCACCTTCTCACTTGCTGGGAATAGTGACTGCAGTGGCAGCCAGTAGCTCTGTGTCTTGCATCTCTCTGAAGGATTTCTCTGGTTGAACTGTCAGTAAAGTATTTGGGGTCCTCAAGCTCTTTTTCTTGGAAGAGGGATTGGTATAGTAGGAAATGTGAGTGGGAGAGAGATGGGAGGGGGTAATCTGTGTACATAAGGTTGGAGTCTTAAAAGTGAGCCTAATACTCTGAAAAAAGACTTTCTAGAGAATCTGTATTGGTACAAAAGCACTTCTTTTCTGGCTGTATCATATTTTCCAAGGTCTGAATTAGGAAAAAATTATATGGTTCTAGTTTTGTTTCCTCTACAAAGTACTATTTTTCTCTCTTCCCCACCTCAAAGGCAGGCCTGTTTGTCACGTTGTAGATACTTAAGCCTTTCTAAAATATTCTTCGTTCTAGTGCCTTTTTAGTATCTTCCTTATTCCTGCTATGTAATTTAGAGGGGGAAAAAAGCAGTGTTGCATTTTCATCTATTTCTTTCTGAATGTCATCTATTGTTTTCTGAACTGAATACTCCCTTAATATTTAGATTTGAAGAAACTCTTCTTTCTGGTCTGGAGAGATTTGCTTAAGTCAAGAATAGTGGCTAATCTGAATGTATTTATTAATTTAATGATGATTTTTTTTCCAAATTCCACTTCTTATGTTTGCATTCTACTGGTAACATTACTTAGAGAAAAGTTTTGTAGAGCCAGAGCCCTGGCTATGAAAGGCTTTTGACTGTAAAATACCTGGACTGTCAAGGCCATAGCTCTTTGCTGTAGCCTTGTTTCCTGTTCTGTTTCCCTCTCCTAAAGCTGTGACAAAGCATCAGAACATATCTTAATCTCTGTCTGTGTATTAGAGAGCAAGAGAGCTGGAAAGCATTTAATGAGCTTAATGAATTGGCTAGTGGAGGGAGGTGTGTGTGAGAAGAAAGGAGATAGCTTTCCACTCATCTGTTTTTCAGAGAAAAGTGAAATGGTACAGCCATAACTTTAATTTGGTCTTTCCAGTGCTGATAGTTGGCAAGCTTATGGTAAACTTCTGTTCCCTCTCTTAAGAAATGTTTTGCAATTTCCTGGTTCATTGCTTGCTGTTGGCAGGGACACTATCTGTCTTGTTTTCATCACTTTAACAGACCTTGCTCTGATCATCTCCTTAGTTTTGGTCCCATTGGGCCATATCTGCTTACCAAAACCAAACAGTATCAGGTATTTTCAATTTCTCCCTTGCAATCCCAGATCTATATGCTTAACTGTTTTTCTCCTGGCTAGCACCAGTATCTTTAGGGTGCCCTGATGGAAGTCTGTCTTTCAGTTTTGATTTTTACATGTCCAAGTAAAGTGACTGCACAGTGGGACATGCTGAGGCCTGCTTTGTGGGGACTTTTTTCCATACACTTTTCCAGTGGAAGATCAGATAATATTGTAATCTTAGCTAATGGGGTTTAGTGTTTGATTGTTGTTGTTGCTTTTTTTTAATTATAGTAAGTGCAGGGTTTAGAGAACAGGTTATCTCATGTGCATTTCTTTTCAAGGATTGTTTCTTCAATAAAGTTCATCAATAATGTGTTTACAAATTAATATTCTTCTCTGGGTGTAAAGTCTTAGCTGTAATTTTCATGGAATTGAACTCATGAGTCTTTTGCTCATTAGTGTCCTTTACATCCTCCTTTCCTAGTAGGTGATAACAGGCAGAGATAAGCATCACTTTTCTTGACAGAAGTGTGTGATGTGTGTTTGTACCAGAGTTTTTTGCTGCTTAACTGTCCAACAGGCAAATGGATTAGTGACACAGGTTATCAGGACTAATATATGAAAGGGAAAGAGGCAATTTTGGATGTATTCATAGTTTCTGCTGTCTTGTAAGACTGACAGAGAAGGTTGCTGTTACCAAGTGGCAGTGGAATCCAAAGGGAAATGGCCCCCCAAGCAGTCTGACAAAACCACTCATTTCCCATAAAACATTATCTTCTGACAGGGATGTGAAGAATCTATTAAGGAAAGGGTTGAAAAAGCAACTGATGACTTTGGGTGACACTTTTTTATCAGAAAATATCTCTTGCAAATATGATCCCTCCTAAAACAAGAAAATCACTGTTTGTTTCTGAAGATCTTAACTTGCAATGTTGTAATGGTACTGGGAATTTGAGCACTTTTTTTTACTCTCTTGTGCTTTATTTGTAGGATGACAGCAACCTTTTTGAGACCTATGATGTTGAACTTATAAAAAAGAATGGGCAAAGCCTGGGGATAACAATTGTTGGATATGCTGGCACAGGTGAACTAGGTGAGCTCTACAAGATTTAGTAAGGCCTAGAACCCTTTATTTACTATGGGAAAAATGGGTAACACTTCTTTGAAACAGCCTGAGCTACCAAATCTACGAAGAGGATATTTGGAGAATTTGCCACTAAGTGAAATTCAGCCACAAAATTTTTTAAAGTGTTGTAACTGGCTTAAAACAAGAATTCCCACTTGACTGCTGGACTAAGAATTTCACATGCTCGTGTTGTTAGTGTTCCAAGACACTAAACTGTGACAGACAGTTCCTGCCTCTACAGACTCTTGACACAGGTTCCTGGCTACACTGTTCCTTGTTTTGCCTCTGTGGTGTCTATATGGCACAATTCGTTTAATACATCTGAAGAATTTCAGAACCAGAGTACTGGATGGTCCCAGCTTACATTAACTTTAGAATGGCATCTTCAGTGTGTACAAAACCACTCAGCATGCATCTCTTTTTCATTAAGATTTAAAGTACTAAAATCTTTAGCTGTAAGAATATGACTGAAGTCTTGATCAAAGCACTTAAGCACATCCTTTACTTTTAGCTTAGGTAGTCCTATTGAAATCAAATTCAGCATGGATTTAAGTGATTGTGGTTTAAAGCCTGGGTAAGCACAAGAATGAATCCTTGGAAGAGGTGGCCTTTTGTGAGATATTTTAAGGCAAAAATATTGAAGTCTGTGTCCAGGTGGTTGTGTCAGTGCTATTTTTTCCATCAGAGATCCTTGGTTCTAACTCAGGCTTTGTGAGTGGTAACATGCAAATGGTGGTGGTTCACAGAATCATAACTTTATGGACAGAAGTGTGTGAAACAGATCAAATGTAGAACTAAACGAGTAATTAAAAATCTTAATAAGAAAACAATCAAATAAGGTTAATGTAGTGACTTTCTCTTTTCCTTCCCTCCCCCTGCCAACAGAACCTTCAGGGATTTTTGTGAAAAATATAATACCTGGTAGTGCTGCTGACCACAATGGCCAAATTCATGTTCATGACAAAATTGTTGCTGTAAGTAAAAGAGTCATCTTATATATTTTTCTGGATCTAATCCTTCCTTACACATCTTAGTGTTAAAAGAACATTGTGGTGAAGATTTTCTAAAATTAATAAAACCTTCACTTTGCAGAGGGAAGAATTTGGTGGTTCCTATTTATTTAGGCAGATTTGTAACAGAAATGATCTTTGGCTTGCTATGCTTAAAATATTATTTTTATATTCAAAGAAGTAGTAAACAGTATGAAAGAGGCAAGCATTTGAATTAAAATATTTCAGAGTGGAGTATCTTTGCTTTTGGCCTGAAGTAAAGATGAGCAGCATTAGCTTCTCTTTGAAGGGAATGGGATTTGAGGGTGGTTATGATTTTGCAAGATGTGGCACCCTGGTTATGGTCCTTATGTGCAGTATAGTGTGGATACAGTCAAAATGTTAATAGTGACAATTTAGGTTTAATAAAACCCAAGCTTCATGTGTAGAAAAATTAAAATCATTGAATAGCAATGACCTGGATAATAGCCAGTTTTGCATTCACAGTACAAGCAGGAATAAATTACACAGTCTTTGTTTTAAGAGATAATATTTATAGAGATATGATTTTAAATTACCTTTAAAATGTTGTAAGAGCAAAAATTGATACAACCTTGTGCTTTTATATGCAGTATTGCAGAAGCAGCACCTATTGATGTATGAGGTGAACAGAGTATTTTGGGTGTAAATTAAAACATCTGAATTCATGTCAGAATTGAGCTGCTCAGCATGGATTATACAAGCAGTTATGTGTAAAGACTTGGTGTGGGACATGTTGGAAATCCATGAGAAAACTAACAGTGATTATGAACTGAACAAAGTTCTAGGCTGACTGCTCTTGCTGGGAAGCTTAATCCACAATAATCCTTAAACTTTTTAGTAAGCAAAAAAATTGTGGGGGGAAATCAGTGCATACTTGAATCAGAGTAGTAAATTGTGATTTGTGGCTACCCCATGAAGACAGAAGAAATTACTATTGTGTTTCCTTTTAAAATGCATTTTGAAATATTATCTAATTAGTGAAATATAACTGATTTAATGAGAATGTTTTGCAAATACTACTGTCTTGGGTGAACAACCCTATAATTTCTGCACAAAATAACATGGATGTTGCTCACAGAGTATGGTACATCATAAGAATGTAATGTGAGAACTATTATATGATAGGATTTTCTTGTTTTAGGTTGATGGAGTCAGTATCCAGGATTATAGCAACCAGGAAGTGGTGGAAGCACTTCGTAACACAGGACAGACTGTACGCCTTACCTTGCTTAGGAGGAAAACTTCTACTATTTCTTCAGAAGGACCTCCAGATAGAGGTAATCCTGTTTTTTTCACCTTTTAATTTTTCAGTCGATTTTCAGATGCCTAATTTAACAACTAGGACTACATACCATATGAGCCTGAATTTTGTAAAGGCACACTGTAGAAAATGAGACTCTTAAGGAGGAATGGAGAGAAACAGAAATGAGGGATTTGGGAAAACTGAGTGCAGAAAAGAAAAAAAAAAAAAAAAAAAGAGAGTAGTAGAGTAGTTAGTGAGGTGATGTTATTATTTCATGTAATTTTCAGCATATAACTTATTTTTTTTTAATCTCTTTTCACAGTGCTGCCTACTGTTCCCACCTTTCTTACTCCTGGAGCTGAAATGAGTGGGGACACTGAGAATGAGAAAAACCAAGAATGGAAGGATCATCTTCAAAATGAAAAGAAGCAGAGTCTACTCAAATCAGGTGGGTAGGATATCTTACAGTGTCTCTTCTGAATCTTTGAAATTGTCTTCAATTAATTTCCAGTACTGATGGGCTATTGTTGCTGAGTCCCTCATTAGCTTTTTCTCTGTAATGCTTTTTATTCAGGTCCCTCTGAAGTAAAGCTCAACCTGTTGGATCTGTCCACTCTTCCACCCACCTATCCCCAAGATGTAACACTGTCCACAGGTTTGCAGAGTGCATCCTGTGTCATCATGGGGGTCACTAATGAAGATACTGGATAATTTAAGCCCCTGTTGCTATTAACCTTCTCTCATAAATGAGTATCAAACCATTGGTTAATGCTTTCTTTGATCCCAGTGCTCCATCTGGTTTTCAGCCTATTTAGCAGTTATGAAACCCATGCTTGCTCTGTTTCTAAATGAGAATGCTGGTGTAAATGGTGTCAAAAGCTTTGGTAAAGTTGAGATGTATTACACCCTTCATCTACATCTCTGTCTTAGCAGTCAGATTTGTCAATTATTTGGCAAATCTGTATCAACTGTTCCTCATTTGTGTCTTTGGAAATGGATTCTAAGGGGAAGTATCTCATCAGCTCTACAGGGCCAAAGGTGAGACTGACCTAATAATAATATATAATAATATATAATTCTCTGTATATTCTTTCCTGCGTAAGATTTGCTATTTCCCAGTTGTTAATGATCCCCCTTTGATTGCCATGTTTGGTTTTGGAAGGTTTTTTATAGATTATAGAAAGTGGAGATGCAGCCCTTTCAGTACTCTGGAATGAATCTCCTAAGTTCTGTAAGAGCTGTGTGTCTCCAGCTCACTGATTCCTCTTTCTATCCCTGGTCCTGCTTGGATGACCTGAGGTGTCCTGCCTCCCATCTTCTCCTGACAGAGAAGATTTGTTCATCCTCATTTGTTCAGGGCCCAGAACCAGTTTGCTAGCTGTACAGCACCAGGAGATGGAACTCTTAGGAGTTCTCATTAACCCTAGTCCAGTGTGATCTCACTCATATCTAGCTTCTTGCCCTCACAGGGCTTGTGTTCCTGTGTCTGCAGAGTCTTTTGGTTTCTTTTTCATCATCTCTGATGCCCATTTGCTGCAGTTTCCTCTTTTGGCTGCAGTAGCTTCATCAGAACTCATGTTCTGAGCTGCTTGACTTGGCCTCCTGCAACCTGGGACCTGAGCTGCAGGAGCCTTCCTCAGGAGTTTTGACCCAGCAGGGCTTGCGGAAGGACCAAAACTGGCTGCAGCCTGAGCTGGTAACTGGGCAGGAGTTCAAATCAGGAGTGTGCTTTTACCCCCAAACCAGTCAGAGGTCACAAGGGCATGGATTACTTTGTTTCTCAGCTGACTTGTGGAGGTCTCTCCAGACGGTCTGCTTCAACTACCCTACAGATTTCTGGGCTCTTCTACAGAACTTTTGGGTGAATGTGTTAAAGTCAGCATAAATTATCCTTATGCCTTGTAGTTTCTCAGATATGTAGATGTAATAGAGGATTCTAAATTATGGCTGTCAGTGAATAACAATTTTGCTGTGATCGTGGAAGATCTGTCAGTATTAAAGACAACTTGGAAACGAGAGAAATGTAGCAGTTCCTATGCTCCATTCTGGTTTACTTTTCTGTCCAAGCTTCCTAACCAGACATTCTTTGTTGTGACTTTTCCATGTTCCCAGAAGCAGGAAGCCAAAATAGAGGTGATTAAGATGTAAAGTTACCAAAGCATTGTCTTAGGTGTATGAATAGAAAAGCATATGCTGATTTGTAGTTACAGTGAGTGAATAACTTAAATGCATCCTACTGCTAAGTCCTTAGAGGCAGAAGAGCCAGAAGGGCTTACACTCACTATGACAGCAGCTAGAAAAGAGCAACACATGCTGTCCTCTATTGCTTACCCAATCTTTCTTTACTGTGGAACTTTTTATGTGTATTTTCTTTTCCTACCGAAGCAAGCAACACCTCTGCAGTCAGCTCCTGACTATTCATGGTTGGGTTCTCTTGTGTCACAGGCTGCAGATTTCTGCCCTGATGCAAAGAGAACTTTCTGAATTTTGTTACCTAATCCCTAGTGCTCTGCAAATACGGTATAGAAAGGCCAGGACCAGATTATGCTGAGAACTGACGTTGCTTTCACCTGGCTTGAAGTTGACAAACTCTGTTAGTCTCAAGGTGTGTTTTCTAGATGTGCTTTAGGGTCCCTTTTCAGATAACCAGCTCAGATCAAACTGTATTTCTGAGCCCTTCTCATAGCAGACCCAAACTCCCTTGATGTAGATCCACTGCCTCTCCATAAATACTCCAAAGTCCTTAATTTTAAGAGAAGTTTGTGACCAAGTTGTATGCCTATGAGTGTCTCCCCTACAATTCTAGCCTTGTGAAAATCTTGCAGCCTCCTTCCTTGAGCTCTGCAGAGTAGGGTGCAGCTGCATCTGGGTCTGGCAAGGACTTCAGTGCCTGCAATCCATATCTACTGGTTGGACCCTTGCTTATCCCTGGCATCTACACTGAAGTCTCCAGTGCATCATGTAGCAAGTGTATTACCAGATCTTCTCTTCTCTGATGTATCTGAGCTTCCCTTACTCTGGAGAATACAGGGTAGTATGTTTGCATGCACTGTGTGTCCTGGGGATAACAAACTTTAAACACTGAAGATATTGTTTGTTTGCAGTTGGATATTGCTCTTGATACCATCTAGCAGTGCTGGTCCTCCTTTGGCCAGCAGAGTACTGAGGTGGGCTTTGAAACTGAGTAATCAATCAGGAGCATTTAGTGCAATGGTAAGCAAGTAGCATTGCTTCATTAAACCAGGGTTTTTCATAGTGAAAAACCACTTTAAGTCACAAGGCTCCAAAAGCTTTATGCAACTGTAAAAAGTGTGTGTGTGTGTCTGGTATAAAGTTGAAATACTTGGTTGCAAATTCTACTTGTACTGAAATACGATGTATAAGATTTCAACTTGGAACACAACTTAATGGCCATGTTTAAATTCCAAAGATAGGTGCTTATTTTGGACGGGGTGATGGGCGCTTCATTATAATGGTGCTAAAGTAAATACTGCTAATTTAAGGCTCTGACTAAACTCTGGAAATGCTTTTAGAAGTTTAATGTGAAAGGCATGTTTTATAAAATATGTATTACTTCCCTTTAAGCCCAGTTGTGTGAAATTCTTCCTAAATTGTGTTTCCTGGAGAGGTATTAAAAGGTAATTCTGGCCAGGCAAAACTGTGCTTTAGCACTTCTGTTACAAAGGCAACATGGTTTAGGATGCAGTGTGCACAGGGCCTGAAACTTTCTGTTAGCAGATGAGAGGCAATTAACTGAAGAGCTGCATCTGCAAGACTGTGGACTGGGCTGAACTGCTTTCTTTTTGCCTTGCAGCAGTACTCAAAACCCAAAGATATGATGATGCTGCTCAGGCGCTTAAAAGCAGCTGGGAAAAAATACCCAAGAGCAGGGCAGATAAAGGTAGTGCATTAATGAAGTGCACTAGAGCACAGTACACATCCTTATAGAGTAAGTCTGCAAAACCACGAGGAAATTGCAAGAAGAAAAGATCCCAGTTTTGAACACACTGTCAATTTTGACCTGGAAAGATGATTTTTTTTGTAATACACTTGTGATTTATTCTTGATACTTATTAATTAGAAATTAAAAACTGTGTGGGAGTGCATGCAGAAGGACAAAATATGTTGAAAGTTGTTGTTGATGAAAGCTGTCCCTGGGAAGCATTTTCATTTCTGAGGCCTCACACATTTTAGAAGATGTGGTACGTGTCTCAGGTCATGAGGAATCCAGCTGTATGAGAGATTAGGTTAAAGGTGATCTGGTTATGACCAAGTGAAATCTCTGTTGTTAGGCTCTGAGAAGTTTGGTTTCTCAGTGCAGATCAGACAGAATTTGCCTGTCTGACATAAAAGTCAGTACAAGAGATTCAGTGATGGGTTATGTCGTTATATATGTTAACTTAAATCTTAAACTTAAATCTTTGTTTTTAATGAGAGGAAGGCTTCAGTTATAAAGTGATGTGATGAGGATTGTGCTGCAGAGCTCAAGTTTTATCTTTGCAGTCTGCAAAGGTGTTGAAAGCAGAGGCAGCTTGATGTCCCATTTGTGTTGGCTTTTGCTAGTAGGTAGACTGAGCTTCTTCTGGAATCTTCAAAATCCCCCTTCCCCCCCAGGAGGTATTTTAGTTTCTAGCTTGTGTGCAAAATGTGAGGTTGTGATTTACATTCTAAATTTCAGCCTGACACATCAGCCATACTAAGTGGTCTGTGCCTTGTCTAGACATCTGACAAAGCATTACAGTCATTTGGGGTGGGGGGGAAAGAACAGGTTTTGGTAATTTAGACCCCAGTTGCTGCTGCTGTAAGCTGCTAGATGGAATTTGCTGTAGAGCTTGATTCTTACCAGTTAAACATTGCTGCAGCTTGGAACTTTATATGTGCACTGAGCTTCTGGATGAGGTCAAATGCAGGGCAGCCAGTCATTTTATGCTGTCTAGCTCTGTCAAATTGTCTTACATGAATGTAATACTGCCTTGGTTGCATAAGTAAGAAAGCTGAAAAGATATAAATGTCAAGATAGCCAAGTTCCCACGGAAGACTGGTTTAGAACTGGAGCTTATATTAAGGCTCATGTTACTTACTGGTCTAATTAAACTAGACAAGCCTTTATACCTGCCAAATGTATAAATAAAGTCTGTGACTGCATTGTGCTGACACAGCCCCTCGATAACAGCAATATCTTGTCAGGTGTTTTACTTCTTAAGGGAGTTCATTTTGGTGGGAGATAATGCTGCTCTGGAGTGGCAAGTGTTTTTATAGCAACAAATTATGAAGTCGTGTGAAATTTGCTTTGCAGCCTGAAAGAGTGATTTATTTGCAGTACTGTGTGATACAGAACTCATATTTCATCAATGCAAGCATCACCTCTTCTGCTTCTCAGTTGAATAAATCACACTTTAGCAGTAGGTGACATTTTGCATTGTTTTCTTAAGACATTTTTGATTTGCACATTTGATAGACTCAGCTTAATACACTTTCCTTTTCTTGGATTATGCCCTGTAATTTTATTTACACTGAGTTTTTATTGAAGTATTTAGAATTAGATGTGCTTCTCAATGTACAATATGCTTCTAAATTGAATATTCACTTCCATATTTAGGAAGAGTCCCACTCCCTCCAGCACATGAGCTGAAATCCAAGTGGGAAAACCTGCTGGGACCTGAATATGGAGTTATGGTATGTTATCTTTCAATAAACTACATTCATGTATGTTATTTCTTGAAATTGCTGGTCTGTGAGCTTAGCATTACAGGCTGTTTGTAGAGCAGTTTAGTGTTTGGAACAGATCAGTAACATCAAATTTTGTTTCCTGTAACATGAAGACTGAACTATGGGAGTGCTACAATCAGGTTTTGGGTTTTTTTCATGCTATTTATATAGATACTATTGTTTTACAGATTCTAGACAGAACAGTGATTTAAGAAAATAAACTGCCCTTTTAAAATCTGCATCATAGCAGCCACTCAAAATAGGTGGCATTTTTATGATTTCATTTATTATCTATTTGTTTTACTGTGCACTGGGGGGAAAAAAAAACAGACTCAGGACAGGGATTCTGTGTTTAATGAAGAATCTTAAAATGTTGTTAGAAGAATGAAAGAATGATTTTCAAAAGTGCTGGGAAAATAGGAAGTAATTCACCGTAGTATAACTTTGTGGTTCTGCTGTCTATTAGAGATTTCTTCACCTCCTATTAAATAATTGCCAAGCAAAAGATTGTTTTGATGAATCGTCATAAAGAGGTGACTGAAATGGTAATTCACTGCTGCTTTGCACTTCTGTGTTTGCCAGTGAGTACAGATAAAAGACTCCAGCCAGCGTTCTTTCCGAAGACTAAAAAAATTCTCACCACCACCACCCAGAAAATGCCCTGTTTGTCTTTGCAATGCTTGTCCAGTTGATTTAGAGACACTTATTTTTACTACTTGGAGTAGCCATCGTTCCAGTCGCTTGCAGGAAGATTTAAAGTAGCTTTAAGAATTGCCTTGAGAAACTCACTTCTCTTCTTTCCATTAGCACTCCTTTAAGATCTAGAGTTCGTGTAAGATTATGTACATGATGCAATAAATCTGTTGGGCTGCCCACTTCAGTTGCTCAGTATTCCCATCCTTACATTTCAAGAGTCTGATGTTACCTCCCTTAGCACTCTCATGCTTCCCACAGAGGATGAAAACCTGCTTAGTTTGTGAAATCCTTCTTTTCTAATTCTTCTTCAGCTGCTGCCAGTAAAATGGCAGGAGTGAAAATGTTAACGATTGGTCCTTTTAAATAATAGAAGGAAAGTGTAGTGGTGTCCCATTTGGAAAGTTTTTTTGTTTTTTTTTTTTTGTTGTTGTTCTTTCAGTTCTTTTTGTCTGTAGCTACCTTTAGCCTTGCTTGGCTGTGTTCAATAACAACATTCAGTTTGATTCAGCCTGATAAAATGACAGAAATCACAGAAAGTTAGGGGTTGGAAGGGATCTTGAAAGATTGTCCAACCCCCCTGCCAGAGCAGGGTCACCTATTGCAGGTGAAGATAAGACAGTCCCTGTTTCACTCTGTCCTCATGCTCAGGTCCCAGAAAATCACCCTGAAGGTGCCTCTGGGTTTGAATATTCTCTCTGAAGCATTTCTCTTCAGAGGAAATTGCTGCTTGAAGAGAAGATTTGGTGTCACTTAGGGCTTCTGTATTGCTGATCCTTTGTGGTTGCAATGGAAGGAGCTGAGATCCTGCTGGAACAGAAAGGGACCCTGGAAGTCTGGGCAGGGATGTGGGACTGTGGGGTATATGAGCAGTCAAGCTGAGGAGTTATCATCCATAAATTCGTTTGGTTACAACTGAATGGGCATGAAATGGTTTGTCAGGAAAAATACCTTAGGTATTGGAAAGCAAGGTGCTGCAAGCTGTGATTACAATTAAACCAAAAGAAAAAGCTGAGCCTTAGTCTTGTTTCATAGATACCATGTTAAACTACACATTTCCAAAGGAGCCTGAAGTTACCTGATTTTGTGCAAGACTTAATGTTTTCCAAATCTAACAAGTGTAGCAATCCTCCCAGTTCAGTTCAGCTTCAGCATCCCAGACACCAACTCTGGGCCATAATAACCACATTTCTAGTTGCAAATGTTCTGCATATGATTCTTCTAATATTTGTTTAAAATTATTTTGCATCAATGTGACTTTGTGGAAGTACAGTTTACTTTACTCATCATTTATTTGTTGGTATTTGTCATTCTAGTAAAGGCTTTATTGAAAAGCTATTGAAACAATGTAACTATGTACAATTTTTAGGTTGTGAATGTGGATACACCCATTACAGATGATTCAGAGCTCCAGAAGTACTCTAAGGTATGACTTACATGATGGTTTCCCTAATGGTATATGTTGGTAGAGTAATCCAGTCCTAGGAAGGCATGACACAATTCCAAATTTACATTTTTTGGACTGGTCCAATACCTTGTTGTGGCACAGGCAAATTAATCTTTTAACACACACACATACCCCAAACAAAAAAAAACCCCACAACATCTCAAGACATGTATCTAAGCCTCAAATATTGGGTACTTCACTGCACTGAAATTGAGTTGTTGCAAGCCACTACAGAATGGAGCAGAGGTTAAAACTCCTCCTGCATAGGAGTTTGTCATTGTGCTTCTGGCTCAGGGAGAGGGAGATCCATTTAATCAAAATAGCCAGAGCTGAAATTAATTTCAGTCTTCTGAGACTTTCAAGATCCATATGTTAATATTGTGCAAAAGAGGTATGCAGAGGTGATGCATTCATATACTTGTGGGGATGTCTCAGTGAAGAAAGGCCATAAATTCATAATCAGTCATGGGGGTGAGGGAGTGTTGAGGATCAGTGGATTGCTCCTTTTCCTTGAATATCCATAATTAATTGGTAACTAGCAGGAGAGACAGTGTTTCAACTTAAGTAATAAAAACAGAAAATGGCCAAAGTGAAGGGAAAGATACTGTTGATCATCTCTTCTCCCCAAGGTGCTGTCATTTCTTATTTCTTGTCTGGACAGCGTGTCAGTTTTGTGGTAGCAGACCTGAGACACTGGTGGTTGGAGGCTCCTTAAAGAAAAATTCCAAATTAAGGAGGCCCACTGGGAAAAAGCTAACAGAAAACCAGTGATTTGCCCTTGCAAAAACAAGGATGCCAGTGTAATCAGCTGCTTGCAGAGGACTCTGTGGATATTTTTCCTTCTTCAGAGTGTAGGGTAGCTCATAAAAGAGCAAGACAGCTGATCTTGTGATGAGTTTTTATGGAATTACGGACTTTTATGGTCATTATGGAATTTCCTTCAGTTTTAGTGAAAAATGACATTTTGGGTAGGACAGCATTAGGTGGTAATTTCTCTGCGTTTTTTCCAATATGGTAACATTGCATGAAAATACAATTCAAATTGCCATTTCCCCCAGTGGTAGATTGGTTGTTTTTATTTGTGCAAACAGTCTGTATAGAGAAATTATGGACATTTTTGCTGTAATGCAGATGATGTCAGTATGAAGACTTAATCATCTCTACTGTGTACTTAGTTTAATTTGGTGATTTATTGAGTCCTAAACATGATTATATTGTAGTAGAAGTCTACATTCTCAGCCATTCTTATCTTTTGGCAGCTATTACCCATCCATACTTTGAGATTAGGAGTTGAGCTTGACACATTTGATGGACATCATTATATATCATCAATTGCTTCAGATGGTCCAGCTGCAACACTTGGTCTTCTGCAACTGGAAGATGAACTTCTGGAGGTAAAACCCCAAACAATCCCCCCAAAATGGATAAATTTCCTGTTTGCTTGGCCTTCTTCAGAATGCTTAAATTCTAGTTTGGCTGCTGTGTGTGCAGTAGTATTCCTGAGTTGGTTGCAGGAATGCTTTGGAATTCACATTTATTTTCTTTGTTCTTCCATTCCTCCTTTATGGACAAAATGTCAAATTCTTGTGACCTCTCAGTGACTTCATGGTGGTTTTCTTTTCTGAAATGTTTTGAGAATCAAGAGTAACAAGGGCACAGATAATATTTGTGTCTGTAGTCCTTTACTTAGCTCAGTCTTTTGAGCAATTTGACATTAGCTTTCGTGGGGGATAATCTTTCTTTCACTCCTAAAAATTTACAACAGTCTCAGGAATAATGGTTCCTGTTACACATTATAACTTGCTTGTTGAGTGTTGAAAGATGGTTGTGTGTATAAGTTAGTACATGAGTTTGTTTAAATATGTATAAAGTGGTACTAGGGCAGCTTGGAAGTTATCAGAATCAGACCAGACCTATTTGCTCAGGAAAAATATTTATACTATGACAATAATGTCTATTTTGTGTGTGTGTGAGTGAATCTATCAGCATCTCAGCCTGCAAGTGAAAAGACATTAATTTGCTATCGAATACCTGCTCTTTGTGGAGTATCTTGAGTTTGAACTAAGATGCAAAGAACATTTAATTGATATAAATGGGAACAGGATTAGGCCTTCTGAAAGATTAATTTATCAGGTATACAGTGCTCTTGCTTTTACTTGTTGTTCAGCCTTTAACATCAAAAATTCATACTGGTATCACTAAGACCTAAAGCGTTTTCTTCAATTATTGCTTAATGGAGGAAATCTTGGTTCCTGAAGGAAAGGATTAATGGAATGCTGGAAGTGTTGTTTAAATACCTTGGCCACTAAACAAAAAATGTATACAAGAAGCCATAATGTAGTGCTCTGTAGAGTAACTTAGGAAACTTTAATTGTGTATATTTAACAGTTTTACTTATTACTGTGTACTTAGAATTAAGCTCACAGATATGTCCAGCCCTAGTGTTCATAAATTTTTTTCTACTCTGTAGCTGGAAAAAAAACCCTCAACAAAATAAAAACGTGCTCCGAGGCTAAAGCTGTATATGCCAGGTTTAGCCCACAGTATGTTTTTGCAGCCAAGTTATAAATCCCCTTAAGTAGGGGTTTACAATGGAAAAAGTGACAGCCCTTTCCCCAAACAAGCAGCCCTACCTGGGCCTGATACAGTTGGGATTAAAATGTGATCAGCAAGGAATTTTATTTAATGTATAGCGGGGTTGAATGCGGATTATTTTTTATGATGTGTGTGAATTATGATAGAAAGCGTGGCATTTTCTCCCCCCTTAATTTTAGCTGATTTCATTGTGTTCTTTTTTAGGACTAAATTGGTTCCTTGTGTCCTTCTAGTTTTGTTTTAAAAGCTCCTATTTGATGGCACCACAAACTGGAGTGGTGTGGTGAATAAACGAGGTGTAGGGCACCCACTGTGTTTAGAGGCTGAGGTCTGGAAGCTGCAGAAGAAGAACTGGGAGTCCCCAGGTCTGCCTGGAGCTCTTCTCCATCAATCACAGCAGGCTGGGAAGTGCTGGTAACGTTCCACCACACTGCCACTCTCAATGCATTAAAAAGTCCTTACTCGTGGTTCCTTCTGCTTAAATAATTAACTAATGGATTAGCCTGGATATAATGGATAGCTCAGCAGTTGTAATTCTTACGGAAAAAAACAAAAAAAAAAAACCAAAACCCTAGCAGTTCATCTTACCATGTTGGAGGCCAGCTACACCACTGAACTTTTCTTCTTAGCTGCAGTATCCCATTTTAAGCAGCATTGTTATCTATCTATCTGTCTGTCTGTCTGTCTATCTAACTAACTTCCTTTTTTTTTCCTTTTTTTAAGCCTGTGGTTTAAAACATCCATTAACAATGGCCTTATGGTCTTCTCGTGTCACTTGGGATCTAAAGCTTATGGGACAGTAAGCTTTGACCCTTGTCAGGGTTTTCTGATTAATTGCTTGCTTTAATCTGTCTTTTACTATAAAAACATTCTTACATGTTTTCTGTAGGATCTATTTTGGTTTCAACCATTTTTGTTATATTTTAAACAACTGACAAAGTTATGCTTGTTCTGACTTCAAGTGTTTGGTTAGAGCTCAAAATCTGTCTTTTATTAAAATATTTTGGAAAGTTTAATTTGTATAATTTTAAAGTCAAACACATAAGCCTAATGCTAAAGAAAATCCCCAACAAAGAAACAGGTGGGAATGCAAAACAACAATTCTAGGAAAGCTTTAGGCTAGGAAAAGTAGTGAGCAGAAAAAAAGTTAGTGAGGTGATGTAGCAGTCAGTGGACACAAGAACTGCAGATGAAGTTTGAGTCTAACAGTGATGCCTGCAAGCTTTGCCAGAATCCTTAGGTAAAATTAGACTTCTACAACCAGCTGGGGAATGACATGTAGGGAAAAAAAAAAAAAAAATTAGTTGGGGCCAGTGGCACCCTGGAGTGCATTAGAAGGGGGAGGCTAGTAGGTTGAGAGAGGTTCTCTTCCCCCTCTGCTCTGCCCTGGTGAGGCCACATCTGGAATATTGTGTCCAGTTCTGGGCCCCTCAGTTCAAGAAGGACTGGGAACTGCTTCAGAGAGTCCAGCAGAGCCACAAAGATGATGAAGGAAATGGAAAATCTCTCTTGTGAGGAAAGGCTGAGTGAGCTGGGGCTCTTCAGCTTGGAGAAGAGGTGAATGAGGGGTGACCTCATTAATCTTTATAAATACATAAAGGGCAAGTGCCAGGAGGATGGAGCCTGGCTCTTCTCAGTGATGATAGGACAAAGGGCAGTGTGTGCATAGGAGGTTCCACACAAATGTAAGGAAAAACTTTTTCCCTGTGTGGGTGGCAGAGCCCTGGCCCAGGCTGCCCAGGGAGGGTGTGGAGTCCCCTTCTCTGGAGATGTTCAGACCCCACCTGGATGTGTTCCCGTGTGACCTGCTGCAGGTGGCCCTGGGGTTGGACTCAATGATCTTTACAGGTCCCTTCCAACCCCTGACTTCCTGTGATGCTGTGAATTATTTTCATGTGGATGTGTTTCTGCTTCTGTGTAGGTAAATGGAGTTCAGCTGTACGGAAAGTCTCGCCGGGAGGCGATCACTTTTCTCAAGGAAGTGCCCCCCCCCTTCACACTCGTTTGCTGCCGGCGACTTTTTGATGACGGCAGTGAGTCTCTTGTGGATGAACCCACTGTAGGAGTTTCCCCTCCAGAGCAAAAGGTAGACTTCTTATCTCATTCAGTTGTGTAAAAGGACAGCAGGTTTATGAAAAAGTGCATGTATTTCTGAGAGAGATTTAACTTTCTAAAGGCAGGGCTCCTGTTTTCCTTTTGCTGTTTGATTCAGGCCACTTCTCAGTCTTAATGACATTTCCTAAGATACATAACTCTACTGAAGCAGTTTTGTATTAAATTGACATAAAGGTGCCTTTGCCATTCACTTTGGGCTCATAAGGGGCAGCTGGTGTTTCTGTGAAGGACAATTCATGTTTGCAACACTGGTGCTACTACTACAGTTTATACAGGTTGGTCATGAGAAACTTCATTGTCCTATAAATACAAGGTAGGTAAATCACCAAGCTGGCATGCTGACTCTGTACATCCCATTCATCATTTTTACTCTTAGTAGGAGAGCGAGAGATCTGAATTATGCTAAATCACATCCTTGCTACCATTAGCTGATTACTTCCATGTTCTGAGTAGGTTTTTATAGAACTGGAAAAAAAATGAAGCTTAATGTTTCTTTCCATTTAAAGCTTTAAAGTCTTAAACCAAAGGCTGGCACTTGTGGTTGTTGTTCCTATTTATAAAAAGGATTCACACCTTGATTCACTTGTCATCTTTTCTGATGTTTTCTGATGTAATTTCCCCTAAGGTGGAGAATTAAAAAACAATATGGATATTTCATAAAAGAATAAGATGTACAGTATTATACCTTTTTGTAAAAGACCCCTTCTATTACTCTAGAACTTCTTCCACAGTTTTCTGATGTTGCCTTTTACTGAACATTTTCTTGTGCATCCTGTAGATGACACATCTTTGCCATAGATACTGAGTGAGCAGAGGTTGTCTTCTCCTTAAAGCAGTCTCACAATATTTCTGCTTTCTCCTCTCAACAGTATCAAGAAAGAGTGTGTGGAAGAAAAATTTACTCCTTTTGCCTACAGTGTTCTGTATAATAGGCATATTTGTTCAAAGAAAAAAAACTTCACAGTGTGAAGTTAATGGTGCAAGATTTTAATGTTTTTCTTGGGACATCATACATTGTTATTTTGTAAAGATTGTATTGATATAGTAGCAGTGATATTAAAACACACACTTGAAGACAACAAAAGATGCCTTTTTAGAAGATGTATGGAGCTGTCCTTACCCAACAAAATAGGGTAACTGTAGCTCTTTCTTTTATCTCTTAGCACAGAAATTGAGAAAGAAACTGCTATTTCAAATTAGATACTGTTCATACAGTTACAATAGGAGACTTTTTCATTTGCATATTTAATGCCACAAGAATCAGATGAGCATTTGCTTTTTCTGTTAGCTTGCTGTGATTAAGTCTTTTATGCTAAGATATTTATTTTTCCTTTATGCATCTAATGGGACAGCTGAAGTTCATCAACGTGTAACAGGTCAGTAGTATTGTAATGACTAATTTGACAAATACATGGGTATTTGTATGCCAGGTTGGGCTGTGCTGCTGAAAGCATGTAGGCCTGGTCCCAGGAGAGTATCCAAGGCAGCAAGCAGGAGAAAACTGTATGCATAATGTTCATTGCAGTTGTAATTCCATTAAAGGTCATACTTTAGGGCATGTATGAGCCATTAATAATCAAAATATTGAAGCAACAGTGTTTGGTAAAGAGCTGGAAGAATATTATTTGAACTAGAGCTTTTATTTTTCAGGTGAAACGTGAGGAAGACATTAATCCTGAGGAGGAAGAAGGGGAATTAGCATTATGGTCTCCTGTTGTGAAGGTTATTGAACTGGAGAAAGACAAAAATGGTTTAGGATTCAGCATTTTAGACTATCAGGTATACTTTTCTGTATAAATGAAGCTAAGAAATCCTTTCAAACCATTGTCTTGAATGGTTCCTTAAAGTGTTTTGTGATGTTGATTTTTGGATGATTGACTTGGCACTTGGGCCTAGAACTGTGCAGGGAGAAGTAATTTATTTTGAGGCCAACTATATGAAGCATAGTGTAGAGCTTGTTCTAAACCAGGCTGATTATCAGATGTGATAAAGTGCAAAACCTTTAATCAAACTCCACCTCGTAACTCTTGAGTTTAATGGCTGAATGCTGGGAGAAGTTGGTGTTTGTTTTGTTTTAACTTGGAATGACTGCTCTACAATGAGAGTGGCAAGAAAACTTTCCCACGTGTTGCAACATAATTTCCTGTGTACCAAATGTAATGAGCCTTTTGCTTTCTCTCCTCTCACTGCTCCAAAACACTTTTCATTTGTAAATGGAGCACAGACCCCTGGTGGGCTGTGATCTGTGGTCCCACACAAGTCATGGAAAGGTTCATTCAGGCCATGGGAAGTTGAGTTTGCAGAGGTGGCTTTACCAGGACTGTCCTTCATAGTCAAAAGGGAACTTCAGGGCTGACAGGTGAATCTGTGTTGCAAACTCAAGTTTCTGTAAACACAAATTTGCTTTAATACATTTATTTAATTTATTAGTATAAGAACAAGGATTGATGAACCTAAGGCATAGTTTTTCAGTTATGCTTCTCTGCTTAAACTATTTAACTATGGTGCCAGAGATATGGGTAGAATTCTGGGGGCAGAGATTGGGATGGGAAACTTGACTCTCAGAAGGTCAATCATCGCTTAAAACTACTCCAAGAAGAGCCATTTGAGGGTAGATTTTATATTTATTTGTTAAACTCCCATAAATTAACAGACAAGTCCTTAATTGTGGGGAAATTCTACTAAAATTAATGAATCTTTCAGAAATATTGTCTTCAACTAAATACATAAAACCACTCAGCTTCTAGTCAGAATGAAATATTCTTTAGTTTCTAGTCAATGTGATCCATTTTTAAACCTCTAGCGATCATATTTATAAGGAAATAAAATAGTTGGATCACTCTTCATAATAATATGCACGATCACAGCTGAATACTGCCTAAACATTGTAGTTTAATAAAATGTGTCCAACTGCTGTGCATAAATGTCAAGTGATAACGAAATTCACTTTCTGATACAATAAGGCATGAATTGGGGACAAATTAGGATCAAAAATATTTTTGAAGTATTATGCAAAACCATTAATTCTATATTTTACCAGTGTGATTTAAGATTACTGAAAATAGATCCTGTTAGTCTTTTTCGCTGACACATGTTGTGTTGCAGTGCCAGCTTTTTACTGTAGAGTTGCTAGGAGTCTTTACAGAGCAGTAGTACACAGATTTGCTTTTAAGTTCTCATATAATCAGAATTAATGAAGGCTTTAATAACAGGCTTTTTATTTACTTATTCGCAGATGCAAATACATGAGCAATGTTGTGGTACTTCCAGCTAAATTTAAATACATTCTAATCAATTCTAAATGAGTGGTAAACCACTTAATCTCAGATCTTTATAATTTCAAGATATTTATGTATAAAGTATGCTCTTTTGTTTGGGATTTGCCTCTTAGATCTTTTACAGTTTTCATCATCTGCAGTTTAATTTTTATATAGAGATATCTGTGACTCTGTGTGTGTTTATGTAAATACATCCATCACATTCTTGAGTGCAGGGCAAAGAAAATAAATAATCGTCCGTGCTAGATTGAAGGAGGGAGAACAAAAAAAAGCCTCTGTGGCTCCCAGGAGACTGTTCAGAATTCTTAAAGCAGATTTGCTGAGAAGGACAAAATTACAGTGAAGTCTTTAATTGTGGCTTAAAGGACCTGGAAACCTAACTGCCTTTCTTACATGCAATTTTAGCCTTCTTTTTAAAAAATGAGTGTGTTTTGTCTGTTTTTTCAATTTTTTAGACATGTTTTGCAAGGAAAGATTCATGCCTTATAATAGCAAATGGCACTACTAGCACTATGTATCCACTTCTGATCTTTGCTCATCTTGAGTAATCATATGGGACATTTTTTGTTGGTTTATGGGTTTTGTTGTTTCTTTTTAAACAAAGATGGGGATTCACACAGCCTGCTTTTGTAGATCTGAATGAGGTGCATCAGCGAGGGACCAACTTTTTTAGGTTTCCATTAGCATTGATGGAGGCAAGGTGGGGAGAAAAAAAGTTCTGCAGAGGTGATTGTGAGCAGAAGGCTGGTTCATGGTGCTCAGAATTACACTGTGCCCACTACTGAAGTTTAAGGAGATCTGGGGGTTACATTCCCAACTTACAGGTGATGTGACTGTATTCTGGGTTTTTTAGATCAGATTATTTCTGTAGCTTTTGGCTGAAATGGCAAGGCTTCAGAAAGATCAGTAGGAACAGTGAAGTTGAGAAACAAGAAGCAATCACCATTACTCCATTTTCCTTTCCCCCACACACCACGTTTTGATAACATCTTTGAAATGCCCCTGCAGTACCAGTGCATACCAGCTCATTTCAGTCGCTTCTTCTGAGAGACTGGTGGCTGTTATCTGCAGGAATTAAGAACCCCTGAAATCCTGCTTATCCAGATGTGTTCATTTATGACAGTGAGTGATGCCAGATGTGCTGCAGAAGTGGAAGAATGTGAAGCAATTAGAGCCCAGGCTGCTCACAGCGCTGTGGAAGTTTCTTCCTAGCACTTTCCACTCGGGTTTGGTGTTTGGAAGCTTTTTACCTTTTGATTCTAGAATAAGATAGGGTGCTGAGTACTCGAATGGCATCAGTTTTGTATGTTTCTTTCTTTGTTGTCTCAAGACTGGCAAGGTCCAGGGTGTTGGGGATATTGGGCCTCAGCTCTGGAAAACGCTGCCCAAGTCATGTCCTAAGAAGCAGTTTTAATAAAAACTCTTCAGGAGTTAGAGTGGGAATCCAAGTACATAAGAAACTGAATGCTGAGATCGAGAAATCATTACTCTGGTAGATTAATTTTTAATGGGCTGTCTTTCTAATAATGTTTCATCTATCAAATAAATGATAAGCATATCCCAAGTGACTTGCAGGATATTCCCAGAAATGTACAAACATCATTCCAATGCCTATATATTTTCATGAACTAATTACAAATTAATTATACCAATTATGCATAATCAATGGTATTTCTACTTTGTTCTGTGTTTTCTTTTGCCTGTCTTCAGGGATTTAAATGCTTAAATTGGAGCTTTCTTTTTTCTAACAAGGTCCTCTTGGAGGGGCTGTACCTGTGCTGCTAAACTTTGGGATGCCATTAGGGCAACAGAGTGGACATACCCTTTTTGATATAACAGGACTGTATTTATAGAGGATACTATTTAGCCTCAAACAGTCACTACATATAAAAAAAATGTCTTTCTTTCCCTTTGTTGAATGTTCTAGTTTATAATTATGCAGTAGGAAAAATAAAAATCTTTGAGACTGCTGCTTTGCAAGCGAGGTCAATACTTGGCAAGAGAGGAGGTGGTTGGGGATGCTGATCCTGTGTGTTCCTGAAATGATCAGTTTCACAGGGGTTTCCTTCCACCAGTGTGATGGTTTCTTTCAAGAAGAAACATTGAAGAGGTTTTAAAATGAAATCTTCTGTCTGTTTTTCCGTTGTCACCCCTGTATTGGAATCTTGTCAAAGCTCTTAGTCTAGGCTTAGCTTTTTCTTGATGATGCTTGGATGAGGAGCCTGTGGAAGGAGAGGCAGGAGCAGCTGTGCAGTGAGGTTCCTTCAGCTGGTAACAGAGGGTGCCCAGCATTGCACTGCTGCTGATCCTATCTTGAACAGGGACCCTTCCCCCCTTTTGGCCATTAAAAAGGTGTGCTGCTTGGTCTGCTGGCCAACTTCTCTGTGAAGTAATATACTCTACCTCCCTTAATTTCCTTGTAATTTCACTTGGAGAAGTTACTCTCTTTTTCACCTCCTAACTAACTTTTATGTAGTGTTGTTGGCACAGTTAGGGGCAAGCAGGTTTTGATGGTGAATGAGGGACCCAGTACACTGTTTGTAGAGTGCTTTGGGATCACCTGTGATGCAAAGGGTTAGGGTGAGCATATTTATTGTTCTTTGTCAACAGAAGTGAAAGTATCCAGCTTAACAGTAACTTTGTCTTGCCTGAAGCTAAACCTTCTAGCTAGCAAGCCAAGAGCCAAGCCATTGATTCTATGATATTGAGACCAATCCTTTTTTCCTTGGAAAGATATTAAAAGAGGGCATGCTATGTCATCAGGTTAAAATAGGAGAAATGCTGTAATTACCATGATCCTGGGGCATTACAGCAAAAGGAAGGAAAAATCACCCAAGATGAAGACTTCTAGAGGAAAGAAGAAATTACACACACACACACATATATATAAAAGGTACTTTGAGTGGCCCTGAAAAGCTGTTTACCCAAGACATGATGTATGCAGGCCAACAGATTCTGTCAGTAATGTTTTACAGAAATATTGGAAAAACCACAGGTAGCTGAATTGCAGATTTCTTGAGGCAGTATTGACCAGAAGGTAACTTGAATGGTCTGATGAGCTTTTATCAAATTAAACAAAAAGCTGAATGGACTTTATGTGGAGCTTAATTTACTGTGCTTTGAAGTCAGAGTATTTTAAAGCAGCTCTTTTAAAGTGCATGAAAGTGGAGGGGTGAAGGTTGAAGTAGAAAAGGTTGACATTTTGCATAACCCTTAGGAATACTGGTGAGATACTGTTTCTCTGTATGCTTGACAGATAAGTCCCCAGATTCTGGGTGCTTTTGCTTAGTGTCCAGCTGCCCTATAGACCTGTGGGGCTGCAGGAGCCTCACCTGCTCCAAGTGCAGTAACAGGCATTTTAGCTCTGTTGGGAGCTTCATGTTCCCCAGTACTGAACCAGAACCAACTGTGCTGGCCTTCCTCAGCCTGGACCAATGCTCAAGGGGTTCTTGCTGTAGTCTAGCAATAGGGACTCCACACACCTTATTCCTGGGCTTATCTTTATTATATTTTTTTTTCTTACTGTAGGGGACTTAAGTCT
Organism: Phaethornis superciliosus; assembly: GCA_023637945.1. Taxonomy (NCBI): domain Eukaryota; kingdom Metazoa; phylum Chordata; class Aves; order Apodiformes; family Trochilidae; genus Phaethornis; species Phaethornis superciliosus. The sequence continues at coordinate 27,948,167 of JAJQWJ010000009.1, forward strand.
TTTTTGCTGCAGGGAGCATGAGTAACAATTGTTTCCTTTTGTGCAGCAAAATCCCTGCATAGTGGCTCATGGCAGGAAGTGAAGCAATTTAAGTGTCTCCAAATATCATTCCTCTTTATGCCCCAAAAAACAGGCTCCAGATGTAGAGCTGCAAAAAAGCAAACTGGCTTCTTATTAGTAGAAGGTGGTATTCAACTAGACTGTGATTTTTTTCTTTCCTAGACTGATCAACATTGAGATGCAGGCTGGAATGCTTTGGGATGTTGCTGGCTAAACTTTTGCCTGTTTGTGGCAATTTGAGCTTTGTCTGTCATGTGATAACTTTTGTTATGAATAAAGCAGCATATTAACATCCTTGTTAAGCACATTTTCACCTGATCACGTGATGGAAACCTGTGGCTTACTGGCAAAAGCTGCACTGTCTTATAAAGCAGTTTTACAATGGCTATCAGCTTGGTACTGGGAAAACTGATAAAGGCAGCTTTTCTCCCATCTCGACAACCCATCCACAGTCATTAACATCAAAGTTTTGTAAGCTTCAGTACCAACTGTGTTGATACTCATCTCATGAAGGATTTGCTTTTCTCCTCCTATGGGAAAGTTCTGCGTCCTTTAAATCATATTAAGCTGCTTCTTCTATAAAATAATTCTTAATAGTGTCATAAATAATAGTAATAAATTGAATTTACTGTAGCTTTTTGAAAAATTCTCTTGGAGTTCAGCTTAAATACTGCTTTTCAGGACTGAAGAGCTGGTGAATGCAATTGAGCATATTCCTGTTGAAGTTTCTAGGGTGTTCATGATCAGTGGTTTCCAAAACCTCAGCACTAAAAGCATTGAGAGACCAGAAACCACTTTAATAAGAAATCAAAGAGACTGTGTATCTCAGCATGAGATACAGAGAAAGAGGAAGAGCTTGCTGAGGTAGAGAAGTTGGAGAACTTGGATGCTGGAAGTTACATTCAGGCTCTGAAGCTGGGTTTGCAAGGGGTCCATCAGCCTGATTCTTTAAATGAGAAGTTGGGCAGGAGTCTCATTTGAGATGAGAGAGGAGTGACATGTCCTAGGGGTAGCCCCTCCCCTCCTGTCTCTTGTGAACTGCTTTGGGCAATACCTGAGTTTGCAGAGAAACTGGAGAATTACTGAGAACATCTGTTTTTCTTTGGGTTTGTCACATGTCCTTGAAATAAATACTAAGCAGTGTTATTATTAACCTTTAGAAATGTTCTCCCTATTCTCCCAAATTCTGCCAATCTGGTTATTCTTTTTCATTTCCTGCTAGGAAGAATAGCTTTTAATAAAAACAAAAAACCCCAAACCAAAGAAATTCATTATTATTCGACAGATGTCTTCTGCCTGCAAGAGAGGGCGAGAATTTAAAGGGACACAACTTGCTAGATTTTCTCTAAACACTTGGCAAATCTCAGCAAGGGTAAGATAATGTAGATGAGAAGAGAAGGAACTGTGCAACTGACTGCTGCTTATCTGAAAGCTGTGCTAAGTCTTTCAGCAAACATGTGGAGATGGTGGAGCAATGGACGTGTAAAAGCTCAACCCAGACAGCTCCAAATGGCTTGTTCTGAGCCAGTGAGGTTTGAGGTGCTGATGGATAAGCATGAAGAATTCTGAAAGCTTGTAGAAATAATGAGGTATTCTGTTTCCTTAAAACCTCACCCTTCTGCAAGATGTGGCTCCCCAAATCCAAATATTCCTGTTGTGTTCAGAACATTTCTGCCTGTTCTCACCGTGTTTCGCAGTAGCCTCAAAATTCTCTGCACCCTTTATTACCTCCTTTTCTGTCTTTTCCACCATCCACCGTGTTGCAAAGCTTCTCTGGCCAAATCACTTTTTGCAGATCCTTGCTGCAGAAAAAAGGCCTGCCCTATCTCCCACACTTTTCCTTTGCAGGTTTTTTTGTTTTTTAGCAAATCTTCTGTAATTCATGTCCTTAGTGTTTATCATGCCAGATCTCCATGCAGAGTAGAGCTCTGGTTTGTTTGAGAACACATCCTGTATTTCCACAGGCTGTTACCAGTGGTGAGGTCAGCTCACCCAACTGAGCTTGTTGGGAAGTGCTTGCTGGGCTGTCTTGGTGGGGTTTTTACTTCAGGAATTTTTGAATTTGAAAGCTCATCAAACACACAATGTGAATTAAGACTACTGAGTGAGGTTATGTAGGTGAGACCTCTTATGCTTTTTTTCCTCATGATTCGTTGGTGTTTTTTCCTTTCTTCCCATGCATCCCTCTCTCTTGTTTATCTCATCACACAGTGACTTTCCTCCGTTTCCTTATGAGTTCAGGCTTTGTTTTTGTTCTTATCTCTGCAGCTTTTCCCTGTAGTCAGCATTCAGTGTGTTTTTCCTGGAGCTGGAAAGTCTGAAAGTACACGATATTAAGAGAGTCTAATGAATGCAATCCCTGTGACTTTAGTTCTGTGGAGTGCAAATATGAAAGGCAGAGGAAACCTCAGGTTGATTGAGAAGTCTGATAAATGAGAAGATAGCAACATGCACCTGAGTCCACTGCACAGTGACACTTTCAAAACTACCATCAGCACTGCCTATCTTTGATCCTTTTTTTTTTTTTTTTCCTGAGAATAGCAGGAGCATGTCAGATCTTTTTCTTTTGATCATTCCCTGGAGGCACTTTGCTCCCAACTCTCTGCTGCACATCCCTCTTCCCCAGCAGATGAATCCTGGCTTCATGGTGCTCGCCAGCCCTGCCTGGGTTTGAGTAATTGCTGCCCACCCTGTTCATTCTTGCTGTGGAATATATCATATGATTCCAAATCACAGATGATGAAAGCCTGGGGTGGGAAACCCATTGTGCCACCACCTACTCTTATTTCACTGTTCTCTCACCTCCTTTGGGTATGGCTCTATGTGCTGTTTGGTTTGGTTTTTCCTCTTTCTCTGTGAATTCCTGTTTCTTTGCTGACATTTCCCACAAGAGACGCTATGATTGATGCTGGCTGCACACTAGAGCTTCTGAAATTCATTGCTTGATTCCCTCACTGCAGATCAATAAATACTTATGGTTTATTTCCAGTGCTTTGCCTTACATCACAGAAAAGTTCAGCGCTCTCCTTGAATACCACTCTGTATTTAAGTTTTTGTTACTTCAGCACATCAGCCTGTAGTTTATTTCTTCAGTACAGCCAGAGGCCTTGCACTGTGTAGTCTTCCCATGTAGTCCTGCTGACTGCAATCTAAGATGAGTGGAAGAGGCAGGAACCAGTCTTAAACCCTTTGCATTTCAGTCTGACTGCCTCTGAAGCAGATCTGACAAAAAGTAGTTGAGCACTTTCTCAGGGGTGTTTTCTCAGGCTTTAGAGTACCTTTGGCACTTCCTACAGCCAGCTCCTGTAAACATGGTAAAATGAAAGAACAGAAGATTTGGACCCTGAGTCTCAGTCTGAAGTTGAGGCCAGCCTAAGGAGGGAATTGCACCTCACTCACAGCTGGCTCTTCCTCTCTTCTCCTTCTGTTGGGAAGCACTGAGTGTCTGTGAAAAGGCTGCAGGTTTTGCATAATTCTTGGCTTTTGCATCCCGTTGGTATTGTTGGGGTGGATGTGGAGGGTGGCTCTGCAAAGGGAGTGAGTGGCATTTCACAAACTGAGAGCACAGTATTTTGAGTCATTTTCCAACACTGAGCAGCCAGGTAAATGACTAGATGAGCAATCCTGCCTTTGTTCTATGTAATAGGAAGAGGAAAAAAAAATGCATTTGGTCCTTTTTGTTGTTGACAAGTGTCTGTTCCTTACACAGTATGCTGGAGTGTTGTGTTTAAGAATCTTTCAGTCTGGTATCTTACTCACAGTTTTAAATGTGGGTATGTATGTTAGACCTGGAAGTGGTCCCATGCAGAATATACTGAAGCTGGGTTGCTCTGACCTCTGAGCTCTAACATGTGTTTGTTTTGGCTCTCTCGCAGAAACCTGCAGTATACAAATTGGCACTTGTAAAATTGTTCAGATAAATCAAAATTGGTGCAGGGAAAAAAGTTTCAAACTGTTTCTTTTGGGATCCTTCACCGTGCTATTTTGATGCATGTTTTCAGAGGAGTGTTTTTGTGGCAGCAGGCAGTTTGTTGCTTGAAGAAAGCTAAAATATTCTAGGAAGTCAGGCTGGCTGAATTTAGATCTTAAGTGATGCCAAAACTAATATAGCCTGCAACTAAGTGAGAGTGACTTTGCACAGTAAATGTCAGTCACCCACAGCTTTGTCTTACATTTTCGTATGAGCCTTTTAAAAAAAGGAAAACACAAACAAACCCCTAGAAAACGTGGTGGCTGCTGACATCCAGTCGACTTAGAGCTACAGCCTGCTGCAAAGGGGAAAGAAAGAGAGGAACTGCTCCTCATGCCCTGGCACAGCCCAGGACCCTGCTGGGGCTGGGGCAGGAGCAGGAGCAGGAGCAGGGCAGGTGGGGACTGCCTTGTACCAGTGGCCTGAGGGAGAGGGGAGCTGGGTGGGCCTGGGGTGCCCTCTCTTGGCTGCTGCAGAAACCTCACCCCTCGGGAAGGAAAGGGAAAGATAGGATTATTAAATTGTTATCAATTTAATTTTCCAGGGAGGTGGACAGAGGGAAGCTCTGTTGGGTTACGTTTCCTGATTTTCTCCCTAAGGACCTATGGTAATGTACTGAGTGTGAATCCGTGCAAGCTCAAACCCCTCGCCTGAAGCCACAATGAATTTAGACCTTAACTTGGTGCTCCTGGGACTCTTAGCATTTTAGCAGAGCTCAGGTTTTTAGGAGGCTTCATACTGCTCCGAATCCAGGGATCCCCAAGGCAGCAAGTGCAGTGGCCCCTGCCTGACTCTTTGCCCAGCTAAATGAATACAGAACAAATGAGGCTCTGAAAATAAGAAAAATTTGACACCTGGACTCCAGGAAACATTTGTGGATTTTGATGAGGAGCAGTAGGGAGGGAAAAAACCTATAGTTCAATGTAGTTAAATATATGGTGTGCTAACTATGAATAAATTGTGACTATTTTTAAAAAGTTCATATAGTCTGTGGCTGGCTCAAGCACAAAGGAAAAGACAACAGCTACATCATATGAGTCCCTCAGAGGGTTACCTGGAGGCCAGCATCTTGGGCTGCTACTGGTGCATTGCAGTGGTCAACTTTCATCCTTTATTCTAATAAAAAAATTTTTTAACGTGTAATTCTTTTTTAAATAAGCAAAAAGAATTTGTGTCAGTGCTTGTGAGTTAAGAGGTTTTGTCTCCTAATAGCCTTACTTTGCAGTCCAATTCCTTTCCTCATGGTTTATAAATTATTCATTTGTGTAAAGGAATCCTTCAGTAAACTGAACTTAAAAGTTTCTTTCTAAATGTACCAAGACCTATTTGTGTCCTTTTTAAGAAAAGCAAATTGCATGGGGCTGTCCTGTGCACACTCCTGCTGCTGTAATGCAAACTCATGTCATCATTTCTGAAACTACTGAAGTTGAGGTCACTTCTAAATTCCATCTGAGCACCATTATGGCAATATCTTAGTTCTGTGTTTGGGGAGAGGGTTTCTTCCCAGCCTGTAAGCTCCATCCAAAGTAAATGAACCTTTCACTTTAAAGCAGAGACTGAAATCTGGTCCTGACTGCAAGTGACTAAAAATCCCTATGATCTGGCTTCACGGGAGCCAAGTAAAATGAATCAAGAGCCTTAGGGTCTGTGTGCAGTTGCAGTTAGTGCTGGATTTTAACCTTGAATGCCTCTGTCTGGTCTGCTAACATAGGGGTGGCCTTGGAGTCCATCAGGACACTGTGAGAGTGAACTTGCTTTATTGTAGTTAGTGTAAAAAGTAAGAAACTGTTCTTCAGCCTGCTGCTAGCACTGCTTTCTTTCAGGAACAAGCTAGCAATGCACACAGTCCAGCTGAGCTCACCAGTTATGAGATGTGAATGGGAATTCAGTGTCTGCTGCCTTCTCTTAGCAGGTGATGTTCTTCAGGGTGCTCTGGGGCTTTTTGAGTGCAAATCCTAAGATGAAAGTTTGCAAAAAACATTGTTCCTTTTGTTTTGGTACAATCCACCACTGCAATCACCTTCGTGTTATACAGATGATACATTAATGATTACACCTAGAAAACCAGTAGGTCCATGCCTTCAAGTGTGATTTTTGTTGCATTCCTCATGGCAATCAGGTTGTGATTCCCAGGTGCTGGTAACACTCAGGGATTTCCAGCGCTGCTCCTGTTACCAGCTTAGCCCTGTCACTGTGTACTTTATATTGCTCTTCTCTTCCTGTACAATAGCTCCCTCTGCTTGAAAACAGCAGTGTAATTATAATCCCTGATTTCTATTTGCCTGATCAACGAGTTTTAACGTGGGCCCCTTTCTTTAAGATTTCTGCTGCTGTTGCTCCTCATGAAGCGATTTCAGTGCACAGCTGGTGCTGGTACATGTTAAAAAGCAGCACGGATAACTGTGTTGTTCTTGAAAGTTCACTGCATAGCAGCTGCCTGTGTTTGCAGGGATTCCATCTTCATTTTTTAGCATGAGGGTTAGAGCTGGTTGGAAAACTTTTTTCAGCTAAATTCTCTCTTACCAAAACAGGCTGACTTATTAAAGCCAACATGTTTTTATTTCAGTAAAAATTTAAGTTGCAACAGGAATGTTTCTCATTGGAAATGTAGTAGTTAGGCCATTGACCTTGAATATCTGCAGAGAAGAAGCTACTGGTGAGATTCTCCTGTCCTACTGAAGTAGTTCTGATCTGGAACCCCCCAAAAAAGCATCTTTGGATCAGACAGAGCAGCAGTTTGAACCTGGTTCTCCCACATTCTCAGCCAGCACCATAATTAGTGGGCCAGTCATTCACATGCAAATTTTTTTGTCAGCTTATTTGCATCAGTAAGGATGACTGCTGCTTTGGTTTTGTTCATTTTTTTATCAATATAGCTAAGCCAGCAGAAGTCAAATTATCAAAGCTGTTGTGTCAGCAAAGGTGTAGTTTTGCTGAGAGAGCGCTCACCCATTTAGGGAACCAGCACAAACCTTGCTTGCCATGGCAAGATGAGCCCACAATAGGAAAACTTGCTGGATTAGTTCTATTAGCAAAGCTTTCCTTATGTGGACAGAGCTTTACTTGCTCAAAAATGGCTGTCTCAACACGGCCCTGGTTTCGCAAAGAGGTCCCAAAAGGTTATTTTGATTTTGCATTGGAGCCAACCCAAAAATTAAAAGCATCTCAGAAGTCTTGTGGCAAACAGACTGCTTGTTCTGTGGTCAGCTGTCATCTGGATGGTTAAGGCACATGGTTTTGTCAGCAAGGGCAGACAAAGCTGACTCCCTACACAAAGGGTAGCAGTAACTTTACATTTTCAAAATTCAACACTCTTAATTATTTATTTTTTTTTAAGCCTTTGTCTTCTTCTGCACTTGCTGCATTTGGGTTTGTTTTGTTTCCAAAAAATGTCAAAGTGCATGCAGAATCTGTGGCTAGCTTGCTGCTTGCCACAGAGGAAAGCCTTTCCCCTCAGCATTGTGCAAGGCAGGTTTGAGCACAAACCTTGGCCAGCCCGAGCAGGTTGGCAAGGGTTCAGGAGGCAGAACACCATCCTGCAGCAGAGGGAGGTTGCTGGGCTTAATTATCATGACATGATATTCACAAGGAAGCTTCTTCTATACAATATGGATAGCCAGTGTTTGGGAAGATTATAAAATGGCAGGATTAGGTGGTAGAAACGGAGAGAAATTCTAGCAAAATATGGATTTACTTGAATTCAGCTTTAGTGTGGCTCTTCCTGCTGAGCTCTAATTTCAGTTCTCTAATTTCAGCCATTTGCAGATATTACATTTGTCTCCTCATATGTTTGCATGTGCTTTAACAGAAACCCCCAAACATGTTCCCTTTGAAAGCAATGTGTAGTTACATAAAAGTGAGTTAAAAAAGCATTCCTGTTTTCAAATTAACAGCGAGGTGGTGAATTCATGGTGGTCTTTGTGATCTGGATTTTGCACCTTTTTTATCCCTCCCGTGCCCTGAATAAGATGCAAGTCCTGAGGGAAAAATGGAACACAATTACATATTTGAAGATGCAGTGAATACAATTCTGAAGTTTATGAGGCCTTAGCAAGGGAGAGGAAGATAAATTCTAATATTAAAAATAAACAAACAAACAAAACAACAAAGAAAACACCCATAAATTTGTTTTGTGTATCTTTCTGCCACTATTTAACAACTTCTGATCATTTAATTGGATTGAGGATGACTTTTTGAATGCCATGTACCCTAGAAATCATACATGACACAACAGAAAGGCCGGGACTGGAAAAAAAATTAAGTGAACTGAGTATCTTTCCATCACTTTGCAGTCTCTCCTATCTGTATATTTTTACTTCACATTTCTTTGTATTCACCACCACCATGTTTCTTGTATTCAGCAATAATCCTAGTTACTCTTCTGTTGCTATCCCCTGTATTTTCTGTTAAGGAAGCTTCATGGGTGGAGAAAATGTTTTCTCTTAGTTGTCATGCAGATTTGACAAAGCAGGAACACTGCAATAATAACACAAACATACACTGCAATTTCTTGAATGTTTTGGGTTTGATTTTTAATCTTAATTAAATAATAGTTTTAATTAAACTTCTAATCTTGCAATGGTGTCCTTTAACATTGGTTTTCCTGCTGTGAAGCTCTTGAATTGTATGCAGAATGGTTATTTTATGTAACATTAGCATGTAACAGACTGGATGGAGGCTTGTGGAAAAGTGCCAGTGTTGTTTTTCTGTTTGCAGGTCTGCCTGGCCGTTTATGTGTATTGAAGAAGAGGGCAGGCAGGGTATCAGGCAGCTTTCAGGTCTTAAAATTTCTTAATGGATTAAGAAAGTGATGGAATATCTTCCTAGTGCAAACCTTTCCTTTTGTAAACTGTAAGGCTTGGCAGTATTAGTAGACAGTCCTTGTGACCATCTCATCAAGTTTCAGGTCTGTAGAATTAGACAATGAACGTGCTTGAGTGCTTATTGCATAATCAAAATGAGCATCATCTTTCTGGGGCCTTTGACTTTTTACGATTTTTAATTTTTTTTTCCCAGGATCCCTTGGATCCAACAAGAACAGCCATTGTGATCAGCTCGTTGGTGGCAGGAGGAGTAGCTGAACGTGGGGGGGAGCTTTTACCGGGTGACCGCTTGGTGTTTGTAAATGAGAAATATTTGGACAGTGCAACTTTAGCAGAGGCAGTGGAAGTGCTGAAATCTGTGCCCCCAGGTACAGTTTCTCTTGGAATCTGCAAGCCTTTGGTGGTAAGGACTGGTTTTAACTTCTTTTCTCTGTTTGATTTTTTTGACATGTGTACCTTGGGTTGCTGTACTTGGGGTGGGAATGAAATTCAGGGTAGAAGTATGAGTGGGGAAAATAACTAATTTGCTATGCACCCACATCCACGTGGACAGAATTTGGGGATGGATGATGCATGGACAGCTTGATGTCCAAAATGTCTGACTGGAAAACCAGTGTTCTCAAGTTCCTCCTGAAAGAACATCCCCGTGGAATCAGAAGATGCAAACATACACACTGGGCCTCGTGCATGGGTGTAACGTGGTTTGAGCAATTCAGCAAATGAGTTAAATACATGCTGAAGTCCATTTCACTCTAAGGCACTGCTAAGTGCTTGCTTGGGCTCCACTGATGTCAAAGAAATTTAATCTGTTTGAAGTCAAGACTGTAAATTCAAGTAAAATTTCTTTTTTCTAGAATCAGGGCTTTGGAACAGACAGTAGTTTACTTGAGAACACTGCAGTATTGTTCATCAAGGGCACCCAGGCAAAATTAATTAAAGTACAGCACCATCTAATAGAAAGTGCTTGTAATTCAAACTGGCAGAGGAGTGGTGCAATAGGAATGTAAGAAGGCTGTTAGATATATTCTTTCCTTTTCTAAAAAGTGATCTCTCACTGTTCATATCTTTGGATTTTCTTTCTTTTCTACATATCTCTTTACTTTTTACTGTGTCTTTACTGATATTTTAAAAGAATAAAAGCTGTTGTCTTTGTTTCCTCCATTTGTGACTTTCCTTTTTTATAATTTTTTAACTTTTTCCCATCTCTTTTCTAATGGCTGGTTCTTCCACTCCTTTTTAGTTTCTTGAAAACTGGGGGATTTTTGTGGTTTGTTTTCCCGACTTATCATTTTGCTTGCCTTTCTTAGGGAGAAAACAGAGAGGAGGAGAACATGCACAATGTGGATACCAGCAACATTAAAACCAGCCCTGAGTCTCCAGAACCAATAGATAATATTAATTTCTCAATAATACTTGAAGCACCACAGGTATTTGGTTACTTCTTTAGTTCAGCTAAAAGTTTATACAGAGAAGAAATGTCTTAAAGTAAAAAAACAATATAAAGTCTTTAGTGTTGGATAGATTCAGGATGTTTTTTTTCTGAAAAAGACTCTTAACAGCTAATGGTATACTAGTTTATTGTGAACATTCAGTGTATCCATAGCACTTACCAGTGCAGTTCCCAGGCTGCCTTATCAAATTTACTATGTCATTAAAATACCTTGGGTTACTTTGGATTTGAAATAGGAATGCTGTGTTATTAGTAGTCATTAATAGTTGGTTCAGCTTTACAAAGAAAGTAAGGTATGGAAGCAGAACAATTTTTATTATAATGAAGCAAAACAAAGAAACAGTCTGGTATTTAAAGTGAGCTTGAAATCTGTTCTTCTTCATAGATTTGTGGTCTTGAGTTATTTCTTTACTCTCTTGCCCAGTTCTCTTCTTTCATAATTTGTGAGAAATGATTCTGTTGTGGTTTGTCTTTTTTTTTTTTTGTGGGAGGATGAGGCACTAAAGATAGCAAAAAACTGAGATACCTGGGTAATAGGTAATAATATTGCAATACTGGCCTGTGTAGAGTGAGATGGAAGCAGCTCTTTTTGAATTGTCATCTGTTCTCAAGTGCCTTGCAAAATTTTTATTAATTTACATTGATAAATGCATTCTTTTTTAGACCAGAGAAGACAATATATAAAGGATCATCCAGACAGCAACACAGTAATAAAAATAAGTTCTAAATTTTCCTGCTGCATAGCATGTCTGCCTGTCTGTGGGTACAAGGATTTCTTTAATACTGAAATGCTATATTAGAGCCACCAAAAGGAGCAATATTACTGGGTAGATGTAGAAATAGGACATGATACTTGCTGATTGGCATCATGTAAAATGGAGTTTGTTGTTTTCTGGGTGCCCAGCAAGGGTTCCTGGCAGAGCAATTAGTCCTCTGCCAGCTTGGATTAGTTCTCTGCTTCCTAAGTGAACCTAATGTTGTTTAGTGTTTTTAAATCAAATATTTTATCTTAAAGTCCCTGCTGAATATAAAAACTGGGATGATGAATTTGTACAAAATACACATAGAGGTATTTGCTTGTGTTTTACCTTATGTCTGGCAGCACTGAGAGTAGCTCAGAGCAATTTCCATCCATTTATTATCTTACCTGCTCATTAGAAGAGCCAGGAGGGGTTTTTCATGATGGCTTCCACTCTTACTCCCTAGCAGAGTGCTGACAAAGCTGACTTTTAAAAATAAAAGATTTTATATGCCAGAACAGTAGACTTTGCTCTCATGTTTGCAGTATTTCCTATTCCACTGGTAGTGTCTGCTGCTGCAGTGCAGCAATCTGTGAATCCAGGCACCCAAGTGCTGGGTCAGGAGATGGGCACACAACTGGCTGCCTGCTTTTGAGCTACATCCACTCATTTATGCAACAATGAAGTTGGTGCCTCTTACAGAAGTGTCTGGAGAATGATGCTGCCAAAGGGAAGGGGAAAGAAATGGAGTAAAGATGGAGAGAATTAGAATCTCTTCAGACTGGTAGATTGAGGTACACAGGTCAAATAGATTAAAGGAACATTTAATGCTTACGAAAAACGTGCTAATTTCTAGATTGCTAATGTTCTGCTTTTGTGCCAGCTATTATTGCATTGTTTTCTAATGCTCTTGCCTGCCTCTTGTTTTCTTTTCTGCCTCTCATTTGATCAATGCAAACATTTTGGCAGCCTCTGGCTATTTTTTTTTCTTCTGCGTTTGTACAAACCTAACAAAACAATTCTGACATTGAAGGTTAAAATTGGTGAAGTACCTTGGGGGGTCTGGGAAAGGGGCAGGAAGCAGAAAGAAAAACATTTTGATTGAGGACCCCTGAATCTGTAGGTTGGTTTTAGTGTTTGGGGTTTCAGTGGCTTGAAGCTTGGGTTGGGGTATATGTAATTGGTGGCCTGAAGAAGAGAGAGGAAAAACTTTATGTGGGGCCAAGCTGTCAGTTTGTCCTGCGAGGAATAACATTTCAGCTCCCTTTGCATACTCACCCTCAGCCAGTGACTCACACCCCATTCCATTTGGGAGAAACACAGAGTACTGGAAATTGGGGTAGCTCTTGACAAATTCCAGAAAAAGAACTGGCGACTGAGATCTTTCAGAGTGGGTTTTAATACCTTTTCTCTTGTTTGGTTGGTTGGGGCTTTTTGTTTTTTGGTTTTTTTTTTTTAAATTGTTGCTCTGTGGTTTGAATTCATTAGAAAGCCAAGCACTCTTCTCTTTAAAACAGTAAGGGTCTTAGATAATGAGCATTTAATTATGTCTTATTTCTGAGACTGTGGGTCATCATTTCCCTTCTCTCACAGGTTAAAATGTATGCCTAGGGGAGGGACAAATGACTGTGGTTTTTTGGTATGTTGGGATTTTTTTTAATGCTGATAATGTTGCAAAAGAAACTTTGAAGCTGTTTTTTATTTAACTGATGGTATTGTAAGAAATGCACATGCATTCGTAAAGCGACAGCAAATAAGTCTGGAACACAGAGATACTTTAGCTACATTTATATATGCTTTTTCTGGTAGGTTTTTTTGTGCTATTTAATAATTCCCATTCCCTAACTTCTGTCCAGGCTGGTTATTCTGAATGACTGCAGCAACAGCTTAGCTGCACAATTTAAATTCTTTCATACTAGGGAAAAAAAAAACAACAACCCTAAAGTCTACTTTTGGTGTTAAAAACATAAGTCAAAGAGTCCATTTTCTTCTAGAAAATGCAAAAAGGTAGAAGATTTTCAATTTAAAAATCAGGATGTACTTTTAATATGGGCCTACCATAAAACATAGTTGAAAATTGTAGCGTTAGCAAGAAATGTAATGTAAAATCTATATTCCTGTAATGTTTTATACAGGGTTTCAGAGATGAAGCACCTTTTAAAGAAGAACTTGTTGATGAACCAATTTTGGGCTTGGGAAGGTCATTTAAGCTTGCTCAAAATGACAACGAGTATGAAAGTGAGTCCTGGGAGATGCATGAATTTTTGAAACCCAGAGCAGAAGAAGTGGAGGACGAACGGGAAATGTTGGTGGATGAGGAATATGAAGAAGATTCAGACTTCTTTAATTATAATGCATCCTCTGGAGAGAAGGCAACTTCAGAGAGGGACCTGGCTACAGAACGATGGGCAAAGCAGCTTGAGACTAGTGAAATTCATGGCTTCAGATCCAGTGTTACCTTAAGTCCACAACAGTCCCTGGAATATCCATTCAACAAAGATCAGATGGTAAGGAATGCTGTGTGGGTCTCAGTGATGTACCCAGACCATGGGACCCTAACCTCAAAGCAAATTTTTTGCTGGCTATACTGATGTGGTGCATGTCAGTAGCAGCAGAATGGTTCATGGTTTTAATAGTCCAGGGGCTTCAGCAGCAGTGTCAGTGGAAGGAGCTCCCACTTTTCCTCATTAGTTTTAATCCAAATCACTTCATAGAACCAGATGATAATGCAGTTGAGTAAAAAAATGATACAGTGGAACCAGTTGTAGCAAGCACACTGGTGGCTGAAGTAGGAGGCAGAGCATATAAATGGCAAAACTGTTATTTTTATGTCTTCAAGTATTCTGAGATATTATTTTTTTCCTTCTGAGTCTTTGTTAATTCCCTTACCTCCAATTGGCATACTTTTATATAAAAAAATCTGACATGGTAAATCACAGCCACAGAGAATTTCAGGCTTTGTTGGCTTGTCCCCTTATGCACCATGTACATGACAAGGCTAAAGTGCAGCTTCTAGTGACAGTTGAATAGCAGAGTGCACAATGTTACAGTTAGATATTTGTCACTTAAAAACCACAAATGAGCAAGAGTAAAGAACTTGACTGAATTCTGCAGGCAGAAAGATGCAGTTGCTTTATATTGCAACTGTACACAATATTTTCCCTGCTGCTTCTTAATGTAGTGCACAAATGAGCAGTTAGCATTTTGTACTTCTCTGAATAAATATGTAGTCGAGAAAATGTGAATATTTGCTGTAAAAATCAATTTTCGTGTCAAATGACCCTGTATAAGTTGATACCATTCCTTTCTAACTTTAATTACTTTTTGTTTCCTTTGTGAAGTGTGAAGAAAATGCTAGTGTAAGTTCCCTATCTTCTGGAACAACAGCACACAGTGGCTACCAAAAGGACATATTTGACACTGAAACTCCCCAGTCAGGAGCAAAAAGCAAGATGGATTTAGGTTTGTACGAAGTATTTTTTTCATCTTATAATTTAAATTTGCAAAATTAAATTTTATACCAAACCCACAAACTATTTTAAATGGTAGAATATTCAAACGCATATTTCTGCTGGCTCAAAACACTTTATTTTAGCTGAACTGAGGGGTTTATCTCCAAAGATGATAACTGGTAGGTAGAGGAGGCAGAAATTTACATCTACACCTTTACTTCTTCAGGTACAAAGCTTTGGTTTGACTCTAAAGGATGTGAGCTTGCTGTTGATCTGGAAGCTGTTGAAAAGGAAGAACTAAAAAGAGAAGATTATGTTTTTACCAAGAATGAAGAATCTGGGAGAGTTACCACCTTAGCTCAGTCGAGAACAGTATTATACAGGTATGGAGAAAAAGTTCAGTTTTCACATGATTTTCAGTTAGTGCTCTTCATTTTCTTCTTCCTTCACTTTGCTGGCTAATCATCAAAAGCTGTAGGAAAAAGTAAGGTGTACAGAGATGGCCAGTTCTAGGACTTTTGCCTGAAGAACTGAATTTTTGCCATACAACCTTATGGAATCTTTACTTCCTGTTTTCCCTCTCCTGAGCAGTAGTAGTGGGACAGAAAAGTGCAAATGGCTCTGCCACCTGCATCACCTGTCCTTGGTGAAAGAGGTATGGATGTGGCCTGGAGGAGAGGGATGCAGCCTTTACTGTCAGTATCAGTCATTGCTGCTTAAGGAGCTCTCCCCTTCATTCCTCATCACAGCTCTTCCCTCTTGGTTTTCCCCTTCCTTCCTTCCTTCTTTCTTCTGAGAAGAGCAGTTCAGCCATGGCTCTTAGGCCTGTGCAGGACTTTTTAGTCTTGCCCAGTGCTGCTGAGATGCCTCAAGCTGGCACTGATCATAGCTTTTTTCAAAGCTGTCAAGTGTCCCATACTTCCCCCACCAGTTCTGGGTGAGTGGGTGGTGGATCTGCTTTTGAGGCCTGTTCATTCAAACCCTCAAAACTCCTCTAACTCACTTTTAACTTGCCCTCATAGGGAAAACAGCTCAACAATAAGGTCAGGGGACTATTTCTCCACCATCCTACTTCCTTTTTGCAGTTTAAAAGTAGCATGTACAGCCCTCAGGATCTACAGAAAACATGTGCAAGGATGTTTTGTTACAACTTTTCTGTGAGGGCATGTAATTCCATGCTTCCATTCCTGTGCTGTGAATAGGTGAGGCATATGTAATGTAAAAGTTTAATTAACACCCTATTCTGGGGTGTTTAATGGAATACACCAGATTTGTTCTCCCAGTTGCATCATGATCTGCTTTCTGTTCGTCTAGACTGGTTTTATCATATTTATATCCCTCTGTAAGAATCAGAGCATATTTATCAGAAAGTAAATGTTAATTGCTTAAATAGTCTTTTCAACTGAGGAAATGTATCACAGATCTGTGTATCACAGAGCAGCTTATAAATTTGGTCTGCCCATCGTGTTTATTTCTGGAGCATTCCTGAAGTACATTGAAACCTAAATACAAAAATTCCTGTCTAGTCTGTTGACTCTGCACGTTTGGTTTAAACTGGACAGAGTGAGAAGGCGTTGCTGTCTCACTGCCAGATAAAAAATATGTAAGGAATTGTGACCTGGCATGGGTGATGCTTTTTTTTTATTTCTCTCCTCTCCCTGCCCCCAATTAGTGAATTACCTGAGAGAGAAGAAGGAGAAGGAGAAGAAACTCCAAACTTCAGCCACTGGGGACCACCACGGATGTATGTTCATCTGATTACATTATTTCTTCCCATTTACCTTATGTCTTTTTTTTGTGTGTCTGTGAGCCCAATTAGTTCTCTTTGGGTTTTTTTTCCTCTCCTCCTCTGCCAATAACTTTAAGATACTTGTCTACCTTGGGCTTTCTTAGATACAGGGAATTTTTAACAGATGTTCAACAGAATTATGCCTTCTATTTATACAGCTGACTTGGGAAAGCTTGGTGGGTTTACACTGTGGATGACCTACAAGTTCTTGCTCATTTATTAACTATTAGGTGTGAACAATGCAAATAGTGCTGCTGTCTCCTTTTCCACGGTTTCTCTGCTAAACTTAATGGCAGAATTCCAAATCACCATGCCAAGTTTTAGCCACATCCTCCTTGGATTGTTAACATTTTTAGGTGAATTGTTTTTATGGTCCTAAGTAAAATATGATCAGAAATTTTTTGCCTCAGCTAATTAATATGCATCTGATACATTGAACTCACTGGTCAGAAAGCTGTACGAAAGGCTTTGAATTATTATCTGTCTGGCATACCTCTTGCAATATTTGCCATTTCCCAACAACTTCAAACTGAAAGAGGATGAGTGCTTACTTGAGGAGTTGCCTGTTTTACCCTGACTTTCTCTGAAATAAAAATATATTGGAAGGGCAGTGGGCATGGGTTGGCAGCAGATTTTTGGGGTTTCTTTGTTAGGTGAGGTCTTCTCTGCTACCTTAAAAGCCACCTCTGTTGAGAACATTCGTAGACTTCTGGCCTTATCCCTCTACTCCATGAGATCTTAAGTGTAAACTTCTGGTCTTTCAACTTAGGGCTTTTCATTTTTTACTGAAGGAACTGTTTCAAGCTCTTAAAACTGTTACATGTATTTTTTCAGCGTTGAGATCTTTAGAGAGCCTCACGTGTCTCTTGGAATCAGTATTGTTGGTGGACAAACTGTCATAAAGCGCCTGAAGAATGGAGAAGAACTTAAAGGGATCTTTATCAAACAAGTTTTGGAAGACAGCCCAGCAGGAAGAACAGGGGCTTTAAAAACTGGAGATAAAATACTTGAGGTAAATGCAGATAAAGCTACATTTTCATTGTAAGAACTAAAGATTAAGTCGAAACGGTTAGGGAGGAAGGAGAGACAAGATACCTCCACTACTTCATGAAGCACTGATGACACATTTGGAAAACCAGAAGAAGCTACCAGTGTTGTCTTTTTTTAAGATCTGACTAAGGAGCTCTTGCAATGTTGTGTTCATTTGGAATAGGTAACAGTCTGGTTAGCTACTAGTTGGATAATGCCATCCTCATGTGCTTTAGAGTTGGGTGTGCAGTTTTGAAAAATCAGCTATGTGTGAAGTTCTGGAAAATTTTGTGTCAAATCAGGTTTAGTTTGCAAACAGCTAAAATCTGAGAGTTTTATTATACCTCCCATTATATCTGGGGCTCTCTGACAATCCTCCTTTTGTTTTTATCAAAAATAGTGCTCTGGGAAACACGTGGCCATCTTTTAATTCTGAACACAAAGTAATACACTTTTCCTTACGCCATCATGGAAATACGCTTTAAAAATAAATTCTTTTGACTGCTTCTAGTACCTTCCTCAGATATGCTAAACCTTCTGCAAATGTCTGTGATCTCTTGTGATGACTTTGTGCCAAAAACAAACCACCTAATAAAAAAAAACATTGCTTGTTAGGTTTCTGGGGTAGACCTGCAAAATGCCACACACGAGGAAGCAGTGGAAGCTATCAAGAATGCGGGAAATCCTGTCGTGTTTGTGGTTCAGGGTTTGTCTACCATACCAAAAGTAAGTTTATTTCTCTTTTTTATTCCAAAACTTAATACATGTGTAATAGAATCACAGAGTGACTAGGGTTGGAAGGCAGGGGCCTTAAAGATGATCTGGTTCCAACCTCCCTGCATGGGCAGGGACACCTCCCACTAGATCAGGTTGCTCAAGGCCCCATCAGACCTGGCCTTGAACATTTCCAGGGAGGGGGCAGCCATAACTTTTTTGGGCAACCTGTTCCAGTGTCTCACCACCCTCAAATTAAAGAATTTCTTCCTAATGTCTAACCTAAATATCCCCTCTTCAAGTTTTAAACCATTGCCCCTTGTCCTCTGCCTACACAGGTAACTTTAAATATGAATTGTGTTGCTTTGAACTGTGAGCTGTAGAAAACTGGACATCCACAGTCTTTCAGCTGTGTTGTGTGGTCCCAACTCCCATCCATCAAAATAAGGTGCCAAAGGAGTGGGAATATATTACATTTTGAAAGAATACTCAACAGCAAAGAGGATTATTGTGTGGAGGCTAAACATGCCTCTTTCAGAATGTGTTTGTGTGCATGGTCTCTTATCTGAATAATAAGAACTGACATTTCAGGAGTCCATGCTGAGCTGTGGAGGATGTACATCCATATTGTTGACTTTGTCTTAAATCTCGGTTGAATGAAAAGTTAGGAGATAAATATCAAGAAGTGAGCACTAAAAAAAAAGTAGAGAATGTTTGTAAATTCAATAAAGCAATGCCATGTAAAGACTGCAATGTGATGCCCTTCTACATCTGGCAAAATGAGTGCCCTGGGTAGCTTTTTTGTTGCCATTACCTAACATTTTGGATGTTAGTTTTGTGGCTGTAATACCCTTTCTACCGTGTGTAATATTTGCATTATTTTCAGATGGTTACTGCCATACAGCCTAAGGGAATCAAAGTCAGCAAAGATCAGGATGCAGACAAAGAAAAGAAGAGTGAAAAGGTATTTATTCCATTCAATACTATGCCCAAGTTTTACTACATCAAGTGGTATAATGGCATGCATTATAACTCTATGGTAAACCCCATTTGGAAACTGAAATGAAATTGGAAGTGTTTTGTTGAAATATTTTTGATTCAAGTAATTTTTGCCAAATTTCTGCCAACCACTAGGCAGGTTTTTGACACATGTTCTCTGGGTCTCCCCTGGGTGCTGAAACCCTGTACTTAGTGCAGTTCTTCACTGGCATCTTTCTGGAAGTGCCTGCTTTGCTCAACGTGGAGGCACATTGATTCCCTTTGTTCAGTAGAAACAGAGAAATAATAACATCTACACGAGTGATATCCTTAATGTGAGGCTGGCTGAAGCTCAGGAAAATCATGTTATAGGATAATTAAATCTACTAAGTCTCCTACATTTCCCTTTGCTGTGTAAAACAAGGAAATGACCAAGTGATCTGTAGCTGGACAGCTAATTGTGAAGTAATTACTGCTTTCAAGCAACTTCACAGCAGATTTATAAGAGAAAAAAATATTTGGTCTAAACCGGTGAATTTATTTTAATTGCTGCAGAAAGGGAAACCTTGTATTTCTCATTCCCAGCCAGATTGCTCCAAGGGCTGATATATTTTGCTGTGGGAATCCTGACTGAGGAGTGTAGGTGAGGTCCTTCAAGCATCAGAACTGCAGGAGGAAAGACAGAATTAGTAGAGACAGTAACTATTTTCTGGTGCAGTTTAACATGCCAAGTACAAATAGGATGAACTTTTCATTTGCTCCTGCTCGGTAGTCTGGAGTGTGGTAGCTGATTGAGAAGGCCCTCTTGCCTCCAAAAGGCAAGGAATTCACAAATTTACCAAAAAAAAAATTTTTGTAAGACTCCTCTCAGTTCCTGTCAGATACAGAAGTGATGAGGCTCGGTCATTCAAAAAAATCAAGGGAGGTGCTTAAGTCAGGCTTTCATGCCAGTGGATAATAGTTATAATGAAGCAGTTACAATCTCCTTTTCTTGGTTTTGTTATCTTTATTTCTAATCTCCAAAGCACTCATCCTCTTGCAGTGTGTTGCCTTTAATCTCTAGGACTCCAGTCTCTTGCGTTCTGTAGTTTTTGGAGGTTAAAGAGGAAGCCTGATCTATTTCAAACCTTTTTTTATCTATTGGTGCTGTAAACTGGTGGGTGGAATATAGACGAGCTTTGCTTCATAAATATGTAGCTCCCTTT
Organism: Phaethornis superciliosus; assembly: GCA_023637945.1. NCBI lineage: Eukaryota > Metazoa > Chordata > Aves > Apodiformes > Trochilidae > Phaethornis > Phaethornis superciliosus. The sequence continues at coordinate 27,968,377 of JAJQWJ010000009.1, forward strand.
TAGCTTTGAACGTGGCTTCACAAAGCAGTCATACTGTGCTACAGTAGGGGCATCTCTGAGTTGGGAAGAGTTGCTGTTACTGGATTACCAGGCTGTATCCCTGTGGGGAATCAGTGGTATTTTTAGTCCAGTTTTCAAAAGTGTCACAAAAAAGTTTGGTTTAAAAGCAGCCACATCCAGCTGGAAAATCTGCCACTCCTCTGTGATGAATTATCTTTACAGTACTGAAGGTGTTCTCTGATTTGTTGCTGTTTGTTTCCCTCCATTGATCTATTGGTTTAAAAATTATCCCTTGAAATGATTTATCTGAAACACTTAAAACAATTTTGCTCCTTGTGGACAAGCCAGATATTAACTTTATTTTGCTGGTTGGCTATGTAAACTGTGCTTTTGCCTCTGTGCTGGGAAGAGCTCCATACAAAACATGGAGTAATGGGCTCCTTCAGCACAGGAGAGAAGCTTGTCCTTCTGAGCCATCACAAACTGCTGGATAATCCTCAGTGTATCCTGTAATTTCACACAGACTCTCTAACAGTTGTTTAAGGTCTTAAAAAGCCAAAGGGTCAATGTTTAGACTTGAGTTATTACTAAATTGTAGTGATACTACTGATTTGTCATAGGCAGCTGAAAGTGGGGCTGCAGATTTTCCATCTTTACCTTCTCAGTAAGGTAGGGCATGAGTCCTGTTATGCTTCCTGGATCTTCTGGGTTTTGCACAGCTCTACCCATCTTGGCATCAAGGAGCATATTTGGTGAATTCTATACTGTGGGGAAACTGCTGTCCTGCTTCCAAGTGCTCTTGTATATACTCTTGCTACTATTGGATTGAATTAATTTAGTATTGTTATGCTGTCTTCAATGCAGACTTTCCTGTCCTGTTTTTTTAAATGGATGGGATGATCTATATCTTCCCTCACAAAAATACTCTGCGTAGCATGCATTGCAGTTTTCTAGTTCTATAATCTTGAGCCGAAGTGTGTATAAATCCATAGTTTCACCTAAAAGTACCCGGTGAAACAAATTTTGTTTCCAGTTTGATGTTTGGGTGTTGTGTTGTATTTCCCAGCTCTAGAAGAAATTAATTATGGGCATTCTGGTTGCTCTAATGGCTTCTTGTACTCAGTGTTCCCTTTCTAAAGTGCATCCTGCTATTAGTAGTGGAGTTGCATGGGATAGAGTTGAATGTAATTTAGTGAAATCATGTAACAAAGTAAGGCACGATCCAGTTACTTGGAGCTATAAAAACAGCTGCTCAGCCCAACCAGCGCCTGTTTTCATTAAATTCAGATCCTATCCTTTATGCTTGCTATGCGCCGCTACATGCATCATTACAGGAGCTGCCTCTATTTATGTGAGGTAATAGAATTTTATTGGAAGTTGTAATTGAAAATCTCTTTATAAAATTTATGCCAATATATAAATGAACTGTTACCTTTAAATATTCGTAGATGCACAGAGAAGATTGGGAGGTTCTTTTGTATTTCAAAGTGACTTGTATTAGTACCAGACAATTTTGTTGTTGAGTCTTTGATGAGAAATGAGGTATAATTAATGTTTATTTTTAACCCTTGATTAATGTTCACTTTCCCATTTACGGTGGCAAACACTTCGTCAACAAGTGAATGTGCATGCACATTGTATTTTCTGTTTTTTGATGTTCAGTATCACTCCTGTTTGCTTGTATAAAAAAGCCTGCACTGCAGAATTTACCACTGCAATAAAGTGCTGTGTGTGTACTCATACAATGCTGTTTGGATATAGTATACAGTATAGGATTTTTTCTCATGTGTGGAGGTTACAGAACATGTAACTATTTGTTTTTTAATTTGTTAGAGAAAATATGGGGCTCCACCTCCAATGAAATTGCCACCACCTTATAGAGCTCTTGAAAGACTGCATGCAGAGGAAGCAAACGTGGATGAAGAGGAGGATGAGGATGCTTGCACAGAGGGTGAGTAGTGCTGCAGTCATTAGGTCAGATTAATTTTGTGGAACACAATCAGATTGTGAGAAATGTCTTTTCTGTGTATTGGTTGTGTTGTGGGGAGCACCGCCCTGTGCCACAATAGCATCTGATCCTCTTGCTCTTACAAGGGCTACTGATTTGCAACCTGGTCTTCTGTTCACAGCCAGGTTCCCATGGCTCAGCTCTTCTGGTGAGATGTAGGAAGGGCTCTGTTTATTTTCAGTCTAAAAATGTCTAAGCAATGTCTAGGGGACTTGTTTTGGCAGTGATGTCAGCAGTGAAGCACAGATGTTGTGCTGGACTGTTGTTGTTGCAGTTGGAGTGGGCAGGCATAGGCTGAGAACCACTGGTGCACAGTCCTTGTCCAGAAAAGCCTGCAGTTGATTTCTAACAATGTTACTCAAGCAGAATATTTCCCTCTAGAAAGAAAAATCTGCTGATTTATTGTTTCACTACGCTACCAAAAAAAGAACCCCTTGAAAAAGGGATTAAAAAAAGAGGAGCCTTTTTCTGTAACACCTTTTCTGAGAGGTTCTGCAGTTGTCAAGTTCTGGGTTTTGCACTGAATTGTCACATTAATGCACTCTGTGTAAGAGTAGAGATATAATGAGTAGGATGCAGTGCAATTTGAGAGCTTCTGGCAGTGTGACTTAGGTTCCAGCATACAGCTTTACTAATTACAACTTTGAATAAATGGGATACTGTTATCCATAGCTATCTATAAGTGAAATTATTTGGCAAAATTAAGTTACCTTATTTTTATTTTTTTATCTTTATACTCTCGAATCAAATCAGCATACATGTGGGCTTTTTTTGGAGCTTGATGTGATTTCTTTGGCTACAGTGATTTTTCTCATCATCTTTTGTCTTGGGGTGTTTTTTGTTTGCACTAGCTAGGGGTAAGCCAAAGCAGAGAGATGCCTTTGTAGCTTTTGACCTTGAAGCAACCATAGCTCCCATTCAGAGTGGGAGCTCCTAATTTGGGGCCTGCTGCTGGGAAAGCTCTTCCAGCTGCTCTTGCTGATTTCCTTGGCAATGGTGTGCCATTGAAGCCAAGATAATTAATGAGTTTGGTTGGTTTGTCACTTAAATGGCTGCTTTGGTGGAGATGAGAAGGATTTGGGAAGGTTGTTCTCATGGAAACAGTAATGGGGCCACAGAAGCAGGGTGTTCAGCTCTGCCTCTGTTGCTTCATGGGAAAGCTGTGAGTTCTTGAACCAACTGAGGTTTTTCCAGAACTCCCCCTTACTGAGTTTTTCAACTCATCTCTTTGGAATATAACACTTAGTCACCTCAAGAAGGCTTTTCAGTGTTTCTGTGGGAGTGGTAAGCAGGAGAAGCATTTGACTGCAAACTCTGTGGATGTTGAATTGAATATATTGAGAGCTTCCAAACCAACTCTGTAAACCTCCAAGTGTAGCAACCTGGTTTGAGATTGTTATTAAAGTTACAATTCCCAGTTAAGGGATATATCTAATAAGTAGCCCAGCACCTGAGGTATCTTACTAGGAGATGCCTCAGTCCAAGAGCTAGTTAGATCTAAGTTAATATTTTGAACTGAAATAATCTCATATTGATGGGCTTGATCATTTTTTCAGCTGTTCTGCTGTCTCTAATGATATTGCCAGCTGAGTTGAACAGCTGAAAAGGTAAAGCTACTTCAGATATTAAATTCATCAATCCTACCAGATCTGGCAGCAGCAAACAGAGCTTTTCAGATGAATCTCCTTCTCTCTCCCCTTTTTATGGTTGAATGCTTTGCAATAGCCATCTTTGCCATGCATCTTGAATTTAGAATGCAGAAAAGATTTGCATTTTCCATTTCATTCTTCCCCACTTTATTGTTTCTTTAAAATAATAATAATAAAAAAAACTAGCTAAGGAAGCTTAAACTAGATTTGTACCTCAACCTTTGAAGTAAAAAGTATGTTAGAAGTGATCTGACTGTACTAAATGATATTAAGCATCTTGGCAGCTGGGAAATGGGCTTTTACAGAGTCTCTTCTGTAATCACTTGAAAAACAAAGTTTTCTCTGTAAATTCCAGCACAATTTTATTTTTATGAACTACTTGATATTCATAACTTCTGCCATGATTCTTGAGCATCTTTCCCAGAAATCTCAGTCCAGGCCAGTACTGTTGATTTGCATTTGCATGCTGACCTATTCCTTACCCACTTGTCCTCCCAATTCTGCTGCTTTTGTAAACAGCTTTTCTGAACTTCACTGAACAGGTGAGCTACATCTGTTGTCTTCCTTACTTAGAGGATCAGGTTTATCTTGAAAGGAAGAAGTGGTGTGGCTCAGGTACATTTGCATCATAGCCTCTCATTTACTCCCTGTAGTTGTCAGTCTGTGCCATTAGCATGGAAGGCCTTGATGGGCATTTTGAGGTGTGAATCTGTACTTTGGTTGTGCTCCTGATGGATTTTATTTCAGGTTTTTAGCATTTTTATTAATACAGCTGCAGTGTCATGAAGCTGCTCTTCAATTTCCTTCATATTGCAGAAATACTCTACTTGCTCAGCTTGACATTTTTCCTCCTTGCTTGTCACTTCTTTCAACCCATGCTTTCATCATTTGTCTTCAGATCCTTCATTCCCCATACTGAAAATGAGAGCAAAGCATTGTTACTCTCCCTCCCATTTTCAGAAATTTTCTTTCTTTTCTGTCCAGTCCACACTGGATCACAGTGTCCATGTTTTGTCTGCTTTCCCCTCAAAGTGCCCAAACTACCTTTTGTTACTGATTTTAATTTCCTCTGTGGGATCTAAATCAACTTGCCTTTTGGCAATGCTCCCTTTTGTTTCTGCTTTTCCACCACTGAAACTGTAACTTTCATTGCTGACTTGCTTAGGTGGAAGGTGTTCCTTATTCTGGCTTTTCTTTTCAAAGGGTAATTTTAATCCAAATAGTGGAAATCCTTCCTTGTTGGGGATAGAACTGCTAGGTAGCTCTCAGATTACAGAAATTTCAGATACCCTCTTGGTTTCAGTTCTTTAGGAACCTGAAAGCAGTTCCAGGTGTTTGTTTGTTTTGTTTGTTTCTTTTTAAAATGTGTATCCATGCACCCAGGCCCCTTAGTTTCAGACCTGCTGCTCCTTTATATTTCTGTTTCATTTGAACCACCATTACTTCCATTATTATTTTGAGTTCTTAGTTTTTTGCAAGACGTTGAGGGCCAGTTGAAAATTGTGTTTCCTCTTGGTTTATTTCTTCTTTTAGTGAGACTGTCAAATGTTTAGCACTGTTCAGCTCCAAAACCAGTGTAATGTGGGTTTTGTTTACTCTTTGCTTTGACTTGGCTGTTTTAAGCCTCTCAATTTATGCTTTAACATAGGTTTTCAAACTTGTAGCATCTTCCAGACCCAGAAGTGTTACAAACACGAGTTTGGAGTTTTTCCTCCTCATGCTGGAAATGCTTCCTCCATAGCAGAGGATTTTTTGGAGGAGCTCGCTCTCCGTGAACAGGTTTTTCTTAGGCTTCTCAAACCTTGAAAACATCAGGTTTTGAATTGGATTTATTTTTTTTTTTAAATCAAAACAAGTAAAGGGAGGGGAGAGCATACAAAGGAGCTATTTGTACTTCAAGCAGCTGTGCTACAGACTGCATCAATAGGCATTGGTGTGTTTTCCTTTAGTGGCGGATGGCTGTAGGTGTGCACTAAGGATCTGCTAATAGGCTAATGTGCACCCTGTTGAGGCTTATTGCTATAATGAGGGGTTAGTAGTAAAAAGCAGCAGAGGAAATGGATGGGCAGAGCAGTTTGTAATGGAATGTTTGGTAAGGTTTTCCTTGGGGCATTCATAACCATACAATTTAGATAGACTTTTGTGATTGAGTTGAAGTAATCCTTGGTTAGATAGGAAGGGCCTTAAAAACCATTATAAGAAAAATGAAAAGACAACTGTTGAAAGAACTTGGAATCCTTAGTATCAATTTGTATTACATGTTTTTAGTAAAATCTGTTTTCTGCTTAGTTGATGGAGAGTGATCTGGTTGGTTTCAAAGAAGTCGAAAATAATAAAAATAGACAATAATAAAAAAACAGTGAAAGGTGCTTAAGATAATGGACTAGACACTGCTGTGCTCAGACTTCCTGTCTGCAAGGATGTTTAACTTTATCTAATAAAGGGAGAATAATATCCCTTCCTTTTGTTTTGTTTCTAGATAATGTAGTAATCAAGGAAGCTGTAAGAAAGCATAATGATTTGTCTTCCTAAAATGCTTTTGTTAGGAATGGTGGTTTCTCACACAAATCAAGAGATTTTAAACCTTCTGTAGAGTTTTGACTTTATGTTGGTTGGTTCAGACAAGGCCACACTGCCTCTTGTCTGGGTAGGGTTGGGTTGGAGTTAGGAAGCACTTGGGCATGTGGGCAGAATGTCCTCATCACACCCAAGGCTTTTAACAGCTCCCTTAGTGTCAGTGGTATCTGTGAGGGGTGGTGGCTTTGAAAACAGAAGATGAAAAGAAGGAATAGAGTTCAGTGGAGATTTTGTGGAAGATATAGTCAAGCAAAGGTAGGACCTGAGAAAACATCCATGTGCTGCTCTGGGGGAAGATGGGAAAATGCTCATTGGCACTTCAGAGAAATGCCAGGATTGTTAGCAAGGACTAAATAAAACCAAACCCACTGATAAGACAATATAATTCTTCAGGCTCTGACTGCTTGAACTCTGCTTGTGCAAAGCTGTGTGAAAACAAAGGAAAACCAATTTTTAATTTTATTTTAATTTTTTTTTTTTGAGAGGGACACCCAAACCCAGTGATCTACAGGTGAGGCAGCTTGTGCAGCCAAACACTGCCTCTCCAATAGATGTCACTGCAATCAACAGCAAATAGGGATGATGTTCAAAGAGTTAGATGTTAGCTTGAAAAGATACTTCAAGCTTTATGAAAATACATTATTGAAAACCTAGCAATTGCAATAATTAATTTCCTTAAATATAGTAACAAGTCTATTTAGCATGGTGGATTTTGAGAAGAGCCAGGATTAGATGACTTTCATTTTTTAGCTTGGTGTTAATCTGTTTAATATGACTCTGTATTACTAATCTTCTTTTCCCATTCTTGTTCTGACCCATAATTAGCTAAAATATGTAAGTTTTGTAACCAGCCCTAATATGGGATCCAGAAGGGCTGGACATGCTGGGCAGACTCACAAGCTGTTGTGCCACATGAGGACAGATTATGCTGCTGGTGTTGTAGTTTGAGGTTGTGGTTTCAGTTGGGTTTTTGTTACTGAGCTGGGTCTGCTTTTTTTACTGTATTTGTGACTCAACGCACACAGTTCTCATCTTGTGTTGAAGTATTGCAATAGGAAATTTGATTTTTTTGATGAATTAATAGCAAAATTACAGCTGGGACTTGTGTTTTCTTACTGTGTGCTTGTACATAATGCAGTGAACAGATGGCTTTGTGTGTGCTGTGATACATATTCTAAAGAAAGGACAATGAACCTTAAAAATGAGCAAATCAATGGTATTAACAAAATAACTGAGTATTTTGAGTTGTTTTAAATGCAGCATTTGGAAAGAATTAGTAAGGACTTCCCAAAATGACTAAGTATGTTTATAAATGTAGTGAGAGATTTTTATCTTTGCTTTTTTTAATTGCTGAATGAGGGGTTTTGCATCTCTTCACTGCTGCCGTTCAGCACTCGTTGCAGTAAAACTAACATTGTGTGTTCAGAGTTGCAGTAAAATGCAAGTTATGGTGAAGTTTGAGTCTTTCTTATGTTTATAATGACAGATTGGATTTGTTTTCTGACAGTAAAAAGAAAATCCCAAACAATAACCAAACTGATAGGAACACATATCAGTGCTGGGAAACGGCAAGGTTTGCAGCGTTAGAACAGAACATATTTAATGAAGCCATATCAGGAGAGGAATTAATTTTTAACCCCTGTGGCTTGCACGAAAGGGCTGCTCAGATAAATGCCATCTATTAACTGCTCCTTTGCCATGCAGCAGGTCATTAAGCACGAGGGTACCTGCAGCTAGCAGGGATCTAAACAAACCTTGGAGGTGAGTGGTGGGGGGGATAGAGATGTCAGTGGGATGCCAGCAGGGTAAGGCAGAGCACAAACCGCAGCCGTGGAGCATCCGTGGGTCAGATGGGGGAAACCAGAGATCTGCTGCTCCCTGCATACTTCCATAGGCAGCGTTCATCTGCTGGCAGATGTAACTCTTAGCTCGTGGGTAGCTTGAAATTAATGTAATTGATGGCATCTCGTAATAGAAACAGACAGACTGTTTGCCCTTAAGGAGAGAAAAATCTCAGAAAAATAGGCCCAAGGTCGTCGGAAGAAAGACAAGCTCTGAGTCTGTGTATGATGAGGATTTGAGCTGCTTACAGCATTGAATGTTTGTCAGGAATGCAGATATCTTGAAGTACATGCTGGTACAGCAATGGTACAAGGGGGTTTCCCAGGTAAGGATTTGGATCTCTCTATATATCGTGTTTGTTTCCAGCAAGTAATTGTATGTATTTTTAATCATAATTTCGTACTAGTGAAGTACTGGAGATAGGAAAATAATAGCACAGATCATGGGGGTTTTTTTCTCAGTTTGAAGCGTGGACATATAGCATGACTGGAATATTGAATGCATTTAATACCTTTAAAATATTTTGTCATGTGCTGGCTTATAAACCATTGTTTCTGTGTACATTGGTGTTCAACAATCCTATGTACAAAACTGACATGAACACACAGTGCTGGAAGTATAAAAATTCCTAGCATTAAATTTCTTGCTGTATAGAATAATCTGCTCCTCCATAACTGTTATTGTAATGTAGAGACAGATGGCTGGATTTTCTTCACTTTGCTTGTTAAGAATGTGTTAGGTAAATGTTTTTAGACTAAAATAAAAAAGCTGCTGGGGAATCTAAATTGAATATTCAGCATTTTCATGGTATAAGGAGGCAAAACAAGAATAAAGCAATGTGATAGTAAACAAACGAGCTATTTGCAATGAAGGATAATCTACTTTTTAAATATTGCCTTAAATTGCATTTGTTCTTAGGTATGATCTTTTCTTCCAACACAAGCCAGGTATCCAGAGAATAGAATTAAAATGCTAGGCATGAAATATACTGATTTGATGTTTTAAGGTTGTTACATTGTCTAAGGCATGGTGCAGGTGGCTGATGTTGTTTGGGATCTTTGATTTTACTCGGGTGTTGCACATAAGGAATTTCATATAACTTAGAGATAGAAGATAGTGTCTGTGGTATAAATCTGCATACAGAGCTATCACTGCCCAAACTTGCTAAGAGGGTAGTGCAGGCAGATCTTTCTTTGGTGTCATTGAAGACTACTTAATATCACTGCAATGATTTGCACCTAAAAATATGTAAAAAGGATGTCAATATTTAATGTAAATATTTAGATCAATAAATGAAAGGCAAACACTAGCCCATAGAAGGTGGCTATGTGTTTATAATCTTCAATGTCTCAGGATACCTTTCATCATTACATCATAATTGGTGTCACTCCACTGCACATCAAAAAACCACAAACAATTAAAAAGAAACTCTGCTGTGCATCATGTCTTGTCCAGACCATGCTTTTAGTTAGAATACAGAATAGATTATTTACATAATATCTCTGTTCCAAAATACCCTGCTTTGTTTAAACAGTAGCTGCTCTAAATATGTAGTGGAAATAAGCCTCTAACAGAAGGGCAAGTAAAAATGTTAAATGAGAGCAGTTTTATTCTTTACAGATGTTACCTAGTTTTGCACAGTATTACAGTCATGGAGACAGCTGTCCAGAATAACTTCTTTATCTGTTTGAGAAAGTTGAAGCTATCCTTTGCTCTTCAGTCTTAAGACTTGATTCTCCTTTATTCAGTGTAGTGGCTTAGGGGCTAGTTATCAATTTACCTGCTGCTTTGAGCAGCTATGTAATTGATCTTTATCAGGATAGCTGGCATTTAAAGGGCAATCCAGAATATTTATCTGTAGGTATGCTAACTCTAATGCACTGTCACAGACTAGTAAAAATTTGCTGTATGCCTGGTAGTGACCACATGTGTATCAAAAATTACTTTCAAGTTAATGACCTTAGGAAGGAGATCTGTACACACATCTGCATGAATATACATGTGTGTGTGTTTAAAACACTGCTGTCTGCATCAGATGAATATCTCTGTTTATCAGCAAATTCCAAATCCTTTTGCCATGTTTAAATGTAGAAGAGATGATGTGGCAGCTGGCTAAGGGACACATAGTCCTTTCTCCTATCCCAGAAGAAATAATGAGCTTTTTATTATTAGTGTAATGATGGCCATGGACGTTTGCTTCATCAGTGCTTGTGCTTTCCTGTCTCTACTTCCCAAAAAAATTATTAGAGAAAATGCTAAAGCATTGAGCTTTTGGGGGTCATGAAGGAAACAGCAAATTTCTGCTGCCATGAATGTAAAAAGTGCCTGTGTGCTGGGCAGAGGTGGAGGAGAGGTCTGAGGAGCACAGTGCTCCCAAGATGAGGACCCTGAGCATGGTGGTGCTGTGTGCTCCCAGCGCTCTCCTTGCTCTGCCCACCAGGGAACCTGTCAGGATCCACAGCTGTAATTCCAGTCCCAGGAGTAGAGTTGATGTTGGCATCATTCTGAGGTGGTTTCGAGAAGGTGAAGGAGAAGGGGGAGCAGAGTGCAGCGTGGGTGTGTGAGTTAGAATGTGTAGCAGGAGAATAGGACATGTAAGGGGACAGGTTGGGGTCTTTGGTCTGGGGAAATGATAAGGTTTAAGGGTGGAGGAGGACCCTACTCTTCTGCTTGTCTTTGTGCAGACAGGCCAGCACAGAGCCAGGAGCCACCACCAACCACCATCTTGCAGTAACTGAGCAAGCTAAATCTGGGAATTCCTGTTCAGGTGATGAGTGTCCTACTGCCAGGGGACAGCTCTACAGGTGAATCACATACTCTGTCTAAAGCAATGAGTAGTAAGCCATGACTTCATCATATCATTTTGTGATTGTTTGGTAGACAAAAAATGCTTTTAGCAGTTGTTTTGTGATTTAAAAAAAAAAATCCTTTTGATGATTTCAGAGGTTTTCTGTTTCCCTTATTTGAAAACCAAGTACATTAGCTATCACATATTTATAAACACATATTTGATTTGTGATTTGAGAACTGTAAGTTTATACAGCATTTTTTTACTTTAACTGGAATTTTTGTTTAACATTTTGCATGTTAAACTTCTGTAGTGTACTGAACCATGTCCTCTATAACATGATATGAGAAGTCATCAATTCCATGATGAGATGGTCCTGGGAATATTATGAGATCTCTGACATAAGTTTTCATCCTTCCAACGTTCTGTTACTTAGAGTTGAACCACATACTTAAATTGGGAGGCATTTGGATGGCAATGCCAGGAAGCATGAAGGCACAAAGCATTCATTTGAGTGTGCACATACACTTGGAGATAGGTTATGGCTCTTTATGCTGTGCTTCTAAAATCAAAGAGGGATTACACCATCCAAATGCTTCTCAAAGTTATTATGCTACTGAGGCTCCATCCCTGCAGGTGCTCTGGGAGTAAACAGCAAGCAGCAACGTTTGCTGTACCTTAAAACTGCAGCAAAGTGTATCCTGTACTACTACAGTCTGAAATGGTCCTGGGAGTGTCTGGGCTGGTAGAACTGTGACTGTTCTGTAACACAGCCGTGGGGGCTCTTGCCCAAGGAAGAAGGGACATGATTCCTTTGGTGCTGGACCCTCCAGCTCCCTATGCAATGCTCACCTGTAACTCAGACCTTCAAATCTGGGTATTTTTCTGCTCTGAATTGTAAACCTTAATGCAAAGTGTGGTCTGGACTAGCAACTACATTTCTGCCAAGTGTTTGGCAAAAAACTCAGGTTTAAACCCCATAAGGCTTGGCTGCACTGCCCTCCATTTTCTGACCTGTTATTCTCTATGGGATATGACAAGTTGTTTGAGGATTAGCACAGTATCATTTTGTTATGTATCAATAATCTATTCAGATGGACACTGCAGTAACTTTACAGCAGGAGCTCATTTCAGAATTGAGCTGTTACAAGTACAGAAGCTGTGATATTTTGAAATACTGTTTTTGAAGGGGAGAAAGCCATTAAATGAACAGCCTGGCAGCTTGGTATGCAGTGAAGTATCACTGGGAGAAGAGTGAAAGAGGAAGAAATGAAATGAGACCGGGGTGTGATGGACGAGGGCTTAAGTAGAGCTGTATGCAAGGATGAGCACTGGCAGCTGACAAGCGAGGGCCAAGGAAGAGGTTAAACGGGGTTTTGTGAGGAATGGGGAGTTCAGTGAAGCCTTTCAGGGGCAGAGTGATGTGGTCATCCTTTTGTGTGTGCAGGAAGCATATTGTGGCATGGTAAATGAGTAGGACTGGCGTGGTGACACGCGTCAGGGAGAGCGGCGGCTGGGAAGGGCAGCGCGAGCAGGACCGGCAGCTGCTGGCAGTGCGAGCAGAGGGCTCCTGGCACCCCAACAAACCAAGGGGCCAACCCTTCCCCTGTCCCTGGATGGGTCTGTACAGCAGCCAGTTGGTACATCTGCTCTGGCCTGTCCTCCCTGTCCCTTGATAGCCGTGTGTTGGCAGACCTTCCCTTCTCCTTTTCGGCTGATTTCTGTGCTTGGAGGGACACAGAGGAGATGCTGGAAGGGGGGAGGACCAGGGGTACTGGTTTGGGTGCTCTCTGCACTGCCTCCAGCCAGGGCTTGAGTGCAGCATTGTGAGGAGTTTAACGAGGGCTTCTGTGAGTACTGCAGCTAATGAACTTGGATTCCTACAGATTTGTGTCTCCCCTTCGACTGACTTTGGGTGTTGAGGAAGGTGTGAGCTCCGATTTAAGCATTTCCTGTGGCTGGAGCATTTCTAAGGGCTTTCTCTCATGTGAATTCTTTGACGCTTTAATAAAGTGTGATCTTGCTCCAAAGCCTTTCCCCCAGTCAGGGTATTTATCACGTTTCTCTCCTCTGCATGACTGCCTATTTTCATGGCCCTTTTATAGGACCTTTGAGACTCCTCGTCCACCAGCAGATTTGCTTCAAATTGGCCAGCAGGTTCAAAGGGTTTGGGGCAGGAGCTTGGATTGCAGAGGGTATGATTGCATAAGCTTTATTCCTATAGGAAATCAGAATAAAATTATTTACCGTATTAGAATTAAGCTTAATTTATATTAAGAGATTAAAATATAATTAATAAACACTAGAGCGTAACCCCCGGCCTGCAGTTTGGAAGACCTGGCATCTCCTCTGCCTTGGTTACCGTATGTTGGATGTCTTGGTTAGCCATCTGTTGTAAGATACACAAAGCATCTTGAGCCTTCTGGTGCACCATGTCATGGTTTCTCGGGGTTAGATGGCCATTGAAATTTTAAAATAAAACAAAAATAAGAACCTGGATCCATGGAGTTCCAGCTTGCCCACAAGACAGTGTTTAATCCTTAGGACAAAGTCATAGATAGGTCTGAATGGTACCTTTTGAAGGCTAAATTCTGTAAGAGAAAACAAAAAGCAGTTGAATATTAAACCAAAAGAATTAAAAGTGCAAGCTACCATACTCCAATTTTATTTTCCCCTCACGCATTTGTTTTTTAACATTTTCTTGGTTGATTTCCTTCTTCAGTCAGAGCGGGGAAAAGTAAGTCTGTTTAATATAGTGAAGTTGATCCAGTTAGCTCTTCCTCTCAGATAAATCCTTGGAGATGGATTTCTTTTGCCAGAGGAAAAGCAAGCACGCTTGACATACTGCAAGTCTCTGATAACATACATCATCGATTTCCTGATTATAATTATGTTCACATTTTGAAAATGCCCAAAGCTTAATGCATTAGTATCTTTATTTCATTACATACATTAAAGAGAAGCTATTTGTTACCTAATAACATATTTTTATTCTAAAAATATCTATTAAAGTACTCTGTTCACTTGTTTGTGATGATTTTTTTTTCCTGCAGAGAAATGAATGCCTTGCTTATCACCTCCTATTTGAAATGTGGTGCTAGCATAGGTGTCTGACCCTAATCCTTTTATTTTACTCATTGTAGAAGAGAAAGCAGGTCTGACAGACTCTGTCCTTTGGAGAGATTAAAAACAATCAGACAAGAATTTCTGGTACAAAATACTGTCTTATTTAATCAAACGTCTCAGGTTTTATGATGTCCTAAGTTCAGCATAAACCACTTCTTGAATGGACTCTCAAGACAGCTGATTAAATAAGCTGTATGGCTTATTCAGGGATACAACTGGTATATGTATACAACAAGTATAGAACTGGTTTGTGATTTCACAATGATATTAAACAGGGATTTTTGTGGGGGGAGGAATCATTACCCATCCCTCTGGATTCCCTCGCCTCACCTGAAAGAAAAGGCAAGTGGTAGTTGGCTGTGTAAATGCAAGTGTTGCTGTCTGACTGATCCTTGCAGTGATACAAAAATCTGCATTCTTATTAGCTCAGCTTGTTGTACGTACTTGTTTTCAGTTTATATCTTGTAGGACAATTTAAAATTATTCCAAGTAATAAGCATCTGCTTTCTCATTTTAAGAGGAGACATTTGAGTCAATTCTTTGTTTGGTGCCTTTTTCTCCTGGAATAGTAGCATGAATCAAACTGTACATTTTCAGCCTGGAAGTCTGCATTTCAGTTGTTCAACTATATGAGAAGTGTTTACTTTGTCATCCTCCTCTAATATTTTGCTGTTTATCAGGCTGAAGCTCCCTGATGAGACCAGCTGTCTGCAAGCCTAAAGGGAGAATGCTCTCTGCTTGTCCCTTCTCCCACCTCCCCCAGTTGTTTATGGTACTTGTTGCTCTTCCCTTCTTCAACCTGTTCAACTCACTCAGCAGAAAACTGCCCCACATTAATGAGGAATCTCTGGTGGTTTTTCCTGTGGAAAAGCACAGATGATCCTAAAAGTATTCAGATAAATCTCTTAAGTGTTTGAGGAGCTGTAATCAGTTTGATAAAGGACTGACCAGGTATGAAGCTAGCAAAATACTGGTTCTGTGTACCTATCTGAATTTTAAAAAGGAACAAAAAAGGAGTTAAAAAATACTGTGGGGCTGGTCAGGTCTGTTCTATAAGTGGAGTATACTCTGTCACCCCACGTCCTCCAAAAGCAGGATATGCATCTTCTCATATTAAGCTGCTTTTTAATTTAAATTGGATTTGCACTTAATTTAAATCAAACATTTTCTGCTTTAACAAGCATTGTAAGTTTTAAATGGCAATATACATAAAGATGTGAGCATACTCTAACCTATTGGCATCATTTAAGTGAAAAAGCTATACAGGAAAAGTATGTGTGCACCCAGAGAATTGAGAAAAATCTGGACCCAGAGCTGACTGCAGTAAAAAGGCAGCTTTTGGCTTTTTATTTAGCTGCCTGAAACAAAGACCTATTCTCTCTACAGTTTATTCAACTAATTCAGTGGGAATGAAAATAGCTTATCAAACTCAAACAACTTATTAGGAGCTGAAAAAGGATATTTTTCTTTTCTGGTCCATGGATAAAAAACTCGGAGTGTGAAGCTGAGAGCTGTCATTTGGAAAATTATGGAAGTGTTTGTGGCCATGGTGTGATGGCAGCACCTCCTCTGAGGTCACTGCACAGTGTTTATTGTTAGCTAGGTGTTCCTGAAGGCCCAAAGACAGACAAAAGGAAATCTTTGACAACGTGGAAATTAGAGCATTTACAAATGTTTTTGATCACCTTCGAACCTTCATTATCTACTGTGAGAATAACAATGCTTTTGTTTTGATATTCCAGGTTGAAATGAAAACATTTCAATGGAAACATTTTTCTTCTGTTAATCACAATTGGCATGTTTGTATGCAGTATTTTCATTACAAAACTGTTGCTTATATTTTAATTGCTTTCAAATTTCTGTCCAAATATAAACAGTTACATATTGCTAGGAAAAAGATACAGTACAGAAGAAATATTGTTTACAATATCTCAAATATGAGATAAATTTAAAGCATTTTAAACAGATGTATTGTGAATTCTGGGTTTCCTTATATACTTGTGTACTATTTTATCCTCCTAACTGTTAGGTTGAGGAACTCTTCCTGCCATCTTTTCTTCACCATCTTTTATTTCAGCTGCATAGTATCAGCTTCTCCTCTTCCCCTGCTCTTTCACAACCAGATCCTGAGGCTCTTTTATTTTTGTGGCTTATTAGTGCAACTGTTTTGGGGGTTTCTTTAAGCTTTTTGTTCTTTTAACCATATTTCACAAATGTTGGCAGATCCCCTGGAGGCTTTCCGAGTTTTCTTTAGATCTTTGAACTCATCAGCACAGATTGTTTATTGGTCAACAGGTCTTTACTATTAAGTCTGAAAGTCTCCCCACTTTCTCCTCCTGTCCTCCTCTAGATGGAGGAGTTTCAGACTCTCCTAACAGGTTCTTAAATTAAGAAGGAAGCACTGTGTTACAAATGTCCCATCACCTTGGCTTCTGGTGTCCTCTGAGCTGCCTTTCACAATTAGTTGTCACCAGGAAAGTTGGTGCTGGGACCCATAAAAGCCTTTGTTAAGTAACAAACTTTCCATTTTTGACAAGAGTCTGGTGCCACTCTCACTAATGAGACTCAGTGCAGAAAGATTCCAAGATAATGACTGTGCCAGCCACTTGGTGGAACATCATTATTTAAAGATGAAACATTGTCAGATCAGGTTAACACTTTAATACTGTCAAGGGAGGAAGAATTCAAATGTTCACAAAATTCATTTGGTCGTGTTGAGACCAAGCAGAAAAGCAATGGATTAGAGTTCCCCAATATTCTTTGAGCTGAGACACACTTGCTCTTCCATCAAATGAACAAGCAGCTTTCAAACAAAAATGTAGGGATTGGACTGTTGATCCTAGCAGAGGAGACAAACCAGAAAACCAGCTCCTACCAGTAAGAAAGGCTTACAAAGACATTTTTATTCATACTGGGAGATTTTTATTTTTTTTTTTCCAAATCTAAATTGTAAAATGAGTTGTTCACACATCATCATATGTCACAGCATTGGGGAGCCTCTGTGCACAGATCACTGACACCTGATTGGCACCTGGATGCCAGGGGTGTTTAGAAGATTCAGTGCATGTTTTAGAGCCATTTCAAATTTCCTTGGGAATTTGCAGATGGAGATCAGTATTTTTGAAGATTCTTACATTGTTAACATACCATAACCTCCTGCAGTGCTCTGTCAGACAAGGCTCAGCAGATGAGGAGCAGGACTGTTCCTCTCAGGAGATGCTTGAGTCTGGTGGCTCTGGTAACTGAGCCTTCTGCAGGCTGCTTGGTGCCATCACCACCAAGTGGGCTGGGAAGCTCTGAGGATAGCAGTATTTTGTCCTTAGATGACTTAACTTGCATGGTACAATATAATACACTGCAATATTATACAGTAAGCATTTTTTAATGGGATTTTTCTCACCCTTCCAACAGCTTAAAAATGGGATCTAGAAAACTGACTTTTGAGTCTACCCCACATTTTAAAGAAGGAATTGGCTCAAAATGCCATCGGTTGGGCCTTTTGTGGGCCCAAACATCAGCCATGATGTGATTTATTTTTGCATGTAGCTATTTGTATCCTTATAGAGGGTGTTATAAAAAAAAAAAAAAAAAAGTCTTTGTTGCTATTTGTGTTTAATCTATTGGTGGCAGTGTGATACTCCAGCAGCTCACCCCTTGGTGTGTTGCCCATTTAGAAGAAAGTTCATCCATCCTGGGGCAGCAGGCAAGAGACACAGGGGCAGCTTTTGCCAATCCTTCCCTCTAAAGCCTGAGAGATGTCAGGGTCATGAGCTGGTGCTGAGACACCAGTGCTCCAGTGTGTGAAGTGACTGGTTGCAAGATCACAGCACCCAGAGGAGGTCACTTCTGAGGAAACCCAAGTGCTTGGCTGAGGGTTAATGCATCATTTGAAAGGCAAATGAGTGGGAAGTTGTGTGCAGGGAAGGGCAGATTCCCTTATAATCAGTAATTATTAGCATCAGGGTGCTCTGCTTGCCACACTTCCAACTAAATCTCCTCGTAAAAGTGTTAAAGATCTCAGATAAACATCAGTATGAATAGACTCATCATGTCCTTGTCATCTAATTAAAAAAGAAAAACACTCAATATATCCCTTCCTCGGAGAACTAAAATGTTGTGTAATGAAACTGCAGCTTTAGAATGAAGCTTTGGGCCTGAAATAAGGAAAAAAGTCCTTGGTGCCAGCTTTTTTGTTCCAAATGTTGAGGTGAGATGGTGCAAGCATTGCAGATGCTCCCTCCTGCAGTTACCCTGTTTTTCAGCAGGGGCTAAATGCCACTTTTCTCTCTGCTGTTGCCTTCAGGTGTAATGATTCCTTGATTGTAGGAGAAAAAGAAATTAATAACTGTTTCTAAATGTCACCTGCTCACAGGAACAAAATGAAATGGTGCTTGAAGAGGATTGTGGAGACTCATTATACCCTTCTTCCTAGATCAGTTAAAAATCATGAGCAGAAATTTTTACTTTCCATTGTAGAAAGTGTAATGTGAGGGACAAGTGGGATTTAAGAAAAACATTTGATGAGAAGGGAAGTTTTCTTGTTTGAGCTGAGAAGCTACTCCAAGTGTTTGCATGGCATGAGAGAATCAAAACCAACTGGGGACCTGAGCCAAAGGGAGCAGTTAGAAGAGAAGAATGCTCAGAGTTCCCAAATAATATCCTGAATACACAAAAAAAAAAAAAAAAGAGACAGCCTTCATGTTAGGGAATGAATATTGTCTCTGGAGTTTAACACACACTTGGTTTTCACTTGAGCTTGGCTGAGTTGTATTTGTGAGAGTATGAAAGGACACATTTCAGCTGTTGCTAGAGAAGGCTTTGTCTGCATGGTACCTTCATGCTTTCTCCCTCATGCACTTAAAAATAATGTTGTAATATAGTTTTGGCTCACAGTGTTTTGGGGAGGGAGGGGAGATACAGCCATGGGGGTTTTTTTCCTTTTCCCTTCTTTCTTTTTTATTTTTTCTTCTTTCTATGCCACATACTCGGGCTGAGAGTGGGAGCATTAAAGTGTGCCAAAGAATAAGAAAAATGCTGGGGTTTATTTTTCTCTGAAAGTCATTGCTTCACTTTTGGTAAATGACTTCCAAATGGTGGACATGAAATGAAGCATAGCCAAAGGGGTGGTGTGGCTGTTGAAGGGAGATTGTAGGCAATGCTGAGTTTTAAGATCAGGTGGGGAACACACAACACCCCACGGATGCTCCCAGCCCAGAGGGTTGGAGGTAATAGTGTTCACAAAGGTGTGAGCCCCAGCTCTGTCCTCACCTCTCACCACCCATTGGAGGGGTCATGATATCTGGCTTCCATCTCCATTTGCCACTTTTGAATGCATCTCCCCTATTTTTCTCGTGCATGGTTATCACTGAGAGAAGAAATTGAACGACTGTATGGAATATCAGAAAGCACTCTAGAAATTCTCTTTATTTTTTCAGTTTAAAGCTTCTGAAAACAGATGAGTGCATCGCTTTAGAGATAAGGTTTGAAGAACTGTCTGCCTCCTTGGAGCTGAATAAGAGGGCTAGTGGGAAGATTAAAACAATAAGCTTATTATATTATTAGTAGTGGGAGAATTCTAAACCCCATTTGTTCAATTATGGTCCCTTCAATATGCTTATTTAGGTTCTTGTAAATTGTAATCAGTAAATTAGACGTGCTGCCCTCACAGCTCTAGGGTTAGCTTTCAAGGGACTTCCTACTTTTTTTTTTTTTTTTAATGTTTATAGTGAAATCAAGAAGGGAATTAGTTGTTTGATATGCAAGGTTGGCTCTGCCTAGTGGATGCTGGCTGCATTCTGATATCTATCATTATTAAATGAAAAGCTGGTTGTGATGCTGCAGCACTGCTGTCTGAGCAGAGTAATCTCAGGAAGGGCTAAGACTGTTACCATGTTATGTGCTATGTGATAAAAAATGGTAGCTAAAGCCATTAAAATGAACACAGGCTGATAAATGAGACCATTGTACAGTCTCCAAAAGCCAGCATATGTTACTAATAGTTATCTGAGGTAACACAAGAGGGATGTAAAATCCTCAGTATCACCTTCTAGATACAAATACCATTTGTCATCTCTTTGTGATGTTTCCCCCCTTTTATTCCTCCATATTTTACCTTGACAGTTTTAATATTGAGCATTTGGTATTAAACCCAATCACCTAGCTGAGTCATCCAGAGCTTTTTCTTTCCTCTTTTTACCTTTCTGGATGGCCTTTAATTTGCATCATGCAGAGACACCATTTTCAAAAGAAACCTTTCTTACCTTTCAGCTCATTTAACTGGAGATTTCAGCAGGTTTGGGAAACAAGCTCCTCAGCCTTTTGCAAGTGCTTTATATGTCTTGTATATCAATAGTTTTATATATCTAAAGAGTCTTTTTGCCTTCCTGAAAAGCAGTGTCTGGTTTTTTCCATGCAGATAAATTGTGTATTTGTTGCAGTACTAGAGCACACAAACTCCAATATACTCCAATACCACACTGTCCCCATTTATTTCTTTTATCTCTCTTGTTTAATATAAGGGGAATAGTGGCTAAAGCAGGGGAACATATGCAGCAGCATAACAGTATATTGTTTGAAAGCAGTTGTCTTCCATTTCCAGGGCTTCTCTTTGCAATGTAATTGTCTGCTAAAATAACCGGGAAATATTATCCCAGGAGTGATCACCAGAGCACGTCCTTGAGTGTTTACTTCATGCTACATTTGTATAGTGTTTTTTAAAAAGGACACTGGGCACAACCATAGCTAGGTAAATATCATTGGTGAGATTCATTTGGAGGGGTTGGGATAGCCATATTGTCACTCAATGTGGAAACAAGTCCATGGAGTGCCAAAACAAGAACCGCTGCCATGTCCCATGTGTAATGCAGCAACAACAGAATTACAATTGCCTGGTGTAAAGTATCTGGTAATGAAGGCAGATAATGGAATTCTTTGCAAAAGCAGATGCTAACTGGCTCCCCAATGCTAGGCAGAGAACTGAAAAGTGATACCAGCTGGAGAGAAGAAAAAACAGCTGAAAAAAGGCATTAAAAAGAAGATGCCTTAGATGCACGTTTGTTTAAGCAGTAAATACTTGTTTAAAATAATCTTATGAGATTCTTATTAAGAGGCAAACTGAGAATACAATTACAGTGTTTTAGGAAGTCAGCTGGATGCCCAAAGGATATTTGTATGCAGATTGGATGAGGAAGGCAACGAGACTGCTGGGAACACGGCTTTATGGTTTGCCCTGCCAGGCTGGCTGGGGGGGACAGCCCTTGGAAGTGGTTAATTGCAGGAGGTGGGGCTTGCCAGAGCCAGAACCTTCTGTTGTTCAGGGAGGAGTCAGCACGCCCTGCTAAGGGAGCCTGGGTTTGAAAATCGCAGGGGTTTTCTCTGCTGCTCCCTGCATCCATGAACGTGTACTCACAGCTTTGCATCTTCTCCGGGTAGCGGTGCCCTCCTCCCGGGCTGGATGCACCCAGCATCTTCCAGCTTTCCTTTCCAGGCTCCCACTATTTCACCACTCCAGTCACCTCAGCCATTTCAGATGCTTGTTTCCTAAATGAATGTGAGTGCTGAATTGAAGGGCTTAGTCCCCACAGAGTTTTTCTTCTGTTGTAAGGATGGGGGTTTGGATCTCTGTTTTTTGCCCCAATACATCTGAATGAGTGTTCCCCTTGTTTCTTTATCTCTTCTCTATGTAACTGACTGCAGGCTGCTAAAAAAATGCTTTAGGCTTGTGCTTGGCTCCTGGCAGCTGGAAGGGAGACACTTTGTCCATGTAAAACAAGGAGTGGAAGGAAGCACATCAGAGCAATGGTTGGTCAGCACCATCCCTCCAGAGCACTCACAAAAGTGCAGTCACTGGGAAATCCCTTTCCTCCTGCTGTGAGACCCCACCTTGAATACTGCATCCAGTTTTGGTGTCTCCAGCATAAGGAGGACATAAATCTGTTGGAATGAGTCCAGAGGAGGCCACAAAGGTGATCCAGGGGCTGGAGCATCTCTTCTATGAGGGGAGTTTGAGGGAGCTGGGATTGTTCTGCCTGGAGAAGAGGAGACTCCAGGGGGACCTTGGAACTGCTTCCAATCCCTGAACAGAACCTACAGGAAGGCTGGAGAGGGACTTTTCATAAGAGTGTCCAGTGACAGGACAAGGGGAAATGGATTGAAACTGAAAGAGGACAGGTTTGGACTGGATGTTAGCAAGAAGTTCTGTAGTATGAGGGTGATGAGACTCTGGAACAGGTTGCCCAGGGAGTTGTGGATGTCTGAACACCCTGAACACCCTGGAGGTGTTCAAGGCCAGGTTGGATGAGGCCTTGAGCAACCTTGGCTGGATGGGAGGTGTTGGAGAAGATGATCTCCAAGGTCCCTTCCAACCTAAGCCATCCTATGATTCTGTGATTCTATCATGACCTGCTTGCTATTAATATTCTCACAGCTGGGATACCCTGCAGCTACTTGCTGCTCTGGAATGAGTTGTTTGTCTAATTGGGATGTCTTTGTGCCCTTGAGTTCTGGACTTGACTCAGTGGGAAAAGGGTGTTAGAGCTTTGCAGTGTGAATAAACCATGGGTGGCTGTAGCTGTGCTTGTCTCTGCTGTGCTTTCAGAAGCCCCGTTCTTGAGACCTTTCCCCACTAGCTGTTTTTTGGCAGGAGGTATCCTGCATACTAAACAGGAAAAAAAAACTTCCATATTCAAGTAGCAAATCACACCTCAAATTACATTTTGGTCCTGTTAGTTAAGAAATACATCAGAGGACTGTGCAGCTACATGGATTACTGTTTAATGCAGCTATATGATTTTTTGGCATGTAATTGATAGTAACAAGTGAGGTTTCTAATTTTTTCTTCTACTCTGATTTTGTGCAGACCTCTCTCGGGCTTTACAGCTTTCAGTGGCTAACATCTTACCCTTGATATATGCCCACAGGGTTTTAGGCTCAGGCTCCATTTTGAGCAGGGCAGAGAAATGCCAGCCTGTAAATACAGTGATAAGAGAGATGGTTCTTGTCCATGCTGCTCAGAGTGTAGGTAATGCTCTTGGGTGCATCTGGGTTGGAGACAGGAAATTGCTGTCCCAATGGTCTCTGCAGGAGGGGCTGCTGCAGCTGGTGGAATTGCTGAAGAAGAACCTTGGAGAGGAGGAACGCTGGGATGGATCCAGGTTTGGTTAAATCACCTGGCAGCCTGCACAGGAGGAACACCTCTGCTTCAGTGTCTGTCTCCTCAGCAGTTTTTATTCACTTTTAGTTACTTCCCTCTCACCTTCCCCAGCTCTTCCCCTCTTCCTTGTCATGGGAGCATTCACTGTAGTGGTTAAGTCATACTAGTAAAATATGCTTCCTTGGTAGAATGGTAATAGCTAATATTGATCTCACTGCTGCTGCTGACACAGAGATATAGTTGAACATATAATATTTCTTATTTCTCTTCTTAATGCATAATGCAGCAGTTTCTTTCACCTTGGGCTCTGTATTGAAGGTGACATCCAGCCACAGCAAAATACTTGGACTTGCTTTTTTTTCATGTATGGCCCAACTGCAGCATTGGATGCAGGTGGTGCTATGAAGCTGGCTTTAAAATCTGCAAAGGGCAATCAGACAGGAAAAAAAAATAATACCCTGGCTGGGATTGACCCTTGCAAGCAATAGCTAGAGATGTTTGCATGCCAGTGCTGAACAGAGACATTCAGATTAAACTGTCAGCATCCCCTGACATGCAGTGTGCTCCAAACAGCTTTGTACATGTATCGTGCTCTGCCACAGAAATGGTTGAAAGGTGGATGAAAGACAAATCTCTACCTCAATATCAAGTGAGGCTGCATTAAAAAATGTAATCAATCATACACATCACCTCTGACATCTGCTCAGAGTAGTCCTCTGCACAGTAGCACATAATGTTAAGCAGAGCATGGTAAGCAGATTCCTGAGTCACCAGAAGCAAAGTAAAAGAATTCTACCTGGATATGTGAGTTAGCAGTATGTTTGCAAAGTAAGCATTTCAGTTCCCACAGTTGTTAGTTAACCAGCTCTAACTTTAGGAGAGTTTCCTGGAATGGATAGTTTAAGGTGAGATTGAGGTGCCTCTGGAATTCTCGTTTCCCTCCTTTTAAATAAATTTCAGTGTAGAACCCATCTGTTGTATAAATAATTAATATAGTGCAGTTTTAGCGTGAATGATGTTTGCAGATGAGGCTGCATTTTGAGTGATACAGGCACAACAAATGGTGTTTCAGAGTTTGTGAAAAAACATCTCTTACCAACGAGTAAATGCTGAGAAGCTGTGAATTTATAGCTTATTGCTCTGTGTTCTGCATGGAAGCTATTTGATGTTATACAACTCATTTTATATTTTATCTTCCTAGAGAAAATCAGGCAAAGATATGCAGATCTACCAGGAGAGCTGCACATTATTGAACTAGAGAAAGACAAAAATGGGCTGGGACTGAGTCTGGCTGGCAACAAGGACCGCTCTCGTATGAGCATCTTTGTCGTGGGCATCAATCCAGATGGACCTGCAGGACGAGATGGAAGGATGCACATTGGTGATGAACTTCTAGAGGTAAGTGATTCCTTTAGCTATTAAGCAGGGTTCATCTGGAGAGAGGGAGAGGCATATGTGAAGCTCTCATTTGAACCTTAAATAAAGCCTGAAAATGGAATGAGGTGGCTGAGGTGAGGAGCTGGGCTGATTTATGCCAACAGAGAGCTTGGCCTTTGGCAGGTAAATGTGTTTTCAGGGAAACAAAAACCACTGGCCTGTGAAAACTAATGTCTTGTCTGGGAAGTCTGTGTTCTCAGCATGTTCACAAGCTCTGCTTAGGGAGGGACTGTTGAAGGCTGGAAGGGGATAGTAAATCTCTTCTTGCAGTGCATATGTGGTTTCACAGGGAAATTCACACCTTATATTAAAAGAAAAAAACAACAACCCCCCCCAAAGTTACCATATGTGTTTTTGCAGATGACAGGACTATTCCCCATCCTGAAAATAAAATTTCATGCTGTAATCTGTTTTGATCTGGTATAATTTAAAATACTTATTTTCCTTAGTTGCGTCTGGCACAAGTTCATCAGAAGGCCAGAGCTCGTTAGCAAATGCAGTATTTTGTCTTCATTTTTTCTTCTATCTCATTGCTTCAACTTCTGATTGAAAATGTTAATTCCATAGATGTTATCTGAGTCTTGGCCACAGCAAAAATGTCATTTTGCTGTGGTACCTGTGGTGGTTCTCCACATCATGATTTCTTCAGTGGATTAAAAAAATTAGCCATCCCTGAGGAATTTTCCTTTAGAGAGAAGCTTTCACTGAAGAGCAGGTATATGCTGACCTACTGCTCCTTGTGGGTGGTGATTTTGTGATCTTTCAGCAGCTCCCTGTGCCATCAGGGAACCACCTGTGTTTTTACATTTCTTGACTTGAGAAGGAGCAATCTGCCTGCCTGGAGACACCTTGGGAGTACTCAGCATTGTCAAAGCATTTGTCATTGCCTAACAGTTGTGTAATTATGGGTTTTCAATACACATACTTCAAGAAAGACTTGGTTTTGCTATAATAATAAGAGCACCATCTGAAGTTTATTTTTAGTTTGAAGTGAGATAAATGGTATGAAGGTCTATACCATACTGAAGTAAGGTAAGGAAATTACCTTCTCCTTCAAATTTATGTTCTTTCTGCCCCTGGCACCAAATTCCAATGGTGGAAAAAAAAATATGAAAAAATGTCAGATTTTGTGTGTATGCCAGTTGAAGGGACTTATTGTGTTGTCTTCCTCTCTGGAGGTAGTTTGTGGTAGAGGTAGTTTGTGGTAGAGGTGAGCTAGAGCCTTTTGTATCAATAGTTTTCCCCAAGGAAGGATTTGATGAAGTTTCCTTACACATCCCAAGTCATGCCTTGAAATTGTGATTCAATATTAAGTATTGCTAGCAGTAAGAGTTTTCCAAAGTGGTTTTGTTGCTCTAACTCCTCTCCCTTTCAAGTTGGAGATAAAACCAATTTTTTTTCTTTAGTGGAAGGAAAGCAATGTTCACCAACTCAAAAGTGCCAAACTTCAGATAAACTGAAATTCAAAGAGACTTTAATAACTGCTTTTCTTGTTTACCTTTGCAGTCAAATTTAAGGTGTGTCACTAGTGGGCCAAAGTGTGATTACTTAACATGAAAGGATGTGGTGATCTCATTCTGGTCCCCAGAGAGTATTTATCCTGTGTCAAAACATCCTGGATTGCAAAGGCATGGGTTGGGCATTAGTCATTTACAGACATCTCCTGTTCACCCCAGTGGTCAATTATTCTCAGCTCTGGGGGTTTTTTGTTTATTTGGGGTTTTTTTTTTGTCTTTTAAAAGCATTTCAGTGTTAAGTGAAGAACACTGACAGGGTGTATTTGTTCCCAATGACCATTAGGTTCAATAACTGTTGTGTCAGTAAGCAATAGGAATCCTCATCCCCAGCAAGGATACAGGTCACCAAGGTACACGAAGGGGGCTATAGGAAGGCTGTAATCTGTTTTGATCTGGTATAATTTAAAATACTTATTTTCCTTAGTTGCGTCTGGAGAGAGGGACTGTGTGCAAGGACCTGCAGTGATAGGATGAGGGGCAATGGTTTTAAATTAGAACTGATTTAGACTGGATGGTAGGAAAAAGTTCTTTACCATGAGGGCAGTGGAAGAACGGAACCAGTTGGACCAGGGAGGTGGTTGAGGCCTCATCCCTGGAAATACTCAAAGTGAGGCTTGAGGAGCCCTGAGCAATCTGATCTAGTTGGGAGTGTTAGGGGGGTTGGACAAGATGACCTTTACAAGTCCCTCCCAACCCAAATTATTGTATGATTCAACTTTGCAGCCCCTTCATTGGCAAGGATTTGAGGCCATTTTCCCCAGTAATCTCATCTGTTCATCAGCAAACAGACCCTCAACCCTCCTGTAACCCCATGTTTTAAATATATTTGCATCTGCATCTTTGATTGGAAAGCAGGTTTCAATACTAGAACATATGGGCAAGAGAAGGGCTACACATCTTAGCATTTCTGCACTGGCTTGGCTCCTTATTCATGAAATCTGTCACTGAATTAATGAAGTATCATCTCACTTTCAGCTTCTGCAAACAACAGTTGTCTTTTGAGGGCATGATCCTGGCTTGTTTTCAAAGTCAATCCAGCCTTGACGTTGAGTTAAATGCAGGTCATTAAAAAAAAATAATTATCTAACCATTATTTTTTAATAATTATTTTGGATGGCTACGTTGCTAGAGAAAACAGCTTTTGGAGGGAGAAAGTCCTTTTGTCTGACTTTGTGGAGGAAAATTTCTTGGGTCAGAATTGGGTTGCTGGCGCAAAAGAATGTCGTTTTGACATGACACAAGTTATGCTTTTCTGTTCTTTTTTTTCCCCAAGCACAGAGACCATCTGTGGTGCTCCTGCCTTGTGCCCTTGCTGGTTTAGTGCAGGTGTCTGCACTGCTTCGTATCTTATTAGTCTGGGCTTAGTCCCAGGGCTGATTGTGCCCAGCACGGGCCCCAGCACCTTCCCGTGGGGCTGTCCCTGTGTGTTAAACCCTGCTGCTCAGGAGCTCTGCGTGGGGCTGCCCTTTTGGTAGGTTTTATTCACACTGAATAATCCACTATTTTATTATTCTCATCTCTCTGTAAGAGTCACCTGTGTCCCAGTAATAAACCGAGCTATTTGGAGCCCTGTTAAACTAAATTACTGATGTTGGGATTTTCTGCCATCCCCCTGGCTCTGCTTATCTGGCTGTAAAATGGGGCAGGAGATGGAGAGAAGCTGGTTGGTTGGGGTTTTGCTCTAGGAGGTCACAGCAATTCTTGAAAGAGTGAAAACACATCTTATCAAGAACTGGTGTACAAGTTTCCCTGTGGTTCATTCTGGACTGTTGCACAAGAGGCAATTTCTATTTTTTTTGTGTGTAATTTTTATCAGCTTCACAGCATTTTTGTACTAAACATGGGTTTGTTGCTATTTTAATTGAAGTGTCTTACATACATGTAAGTTAGGCTGTAATAATGTAATAGAGCATATATAATAATAGAATAGAACAATATTTTTCCCAAATAAATGAACTCCCCAACCAGCCTCATGATGCCATCTCTGCTTGAGTCTGTGGAGGGCTGGTGTTTTATTCTCAGTGTGGGGGTTTGTTGTGGATTGTTAGTTTTATCCTGTATCAATCTGGTTATTCTGGTTATTCAGCAACTGAAACATACAAAGGTAGTGGGGTTATTGCATGAACACAGATTGGGGTTTTCAAGAATCATCTTAAATTAACTCCAGTGGTGACATTTTTATTTCTTTATTTTAAAATTCCTATTTCAACATAATAGTCAGAGCTTCTGGTTTTGTTTTCAGATTCATTTACAGGTCACATCCTTCTGTTTTTTTCTAAAGAGGGTACAGATAGTTTTTTCATGTGCTTTGTGTACAGGTTATCCATTAAGGTTAGTGTTGGGTGGTGATTTTTAAAGAAAGGTCAAGCTGCAATGCAGGGCAGGAGGTTTTCTGTCTATGTGGAGTTTATGGTCTGTTGATCACTTTAGATGATGCACATGTTTGAATGTGTTGTGTGCTGCTCAAGAAATTTGGGGAAGAAGGAAGAATTTGCAATCTGATTAACTATTTTTTCTTCCTGGTGTTCTCCTCTTGCTTTATTATGTATTGCTTAGGGGGTTGGTCTGTTTTATGGGGCTTCAGCCTATATAGCTTGACTGATTTAAAAGTTTTTGAAACTTTCTGAAAAAAACAGAAATAGTCTGGTTGTACCTTGAAATGCTACAGCTCCTGTGGTTAAAAGGAACCAAATGCATTGTTATTAAGAAAAAAAATATAGAAAGCTGTGCTCGTACTTTTCCTAGCTTTGGGGTAACATGTAACTTGATTTTCATAAAAATCAGATGATACTAATTTTATGGGTTTCCATTACTTTTACATAGTAAAAACAGTACTTTTTTTTAATATCCATATCTAATGTTTCTCTTCTGCAAATTAAGCTTTGAGAAGCAAACAATCCTTTACATATTTTTCTCTTAATTTAAGAGTTCAGATTTCAGTGAGTTTGTACTTTCTGCTACTTTAGTTTGTGAAGCTGTAAAACAAAACTCATGTAGATGAAGGCAGCAGTACATTTGGGATATTTGATACGATCTTCAATAAAGCAGTGTAGGGTTATATTAAAGATCAATCTCAAGTGTGCTGATCTGACCTCATACCTGCAAAATATGTTTAGCTTTTTCTGTTCTCTCCTGTCTTTCCAAGAAGTTATGTGAAGAGAGTTTTAAAGAAGAGTTGAGGATGATATAGATAATTTTATTTCTTTTTGCATAGTCAAAGCCTTGTTTTTCTTTTCTAATCTCTAATGAAAAAATTGAAGCAGAGATTTATAGGTTTTTGACTCCCAGAGTCCTATTTGGTTAATCTGATGTGTGACTTTATTTAATCTGAAAGCTTTAAAATGGTGTTCCTTATGAAATCCTAGATATTCTCTTTTTTGCTTCATTTAAGTAGGCTTTTGTTCTTAGTTTCATCACTGTGGTATCCAAAGCTCATGGAACAATAATTTATTTTGCAAAAGCAAGTGACCTCTTAAAAAAAAAAAACAACTGAAAAATTAATACTGGCTGTATTAACTATGTGGGAGAGTCCAAAACTTTGTGGAGATATATTACTTTGATTATCCTTTCATTTTTATGTCATTAAATAATTATAACTTACAGACCCAGCTCACAACTAATTGAATTCTGAACTGTTTGATACATCTTCTGAATAGGATTGATTTACCCAGAGTATAGACTATAAATTTTAACTGAAGAGGTCTGTTGTTTAGAAAAAATGATGATAATTTAACTAAATCCAAACAGTTTGTAAAGCATATGGTATTTCAAGTGAATAATTTATTTTTTAACTTGGAGAAATGGAGTCAACAGTCTCAGTGAAAGTTTCAAGTCCTGCTTGAAGCCAGAATGCAACTGAGCATTCATTTGTGCCAT
The DNA here is from genome assembly GCA_023637945.1 of Phaethornis superciliosus. NCBI lineage: Eukaryota > Metazoa > Chordata > Aves > Apodiformes > Trochilidae > Phaethornis > Phaethornis superciliosus. The sequence continues at coordinate 27,998,348 of JAJQWJ010000009.1, forward strand.
CAGATTTATAAATTTATTTTTTTGTAAACAGTCCTGATTGTTTTGTGCCAGCTCAGAGTCTCATAGAGCTTTCTTGGTTCTCTATTTGTATAAACAGCTTGGTGGGGAAATGGTTTGCAGACATCAGTCTGCATTAATAATCAAGTGTAAGGGGTTTTATTCTTGTCTTTGCTTTGTCCTTATTTAGCTGATGGACTCCCATGTTGTTTCAACCCATGGAAAATGAGGCAGGGATGTTGGGAAGTCTGATCAAATGGGCTGATCAATACAAGGCTCTTCAGACTTGGCCAGTTACTTCTTGTTTGCATGAAAAAAATCCTCTAAGAACACAAAATCAAATCAATACAAACATTTTTGGTAACGAAAACTCCTTCTATAATCACTAGTGAATTGCCTCTGGACTCCATTATCATTAGTGTTCTAAACAGCATGATGTATCAAATGTGAATGTAAATATTATGTTGTAAGTGATGAGTGGAAGGAAAAAACCCACGGTATTCAAACAAAGCTGGCTGCTCACTTTGGAAGGGTGCATGTTCCAGAGAGGTGTATTAATGTAATCAAGATGCTTGGAGAGAGACTTGACAGACTTAAGGAACAGATTATTCTGTACACTTGGAAGCTTCTGGTGATTGCCTAGGTGGCAAGGCACAGGACAAGCTGAACCCTCAACCTGGACTAACATCACAACTTCAAACACTATTAAATTCTGTTTCTTTTTCTTCATCTTCAAAGTTCTGTTTTCTTTTTTCTTTGACCAAATATCAAATGTTAAATGTAGCTTTTGAATGAGTTTCCATGTTTGTGTTCACGGGTGTTCAGGTGTAGGTAAGTAATTATTCTGCCACAGAATGTTGTTACCTTGATGCCTATTCCAGCCTGAATTGTCAAAGTTGAAGGACGAGGAGCTCTGGCAGCCCCACTCCCTGCTGTCAGGGGAGGATGCTTCCTTTCAGCACCTCACTGAGTGTTTGCTTCAGCTTTGTGTCAAATCTGAAAACCATCAGGGTACAAGTAAGAGACTGCTCAAGTCTCTTGTAAATCTCCTTAACACGTTCTTTTTTTTTCCCCATCAGCTCAGCTTTTACTTTCTTTAAATTTATTGTGGTATTCATATCTACCTTATGTTCTGCATATGACCTTCATGGCTGTTTTTTTGCAACCCCTGAGCTGAAAGCATCCTCTTAGGGTCCTTCTGAGGTGGAAGGCATTAACAGAGGGAAACTGAAGCCCAAGAATCTCAGGGCACTGCATTGTCTTTGAGTCTTACCTCTTTATCCTACAGCAAATTCAGAAGTCTTGGTGATGTAAAGTAAAACAATGCATACTTCTCCACTTACATGAAAGTCTTCACTTTCTTTTCACAGATAAACAATCAGATATTGTATGGAAGAAGTCATCAGAATGCTTCTGCAATCATTAAGACTGCCCCATCAAAAGTCAAGCTGGTTTTCATACGGTAAGAACAGTTCTTGTCAAAAAATTTGTTTGGACTTTAGCCAGTTACATTACATATTTTCCTATTTAGCCTGTTTTGAAAATGCTGAACTCCTCAGTTCTCTTTGAAGTGAGTGAAATAAACCTTTTCCTTGATGATCTCAAGAACTGTTGAAGAGTTCTCCTCAATAATGTAAAGCAAATAAGATACAATGTAGTTGAATGCCTATTGTAAGTGTGTCTGCAAAAGACTTGAGCTGTCCCTCTTGGGTTTGGGAGCACCCTAATAAGAGCTTCTTCCCTTAGAACTTAGTAAAGTGCTTTAGGTTAGTTCTGCCAGCACAAAAATGGGGTGGTCAGCTTGTTTCACCCAGACTGACAGAAGGGAATAAAAATGGTGCAGAGGCTTGGGGCTGGAGAGGGAACTGTTGTGGGGAGCAAGCAAGTGTGGATGGAGTACATGAACCATGGGCTGGCTGGATGTGAAGCAAAGCTTTATATGGGCATCAAAAGAGGATTTAAATGGTGATCTAGGGCTTATTTATACAGGGGTATTTATACAGGTGAAGCCTGACTTTGACATTGAGCACTGGGATGGCTTTTGTAGGAGGGAATATGGTAAAACAACCTTTCAACTGCACAGAAATTTCATGTGGTCATTTTTTCTTTTACTCCTAGCATTACTTTTTTTCCCTTTTTGTATGAGAATTAAGGATACCTCCATGCAGTCACTATAGCTCAGGATTATGGCCCAGGGTGGAAGGTCTGGAAAGAAGCTGCCTCTTTCCCAGAACTCATATATACCCTAGGACTTTGTAATTTCATAAATGCATTTCTTCCAGCTGTGACTTACATTTGGCACTTATCCCCATGTGATCTCTTCCCACCAACATATACATCACATTTGATGTTTGTTTATATTCTTCATTCATACACAGTTTACCTGTGAACAATGTAATAATCTGTGGGTGAATGCATATAAATGTGTGTATTTCCTTGCCTGGCTCTGTCTGGTACAGCATAGACAGAAATGATGGAAGAGCAGCATTAGCACAGTGAGGAATGAGTTGCTACACTTGGCAGCACAGAGAATCTGGAGGAGATTAATGATCTTGCCTGCAGCTCCTGTGTTACTTTCCTCAGCTATTGAAAATGAAACGTCATGTACAACAACTCACTCACCATTACCTAATTGCATGTGGCTGGTTGGATGCTCCAGAGGCAGAACCACAATTTAGGAAACCAAAACTCAGGGCTGGGTTTAGTGCTGTGGGGTAGTAGGGAGGGTGTGTGTTAGCTCGAGTTGCCCACGGGCTGCAAATCCTTGGTGCACATTTTGTAGCCAGCTGAAGACATAAAAGACCTCACAAGTTCATAGCCACAATGCCCCTTTTCAGATTGTCTGTGTAGAATAATCTGTCTTAATAACCATAATTAGGAGATATTGGAAATACCATTGGATAAATCTTGTCTCCAGAGCTTTAAAAAAGAAAGAAAATAAAAAAAAAAAACAGGTTTTCATTTTTAAATGCTGCTGCTGAGGTTGTAAACTTACATCTTCCCACTTCCCAAGGGCACACATCTTGTCACTGCTCTCAGCCTTGCATTAGAGCCCACTGACAGCTGATGGCTCTGTTTGCTTGACCTGAGCAGCCACCCGACCAGCAATGAAAAGAAATTCTCCCACTGAGAGAATGTCATTAGTAACAGGAGCACTGGCATTAATGCAGAGAGAAAACTAATGCTGCCCTTTTGTTGTTTGGGGTTTTTTTTCCTGATATATGGTTACCTTCTCATAGTAAGAGGGATGTTTCAAAATTTTATTAGCAAAGCTACATCCGTCTGTTTCTCTTAAATGTGAATTTTGAGGGTAATATATGAATAGAATATTATATGAATATATAGAATAGAATAAAATATAGAACAATATAAGAATAATATTCTTTCTCATGCAAAAAAATATTTCAGGAACCCATTCTGTCTTGGTACTTCCAGTTCCTACACTTTAGCCCACAAAACCAGTGAATGTGATTGATGGAAAACATGAACCAAAAGACTGTGCTGGCTTCATCAACTTGTTTCAAAATTACAATCTAAAATGGAGATACTGAAATGCCACTGATTAATGCAGTGTGGTGCCAGCTGTAGTAAATAAGAGCAGCAAGAAGCATCTTGGATCTCCATCCATCTCAGCCCTGCATGTGCTTTTCCAGCTGAGAAGAAAGCGCTGAGTGTAGCAGACTCAGCTCTCCTGGTAGCTTTGCTGCTTGGCTGATTCCAGATCTGTTCCTCTGGGCTCTAATGATGCAGAAAGAGCAGGATACTCACATGTTTGTTATGCTTTGGAAATGAGGAGGAACCAGTTGCAGCAGAAATGCTGCTTTCCTCCTCCTGAGCTCTCTTACCCGTGCAATTTCATTTAAAGGTAGAAGGCTCATAGCAAAATGTGAGGCCTCACCTTGGCTACTGTGTCCAGGTCTGGGCCCCTCACTTCAAGAAGGAGATTGAGGTGCTGGAACAGGTCCAGAGGAGAGCAAGGAGGCTGTGAAGGGACTAGGGGGAAAATCTCATGAGGAGTGTCTGATGGAGCTGGGGTTGTTCAGCCTGGAAGAGACTCAGGGGGGACCTTCTCTGCATTCCCTGAAGGGACGGTGTAGTCAGGTGAGTGTCAGGCTCTTCTCCCAGGCAATGAGTGACAGGAGGAGAGGACGTGGCCTGAAGCTGCACCAGGAGAGGATTAGCTTGGATATCAGAAAGCAATTCCTCATGGAGAGGGTGATCAGGCATGGGAGTCGACTGCCCAGGAAAATGTTGGAGTCACCATCCCTGGAGGTGTTTAAGGAAAGGCTGATGTGGCACTGAGTGCTGATGTGGTGGGGTTAGGTCATAGGCTGGACCTGATGGTCTCAGAGGTCCTTCCAGCCTCTGTGATTCTGTGAAATGTAGCCAAAACATGTCCTGGAGCACACAATAAGAAGAGGTCAGAGCACACTGTAACAAACCAGTGTGTGCTTCAGGAGTTAGGAGAGAAATGGGTTTGGTTTTCGTGTGCCTGAAGATACTAATATTCTAATTTCACTAGTGAAAGGCCTGAGGAGTTTACAGTTTTCCAGAAACGTGTCATTTTGCAGCCTAAATTGTTCCTGGACTGAGTTGACTTAGGACATAAAAGAAAAACTGGTAGAACTCTTGGGCTATTACTGAAAAGTGCCTTCTTTGATACAGCATGCTGCTTTTCACTTTGAAGCAGGAAACAGCATCAAGGTTTTCCTATTTCTGGTGTTTTGGTTCATGTGCAGGGCAGGGGGATGTTTCCATAAACTCTTTAATCAGTTATGAAGGAAGCACAGAAATTCCTGGGCACAGAAAGCCTTTCTCTGAGAACTGTAATTACTATCATTGAAAAACTTGGATTTTCTTGCACCCACCTTTTTTTTTTTTTTTTTTTTTGAGGAAAAAATGAGAATAGGAGGTATCGTCACCCTTTTGGACTTTTCACTAAAATCCCAATTAACCTTCTGTGCTATAAAATTCTATTCACACTTTTTTTAATACACAGGTAGTGTTGCCATTGCATTCCTGCCCTTTCCTGCAATTTTTTGCTGATGAGACATAGTGCAGCAAGTGCTGTGAGAAGAATAGGTGTCCCTTTATGTTTGAAGGCTTCTTGCTCTGGTTTATAAGCATCTTTTCCTCAATTAAGTTGACGATGATTATTTAAAACAGTTGATTTTGGCCAGATTCCAAAATACAGGCCTTAACGCAGCACTGTTTCCCAGTGGTCTCACTAATTACACAAGCTTGTAATAGCATCTAGAAGATTTGCAGTTATGGTGTCACTTTTTTTTTTTTTTTTTCTTTCTTAGATTCAGTGCATCTTCTGCTTTGTAGCTTTCTCCTGTAACAAAGTTAAAGGCATTTAAGCTGCTCACCCAATTTAACAAACAAAAACCAGTTGCCCAGACACTGCAAGATTTTCCTGAGGTGAGGTGACCTGGTCTGAGTGCTTCCTTTGATTAGTGTCTGCCCACTTTTTATCAGATCTCAAAGCCTTACAGCTGCTGCCTTAACTTCCAAGCTACTGCAGCAAACACAGCTTCTTTTTTATTTTGAATATCAGAAATAAATAACAACATGGCTGTAGCTCTCCAAGGCATGTGAAGGAGTCTTGGTATGGAAGCAGTAGGGGAAGTCAGTGGCCATGGGCTAATGAAAAGATTTAGTTGCCTTCTGAAATTGGTCTCCCAACAAGAGGAATGAGCTAGGCAGTAATACAAGAAAGGGACTTGCTTCTTGTCAAAGCTTCTGTGTCCTAGTTTCCAAAGTAGAATGGGTTTTGTGTCCATTGTGGGTTTTGTTCATGCATTACAAGTCCATCTTTTTAAGATGCATAATAAAACAATATAATTAGATTTTACATCTGTTGTAGGAAATCCAGTTTACATCAGAATGCTCTTTAACAGTAAGAATTTTATGATTCAGCAAATTCAATGTTTTTTCCATGCTCTATTAACTGCCTTTAATCTATTCTGGTGCTTCAGTGTTGGTAAAATAAGCAGATCAAATACAGTTTGAATGCCTGAATCAGAGTAAATGCCACTGATTTCAAACCATCATCTCAATGTATTTGGTTTTGCAATTCACTCTTTGTTATACCTTTATTCCTTAGAAGAAAATTGTCTTGTGCTGTGGTGAAACAATGCTTTAAGAGTAACGTACTGTAGGATTTTGCTTATTTAAATGCCATCTGTTTGCTGTCCAGAGTCATCCTCCCATGCCACACTCATTCATCCTCTTATCATTGCTTTCTGGTGATGGGTTTGTAGTGTCTCAGCAAACCCCACGAATCTCTGTCACCCAATCCCTCCTTCCATCCGTTTATAGGTGTAGTTGTAAAAACTTATCTCTTGGGTTTTCATGCTCACATGCAAAGGGGAGAGATGCTTCTGCCTCTGGGGGCTTGCAAAGCAAGGCCAGTGGCTGGGGCAGCCAGGTCTCAGTGCTATTTGATGCTCCCAGTTGCTGTGACTTTGTCACTGAATTTTTACTCTTCTTTTAAAGCCTCTACAAGAAATATGTTACATGCCAGAGTCTCAAATACAGTCACACTTTAGAACTTATTTTTGCTTTAAGTTTGTTCTAACTTGCCTAACTGGTCGTGTTTTCATAGTACAAACTCTCTTTTTACTTGCTTTGATTGTTTAGATTCTTTCATGTGGGAAAGCTTTAAAAATAAGCTCTTGCCAGACACGGTGCGTGCAAGTTTGAACTTTTCCTGTTTTCTGCAGAGCTGTTTCCTCCTTGCTGTCATACTCATGTGGGAACAAGCACACGGTTGAGGAAGTGAAGTTATTTGGGCCCTTTCAAATCTTTGATGACCTAAGCTGCACTTTATATGAACAGGAGTTATTAATTTAAAATAACTCTGTGCATTTGGCTCTCACATAGTTGGGGGTGGATGGTGGGGAAATGGAGAGCAAGACAGTTCTTGCTGTTAGCAGGAGAGGTCTTTCAAGAAGATGCAACAATACAAAGGTCTTGCCTTGACCCAGCTAAGGAAAAGGCATTTTCAGTGTGCAACTTCCCTGCAGCTCTACTTTTCCAAAGGAACTTCTAGAGGGAAAACAAAGATGAGAAAACACAAGAACCTGACCTGAGTTTTCTCTTTTTTTTAACAAGCAGGATGTGGACAATACAATTTTTCAGTAGTCTACAGGACTTTATGCCCTGGTATCACAATCAGTCAGAGTCCTAAGGGTCACTAGGCAAACATTTTTCATTCTCTGTCTGCAGATCTGTTCCATCTAAGTTGTCATGGAAGAAGCTATTGGGGTTTTCTCCTGATTCTTGATGTACTTTGTATTTCCAGAAAGAATCCACAGTCTCTTACTAAGCTGTTGTCCAATGATCTTGTAGGGCTGATAAACTGTGTAACTGCAAATAGTTTGGCAAGAGGTTCATCTCTCTTAGTTAAGGCATCTAGAGGTCATCTGGGCTTCTGTGACTGGTGAACAGTTGTCAGGAACCTCCAAAGAGCAATTCAGTTCATCCAGTCTTAAATTAGGTCACTTAGTTGCTGGGATGAAGTACCCCTTCTGAGTAGACCTGGTTTGGGATTTGTCTTGGTTTTGCACTGATCATAAAAGAAGCTTGGACACTCTCTTAGACAAAAGCCTCTGCTATGGATAGGTAAGGAATCTCATTCAGCATGCTCAGCAAGGATTTTCTTAGCATTACATGACAGTGAGTTTGTACCATCATAAACCTGAGTGACCTAAGAGTAACTAAAATGGGAAACAGAAAATGTCTTCCAAGGAAGATAGGGAACCTGAATTCAGGAATTACAAGGCTGAGGTTGATGACGAAATGAAAAAAAACACAAAAACCCAAACTAAATTTGGCTGAGGCTGTGACTTCTGGTTATCACCTCTAGAAAGATAACTTTCTAAATGCTTCCCAGACCATTCCAGCTGTTTGTGACATTCCTCCCAAGTGCCAGAGACAGCTTTCTGATAATTGCAGGGTTGCAGGGCAGCCTGGCTGAAGCCCATCAGCACACAACTTTAACTTCACTTCAGGCTTATTCTCTCCAGCATGGAATGAGTAATCCCTTCAGATTTATATTTGCATACTGCTCTCTTTAGGCTTCTTTTGTGCCAAGTGTTTACAGTAGTTAATTATTAGCTAATAATAACTGTACTTGTCCTTATTTAAGCTGCACATCTCCCCCTTCATCATAGGTGCAGTTGCTACATGGAGCAGAACATCATAAGTTCTGCTCTTTGGCCAGCAAGAAAGGACAGGGAACGTCCACACGTCCTGTTTTGACTAGAAATGAAGTAAAATGGAGTAAAGTATGGCAATAAAATCAAATAAATCTGAAAGAGTATGAGCTTCTCTGAATTTTAAAGAATCTTGCATCCCGTGACCATTTGCCATGAGGAAAGCTGCTTGTTTCTTCAGTGCTGAGCTGTAGTTGGTGAGGTTGGTATTAGCACTAGGCACTGTAACCTCCCTGTGGACCTAATTCCCATTTTCGCTCAGAAATTCATCCTGAGAGGTTAGAAGCAATAAGATTATTTGTGGGAGGAGTGGTGAATTTATTCTCTGTTGGCTTTATGTGTAACTGATGAAATGTAAAGAGCTCTCTGGAGCACTGGCTCAGCAAGGAGCTGGACTGGTGTCCCAGTGTAGTGTACAAAGCAGGATGAGAGCTGGAAGGAGAGCAGGGGATGTTCCTCATTTCTGGAGATAACAGAGGATGAACATCTGAGTCTCCCTGCTCTGTGACTTGCATTGGACCTGGGTTTGACCCTGTGAGTAGGAACTGGTGACTTGAGGGTGAAGGGTTTAGATATCTTAACCTCAAGAATGGTGACTACTTGGTAACTGAGAGCAGCTTTCTCAGAGGTGGCTTTGTAGCAGTGATGGGCAAATACATTTGAATGATCATTTGCAGTCACTGGCATTTGAATATGATGTTCAGACTTCTAAGCTGTCTGCTCTGGCATCAAAAGAAAATGATTTCTCCTTTTAGTTGTAAATAAATTCGTGTTTCAGTTGAGGGCACTTACGGAAGTGGAGAGCAGAAAGAACAATTTATTATTAGATCTGTCACTTTAAAATATGTTCCCACTTTGATTCTGCTTTGAAGCGTTCTCGTTTGAAGCAGCATTAAAGTATTTAAATATGTAGGAGTGCTAGCAGGGGAGATTACAAGTTGTGACACTTTTTAACCTTGGGGTTTTTTAATGTTTTGCATTTTTTTTCCAGGGAATTATTACAAGTGGGTTTTTTATGGCTTGGAATAAAAATGGCCATCCATTTAAAACTGCATTAAAATGTTTGGCCAGTGATTGGGAAAGAAAAAAAAACAACCACATTTTGTGTGTATATATAAAGTAGAGACTAATTTACATAAATAATTACATCCTGCTTTATCATGAAGCTTCTGTGTAGGAATTTTCAGAATTATTTTTCTTACAAAACTTTATACATACACTATTATTTTCAGGTTTGCTCCTAACTGAATTGTAAGCTAACAGAAGTGGTGTTAGTTTTCATGTTGTATTTCGTGTAAACTATTGTCAGAAAGATCTCTAGAATCAAATAAAAATAGCTGGGAGTCAGACACCTTGCATTTGCAGATTTACAGGTTAGAAAAGCAACATAATTAGGTTGATGTCTCGTAAAGATAAGAGGAGGAAAAATGGCATTGCCTAGTATGCCTTACGGGGTAAAATGCACTTGGAAATTGTGAAAAGCTGATGAAATTCCTGGGCCTGATCTGGTGTGTTCTTTTGGGTTTTGTCTTCTTGGCCCTGTGCACGAGTGTTTCTGCCTCATGGGCCAGCCTGGTGCTGACCCAAGTGTGGGTCTGACCCTTGCAGGGCTTTGAGCAGAGCCAAGAGGGGGAGAGGATGGGAGTGAGTGCAAAACTGAGCAGGATGCAACCAGTTCCTTTGAAAAGTGTGGCTGCTTGGTTGAAGATAAGTAAATTAATTCACCAACCTTTGCCTACAGGATTTATCATTTCAAATGCCTGTGACTGAATTTCCCATACTGCTGAGAGCTATTGGTTGGCAGTGTTGGCTTTCAGTGATCAGAACATGCTAGCTTCATGTGTTTAAATCTGAAGGGATAGAAATGAAGCTTTTTTTTTCCTTCAGGCATTTCTATAAAATATTTTAAAACACATACCATGCTAATACTTTATTGCAAAAATTAAAGAGGAAAAAATCTGCTTGTGTCATCTCAAATTCTCTATCTACAAAGTCATAGTGTTACTGATTCCTCCTCTCATTTTAGAGGCTGTGTGGTAGGACTGAATCTTTAGCAAAATGGGCTTTGCACCATGATCCTGGCTTCTATGGTCTGTGAGAGTTGCTTACTCCAAAAATAGAGGTGCATTTCTCTAGTTTTTGAGCAAAATTTGGAATCTTTTTTCATACTTCTCAGATTTGCCTGAAAACAATGTAACTGAAATCTTATTTTACTTGATTCAGCCTTGTAGAGGGCTAAAACCCCACAGAGCTGATTCCACAGATCATTTAAAATGGCTTTTGAGGAAGAAAACTACCAAGGAAGAATGCTCTTTAATAACATTGTTTAAAAAGGCTTTTGAAAGTTATAAAGTAATCAGATGTCAATTTAGGAATGCATTTTAAAGAGAATAGAGGAAAGGATGCCATACATAATAAGGATCTTTGAAAAATAATGCACTTAATATGTAGAGGGAATCACTGTTCATTTATTTTTTACCCTCTGCATTTTATAAGAACATCTTGCAGGTTTTCCCATTGAACCTTTTAGAAAAGACCACAGCAAATACAAACAAAAAAGGAAAAGCAATCGATGGTACTGAAATGGGTATTATATTTCAGTAAAGTTGGGTGTTCAACTATAAACAATTACAAATGTAGACACTATTAGGAAAGGCTAATGAAGAATTAACACACCTGTTGATGTGTGGGGATGGTAAACTCCAACTGCACCCTCTGTTAATCCACCCCAAATAAGATTTCCAGAGACTGTGTTGTCACTGTGTCCCAGATGAACCTCCTGTGGTCCCAAGAAGGGATGTTACCTGTTTGCTAGCCAAGAGCATCAGAGCACAGATGAAATGCTTTTGTAAGCTCTACCTTCTGGCAAGAAACAGTTACTTTTTATGCTGATAAGAGGATTTTCTTAACGGGCAAAAAGTGACTCAAAAAGAGAAGTTTGGCCGTTATGGTTTGGTGTGTAATAGGTTGTTTGTTTTCCAGAAGTGAAGATGCGGTCAATCAGATGGCTGTTACTCCTTTCCCATTACCTTCCAGCTCCCCCTCTTCTATTGAGGTGAGATTTGTGAGTTGTTGTTTTTAATTAGGGGTTGCTAAATTAGATAGATTAATCAAAATTAGCAGTTCACCATAAATTTGAACACCTCATCTAATTAAACCCCGAATTATAAAATGCGTTGGGTAGGAACTTTACCTAATAAGCATGTTTTCCCCTGTCTCCTTTTTATTGATCTCAGTGTTACGGAAAAGTCTCCAAATGAAACTCTTGCCAGCTCCTGTCATGCTCCTTTTTCAGCTAGTGAGAGTAGTCATGGTGAGGACAAGCCTGAAACATGAATATCCATCCACAGATGAGAAATGAGCATTTTTCAGGGGAAAGCTCCCACTTTCAAAGTTCTTGCTCCCCCAGAATACCCCCCCATTCAGCAGCTCTATAAAAGTGGTAGGAGTGGTCCTCAACTAACTACAGAAAAGAGGTCACTGTGTACATGATTTTCATTACAAGAGCTCTTTGAGATGATCCCAGCCTCACTGAGAGCCTTAGTCCACCACTCTGTCCTGTGCCCCTGCTCATTTTCTTCCAGAAGGAGCAGACCAGGCCTGCTTAAGCTGTGAGCTCTACTACACAGTGTTGTAGCATACAATCTTCCAATACAAAAACTTCCTTTGTGTGGTCTTCTTACCAATGTTTTCCTTTCACTGTAGTTGCTATCTCGGCCCCACTGTAGACTGATTGCTCTCTTGTGCCCCATGAATCCCTGCAGTGTCACCACATTGTGACCATTTTGACATCTTGATATGGTGTAACTAAATTATCTAGATAAAGTACATGGTTAGCCTTGCAGTTGCTTTTTAATCCTATTTCTAGTTGAAGTAATAAAGCATAAAGATGTTTTATAATTCAATTGGGATTTGGTCTTGCCTTGAATTGATAAATTCACATACATGCACTGAACTGGTGTTTCAGTAAGCATCACTCTGATCTCATGCCAGGTAACACTGGATGAATTTCCACTTTGCACGCTCACTGCTGCTTTCCAGGTTGTATTTCCACTTCCATACAGGTGTAGTGCTGTACAGTGCAAGAGCTGGTTAGTTTTTCTTTGGCTCCCAGTCATTTTTGAACAGTGTTTTGGCTTTTCCTTCTCCAGAAAAGCAGCATGTCCCAGGTGCAGCTGGTGGATTGCGAAGCACACTACAATTTACAGAGTCCCAAGTTAATTTGGTGTTGCAAATATATTGGGTTTTCTTGCAAGCCTGTGCTCCTTTAATATATGCTAGCTATTACATAGACTAAATACCAGCAAGTCCTCATCAGACAACCTTTCCTTCTTGGTAAGGAGCTGGTTTATGTTTCAAGGGCCATTTTTATTGGGAGTCTTCTATAGAAAGAGGAAAACTTCATGGAAGAGAAAGTTCTGGAGCACATCTTGGTGAAAATACTATGTCTTACCTTCATTTGCTGGCTCTCCAGTGGCTGTCCTTGAACATCCTTTGCAGTATTTTCACTGTAATGTGGAGAAGTACCTGGATCCTGAGGCTCCATTTGCACTTCATGGTGAGGCTTGTGCTCCACTGCTGGCTTAGTCCTGCTGAGCTTGGTGACCATGTGCTCTGACCAGAAGAACTTTGGTTTTACCCATTCCTCCAGGGGGGAGCATTCAGTCCTGCTGCTACTGGTACCTGCTCAAATTGTATGAAGGAAACTGGGCTTCCTCCAAGGTGCTGAGCATGCTTGAGACTCTTCCAGCAGAAATCTGGAGAAGGCCTCTTGAGTTGTTAGGGATTAGTCTGGCCTGGAAAGTTGACCCAAATCTGCACCAGAGAGCTAGTATTGAACTACCTCATGGCACTTGAGGCCAGCCAGGTAGAGATCAAGGTCTGTCTTTCAAAACGTGTATCACTTATTTGTTTCCTGACTTGAGGATGCTGAAATTCTGGACCTTTTTAACTTTTTCACGATGCTACTTGTTTAGAAAAAAAAAAACAAAGACAAAGTAAAACTGTCTAATTTTTTTCCTTAGCTATTATGGGGGATCATAGCTCTGTTTAAAAACTGTTCTCAATCCTTTCTACCAGGACCATGGTGGCACTGAACCTGCATGCAGCAAAGAAGACCCAAGTTTGGAAGTTGTCATGAAAAGCTTGGCTGATGAGGAATCCAACAAAGCTGTAAGAGACTTAAAGCCATTCTTAATGATGAATAGAGCTCAGAGACTGATTAGTTTTCTCTCTGCCTTTGTAATGGAGTATTACAGCACACTTTGGTCAAATGATATCCTGTACATGTAAGAGCAGAATCAAACTTGTAGCTTTACATTCACAGACTGTTTTCATGAACTAAGCAGTCAGCATAATTTGTTAAAATATTGAGATAAAGAGTTTTTATGTAGCAGCTTGACCTCTCTGGAGTTCTTTCTCCACGAGGGGATTGAGTTTCCACTCTTGCTATCCGTGTCTGACAAACTCAAGACAAAATCATGGTCTGTAAATCAAATTCTTATTTATATTCATAGCTTCATAAATTCTAAGGCCAAAATGTCTATTATCATAATCTAGGCTTGCCTCCTGAATAACGTAGCTATAGAGTTACTCTCAGTCATTTCTACATCAAGCCTATAACTTCTGGTTTAATGTGGTGCTGTCAGTGTGTGCTGTAATCAATACTGAACTTCTCATTGATACAGATGGAGTTTTTAGTTGTTTAATATGTCAGGATTGTGCATTATCAGGAATCTGAAAGTCCTTCAGGGTGCAGCTCTAATCCCCCTTTTTGGACTCTTTGTTAAAAGTTTAAAATGGAAAGCTGCTAGACATGCTGGAAAGTGGCTAACTTAGAGGTGTGTAAAATTTGCTGAGCCAGCCTTTTTGTCCAACAGCCCCCTCCTTTTTCAGGGAGTGCTTGGGCTGAGATTTGCTGTGCCTGCACCATTTGTGTATGCTGTCCTCAGCTAAGGAAACCTGACATTTCTGGATGTTTTTTCTTGCTCCATCTTGTCTTTTTTGAAGAGCGTCCTTGGTTTTTCAAGTATGAATTGAATCACAGAATCATAGGGCAGCTTAGCTTGGAAGGGACCTTGGAGATCACCTACTCCAACCTCCCTGCCATGGGCAGAGACACCTCTCAGCTAGATAAGCTTGTTCAGAGCCCCATCCTGCCTTGCCTTGAACACTTCCAGGGAGAGAACATCCACAACTTCACTGGGCAACCTGTGCCCGAGTCTCACCACCCTCGCACTGAAGAACTTTTTCCTAACACCCAGTCTAAACTTGTTCTCTTTCAATTTAATTCTCCTTGTTGTGTCACTGAACACTCTTATGAAAAGTCTCTTTCCAGCCTTTCTGTTGGTTCCCTTCAGGTATACATGGTGTTTTATAGCTAGTAAGTATTTAATGAACCAGTCTACAAACTCTGTTAGGAAGCTAGGATGCTCTTCAAGCATCAGAATTAACCACCCATTTAAAATGGAATGGTTTGTGTTTCTAACATTTCACAAAATAGTTGGTCTGTTTGTATTTGGTAGCCTTCTACAGAATCCTCCGTGGTTGCTCTGGAATATAAATGAATCAGAGTTTTAATTGTGTGTTTACAGGTGTAATTCACCTGACTTTAATGCTGTTCGTGTTCAACTTGGCAAGAAACCTGAAGGATTACAAGACAATGTGAAAAATTGCTCAAAGACTGAAGTGGATAAAAAACTATAGAATGCATTGTACAATGATCTCTCAGTGTAGGATATTGTACTGAAGCTTTTTAAAGGTATTAGAGGAAGCATGAATTTAATGGGGAAAAAAATTGCAGCAATCCAAGATAGGTGTTGAGGGAAGACATCACTTGAACAACAGGGAACCCAGAGTATAGTGGCAGCTTCTTTGCTGAAGTTAGAAAGAAGGAAACTGTAGAGTCGAAGGGCAGAAGTTACAGTATTTTAAATTTCAAGGTAAAAAAGTAAAAGTGTTGGTGGTAAGAGTTGTCCAAAACAGGGTGATGGCAGAAAGATAAGAGAAGACAAAGGCACAGATTTGTTGAGAGCCTCCAGGTGAGGAGAACATCAGCACAGTACTTGATTTTCTTCCCCGTTCATACCAAGTTATCTCATCTTTCCACTTCATTTGTTCCTGTAACATTAACTGGCTGCTGCAATGTACTTTTTATCTTTGTAATTCAAAACATTTTATCCAACAGGACAGTGTTATTATCCCTGCTGCAGCACAGAGAGAAAGCAACCTGCCCTGGCTCTCTGATGGGGGCTGGAGGCAGTGAATGTGTCACTCCTTTGGCTGTTGTGTGACCCTGCCTTCTTTCAGTGGAGATTTTCCTCGAGCTCACTCTGATTTTTATATTACATAAACAGATACTGAAAAATTAAGGGCTACAAGATGGATTAAAAAACCATATTTAGATATATAGGTCTATAGCAAAGTCCTCAAATGCCTATAGATGCAGCTGTTCCTTCCGTGACTTCAGTTGGGCCAACCCTTGGTTTAGAGGCATAAATGGATGAAAAATAGTGGGGAAAGCCAGTTTTGTATATTTAGAGTTTTCTTTCAGTCAGGATTTTAAAACTACACAGCCAGTATTTCTAAGCATATCTTAATTTTGTAAATGCTGATGGTTGTGATAAGGCCTTTCTGACCAGGAGGAAATGGGTTTGTGGTCAGATTGGCATTAACACTTTGGCACTGCAGTGCAGCACAAGACAGCTCTTTACTTTAGGAAAATAGATTTCTCTTCCATCTTTTAGTGAAAAAAAAACCCAGTGCCTTGTTTTTCATTGCATGATGGTTGCTACTAATAGCCTAATGCTACTTCACAATTGTTACTGATTTTTTCTGCCATATATCCAGAGAAATCAGGAATATAAAAGTCAACAAGCAAGATCAAGTTCACTAAGTAACTAAAAAGTATGTGCTTATCAGCAGAGATCTTCCACAAGTATGTACAGCTTAAATCATGGGCAGGATGTCTCACCAAGTGACAGCTGTAATAAATAAATTTAAATATATATATAAATTCACATCGTTTTAATTTGTTGCTGATAAGTTTGTCAGTCTCTACCAAAATATCTTTGTTGTCACTTCATCACTTTAAAAAGTATAAAGTTACGTGATGGATGTCATTCTAGACTGGGGATGTTAAGAGGGAGGGGAAAGAAAACAACTTTATTTCTGAACTGGAGCCAGTGGAAGTGTTAGACAAAGTCTGCTTGCTTATTAGCTGAGCTTTGAGGTGGCCTGAGAGAAAGAAGGTCATGGGTTTCTGGGGACTTTCTTGTTTTCCATAAAGTGTCATTGAAAAAGAATTGATATATGTGGGGCTTTGGGATGTTCTCCAAACTTTTCACTTTACAGAGGTGGAAGTGGCCTGAGCAGTCACTGGGTGTGCTCTGGAGCACTTTGCATCACTGGTGTCCTGGCAGAGTGTGTACTTAATTCAGTGTCCTGTAGGTGGATTAATTAAACTGATATTTGCTATGTGGGGATGGATTAATTTTCTTAAAAGATTTGAACTTGGAACAATAATTGGGTTTTACCATGAACAGCAAACAAGTCCTTGAAACACTGGCAAGGAGGAAAGACATCATAAAAATGCTTTTGGATGCATTTGAGGGAGTTGAATTAGATTAAACCTGTCGGGTGTCAGGCTTATGACATATGCCCAATTTGTGCTTGAGGGGCTGGAATCCCTTTTAGTTAGTCCGGGTACCTTTAGCATAGTCTGAGTTAAATGTGGAAGATTAGAGAGATTTAAAGGTAGTGCTTAGTGCTGGCTTAATGTGCAAGATAAAGTTTGAGATTTTGGTCACATATCAGAATATAAAAAGGGAAGTATGAAATAACTTTTTGTTGCTCATTAAAACAATATTTTGTAAAATGACAAAGCATACTTCCAGTTTCTCCCCTGGCACCTCTGATAATACCATGAGATAATACCACTTTATCTTCTTTCTTGTCATCCATTTGGGTAATAGCTACAGTTGTATGCTTACACCAGGCTTGGAGACAAATGAAGGGGGAGAAAAAAGCCTGTGGGGCTTGGTATGATTTAACACAAGAAAATTCCAGGAAACAAGGCCAGTATTTCAAGATGGGTTACCTAAAATTTGATTTATGTATTTTTTTTAAATGTATGAATTGTGATCTTAATTAGAAATTCTTTTAAGATGCAGAATATCTCTGTTGCCTTTTGAAGTTGGTACTCAGCTTTTCTGAAAACTAGGCTGTTCACCAGCTTGGGGTTTTTTTTAAGGTGGGGTGAGATCACTAATACAGAGATCAAAGAGCAAACAAACACAGGGAGGACACTAACTGTCTGGAAGCAGTTGTAGGAGAAAAAAAGTAGTTTTTACTTTAATGCAAGAATCTGGGAAGAAATAAAGTAACAAGTAGAGCCTCTGATTGAAGTGCTATTGTTTGAGGTATTTATAATGAGGCTGGATGATGCATTTTAAGCAGTTACTTTATTTAAGTGCTGGCAGCATGCTCAGTGCTTCTGAGGACTGCTGGAAAAGTCACCCCAGAGGACACCCCCCTTCTTTAGAGCCTCTTACTGCTTAGGAATAATAGAGAGACCATACTTGATAATCACCTCCCAGAAAGCCCTTCCTTCAAAACAGGTGGGTTTTCAGCAATCCCTACCATTCCCTGTCTTCATACTATTTTTTCCCATTCTGAGTTCTGGGCTTCAGCTTTGTGTTGTGCTACACATGTACTTGTATGATGAAATATCACCATTATAAGTTTGAGAGGATGTTTTATTTAAGCTAATGTGACCTTATTGATACACCTCACAGTTGTTGGTTTTTTTACTTTTTAGGATCTGAAATGTAAGGCTGAGAAACGACTGCCTGTGGATCAGCAAGAAGTGGAGGAGCAGCTCCCAGAAAATGTATGTGTAGTTATGTTCTATAATTCTATGGTTTTATTCTATGTTAATTCATAAGTGTTTCATTTAATTGAATACTGAGTGATTAATGGGTTCAAGGTGTTAACTGGGAAGACATAAAAATAATTTTATTGGCAGAAAACTTGAAAAAATTACTTGATTCTCTTTATATGGAAACAGCCACACAGGCTCATATCAAGGTTGTTCTCTGTGGTTTAAAAGTAAAAAACCAAACAACCCGTGTTATTTTTTATGAGAGGCTCAACTAAGAAAGGTGAAGTCCCATCCTTACAGCCCTCAGGGGCATTTCTGATTTTCCATTTCTTTAGGAAGAGAATGTTTTCAGTTCATCTGTGCTTATTGCTTCTTTCCCTTCTAGTGACTCAGTGGGTTTAATAAGGTATGATAATCAACAACTAATGATGATTCCATGTAACATGCCCTTTTCTGCAACTGATTTCTTTTGCTTCTGCTTTGTTTTGCTTTTAGGTCCTCAACCAGATCAAACAACCCAAAACTTCAACAAAAGTACCAGTCAACCTACAGGAGATACCTTTGGTGCCAGCACCTACTTACCTTTCCCCAGAGGCAGAAGTCACCAGCCGTAGTATGAAGCAGCTATTTTTTCCTCTAATAGTGTATATTTAGTGCCCTAACCCAAGACAGAGCTTTTTTTTCCTAGATAACTTCCTCTGAGATTTTTTTTCTTTGAACATCAAATGACCTATTTTAAGTTATTTTATAAAGTGTTTGTATTTATCCCTCATTTAACGATTTTTGAGAGCTTGGAGATCTCTTTGCTTGTTTATCTTGACTTGTACATACAAAAGCATTATTTCTTCTTTTAATCAAAATAAAAACAGAAGAAAAGGCAATCTGGGACACCCTATCCATTCCACAGTGCTGGAACATGGCCTTATCTGTCCTGAATGGAATAACAGACTTTGCTAGTATGATCTGACTTGTATAAGTTATAACTGAATTAAATGCCCTCCCAGACATTTACTCTGATCCCAGAGTAAACTCCCTCTGGAGCTGTTGTGATTTAGAGACTTGAGAAGTGACTGGGAGCTGTAGTTCAATTCAGACTTAAAAAGGTGAACCTTGGAGCTTAATTAGTTGCTCTGATATGATTCCTTTGATGGTTTAAATTTTCTTACTGAATGGTGTGGCTTATTTCTTTACCTTTTCATGTTCTTAGGTGTCCTCCCACCTGCATTCCCTGTGGATCCAGCAACGTGTCCTATAGTACCAGGGCAGGAGATGACCATAGAGATATCCAAGGGTCGGTCAGGTCTGGGACTTAGCATCGTTGGGGGGAAAGACACTCCACTGGTGAGTTCCTTGTAAACTATGATTTACTATCTCTTTTAAAGAATAGGAAACAAAGACAAAGAAAACCTAGGAAATGATGACGCTATTAATCTGTATTTGCTCTAATTAATTTTTGATTACCTGGAGGAGAAACCAGCAGCTACAATCTCCAGTGACAAATTGGTAATTTTGCCTTGTATCAGATCAGTTGGTTTCTGTTCCTGTTTAAACTGAAAGGCTTTTGTTTCAGTGGTGCTTTCTGCTGTGGGCAGAGTTTAGAAATATGTATTCTTTTTTTAACCATTTTGAATTAAGAGTTTCAAGCAGGTAAGTTACCAGAATGGTTGAAGTGGAAATAATTGTCAGGGAGGTAGAACTACTTCAGCAAGGTGAACACCTCCATCTTGAGAGCACAAATTGTTAGTAGCTCTTGAAACAAACTGTGAGTTTTACCCCTGTCAGAAAAAGCCCTTGCTGAACAGACATAAACCAAAGGGAATCTTTTATTGTTTTCTGTGTCTTTTTGCTCCATCTTGCACTTGGGTCTGCTATGTTTTGTTTTTTTTAAAGAAAGTTATATTCAGCTAAATTAAAATGTATCAACTCAAGTGTAAGCTCAGCAAGTTAGTTAGGCTAAACCCTTCTCTACCTCTGCTGTTGCCATTTCCACCCCACTTTTGTTTAAGAAATCATGTGTTACAGCATAACAGAATGTCGGAGTGTTTCTTTTAAATGTCAAATTCAGTTCTTTCAGTAAATAAGTTTGCTGCAGAGGTGTCTTTACTGGGTTCTCCTGACTCCCCTGCTGCAGAGCCACTTAAAGCAACAGAGCTTCTCTGTTACTTGCAGTTGTTCCCAAAAATCTCACAGTGGTGCATCATTAAGCAGTGAAGTTCTGTGTCAGCAGCCACAGACTGTTGCAGTGTAATAATCCTTTTCCAGACCAAGAGAAAAAAAACCCAAAACAACCCAGGAAAGTTGACAGAAAAAAAGTTTTGTTTTGCAAAGTGTAGGCTGGATCTTTTACAGTATGAAAGCTGAAATTGGAAAAGGTTCAGCTTTTGGTCCCTTTTGTCCAAACCTCTGCCTGTGTAGAGTTTGGATGGATAACTCAGTTGCACATGGAGATAGATCTGAGTTAATGTTGAAGACTTCAGTCAACCAGTATGGCTTTCACTGTCCAGCCATGCTCTGTTTTGTACCCAGTCCCTTTTTTGTCAAGCTGCTCGGTGTTGAATAAATTCAAATAGGAAGTTCAGCGTTAGTCATTTCTCTGCTTTTTCATTTAACTGGAATTTGGAAATAATACATGGCAAGAAGCAATCTGTCAGACACAATCTGGTACATGTCTTTCATGAGATTTTAATATAAATAAATGAAAATTAGAAATATCTGCTTTACAGAGCAGATTAGAAAAATGCAAAGGATTTTATTCTTTAGTTTGAGTAAATGGTTTTGGTTAAGTATTGTAACTCCATTAGTTTATAAAATAAAGTGCCCTCCTAGGAATTTATTTTAAAAACCCATGCAATTGATGGCAGTGACTGAAATCCATGAAGAAGGGAGGTCCAACTTCCCACATTCCTGATCCTCTCATTACAGGACTTACCAAAATGAGTCTCTGTTTCTTTTCATACTCCTGAATCTTCTCCTTCAAAGGCCAGCAATGCAGTTTCATAGGAAACAAGTTGGTTTTGTGAGACCACAGTCTAATCTGATCATCTGCCATGTGCAGAGATTCTCTCTGGGATCTCCAGGACTTCCTTATCCAGAAGGCTGTGTTCAGTGCCTTCTTCTCAAAGTAGGTAGCTAGGGTTGTGTCTTCAGCTGGTAGGATCATCATAACTCTATTTACTTTGCACTGCTGATCTCCAAATCATTTTGATGCTTTCCTTTTTTGCCATGAACAAAATGGGGAGGGGTAAAGGAAAATACCACTCAGGACTGTAGGAAAGTTTTTGCCTTTCTGGATTTTGTGGACTACTGAACAAAATTAAGTACATGGAGCTGAGTGATATATTTTGTCTTGCTCTTCAGCATCTGTTTTTAACTTAGGGTTGTAGATGGGTATCTTTTTTATTTTGAAAAAGGCAAAATAAATTGACTTACAGCTACACTGCTTATGGCTGTTATGCTTATGTGCCATAGAAGTTCATAACTTCTAAAGATGTGGTTTTTTAAAAGAAAATTATATTCAGCTAAATCAAATGTAAACTCAGCAAGTTAGACTAAACCCTTCTCTGCCTCTGCTGTTGCCATTTCTACCACACTTTTGTTTAAGAGATGACATGGTACAGCATACCAGAACTTGTGTATCAACTTGTTTATACTGCTTTCTTCAGTGCAGATAAATAAAACTGAAGCTATAATTGACTTCAGCAGTTTGAGTTTGGGCTTTTTAGCTACTTTTGAAATGAGAATTGTCAGATCAAAGTTGGAAAGAATCAGAAGAGCAGCATTTAGGAGGGATGCTGTCTTCATATTCTGGTCATTCAGCTCTCTCACACAGGTGATGGAAGTGAGATGCCTTGACAGGACCACAGAACAAGACACAAACACACATTTTTTCCTCTCTTTTCTACTCTTAACTGTGTGTTAGTGCCTATGAAATGGTGGAGGTTAGCAACCCCAGTTCCTAGGATGTCAGAAGTAATTCAGTAGTCCAGGGTACAGAGGGAGGCTGGGCCATGATAGAACTTTTCACATCTCAGTGGGTTATGGCAAGAGTATAAGGGCCTTATGTATGTGGTTGCTAAAATACATTTATCTAAAAACATTTAACAAAGTGCTAATAGTCAGCTCTGGTGCACAAGAGCAGCTGGTATGTGGTGGGGAAAGCTCACTTTGGAATATTTTGGATTTCTTAAAGGCAGGATGTACCCAGCTTTTGGAATAATAAGTCTATCAGGCTACTAAAGGGACACAGTGTTTCAAAATTAAATGCAGAGTGCAAGTTTTAAGTCCTAACCTTAGGAATCTCATCCTAAATCACCAGATAGACTTGAAAAATGTGACTGGGGAGGTTAGTTTGTTCAGGAGGTTAGAAAGTGATGGCTTAACCCTAGTGAAATGCTTTTTGGTGGGAAGATGAGCATCCTGTTAAACTTGAAAAAGCTTTCAAATTGCTTGTATTATATACAAAGAGTTTGGCTGTGTGCTTAGGGGAGCAGGAGAGCATCAGCTGGAAATACGTGCTTGTAGGAAAAACAGAGGAAAAGAATGGTTGTCCTTGAGAGTTCTCTTCATGTCACTGATCTTTAGACTGCTAGAGCCCTGAAGCAATCCTGTTGCATGTTATTCTAAGGGTTGATTTTCATTTTGATTTTTTTTCTTCGCTGTCTTTCATTTCACCTTCCCATGTACCCCTGAGAGAACACAGCACATGGCCTCTGCTTTAAAGCAATTAAACTGCAGAGTGGAGCTGGCTGAAGTACAGGGCTTTCCATTTGTGGGAAGATATTTTTTTTTTTTGGTTGTAGTCCAATCAAGCTTGTAAAAGTAATCTCAGAGTGGGAATTAAAAATAAATAAATAAATAAAAACAACACACCAAAAAAGGCCAAAAAAAAAAAAAAAAAAAGAAAAGAAAAAAAGATGAAATGTTTTCAGAAACATCCCCAAAAAATGAAGTTTGAGGTTGTGATTCTGCTCCCCAGGACATTCTCCTGCCCTCTTGTCCCCCTGGTTGCTGAATTGTATATAAATGTTTGTCAGCTCCACCATTCTTTAGAGCAGGCAGGAGCCTGACAGGGCTGTCATTGTCACCTCAGGGCTCCAGGACCACGCCAGCCATGGGAGAGCCAGGATTCCTGGATGCAGAGATCTATTTGGACAAGGCCTGGGTTGCATCTAGGGGAGCCACAGGATGCTGGGGCTGCCAGCTGTATGAGCTGTGACTTTTGGGGACATGAGGAGGATTGACTATTGGGACAGTACAGGGCTGGGAGGTGTAGACAGCCCTGCAGGACACAGCACTGGCAGCACCAGTTGCTCACCATAAATTTAGGGAATGTCCCTCAGTTATTCTGATTTGATTCACTGCATTCTGCATGAGTTGTTTCAAGACAAATAATTTTGTTTCAAGTAATGTGTTTTTTCCCTCTGTTTTGCCAGGCAGTTTCTATTAGGCTTTCCTTTTACATCATCTGAGAACAAGGCATCAAGGATTGTTTAAGAAAAGGTGTCTTGGTACTCTTCCAGATGGCCTAGGGGGTTAAATCAGCTGAACCCCATTATCACCCTGGAGTGGGTGAACACTGGGATGTCTTGTCCAGTTGGCAGCTTGCAATGAGCCATTTTTGAGTGGCTGAGTCACCATCCCTGGAGTTACTTAAAAGCCATGTAGATGTGGTACTTAAGGACATGGTTTAGTGGTGGACTTGGCAGTGCTGGATTAACCATTGGATTTAATGATCTTAAAGGCCTTTTCCAACAAAATGATTCTCTGAATTTCTGTAAAACAGGATTGTCCATTTACAGGGATATTATTCTTGGCAGAACATGGAAAGAACATCGCCCTAAGATACAAACATTTTCTTAAGTAGATGGGAGCACTCTTTTGCTTCCAGCTGAATAACCTAGTAATGGTTAAGTTGATTACTCATAGTTATTGACTCTCTATTTACTACCCTGGTGATTAAGAGACTCAAACATGACAGAACAGGATTCAGTGGTTTCAAGGCTGGTGGAGGCTGGTACAGGGACATACTGCACAGGAAAAGTTAGAACTGAGGTTAATGGTTGGTAGAGTTAGGTTATGCTTGGAGCTGATGATGTTAAAATGTCTTTCCCAACCAAAATGTTTCTGTGAAATCCTGGTGAAGTACTGAAGAGGCACCTACAATGTAAAATTTTAAAAGGATTGTCAGAGCAGTAACCTAGGGGTTCTTTGGAGGTGGAGTAGCTGGGAGGTGGTCAGTAGCTGCACCTGACATAGAAAGGACAAGAAGCAGCATACTTTACCCTGTGTCTTTTATATTAAAACCAAGAACCAGCTTGCAGCAGAGCTGGGGGAGCTTCATGGTGGTGAGGATGCAGTTTGACAGAAGAACATTCAGATTCATTGTGTCAGTCCAGGTAGTCATACCTTGCATAAACCCCATCTACTCAGGAAGGGCATGGAAATAATCAAGAAAACTGTGACCTGAAATTGCAGCTGTTCAAGACCTGATGTTTGTCCCTAGAGCTGTGAGGGTTAATTACCCTGCTAGGATCTGCACAGTGCCCAGAGCTGCTGCTAATACCAAAACCAAGTCTGATATCTGGCCTGTGCCATGCAGTCAGCAGTGGGGACCTACCTAAACCTGAGTGTTGATGTGACTTCTGTGTTACTAAACAAATAGGTTCCCCCTTGGTTGAACTTTCTTCCCCCCCTCCCACCTCAGTTATGTGTAGATTTGGACAAAAAGAACTTCATCAGTTAGAGACAGCTGAGCTCTGACTGTTCTGGTGGAATATGCTTACCTGGTAACTACAAATGAAAAGCAAGATATTGGCCTCAGGGGCAGGCAGCTCAGCAATATATTGGCTGTAGATGCTGTTGCTGTTAAATCTATGGCACAATGACTGGAATAAGAGAATGAGAAATGGAAATAGAAGGCCTGAGTTTTCAATTGTGGCTGGGGTACAGTAGAGGACATGTTTGCAGCTGGGAGGGAAAAAAATGCAATAGCTTCTTAACCATCACCCACACTTATGAAACAGGAGGCAGGGTAATCAGAGTGGTAAATGTGGTTGGCTTGAAATTGTGAGGAATTGCATTGAGTCTTGGTTGGATAATGTTAAAATGGAGTTGGTGGATTGATCATTGTTCCAGAAGGATGTTAGCTTGCAGCAGCATGACAGAACCCAACTGCTTGGTACACCAATCCCCACAAATGGGAATGAGAGTAGAAAGTTTTGCAAATCATGTATTTGATGGGTCTTTGGCAAGGGTTTATCTGACTGTAGGGCTAGCTTGGGTAGCAATGCCTTGCTTGAAGATGTAGTTGTCTTCCAGGAGTGTAAATCAACCATAATGTTTGAGCTAATATACCCAAGCAGTAGGACATGTCAGAATGTACTTCTTGCTTTCTGCTGGTTGAAACCAGTGGCTTTTGGCTTCCTGTGTCAGATGCATTCAGGATCTCATGCATTCTTCATAACCTGTGTTATGCACAGTACACTGTAAATGTTCGTATTTTTTATTTAATAAAATAATGAGAGTGAGAGAGTTTACATTTTAATATGTAGTTCTGTGTTTTATTATTCCCTCTAAAATGAGCATGTATACTTTTTGAAAAACTTTGGTTTGCTTTGGCATGTGATTCATAGAAACATGGCTCTCTCTATCATTCTGACTTAAGTCATATATTTTTACACTAAACATCTTATTACCTTAGTTTTATTATTTCAGAATCAAAGGAGAGCTTGCAAATGTCTATGACTGCAGACCAAAGGAATGTTAATGAATAGTGCCATTGAATTTTCAGGTTTTAGCTTTTCTGATCTTAGAGAATATAACTGTAAGCAAAAATATTATGCAAGCTGAATAAAATTTAAATAAATAAGGACCAGATGTAACTATAGGGGCCTATAAAATGTAATACAAATATTATCCACTTCCTTAAAATAAATCTGTATTTTAGTATGAAAAATTATATTCATATTGATGCTGTGGATTAATCTTTTTCATGAAAGTTGGCAAGTGAACACCATCTCTTGCAAGTGCTTGTTCTTAAATGGGAAACAGACCTTTTGTTTTGACCTTGAGTGGAGAAGTTTTTCAGTATCATGCAACTGAAAGCATTTTTACATTAACATGGTGATAGATTTTTACACTATACAGCCTGTTTTATTGCAGTGGTGTTTGGCTGAGGGCTTTGGGTGCCTGCTAATGGTGTGTGAGTGGGAGCAGTTGCAAAATATTGGAGTGTTAGAAGGAGGCATATGCAGCACGATGCATTAGATAAACCCCTTTAACAAGTCAAGTGATTTACTTGGAGTTGACCTTCAGCTTTTGCTGCTGAACTGTTATCTTTTCAATTCCATTTAGATCTACGCATGGAAGATCATAGCTCATAACTGGTGTCATTTCCTCTGCCTACAAGTAACCAGCAGCTGGATTTATTTTAACTACTGACAGATTCTTACATGGGGTGAATTCTTTAGCAGAGCAAACTGTGCAACTAGTTGATTTCTACTATATCTGTGAACCACCCTGTAAAAATGAAATGACAATTTTACTGCTCTGGACAAAGTATTATAAAAGTTGAAATGGGAATACCTAGTGATATTGTACTGGTCCTGGGGAAGAGATAAGTCTGTAATCCTGCAGTCAGCAGAAAACCTCAGCTTTATTAGCTTTAATAAATGCTAATTTTGTATAATATTTGTAACTATGTAGGAAGTTTGTTGGAAATGTGTGACATTAGCTTAGGAAAACCCAACTTGTCAACCAAATCAGAAAACGTCTTTTCCTGAATGTTTTTTCTATGTAGTACACTTTTTTTTCCTTCCTCAAGAAAGTGCTACAATTCATGCAGAAAGCTTCATTTCTTACAGCAAATATGTAATTATGATCAGTGGTGAGATTCATTCACCCAACTGCAGACAAAACTGAATTACAGTAAAATGTAAGATTGGTGTAATTCCAACAGTTTGCTACTTCCTTTCTAGCACTGCCCAAGCATTTAGGAATACACAGGTCTCTTTTCCCCATGAAATTCTCCTTTGGTCCAGGATAAATGGTTGGTCATGCTCTGGTGGCAGAGCATGGGTCTGGTTTCTACTCAGGACTGTGTTGGGGATTCTTTTGTCTCATAGTAATCACCTTTAAATGCACAACTTGGAAAATCATAGAATTATTCCAACTCTTAGATTAGAAGTGACCTTAGAGATCAACTACTCCAACCTATTCATCCAAGTACCCACAGTACTTAATGTTAGCCTCCTTTCTGTGTTGTGTCCTTTTCCTCCACACCCTCTACTCCCAGAATTTGCAAATAATGAATCTGGGGACTGCTTTTCAGTGCTTTTCACTGCTCCTTTTCAGCAAAGGAGACCTGTCTTGAAAGTTGCTGCTTGTCCTTCTGAAAAACTGCTGCACAGAAGAAAAGAAACTCTAGAGAGACTGGCTCAGGAGCTATAAATTTGCAGAAAACATGTGGGCA
This sequence comes from Phaethornis superciliosus, assembly GCA_023637945.1. Classification (NCBI taxonomy): domain Eukaryota; kingdom Metazoa; phylum Chordata; class Aves; order Apodiformes; family Trochilidae; genus Phaethornis; species Phaethornis superciliosus. The sequence continues at coordinate 28,025,916 of JAJQWJ010000009.1, forward strand.
GCCCAAGCCTAAAGCCAGACAGCTTGTGAGACTTTCTCACTGCTGTTTATGTTCCTGCAGGCTTTTAAGGTTTGCTTGGTCAGTGATTTTCCTGAGTAAGAAGCTGATTTTACCACCTTTCTCCCAAAGGCTCAATCAAGAGGGTGCTCTGTGGTCATTGCATGGGGTCTCTGCCATCCCAGTTCTTGACATTTAATATACAAAGATTAAGCTGTCACTCTTACTGAATTTAGTTTTTTGCTGTGAGCATTTCTATTTGTGCTCTCTGCTGCTGGGTGAGTTTATCAACTCACCCTTCACCTCCCAGGTCTCTGAAGCTGTTATAAACCAAGCAGAAAAAATATCCATGGCTGGAGGGAGGGAACTGAGCTCCAACTCCCCAAGAGGTCAGGGCTGTTCCCTTCCCTCAGACAGAAAGCACTGCAATGTAGATCCTGCTGTGCACATTTTACAAATTGTATTTTCCAGAGGTGGGTTTCAGACTAGGGGGGTAATTTCTGTGAGGTTGTCTTGAACTTACTGTTCAGGAGCCATTCTTTCTGCACTAGAGTTCTTCCAGGTGTCAACCAAGAGACTCTGTGAACTCCTCTGCTTGTTTGCCTTTTCTTCCACAGCCAAACCCTCTTTTGTCAGAGTCAATGTGAGAATTGTCACCTGTGTGCCTTCTCTTTGCTGAAGAAGACCATGATGTTTTGCTGGTAAAGTGTGGGTGAGAGGTGTAGCCATCCCACAGCTCAAATCTAAGCCTTACAAAATAGCATCTAATGTGCTGCATGGCAGGTTGGGTAAACATCACTGCTTCTTAAGAGATTTGGTGTGTACCAGGTAGCACCCATGTATGTTCTTGCATGTTTGGGAACTAATCTGGCTTGTAGGTGATTTTTTTAGCCATGCAGTGTAGATGGTATCAGTGCATCCAGCTTCATTTCATTGGGCTGCAGGCCCTTCATTAGCCTCCAGGATAAGCATAATTCAGCCAATAACATTGGACAGCCTCAGCAGGAGCAGACAACTTTCCTTCTACTTTGTCATTCAGTCTTTTCATGGTCAGAGAGCCAAGGTTTACACCTGTGAGTAGGGACTTTTTTTAGCATGTTAAAACACTGCCTGTGTGCCCTGGCTTGTGTTCTGCACCCTTCTGCCCCATAGAAAAAGTGTTCAACTTTGCATTAATTCCTGATACATACATAACAGTCTCAGATTAACAGAGTGTTCTCTGTCAAAATAGGCAAAGATGAAAGCTCCAGTTTTCAAATGTATTTGTAAACCTTAAGAAGTATGTGCTTTTCAGCAGCTGGAGATCTTTCTTTGAACAGCCGTGTTCTTGAGACATGAGAGTGTTTTCATTTCCAACTTCTGCACGAACAGTTTTTGTGACTCTGCCAAGCTGCATCGTGGCATTCCATCCTCTATAGGAAGCTGGTAGTGAAAGGGGATGAGGAGGTATGGGAGCAAAAATCTGTCCAGAGCCACCATGAATTCACAACTTCTAGCTGAACATTGGCACCACTTCCCCTTTCTCCCTCTGAACTGATTGATTTTAAACTATTTAGGCTTTGCTTTCTAGCAGAACTTAAAGCATGTAACTTGAATTTGAAGCTAGTGAGCAGGAGCTGCAAGACATTCAGTAACCAAAACCCATCCTTCAAATAAATGCTGTGTATTGTTTTAGTCACAATACATCCTATTTTTCTTCTGAGGCACTGAAGGGGTGTTGCAGCTCAAGTCTGTAGCACATATAGAGTCAGTAGAGATTCAGGCTTGCTTTCATGGCTGGAGTGTGACATTACAGCTCATGACTATGTAAGCATCTTTAAAACATTGATATAATTGAAAATGTTCACTGACATCAAAAGTTTGTTTTTAGAGATTTGTCATGGATGATCAAAACTAACAGAGTCTTAATCCAGATCCCACTAGATCTGTTGGAAAAAGATTTCTTCTGGGTTTGATGTATTTTGAGCTGAGCCCAGAAGTAGCAGAGGAAAGATGTCTGTTTATCATAGCTTATGAGCTAAGGAAGGTAAGACTCTCATATTTATGCTTATGATCTGCTCAAAAATCTAATAGTACATTGTGGCCACGTTGCTTCATTCTGTTTTTAATCGATTTGATAAGCCTAACTTTAAAAAAAAAAAAAAAAAAAAAAAAAAAAAAAAAAAAGAAAGAAAACAGCTATTAAGAAAAACAGTGGTTTGGCAGGCCAGAGAGATGTTTCTTTTGTCGGGGAGGCACAGACCAAACAGGAATGTACCTTCTCATGCCATATGTATTTTTAGTGCTAGGTCTGGCTTCTAACACATGCAGGAACTGCAGTGTAATATAGAATTGTTGCCTTTGCAAACAGATAATGCAGATTGTCCAAACTGATAAGGTCTAGTGGTTCCTGAAGCTGAGCTTTAGGTATGTGCTGGTTTGCATTCAGCAGTGCAGCTCTGGGAAGAGCTGGTAACTCCCCTTGGTGACCATTTTTTAAGCAACCACAGATGAAAAACTAAGAAATATGATTTAAAGCATTTTTTTTGAAATATCAGATTAACTACTGTCTGAAAGTGGTTGGTTTGTCCGTCTTGTGTACATGTCCAACCTGCTGCTATGTGGTCACATTGCTGTTTTTCTACAGCACCTCATGTTCATCCACTGCTCTGCTGTGTCCTCAGTTGAACATTGCTGTCTTAACAAACTGGTTGATATTTTGTGTTATCTCATTGGCCCCTCCTGAATGCCTTCCTTGGAAAAAAAGTGAAAGTGAAGGGTGCTATGGCAGTTTGAAACCACAGACTCAGCTTTTTCTCAGAATTAACCTGCTATCAGCCTCAGGTGAAAAAATATACATCACTATGACCCTCCTGGCTTCCTCCCAGGCAAAAGTCTCCTGTGTTGAATTAGAGTTACTTGATCATTTTTAAGCCAAAGGTAACCCCCCAAAAAAACCAACCCAAAGCCAACCAAAGAAAAAAACCCCACAACACACCAAAACCCCACAAACAAGAGAAAATGTAAGTCAGATAAGAGGCTTTGGGCAGTGCTGCTGGGATGGAGGTGCAGGTGTTGCTCTGTTTCACTGGTAATTGCTGTTTCCCTTACTTCAAGAGAACCCTGCGGTTGCCTGTGGTGTGTGTATATATACTTAATTTTTTTTTTAATCAACCCATTCTTTTGATTTTCTTAATTACCCTGGTACACAGCTCGTAGTACTTTGCCTTGGTTTATGGAGATTGCAATCTTGTTTCCCCCAGCTGGGACGCTTGTATCAGCTGTAATCCATTTGTGATGAAAATCCTTCAGGCTTTTTTTCAGTGCCTGGTGCGTATGTATCAAAGAGGAAGCTTGTGAGAGTGGTACTGTGCTCCAGCAGCAGCAGAGAGGCTGTAGCTACAAGTCCACATCATTAAATAAGGTGTAGTGGGAATGAAAGACAATAATGCTCTCAGTGTTGTCTTGATCAGAGTGTTAGCTTAAGGGCATTTGAGTTTTCTTTCTATTCAACGTTCACCGCATGCGCTGGGAAGGGATTGCAAGGCAACAGGGGGAGGGGGGGAGTTAACTTGGTGATGAGAGATGTAGCATCTAATGGTGTTTGCAAAACACCATTACTTTGTTCTACCCCAGCAGCTTTTTCCTGCTTCAGGAAGCCCCTGCACAGCAGGGCTGGCAGCCTGAAGCCTTGTTGCTTTTTGTTGCGAACTCAGTGGAAAGTCCTCTCTTTGACTTGCACATCAAACTGATGAAGGAACTTCACAACTGTATCAGTTTTGGAGGGTGTATGTGTCAGAAAAGGGGTTACTGATACCAACCTGTCTAATTGAAAATCACCAGAGTCATTTTAACGGTCCTAGTGAAGCCATTTCTGGGTCTTGGCTGGGCAAAGGAGCACAACTTGCAGAGCAAAGCGACCCATCCTGTTAGCTGTCAGCTAACAGCTCAAGCACTGCAGTGGGATGTTCACCTATTTTTTTTCAGGGGGAAAAAAAAACCACCACAAAAAAGAAAGAAAGAAACCAGAACAATGCAAAGGGAAAGCACCAGCCAGAGAACAGTATGTTCTTTGTGATGCTTTTTCTTTGGGGACATCTATTGGCAATAAGATTAAATCACTGAAAACCTTCCCTGAAGCTACATCTGCCACTGCCTACATTTTCCAACCTCAGTAATAAACTAACATTTGCCATTGTTCGTTTCTTCTGGATTTCATTTCTTACAGATTTAACCAGCACTATTTACCACAAGGCATTCAGTTCTTGCTTAAAGCTGAGTTCTATGCCAAGTCCCTAAAAATATTCATAGCTCCAAAGAATCTGGTTTTAAATAATATCATAAAAAGTAGACAAAATTAATACAGTGGTTCACACTGAGTTCACGTAGTGATGATGCCAATGTATAAAAGTGATGGAAGCCAAAGAAGCTCTAGACAAGACAAGTGGTGAACAAAATCCTTTTTACCTTTTTACTACTCATCTGTATTTCTAATTTGGCCCATATGGTAATTTTCTTATCCCAAGATAAAAAAAAAAAAAAAAAAAATCTGTAAAACTGTCTTCCAGCCTTGCTTATCCCAACAGGGAGTGCAGAGTGGAGCAGTGGGCTCTGTTGGGTGGGTTGTGTCTGCATGTTTGGGAGGGAGGTTTCACACCACCCCCTTCTTCCCACAGGATGCCATAGTGATCCATGAAGTTTATGAAGAAGGGGCAGCAGCTCGAGATGGCAGACTTTGGGCCGGCGATCAGATTCTGGAGGTAAATGGGTCTCTCCATCTACGTGCTTGCTTGTGTCTTTATCCCATATCATTGTGCTCAGTGCAGCACCAGTTTCTTGTAGGAGAAAGGGAGATCATCACATTGGATCTGTACTTGAAGCTTTTCAGTCCCTGAGAACATCCCGACAGATTCCTGTTACCTTCCGTATATTGGTATAAAGTGAAGGTACAGATTGAGAATATATTAAATTTAATTGAGCAAGGCAGCTCTCGAATTACATAGTTCAGCTGTCATGTCCAATAGCTCAGGATTATTCATCTGTTTAATTTTTCATCAGGAGGCCTGCACCAACCCCCCCCCCCCTCTGCTTCCTCCACCAACCAAGCGGTGAGTGGGGGTGAGGGTGTCCGTGCATCCCTGCCCAAAACCATCCCCCAGCCAGGCTGGGGCAGCTCCCACCACAGCTTACACACCAGGGAACACACAGAATTATTCCTGCCAGCACACATCATGGTTTTTTTCCCACAGACAAGCCTGGAAAGCGAGGAGGGAAAGGGTTAAGAGAGAAGTGGTGGGCTACAAATGAAACTTGCGTCAGGCAGGGGTTCAGCAGCTGCTTCCAGCCTCTCGCTGTCAGATCAGGACAAATTCCCAGCATGGCCATTAAGGCTTCGGTGTGTAGGGTTAGAAAAATAGCAAGGGGTACTTGGGGAGTTGTCTTTACAGCTCTTGCATGGAAAATATTTTTTTTTTTTTAGTGCTAAGGCCGAGTGGTGTTTTCATTTTATAAAAAAATGGGTATTAACAGAGCACAATAATTAGGGGGTAAAAATGGGGAAGCTTAATTAATTCTTCTCTGGCCCAACAGGAAAGTGCTGTTTGTGTGCCATAATATTGTTATTATTTCAGCTTTTAAAAGCCATACGAATGAATGAAAAAGATGACTCTGAATTAGTTTCAGATAAGTATGATAAAGCACATGTGTATGCTTATATCAAGAAAAGAATACTGAAAAAGACGTGCAGAATTAGTAAAAAATAATATAATTACTATAGATAAGCTGTTATCTTAATGTAAAATTAAGTAGTTTTATAATTTGGCATATCTAGAAATACTTGATTGCTTTAAAGCTTTCTATGGAATTGCATTAACCTTGTATTGTTACTCATTAGTAAAAAATAATATAATGACTATAGATAAGCTTAATTATCTTAATGTAAAATTAAGGAGGTCATTATTTGGCATATCTAGAAATACTGAGAAATCTTTTTGTTGCTTTTAAACTTTCTATGGAATTGCATTAACCTTGTATTGTTACTCAGCTGCAGTTCCTTCCTAAAGAGACTTCAAAAATATAATTTTCAAATTTAAGCACCAATATTTTTTGGTATTAAGAAATAAAAGATGATTTTTGTCAACAGAATATTTTCAGACACCTTCAAATGTGTCTGTGGGTGAGGCTTAGTGAAATTAGGAGATGAAGTTTCAAATTGCAATAGTTGTTTTTTCTAATACTTTGCGCATTCATTCCAAACTTTTTCTGATATTACTAAAATGCTAAAACGTTTTCAGGTTACTGCAAGAGAAATGCAATTGAGTGCTCCAAGAGTGGTCTTGTGTGCCATCTATTGGAACAAAGCAAAATAACCACTTGCCATGTCCTGCCAGGGCTTTGCCATTGCTCATGTTTCTGATCTTTCCTGTCCTTGGCTTGGCCGTGTGGTTCAGAGAAGGAACCTGAGCAGTGGGAAAGAGTGGAAGCTCAAAGGAGCACATCCCTCTTTGTCCAGGCTTAAGAAAGAAGCACTGGTTGAGGGTCCAGCTTGTGAAAAGCAGGGAAGAACACCCACCAAACTTACACACAGAAATGTTTTGATGACTGTGGTTCACTCCAGGTGGTGGCACGAAGGCCTGAACTCGCTACCCAGGAGCTCTGGAAATGGGAGCACTAAATTAGAGTGCCATGGGATGTCAATTTGATAAATTTTCCCTGTCACACAAGGGCAGGGTGTGATGAAAAGATCATTTATACGTGTCATTTGGAAAGCAAACACTGATTATTTCAGGTGAACGGGATCGATCTGCGGAGTGCCAGCCATGAAGAAGCTATCACTGCCCTGAGACAGACACCCCAGAAGGTGCAGTTGGTTGTTTATAGAGATGAAGCCCATTACAAAGATGAAGAAAACTTGGAGATTTTCTACGTAGATATACAAAAGAAAATGGGCAGAGGACTAGGACTCAGCATAGCTGGGAAACGGTAAGAACATCTCTGCTCACACTGCACTTTGACTGAGAAATAGGGGTTGTTTTGCCTTACGAGCAACTGTAGCCATCAAATGGAATATGAAATAAAGGGAACACTCTGCAAAGAACAGAATTCTGTATCTAAATACCTGCAAGGATGCCATGGGGCTGTGGTCCTGGCTTCTCTATCAGAACAACGTTGGCAAAGGCTGCTGCTGCCCAGGAGGCAGTGGGGCCAAGTGGGCATGAGAGGAGCCAGGAGCTCAGTGTTCTGCTGGCCTCAGCATAACTGTATCTCAGGGCTTGGAAGCTCTGGCCATGGTTCCTCTGGTTTCAAAATGGGAGGAGAAACCTTCTGATTTCCAAATAGCAGCACATGCCTTGGGAAATGGATTTGAGAATTAGGGCTAGATCCTCCTCGGATTCAGAGGGACTGATGGAAGGTAAGGGGCTGAGTTAGACCCAAATCCTAACCCATGCCCAAGTGACTGAACAACATTACAGACAGCAGCTCTGTAAGCACGGAGCAGAACCTGGGATACAATCATAGGTAACAGCAGCTTAATAAAATGTGACTTTTTACTGATGTATTTCTAAACCATTGCTATCAGATCATTCAAACCAGGGTTCTGCTAGATTGAATCTTTCATTGCTGGAAGAGATTTACAGCAGAACACTGGTGAGGACTCATTCAGTCTTGATTCTCAAGAGTCATATGGTCTCTCTTCAGAATTGCCAAAAAAAAAAAAAAAAACCAACCTTATTTTCTCATTACAAATCATCATGTCATTGTCCTGGCTGTGTCTGGTCAGTGAAGTTTCTACAGCAGTTTTTTACAAGAGTGGCAATGTTTAACCCAGGTGTTTTGAGCAGATTGTAGGTTGGGTAATTAATTTAGCTTATGTAAATTACCCTACAGATGGTAATCGCAGTCTCCAGCCCTCCCACTTTTGTCTCTCTGCAAAACTTACTGTCCTATTGCTAAGTGCTTTGCTTCTGGGGATTCCCACCTTGGAGACAGCTCAGTTTCCAAAGCTGATTCAATGATACCCTGCTACAGTTCAGGTTGTGAAGTGTCATGTCCTTCAGATGTGCAGGATGCCAAACACCAAACCTTGGCCCTGCAGCTGGCACCAGTTCATGTCACAGCAAATTCAGGGAGCTGGGGCCAGCACAGAGGGGTCCTGCAGTACCTGGGAGGGGACTCCCCTGTGATAAATAAGCTGAGAAATAAATAAATACAAGGGGCAATGGGCACAAGCTGCTCCTGGGGAGATTCTAATTGAACACAAGAGGAAAACTTTTCATCCTGAGGAGAGTCAGACACTGGAATGGTCTCTCAGGGGAAGTGGTGAATTCCCACACTTTGGAAATTTTTAACTCTCAGCTTGATGGGGTGCTGAGACATCTCATATGTAATATTAGAAGGGTGGGACCAGGTGATCCTCGAGGTCTCATACAACCTGACATTTGATGAATCTGTGAAATATATTCCCCCATCCATGTGGCCTGCCACAAAGCTGACTTTTCTGCTGAGTAACTCATGGGCAAGCTATGAAAGTCTGTTTTCCAGATTTCTCCCTGCTCTTCTGTTGGGGGCCTCGAGGCTTCTAGAAAAGAAACTGAGCTGAACCTTTAGAGGGAATATAAAAATAATAATAATATGAGGCTGCATAATTCATATCAGACCCATCAGGAGATAGTTTAACTCCAGATCTTAGGCTTATCCTTGGGTTTTTATTCATACAAATGGTATTTTTTCATGCATCTGGATGGATGATATGATCAGAGCTAATGGTTTAAGGGGAAAGAAAGTATTAAATATAGCAAAGCCTGCTTTGGTTTTAAAACTCCTAGATTTTTTACACTCAAATGGTTGAATGGGGTGTAAAACTAGTTCTTCCTCTGCTCACAGGTTTCTTTTAATGTCTCTTAAATGCAAGTAATCTAAATTGGTCTCCCAAAGAATACTGGATTGTGTAATTAGCCATATGCTTCTTGCATTGTTAGAAATGGAAGTGGAGTGTTTATCTCTGACATTGTTAAAGGAGGAGCTGCAGACCTAGATGGAAGATTAATTCAAGGAGATCAAATTTTGTCTGTAAATGGAGAGGATATGAGAAATGCCTCACAAGAGACTGTTGCCACTATACTTAAGGTGAGTACATAATACATTTGAAGCTATTGAATTGCAGTTTCTGACGCTAGGCAAGGTAATTATCCTGAAGTGTTGTTTACACATAGGCAGGACAACTCAAACAACTCAAACTGATTACCAAGACATGAGTTTTTTCTGAAATAACTTGGGGAGATTAATTTAAAATTATTTCCTCATGCATATTTACAAGTGTGATGATGTGAAGTGGGGAAAACAAAGGCACACGTGGCATTTAGGCATTTATTTGGAAACATAACTGTGTTTCATACATTAGAAAAATATTTGGAAATCTGGGAGTCACAATCTGATGTTGCCACATGAGATTTCTTGTGCTCTTGAAGGGGAAGGCTAATAATTTCCTTGCTTTTTGCATTCAAGTGGCCAAAAGTTGACCTATTTGAGAATTGGAAATCAGTGATGTGAGAGTATATTATTAAGTTGAATGCATACGTGTTAAATTCATCCCTTTTCTGCTGCATTTGTCCACTGAAGTGGGTTTTGTAGACATTTCATTAATGTCCACTAGAGAGTTGGGGGCTTTTTGTTTATTTTTCCTGAGTAATTGGCCATCTACAGCAGGAAGATTCTTCCTGCCTTCAGCAACCAGGATGAATCTTCAGGATAAACCTTAATCCAGGGAGGGATATTTTTTGTATTGTCTACATACAAATGTTAACATTTTGAGCATTCCTTGTGGTTTTCTTCAGGGAGCTGTGGTGCTGAGTATAAACATAACTCTCTCCAGGAGAGCATGAAATATTGTATTTCTACTTAATACTATATATTTGAATACTTAAATACTGTACATTGTGGGGGTTTTTTTCCAAGTGTGCCCAAGGCCTGGTGCATCTTGAGCTTGGGAGACTGCGAGCTGGATCGTGGCTCTCAGCACGGAAAACATCTGAAAACAATCAGGTTAGTGACAAATTCATCCACAGAAAGTGGAGCTGTGATGGGCAAGGCACAGGGACAGAGCACCCATCCCAGAGATGCTCAGTGCTGAGGGTGTGGAACAGAGTATTTTATAGTAATAATTTTCTGGGCTGAACTGCAAAGTAAGGGTCATGCTGAAATGCTGATGAAGCAGAAGAGCTGGTTAATGTACTTTTTTAGTTTAAGGAGTGTCCTTTTGAGACAAGTCACAAATATATAATATCTTTCTCAAATGATGATGGCCTGATTTTTTTTTTAGACGTTCCAAAAAAAAAAAAAAAAAAAAAAAGCTGCAGCTGTTTTGTCAATCAAAATGAGCTAATGAAACTGAACTGTATCTTTGCCCATCTTACAGCAGAACCACATGAGAGCTGCTTTCCTCTCAATGAAAACAGAGCAATTTCCTGCTTCACTTGCTTTTCACCTGAAGCGAGGACAACAATTCATTTTTCAATCAGTGCAGGGCTTTTCCCCTCTCCCTGTGCCTTCCAGTCAGTTCAGGCACTGGTACTGTTTAGGTTAAAGTCCAGGTACTGCAAGGGAGAAGAACGAGGCAAGATGACTCAGAAAAACCTTTTTTAATGGGTTTTCCACCTGAAGACCAACAGCTTTTCTGTGATATTTAGGTTGCCAGTGTCCCTGAGAGAGACATGCTGTGGCTTCTGCTCTGGAGAATTTTGCCCCCTCTCTGCTCAGGGGCAGCTTTTGGTGACGCAGGGGACATCACCCACACATCATCTCCCCCTCACACTGATGTGTGAGCTGGCAGGAGAGGACTCACTCCTATGGGATCCAGCTCAGCCACCACAGATGCTAAAAGGTCTTGGTTTTGGAAATGGTGAAGCTGTAGGAGACTTAGGGGGGATGTGAGGTAAAGTGGGAATGCTTTTAAGGAGGTCAGGAAGAGGAGAGGTTTGTCCTTGGTGTGGTGCATGAATAACCCAAAAAGGGTGCCAAAATTGAAGTCATGTGGTGTGATTTCTAAACATTCTGAAGGCCAGCAGCAATCCAGCCTGCTGTCTGTGTGGGTAAGGTGTTAGGGAGGGATAAAACCATGCAGGAACAGTTGGGGTAGTAAGCTAAGCTTTAAAAATCACAACTAAATACAACTGGAGAAACATCTGCACTGCATGCAGCAGGCATCAAGAAGTGAAAGAATGTTGGAAAATTATACTGATTGCATTAAGTAAAGACAGCAGCCTTGAGCTGCTTCTTTTTGGACATTTGTACCAACAGCTAGTCTGAGCAGGAGCAATGGAATCCAAAAGAGCCAATTAAAAATCAGGCACCCAGTTTTACTGTGTAAAACTCATGTCTGAAAGGGAAGCAAAAAGCTTGAGTATCTACTGAGTATCTACTGCGAGTCTGGGTAAAAAAATAAAATCAGTGTCATTTCCCTTTCTTTGTAGCATAAGAGGCTTTTACAAGAACCTGGTAATTTCTGCATTTCTTTTAATACAAGAAATCGACATTGCTGTTGTTATTGCAGAGTCATTTGAGAGCCATCATCTCACTGTTCATAAGTGACTCAGTGATTCTGAAAACTGAATGTTTCCCAGCAAAACCCTTCCAAAAGTTATAAACAGTCTTGGCAAATAATGCAGTAAACCAGCTTGAATGATTTGCACAACTGTGAGCAAGTCAATTTTAGAAGACATTGGCCAAGAGCATCCAGAACTTTTGTCCTCACTTGGCTTTTTTCTTGGTCCATTGCATACCTTTAAGGATGGAAATAGGAGCCTTGTGGTGCAGGACAGAGTTTTCTTTCATGCCCGTTACAAATTACATTAACTTACCCCTGAATTGGCAACTCCAGGTGGAAATTGTGCTCTGCCTGTTGTTCATCACTGACAGCTGCAGGCTGGTCAGTTGGGGCAAACCCTGCCAGAGCTTTTGATTCACCTACTCGTGAGTTTAGAGGCAGAATGTTCTGCTGTGGATGGAGAAATGTAGAGCAGACCTTTGTTTTGTATAAGGCAGCTTACTTTAAAAGATCTGGCTCTCCAGAAAAGCTGTTGTTCAGCTTCCTAAATTGATAATGATGTTGCCTCCAGGGGCAGAGTGAAGATAAAACCCAGATATGGAGAAGGGCTGGAAATGGATGGCCAAGAATAGGTACCATGCACAAGCAGCTGTCCTTGGAGGCTCTCCCTTTTCATAGAAACAGAATAATTTGTGTTGGAAGGGACCTCTAAAGGTCATACAGTCCAACCCCCCTGCAGTAAGCAGGAACACCCCCAATGAGATCAGGTTTCTCAGAGCCTCCTCAAGCTTCACCTTGAACATCTCCAGGGATGAGGCCTCAACCACCTCCCTGGGCAACTTGTTCCATTTTTCCACCACCCTTATGGTAAAGAACTTTTTCCTACCATCCAGTCTAAATCTGCTCTTCTCTAATTTAAAACCATTGCCCCTCATCCTATCACTCCAGGCCCTTGCAAACAGTCCCTCTCCAGCCTTCTTGTAGACCCCCTTCAGAGAAGGTTGCTATGAGGTCTCCCCAGAGCCTTCTTTTCTTAATATCCAAGCTAAACCTCCCCTGGCACAACTTGAGGCTCTTTCCTCTTGTTCTATCACTTATTCCTTGAAAGCAGAGTTTGACCCCCCTGGCTCCAACCTCCTCTCAGAGAGTTGTAGAGAGCCAGAAGGTTTCCCCCCAGCCTCCTCATCTCCAGACTGAACACCCCCAGTTCCTTCAGCTCCTCCTGGGCAGACTTGTGCTCCAGACCCTTTCCCAGATTTATTGCCCTTCTCTGGACACGCTCCAGCCCCTCAGTGTCCTTCTTGCAATGAAGGGCACAAAACTAAACGCAGTTTGGGAGGTGCAGCCTCACCAATGCTGAGCACAGGGAGAAAACTCCTGTGGGAGAGGAGGCATTTTGTGTCCTGCTGGGTGCCTCAGATGCTCCAGGGCGAGGAGCCTGAGGGGGTTGCCATGGGGAAGAGGCCCACAAGTTTCTGTAGGAACCATCTCCTCAGGTTGAGAGACACACTGGGAATAAGCAGAGGAGGGGAGGTTGAATCTTGGTTCCTTACATCCTTTGGAGCCAACCCAAGCAACACACACATTAGGTGTGTGCAGTCAGTGGGGTGCAGTGGTGTGGTCCTGGGAGCAGTGTTATGGGGGTGCTCTAGCTTGGTAGTTTCCCCCTTTGGGAATGAAGTCAGAGGGATTTGCACTTGCGTGGCCTTGGTGGTATTTCCAGCCTGGTTGGCAGAGGGTACAGCTGCACCCATACTCTGCAGAAACTGCTTTAAAGTTACTTTTGGGTTCGACTTACGGTTTTTGATTTATTTTTAATTTCAGGCGAGCCAGCAGAGTGTCCATAGCCACTTCCACCCTGCTCTTGCTCCAGTCCTCTCTACCTTACAGAATTTTGTCAGCACAAAAAGATCTTCAGCAGATGTGGCTCAGAGAAACTCAGGTAGGAGCTGGGCAGCTGTCAGAATCACTGTGTGTTATTTGCTCTATATTTGTGTATATTGTGTATTTTATATTGTGTTTAAAAGCAAAGCTGAAAACTTGACTCAGGTTTTCCTACTCAACCTTCCAGAAGACGTACCACTGATATTTTAAGACCCAAACACTTTCCAGCAGATGAGATTATTTTTATATCTACTTGTAGAGCAATGGTGTTGGGAAGAACGCATAGAAATTGGAGGCCGTGGGCAAAAACCAATATGGTTGAAACACAGCTCTCTTTTTTATTAGAAATCACACAGCATTATATAGAGCTCAGAGGCCACACCTCTTTAGATAAGAAATTCTTGCAGTCAGAAATTTTGGCCAGGAATCCTGTTTTTCACTAAAGCTTCTCTTGCATCTGCCAAGCTACTTGCTCTAGTCGTGCTTCAGAGACACTTGAAGGCCAGGTTGTTTACTGCTCTCAGAACTAAAGGTTTTAGTCTGCTTCATAGTTCTCAAAACATGGATTGGCCAGAATTGCCGGGCATCCATGTTCCTCCACAATTCCCCCTTTTTCTTTTTGGACAATCCATGCCTCGTTGATAATTTTTTTGTTGAAGCTTTGCGGAGACAAGAAAACAAAAGACATCCCCTCCAACAACAACAGCATCATAATGCTCAGCCAGCCAAGGCCCTCTGTGATCAGGCTGATCCCCCAACTAGGCAATCCTGAAAACAAGCTCTGAAGCCATTCATCAAAAAGATTCCTGGTTTTTGTTAAAGCTGCCAACTCCCTTATCTTTTGGATGTAGCTGATCTTTTAGAAACCTTGCAGCTGGGCCTCAAGGCCCTTAGCTCACTCTGGCTAAAGCTAAGTAGACAGGATTGCTCACGTGTCCATTTTCTTCCAAAAACTCTCCAACACAATGGCTTCTCTATTTTAAATGCAGAATTCCTCTTCCTTGCTACTCCCCAACATCCTCCTCAGAGGCTTAGCACAGGCAAGGTTCTCACCTTAGAAACAGTTTTCTCAGGGAATAAAGCTGCCACCACTTCGTTTATATCTTTGTTGCTCTTGACTGTATAAAAGAGGTGTTTGGGAATGAGAAAGTCATGATGCTTAGTTTGCAATTTGTAGATTTAGCAAGTGCTAAATTTCTGACCTGCAGCAGCTTCTGGAGGAGTTGGTAACCTTTGCTCATGTCTGACCCTGGACAGAAGTAATTTCTGGACAGAAGACATTTCTTCTGCCAGTTTCCCTGCCCTGGAGGAGGTGTTTGGCTTTTTTGGGTAGCCTGCACTCCAAGCAGGTATCACACATGTGTGGCAGGGAGAAACACTCATCTGTGGTATTAAGAATCATTAACTTTCGAAAGAAACTTACTCTGAAAGGTTCTTAAAATAGTTTAATTAAAGATAGAATTTGGAGGTGGTATAGCAAAGCCCAGGCTTGACTATACCATCAGCTTGTTAGGCTGTTCAGTCCCAGTTTGAATTATTCTTTTGAGGTGCCCCTTTTTAAATTTTTGTTCTGTTTTGTTTTTTATATCTTGAGTGCTTTTAAATACCCAATGACTAGATATATGCCAGACAGACTTCCTGGCTGTCTATTATTTACTAATACAGCATCAATTAGAAGATGAAATCAATGGAGCTTCAGCAGCCTCAGCCCAGCCCTGTCCCCTACCCTTTGTGATAGGGACACTGTGATTTATGAAGAGTAAGCCACTCTTGAATAGAGGGAGACCCACAATAGGGCTTTTCTTCAGGCCAGCAGAGTGCTGCTATTCAGTAGATTGTGGTGAGCAGGGGCTGTGCTACAATGGGTGTCCCGGTGGCATCCGTCAGCCGGAGCCATCGCATCCACATTCATCTCAGGGTGAAGCAGAGATCCCCTCCTCCTCCTCCTCCTCCTCCTCCTCCTCCTCCTCCTCCTCCTGCTCCTCCTCACGTGTGCACCACTGCCTTGTTTGGCACAGGAGGGCTCTGCTTCTGCTGGGTGATAACTCAGCAGCAAGGGACCATTGTCACCTGACAGTGTTATCTCTTAATTATATTATCTCTTAATTACAGAAGCTAATTGTTTGCTTCTTTATTAGCAGGAGGAGATACGGGCCCAAGGACTGTGGAGATAATGAGGGTCAGTTATTTTCTATCAATTCAAAAAGCCGTTGCCTTTAACTGAAATTGTGAATATTTGTAGCATATCTCAGAAGTAAAATTGCATTATTTATCTTTGCAGTAGGTTGTTAGATGTATGTCTGTGTAATGGGACCTGCATGTGGGAGGATGTTTGTCTCTGTCAAACCTATTTTCTCCTCGTTCCAAATGAGTCCCTTTTTGCTGTACCCTGAATATTGACCTCGAGGAGTTGCTCCACTTGCAAATGTTTTGTTTTGCTTTGTTTTAGGGACCAAATGATGCTCTTGGTATCAGTATAGCAGGAGGGAAGGGAAGTCCATTAGGAGATACTCCCATCTTCATTGCTATGATTCAAGCCAGCGGGGTGGCTGCACGTACCCAAAGACTCAGAGTGAGTACTGAGGTCATCTCAATATTTCTTGTCTCCTCTGCCATGTGTCCCACAGAGAAGAAGCCTCAAGCACTTCCCTATATGCCATCACTTTGATAATGTCTCATAGACTATTCTGTCCTTTCAAAACAAACAAAAACACCACAGAGAAAAATTAAATAAACCAACCCAAACTCGCCCTTCTCTTCCCCTTATGATTATATTGCATCTTGGGGTGCTCCCAGTGGTTGCCCACATGGGAAAGTAATATTTAGAGAAAGAACATAAGGGCATAAAAAATACATAAATGCATAAAAGTGGTCTTTGAATGTCTGTGTTCTGCCAGCCCCAAGGAGGGCAGCAGCAGGTGCTCAGGAAGTCCCAAGCATCTTAAGGACTGCAGATTGAGCCTCATTTAGAGCTCAAACCAAGTAGAAATCAGGTCAGAAGATAACTGCTCATTCTCAAGGCCCTTATAAAGAAATGCCAAAATAAGGCACCTGGATTTCTAGGAATGACTAGAAAGTGAGGAACACTTTAGATTGTGTAGAGAGTTTCTTGTTACGCAGCTCCACAGGATTGCTTTTGCCCCTGAGATTCATTAGTGCACCCTGCTCTGTACATGCCACATCTCTAATAGAATTACACACCAGTGCTAAGTGCCAGGGTCAAGATCATTTTTATGTATAAGAAGAAGAAGAAATAATCTAGGCTAATTAGATTAATATCAGAAGTGCCTGCTTTCCTACACTGCATTCAGCACCTGCATACATAGTCTATATTATGAACTTGTCAGCACATATGGACACAAATGAATCCTTTCTGCATGGGAGGACAGCAGTAAAAATATCTCTCTGCTTGCAAGTGGAAATAGTAAAATCCAAGCCATCTCTTTTTTTCTCTGATGGCATTGTTATTTTTTAAAATCTGTGTGTGCTCTGAAGAATGGCAAATGATCACTAGCAATGCAGAATCCTCACAAAAGGCATCCTGCAAAAGAGAAGCATGACTGTGTGGTGCCAAGTTCATGAGAAATTTTAAGCATTCTTAATTTTAATTTTCCCTAATGCTAGTAATTTTCCATTACTGTTGTACTTTCAGGTTGGAGATCGGATTGTCAGTATTAATGGGCAACCTTTGGATGGGCTGTCTCATGCAGATGCAGTTAATCTACTAAAGAATGCTTATGGGAGCATTATCCTGCAGGTATGGTGATAAATTGAACATGCAGCTGCACAAGGGTAGATAAATGGCATTCAGGAAAGAAAAAAAAACAACAAAAAAACAACCCAAACCCTAAGCATCACTGGCACCAGGCATCACAGAATGGCAGGGTGCTTGCTGATGGGAATTACACCAAATGAAAGCAAGAAATAATTTTCATTCAAAAATTCTTTACTGCCGCTCAGGCTGCAAGCATGATCATATAAAAGCCTAACAAAGGGAACAAAATAACTTGTTGCTACACATGATAAATCAGCAAGCTTCCAAGCTGTTGTTGTTTATTTGGTTTTTTTAACTAGAAGTTAACTAGGAACAAATAATTCCCTGAGTGTGTCTGTGTGCACACCTGTAACTAGACTCTGACCAAACTGCCCACAGTATTAATTTCCTTCTTCTTGAAAGGAGGGAGAAGAAAGAAACACTCCCAGCATTTAGTAAAAAGGATAGGATCATCATTAAGATAGTGCTGCCTAGAATGGATTATTCTGCAGGTACTGAATAATATGGAGAGAGAAAGCAGTGTTATCACTGCCACGTTTTCTCTGTTAGCTACAAGGAGGACATGTTCTGCCACTTTGCTTCTAATTGCTGCTTGTCACTGTATTCATCTGGAGTTTGTTTGCGGAAAGAAAAGGGAAAAATACTCACCAGAGACAATTCAAAATACCACTCGTTTGCAGAATTATTGTAACAACTGGAAAACAAGCTGAAGACATAGCACTGAAATCCATTCTAATTTTCTTTATCACAGCGTATTGGCTTGGAACACATCTCAGTAGATTTTTGCAAGCTTCTTGCTTGCATTACAGTACAAATGTGACTACAAAAAATGGGGAGAAAAAATGAAAAAAAAAAAAATACAGTTAGTTTTAGACTTGCTTATTCTTTGTTTTATCTGACTGTGAACTGCTGACCTGGTAAGTGATGAGCCAGTTCCAAAGCAGATGGTGTATTTGTGTAGTTCCCTTGAAGTCAAAGGAAATGCACAGATACACACCAGCTGAGGATTTTCTGTTAAATTATAGTTATCGTATTGTTACTAATGCTGAGTAATTTCACTTTTCATGTCAACAGTATTCCCTGAATAGAGAATTAAATCTTGCTGCAGAACCCGAAATTGCTAATCTTGAAAGCTGTAATACAGAGTATTCCACCTCATCATGTATTTAAAAATATTCCTGGTGGAGCTCACTGTCAGTTGGACTCTCACACAAACAAAGAGGTTCTCCTAGAAATGTCTTTGGGTTTATCACTTGGGCTTTTTCCTGCAGTTTTGCTGTCTAGCTTAAAATGGGTTTAATACTTTTCCCAGGTGATACAGGTTTGTTCTCATAGAATAGTGTCTATTTCCCTCTATTAAAAAATCTGTTATGAGAAGGTGGGATGTTATATTTTAACACCAGCAGGGAGTAGTGTTGAAGCCCTGCTGTGGGGATGTGGTTACCTCCCATGCCAAGCACAGGTACTTCTCAATCACCAGATTGCTTTTATTTTTTTTTTATTAAACCAATGTAAATGGAATAATCCTATCGCTGTGATAATCATGACTGATGTGTCATTAAGTAATTCTATTTATTATCAGGTTAGGCCACTTCATGGCTAACTGCTTTGAAAGGTCAGATAATTGAGTTCAGTGGTGTGGAAATGCTTATTATGGGTACGTCCTGGGAAGGATGGTAAAGGAGTTTGCAAATGCTGTTTGCAAATGGGAGATTAAGGTCTCAGGGGAACAATCATCCCTTTCGGCTGTTTTGATGCTTTGGTTTAATTTAATTTCTTTTCTGCAGGTGTAGTAATGAGATAAGGGGAAGCTTTTTTACAAGGTTCTTGAACTCTGATACATTCTTACTGCCAGCTGAAGATTTTTGAATATAGATTTATTTTGCCCTCATTTTATTTAACAACAAAATATGACAAATACTGTCTGGCACTTTTACCCCTGCTGGAAAGGGAAAGCAAACTTAACAGTGTCTTTGCTGGCTGAGCCAGGTGCAGATATCTTGTCTGCTGGACCCCTTCATTTAGGGCATCTGACATCCTGAGTCTGCATGAGAACTAATCTTCCTTCCTAGAAAATGCTACTGCCCTCTTGGCTCCAAGTGATTAGAAAGCAGGGAAATATTACTGTAGAAAAATTGGGAGCATTCATTCAAAACAGGGGATTTATAGAATGGATTCCACTTTTTTCTTTTTTCTGAAAAGGTATGTTACCCATGAACCATGTTCACAGCAAGCAGTGGGAAAAGTACCTGTTAATTTTGATAAAATAAGGCCATAGATAGCTAGAGAAAATATTGAAAATATACTTACTGGGTTTTTCTCACTCTCTCTGAGCCAGACCCCCACTCTACATGATAAACATCAAGCAGAGAAGAATATCTCTTTAGAGATATGGAATTAGGGGATAGCCATAGCAGGGAGTTGTTAGGAAACTGCTGCCCTTTCCGCTGGGAATATTTAAAATCCAAAATACTTCATAGTGGTTTCCTTGAAGTTTTTCCAGAAAAAAACAAAGCAAAGAATAGAAAATCAGCATGCCATGAAAGGTTAAAAAAAAAAAAAAAAAAAAAAAAGCTGGAGTGGGCATTGACATTTGGTATTCAATAAATCCCACTGGGTCTGCTCCTGTCCTGATGTAGCTAAAACCTGGTGAATGACAAATCCCAGACCTCAGTGTGCAAGTAACTGTTTTGCCATAGTTGTATTTGTGATTAACCCATACAACATTGATAGGATTCCTTTCAAAAGCCTGAGGATGTTTGCTGCCTCACAACCTGTCCAGATGTCATTAACTCTATCATTACTGTGTGGTGGCAATCTATGGGGGTTTCAGAATAATACAAGAGCCAAAATTTGGAAGGTGAAGAATGTAGGAACTGCAGAAGAGCTGAAAACAAGGATTAATTTCTTTCCCACTCAGCAAACAAACCAATCTAAGGAATTTCATGGACCAGTAGACCCTTGGATGTCCATTTTATTCAAGGCTGAGGTGCTTTCTGGGGAGATGTTTACTTTCAAGCCCAATCCTGGATACCTTGTTCTGACTCCAGCACATACCTGTTCCCTTGACAGAATAACCTCTTTCTCTCAGT
The DNA here is from genome assembly GCA_023637945.1 of Phaethornis superciliosus. Taxonomy (NCBI): domain Eukaryota; kingdom Metazoa; phylum Chordata; class Aves; order Apodiformes; family Trochilidae; genus Phaethornis; species Phaethornis superciliosus. The sequence continues at coordinate 28,046,185 of JAJQWJ010000009.1, forward strand.
TATACAGAAAGACTTTTCTGCTCTGCTCAACATCTGAGTGATAGTTGTGGAAAGGCAAGAAAAAGCTTCTGAGCAAGCCTCCAGAAAAGTGACTACTATTATCTGAAAGTATTGAATAAGTAGAAAATTTAAGAGAGTAGAACTCAGGTTTGAAATTTACTTGAAAAAAAAGAAACATCAGTGAATGATTTTCCTAATGTATCAGTTATTTCCTACACAATTAGCCAAAATGTCTTTGATATTAAGTGAATACATAGAGTACTTCATTGCCTCCTTCTGTTTAGGTTGTGGCTGATACCAACATCAGTGCCATTGCTACCCAGCTGGAGAGCATGTCAGCAGGATCCAACCTTAACTCTTCTTCTGAGCATCCTTCGGAAGATCCTGAGTAAGTCTGTACTTAGTCTGCAAAACTGAGGTGGATTTCTGTGCCCCATGCAAGGGAAAAGCCTAGGGTGGTGAAGGGGGTCTGTCCCATTGCTTTCCTCTCTAATTTTCCATCACCTTGAAAACAATAACTGTGATCTTCTCCAAGCTGGGTATGGACTTGTGCCCATTGTCTTCTGCTGTCAGAATTTGCTTCAGTAAATAAGCACAAAATGTGTTTTCAAGCACTGGTCCTGGATATGTAAAAAAGAATAATCTCTGCTTTTCTTTCTAATTTTTATGATCTTTCTGGTCTGTTGGCTTCTGTGCCTCAAAGGAGTTATGCCTGTAGCAATTTGAAATAATCTGTCATTGGCAGACCTAAGGCAAGAGGTGTTAAAAAGCCTGGTATCAGAGAGAAATATTGCAATGCATGTCCCAGAACTAATTTTACCTTCAGAATCCTTTTAGCTTTACAATTTGAAAAAATCTGATTTAAAAATGTTTTACCTACAGCACTTCTCTGTGGTGATGGAAGTTAGGGATCTAGCCCTCCCATGGCCATGCATCCTTCTCCATTATGTGCTTTTCAAGGCAGCTTAGAGCCTTCCAGTTATCATTTTGAAATTCATTTGATCTTTATTTTGGTTCATTAGCTTCACTACGTTCTACGTTTTCCTTCTTAGGATTCATTATATTTATTTTAAGAAGTTGAGCTGCAAGTTGCTGCCCTGCCTCTGGGGTTTTTTAGTCCAAAAGTCACACTATTCATGCTGCATTTGCTACTCTTACAATGTGAGGTCCTGTTTTTATTGCTGCTCTCAAAGGACAATTGCTTACTTCACAAAAAGGACTTGGAGTTTCTTTTCATATCAAAACAGAAAGGAAATTTGAATGTAGACATAGGAAGACAAATTAGGTTGGGGCATGCAATCATTCTGTCCTGAAGAAACAGCAAGATATCAGTCACCACAGGCTACACCTTGGCACAGGTGGAAGCTGCCAAACAGCTTTTGTCCCTGATAATTCTTTCTAAATCTGTAGAAAATATTTTTCCAAATCTAAGGTGGATATATTTATTTATGAGTGGTTTAAATTCCACCAAAAATCATCCTTTGCTCAGTGTAGACAGTAAAAGCCCCCGAGGGGAGTTGAAGCTCTAAGGGGAATTACAGGGATGTAGGTCAAATCCCAAAGGTTGTTAGAAAGAGCACAAAGAGACTGCAGGAGAGCTGAGACTACAAACACAAGTGTTCCTAACAACACAAGTGTTCCTGGCTGCACCCTGTCTGTTAGACTCATTCTTCTGAAGTCATAAAATAAAATTACTCCGTAAGGAAATTGTTGCAGTTGCCACTCACACGGACTGAAGAGGACAGCTTGGCTGGTAAGAAAGCAAAGTCTCCATACGTGCAGCCACTGCAGATGAGGGGAGTGTTGCTTCTTTGTCAGCCAGAAGTGTTCTTGTTGAGCTCTTGTTAAAAACAAACCTTTGCAAAGGGAGCAGCTGAAGCAGAGGGAGCAGCATCTGACTTCTGGGCTGCATGGGAGTGCATCTGAGTGCAAGGACAGGAGTCGAGGTTTGGGACTGTATGAAAAACTTGATAGATAAATATCTCTGTAAGTGTTCCTTCTGCATAAAGTCCCCAGAGACAGACTTTACTATTCTAAGTGATATTTATTGTGTTTTCAGAGCACCTCAGCCTAAGATTATTGCTTTGGAGAAAGGCTCTGATGGACTGGGATTTAGTATTGTAGGGGGGTATGGAAGTCCCCATGGAGACCTGCCCATTTATGTCAAGACTATATTTGCCAAGGTATCTTTTTTTGTTTTGTTTTCTCCCTTTTTCTGTATTATCTTAAAAATAAACTTAAGATTTGGCTTGGTTAATACATTATCCAGTCAAAAGCAAAATGCACAAAGTATATCATAAGTGGACCCAGAACTCACAGCTGGCTTCTCAGTTTATATTTCATATTACTGATGGTTGAAAAAGATACTTTATCTCAGCAAAATTGCTCTGTGTACTTGGGAAGCTTGTTTTAATATACTAAAATATTTATTTAGTAGTTTTCTATCTGTAAATCACAAAAAAAAGCCTTCCAAGAGATCTGGAAGGCACTGCTTTGCCAGGAGACCAGAGAGGAGGCAGTTGCAGAGATGCTGTGTCTTTGGGGCTGAGCTTCTGCTGCAAAACCAGCAGTGAGCTCCTGGGCTCAACTGATCACCTTGATGAGAAAACACCCCAAAAAATGACCACCCTGTACCTGTGACTTGGAGATGAGTTGGTTTGTCCATCAGTCCTGGCTTTAGTTATTCTCCTTTGCTTCCAGCTTGCTTCCCTTGCCTCTGCAGTTCCAGGGCTCAAAACACAAATATTTGGTCTTTTCACAGCCTTTGGGTATTAATATGGGAATATATTGTGTCTTCAAACTGCTGCTTAGGTCTACAACTTTCTAGATGTGAGCACAGCTAAATCAAAGCTAGAATATGCTGCAGTCACTGGTGGGGCCATGGAGGAGAAAGAGACACCACGAGCAGACCTCTGGGTAGGGCAGGACTGAGGATTTGGATCAAAGAGCTGCACTGGAGGAAAACAGCCACTGCTGAAGCTCTGGGGGAGCTTCTCAGACCCTTCAGTGGAGCCCAGCTCCATCTGGGGCATGGGGCAGCTCTCAGGCTGTTCTGCTGCACCAGCTCTGCCCTCTCCACATTCTAACCTGCTTCTCAGCACCAGCTGCAGGGTATCTTTAGATGCTGCTTTAACAAACCCTCTCCATAATCCTACAAAGCCAGGATCACTCTTTACACTTCAGCTTTTTCAGGGATGAGCCAATTCTCTTTTTCCCAGGGTGTATCACCCAACCCGTGTGCCCGCTTGGGCGAATGATGGGCGATCAGCTCTGTCCCTTCCCACCGTCCCCACCCCGTTCTGGTGGGATCTTCGGGGTTGCATCCCTCCTCATCCCATCCCATCAGCATTTGGAGAGATGGTGGGAGGGCTCCTGGAGGCTGCCAGCAGCTGACAGTTTGCTTTGCCCTTGGGCAGGGAGCGGCCGCGGACGACGGGAGACTGAAGCGCGGCGACCAGATCCTAGCGGTGAACGGGGAAGCTTTGGAAGGTGTCACCCATGAGCAAGCTGTAGCCATTCTGAAGCGCCAGAAAGGAACTGTAACGTTAACGGTGTTGTCGTGAATGCCATTGTACTTGCAGAGATCAATGCCATCCTTTTCAGCCCATCAGCAGAGCTGTAATCACACCCTTCAGCCCCGAGCCGGATGCAGAAGCAAAACCCTGGCAAAAATGAATGGGTGTTCACCCCACTGCCAGGAAGGGTCGTTGAGCATCTCAAGCTTCATTTAGCCTCCTGCTTTTATCAGCCTCTCTCCCCACCCTCCCCTGCTTCTGGTGGCTTTTGAGGTTTCTCTGGACAAGTTTAATTAAGAAATTCCAAAGAACAATATCCATTTTCCTTTATTTATACATCAGTTTATCCCCAAGTAGCCTGAACCCCAGTTCCAACTGCTGAACCTGGAATCAGTTCGCACACAAAAGAGAATTCAGATCATCAACTGATCTCATCTGATGAGGAGAAATAAATGCCGAGTGACTTGTCATCTCACTCATGATTTACTTATGCTAATTGTCCTTTCAAGTATGCCAGAAAACATTAGCAATGTAATTAAATTACCACTGTTCCAAATGATGAAATATCAAATTCTCCTCTGGGAAATTATTTGTGCTCGGCACAGTAAGGCTGATAGTCAAATGTGAACTTCTCATGTTTATCTCTTTGGGTAGGTCTATGCAAGTTAGTCAGAGGTAATTACTGTGATGTGTCAATTTGCAGCCTTTAGCATGAAAAATAAACTAGGGGAGAGGGGAATTTGGTTTTTTTTTAAGGCTTTTAAAATGTTTGAGCCTTTTCAGATATTTAGGCAGCATGAACAACAACGACAACAACCTATCTCGTTCTGTTCTAATTATATTTTTAAAGAAGAGGAAAGGGGCTGATGGATGCCAGGCGTGTTGCACACAAAGGCAGTTGCTGTTGTGCCAAGTCACAGCATAATTGTTCATCCTGAAACTTTAATGAAGACAAAAGTTTGCTTCAGCAACGTGATCCTGCAGCTCCAGGCGTGACGGTGAGCTGTCCCTCTGCACCTTGTCTTTAGGGACAGATGGAGCCAATCCAAGCCAGAAAAGCATTTTGCATTTCCAAGAGTCTCCCCAGGATGGGGTAGTGCAGGAAGAAGCTTTCACGGATGGCAGAGGAGGCTTCTCCCTGGGGGCTGCTGGAGTGCAATTTTGGATAATACCAAATAATTCCCAGTGGTGGTGGTGGTGAGGTGATGGCTGCAGAAGACTGCTGTGGCAGTTTGAGGTGATGTCCTCCTGGGAACAGCTGCTGTGCCCATCCTCCCCAGGGCAGAGCATGTGGATGGGGGTTCCTCAGCCCTTCAGACCACTCAGTTGAAGCAATCAACTCTTTTTCTGGTTTAAGCTGAGCCAGGTGGGAGCATGCTGAAAGTCCTGAGGGGCCTTCCCAAGGTCTCTGAGGTGGAGATGGGATGCAGAAATGTTCAGTCCATCTGATTTGGACTATTTGGTATCATTTATAATGAGGATGTAGCTGAGAGAAATGAAAGAGGCTGGGGGAACAAAATTGGCTGCTCATTTTACATGAAAAATCCGTGGAATGAAATGGAAAGAAGATTCAAGATCTGTAGTACCATACCTGAGCTGCACAGAGTTTGTGATGAGGCACAGGAACAGGTACTGAAGTGAGATGAACTACGCTGGAGCAAGCCAGCTGTGAGTAGCTCTCATGGAAAGAGTTTTCCTTACTGCATTGAGACATTTTCCTTAATTTTAGGTGATCACAAAGTGCATTTAGTCTGCTGGAACCATTAGTGGGTGTTCGGTCCCTAGTGCCTGCAAGAGACTTCACATTTGCCATGGATTCCCACTCTCCTATTTTGCTTTGCTCAAGTGGAATATTAGTGATCTTTGACACAGAAATAAGTGCAGATGTAGCAAACTGGAGAGTTCTTAACAAACTGCCTTTGGTTGCAAAGGTATCCTGGGTATGCAGAAGTTAAAGGCAGGTAGGTGAAACGTGGAGAGGAGGGAGCCCTCAGAACTAGTGTAGGGAATTTGGGATCAAAACATAAGGATTCCTCTGCCAGGTCATGTTTTTATCAGCATTGCATTCCTACTTAAAGATGTTGCCACATATAATCTGTGAAGTTTCCCAGGGCTATTTATTAGCCTGTTCTGCACATACCTGTTTCATACACATAAAGAGTAGAATTTATGGGCTGAGATATTTTGCACTTGTCATTGCTCAGAATGACAGAGAACATTATCTGCTTCTTGTAATTTGCACTTTGCCTGTTGAGTATATTACTGCCAAAAATTATATTGCAGCTAATTGATAAGCCAGGAACCATGTGCTCTATGGACAGGACCAAGGCAGAGAATTAAATTTGCATTACACTTGTCTGGGCTGAGGTGTTCTGGTTTGTTTAAAACTTTATTTCTGTGCAAGGGAAAAGGCAATTAGACCTCCTGATTGTATGTTTACGTAGATCAGTAAAATGAGACATTTTATGACTTCCAAGATTCTAAATAAAGCTCCATTATGTAAGTAGTTGTGTGCTTATTTATTTTTGTTTCTTTAAGTCACTGTTAAAACATATTCCGTGAGATGTCTTTGCTTCTCCAAGCAGTGCTGGTGATGACCCTACTCGTGGAGCAGGAGCTATGGCAGGCTGTGGTGACAGGCAGCTGTGGTGACAGCCAGCCAAGGCTCTCTGCCCAGTCAGATTGTTCCCAAGTGAGATGGTCACAGGCACCCATCCCGTGCACACCCATCTGGACACTCCAGGCACCCAGCAAGGTGGCTCCAGCCTGGTAAGTTGTTTGTCAGTCTGGGGAACACCAACAAAAATGGCTTTAAGAAACTGAGGATCTGGTGCCCAGACAGCAAAACTGGGGGATGAAGACAAAGGTGCCAAGTGGTTGTGGTTGTGACAGTTTTTGGTGTGACTTGAACCCAAGTCAACAGGAGATGGTTACAGGGGGAGCATCCATCCTACAGGCACCTCACAGCTACCACCATGGCAGCTCCTGTCTACCAGTGGGGAGGGTTCTTGTGCTTAAGCTTGAGGACTCATCTGCCAATGCCTTTTCTTTTAGGAGGTCCATGTGCTGTTCTCAGTCCTTCCATCAGCTTCCTCACCTGGAGAATGACCTGCAGTTTGCAGTGACACCACCAAGGACAACCCTGACCTCACCAGGAGCCACCTTACGGCTGTTGCATTTCTTGGCTGGCTCTGCAAAGAATGGGTCAAGTTACACCAGTGCTAGGACTTCTTCCCAAGGCTGTAAGTTCTTGTGTCCTCCCCACCACATGAGTTTGCCAAGGAGCAAACTCCGTCCAGGCATGATCCCTGCTGAGATGGTCAGTGCTCAGGCAGTGATGTGGGCAGCAGGTGAGCCTGGAGGGATGAGGGGACTCTCTCACTTTGTACTGCTGCATAAGGAATCACATTATTGCCTCTAAATTCCCTGTAATTAATCAAATGGTGATTACCAACCTGGAAATTTGACACATACAGCTCCTGTTGAGGTAATGTGATTATGGGGAGATGGAGCAGTTAATGTATCTTCACCTGAAAGAACTGGAATGAATTAATTTAACATTACACATGTATAAAACATTAGTTCTTACAGTTGTGCTGAGCCCTGATATATAATTCCATTATCTTTCTCCACGGTTTCACACCTCTACATCCCTAATTTTGCTGTATTTACATTCTGGTTAAACACTTGTCATGGTTATTGTTTTTTTTTCTTTTTAGCAGCAATGGGCAGTTTGTTCTCCAAGAGACACAAATCCTGTGATAATGGGACCTTTTAGGATGGAAAAAAGAAAAAAGAAAAATCAGAGATCCATGTTCTGCAGCCTCCCAAAGAGAAGGGAAAGCAGGATCACCTTGACTTTGCCTCCAGATTTGTCCAGGTGGGCTCCAAGGTCTCTGCTGCTTTAGCAAGTCTGGGGGGGGAGGTGTTGAAGCAGAGTTTATTGCCAGTTCCTACACCAAAAAGAAAATCCACAGTGGCAGCAGAAACCCCTGTTCGTTCCTGATGGCTGTAGGTACTGTGCCTCTATAACTGCTTAAAATTAAAATACCTCATCCTAATCAATGTGACCAAAAAAAAAAAAAAAAAGAGGAGGTCCTCAAAAATCTCATTTTTCCTGAAGAAACTGTGCTTTTTTTGTGCGGGTTACTTTGCATTTTCAAGGGGAATGGTCTTGTCTGTCTCAGAAAGCCCTTTCTTGCCTTTTTTTTTTTTCTCTTCTCCTTTTTTTAACATTCTGATGTGCAGCTATGAGGGGCCATCTGTTGAAAACAAATGTAAGTGTAGAAGATGGTTTTCTCCCAGTGCTCCAGGAGGTCGTTTGCTCCAAGTTGTGGTTTATTTGTGTGCAGCAAATAAATTCCCCAAAATAGCAACAAGCCCTCCTGCCCCCTCATTAACAAAAATCTTCTTTTTTCAGCCTTGGAAGAAAAAGGACACTCTGGACATTTCTGTGAGGCAGTGCTGCTGAAATGCAAACTCAACACAGATCTCCCCAGGGCTTCTCAACAAGGACAAGATTTGCCCCAAGCTGTACTTGGGCTTGAGGTGACCCCCTCACTGGTGTGTCCAGTGGTCCCTGCCCTGGGGGATTTCTGTCTGAGGAACTTTAGCATGTGGGATTGTGCCCATCAGACAAGTTTACTCCTCAGCTGAGCAGTATTTTGGCTGATGCTGCCCATGTGTTGTTTAACCCCCTCTGTGCCAGACATCCTCCATGCTGGGGTACCTGTTCCTGGGTCTTTGGGTGACACCTGGGTGTTGGTGGCATGGTCTTTATCTCCTTCATGGCCAGAGCCCACCCCACCAGAGTTTTGAAATCAGCTCTTCCCTTGCAGACCCAGGGCTTGAGAATCTTGGCTTCATTTAGAGTAGTTCTCTCATCTTCCTCAAAATGAGACCATAAAAACTTAAAGGGAAATACCTGCCCTTGAAAAGAGAATATTCCCTATGAGTATTTTCATGTATTAAGAAACCACTCAGTATTTTTGTTACCCTTTTCATCCCACCCAGCAGCCTATGGGGATGACAGTGTATTCCTAAGCCCCTTGCACACAGCTGCCACCAGCCCATGGATGTCACCAGTGCAGGGTCTTGGTGAATCCTCACCAAACAGCTACAGCCACGGGCTGGGTGAGCCCCAGCTCCTGGTGTTGCACTCCTGCTGCTTTTTCTGCTGAAATGGCACTAGATGGAGCAATTGACAAAATATTCTATTTCTGCTGCCTTCAGCCTGGGCCTGGTGGCTCCTCCAGAGGGGCTTGGAGGATGCTCAGTCCTCTCAGCCTCAGCAGGGAAAACAAGATGCTGAGCTTTTCCCCTCCAGGTAGGTGGGTGCTGAGAAAAGGAGGAGACAACTCGGTACCACGAGAGATTTCTAGGGAATAAAGTTGTGGCCCTGCTGATGATCTCCCTCCTTTCTTTTCCTCCTTTTCTCCTTTCCTCTTTTCCTCCCATGGGGGCTGAGGGCCAGGTCAGCCCCACAGACCCCAAAGTGGAGCTGCTGCCCGTGTGCCCCAAGCTCTGTCCCTACAGCAAATCAATCTGCCTTTGCCTCCCAAACCTTTGTCTCTTCTAAGAATATGAAATTCTCATTTCAGTCATCTCATGCCAGTGGCTGACAGTCACTGAGCAGCTACCCTCTGGGCCACTGATGGAGGAGTTTCTGGGTGATAAAACAAGTGGTGATATTCTCTGCCACCCGCAGGAGCAAGACTGGGAAAGAGGAAGGAAAATTTATTTGTGTGTTGTACAGGGAGCTCTGACTTGGACCTGAGAGAGCTGCTGGTCACCAGTTTTGCCTCTCCCCCAGCTTGAAGCTTCAAGAGGAGGCAGCCCCCAGCCCTCACTGGGGAGGCAGCTGCCACAGATGTCCCAGGAGCTGAGCCAAGGCCTGAGAACATCCTCATAATGTAATGAGCTGTGGAACTGCACAGAGTTCTGTGTGCACATCAGGCTTGAGGTGGGTGGCTCTCTCCTGGCTCTTTCAACAGAGCCATTTTTGGAGGCCAGTGGCCATTCCTCACCATGTTCTCCCCATGGCCACATCCACCCCAGACTCCTGCCCCAGCAGAGGGATCAGGGGCCTCTCCTGCAGCGTGAGTGGAGGATAATTACAGTGCAAAAAATTAAATGAACCAAAATGGTAACTGAACCATTTGCAGCACCTGGGGGGGTCTGCTCTGGGGACAAAGTGGGGCTTGGTGTGGACAAGAAAAGCCCCAGGGAGGTCATGTGCCAACACAGCCTGTGCACAATCACTGAGTGTGTGTGTGTGAGAGCCTGTCCCTGACACTGTGTGTGTGTGTGTGTGTGTGAGTGTGTCTGAGTGCCTGTCCAGGACACTACGTGTGTGTCTGTGTGTGTGAGTGTGTGTGTGAGAGTCTGTCTGCCTGTCCAGGGCAGTGTGTGTGTGAGAGTGTCTCAAGGACAATGTGTCTGTGAATGTGTGTTCGTGACACACACACACTCACACACGTAGTGTCGGGGACACGCACTCACACACACAGTGTCCTGGACACGCACTCACACACACAGTGTCGGGGACACGCACTCACACACACAGTGTCCTGGACACGCACTCACACACACAGTGTCGGGGACACGCACTCACACGCACAGTGTCCTGGACACACTCACACACGTAGTGTCGGGGACACGCACTCACACACACAGTGTCCTGGACACGCACTCACACACGTAGTGTCGGGGACACGCACTCACACACACAGTGTCGGGGACACGCACTCACACACACAGTGTCCTGGACACGCACTCACACACGTAGTGTCCTGGAGACGCACTCACACACGTAGTGTCGGGGACACGCACTCACACACACAGTGTCCTGGACACGCACTCACACACGTAGTGTCCTGGACACGCACTCACACACGCAGTGTCGGGGACACGCACTCACACACACACTGTCGGGGACACGCACTCACACACGTAGTGTCCTGGACACGCACTCACACACGTAGTGTCGGGGACACGCACTCACACACACAGTGTCCTGGACACGCACTCACACACACAGTGTCGGGGACACGCACTCACACACACAGTGTCCGGGACACGCACTCACACACGTAGTGTCGGGGACACGCACTCACACACACAGTGTCCTGGACACGCACTCACACAGTGTCCTGGACACGCACTCACACACACAGTGTCCTGGACACGCACTCACACACACAGTGTCGGGGACACGCACTCACACACACAGTGTCCTGGACACGCACTCACACACACAGTGTCGGGGACACGCACTCACACACACAGTGTCGGGGACACGCACTCACAAACACACGTAGTGTCGGGGACACGCACTCACACACACAGTGTCGGGGACACGCACTCACACACACAGTGTCCTGGACACGCACTCACACACACAGTGTCGGGGACACGCACTCACACACACAGTGTCGGGGACACGCACTCACACACACAGTGTCGGGGACACGCACTCACAAACACAGTGTCGGGGACACGCACTCACACACACAGTGTCCTGGACACGCACTCACACACACAGTGTCGGGGACACGCACTCACACACACAGTGTCCTGGACACGCACTCACACACACAGTGTCGGGGACACGCACTCACAAACACACGTAGTGTCGGGGACACGCACTCACACACACAGTGTCGGGGACACGCACTCACACACACAGTGTCCTGGACACGCACTCACACACACAGTGTCGGGGACACGCACTCACACACACAGTGTCGGGGACACGCACTCACACACACAGTGTCCTGGACACGCACTCACACACACAGTGTCGGGGACACGCACTCACACACACAGTGTCGGGGACACGCACTCACACACACAGTGTCCTGGACACGCACTCACACACACAGTGTCGGGGACACGCACTCACACACACAGTGTCCTGGACACGCACTCACACACACAGTGTCGGGGACACGCACTCACACACACAGTGTCCTGGACACGCACTCACACACACAGTGTCCTGGACACGCACTCACACACACAGTGTCCGGGACACGCACTCACACACGTAGTGTCCTGGACACGCACTCACACACGTAGTGTCGGGGACACGCACTCACACACACAGTGTCCTGGACACGCACTCACACACGTAGTGTCGGGGACACGCACTCACACACACAGTGTCCTGGACACGCACTCACACACGTAGTGTCGGGGACACGCACTCACACACACAGTGTCCTGGACACGCACTCACAGACACAGTGTCCTGGACACGCACTCACACACACAGTGTCCTGGACACGCACTCACACACGTAGTGTCGGGGACACACACTCACACACACAGTGTCCTGGACACGCACTCACACACGTAGTGTCGGGGACACACACTCACACACACAGTGTCCTGGACACGCACTCACACACACAGTGTTCTGGACACGCACTCACACACGTAGTGTCGGGGACACGCACTCACACAGTGTCCTGGACACGCACTCACACACACAGAGTCCGGGACACGCACTCACACACGTAGTGTCGGGGACACGCACTCACACACACATTGTCGGGGACACGCACTCACACACACAGTGTCCTGCACACGCACTCACACACACAGTGTCGGGGACACGCACTCACACACGTAGTGTCGGGGACACGCACTCACACACACAGTGTCCTGGACACGCACTCACACACGTAGTGTCCTGGACACGCACTCACAAACACACGTAGTGTCGGGGACACGCACAGTGTCGGGGACACACACTCACACGCACAGTGTCGGGGACACGCACTCACACACGTAGTGTCGGGGACACGCACTCACACACACAGTGTCGGGGACACGCACTCACACACACAGTGTCCTGGACACGCACTCACACACGTAGTGTCGGGGACACGCACTCACACACACAGTGTCGGGGACACGCACTCACACACGTAGTGTCGGGGACACGCACTCACACACACAGTGTCCTGGACACGCACTCACACACGTAGTGTCGGGGACACGCACTCACACACACAGTGTCCTGGACACGCACTCACACACACAGTGTCGGGTACACGCACAGTGTCGGGGACACGCACTCACACACGTAGTGTCGGGGACACGCACTCACACACACAGTGTCGGGGACACGCACTCACACACACAGTGTCCTGGACACGCACTCACACACGTAGTGTCGGGGACACGCACTCACACACACAGTGTCCTGGACACGCACTCACACACACAGTGTCCTGGACACGCACTCACACACACAGTGTCGGGGACACGCACTCACACACACAGTGTCCTGGACACGCACTCACACACACAGTGTCGGGGACACGCACTCACACACGTAGTGTCGGGGACACGCACTCACACACAGTGTCCTGGACACGCACTCACAGACGTAGTGTCCTGGACACGCACTCACACACGTAGTGTCGGGGACACGCACTCACACACACAGTGTCCTGGACACGCACTCACACACACAGTGTCGGGGACACGCACTCACACACGTAGTGTCGGGGACACGCACTCACACACACAGTGTCCTGGACACGCACTCACACACACAGTGTCGGGGACACGCACTCACACACGTAGTGTCCTGGACACGCACTCACAGACGTAGTGTCCTGGACACGCACTCACACACACAGTGTCGGGGACACGCACTCACACACACAGTGTCCTGGACACGCACTCACACACACAGTGTCGGGGACACGCACTCACACACGTAGTGTCGGGGGGACACACTCACACACACAGTGTCCTGGACACGCACTCACACACACAGTGTCCTGGACACGCACTCACACACGTAGTGTCGGGGACACGCACTCACACACACAGTGTCGGGGACAAGCACTCACACACGTAGTGTCGGGGACACTCACTCACACACACAGTGTCCTGGACACGCACTCACACACGTAGTGTCGGGGACACGCACTCACACACAGTGTCCTGGACACGCACTCACACACGTAGTGTCGGGGACACGCACTCACACACACAGTGTCCGGGACACGCACTCACACACACAGTGTCGGGGACACGCACTCACACACGTAGTGTCGGGGACACGCACTCACACACGTAGTGTCCTGGACACGCACTCACACACGTAGTGTCGGGGACACGCACTCACACACACAGTGTCGGGGACACGCACTCACACACACAGTGTCCTGGACACGCACTCACACACACAGTGTCGGGGACACGCACTCACACACACAGTGTCCTGCACACGCACTCACACACACAGTGTCGGGGACACGCACTCACACACACAGTGTCCTGCACACGCACTCACACACACAGTGTCCTGGACACGCACTCACACACACAGTGTCCTGGACACGCACTCACAAACACACGTAGTGTCGGGGACACGCACAGTGTCGGGGACACACACTCACACGCACAGTGTCGGGGACACGCACTCACACACGTAGTGTCGGGGACACGCACTCACACACGTAGTGTCCTGGACTCGCACTCACACACGTAGTGTCGGGGACACGCACTCACACACACAGTGTCCTGGACACGCACTCACACACGTAGTGTCCTGGACACGCACTCACACACACAGTGTCCTGGACACGCACTCACACACGTAGTGTCGGGGACACACACTCACACACACAGTGTCCTGGACACGCACTCACACACACAGTGTCGGGGACACGCACTCACACACACAGTGTCCTGGACACGCACTCACACAGTGTCCTTGACACGCACTCACACACACAGTGTCGGGGACACGCACTCACACACACAGTGTCCGGGACACGCACTCACACACGTAGTGTCCTGGACACGCACTCACACACGTAGTGTCGGGGACACGCACTCACACACACAGTGTCTGGGACACGCACTCACACACACAGTGTCCTGGACACGCACTCACACACGTAGTGTCAGGGACACGCACTCACACACACAGTGTCCTGGACACGCACTCACACACGTAGTGTCGGGGACACACACTCACACACACAGTGTCCTGGACACGCACTCACACACGTAGTGTCGGGGACACGCACTCACACACGTAGTGTCGGGGACACGCACTCACACACACAGTGTCCTGGACACGCACTCACACACGTAGTGTCCTGGACACGCACTCACACACACAGTGTCCTGGACACGCACTCACACACGTAGTGTCGGGGACACGCTCTCACACACACAGTGTCCTGGACACGCACTCACACACGTAGTGTCGGGGACACGCTCTCACACACACAGTGTCCTGGACACGCACTCACACACGTAGTGTCCTGGACACGCACTCACACACACAGTGTCGGGGACACGCACTCACACACACAGTGTCGGGGACACGCACTCACACACACAGTGTCCTGGACACGCACTCACACACACAGTGTCGGGGACACGCACTCACACACACAGTGTCCTGGACACGCACTCACACACACAGTGTCGGGGACACGCACTCACACACACAGTGTCCTGGACACGCACTCACACACACAGTGTCGGGGACACGCACTCACACACAGTGTCGGGGACACGCACTCACACACGTAGTGTCCTGGACACGCACTCACACACACAGTGTCCTGGACACGCACTCACACACACAGTGTCGGGGACACGCACTCACACACACAGTGTCGGGGACACGCACTCACACACACAGTGTCCTGGACACGCACTCACACACACAGTGTCGGGGACACGCACTCACAAACACACGTAGTGTCGGGGACACGCACTCACACACACAGTGTCGGGGACACGCACTCACACACACAGTGTCCTGGACACGCACTCACACACACAGTGTCGGGGACACGCACTCACACACACAGTGTCCGGGACACGCACTCACACACGTAGTGTCCTGGACACGCACTCACACACGTAGTGTCGGGGACACGCACTCACACACACAGTGTCCTGGACACGCACTCACACACGTAGTGTCGGGGACACGCACTCACACACACAGTGTCCTGGACACGCACTCACAGACACAGTGTCCTGGACACGCACTCACACACACAGTGTCCTGGACACGCACTCACACACGTAGTGTCGGGGACACACACTCACACACACAGTGTCCTGGACACGCACTCACACACACAGTGTTCTGGACACGCACTCACACACGTAGTGTCGGGGACACGCACTCACACAGTGTCCTGGACACGCACTCACACACACAGTGTCCTGGACACGCACTCACACACACAGTGTTCTGGACACGCACTCACACACGTAGTGTCGGGGACACGCACTCACACACACAGTGTCGGGGACACGCACTCACACACACAGTGTCCTGCACACGCACTCACACACACAGTGTCCTGGACACGCACTCACACACACAGTGTCGGGGACACGCACTCACACACGTAGTGTCGGGGACACGCACTCACACACACAGTGTCGGGGACACGCACTCACACACGTAGTGTCGGGGACACGCACTCACACACACAGTGTCGGGGACATGCACTCACACACACAGTGTCGGGGACATGCACTCACACACGTAGTGTCGGGGACACGCACTCACACACACAGTGTCCTGGACACGCACTCACACACACAGTGTCGGGGACACGCACTCACACACACAGTGTCCTGGACACACTCACACACACAGTGTCGGGGACACGCACTCACACACGCAGTGTTGGGGACACGCACTCACACACGTAGTGTCGGGGACATGCACTCACACACGTAGTGTCGGGGACACGCACTCACACACACAGTGTCCTGGACACGCACTCACACACACAGTGTCGGGGACACGCACTCACACACGTAGTGTCGGGGACACGCACTCACACACACAGTGTCCTGGACACGCACTCACACACGTAGTGTCCTGGACACGCACTCACACACGTAGTGTCGGGGACACGCACTCACACACACAGTGTCCTGGACACGCACTCACACACGTAGTGTCGGGGACACGCACTCACACACACAGTGTCCTGGACACGCACTCACAAACACACGTAGTGTCGGGGACACGCACAGTGTCGGGGACACACACTCACACGCACAGTGTCGGGGACACGCACTCACACACGTAGTGTCGGGGACACGCACTCACACACACAGTGTCCTGGACACGCACTCACACACACAGTGTCCTGGACACGCACTCACACACGTAGTGTCGGGGACACACACTCACACACACAGTGTCCTGGACACGCACTCACACACACAGTGTCCTGGACACGCACTCACACACACAGTGTCCTGGACACGCACTCACACACGTAGTGTCGGGGACACACACTCACACACACAGTGTCCTGGACACGCACTCACACACGTAGTGTCCTGGACACGCACTCACACACACAGTGTCGGGGACACGCACTCACACACACAGTGTCGGGGACACGCACTCACACACACAGTGTCCTGGACACGCACTCACACACACAGTGTCGGGGACACGCACTCACACACACAGTGTCCTGGACACGCACTCACACACACAGTGTCGGGGACACGCACTCACACACACAGTGTCCTGGACACGCACTCACACACACAGTGTCGGGGACACGCACTCACACACAGTGTCGGGGACACGCACTCACACACGTAGTGTCCTGGACACGCACTCACACACACAGTGTCCTGGACACGCACTCACACACACAGTGTCGGGGACACGCACTCACACACACAGTGTCGGGGACACGCACTCACACACACAGTGTCCTGGACACGCACTCACACACACAGTGTCGGGGACACGCACTCACACACACAGTGTCCTGGACACGCACTCACACACACAGTGTCGGGGACACGCACTCACACACGTAGTGTCGGGGACACGCACTCACACACACAGTGTCCTGGACACGCACTCACAGACACAGTGTCCTGGACACGCACTCACACACACAGTGTCCTGGACACGCACTCACACACGTAGTGTCGGGGACACACACTCACACACACAGTGTCCTGGACACGCACTCACACACACAGTGTTCTGGACACGCACTCACACACGTAGTGTCGGGGACACGCACTCACACAGTGTCCTGGACACGCACTCACACACACAGTGTCCTGGACACGCACTCACACACACAGTGTTCTGGACACGCACTCACACACGTAGTGTCGGGGACACGCACTCACACACACAGTGTCGGGGACACGCACTCACACACACAGTGTCCTGCACACGCACTCACACACACAGTGTCGGGGACACGCACTCACACACGTAGTGTCGGGGACACGCACTCACACACACAGTGTCCTGGACACGCACTCACACACGTAGTGTCCTGGACACGCACTCACACACGTAGTGTCGGGGACACGCACTCACACACACAGTGTCCTGGACACGCACTCACACACGTAGTGTCGGGGACACGCACTCACACACACAGTGTCCTGGACACGCACTCACAAACACACGTAGTGTCGGGGACACGCACAGTGTCGGGGACACACACTCACACGCACAGTGTCGGGGACACGCACTCACACACGTAGTGTCGGGGACACGCACTCACACACACAGTGTCCTGGACACGCACTCACACACACAGTGTCCTGGACACGCACTCACACACGTAGTGTCGGGGACACACACTCACACACACAGTGTCCTGGACACGCACTCACACACACAGTGTCCTGGACACGCACTCACACACACAGTGTCGGGGACACGCACTCACACACACAGTGTCCTGGACACGCACTCACACACACAGTGTCCTGGACACGCACTCACACACACAGTGTCGGGGACACGCACTCACACACACAGTGTCCTGGACACGCACTCACACACACAGTGTCGGGGACACGCACTCACACACGTAGTGTCGGGGACACGCACTCACACACACAGTGTCCTGGACACGCACTCACACACGTAGTGTCGGGGACACGCACTCACACACACAGTGTCGGGGACACGCACTCACACACACAGTGTCCTGGACACGCACTCACACACACAGTGTCGGGGACACGCACTCACACACACAGTGTCCTGGACACGCACTCACACACACAGTGTCGGGGACACGCACTCACACACACAGTGTCCTGGACACGCACTCACACACACAGTGTCCTGGACACGCACTCACACACACAGTGTCGGGGACACGCACTCACACACACAGTGTTCTGGACACGCACTCACACACACAGTGTCGGGGACACGCACTCACACACACAGTGTCCTGGACACGCACTCACACACACAGTGTCCTGGACACGCACTCACACACACAGTGTCGGGGACACGCACTCACACACACAGTGTCCTGGACACGCACTCACACACACAGTGTCGGGGACAAGCACTCACACACGTAGTGTCGGGGACACGCACTCACACACACAGTGTCCTGGACACGCACTCACACACACAGTGTCCTGGACACGCACTCACACACACAGTGTCGGGGACACGCACTCACACACGTAGTGTCGGGGACACGCACTCACACACACAGTGTCCTGGACACGCACTCACACACGTAGTGTCCTGGACACGCACTCACACACGTAGTGTCGGGGACACGCACTCACACACACAGTGTCGGGGACACGCACTCACACACACAGTGTCCTGGACACGCACTCACACACACAGTGTCGGGGACACGCACTCACACACACAGTGTCCTGGACACGCACTCACAAACACACGTAGTGTCGGGGACACGCACTCACACACGTAGTGTCGGGGACACGCACTCACACACACAGTGTCCTGGACACGCACTCACACACACAGTGTCGGGGACACGCACTCACACACACAGTGTCCTGGACACGCACTCACACACGTAGTGTCCTGGACACGCACTCACACACACAGTGTCCTGGACACGCACTCACACACACAGTGTCGGGGATACGCACTCACACACGTAGTGTCGGGGACACGCACTCACACACGTAGTGTCCTGGACACGCACTCACACACACAGTGTCGGGGACACGCACTCACACACACAGTGTCCTGGACACGCACTCACACACACAGTGTCGGGGACACGCACTCACACACACAGTGTCCTGGACACGCACTCACACACACAGTGTCGGGGACACGCACTCACACACACAGTGTCGGGGACACGCACTCACACACACAGAGTCCGGGACACGCACTCACACACGTAGTGTCGGGGACACGCACTCACACACACAGTGTCGGGGACACGCACTCACACACACAGTGTCCTGCACACGCACTCACACACACAGTGTCGGGGACACGCACTCACACACGTAGTGTCGGGGACACGCACTCACACACACAGTGTCCTGGACACGCACTCACACACGTAGTGTCCTGGACACGCACTCACAAACACACGTAGTGTCGGGGACACGCACAGTGTCGGGGACACGCACTCACACACGTAGTGTCGGGGACACGCACTCACACACACAGTGTCGGGGACACGCACTCACACACACAGTGTCCTGGACACGCACTCACACACACAGTGTCGGGGACACGCACTCACACACGTAGTGTCCTGGACACGCACTCACAAACACACGTAGTGTCGGGGACACGCACAGTGTCGGGGACACACACTCACACACACAGTGTCGGGTACACGCACAGTGTCGGGGACACGCACTCACACACGTAGTGTCGGGGACACGCACTCACACACACAGTGTCCTGGACACGCACTCACACACACAGTGTCCTGGACACGCACTCACACACGTAGTGTCGGGGACACGCACTCACACACACAGTGTCCTGGACACGCACTCACACACGTAGTGTCGGGGACACACACTCACACACACAGTGTCCTGGACACGCACTCACACACACAGTGTCGGGGACACGCACTCACACACACAGTGTCCTGGACACGCACTCACACAGTGTCCTGGACACGCACTCACACACGTAGTGTCGGGGACACGCACTCACACAGTGTCCTGGACACGCACTCACACACACAGTGTCGGGGACACGCACTCACACACGTAGTGTCGGGGACACGCACTCACACACGTAGTGTCCTGGACACGCACTCACACACACAGTGTCCTGGACACGCACTCACACACGTAGTGTCGGGGACACGCACTCACACACGTAGTGTCGGGGACACACACTCACACACACAGTGTCGGGGACACGCACTCACACACACAGTGTCCTGGACACGCACTCACACACACAGTGTCCGGGACACGCACTCACACACACAGTGTCCTGGACACGCACTCACACACGTAGTGTCGGGGACACGCACTCACACACGTAGTGTCGGGGACACGCACTCACACACACAGTGTCCTGGACACGCACTCACACACACAGTGTCCTGGACACGCACTCACACACACAGTGTCCTTGACACGCACTCACACACGTATTGTCCTGGACACGCACTCACACACACAGTGTCCTGGACACGCACTCACACACGTAGTGTCGGGGACACGCACTCACACACACAGTGTCCTGGACACGCACTCACACACACAGTGTCCTTGACACGCACTCACACACGTATTGTCCTGGACACGCACTCACACACGTAGTGTCGGGGACACGCACTCACACCCATAGTGTGTGTGAGTTAGTGGCTGAGATACTATGTGTGTGACTGCGTGTCCCTGACACTCCGTGTGTGAGTGTGTTTCTCAGACACTGTGTGTGTGAGTGCATGTCCAAGACACTAAGTGTGTGAGTGGGTGTCATTGCCTTTCCAGGACATTGTGTGTGTTTGTGTGAGTGCTTGTCCCTGACACTGTGTGTGTGTATGTCCAGGATGCTGTGTGTATATGTATGTGTGTGTGTATGTGTGTGTATGTGTGTGTGTGTGTGTGCAGCCCCTGCACAGCACCCTGTGTTCCTCACCTGGTTGTCTCCAGCCTCCAGAGTTGCTCTCTCCCCAGGATGTGCCCTGGATGGAGTTGCTGGGTGTTCCTGGTCCATGTCCCCTCTGGCACCACTCCCTTCTCCTCTCTGTGCTGACATCCCCCATCCCATTCCAGCATCCCCGGGGACACCGGACGGGCTCATGTGCAGGTGGGTCAGGGAAAAAACCTTCTGGGTGGCAGAGGGCTTTCTCTGAGTTATCAGTAAATTTGAGGGGAAAAAAGCAAAGAATTGGAAGTCACCCCTTTTTCAGTGCCAGTGTGGATGCTGAGAGCTCCACAGGGCAGCGTGGTTCCCAGGACCATGGAGATGCTTTGGATCAGATCTTCAGTGTCCCTGCTCCCATCCCCGCAGCCAAAGAAAGGGACAGGCTGGAAAGAGTGGAAAAAAAAAATCCCATCCAGCGAGTTTCTCACCATTCATTCCCTTCCTAGCTAATCAGCTCCTAGATGGTGAGTCCATAAGGATCAGTAGATTAATTTCTTTCCTAGCTGTGACTTAATTGTCTCCATTTGTATTGTACAGTGCTCACACTGGGGATGTAGTTTTGCTTGTCTATATTTAGTTTGAGCTCTGCCATGATACTGAAAGATATAAATTAGGGCTCTTGGGCTCTTTGTGACACAGATCCTGCAGAGGATTTGCTGTGGGTTTTATGCAATCCTGTCCTTCCATAGTTGGATGCTGGGCACCAGGAGATGCTCATCTGGGGTCCATGTGAGTGGAGGAGCTGCTCCATGGGAGCTGATCCCCTCTGGGGAGATGGTTTCAAGGGGAAAAGAGAAAATAGGAGACAAAGGAATGAAAAAAAATATTCTTGAGTATTTAAATATTCTTGAAATGCAGTTAACCATCCTGGGATGGAAACACACAGGAAAGGGGGATGTGGAGGGAGGCAGGGAGAGCAGCAAAGTCTGTGCTGCAGAGCTCCAGAGCTGCAGCATGTCCCCAAACCATCCCCTACAGCGAGCTCAGTATCCCTGCAGGCAGGAGACAGCAGGAGCTTCCCAAAGCAACCCTGATCCTTAGCAGAACATCTCCCACATTTATTATGGTGAAGCCAAAAAGCTCACCTCCCTCTAGGAAGCAGCAAGAGTCAGAGTGAAATTCCTCTCCACAAGCATGGCTCAAAAGCTGTCAGGGAAGAAAATTCAGAGAAAAATCATCACAAAATGGTATTATGTCTCTTCTTGTTTGCAGCTGGGGCCCGGAGTGATGCAATGGGTGCTCATGCTGGCTCTGGGTACTGGATAGTCAGTGCTCAGCACCCAGGAGCACGAATTGGGTCAATTCCTGCTATAAAAAGTGTAGCAAGATGAACCTTTCTTGGGGTATGACTCTCTGAAGTCAGACCGGTGCTCTGGCAGAAGCTGATGCCTTCAGGGTCAGTCAGTCTGGGTCAGCGCTGGTGCTCCCAACACAACCAACCTCTCCTCTGGCCTGCTCTGCCAGTGAGCTGAGCTTGTGCTGGAGGCCAGGCCTTTTATTGGCCTCCTGGTTCTGCCCCTGCGCAGTTGGGCCCAGCCCTAACCAGGCTCAGGTGGGCTGAATGCAGGCTCACACCCACTGCCTGGGGATTAGCAGCACCTGGGTGTTGCCTTATCTCTCTACAAAAAAGAAACCCCTTGCCATGTCTGTGAGGTGATTCAGGGTCCCAGGAGCTCACTGATGTGAAGAAACACTTGAAAAATGGCTGAAAAATGGTGCAGGTCTGTGCAGTCACCAGGGGCTGTCATTTCCCAGCCTGTGGCTTGTAGGGGTCTGTGTCCATCAGAGCATCCCTGTGCCAGGAGAGCACTGCAGCAATGGGGAGGGGCACAGGAGCCAACTCAGGGAATGGTTTAACTGGAGTTTATTTATACATAAAGGAAGTAACTGCATTTTGAGGTTTTCTTTTTTTAAAAAAAAAAAAGAGTCAGCCAGACCTCTGAGATGGTGAATGTGTCTCACTGAAAACATGAAGAAAGGGGAGTAGAAGGAAGGAGCTGCCCTCCCTGCAAGGCAGAAAGTGAGCAAGGGCTTTGCAATATAAGGGAAGGGGAAAAGGCAGCTCAGGAGAGACCTCATCAGGATGTGAACTGACTGACAAGCACCCAAAGGACTCCAGGATGAACTTCTGCTTAGGAACAAAAAGAGAAAAGCAATGAGCTCACCAGGGAGATTGGATTAAGTGTCAGCAGGGAGAGCTGGGGCTGTGATGTGGTTCCACCAGCTCCACAGGTAGTGGCATCCAGGCCCAAGAAAGCCTCTGGAGAGCATCAGCCAGGTTGTCATGGAGCACAGCCTCATGGAAACAGCATTTCTTGGGACACAGGGACTTGGTGTCAATGCAAAGATGTTCAGCAAAGTGGGCTCTGAGCTCTCCCTCCCTCTTTTCCAGCAGCAGAGGAATTTAGGAAAGAAAACAACCTGCCCTGTGATCTGAAGTGCTGCTGGACCCACCCTGTGAGTGCTCCATTGCAGGGGAGGCCCTGGCACCCACTGACTCCAGCAGCTAAACCACAGCTTTTTGTGGGAGTACTTTGGGCAGCTGAAAGTGGAACAGGAGGGAAAGCAGAGAGGAGGTGCTTGCCATAAGGTTTCTGCTGGCAAAGTTGCTCCATGAAGCTCTTGGACAACATTAAAAACATCCTGGGATAGGAATCTCTTGTGATCTCGGGATAAGTGGATCCACCCTCGTGTGCCCAAGAGGCATGGCCATGGGCAACGCCTCCCCAAGAGCTCGAACTTAATTAGAAAAAAAAAAAAAAAAAGAGCCATCTGGTAATTCCGAAGAGAGGCAAAACAATGTCTGTGTGTTTGGGTCTGGTATCCTCAAATATTTTCCTAGAGCATTAATTTTTAATTCTTGCATCAAGCCCACAGGAGCAAACATGGCTAGGATTCCATACTTGACATAATCCATCCAGCTCGTGTCTGTTGTCACATGGGGCTGAATAATCCCTGCCTGCCACCGCGGAGGGGAGAGCTCATCATAAATATTAGGAGACCAACTTAGAAGTTAAATGAGCTACAAGTTAAGCAGTTGATTAAAAGGACAACCATAACCTAAGGTTACAAAAGGCTGAGTATTGCTTTGCTCCTCCGTTTCAGTCGCTTGCCTGCCAAATTTATAGTGAGAGAAGCGCAGAGGAGAGTTTGGTGAGAGCTTGGTGAGAGTTTGGCGAGAGCTTGGTGGTGTCATCCATGGCAATGTGTGTGTCTTGGGGAGGGGAGGGGTGAGCAGGCTTAATGAGGGCAATTACACACAGGGAAGATATGCAGGCAATGACAGGCTCATCACCCCAGGCAGATGGAAAGCTGTGATATTGGCCCTGGCCACAGCGGGGCTGTTACAAGGAGGAGCTGTTTGTTGCCTTCTCCCCATCCTGGGGTCTTCTCCTCACAGGTTCAGGTGGAGAGGGATGGGTTCTGTTCAGCGTGGGCTTGTAGGAGAGCTGCGATGTCCCCCTGGGCCAGTGACAGGGCTGAGTTCCCACCCTGTGGAGGCAAAGATGTCACCACCCAACCCCCTGCCTCTCACCCAGCCACCCCCAGCTCCATCCTTGGCCCCATCACTGCTGTTCACACCCCACTGATGAGTTCTGCTCAGCTCTCCAGTGAGCAGTTGTCCAGGGCAGTTTCACAACCAGCTCTTTGCCCCCAAAACCTCCCCGTGGGCCTAACCTCAACCCACGGTCATTCAGCCATGCCTCTTCCTGGCTGCAGTGCCATCACACGTCTTAGATAAAATTGTAGTTTGATTAGAAAATAGTTGCTGTTTACATAACCAAGTAACTATAAATGCAGCCACATGGCCCACTGCCACAAGCTCATGCAGGAGATTTCCTCCAGCCTGTCCCACACATCTCTCTGAGGAGAGATTCTCAGGGAAGAGTCAACCATTGCTGCTAATTCTTGGAGCAGAAGCTTTACTGAATCCACATGCCCAGGATTTAATTTTTTTTCTTTTTTAGAGTTTACACCAGGTTGGGCTCTCCTTTTTGGTGCTCTTGCCTAGGCTGGGATGCCATGGCCAACCCATCCACTGTGCAACAAGCACCAAAACCAGAAGTCCCCTGATTTGAAAGTGGACCAAAATCCTACTTCTCCACTTAAAAATCATCACTCAGAGACTGCTGCCTCTAAAGCATGATCCCTCAGCAGCTTTCCCTACCTGGTGTACATGTGATTGTGCTGGAGCCTCACCTTGTCTGTCAGTGTCACCTGGCAGCCAGGCTGGGCCAGGAGGAGCCGGACGATGTCGGCGTTGCCCTGCCTGCAGGCCACCATCAGGGCTGTTGTCCCCTCCTGGTCCTGCAGGTTGACATCAGCCTGGCAGGACAGGAGTGCCCGCACCATGTCATCCCTCTCGTGGCTGACCCCCAGCATCAGGGCAGTCTGTCCTCCCTGCAGGCACACAGGGAAAGGCTGAACACTCCTTGCCCAGGCTCTATCATCCTGCTCAGTCAGGTTGTGATATGTAACAGTAATAATGAATATTATTGCTTACAGATCATAGCAGAAGTGTTGTCATGGAATTCCAGACTGGTTTGGGGTTGGAAGGGACCTTAAATATCATCCAGTTCCAACCCCCTGCCATGAGCAAGGACACCTTCCACTAGATCAGCTTGTTCCAAACCCCATTCAACCTGGCCTTGACACTTCAATGGTAAGATTGCTTCTTATCATCACATAATACATATATAACAATAATTCATGTTGTTATCATAGATTATTTCATATTATTGTTGTTGCTTATTAATATAATTATGAATATACTAAATAACTATGGGGCTCTTCAGCAGGTATTGTGTTATCTGCTCCCTTGCACCATGGTCATGTGGAGGATCTTTGCAGCTGCCCAGCTGCTTTTCACCCTGACCCAACTGGGGAGTTTAAGATAAATCTGGATTAACTTTTACAGATGTTTGGAAGAAAAGCTGGATGAAGGCATTGTCATCTCAGAGACCAAAACTTGTGGCCCTCTGATGAGTGAGGATCCTGTACCCCAGGGTCCAGCCTGCAGTACTCCTGCTATTGCTTCTTCAGACTTTTAAATTTTTAGCTCACGCAAGTTATTTTTGCAAAATTTTCAGCCTTCTTTTTGCTTCTTCATTTTATCCAC
Source organism: Phaethornis superciliosus (assembly GCA_023637945.1). Classification (NCBI taxonomy): domain Eukaryota; kingdom Metazoa; phylum Chordata; class Aves; order Apodiformes; family Trochilidae; genus Phaethornis; species Phaethornis superciliosus. The sequence goes on from JAJQWJ010000009.1 coordinate 28,072,748, forward strand.
TTATCACCTCCTTTCACAGGGAGCCTGTGGGTGGCCAGGCTACAATTTAGCTAAGGTTGCTTTTGTAACTTTTGGGAAGCAGAACTCCAACTCAGTGCCTCCTGCTGAGGGCTCAGCCTGATACTGCACGTGCAGCATAATGAACCCTCAGTCTGTCCCCTCCCAGCCCTAAATCTCTATGGGGACAGGGGACTGCCACAGCATCACACAGCAATGGTCATAAAGAGGCTACAACTCAGCAGGAGTCACTTTGCAGATGACTTTACCCACGTTGGGGCCACGCTGTGGGGACACACCTGGGCAGCTTGCAGGTTGACATCCCCCTCCTTCAACAGCTTCATCACCACCTCCATGTCCTCGCCCGTCTCAGCAGTGGCCAGTGGGGTGAGCATCACCGCCGTGTAACCGGCCCGGTTCTGCAGGTCCAGGTGGCACACGCCTGGTGGGCCAGGGAGAATCGGCCAGAGGGAATGGGAAGCAAAGAGTGAGTTACAAAGCATGGGGCTGTTCAGTCAGTTGCTCCAGGGAGACCTGATAGTGACCTTCCAGTATGTGAAGGGGGCTACAGGAAGGCTGGAGAGGGATTGTGTGCAAGGGCCTGGAGTGACAGGGTGAGGGGAACGGTTTTAAATCAGAGCAGATTTAGATTGGATGTTAGGAAAGAATTCTTTACCATGGGGGCAGTGGAAAAATGGAAGAGGTTGCCCAGGGAGGTAGTAGAGGCCTCATCCCTGGAGATATTCAAGGTGAGGCGTGAGGAGGCTCTGATCTATTTGAGGCTGTCCCTGCTGACTGCAGGGGGGACTGCACTAGATGGACCTTTAGAGATCCCTCCCAACCCAAATAATTCTATGCTTCTATGATTCCCAGAAACAGGAGTTTCCATAACTATACTGGATTGAGATTTACCAGTATGAACTATTCAGTCTCACTAGTACAGCATCAAAGGGTGTTTGGTGTGACACATTAATTACAGAGCTCAACTCAACATTGAAAACCATAACCAAAAAAAGTAGGGGGTGTGTGTGTGATAATTAATGCCCTGGACACAGTCCAGTTGTGGGGCTGTGGGCTGTTCACTTCCACTCCTGCAGCAAGGGAGCAGGAGAAAGCTGATGGTCACCCAATGAGAGGGAGGTGTAAATCTGTCCTGGCCCTGTTTCACTCATTTCTGACCTCAAAGAGCATATTTTCAACCCCACCATGAGGAACCATCAGTGTCCAACTGCTCAGGTCCCTCAGGTCCTGCCCTGCCCCGGGGACTGGGGCTCTCAGCAGCAGGAGGGGACAAACTGCTGCAGCACAACAATGGGGTTATAGATGTGTATGATAATCTGCCATTTCCCGAACATTTACCAGATTGTCTGGCCCATGAGAAAAGGCCAAAGTGCCTTCATTCTCTTGGAGTGCTTGAGTTCCCCCACCCCCAAGCTCAGCTGAGGGTTTTTTTTTTTTTTCCTTTCTTTTCTTCCATGCCACATGAGCTGAAAGTTCAGCAGTTTAACACAGAGCTCTTCTGTGACACTGGAGGGTTTGTTATGCTCTCAGAGGTCTGATCCTGCTGCTACAAAAAGCTTGGGGAACCAGCCCATCCCACCCAAATTTGGGCCATGAGAGATACCTCTGGCCACAGAGACTCTGAGCCATCCCCAAAGTCAGATTACAAAGCCCTCAAGATGTGTCAGGGTTGAGAGGACACTAATGAGCCTTGATGACCCTGAGGAGCCTCAGCTGGGACCCACACCCAAGGGCTCAGGGCTGAGCTATGGGGGAGGATGGTGGTCTTCAGCCCAACCACATCTCCTGGGTGGATCTGGGCTCCATGCATGTATCTTGGACAGACACTGGTCCCACATTTGCCTCCTGGATGGATCTCAGCCCCCTGCTTGTTTACTGGATGGCTGCCTTGCATGTAGGTTGTAGTTGGTCCCCAGCCCCACCTCTGTCCCTTCTCTTTTTGCTCCTGACTGAACAACCTGGGAAGACCCTAGACCTTCACTGTCACATCTGGGACTGCTGATGGAGCCATTTTGTGGCTCTGCACACCACGGTCCTACCTGTGTCTAGCAGGAGCTTTGCAACTGGGAAGTTGGAGTGGGAAACGCTGTAGTGAAGAGCTGTGTTGCCATTCCTGTCAGCCAGGTTCACCACCATGGCCAGGAGCTGGGGCTGGATGGCTTCCAGAACCTGGAGATACACTGCAACCACCTCTGGGCTGGAAGATTCCTGGCTGGACACCTGGAACCACTCCTGGCAGATGGCATTCAGGACGTGCCGCTGAAAACACCAAGGTCACACCATTACTCTTGGAGCAGTCACCCTGCAAACCAGTCACTCCTCACCCCACACCACTGTTTCCCATGCTCTGGCATCACCCAGCTGTTATTTAGCCTGTGGTTTTGGGATTACTGCTGGGGCTGAAGGGGGAAAAGAATTTCCTGTGGTAAGCTGAATGAGTAAGCAGAGGAAGCCTTAATCTTTTTTTTTTTTCTTTTTTCTTTTTTTTTTTCTTTTTCCCATTCTTTTTTGGCTATTCTAAACCGGACTCAGAGATCATCTTGTCCCCCCCCCCTCCTCACAAATCTGTCCATGGAATGGTGGGGAACAGCCTGCAATGAGCCAAAGGGACAATCTTATCCATGAACCGTAACGGAGAGAGGGAACAGTGTCTGAAACAGGACTGGAATGTATCTGTACCAGATGCTTGTCCCCCGTGGTCCGGATTTCTGAGAGGTGCTCGCTGAGAAGCTGGCAGCCAGCAAGGAAATCTTCTGAGGGTTTGCATCTAAAGGGAAAATACTTTTGTAAATCAAGCACGGGACAGAACGTGCAGAAGGTTTTGAAGGAGAACGTGCAGTTTAGGTCAGAATTAAACACTTAATTAAGGGCTTAACTTTCAGGACACAAGTTGTCCCACTGACTTGACACAGATTTTTAGGTATCAAGTTAAGCATTTAAGTTCACAGTCCCAGGTCTGTGTGGTCAACTTAATCTTTTACAGGAATCCTTAAAGTGGAAAAAAACAATGATCTTATTCCTGAATCCGCAAAGAAGTCAACTTAGAAACTTCACTTGGGAGGGGAAAAATGAGCTAACTCTAACCCAACGTGACTCACTTGGCTTCCCCACAGTCAAGTGTAGGGCCTGAGTCAATCCCCAGGAGAATCAGTAGTAACTCGAAAAATATTCATCTCTTTAAAGCCTTCTCCCATGTCTACAGAGGTCAGCAGCTGCCTGCCCACCAAGCAGGTGAAGCACCAACCACAGACCGACGGGAGCAACTCAACAGTGTCCCAGGGCTTCAAAAATGTGATGGCAAGCACAGCCCCTGTCTGGCTTTCTGCTTACCTGTCAGCCTCGTGCTGAGTGCAAGGACCTGCTACTGCTGATGGCTCCCGTGGGTTATCTTCACATCTCTCCTGTGAAGAGGTCCCTGATGAAGAGCCCTTGCTTTCACCTCCAGCTTTATCCTGCTTGGGCTCCAAATCATCAGCTCTTCTCTCCGTCTCGCTCTCCGCGTCCCCATCCGATGGGCTTTCTTCACAACTTGTGTCTTCACTTGACGTCGTTTCGTAGCTATTTGAGGACACCACATGTTACTCACTCCTTCATCTGCAACCACAGGCCCTGACCAAGACTCATTGAAGACACCCACTGACTCCAATGGGCCTTGGATGAAGCCCAGTGTGATACACAAGTTAGAAGGTTAGCGCCAAACTTGGGGTTAGTTTTGGTTTTGTTTTGGTTTTTTTGTTTGTTTCTTAAGCCAGCAGGAGCAGGATGGAAGCAGTTAATTAGCAGCAGGCAAGGTTACTTCAGGTAAGCTGGTTTGGAGGGATGTCCATAGCACAAGCCCAGTGTGGCCAGGCAAGGGCTGTGTGCACCTTGCTGCCAGCATGCTGATGGGGAGCTGTAGGGAACCTGTGGCAAGGTGGGACAAGCAGCATGTTGACAGCTTTGAAGACCTCTAGACAAAAACTGTTTGCAGCTCCAGCACGGACTCGAGTCCACCATTAGAGCAGCTCTGCTAGAGAGAGACCTCTCTTCTGCTTGTCCAAAAGTATTAAAAAAACCCAACAACAATAACATCTTCTGTGCAACAGAATATTTCACTCTGAGGGATCTCAAAACGTTTCTCAAAATAGCTGAGATTCCCCTACTTGTTACAAGTTGTCCTCACTTCAGTGACTGTTGGTAGAAGCTCTACACAATGAGAGTCACACCTGATGAACTCAACAGCAGTAGCCTGAGAGCTGGGAAGTCAGAGTCTTGTCTGTCAGCAGAAACCATCATCCAAACTGTTTGCCCAACAAAAGGACAGTGAAATGTGTCCTGTCCTCTTCATGCCAGCACACATACTCCTCAGTAGAAGATGTGCTGGTGCTGCTCTGAATGCATCTATCGCACACGTTGTATCGAGTTATCTCACAAGGCCAAAGGGTGTTAGATGCTGGACACACCAGGAACTGGGTGTTGGAGCACAACCTAAAATCAGTGTCTCCTTCACCCTGAAGCAATTCCTCATTGGCTGAACTAGTCCTTTCCCAGTCCCTGAACCAGCTTTTGTTGGCCAGCATGGGAGTGTGGAGGCCAGTTAGTGGCAGCATGCAGGCCCAGGCCATGCTGACCTCCTCCAAACCCCACCAGAGTTAGTGGGAATCTTCCACTGGGAGTCTTCCCACAGACCCAACTGGCTTTGGAATGAAGTCCCTTAAAATGGATGTGCAGAGGGTGACAGTTTCCAGCACATCGCCTGCTGTGCTGGACACAGACATCTTTGCTACAGGATTACTTACAGGTTACCAGGGCTGGATTGAAGAAGGGAGAAAAGAAGCTCCATTGCAAATGGAATTTTAATCAAGAGGTTTGGAGGGGAGAAGAAGGAATAAAAAGAATGACTTCTTCAGTGATACAGAGGACATCACATGGTAAAAGGCAGTTTGATCTCCTGAATGGATGCTTACCCACCATTTACCCCAACAAACTGCAGATTCTTTTTGGTCCCATTGCCTCCTGCATGGAAACCACAACCTTTCTTTTTCATGATAGATTTAAGACTTGTGGTTGGAGAGGTTTCTAGCAAAATACAAAATAATAGATTAATTAAGCAGATGTGCTGTATCAATATTTATCACAGAATCATAGACTGGTTTGGGTTGGGAAGGACCAAGATCACCTACTCTCCACCCTCTTGCCATGGGAAGGGACATTTCCCACTAGACTAAGTTGCTCCAAGCCATGCTACTCCCAACCTCTAGCAAGAAAGCAGAAATCATAACTGCAAGCAGCTTGCTGCATTTTATGGGATTTTTTTTTTTAAATGCCTTGCAAATCTCTGGATGCCCCTGGCCACAACCTGAACCTGCCCTGCCCCCTTTAAAATACAGGTCTGAATCTGGGAATATAAAGGAAGTGACTGGGAGTTATATATATGTTCTACAAATACAAGTAGGTTTTACTCTTTTTTTTTTCGATACTGATGTACTGGAAATCTCCTACAGAAATATGCTACATGGGTGAGTCTTTCAATCACTTTAAACAGTCTGACCTGCTGAACAGGCAGCCTTCACTTCTGGACTCTCCATATCAGCTAAAATGATTTGAGATAAAGGGCTGTGAGTGGGGACAGGTCTTTCCCCAGTCTAGTTCCTCCTTTGGCTTGAATTGGGTTTGGTTCTGGTGACCTTCACACTGATTTACCCCTGCTGAGCAGCTGAGTCCCATATTATTGCAAATTGTCCACTCCAATTAAGAAAAACAGTTATTGGATGGAACAGCCACTTTGGGAAGCTGTGGAAAACTGAGCCACAGCTTTAGCAGCTCCTAAATAATGTTGTTTGCTTTTTTTTTTTAAGATGACATAGTTCATGATGTGCAGAGCTTTGCCTTTCTTATACATTGGCGGGGGGGGCATCTCTGATCTGACTGCTACCAATTATACCACCGAGCTCTGCTCCATCACCCCTGCTCAACACTTGAATAAAGGGGAAGAGAAACCCACGCTGACATTATTTACCCAACTGTTGACAGTGTGTGTTCAAACTCTCCTCATCGGCGGGCCTGTGCGTGGAGTAGGCAGACAGCAACGAGTTTAGGGAATTAACTAATTGGTTCTGTATGGAGCTGAGCTTGGAGGCTGGCTGCTTAATGGCACTGGCTAACTCGGGGTAGCCATGCTCCAAACACAACCACTGCTCCTGCAAAAGCTCCTGGATTTTTTTGACGTATTGGCCGATGGGGTCAACAGCAGGGAGATCCTCGTGGTCAGGGGCTCCTTCCTTTTCCAGCCCATCCTGAGTTTTATCTTCACCAAAGCCTTCTTCATTTTCTTCTGTGTTTGAGCCAACTCTTGCTCCTCGACAGCTTTCTGCTGTCACCATGTGAGCAGCAAGACTCTGGCTATTGTAGTTATTCCTGTGATTCTGATTGTCATCGCTGAGGTGCTCATCAACCTCCAGTGGGGTGAAGCGCAGTGCGTGAAGGCCAGGCTTGGCTTCAGCTTCACCAAAATGTCCAGGTCCTTCTCCAATGACACCAGTACAAGCTTCTGCCAGTCCCTGATCTCTCCAAGCATCCAGCTCCTGGGCATTAGTGTCGCCTGCTCTGCAGACACTGCATCCTATGGATTTGGTGGGGACTGGGATATTTACATTGACACCTTTGTCGTGGGCTTCCTTGGCCCTGGTTACCTGCAAGAGGTCGGTGTTGACCGCAGCATCAGAGCACTGCAGAGCCTCCCCACTCTGCCTGGATGGTGCCTTGGTGTTTTCCTGGCACAGCTTCTTTTCCAATTGTGCTTTGGAGATGGCCAGTAACTGAATGCTTTTCTCCTTCTCCTTGATCTCGTTATCCTGCTGCTCCAGCACTGCCTTGATCTGCTCCAGCTCTTCCTTCTTCTTCCTCAGCTGCTCCTCCAGAGCAGCAACCTGCTGCTTCAGGGCAGTGACACTGCTGGACTCTCCTGTGTCCTGAGGCTGAGCACCACAGCTCTCCTTGTCCTCTCCAGCCCCATCCTCATCTTTCTTCCGCACTTTCAAAGTGATTTCACTCACATTTAACTCCTCTTCCACAGGGTTTGTGTTCTCCTCTGCCACCTGGAGAGCACCCGGTGATGCTGGGTCACCCCCGGCCAAGGCAGAAGAACTGGTGGCCTCAGCACCATCAGACTCCTCAGCTCCACTCTCCATCACCACCTGCAGCTGCTGCGTGGCAGGATGTGGGCTGGGCCAGGGGGGCTGCACCTGCACCGCCCCCAGGATGCCTCCCCCTGCATGCTCCCTCTGCCCCGAGGACACATCTTGCTCCACACTCATCTCCTGAGGGAGAATTAAGGCAACACCATCAGAGCCGGGTGAACACGATGCCAGGCGATAGGTGCCTTCGGAACCACTCTGGTGCTGGCAGGGCTGGGGGGGTGTCTGGAGGGGTGAGGGCAGCTGTGGGTGCCCTGGTGAGGGCTGGCCAGGAGGCAGGGCCTCGGGCAGGCTGGAGGCTCGCAGAAGTTGGGGTCTCCCCCACAGCTCCTCCTGCGGCCACCCCAGCTCCGCTTGCCGCCGTGTCTCCGCCAGAAGAGCTTTTCTCCGGTAACTGGGCTCATCAGGAAGGGTCAGCTCGTGGGGCAGGAGGGGTCGAGGGGCATCTTCCACCCCCAGGGATCCCTTTCTCTGGGGGAAGGAGCAGGTGGCCGTCCAGCTCTTGCTGGGAGCAGAGGTGCACCCACGGCAGCCGTTCTCGGGCAGGCTGAAATTTCGGGGCAGAGTGTTGAATTTGGGCTGTTTGGCTCTGCGGTGGATGTGGACCCTTCGGATGGTGTTCCCTTTCTCAATGTCATCCACGTACTTCAGGAAGTCCAGGTCCAAGTGGAAGCCATAAGGTGTCTCCAAGGAGTAAGGGAGGCTGCGGGGCTGCTCCTTCTCCTCCTCAGGTTTGGGTGGCTGGCTGGCTGCTGAAACAACCCAAAAGGAGTGGGGGAAAAATAAAAAGAATCAAAAATATGTTTAGAGAGGGGGGAAATGTTACTGCCATTTTTTCATCTCCACTTCAGGCAGGTTCCTGGTCAAACAATAATATTAGAAAGGTTGGACCAGATGATCCTTGAGCTCTCTCCCAACCTGAAATGCTATGAAGCTGCACAGAGATGCAGCAACACGTGCAAAGGTCCAGTCTGGATTTCAGGAGGTGAATCAGGTAATTGTTGCACTGAGGAAGCCAAAAATTTGCTGAAATCGTGGCTCTAATTGGCAATTAAGCAAACAGGAAGGTTTTGCAGGCAGAGCTATGTGTCTGTGGAAGTGTAAAGTTGATCCTAGCTCAAAACCAGAAAGTGGAACCAACCTGTGACAAATTTTTCAAGGATTTTGGTTTGATTTTAACTTTTAAGTGGTGCCATGCACAGCAGGCAGGAAAATGATTGCCTCATTTTATCAGCAAACACCAGGTCACTAATTATTCCTGGAAAATCAGGAATACAGCAGCAAGCAGAAGCAGGGCCCAGGCAGAGACTGCTAGGGCTGCATCCATGCAAAACACCTCCCAAGGTGACCAGCTGAACGATGCATATTTCATCTCCTGGCCCTAGTACCTATCTATAGAAAAACAGTTATTTACAGTATTTCTGGTAAGGAAATTTCTGTTTTGTTTTTTTCAAGAAACAAATGAGGAAACAAACATCCCATAGCCTCCATACCATCTGTCTTCTCCATGGTGTGGTCTAATGGTGTCGTCAGTTAAACATCCTCTGAGAAGTTAGGGCAGATGAGTTGCTTCACCCTTGGAAAAAATAAAAGAAACAGATACTTTCAATTTAAAAAAAGCTCAACCATTTGAACTTAAGCTCTCCTTAAAGTTTTCCACCTTCCCAGACCACTCCTGTCTTAGTTCTCCTGTTCTGCCACCCAACAGTGCCTGCTCAGCACTTTCAAGCTGCTTAAATCAATAGCTCCTTCACAGACACATCCCACGTCATTGGTTCTTATAAAACATCCCCTGCATTACAGATGGTCTGGACAGCAAAAGAGAAAGGAGATGTTTAGGAGAATTCCTACTGGGTTTGAGATGGATGGCACAGGTTCTCTTCATCGACTCCTGTAAGGTGATACAGCCAACATAATGGAACAGCAAGGGATATAAACCATAAGCAGGAATATGTCACTTGTCACCTTTTTTTTTCCCCAAACATATGTTAAAATTTATGTTAAATCTTGTTCAAATGAAACCCATTATTTCAGAGCAGGTCCATCCTGTCATAAAGAAACTTCACCATATGGCTTTTCCATCAGTGGAGATCTAGCACAGCCTACATCTTGAACTTCACATCCAGCCTGGTCTCTATTGTCCTCCAGCTCTTTCCCATCCTGTGGACATGAGTGACACCATCCTGGGGTGTAAGGAGAGATGAGGGCTGGCAACAACCAAGGAAAGTCATGGGAGGTTGAGGTGGTTAGACACCACCACTGGAGGCTTCCTGATTTTCAAGAGAAAAGCAACATTGCTGAGAGTGAGATGGAGGATCTGTCTTTTAATTCCTCCTATGGGGAAAAAGGAGGGAGTTTCTTGGTGAGTAGGTTGATTGTTTAGGATTTTCCTTCAAGCATCTAATTTAGTTCCTGGCCAGAGTGGTCCCACAGCAGTTTACCTGGCAAGGTAACTGGATAGATTAGGACACCTAAAGTACAGAGGTGATGCTGCTGTTCCCCTCTAGAAGCACTGACACAATGTGGCTTAACTACAACAAAAAAAACAGTAGGAAAACAAAGCCAGATCCTGCTGTGCTGTTACTACTGGACAGATACTTTGAAAGACCAAAAGCTTCCAGAAACAATCATTTTTCTCACTCAGGTAGACAAATTTATTACCAATGCAGAGCCCTGATGGAAAGCCAGGAGGGTGCTAACCCAAGGAGAAGATCAAAAACTCTGAAAAGTACCACTGGGGCTGGTACCTCCTTGATGCTCAGGGGGCTGGATGGCAACACCAAGGTCTGCCCAGCACAGTCAGCTCACCAACACCAGCTTCTGAAACACCCTGACCTCTCATGAGGCCACCCTGAGCCTCCTCATGTGCTCTCCAGTTACCCACCCTTCTCTACAGGGTAAGTTCTTCTGTCTCCTCCTGCCAATAAACAGCATGTACCAAAATGAACACTAACTTATTTCTCAAATGTGGGGTGTTTTTTTTACATTTTCCAATTATGGAGCACTTACAGATCCCAGCTACAGTCTGACCAGCTACTCCTTGCTCTTCTAGATCCTTTATGTAGAAGGGTGGGGGAAAAACCCAGTAAAGAAGACACTTCTTAATATCTGTATAGTTATATCCGATGGGTTCATTAATGAGCTGGCTGGGTCCCAACTCCACAGCCCAAACTAGTACTACTACTACTTTTCTCTTTTTGACCAATCTACTTCAAAATTGCCTCATAAAAGGGCATTGAATGTACCCTGCCCTTCTGCTGACATCTTCCCCAGGGGCAGCTCAGGCTTGGGGCAGATGGCTTTGAGCCAAAACCACAGCTCCCTGGACCCCACAGGGGTTGCCCAATGCCTGGTTCCCAGTAAAAATGAGACTGAAAAGCCAATGGGATCTGCCAGAAGCAGCATAACTGTATCCCCATGGTCCAGCCCATAATTTGGGGCAGGGCAGTATTTTTTTGTATCCATGCTGCTAATACCTGTTACACTGACCCTCTGTTGGGTTTTATATTTGCTAAGCTTTCCTCTACTGGATAAAATCAAAGAATACTTATGGCCGATTTTTTTTTTACCTTGAATGAAATGACATTGCTTTTCTCAAGACAGGAATAAATATATACAGGAATGGAAATCAAGAAGAGAACTATGTGAGAAGGCAACAGCAGATCGAAGTGGTTTTATTCCCCTGGGGCAGCCCATTTGCAGAGACAATGTACAGTCTTTTTAACTAGTCCTGTCTCAAACACAGACTTTTTACAGGCACATTTAACCCCTCTTTACTCTGCCCCACTTGTCAGTTAGCACCCACCCCTTCCCCCATCTACCCAGACTGCAGAAAGGAGAGCAGCATTACGCCCCAGAAGAGTTAAAGAACAAATTAACTCAACTACAAAAACAAATATATCTGAATTTCATTCTCTGAGAGCATCTTGTTAGTGATTATAAATTGGAAACATTTAACCCTGTGCCTATAAATAAGCAGATAATTCATCCCTGCTGAGCAGCACGTTACCACACTCTCATTAGCTACAACTCAACGTTTTTTTGAGCCTTGCTTGTCGTGTTCTGCACTGCAGCAACGGCTTTAGCACTTCACGGTGAAAGGAAAAACTATCATTTGAGAAGCACCTTGTCGTGTGTTACCTTCTCATGCTCCCACCTGCAAACCCACCGGGGAGCAGAAGCTCTTGCCTCCCTCCAAAGCCTATTTTCCTGTGCTGAGAGCCAGCAGCGAAGGGTTCAGAGCAGCAAACGTACCTTATCCAGCTGTTAAAAAGTTAGGTCAGCTGAGCAGTGACCTTGCTGGGAAAGCAAATACAAGTTTAACAGGAGGCACACAAAAGAGGGATTCATTTTCTAATAAAGCAGCCCCCCCATCTCAGATGACCTTTGCGAGGACAGTTCAAGCCCACCAAATCAAACGAGTTACTTTTCACCGCCTAGTTCTCTTTCCCATAAAACCCCTAATGCCGAGCGCTGCTGGGGCTGTCAGCGAGCTGCCTCCCTTCTCAGCAAAGATTATTGAAAAGACAGTCAATTATTAACGAGAGGGTTCCTATTGTACCTGATGCTGCAGGCTGCAGCCCGAGCTCGCCCTCCGCATGCTGCACCTCCGGGCTGCAGGCATTAGCAATGCTGCTGAGCGCCTCTGCCGAGGAAACGCCAGCGGCTGCCGCGGGTAAAAGGAGGCGGCAGCAGCAGCAGCAGCAGCAGCATCGTGCTGAGGAGCTGCAGAAGGTCTCAAGGTTCCTAATGAACCCTGCGGAAGCTCCGTTCCCAGGCGTGGAGCAGCAGCAGCCCCTCGGCTCTTCCCCCCCCCCCCTCCTCTTCCCATCGCCCTGACCCCTCGCGTCCCCGGGAGATGCTGAGCAGGACACGGGGGGCTGGAGGGGCAGGGGCTGGAGAGGCCTGAGCCACCGGGCCCTGGCTGCTGCAAGGTGGGCTGGGCTCCCGGAGGGGCTGCTCAGACTCTCCAAATAAAATGCATCGGCCCTTTGGAGAGAATGCAAACTGGGAGCTGCAGGCAGGGAGGCAGGGGAGCACTTGGAGAGCAGGCAGGGGGTTAGTTTGGGGCAGGGGGCTATTTGGGGGCAGGGGGTTATTTGGGGGCAGGAGGTTAGTTTGGGACAGGGGGTTAGTTTGGGGCAGGGGGCTATTTGGGGGCAGGGGGTTATTTTGGGACAGGGGGCTATTTGGGGGCAGGGGGCTATTTGGGGGCAGGAGGTTAGTTTGGGGCAGGGGGCTATTTGGGGGCAGGGGGTTATTTTGGGACAGGGGGCTTATGGCAGGCGGCTCAGTGATGGGCAGAGCACACACCCCCCCCTTCCAGTGTTCCTACCCCACATCCCGGGTTGCTGCCCCAGAAAAAAAATACCCTCAGTCTCTACCCCGAACTTGGGTTAACTTTGTGTCTGCAAAGGCAGAGGGGTTCTGCCAGTGCCGGGCTTCCCGCAGCAAAACTCTTCCAAAGCTGGGAATGAAAATCCCAAGAGGCATCCCACCAGGAGCTGGGACTCACATCATGGAGCAGCACCAGCACCTTCCCCATCACTGAACATCCTGCACAGCCAGATCACTTCAGCAGGAAAAAAAAAAAACCCAGGTTTTGTGACCCTCTGTCTGCAGGACAGCACTGCTGGCAGCCCCACGGGCTCCTCTGGCTCCTGGCAGCTGGGAAATCCAACTTGAACAGATTAAGTTTGATGAGAAGCAGAAAAGCTTTGCCTTTGCAGGAAGTAAAATAAGTCTGGAAAAGAACAGAAAGGGCCGGGGTTTGCCCTTGCAAGTATTCCCCAGGGCACAGATGGGTTAACTTCGTAGCCGAGGAATGAAAAATAACCCCCTCATTTCAGCAGCTGCTCCAATGCCGCCTTTCCCACTAAATGCTGCCTTTCCCACGCGGCTCCAGCAGCCCACACCATGCTGGACCCTGACTCGGTGTTGAGGGTTTTCTGCTTTCACAAGCAATTAACTGATCTCCGGGTTCCAAACGAGCTTAAGAGCACGTTGGGTTATTTTCTGTCACATTCTTCTGGTCTGGTTACGCTTGTGCATCTTTTCTGAACGTATTCTGTTGCTTGTGTTCTCCAGACAAAGCAGCACGATGGAAAAAAAATATATATTTCCTTATTTTGGATTTTTAAATAAGCCTGAAAGAATGGTTTTGTTTTCCCACTGGAAAAAAAAAAGCAGGAAGCTTTTCTTTGGAGTATTTCCTTACTGCAATTCCACACACAAGATGTCCAGCTTTCCCCAGATGTAATCCTCGTGGGCCCAAAGAAAGTCTTCAAGTCCGTGTCCCTCTAAATAACCTTGTAATTAGGAACTATGAATGGATGGAGTCAAAATAATGCAAATTAATTACTTATGGGCTGGTGCTTGATGGAGCCCAACAGGACCAGCACAGGGTGGGAAAAGGGGAAAGGTTTTACCTGGGCATGACCCGAGATCATCCCCCAGGCATGAGGACTCAGAGCCTGCAACTCCTGCTGCTTGACATTCCACACCACAGCTGGCAGGGGGGGATTTTGCTTCCCAGGCTGCTCCCATGGATGATAGGAAACAGGAGGCCACGAAATGGCTCAAAATCTATCCTGCCAGTCCCTGCCTGGCCCCACCAGGGCCACCACTGCCCCCCTGGGTGCTCGCACAGCAGCTGCCTGCCCTCTCCACCCTGGGCAGGATGGCTGCAGGAGGGCAGATTTGGGCTTCACCCATCACAACCCTGCTCCCCTCCACACCATGGACCCACAGAGGCCCTCAGCACCCAAAGGGTTACATCCCAACCTGCTGCAGCCCGGCCCTCTGCTCATTGCACAACAACCAGCCAAGCTCCTATTGCCACTGGAGGCAGCAGGAATAAATACAGCCGCTGGGGGAATATTTGTTATACTGATTTTTCAATCCTGTTTTCATTGCAAAGGAAGAAAAATAACCCATTTCCAGCCTGCTGGGGACATCTACACAGGTGGGATCACTGTCCTGCTGGGGTGATCAGCTGGCACGGGAATGGAAAGGAGTTTCCTCCCAGGAGGAGGAAAAAAGGAAGCTTGAGAACTTTGTGGGATTAAATAAATAAATAAAGCAATTAAACAAAACAGTTTAAAGCCCTGGTTTGCACTGCAAGAAGTTGTCAGAAAGTTTTTCCAAAGTGACAGCAAACAGGGAGGAAGAGACCTGCAAGCTGGGAGCCCACCAGCCACCTTCCTAAGAGATTTGGGTGTCATGCAACCATCACCCCACTGCATCCCTGAGAAATGGCACCTGGGACTGTGGCAGGTGTGGACAGACACTGGGCTGCCTGTTGAGGGGCAGAAGGCAGCTGAGACCTCAGAATGAATGTAGGGAGACCAACTGATGTCTGAGCTCCAGGAAGACACCTTGAAGATGGCCAGGTCTCAACACCTCAACATGGGCAGGGACACCTCCCAGCAGCCCGGGTTGCTCCAAGCCCCATCCAACAAAGCCTTGGACATCTCCAGGGATGGGGCAGCCACAGCTTCTCTGGGTGGGCAACCTGGGCCAAGGTCTGCTTCAAATTCACCCTCCAGCCTGGGGTCAGCAGATGGCTTTGGCACGTGGCTTATGACAACAGGTACCCTGCAATGCTGGCTCCAGCATTCCACTACACCCCAAGATGAAGTTCTCTCAGCTGCTGCCTGCCCAGGGCTTCTTGAGAGGAGAGCTGGAAGCAGTTCAGGAGATGTTCAAGATGGCCAGGACCCTCTCTGCAAAATCCTGTATGTGGAGCAGTGGAAGGGGCTGGCTGGAGCTGGAGCTACTCACATGGCAAACATCCTGGAGGCGTGCAGAGCCTCACTGGGTTTGGTGGGCTCATGAGAAATCTGAATCATTAACCCAGCACGGATTAACGAGGCCGATGATGGCTTTCAGGGTGAGTGTGCAACCCTCAGCAGCCTGCGGTACTTCCACAGCCATTTCAGGCATCTTTTCAAATGGCACTAATAAAGTTGTGCAGATCCTGACTTTATTAAAGCTGCTTATTGCTGTTTAATAAATGTCATGAGCTTCCTGCCAGCTTTTCCATTAGAGACGGGTCAGGACGAGACCTGGAGATATCAGATATCCAAACTCTCACCCTCTTTTATGGCTCGCCAGAGGGGAAAACGATCGCGGTCATCCCCTTCTCTGATAACCTCTTCTCCAGCTGACCTTCAGCTCATTCCAGCCATGGTCTTATAAAAGCTTGGACTGATTCTCTTTATTTTATCCCATGCCTTGAAAACTGTGGGGTTTCCCTTAAAGTCTCCTTTCCCAGAGCCAGACAAGCAGAAAACCCACCTGAAGCCATGAACTGCAAGCGCTCCACAGTCTGAAGGCAGGCAAAAAGCTGAAGTGTCTCATTTCTTATATTTACCCTTTTTTTGTCTCAATCCCACAAGTCTGGGGGGGACATCAGTGAAGCCCTCCTTTGGTGTCTCTTCCAAGCTGTTCTTTTCCATCTCCTTGACCTTGGGACAGGCTGAGCTTGGCTGCCATGATACTGAGTAACTTCAGTGTGGCCAAAGAAGCTGGTAGTAACTTTATGACAAGAGGGTTGCCCTTGGCTGGGCTGGAAATGTCTCCAGTTCATAAGGAAAATGGGATCCTTTGGGTGTTTCTGAAATATCCTTTGGGTGAGAAGAGGAACTATCAGCCCAAAGTGCTTCTGCTTGCTGGGAAAGGCTCTTCCACCTTCGTCTTGCTTGGCTGCTTGCTGAGCCATGAGATGGAAGCACTGGGAAGGAAGGGTTCTGTGCCATGTCCTGTCCCTTTGGTGCTTACTGAGAGATGAAACACCAGGATTTGTGCAACTGGAGAAACCAACCCTGACACACTAACAGGGCTCTCTAAACACAACACCTAAGAAGTCACCAAAAAAAGTGGATTGGTGGTTGTGAAAGCCAACTGGAGATCTGGTATCTGTCCTGTCTCATCCCAGTAAAGGCCCCACCATCAGCACAGGTCCTCTCCCACTGAAAGTGAGACTTCCAGGTATCTTTAGGAAAGATCTCTGTGTGCCTTTTTTTCTCCTCCTCCCTGGGCAACCATTGCAATCTCCCACAGAGCCACAGGGCTATTTTATATTGATTTCTGGCCACCAAACTGTCCATTTTGGCAGTATATTATCCTAATAACAACAACAACTGCTTTTTTATGCACGGTTAAACCCTGGGATGTACAGCACTTGAGGCTTTCTGAGGCACAGTGCTGGACACATGAATTTCACCAACTCCTGAGCTGGGGTTAGGGCATTACTGACCAAAAATCAGTCTTTTGGTGCTCCTGAGCAAAGCAGAGTCAGGTAACCCCTTCATACCCTGGAGTATTTGTTTTCTTCTCTAACAAGTTCACCCCTGGTGCTGCTCCCAAAGCTTCCTTGAAAAGATTTGATGTGTAACACTTGGTGATAAAAATGCAACTTTCAGAATATTTGGCAGCCGTAAAAAACCACAAGGGGAGGGACCTGAACCAGCAATGAGCTTGTGAATGAGCTTGTATTCCTCTGACATGCAGAACCTCAAAACCACTCCTGATGTGAAGGATGTTTTGAGACCAATCCTCTCCCTCCCAAAAGGCGCCCACGCTGAGGGACGCAGAGGCTGCTTGAGGGGCAGCCACGTCCTACTTTTGCTCAGTGGCAAATAAATATTTTGGGGGGGATATTTCAGTGAGCTGAGGACAAAGGGTGCCTTTGTGATCCCGAATTGGGTGGCTCCTGCAGGAATGGGACAGCCCCAGCACTGCGTAAGAGGCCAGATTTCTGCACCTAGGAGATAAAACCTTCTCCATAACCAGATGTTCTGGAAAGGAGCTGAATGTGGCCCTGGTTTTCTGATTCACAAGAGGCTTGGAAACTACACCAAGAGACCAACAGCACCCACAGCAGCAACAGGTTCTCCCCCACCTCATGTGCCAGTTGCAGGATTGTTCTAATAAATCCATTCACTGATCCTTCCTCAACCCCAGATTCCTCAGCCATCAGGCACACATATTTATTTTTGAAATATTACAGCTGAAGTGATAAATAATCAACAATAAATCCAAGTTTATGGGGTCCCTCCTCTGTTTTACCATATCAGGAATCAAGAGGTCAGCTTTTTCCATTAAGTCCATCCCAAAACAAACAGACACAACACTGGGAAACTGGCTGCAAAACAGGTATGAAGGCAAACACTGATCATTTTTTACCCTTCTCTCTGCCCTTTGCTGTGGTGGCTTTCCTTCCCCACGTGCAACATTTTTGGGTCCTCACTGCCTTCATTTGGGCCATGCAGCTTAAATATTTTATTTCTGGATAAAGGAAACCCTTCTGCATCCCAGAGCTGTGAGGAAAAGGAGATAACCCCTGTCCTGCTTCCATCTCTGGATGGTGAACATCACACCTGGAGCATCCAAAACCCAACTGCTCCCATTCTGAACTCACTTGGCCTTGCATTTGAGATCCTTTAACCCACTTTCTGCCACCACCCATCTCCTCACAGACTATCCAGCCTCCTCTACACGGATCCTGGAGGATGGTCCGCCCCGGGGTGGCAGCAGTCCCCTTCACACTCACTCTGATTTCACCCGGAGCCGAGTCAGAGCCTGGCAAGTCTTTGCCTTAGGCCTGCAAAAAAATCCCAAACTGATAACGGGGAAGGGACCAAAGTGCTCACACGGGTCCCGCCCGGTCCCGGCTGAGTAGGGCTGCTCAGAAACCCCCCGGCAGCGGTGGCTGCTGCGGAAAGGCGAAGCTGCCTGGGAGGGAGAGGCAGTGCCAAACGCTCCTCTGGAGCAGCCCCTCTCTTGGCCTCCCGCAGGATGCAGAAACCCGCAGCCCAGCCTGGCCCCGCTCTGCAGCCCCAGCAGACCCGCGGCCGAGCCCCCCCCGGGGACACGGGGGTCAAGGAACCAGAGCACGAACCTCGCTAGAGACAGAAATGAGTTACAGAGCCAAGAGTTTGTGTGTCCGGACAAAGCCCAAAAGAATCGGGGAGGGGCGGGGGGCTGGCGGTCCCGCTCGGCCATGGAAGCTGCTGGGCTGGGGCTTGTCTGACCCACAGCTTCCCAGCTGGGGAGGGCTTTCCTCCCAATGGTTGGGTTTGGAGGATAAACGCAGCTCTGGCTGCCCTGGGATCCCCCCGCATGGCCCGGGGGCTCTTCCCAGCCATCACACGGCGAACACCCCGGGTCCTGCCGGGGCTCAGAGCTCCCTTGCCCTGTCCCGCTGCCCAGCCAGGCTCTGTGCCCCATCCCGCACTGCAGACAGCCGCCCCTCCACAGCAGAGCCATTGCTGCTACTTTTTTCAAAGGAATTAACCTAGCAAGGCCTCCATCCCACAGCCTGGGGTGTGCTTGGAAACCCTCCCCTCCCAGGAGACAGGACTGCTGCTGCCCCAGGGCAGTCCCTTGAGGGGACAAGCACCCCTGAGTGCTCCCCAGCACCCCCGGAGCATCCCTCAGTGTGCTCCCAGGCACCCCTGAGAACCCCCAGAGCACCCCTGTCAAACCTTTCAGAGTGGTCCCAGATATCCTCAGAGCACCCCCGGAGCACACTACGGAGCACCCCTAGAATCACCCTTCAGAGTGGTCCCAGAGAGCCCTCAGGACCCCCGGAACACACTCTGGAGCATCCCTGCACACTTTTCCAGTCTCCCCGCACCCTGAGTCTCCTCCAGCACAACCCCCAGGAGCACCCCAACCACCTCCGAGAACTCCCGAGCACTCCCGGAGCAACACCGGGGCGGGGGGATCGATCAGCTTTTCCCTCTCGGTTCCACCCGAGTCCCGGGGATCCCGGGCCGGCGCGACCTCACCTGGGAGCTGCGGATCCCGGCGGGCACAAGGCGCCGGTACCGGCGGTCCCGCTGCCTCCTCCGGGGCGGGGTGGGGCGGGGCGGGACCCGATCGTACCCATCCCCGCCCCTCCGATGGGCTCCGGGAGCCAAAAGGAGGGGCATAAAAAAAAAAAAAAAATCCACATTTTTTTAAAGATTTTTTTTATCCTTTTCTGCTGGTTGCGGTATTGTACCGGGCCGGAGCTGTCTCTTCAATGCTTTGTTTATACTTTTCGCCCTCATCCTGTTTGCACAGATGCACATCAAGGCGGGGGGGGGGGGGGGAATATCTGCGGCTCCGGGCCGTGGGCTGCAGGATTTGGATTCGGAGCAGCTGTTCTGCGGCTCAGCCCTTCAGTGTGGTCCCCTTGGTGCCTCCAACCTTCGCGTGACTGCGTGGAAAATGTGAAGAAAACTCCAGAGTTTGGGGGGGTTGAGCCTCCCCATGTGCTCAATGTGTTGGTCACTGCTGGGGTGACAGCTCTTTCCCAGGCAGGAATCAGTGACCTGCAATAAAACCTACAGCTTTAGGTGAAGCTTTGGACTTTTGAAGATTTTGAGAGGCAGAGGTCAGGCAACAGCCTCCATCCATCTGGGCTGTGAGCAGCACCTTGCAGGATGGGTGAGACTGGATGTGATCCTCCCTTCCTTCAAGAGGAACCCGAATTGCTTTCAGCTCCGGGTGGGAAGTGCTGGAAATCAGAGCAGAGGCTCCAGGCTGCAATTTCCATCCCTTGGGCTTTCATCTCCAGCCTGAAAACTGGGAGTAGGGGGAAGGCTGTGAGCCCCTGAGTGGCTGGGGCAAAGGGAATATGTGGGAATTCCCACTGTGGGAATACATGTGGATGGGATGGACACCCCAAGGCACAGCATGGCTCAGGTCTGGGCTCAGCACCAGGGATCCCACAGCCCTTGGAGGTCTCTGAGGGTTGGGGTCCAGGTGCTGCAGAGCACCCTTCACAGTGCCCAGGCTCAGGTTATTTTGGCAGGGCCTGTAAGAGTGGGACCATGGTAAGAGAGTATTTTTTTCCTGGCACTGCTGGTAGGTGGAGGCAGGAGATGACTCTTAGGGTATTTTCTTCTGTTCCTGAGCAACTTCAATGGCCAGTCATGGCCTTCAAGGCACAGCACCTCTCCTGCTGCTCCTGGGATGGTGCAGTTAAACCATTACTGTCCCCATGAGCTTCTTATGACAACAACCAAGCTTTTGCAACAGAAACTCTGGGCACCTACAGGAAGCTCTTGTGGTTGTAGACATGCAGCTGAACTTGTGTTTTGGTCTGTTTTCCCTGAGGTTACATTAAAGTGCCTTGAAGTGTGTGTGTGTGGGTAAGAAGCAAACTTCTGCAAGCATACCCCAGAAGAGAAAGCAACAGCTACTCAAAAAATCCCACTCTTTGGTCAAACAGAATCAAAACCTGTTCCCCTTTTCAGTCACTGAGGTTTTATGTGCTTGATAATTGGAAGACAAAGAATCTCTCTTCTGTGAAATGTCAGATGCTTATTAGTCTAACATGTAGCTGCCTTCAGTGACCCCTCTTTAATCCAAGGGAACAACAGCATTTTCAAAAAACCAAGATAAACAGGGAGCACTCTGCTGTGTGCAGAAATTAAACATGATAAATTGTTTTAAAAGCAGAATGTGTGGAGGAAAGCTCCCAGGTGGTTATCACACACTGTGGTTGAAGAAGCCTCTAAGATGCAGCTTGCCAGGAGGGAAGGGCAGGAATGCACTGAGGGTGAAGCCACAGCCACTCCCTTTCCCTGCTCCCACCATGTCCTGCAGCTCCAGGCTCGGGCAGAGTCAGGGGCCAGCTTCTCCTCTACGGATCTTGGTCTTGTGAAGTTCAGCTATTCTTAGGCGAGGTTGTGAGTCATTAAGTGCTTTCAGAATGTTTATTTGTCAAGCCACAGGCACTGAAATTTACTTCGGAAGCCAGACAACCCACTCGGAGGATTTCTTTCTCTGGCAGAAATTACTGGGTGAAATTCCACGGCAAGAGGTCAGCCCTGCTGCCTGAAACACTGCAAGCTGGATCCTGCCCAAGGGCTGCCACCAGCTTGGGTTTGAAGTGGTCTCATTTCCAAAGGTCAAGATAAGAGGGGAAAAGAATGAGTAGAAGAATGTGGTTTCCTACAGCCTTTCACCACCTGATTTAGCTTTTCCTAAATGTCTTTTTTAAGACGAACACCAGACCTTCCTTCGGGCTGTAATCCCCCTGAGGGTGGCTGGTGGTGTGGATGGGGAAGGGATGCCCTAAGGAAGCAGTTTTCCTTCCAGTGGTGACATTAAATCCTCCTGGAGACACTGCCTTCACCTGCTCCATGGTGGGGTTTCTCCTTGCAGCTCCCAAGAGCAGCCAGGAGCAGAGTGAGCTGGGAGGAAGGCAAAGTCAATGTTGTGTTCAGAGCCTGTGGAGACGGGGCAAGGGCTGCTGTGGTTGAGCCCTTTTGGAAACATAGTTACAAAATCACTATGGTTGTACACAATGTTATGCTGGTACCAACAACCATT
Organism: Phaethornis superciliosus; assembly: GCA_023637945.1. NCBI lineage: Eukaryota > Metazoa > Chordata > Aves > Apodiformes > Trochilidae > Phaethornis > Phaethornis superciliosus. The sequence goes on from JAJQWJ010000009.1 coordinate 28,094,272, forward strand.
TTTGCAGACTCTCTGCAAACTGCTCCCCTTTTGCTGCATTCACAGGACCTGCCCTGTATGGTCTGTGAATACTGAAATCCTTCCCCATCCACCTGCACGTGGTAAGGGGCTCCCACCCCAGAGCGCGGTCAGTAGCATGAAAGGGGCAAAATGTTTCTGCAGATCTCTGGGTGCTCCAGGAATACAAACACCCACCTGATGAAGCAGCTCCAAGATAGATGTGACCTTGGTGTCCAGGAGGAGAAGATACAACCTCCAGGAACCAACCTCATTCTCATCTAAATGCCACCAGCACCCTGCTGTCCCAGGCTGTGCACATCCAACCCTTCCCAGATAGGAACAGGAAAATGTTTTGTTTTCTTACAGCACATGGATCACAACGTTCACATCACCCCATGTGAACCTGCCTGACAAACCAATCTGTTACAGCTTTTTTGCCTAAAACAAATTGCTACCTCTTGGCAAGTACCAACAAGAAATTCTGCTGCTTATGGTGCAGTCAGCATTGGTGTAGCCAGACCTGGAATTCAGGTATTTGTTTCTAGATACCCCAAATCTACTCACAGAAAGATAAATTCTTATTTCAGTTAAATGTACATTTTGCAAAGTACAATTATTTTTTCATAAATCTACTCTCGTTGCTGTATTTTCTGTTCCTGTTTTCTGTCAGTCATCCCAGTCCCCAGCTCTTTATTATCTATTAGGCTGTGACTGCATTTTATCTGTTTCCACACTAAAAAAGAGGGTAAATGACATTCACTGCACAGAACTGCATTTAGCAAGCATGGGACTAGAGCAGGAACTGTGTCACAAGAAAGGGACAAAGGGGTGGAGGGGCTGGAGGGGTAAATCAGAGTAAACCAGCCTCCAAGGAGCTCCATGCCTATGTACCAACAGTTTCCTCACAGGTTACTCAGAGATGATGAGAGCTGTGTTCAGCACTGAACACACAGGGGATGTGTACCCCTGGGCTGATCTTCACTCACATTACAATGCCCTTGACACTAGCAAAGCCCTGTGTTTGATTTTAATATATAGTAAGTCACTGGGATGGGCATCATCCTGACAGGAATGATGGATCCTGAGGAATATGACTGGGCAGAGAACCATCCACACCACAGGCTTTGCCTGGAGGGCTATGAGGCATCAAGCACAAGACCTGCAGGCAGCATGCTACAGGGTGCAGAGGCCAGACCTCTTCTTCAGGTGCTCCTGCTGCCTGTGACAGCAGCTGGTGGAGGCTGCTCTGCCCTGCAGGGACACAAAAGGTTCTGCAGTTCCCTTCTTGATGTGGCTGGAGCCACAAAGTCTTTGCTGTGTAATTGCTATAAAACCTAGCAGCAGTGGCTCTGCTATGGAGAGCTGACTGTTTGTAGTTTGATTTTTTAAAAAAGAACAAGTGCTCACCTGAATCTTGAACCTTTGTAACAGTGGTCTCATGTCTCTAGATGTGTATCCATCCATCCAGGCTCAAGAGGAATTAGAAAATCTGTTCTAGGTGTGTCTGCCAACAGAGATGCTACCAGCAGATAGTCCAACAATGTGCAGGTTGTGTTTCCTCCTCTCTCTGCTTCCAGAGGTGAGATTCAGCTCTGTGAGATGTTACTCCAACCTACGAGATGGAGAGAGATTTTATTTTCATTATGTCTTGCAATATAGGACTTGGCTTTTTTGAATTCCAGCAAAACTGTGCTGCCTCTTCTACCTGCAAAGCCATGGCTTTAAACGTATTAACTGAGCAGCAGGGCTGTGAGTTGTGAAAGAAAATATGAAGAGACAGACAAAATACATGGAGAACACCCCTAACAATACAATGAGACCACTTGCACAACATCACTGTTTTCTGCAGTACTGAATGTAGCTGTCAAAGAGATTTGAGGAGAAATGTTCTGTTTCAGATGGCTACAGAACCATCTTGCAGATTTTCACTGTACAGAACCACACGTTTCTATTGTTACAAACTATTCTGCTTTATCTCTGCGTTATGGCTGTAATTATTGTTCTTAGGGGTAATAGATGCATGTGAACTCTGCAAGTTCACAGATCACATCCAACTGTGTTTTCTTCTGAATTGAGAGAGAAATGAGAATTAAGGCCTCATAAAACTTGTGGTATCAGGAGCTGTACATCTCCATCTCAAAACCAATAAACTCTCCCACACAAAGGAGCCCATCCTGGTTTGTACACTGACAAGCTCATGGTTTGGGGCTCAGGTCTCCTAGCTCACGTTTGGAGCTTTACCATGGAGTTTACAGAACTCTAGCAACTTCTAATTTATTTTTTCCTGCTTTTCCTAAAAGGATGCCTAATCTAAAGTCTTTTAAACAAAACACCAAAAAACCAAAAACCACCCACACAGATCAAGCTTTTGGGCTAAGTTTTACACAGGAGAGACTGGAGCTGGAGTAACTCCCAGCCCTGATCTGAGACAGTAGCCCTGCAGCTGCCTCAGCCACACAGTCTGATATCAAATTGCTCAAATTCATCCTCTTGAGTTGCTAGAAAACAGGAAAAGCCCTGGAGAGGCACCTCTCTCAAAGGGATTGTGTCTCTGCAGCACTCCAACTGTTCCCACATGCACTGACAGGACAGTGTTGAAGTTCATAATGGATTATGAAGTGATTTGAAATCCTCTGCAAGCAGATGTAGTTCATCAAGAATCATTAAGGGTTTGTGATGGTCCCAAGTTGTTTGCTGTGGGAAGAGTCAGATTTCCTTTCCAGGATAGCAGAGCCAGAGAATGTGTTCCTGTGTTTCTGGTTGTGAAAGGGAGCAGAGCAGCATTAACTATCACCAACCAGCCCTAAATATTCATTACTGTCCCTTCTACCTGAAGCCAGACCTGCCCTGACATTTTATACCCAATATTCTCACTTTTGTGAATGGTTTCTTACTTTTCCTGCTGCAGGGACCAAGAATCATATTCCTCTGGAATGAAATAGGTTTTGCTAATGTGAGCAGTGGAGAGCCCAGGGAAGGGGATGGAACTTCTTGCATGGAGGTGCCTGGGTGATCCCAGCCTGCTGAAAGAGAACGTTGTCTGCACACAATTTGCACAATGCTCACCAAATTCACAGAAAAAAAAATCTGACAGGATGGGAACCCCGACAGGTTTACAGGCCTATGGCTGCAGGGTGTGGAAGCTGCTGTAATTTAGCAACAGTCAGAGGTTGTGGAGGGTTTTTTGTGTTTTTTTCCTGCAGGGAACAGTGCTCTGGACTAGAGACTTCCTCCAAGAGTCCAGAAATCCCACCTCTAGGGAATCTGCTCTTTCCAGGCATTTCATATGGTTATTTTTGGCTATGTCCATGGAGATTTCTACTTTCCCAGCACAGCTATTTTTATAACACATGGCTGTGAAAGTCTATAGTATCAGACATACTTTAATCTTGCATGTTAGAGCAAGATTACAGAACCATACATATGCAATTCCTGCCTCTTGCACCTGCTCCCTCTTTGGGCTGTGTTTGAAACACTCCTTCACTGTAAGAACCAGAAGCTTTGGAGGTTTCTAGACAACAGTTCCTTTATTGAGCATTCTAAGTTGTCATAAATATTTAATTAGGTGTTGCTCTATTTTTGGAGAGATACAGGAAAAAAAAATCCCCATTTCCTTACATTTAAACAGAACATTTTCCTGCTGGAAAGACTTCCCAGTGTTAACTAATGACTGGGAGATGCATTTTAAGAGGGTGCATAAAAATTTGAGAGGGTGAAAGGGGGAGTTTCACTGAGCCCAGAGTTGCCTCCTGTAGTTCTGTAGGGGGGGAGGGAGGGTGTCAGATGGCTGGGTTTGGGATGGAGCTGTGCAGGCACCCTGGCAGGATGGTGGGTAAAAAAATCATCAGTTGACAGAATCACAGCTAGGATTTCACCCCAGCCACGAACAAAACAGGTCTCCCAGGGAGGTTTGTTACAATTAGCTAATTGCAAAGCCTCATTTCATGCTCCAAACATTACCTGGTGTCCTCCAGGCATGCACAGTAAATAACTGGGAATGAATCCTGACTTCTCCTGAAGTTGTTACCCTTACAAGGCAGTTTGAGTCCTGCTGCCACCTCTGTGGGAAGGTGCATATGATCCCTTGGTGAGGGTGACCCATCTCTGCCATGTCCTCAATTTATTGTCCTGTGGCTTTCCACCAAAACCACTTCATCTCCTTGACATCTTTCTGATTTCTACTCAAGAACCACCTGAAAATTCACTTGTCCTTTTCAATGGTTAAAAAAAATAAATTAGGGGAAGTTTAAAGGGCCAAATTCTGAAATGCTTTAACTGCACTGACATCAAACACACCATTTGATGGCACAGAATTAAGTACACTAAAATCAAAAGCTACTAATGCTTTAATGAATATAAAATTTAACAAAAAAAATCATGATCTGTATATTGTCAGCAGTTTCCCATAGAGATGGCAAGGGAAACTTAAAGATCATTCAGACAGAATGTCTCTTATAATTATATTGACTTTGTCCTTATAAGCTAGAGAGAACTAATTTACAATTAAGGATATAAAATGAAGTATGTATGGTCTGGTCAAAATAAGGATGATGGGAAATTAGGAAGTAATTTGGGAGTACGTTAAGGGAGAGAAACTATTTAGAGCAGGATAAGTGTTATATATAATCAGATTAAATTAGCAGTAGGAAAAACAGAACACATCCAGGAAGGAGACCTGACACTGAGATCTACTGGGCTGCACACCAGCCTCACCACGGGGTGGCCCAGAGGCCTTCCTGAAGGGGAAACAGACCCCGTGCTGTGCACAGAAGGGCAGGTGAAGCTTGTGCCAAATGTGTGCTGACTGAGAGGAACTTCAGTGTCTCAGTGCTCGATGCACTGGTTGTGTGGCAGATGATCACTTAAATGATCATTATACCTATTAAACCTGAGCTGACTACTTCATTAGCCCAATAAATGTAATAGAGGAACCAAAGCCCCAGCAATGCCCTGGGAAGAGCTGTGTATGCTTCCAGCCTCTGCAAAAACTCTCCCTGCCAGTGCCTGCCTTCCCTCTTTCCCTCTGTTACTGCACCTGGAAGTTAAACCATGAGCCTATAAAAGTTCACAACCTTCAGCTCAAAGCTGAGCCTTCTGAAGACACCACTGGTATTCCTGGGCACCACTACCCCTGATCACCCAGCCCCTGTATTCTGACTGGAAAATCCTTGGACATAAACAGTCTTTTATCCAACACAAACCTACCCGGAGCAACTGGCCTCAGAGTTCAGTCCAGCCTGTCACCGATTCAAGGTCCAAACACCTGGGAGATTTCACCCTCCCCATTACACCCCTCTGTTGCCACCACCACCTTGATTGGCCAGCACCTCCCAGGTGAGGTGACTCCACAGCTGGCCACTCAAACTGCCAGCATTTAATTAAAGCCATTCTTAATGAACCAAGCAGCTCCATGACTCCTGAGCACCCCCCACCTGGGTCAGAGCTCCTTACCCCTGCCTCTTGTCTCACACAAAAGAACTTTTGTAGTCCTGAGTATCCATTAACTGAGGTGAACTCAGGGCAATGCTTGTGGAGTGGAACTAAAAGTGACACTGCAGGACTGGGGTCAGGAAACCCAGCAGCTTTCTATGGGAGCTCAGGATGGAGACAACTCCAGAGCTCTGTAAATCCCACTAGCCAAGGAAATAAATCTTTAGGTCAATATATACCTTGAGGAGTTGAACCTAGGCTGGCTGGGTGATAGGTCTGTCTGTGCACAGGCATCCGAGGGGGTTTACTCTGTAAGAGGGAACAAAATATGTGTAGTAAGCACATACACATTGCCATAATCCAAATGTATATTTAGGGATATTGATCTACAGTAATAATTAATTCATGTAAAAAAAAAACCATCCAAAATGATCGCAAAGTACTTATAAAAATAAAATTGCTTTTAAAATGTTTTTTTTAAGTGTTAAGCTTCTGATTTTTGTTCTAGCATGAAGACATTTTACCCAGCAAGTTGCAAAGTTAGACATGGCTCTGCAAGAAAGAAGGGGGGGAAAAAATGGTGCATGAAGATCATGAGGGAGGGGAGTAAAACACCCAGGGATGTAGGCAAGACTAAATCCTTTGAAAATGGTGTGGATCTGTGGCAGCTGTGGGTGATTTGGGGGCTGCCTCTTTTGCATTCAGCACTCTGGGGAAGGCACAGGGAGTTTGTCCTGGTGTCCTTCAACTCTGCTCTAAAAGTGCTCAAATTTGGGGTAAATGCCCCCAAAGCGAAGGGCTGCCAAAGCCAAGGGGATGGCATCAACTTGGTTAAGAAACTAATCCTAGTAAACATTTTTTATCCTACAAAAAGTAGTATTTTTTTATCTTAGTAGCTTAGAAAACCTTTACTGAGTCACAGCTGTGTAACTGCTGTAAGCAACTGTGTTTCAGTTTTTAACACACATGAAAACAGTGCCTAAAAAGTGCGACTGCCACATCAAGAACCTCAGTTCTCAAGATAAATCTTCCCAAGATTTCTGACTTTTTGGGAGACAATATTTAAAGACCTGGCATCAGAGTGTACAGAATTCATGTACTCAACCCATGTTTTCTTAAAAATAATTATCCCAGTGACACCTCCTTGGTGTTTCTCCCATCTCACACCACCCTAAGCTGTGAAAAATGTTCTGACCTTACACGGACAAAGAGCAATTTCTAAATATTTGTGAAGCATAGAAGCCATTGTAGATGCAAAGACCTCACAGTGCAGAGAGTGAAGCTACAAACCAGTTGCTGAGGCTGTCACCAACAGAACCTGCCTGTGGCCTTTGTTGTGCTGCAACACCTTTAAAATATTTGAGGGTTTTTTTTTTTTTTTTGACATAATTATTTTAAAAATGAAAGCACACTCCTCTTTCGGTTGAGCATTAGCACCTCCTGATGGGACCCCCAGGGGCCTGAAATTGACTCCGCAGCATTTCCTGGACAAGTGGCACACATTCCACAACCTTTGTGGTTGAACTGACCAAAAACTTTCCTTTAGAAGACAAAATGAGCCTGGGAGGAAAAACGCATCGTACCCCATCCATCTTGCCTGGCAGCCGCATGGTTTCCACACGGGCAGATGAGTGTTGAAGGGAAAGTCCAACCTTCACACCTTCCTCTCCGGGGCCGCCCCTCAGGCCGCGGCGGCGGCAGCCCTGAGGGGAGGCGGCGGCCCTGAGGGGGAGGCGGCGGCCCTGAGGGGGAGGCGGCGGCCCTGAGGGGGAGGCGGCGGCCCTGAGGGGGGGGAAGCGGCCCTGAGGGGGGGGGAAGCGGCCCTGAGGGGGGGGGGAAGCGGCCCTGAGGGGGGGGGAAGCGGCCCTAAGGGGAGGCGGCGGCCCCGCAGCGCTCACCAGCCCCGTTTACCGCCCGAATTGTCTGTATCGAGCCGCCCAGGCCCGGTTCGGGGCGTCAGGCCCGGTGAGGGGAGCAGAGGACCCAACGGTCAGAGCTCCCGCGCGGGCCGTTCCCTCAGGGGAGCTCGAGCGGCTCCGGCGCGAGCCCGCGCGCCTCTGGCTGCGATTGGCGGAGGCGGCGAAAGGGGCGGGGCTAAATCCGGACGGATCCATCGCAGCCCCGAGAGGGGGGGTCTGGGCAGAATGGTTCGGCCCGGCCGCTCCCCCTTCCCCTCCCTTCCCCTCCCCCGCCCCGCCAGCCCCGAGCCCTTCGGCCGGGCCGTTAGCGGCGCCCGCGCGCGCGCGGCGAGGACCCCGCGGGCTGCCCCTCGGCGCTGCCTGACGGCGGCGGCGGAAGCGCGGAACCGGCGCGGGCACAGCGGGGCGGCGCGGAGGTGCCGCTCGTTGGCCGCAAGTTGACGGGGGAGAGGCCCGCCCGTAGGCACCATGGTCTTTCCGTTCCGGCCGTCGTCTTCGGCGGCTTCCGCTCCGGCGTTTGTGCGGGGCTGCCGCCAGCGCCTGGGCGCCAGGAGGGGTGAGGGCGCGGGTCCTGGCGGCGCGGAAAACGCGCCAAGTTTCCCGTGGTGGGGAGAGCGGCGCCGGGGCGCCCCGCGGTCTCCATGGCAACCGGCGGGGGACGGCGGCGGCCTGCGCCGGTCCGGCCTGTAGCGGTGAGGAGAAAGCGGCTCGTCCGCCGCCGCCCGCCGCTCCTCAGGCCCTGGGCCTGCTCACGGGGGCCGGGCCGAGCCGGCGAGCGGCCTCCCGGGGCGGGCGGGAGAGCGAGGGCGCGGAACCGGGTGGGAGGTGCGGGCCGCGGTGCTGCTGGGATGGCGGGGGGGTGTCCGTGGCTGTGAGAAGCCGGGACGGGAGGCTGCGGGGCCGCGCTCTTTCCCGCGCTGAATGTAAATGGCGGTGCGTGTGTGTGCGGCAGGTGTGAGCGGCGGGAGCAGCTCCCCGGCCGGACCGGCCGCCTTCTCCCCGGCCCTGCCCCCCAGGAAAGATGCCCGGGGTTCTGCCGAGTGACAGCACCGGACCGGCCAGAGGGAGCCCTTCCAAGAAGAACAGGCTCTCGTTGAAGCTTTTCCAAAAAAAGGAAGCGAAAAGAGCGCTGGATTTCACGGAGTCCCAGGAAAATGAACAAAAGGGTTCGGAGTTCCGAGGCTCTGAGGTGTACGTGGGGTTCCGCTCTGAATTGGTGTTCCTGCTTACACGGGAAAGTTGCGCGGGTGCTGAGCAGGAGTCGGGTTTGCTGGGAGGGACAAAGAAAAGTTCCTCACTTCTCCCTGAAGGTGTCTGTTCAGCAGGAGAATGTGCTGGGACGCCTGGGACAGAAACCCTGGAGCCAAGTTAATCCCACTGAACCAGCTGTGCATGCCAAAGAGTTTCTAGATCTATTTACTTCAAAGAAAACAAACTTGCCACACTGGGGCTGGTTAGCTGGCTGGCAAAAAGTTGTTAATAACTTGAAGAAGTTCCCTTGTTACTTGGTTAAAGTAAGGTGGTGGTTCCAACGAAGAGTTCTTGGAAGTGTATGAAAAAGCAAGGGTTTGCAATAAAAATACGGAGTTTTTAAGGTTATTTCTGCTAGAGGGAAAGGGATTGGTCATGCTGCTGACTGTAATTCATGAGGGTGTTCCTGAGCAAATCTGTCAGCTTGTTTCATTGCAGCTAGGGAGGGAATTTAAATTGCTTAATGGTGGTTAATTACAGACATGCTGGAGACTTTAAATCTGGGTCCGTTCCATCAGTCTGGTGCTGTATCACTCCTTGTCCTTACCAGGAGGAGCCATTTCCCACAACTGTCTCTTACAGCCCCTTTTCTGTGTTCCATGCAGTGATCAGGTGGTTCCTGCAGCACAGCCCCCTGCGCTCGTCAGCTGTGAGAAGAAGGACAACATGTTGCCTTTTGTGGGCCTGAACAACCTGGGTAACACCTGTTACCTCAACAGTGTGCTCCAGGTAAGGTGGCATTGAGATGGTTAAGCACAAATGGATGAGGTTTGAAGCTTGGTATCACTCAGAGGGTGCCTGGGGGTAGCATCTGTAAACTGTCCTGCTGGGCAGCAGCCTTGGGAGGTGACATCCACTTTGGTTGTAACTGTGGTGCTGTATGTTGAGCAGCTTCTTACTCTGCCGATTAATTTGTTATTTTAAACTCCTTGCTTTCAGGTCTTGTATTTTTGCCCTGGTTTTAAAACTGGAGTAAAGCATTTATATAACATCATTTCAAAGAAGAAAGAATCTCTGAAGGATGAAGGAGAGCAAAAAGCAGAGAAGGTAACAGATCTCACTGCTCATTCCTTCACTTGCAGTTGTGCAGGACTGATGCCAGCAGCATAATGAGAATTGAACTGTGATTTCTTCTATTTGTAAGAAGTTTTGCAGGATTGTTTTCTCCAGTGCTGTGTCAGGGAAAGTTACTTCTGAGCTGTTTTGAACTTGTGTTCAAAGCTTGAGGATTCAGTGTCTAAACTTGTAAGCACCAATCTCAAGTTTAACAGAAGAAATTTTGGAAGTATCTGACCGTGTTTCTGACAATAAGATAATTATGGTACTGTGTAATTATTTGAGTGGATGGGAATAGGAGTTTGGGCAAAGATGGTTTGAGTTTTTAAAATAAGAGTTAGTCTGGCTTAATATTTGTTTTGTACTGGCAGAAGAGTAATACATGGTCTGAATCTCACCCTTGCCCATAGCCAGCAAACCTGTCAACCCTCTTTTGGCAGATTGAGGGCAGGAGGGCAAAAGTTTTCACTTGTTACAGACAAAACTACAAGTATTTTTCTTCTTTTTATATTCCTATTGCAGGGAAACTGTAAAGAAGATCCAGTAGCAAGTTACGAGCTCATCTGCAGTTTGCACTCATTGATTCTTTCAGTGGAGCAGCTTCAAGCCAGCTTTCTCTTAAATCCAGAGAAGTACACAGATGAACTTGCCACTCAGCCACGAAGGCTGCTGAACACCCTTAGGTACAAACAGTCTGCAACACATTGTCAGAGCTTTTCACCTGAAGTTTTGAGGTCATTGTACAGCACAGCATTAGGGGCTTAGGGGAGGTGGATGGTCTTAAACTTGGGGCGTGGCTATAGGAAGGTTTTTATGTTTGTTGTTAGCCCTGTGATACAAACTCAAACAAGTAAATTTTCATTTTGGAAGAACACAGTGTAAACCCAACTGGGATTTCAGGCAGTACTTAGCCTTAGGTATGGCACTGGACCTGAGTTTGAAGTTGATGTCTGTTAAAGGCTGTAGCTTCCCAAGGCTATCTGTGGCAGAGAGGACTTCTCTCCAGGCCTGGGGAGGATCCTGTCTTGCTTTTACATCTAAATCTCCTCATTTAAATCTCAAATCCTGTGAGCTGGTTAGCAAAGAATAAACAGTCTTTATTGATTTGCCTGTTTGCTTTTACTAGAGAGCTGAACCCCATGTATGAAGGCTACTTGCAGCACGATGCCCAGGAAGTTCTGCAGTGTATCCTGGGGAACATCCAAGAAACCTGTCAGCTACTGAAGAAGGAAGAGCTGAACAAACTGGCTGTGGAAGAGCCTGCAGCCAAAGTGGAGGACAGATTTCCTCAAAATACTGAGAGCAATGGGACTGACAACCCTGAGCAGGAGGAGGAGGAGAATGTACCAAGCAGCCACGTTGGAGAGGCAACTGAAGAGAAACTGCTGAAGGGAAACGGGAAAAGAAAAAGTGATGCTGAGGGTGGCAATGCAAAGAAAAAATCCAAAGTGTCAAAAGAGCAAATTGCAGCAGAAGAAAATCAAAGACAAACCAGGTCCAAGAGGAAAGCCACAGGAGAGAAGCTGGAAAACCAAGTGGATGCCATTGCCAAGTGTTCCAGTGAAAACGAGAGCGCCAAGCCCACCCAGAAGAAGTCGCGGCTTCGATTAAACTGGTTGAAATCTTCGTGCAAGCAGCCCAGTATTCTGTCTAAATTTTATAGTCTAGGGAAGTTAACAACAAGCTTGGGATCCAAAGACCCAGGGAAAGAATGTGATGACTGTGAGCTCGAAGAGTCATCTGTAAAGTGTGAAAATGGTAACACTGTTAAAGAGGAGTATGGTGAGCCAGCATCTCCTGTGGGAAGCCACAATGAAAAAGGAACTGAAAAAGAACCAAAAAAGGAAGGTTGGTGAACAAGTATATGGGCTTGAAGTTAAGAGGGTTTAAGCAATTACTGTGTGGGGGATGTCAGCCATCAGCACCAGCAGAGCTCTCTTAAGTACCAAACTGCATTTTCAGGAATGGAAAAATGGTTTTTTTGAAAGGGAATTTACTTTTATGTATCTTTGTAATTATGTTTATAGGCCTGTTTAGCTTAGCTCCCAAGAGGTATTTCTTGAACATTAGTTAATCACTGTACAGTATAAAAAAGGCAGAATATTACCAGGTTGGTATTATCACAGAGTTTTGTCATTCATAGAAATAGCAAGTGGATTCAAGATGTAAAGGAAAATCATTGTCAGGAGCAAACAGAATCAAATCCTGTTGGCCAAGGCTGTGTGTCCCAAGTCATTACAAACAAAAGTCTCTCCTTCCCTCCCTGATTCTTAGTCCTTCCATATTTCCAACGTTCCCAAGAAGTAGGAAGGACAGTGGATGTATTGTACATGCTGGTTGGTTGGGAGGCATGGATTGCTTTCATTTTGATAAGACAGGACACCTCTAAGGGAAGGGCTTTGGTATGAATTCAGTACTTACTCATCTGGAACTTGCCTTCTGATCTACCCACCACTTTTTATTAGAATTTGAAGAACTGCAGAATCTTTTATCTGCATTTCTCCAGCAGATTAGACAAAAAACTGGCCAAGTTCAGAAAGCATTGGAGGACTGAGAATAAACAGAAACCAGGCAAAACCCCAAGTGTGGTGCTCCTTGAAGGAGGCTGACAGCCTGGTGACAAGTTTCCAGAATGTGTCACACTTAAAGCATAAAATAAGAACCAAATCTTAAAGAGAAAATTTGAGGGCCAGAAGGCTCCCTATTTATTTCCAAGGAGATGAGACCCTGAAAACTCCATGTGATAAGCAGCTCTTTTTATTCCTATCTGAAATCTCTGGGAGGTCATGTGTGTAACAGTGATTTTCCAAGGACAGCCAGATTGTGGAGTGGCTTTGGAATCAAATGCATCCTGAGTAAGTGATCTGGTTTGTATTTTCTCTAGGTACAGAACTGGCTGTTTTTGAACTAGTGGAGAAACTGTTCCAGGGCCAGTTAGTTCTGAGAACAAGGTGCTTGGAGTGTGAGTGCTTTACTGAAAGAAGAGAAGATTTTCAGGACATCAGTGTTCCAGTGCAAGAAGATGAACTTTCTAAAACTGAAGAGAGTTCTGAAAGTAAGTAATTATCTCAGAGGTTTGTGGCTGTGTTTCTGCTTCAGGCAGCCATTGGGGAAGGATAGTGCTGTAGTTACTGAGGAACACTGCTCCTATTTGTGCTGGTTAAAATTAGAGACTGTTCTGTTATCTCTTGACCTGATTAACTTTAGACTTTGGAAACACAGCACTGATAATGTTGACAGATCTGGACAGTATTAAAATTATTTCAGGTCATAACACAGACTGCTTACAGTCCTCCACTTCTGTACATGTTTTCCTGCTTATAAATAGGTATTTGGGTCTTCTGCTTTTTCTGCATTCTATAGGAAATATCTACATTTTTGTCTCAGAAATAAAAGAAATGAGAAACCAGGTCTTTTTTTTGTTAATTTACTCTAAAAAATTCAGAGTTTTTTCTAATATTGCAAACTGCCATCACCCTAATAGGATTTGTTTTGCATTTGCAACTACTAGTCCTCCAGAATCTATCACAAAATTTATAGATACATTTTAGCTATTTTCAAAACAATCTGTATATAGATTTTAGCTGTTTTCAAAAGGAAGCATTCCAAATTTTAAAGAAAATAAATTCCCACAGATGTAATTTGGAGCAGCTTTTACTTTTCTTTACCTTCCCCCTTTTGCTGAAGAACTTCAGAGTAAATTGTGTGAGGTGGTGCTCACAAGTAAAATGCTGCTGTCAGCAGCATTTCCACCCCCTTGTCATTGGGGGTGGAAAGCTGTCAGGGGAGGCAAAATGTAAAAATTGAAGTGAACTTTTTACCTACTTTAGAAGTTTGTCCCCATGAGTGACACTTTGGTCTCAGAGGCATGCACCCAACTTCCAGACATGGCAGCAGAATTAGTGCACGTGATCTGGAGGCAAGCATGGGGAAAACTGGATGATTTTAAGTAATAACATCCATGAAGTGATATTTTCATCACTTCATGCAATGGTTCAAAGTTCTGAATCTCTTTCCTATTTCCTAGATACTGAGTGTTCTTTTTGGTGTTTTTGAACACGTCTCAACCTGATAGATTTTGGGTTGTTGTTCTTCTGGTGGGATGCCTTAGGAATGTCAGTAACAGCATCTCTCTGAATGTAACAATTCTCTTTTATAGTTTCTCCAGAGCCAAAAACAGAAATGAAGACTCTGAAATGGGCGATTTCACAGTTTGCCTCAGTGGAAAGAATTGTGGGAGAGGATAAATATTTCTGTGAGAACTGCCATCATTACGCAGAAGCAGAACGCAGCCTTTTATTCGATAAAATGCCTGAAGTTATAACAATTCATTTGAAGTGCTTTGCTGCTAGTGGCTTAGAGTGAGTATGCAGCTTGACTCTGTTATGAAACCCTGTGCTGTTGGAAGGGATATCTTCTCAGAAGAGATGAAAAGGTTTCCTAACTTTTTCCCAAAGCAGATTTTTTTTCAGATTTAAATTAAATCAATGGGGGACAGCCCCTGGATTTGTAGGGGTTTTCTGTTGCTACCACCAGTGGCAGAAATTACCTCCTGGAAAATAGACTTTCAGGAGACAGGTCAACAAAAAGGGGTTTCTCTGTATTCTTACACCATATCCTGATGTTTGTGAAAACGTCGTTCAATCTCACTCATCTGTGTGAGGTTAGAGGCAGGTTTAAGTATGTTAGAAGAACAAGTAATTGAGGACAAATTTGGATTTTAGGGTCATGGCTAGGAGTGCTTTGGTTTCTCCCTCAATGTGAGTACTGAAATTCAGAAAAACAGTAAACTAGGAGGTAAACATTTTGAAGAGCTAATGCACATTACAGAAAAATCGATCACCTTTAAAAATACAATAATACCAATGTCACTGATAATCAGCTGCTGAACTATCAATTTGATATTAGCTACTGTAGAAATCTTTAATTTTTTTAAAGATATTATTCTTATGAGAGCTTTCTTTACCTGTTTTTCATTCTTAGGAACAGAGGGCGTTTTTTTAGGTGTTAAAAAAAACCCCAAACCTGTCCCTAGAATTTTATACACAAATGACACAGTGCTGTGACAATTTACATGCAGCATTTTGAAGTAAACTCTGTTTCTCCACTGAAATTCAGCCAATGACAAATGACAGGCAGGTTCATCAGGAGAAACTTTTAAACCTATCAAATATTCCCCCAGGTCTTTCAGAATATAGTTACACAGTTAATTGCATTTTTGAGACTGCCTCTACAATTTTGGTGACATTTGCAGGCTGGACCTGTATCTCCAACTTCTGATTTCAGTGCAGCTGCTCTGTGATGTGCAGTACATTATTTAGGCACAAATTATTTTGCCTTTTATCCACCTGGTTCCCCGTGCTTTGCATTTCCTTGTAGGTTGGCTTTCAGAGCCCCCTTGCCAGCAGGAAGGCTGATGCACGGGGCCATGGAATTCAGTTTATAACATTTGTGTCACCAGTTATTATTTTGGACCTTGAAGCGTATTTTAGACCTTTGTCACTGCACAGAGACAAGCAGAAGTTGGCAGATGATTTGTCAGGATGTTCTATAAACAAGTGTTGATAACTGGGTGGTCAGTGGAAATCAGATTTGTAAAGCAAGGATTTTCAGGATGCTATTAAAATACTTTTACAGGTAGTTTGCTAAGATTGTTAAAACTAGAATTCTCCTTCTGCACCAGCATCTTGTTTTTTAGGAGTGTCTCAGTTTCTGACCAAGTAGAAAGGAAAGTTCCTTTGTCTCTGTAATGTCTGCTGACTTCTTTTCATACAAGTCTAGGATTGTAAGATATAGTATCTTATTTTCATTGTCCTATGTAATAGCTGACTCTCACAACAAGGCAGAGAAAAAGTTGCACACTTGCAAAAACTGTGGGAGATGGTGTCCTGGTAGGATTGTAGGCTATTCAAAAAAATACCAACATGAGATTTCCACCTGACAGGAAACCTGGATATTATCCTGGGTTTGCTCCTACATTTGCTACTTTTTAGTTTCTCAAAGTGCTTGCAGGTTCACCAACCATCACCTGGATCACTTACCTCTTCTGTCCTGGTGTAGGCTTGAGGTCCTTGCTTGAAAATGCTCAGACCTGTCCCCAGGTCAGACTGAATCCAGGCTTTTGTGGTGTTCCTCATCTGTCACTTCAACCATGACATGTTCTGCCAAGGGCTAGCAGCCAGAGATTAAGGAATTCAGAGTGGAGAAATGCAATGTAGAACTCAAGTCAGTGATGAAGCTGTAAGTTCTTACGAGGTTGTTCCCCACTTTTTGGCTTGGGCCACAAGTTCTCTTCCCTCACTCACCATGAGCTTTGATGGAGCTTTATCTGATTGACTTATATAAACTCCCAATATTTATTGTAAAAAAATCTTCTCCTCAT
This sequence comes from Phaethornis superciliosus, assembly GCA_023637945.1. Classification (NCBI taxonomy): domain Eukaryota; kingdom Metazoa; phylum Chordata; class Aves; order Apodiformes; family Trochilidae; genus Phaethornis; species Phaethornis superciliosus. The sequence continues at coordinate 28,110,310 of JAJQWJ010000009.1, forward strand.
AGACACAACTGCAATGGTTTGCCCTAGAAGTAACAACAGGCTGTTTTGTTGGCCTTAAACTAAGATTTTTTTAAAACTCAGAATCTTCATACAACTTCTCTTAGCATCAATAAAAACTGAAATCTTGCCTACTTCTCAGTTGTGCTCTACTGAGTGTTCTGATGACTGAGTTTTAAATCAAGATAAATGAAGCAGAGGGGAAGGACAATGTTAATGTTTGTTTGCAAAAAGGAGGGATTTCCCTCATCTTTTCTAGATGCTGGCTTGCAAAGTGTTGTTTGTTTTAAATAAAGCAGCCAGTGTGAAAATCTACTTGCCTGGGGTTGAGTAATTCTCTGGCAAGTTTGTGTTTGGGGAGAAAAAAATTATGGGCCATGTGTGCTCTGAGAAGCTGTTAAGAATCAACATGTAATTGGTAATATCTAATTTCCACTCTATAAATTTAACAGTTGGTGGGCGAATTGGATTTTTGTCTTGTGATACCGTAACAGGTAGGAGCAGGTGATTACTTAAAAATAAAAAAAAAAACAAACCACCAGGTTTTGCAACAATTACATTTGTTAATTAGTGACAGCAGTGCTGCTGCAATCAGCAGTCTGTATTTGGAGTATTTTACATCCTTGTGTGTTAAAAGCATTGCAGTAAAACAGCTGAAATCTTTGTGTCTGTAATAACTTGGGGCATTAATTCAGTGGGTAAAGTCCCACCAATTACCAGCCTCAAAAGCTGCAGCAGTCACTTTTGTTGTGTGTGAACTCCTGTGCATCAGTCACGAGGAGGCAGAGTACTTGGCATGCAATTTTTCTGTCTTCAGATTCTTATCATTAAGAAGAACAAAAAGCTAATAGGAAAAGACTTCCTCTCTTATTTCCTCCTCTCCAAATCTTTCTGATGCTGGATCTCATTCAGAAAAAAAGGTAGAGCCTGTTTTGGTTTTTTTCATGTCTTCTGTTAATATGGTTGTCATAGTGTGCTTGAGTCAAACTGGATTTCTGATCTAGAAGATCAGCAAGCATTTTCTCTGTTTCTTGAGGCTCTTCTGAATATCTCTATTTCTGGCTCCTAATAATAGGGATCCTCAGAAGATTCCAGTTTTATTATTCCCTATTCTATGCTCTTTTGTGTTTCTTTTGGTGAAGCCCAATGTTTATGGTAAGCCTAGCTCTAAAATTAGCTTTTGATTAATTAGGTTTGAGTGACTGAGGACATCTGTGTCTCTGTAAATGTATTTATGTTCATAAGAGTTTATGGCTGTGGAATGTTTGGAAGCACAGCAGGATCAAAACTAGACCCAGTAAACCAAAAGTAATATTCAGTTACTGCACTTCTGCTTATCCTGCTGTGCTGTATCTATGGTTTCCTTGGAACAAAGGTAGTTTTTTTTATGATCAAGTGAAAGTTGAGATGTTAACCAAAGTTCTACAGTGTTTGTCCCTGTATCTTTCCCTGCACCACCTTTAAAAGCTAAGCAAGACAGAATCTATTAGGACATCTTAACATGTTATCTTTAAAGAAAGGGATTAAACTGGGCTGCTGCAATATGTAAACCATGTAAGATGACAGTCACTCAAGGAGGCCAGCACACCATGATGTGAAAGGCCTGATACTTATTTCCTTTTTAGACTCTTCAGAAGATTGTAACGAAAGAACTTAAAACTTTTCTTGTTGTAAACTTGTGCACTACGAACAAAATGGTAAATATTATGGAATACTAGATGCTTTTCCAAAGTAAATCAGCTAGATAATTGTTTAAATAAATGAGTAACATAGGACAGTTAATGAAGAACTGCTACTAACACACAAGTGGTAGTAACTTAATCATTCTTAGATAAGCATTGTGTCCCCTCTGGCAGTACTGTTGTGCATTAGAGGATCTGAGAAAAAGATCTCAGACATTAAAGTGACTTAAATTAAAATATTTATATTCCTTTATTTAGTAAATTACTTTTTCCAAAGTTTGGGGAAAACCCACCGACCCTTCTTATTTCTGCCTTGAATGTTGAAGAGTTTTGTTTTAAGAGGCTTGTTCCTTCAATCTGGAAGTCAGTGGTGATGTCTGGGAGTATTCATGCATAGAAGCATGAGTGATAACTGAACAGTTCAATTCACTCCTTTTATCATCACTATTTAAAAATTCTCTTTAGTCAGTACTTGAGAAAGGAACATTTAACATCCATAATTCCTAGGCTGCAAGATTTAATTTTATACATACTGATAGAAATGTCTTTACTGGACAGGGATGCCAGGGCCAGATCATGATAATCAAATTGGAAAGCAAGCAGCTTCTTACATTCCGATCACCCGTGTGCTTTTAACAGAAGAATAAAGCCTCACTTAGGAGCCATTTCAAGCACTATTTATTGTAAGCTGTCATGGCAAGAGGTCTAACTTTATTCTTTTTCTCAAGGTTTGATTGCTATGGTGGCCTGTCCAAGATAAACACTCCCTTACTGACGCCCCTCAAACTGTCTCTAGAAGAATGGAGCACGAAGCCCACCAACGACACCTACGGCTTGTTTGCTGTGGTCATGCACAGCGGCATCACCATCAGCAGTGGACACTACACAGCTTCAGTCAAAATCACAGACCTGAACAGCCTGGAGTTAGATAAGGGCAATTTCATCACCGACCAAATGTATGAAACCATTAAACCAGAGCCACTGAACGAGGAGGAGGCAAGAACCGTCACCGAAGACTACGACGACGGCGAAGTCTCCTTTAGAGTCAACGGGAACGCGCAGCCGGGTAAAGTGCTGAACAAAAAGAACATGGAAGCTGTGGGACTTCTTGGGGGGCAGAAGAGCAAGCCTGACTGTGACCTCTATAACAAACCAGCCAACCCTGAGAAGTTTCTCAACATGGTTACTGAGAACAGAAACCCTGAGGCCAGCAGCAGCCCCGGGGGTGCGGGGTGCAGCGCATCGTCCCGGGAGCAGGACGGTGCCGGAGGACTGGAAAACAAAGCCCTGTACCTACTGCAGAGCCTCAGAGAGTATGAAGGGAAGTGGTTGCTTTTTGATGACTCTGAAGTCAAGGTGACAGAAGAAAAGGACTTTCTGAATTCTCTTTCTCCCACGTCCTCATCTACGTCGACTCCCTACCTACTGTTTTATAAGAAAATTGTAGAGTGATGCTGTATTTTGACTGTAAATATTAGGGATTTGCATACACCTCTTGGTCTGATTTGCATCAAAACTACCTGGAAGAAGCAGCTGTTTGTTTTTTGAAGCTACTGGATCATAATGTTTCTGGTCTTTTTGTTTGGTGTTAAGTGGCTCAACTTGAAATAACAAACCATGACCTAGAATTTAACTCAATAACTTTTATGCTGGAGAATAGTGACATTGCCTTTTAGGAATACCAGTTTGTATAGTTCCTAAATGATGCCTACAGTACACGGTAGTGGTTTTAACACAACCCTAGGTCTGAGACATGCCTATTGTATTATTAGCTTTTTTTTTTTTTTTTTAATAAAGTTTATTTGTATTCATCTTCTGGAGTTAATGTATATTAACTAGTGAATTTCATCAGAAGTTGTGTATTTTTGTAACTTGGGAAGTAATGCTTCTTATTTAGTCTTTGAGTAATTGATGTGGTTTATTCTTCTCCAGTTCTCCACTGCTGAGTGCAACTCCAAGCAGAAGCAAAGGGTTTTGTAACCTTGTTTAGTGTGTTGGAAGGGACTGAACTAAATAGACATGTTTGAATGGCCTGATTTGCATCTTAGGTGTTCAGTGGGCAAACTGTAAATAGGTGTGATTAATACTTCAAAAAGAGGGGGGAGCGTGTAGTGTAATTAAAATAATTTTGTACTTTCAAGAATAAAGCCCTCTATATGCATATCTGGGTGGATTTGGAACTTAGCAGTGATCTTATAACAGTTAATTTGTACTTGGAGCTCACTGAGATGTGGGAAAAGGAAACCGTTTGGCTTTGATGCTTTGTTAAGAATGTATATATGAAATAAAAAATTTATGATATGCATCCCAGATAACTAGATCAGACTTTTGTGTTTGGAGAGGGAAAAGTGGTTGGGCACTGTTATAAAAAGATTGGGAAACAAAGAGAAAGATAAGATGGAAAGTGCTTTAAAAAATCATTCTCTATATCTTTTAACTGGTTCTTGTATAGCATATCCTAATTGAAAGACTGGAGATAAGGTTCAGAGGCAAGGGGAAAGGAAAATCTAAAATTATTCTAAAACAAATTAAATGTTTGTCACTAAAGAGTGAGATCAAAATCCCAAGTCACCTTTTAGATGCTAAAATGTTAAGATGAATCCTAAAAAATTAACAATTCCTAGGAGGGATGGAATGACAGTGCTGCTGCAGAGACACGGAAATACACAAGATGTGAGCATGCCCCTGTTTTCTGGATATATTTAAACTTCAAATACTAATTTTACTTACAGGAAAAGCCCTAGAAACTTCTACCTAGTTAACTCTGCAATACTTACGGTTTGTTTTTTGTTTTGTTTTTTACATCCTTTTATTATAAAGTACTATAAACAGTGAGGTAACTGGTGAAAAAAACTTTACTGCATTTTCCATGTTATTGTGTCCCTCTGGTTTCTGTAGAGGCATTGGTTTGGCAGTGTATCTAGCTGATGGTGTGCTAATAAAATGTATTTCAGTCTAGAAGGCTTGTACTGTCAACAGAAAACACTGCAAAAAAGGCTGCACTAAATTTAGAGTTGCTTATAAACTCCTGTTGAATAGATGTCTGTAGCAATTACCTTCTGTAGATGAGAAAAATCTGGAATGAAAAGCACATCAAGACTCTTGCCTTTTCCAAAGCATTGTCACCAACATATAAAAATTCATTGTCTAAACCAAGAAATAACTACATTAAAAAAAACCCCCAAAACAAAAAACTGATCTTACCTTTCAAGGGCAGCCAAACCACCTTACAGAATGCTATTTTTTTACTGTCTGCAGTACGGGGCTTGCTGAATTTCAGCCTGCAAATGAATGTTTATTTTTCCAAACCTGACCTGGGACTTATCTTTTTTGTTCAACTGCAGGAGCAGGAAATGTTCCAAGGAAACAAAATACTGGCTACAGTCTAATCCAAGACAGACCCAGCTGTCTCCCATCATATCATACAGCTTGAGAGAGGAACCTTTGTAGGCAGCTGAAAAGAGCAAACACTAGCATATGCTTAAGGAAAAAAAAAAACCTCCTCTGGGTAAGGAAAAGATGTTCTGGGGTGGGTTTTTTTTTTAAATTTACTCAGGTAAAGCACTTGCCACCATACCTAATAGTCTGCTGCGTGCAGGGTGTGTAGTTTGATGCAGTAGAAAACAAAGGTTGGTTGCCCAAGCTCATCTTTCCATCTTAACATGCTTGAATTTGACACAATGGTGGAGCTACTTGTACTGACAACCAGTTGGCTTCATGCTGACATGGGGCCACCCTGCAAGATCAAAGGATATTTGTCCAAGAACTGGAACAAAATCGATGCTCTTCTAGCTGAAGACACAACAGACAAGAACTACTGCAAATTAAGGTTTCATTCTTTCATGGCTATTGGGACTTGTTTCCCTTTTTACACATTGTAAATATTTTGCACACTTCTTCATGTAATTTGCAAAGCCACCCACCCCTTCCTTCATATTGTCCAGTCTGTCCCACACAGCTACCAAAGCCTTGTAAACCCCACCCCTGCCCTTTGAAATGGCTCACAGTGTGTGTGGGGAAAGCCTGATGTTGAGTAGTTTGTTTTATGCAAAAAACTCCATGCAGGCTTTCCTGGGGTGTCCCCTGTGTTACAGAACTACTGCTGGGTTGTGTTCATGGGGGTCAGAGGCTGATACCCTAACAAGAGCACTGTGCTGCTGTGACCAAACCCCACCATGGTTATGAGGCTGATGGAACAAAAGAGCATGGGAGAAAGTGTGAGCACCTCACCTGGTGCCATCCATCCCACTGGCTGCCATCCCACACACCTGGAGCCCATGGTGGCTCCTGGCCCTGGCACCCCTCCAGCCCTGCTCAGGAGGAGGGCAACCATCCTGCTATCAGCCAGCACCACCCTGAAATTACTATCCAGGATAAAAAGGACCCTCCCTGCTGATGCAGAAGGGTGGGCACTTGCTGCAGCTATGGCTGCTAAAACCATGGGGGAAAACCCTGAAGAACCCCATCCCCCCCACACCTTCTAACACCCAGGAAAGTGGGTGTTAGAAGTCAAGGTAAAATCTATTTAGGTTTGAAAAGTCAAATGCTCAGAAATAGCAAGCAATGCCAGATGGTTGTTTGCCATCTTAAAAGCTCATGTACAAAACAACTATTTCCTTATATATATATATACACACACACATATAAAAGTACATTTATAAAATTTGATTTATATATATACACGTGTATATATGTAAATATGTGTGTATTTTTAGGTATTTAGAGTGAGACCAAGCTTGTGTTTAATCACCTACCACCTCTTCCAAGGGACCTTGTTCACTCCAGAGAGGAATAACAGAAGGGACCAGATTTAGGAATTGTATACTCAGCTCCAATTCTGATGTTTCCTTGAAGTGCTGTGCTAGCCACCAAAATAACTGCTGGAAAACAGATGTTTTTCTTTACATGAGTAAGAATGCTATTTATGTAAGCTTCTAACTTAAACTATGTGATCATTTATGTTCTCTTCCCCAGTTAAATTATTTTTAAGTGAAAAAGGGACACAAGAAAGTAATCTACTAAACTGCACAAAAGTTTTGATGAGATAACTGCAGTTTAGACTTCCTAGGTGGTGGAAATGACCGTGGGAACACACAGCAGTCATTCTCAAACTGCTTTACTGGTACTGAAGGAGGTAAAATGGTAAATTAGGGTAATTAGGGTGTGCCTCAATTCTTCTGAAGGCTTCAGAAGGAATTGTTTTTCTTCACAGCAATTCACACTCAGAGTTACAAAGAAAAAAGGATGGGGATAGTAAAAAAGTCACTGCTTGGTTAAGAAGTGCTACTATAAGACTTACCTTTCTCTGAACCTTTTTTCCCAAGGATGGGGAGCTCTGAAGTCCAATGCACAGGGCATTAAAGTGTAAACATTCACATATTTAATAGTACCATCAAAATAACCATCATCACTACATTAAAAACTTGAAAAATGCATTTGCGTATGGTCCTAATATAAATTAAATATATGAACTAAAAGTAAATAAATTTAACATTAGGTAATGCTATAAATAAAGGTAAATGCGTTTAGTGTACCTTTGAGTCATAAAAATGCCTTAAAAAACAGGTAAGTTTACAGCTTATCACCAATACTCTGGATACCACTGCCATGATTTTTTTTTCTTTTAAACATTGATAAGTCTACATTTCAGACAATTCAGAATGATTTTTGGCCACTGAACACTTTGATGGAGGAAGAGGTGTGTGGGATGTCCAGGATGAAGTCCAAGTTTTATTTCACAATAAAACTTCTTTGATTCCCAGCGGTGATAACAAGGCTCTTTCTTTTCAAAACCTTAATTTTAAGTGCTTTTTTTTATTATTTTGGTTTTTAACTTGTTTAGATATCCATTTTGCGAAGGCTCATCCTGCTGAAGGAGTCTCTGAGGGAGAGAAAATACAATGATGAGCTCATATGTTCCATGATGAAATAGAAGAAGCCTCATCATGAATGACTCTGCACTTGATTTCCAGTGTTTTCTACAGCTGGCAACTACAAAAATTAAGTCCACTGACACTAACATACTGCTTTGCAAATTATTTGGGTTTGGGTCTGTATCTGGGATCATTTAATTGCCCAAGGTTTGCTGATGTGAGAGATGATTTCAAGGGACATAGAGAAGCAGCACAAACCATCTGCACAACTGAAACCTTGGTCAGGTCTTTCAAATAAATCTCTCGTTGGGATTTGCCTGGAATACCTCTGTTAAGGCTCCCTGCACAGGCTGAATTTCAAAAGATTAGAAAATAAACACCTTGACAAAAATGCTTTTGAGGTGCCCACCCAGGCAGGGAGGGAAGCACCAGCACACCCACCACCCCCAGATAGAGAAACCCAACTCCAGCAGAGCCCTGCATAGTCTGGAGAGAGCTTTTCATGTCCTGAACCTGGGCAGTGAGACAAGGCCACCTCTGCAGCATTCAGCAGACAGACAAATGCATCAAATTCAGCTGCAGAAATAGGGCTGAGCTCTGTCATGTGAGCTAGGAGCACTCACTGCTTTCTGCATCCAGCACTAAGTCTTGCTCTTTTCATAATGTCAAGTTTCTCTTTTCACAACATTTTTTATGTTCCCCATTGTTCTCTACCTCTGGACAACACTTGGATGAGGAGAGGTTCAAAAACCAGGCTTTATTCTCCTAAACCAAAAGCCCACATTCACACAAAGCTCCTCAAAGGTCTGTTGTTAGAAGCAGATTCTCTGTGAGGCTTTTCATGTTCATCCTCATTGCAGATGAAGAAAAAGCCCAGACTCCAGCTTATCAGTCTTCCAGCATGGAAGACACCAACTATTTTTCCACCCTGCCTGTCCCTGGAGCTCCTCATCCCAGTTTTACTGGGATAAACAAGTGGCAAAGTCCTGCCACCCTGAGGGTGGTTTTGAATTTAAAAAGAATGGGATGTAGGATGAAAAAAAAAATAAAATTCTCATAGATGAGGACCAAAAGGGACCATTGCAAACACCACCTACCATAACTGCTGGGAAGAAGAGGGCAGGCAGAAAGGGAATGGGATGAACTCAGCCAAAAGAGCCATAATTGAAAAACAGGTGTGACAAGTTCACCAGGAATATCAAACAGCCCAGTCCCCAGTTTTACCCCCTCCTTATCTCTGCTGGAAGAATAAAATCAAATATCCACCTGTGGCAAGTGACCGGCAGCACTGCCTTATACAATTGTGGGATCTTTCTGTTTATCAAAGGTTGGAGAGCTTCCTTTAGCCTGTGATAGTTCCTTTCAAGTTCTCGCTGATACTCCTTCTGGTCTGGACCAATCAGGCTCTTGTTCTTCCTCAGAGCATCTTCACATCTGGAAAAGAAAAGTCTTTGAAACTTGGGCACGTAAAAAAAGGACCTGCTTGCTACAGACTTGTTCATCTAATAGTAAAAAAAAAAAATCATTCTGTTCTTCTGGGGTGACACACAATATCCTTCTCTAGCTTGTCTTTTGGGTAATAAAGACTCAGCTAAACTGCTCCGTGTGGATGGGGAAAGGTGTCATATTTCCAATTTCCATTTCACTTCCAGAGCGACAACTCCTTTTTCATTTTAATTTACTCTCCAGTTTATCCTCTCCAAGGAGAAATGAAAAGCTGATCTCTGCACAGCCACTTCCAGTCCAAGAGGATTTAAAGATGGATAGATCTACTGCTCTCCCCAGGAAAGATTAATAAATAGCAGACTATGAGATGTTCATCAAGAACTCTTCAACTTGCAAAGATGTAATTTAAACAGAGTATGAAAAGAACTGTATCATCAATGCTGCTTATTTCATATGGGAAATCTACATTGCCACTGATCTATTTTCTTCAAATATTTTTATCCAATTATACATTTATTCATTTTTTAACCTCGGTGCTGGACTGAGACTGCAGTTTGCATTGCTCAAAAGGAAAGTTGAGTAGCCAGCACATTTCTTGAGAGAATCGCGCCAGCCTGCTTCCACTTCCTTTGGAGAAATTCACAAGGAAATCAAATCTCCTCGCCAGTTCAGGAGTTTCTCCTGACCCTGCCAAGCTGTGAGGTCATTTGGGCCAGCCTGGCTAGTTGTGCTCTCCAACACAGGACCACTTGTTCACAACTGAGCTATGATCAATAATTCATTCCTGATAAACAGCAACGCCAAACAACTTCAGCCACTTGATCTGACTGAATTCATGGACCTGAGAAACAGGAAGCCAAACAGGTAGCTAAACAGGTAGCTGAGGGATAAGCTGCATTTGGGAGCTGGGCAGGTGGAGTTAGGACATCAATGTCTCTCTGGATACTCCCTGTGTTAACTGCACATGATCCTGCCTGATGTGTCAGCAATAGCTGCACCTGTCAGAGAGTTTGAAGACAATACTCCATACCTTTTGGTGAAGTCTTTGAAACAGAGCCGCAGTTTGTTATGATGTCTGAAGAGCTTTGGATCATTGGGAATTTCAGACAAGAAAACCTGTGCAACTTCTAATGGTCCCTTTAGGAGCAGAAGAGAAAACAAGTTACGTTTCTCAGAGCCATCTGTCATATCCAGTCACTGGAGAAACTTCTTGCACATAGAAACATCCTTCAATGCAACATTTCCTTACAGAATGCATCAATTATGAAGAATTGCTGCTGGTAAATCTGGCATAAATCATGAAGCCTGACAACTGAATCTCTTTTAGTTCATTGCTGGGGATTATGTTCGTTTGGGTTTGGGGTTTTTTTGTTTTTTTTAATAGAACTCTGCTTTTGGAAAAGAGTGTGAGAAAACGCACAGATCGTACGTTTGTTCTCTCTTATAAGGACTCTTGACAAAGTTTGCTCAACTCACAGCTAAGACAAAGTTTAAACAATGCAGACAGAACCAATGAAGTGTTTGCCAGAACTGCAAACTCAACACAGAACTTCAAGCAGATTTTTTTCCATCTGGTGTATGGGTAGAGCTTTACTCATATTCCCTCAGTTTTTCCTTCATTCACTCATTCTGCTTTCCATTTTGCTCACAAACCACTGCAGGACACAATCCTACTTCCACCCACCAGACTCTGGCTTAACTAAAGGGAAACTAATGAAACCTTTTTTTTTTAAGGAAGGAAAGGAAGACAGAAACAACTGGGAATGCCAGGAAGAAGCAACTAACTGAGGAAGGAGGGGTGTCTCTTCCCAGACCTAACAGCATTTTCAGGACTCATACTCAAATGGCAACATGACTGAGAGCACCCAGTCTAGACCCAGCAGTGACTTTACACAGATCCCACAGATTAAACAGAGAAAAAAAAAAAACCAAGGTAATTTAGAGATAAGTTCTGACACTGAGCATTCACTGTGCTGAGTGATGTGCACTATGCCAGTGTCTTCAGTTGACCCAGTGATCCTCACCTGATTCACTGTGGTACCTACTGATCCTTGCAGCACCATCTGCAGCATCTTTGGGTCCGCAGGGTCTTGATGGGTTGCAAAAGCTAATTCCTGTGTTTTCTTCTGCATATCCTCTATGGCAACTTCAATGGGTGTCAAAATGATCTAAGCAAGCAGTCAGAAGAGAGGATGCTTGTTAGAGCTGAGGCTGTCAGCCAGACACAGGCTTTCAGAAACACCAGTTTGGTGGTGGAGGACACCAATATAACTGACAATTAACACACTGACACTTTAGTAACATTCCCTCACAGTCTTGGTTTAAAAACATCAGGAAAGAGTTTGACTTTTAAATGTCTTTCCACACCTGGGTACTCAAGAGCTTGCTGAGATTGCTTCAAGAGCAGGCAGACTCTCTTTGTGGTCACTGCAACCAACTACCCAGGGTTACAGCACTATGACAGCACCTAAACACCCACAGATTCCTCGTCTCTCACGAAAACGTATTTTCAGAGGAAAAGGTATGAATTTTTTCACCAGAAATGGATTTTTTTTCAGAGGAGCAGGGAAAAGTCCAACCATTCTTAAAATCAAGATGAAGGGGCCTCATGCGGAGTCCCGCAGTGGCCATCCAGAGCAGCTCACGATGGAGCTGCCTGCTCTCACCCCCTGCTTTTCTGCACCTTTAACACAGAGAGGGGAAATTTGGTGACTACTGATGGCCAGGAGGACACATCTGTACCAAGGTGAGGGTGTGCAGGGCCGTGCCCGTGCTATCCAACTGCACGTACAGCAGCAGACGAGGCGATGGTTCCAGCACCATCCAGGCCCTTTAGACCTGTGCACTACTTCCCTTCAAACGCAGGAAGCCCCCCGAGATCCCAGGCCTCACCTCCTCTTTGTGGATGACATTTATCCTGGTTTTAATGTAAGGGAAAGCGTGGGAGGTGGTGAGGATGGTTTTGCGCTTGAACTGCTCGTGCAGCTCCCCGTGGGCCCGGCCGTCCAGCGTGAAGGGTGTGCAGTACATGAAACGCCTCAGGTTGTAGTTTTTGTCAAAGTAAGTTATCCTGTCCTTCATCTCATAGGTGTCAAAATAGGGCTCCACGTAGGTTATCTGGATGTAGGCCTGAGGGAAGGAACCCAGGTGAGGTAGAGAGAAAGGTAAATGCAGCCTGGGATTCTGGTGGCCTCTCATCTCCTCCCTTCCCACCAGCCACTGCAAGGGCAGGGAAGAAAATGGCTAATGCTGCTTTCCTTTGCCAGGATGGTTTCCTACAGCTCTCACCCCAAGCAGCCACATGATGTGGGTTTCCTCACCTACTCGGTGAGATCTGGCTCAAGAGAGAGGGGGAACTGCTGGACAGAGTCCAGTGGAGGGCAACAAAGATGTGTGGGGGACTGGAGCATCTCTCTGATGAGGAAAGGCTGAGAGAGCTGGGACTCTTGAGCCTGGAGAAGGCTGAGGGGAGATCTTGTTAATGTCTACAAGTATCTAAAGGGGGGGTACAAGGAAGATGGAGCCTGACTCTCCTCAGTAGCTCCCAGTGACAGGATGAGGGGCAGTGGGCACAAGCTGGAACATAGGAAGTTCTATTTAAATGTAAGAAAAACCTTCTTTACTATGAGGGTGGCAGGGCAGTGGCACAGACTGCCCAGGGAGGGTGTGGAGTCCCCTTCTCTGCTTCTCTGGAGAGATTCAAACTCCCCCTGGATGGGTCCTGTGTGACGTGCTCTGGGTGATCCTGCTTTAGTGGGAGAGTTGGACTGGCTGATCTTGAGAGGTCCCTTCCAGCTCTGATCATTCTGTCATTTAGAGCAGGATTTGTTCCATTGGGTTTGCACCACACTGAGAAGCAGCTTGTGGTGTTCTTACCTTATTAGGATCCAGTTTACATTTGTCCACAGGGTTTGAGTCCTTGATCACTTCAAGCACATCTTCACCAAACCGTTCTCCATAAAATCCCTACAATCAAGAGCAAAGGCATTGAAAGCCACCACTAAATGCAGGCCTCAGACATGGGGGTTGGAGGTGACGCTCCACGTGCCTTCAACAGTTGCTGTGATGGGGCTGAATGGGATCTGCTGAATCCAGGAGAATTAAATGGGTCACATTCCAGGGGTGAGAGGGGAAAACAAGCCTAAGGCCCTGGAAGGCAGGAGAGCTCGGGAGCCTTCCAACCAACCCCTGCTGCCTTGTTCTGAACGAGCCCTTTGAGCTCCCTGTGTGTCTGTGAGCTCAACCGCAAGCGGGGATCTGCCTGGAAATCAGGTGCCACATCCAAGCAGTGGGTGAATGGCTGAGTTCTGAACTCAGCTTCATCAGCCTAAACCTCAAACAACACAGTGGCTTTCAGCTGCTGTATTGTTGTGAGCCACAACGTGACATCAGATCTGTTCTAGCAAATAAATCAGGGCTGTGTTTGCCCTCTGGCCCTACGAACAAGTAGCACGGCCCAGCCCAGAGCCATGCTGCTCGTCCTCTCCCACTGGAGATGGACTCATCTCTCCACAGTGCTTACTGGGAACAGCCTCCAACCCATGATGTCCCCTAAATTGTGCTAAGGCATTATTTAGACCCAGGTTAGCTGGCACACAAGCATCACAGACAGTCCATTACAAGGTACAGGTGATGGCTGGGTGGCACCCGGAGTTGCACCCCAGCCCCAGTTAGGTAACCAAAGTTGCCTTCACTTGTTCAGAGCTGAAACAAACTTCAGCCCTGGGTTTTCCCACTTGAGGGACTCCGAAATTCAACCACCTCAAGAACCTAGAGGGTTCAGCCTCTAGGACAGAGGAATATGATGTGAAGGTAACAAAATGACAGCAAAATGCAATGCTTTCTGGAAGCCAAATCCTGTAAAGGCATCCCAACATTTTTTCAAGCCCAGGTCATCCCATTTACATCAGGAAGCTGGAGAGAAATGCAAACAAAGCACCATATGCCACAAATTCTCAGATGATCATAGGGAATGAGAAGAGGTAATCTCTGGGGCTCCTCTCTCTGCATTCCTCCTGCAGAGGTGGCACCAGCAAGAAGACAGGAGCCACCAGGCCCAGCTCTGGGTCACTGCATGGGGCTCTGCAAACCCTTTTGCCAAGAGGCTTTCTCTAAGCTCAGATTTGCTTCCAAGAGGCACAGGGATGGTTTTACCCAAGTAACTGCTGCACAGCAGTTAATCCACAACCCACAGACAGGATTTGAGGTCAGCCACAACCATCTCACCTCCAGCCGATGGGAAATTTCTGCTAACTTGGTTATAGCAGGTTCCTTGTACACAAACTCTTGCTCATCCAGGTCGCCAAATTTCGTTCCATAAAAGCCAACTCGGAAGTAGGTGCCAAACATCCTCTTCCCATCCTAGGTTTGGAGAAACAACAGGTTATTCCAGGGGGGAGACATGCACACCCCCAAGCATGGCTGCAGGCAGGGCTCCTGAAGTTATGCAAAATAAGAAAGAAATTAAAAGACAAGGAGGAAAAAAAAACCCACAACAAAACAGGAAGAAAGAAGGGAAAGAAAAACACACCTGGAACTCAGCATGAATAAATTTAGCAGCAAACACCGCAATGGGATTATAAACCAACATGATTATTATTAGGACCAGTTGTGACCATTAGCCCAACCCTGCAATGACCTTTCCCACCCTGGGAGGAGCCTCGGGGTGTTGGATCTCTCTGAGGAGCAGTCAAATGCAAGTGTCTACATTTGGGTAATTATTTCAGGCTCTCCAAATTCCATGCAAACCCCTTAGCCTGCAGCAGGCAGAGAGGATACCACACACAAGACACCACTGAAAATTACCCACATCATCCACTCCCAAGTAACTGCAGGATTGGGCTGAAGTCAATGTCCAGTGCGCACACACACACACACACACACAAGTCCTTTTTTAAATAGCACATCAACTGGAAGGTGTTAATGTTCTCTTCTAGTAACTAATACCTAGTACAGGGGGCCAAAGTCACTCCTGGTGAAAGCAGATGCAACCTGCAGTGTCATGTACCTGCTTCCATTTCAGCCAGTGGTGAATTTGGCCCAGAAATGCAATAAAAGTAGAGAAACAAGAAAGATTTTTTGTTTTTTTGGCTGGAAAAGTAATGAAAAAAATCTGATTAAGAGAGAGAGAGAAAGAAGAAAAATGCTTTAAGAAGTAATCAAACCATTGGTTTTGTTAACTCACGCTGCATGCACAAACCAGAAATGCTTTTCAGTGAGAAAATCTAAAATGTTCACCTTTACTCTCATGAAAGTGTGATGTAGTATATAAGGGTCAATGTTTCTGAACCTGGGCTAGTGTTAGGTTTCAACCAGCAGCTACAGATGTCCTGGCTGCCATGTATTATTTTTTTAGTATTTTGTTATGGCAAAACTGAGCTCTCATGGTGATGGTGAACACAATCTACAGAAGACAAAGAGGATAAATAAGCCAAACTAAAATAATTTAAAAAAATAAAAAACAACCCTTGGGCAAACTGAAGAAACTGGTAAAAGCACTGTCATGGCAAGCCACTGCCTTCTCCTGGCCTGGAGGAACCTGGGGCATCACAGCAAGGCACAGCCAGGATGTGATGTTGCTTTTTTGGCTGCTGCCCACCCCAAAGCTCACTGAGACCCAGCTCTGAAGTGCCCAGCAGCAGCCTGGCTTGATACTCAGAGGCCACAGCTTGGCTCTACTGTGGGACATCCACAGATCTAACTCATCAGCTGCTCTGGTGTGAGCACAGACACATGCATCAATTCAGGCAAGCAAGGAGTCACACCAAGTTGCTCACAGGGGGCACAGGTGGCTTTCTGGAGCTCTGGTTCCAGCCCAGCTCTCCAAGCATCCCTCCTCTAGAGAGGAGCTCTTCTGCAGTACCCCCCGGGCAGATGACAAGGTTTTAGGTGTGTCCCCAGCTGCAAAGCTATTACTGCTTCACTGGAAGTGCCATCTGGCAACACCTGCTTGCTGCTTCCTTGGACTCCCCATCTTTCTCCTGTCCCTATCCCTCTGGACTCATCCAGGATTGAGCAGCCCCTTGAATCCTTCATTTATTCATCACTACCTTTTCCAAGCCACCAATCTGGACAGTATTACCCACACTAAAATCCCTCAATACCCAATGTTTCCATTTTCCTGTGCTAATATTTTTTTCAATGTAATCTCAATGATATAGGCAGAAGACTGATACCCATTCCCAAAGCACTTCCCAAGGCAGCATCATGTCTGCCCAAGGGGAACAGACGTATTCCCAAAACATCTTCCCAAACTTTACATGAGGTCTGGGTGTACTCCATGTGGAAGCAGGTGGGATCTGTCCTCAACTCACAGGCCCCAGAGATGGGGGAGACACTGCTGCTCTTCTAATTCATACCTTGGTGAGTGACTTTCAGGGGATAAAACACTTGCAGAACCTGATCCCTACAAGGTATCTGCAGTGTGGACATCTGCACAGACAGCTGTTTGTCACCAGCAACTTTCACTTATGTTGCTGTAAAAAAAAATTAACAGTGAGTGAGGAAAAAAATGCTGTCTGTTGATCAGCATCAATTAACAAAGAGTTCTGGTGGCATTTGCTAAATGTACAAAATAAGAGCAATGGGACACTGGGAAGTCCCAGGAGTGGTAGCAGCAGGGAAGCCTGGTGAGACCCAGAACTCCCAAGTGAAGGCAGCTCTCAACTTAGGAACTGAATTCATTGTCATGAAGACCATCTGCACTGGCTGCTCCTGATAAATCCAGCTGCTGACACTCAAGTTGCCATCAGCACCCCAGGGAGAAAAGCTGGCACTAAGGAGCATGGGTTAGCCCCTGAGGTGACAGAGACAGCTCCACACAAAGCTCTGGATCCATCAGCCACAAAATGTGACTCACGGTGGGGGATTTGTTCCTGGAAGCACACTCTGGGCAAACATGGACAGGCTGCTCCCTACCTCACCTGGACACTCAGTAGCTACCAGCTCCCTGGGATGAGGAGAGCTTAATTTCTTGCCTGATGTTAAGAATATTAGATGGGTCTAGACAAGGCTCTCTTAATTGAAATGTCTGTCTACTCAAAGTACTGACAATAAACAAAAAACCCACTTAAAAATACTCCATGGTCTTGTTTCTGAAAAGAGCTAAAAATGCAGATATGAGGGAGAAATTAATTAAAAGCATTTTATCTCCTATTATTTTATGAAAAAATAATAGGTCTTTGGGAGGAGAAGAGAATGAAGGTGAACACTGAATAGCCATCACAGAGTTGGCAGAGCAGGTAACAGCCATCATGATTTATGAAGGTTCATGATTTGTTATTATGCATGGTAAATACCTCTCAAAATTGCTGGGAATAAAGGTTTAAGAGTTATCTCTTGCACGCACACAAAAAGCTTTGCCAACAACATTGGAGAAATCAAGATCCCAGAGTGATCTGCTTTTTTCACCGAGATCAAGAGGGCAAAGTCATCCCCAAGTATGCAGGAATAAAAGTAACTCCTTCATACACACCCTGCAGGATGCAAAATCCAACCATCTTTACCAAACTCAGCATAATTGTTTTCTTGCTTAATTTTAACCCAAGGTCCTTTGCAGTGTTGCCAACTACTACAAGTCTTTCAATATGCATTTTTTTTTTTAAAGTACCAGCTCCTGGAGTCCTATTATTCCATGGCAACCTCACCCAGCATTACTTAAAAAAGAATTTTTAAATTCTCATGGAATAGCATGAAAAGTGTTGTGGTTTTTTTTTTTCCTATCAACTTTCTTAACTGGAAAGTAAATAAGAAGAATCAATTTGACATTTATTCAATAAACAAAGATGCAAGCTGAAAAACCCACCATTTGATATGTTTAAGCAGGTCTCAAAAATGCACTGGTGCAAAACTCGGGATACTTCAGAGCTTGTAGTTGGCAATACCAATTTCCTTGGGATATGAAGGGGGGTGGTGCTGCTGTTGGCATAGCTCTTTGGTAAAATGAAATCAGGGTATCCACAGTGTAAAACAAAACAAACAAAAAAAAAAGGGGGGGGGGAATAACAAACAAAAGAGAAAGGGAAGGGGAAAAAAATTTCCACAAGTAGGAACTTACCACAACAGACAATAGTAAGAGTGGGGAGGAGGGTCAGCAACCAGGGCGACAGAGGAGAAAACAGAAAGTATTTAATTAGGGAATTTCCAAAAAACAAACAAGCGGCAAATTGGCAGCAAATAAACTTTAAAATAAAAAAGGGTGAGCACCAATTAAGGTACTTAACATAAGGGAAAAGGGCAAAACATGCAACAAATCTGAAAGCTACAAAGCACAAGGATCAGAAAAGTGTGGCAATGAAGGAGCACGATGACAGACGAGAACAGAAACCATGGGTGTCTTTTACCATGCAGTAAAACATGACTGAGTGATGTTAGAATCATAACCAATGACAGGATTTGTCTGCAGGGGTCGATTTAGGGGCAGACTAATCAAAATAGATGCTCACAGGCCTTCACATTTTTGTTTGCTATCCAACAAAGACCATTTACACTCCTAGGACGTGTACTCTGTGCTGCCTCCTCTGCCAGGACTTTTCACAGGAACAAGCAAACGATTTACAGGGCCAGACCTTCAGCCTCAGGGGTTACTTTTAAGCTACTGAGTTTTATTCCTTGCTAGGCCAGAATTAAAACACACGTTCAGACATCATCAGCCCAAATTATTTGCATCTCAACATGCACAAGAACCTGGTTCTTGGCCCCAGTTTGGGGCGTGTGGACTTAAAAGCTCTCTTGTGGTGGAAAGACAAGAGCGAGGCGGCCCGTACTTCTTGACAGAAAAGCAAAGGACAGCTGAAGACTAAGCAAATCATGTGCCCTCATACTATCAAAACACTAAAAATTTCTTCTAAAATTCTTCTCGAGACTCATGTAATCCATTGTGTTGACTGGACTAGGGCCCAAGTTACCAAAGTGGCTGTGGTGTGTGTGACTGGGGATGAAGCTTTGCCTGGTTTAATCTAAACATGTGTGGTTCTCATGGTTTCCCTTGTAGAAATGTGAGCAAGCAGCCTCTGCCAAAATGAAAGCAGCAAAACTTACTCCAGTTAACACAGCAACTGAGCAATTTTACTGCCAGATACAGAGCTACATAACAAAATTAAAGGAACAAAATGAAGCAGCCTGTTCTCTGAGATGTGGCCTGCATGTGCAGTACCACCAGGTTTGTGTTTCAGAACCTCTGAGCATTATTGCTTAAATCGACCCCTGTGGGTGGGGTGGAAATATGATATGAAGGGATGATATTCTGTGTCAATGCTGATGAAAAGAAATATAAACAAATTGTAAAAACAAACTAGTGATGATATAGTGGCTCATTCACCAAAGAACCTCATTAGTGGAACACGTCAGCATCCATGCACTACCTACAGCTTCTTATGAAGGATTTCCTACGAGAACCACAGTTTATTGGTATTTCTTTGGTTAATGAATTGTTTTAACAGCAGACAGCAACAGAAATACCCACAACTAGCACATGTGGGCAAGCGTTGGCGTGAGTCATCTGAAAAATCTATTAGTGTTCTTTACTAACTAAAATGGAGTTACCTACCTCCCAGCCAGTACTCTGTGTAATAAAAAGTAAAAAGTGCGTGTCACAGAAACAAAAAAAAAATAATGTTTCACAGGCCAAAACATGACCATCAACGTAAGGTATCATAAACCTGAAATGGCTTCAACAATTAAACATCATCATGCATCCAAAACAGCCTTCTCTAGCCCAAAATGACATTCAATGCTTGTCCTCCACTGGTTCGTACAACCTCAGGAGGCTGGCAAGATCAGAACCTGGAGGAAACCACCAAACCCTCAGCTGGGTCCTATGAAATCCCTTCACTGATGGACACCTGCAGGGGAGCTGATGGCAGCATAAGGGTGACCACACCAGCAGGCAAATGTTGTACCCAGCAGTCCATGACCAGAAAGCTGATTGAAGGGCTGGAGTAGCACTGGCACATACTGAAGGAGGGCCTGCCAAGTGCATGTCTGCCCTGACAGAAAGACATGCACCCAGCTGGCCTCTCTGAGGAGATATCTGTCCTCTTGAGAGTTGCCAAGTGCTTAGTTGAGGTCAGCCGAGCTTTGTGAAAAGGTAATTTCTGGTGTCTTTTAATAAATGCTCAGCACCTTAAGCTGGTGGGTTTGGCAGCATCTAAGTTTAGAATGGTTCCTTAAATTACTGATCCACCATACAAACAGACAAATACAACCCCAACATTTCTGAACGTTACCTACCAGCTAAAGGCAAGATACAGTAGTTTTTCCCAGCATGCAAAACACAGATTTAAATACCATCTGCATGGATAAACTGAGATGACTGGAATTTTTAACTCCTGGGTATTTCTGAAGTTACAACGAAACTTGGTGTGTCATATTCTCTCATGTTAAATGTCCAGAGAGAAAAAATCCTGTTAGTGATCCTTGCATTTACTGTGGATCACCATTTGACAATTCTCACATAACCTGATTTAATCTTTTACATCTTTAAATCTTTTTAACAGGTATTTTTTATTTGCACTGAGCTTGAAGTTGTTCTACAATTCACAGTGCAGCTGAAAATTCAAATCATTACCTGATGAACAATCTTGCTGAATGCTTCTTGAAGTTTACCATGAATAGTAGACAGCTTCTTGGCATCTCTATTAGCTTCATGAATAGGAATAAGGACTTTGTAAACCTCATTAACTGCTTCATACATGCCAGCCTACAAAAATAAGGTCCATCAGATTGCTCCATCAAGTCATCAATTCAACAATAAAGATACATACTAACAGGATTTAAATTAGAAACCTCCAAAAGTAAAAGGTGACACTGTGATGTAATCACCACCTTTAAAATATACCCATACATGAATACAATCTAATCCCCAGTCATCTTTGGAACCAGGACCCTACTACATTACACATTGCTACCAAGAAATGAGATTATTAACAGAATCAAAACTGAGGTATTTTGGATGGATATACACACAAGAGCACAAAAAGCTATATAGGATTGTAACTGAATCCATGGAAATGAAATTTGGAAGCTATGGGGCTATGAGAACTGTACAGCTTGTTCTGTCTTGTGCATCTTCAACCTAATTGACTTCTACCTCCAACTCTTGGTCCCAGATTTCATTCTCTGCAGTTTACTCCAGAGAGCAAACTGAGCTGTCTTGTACAACTAATAACTCTCAATGTTTCATGCAAATGAAGTGGTTACAATAGAATTACACAGTCTCACAGAGAAAACATTCTCCTTCATATTGCCCAGCATTATGAGATTGCTGAAGAAGATAAGTAAAGAAATTAAATTCTTCTACCATGGAGAAAGATGCTGCAGCCTGTTCCAGCAATCCCACCAGACCAGCTTCAGTAAAATACTTTCCAGAACAGATACCTTCTTCATCTGGTGATACAACATCATCAGAAACTGCTGACTCTTCCAAAACATTAGAAGATATGTTCTAAGGAGATACAATGTAGATAAAATATTTCAACTAATTTTAAACAATATTCAAAATTCCCAATACTATGAAAGCCATCTGATCTTCAGTCAGTCCCCAAGGTTTCTTAAGAGGCAGCTTTCCTGTGCATTTTGTTTAATTTCCTTCTGAACCTACACAGTACTCGAGCACATGCTTAAACTAACTGGAATACCTACACATTCAAAGTGAAAGACGTGCTTGTTTGCTTGACTTAGTAACTTAGTATTGCCCTGACTGAAGTTACTAATCACAGGAACCACTTTGATCAGTTGCACCCACTACAAAACACTTACATCAAAGACTTAACTGGAGAAATAAAAAGAGATGGATTCACCCGGCACTGTGGATGTGAAGACTTAGGGAACCCAGACAGTCTTTATTCTGCAAATAAAGATTTTCAGAAGCTGCTCTAGCACATTCTCCCCAAGACAGAGTAAGTGCAGTATGGGCAGGTAGGCACAGTACACGTAAAGGTACCCAGTATCTCAGCAGCAGATGACAAAACCCAAAAATACACCAGCGAGGGTAATCCTTACCTGAAATGTAACACACCCTACAGGGAGGTATTTTCTGTCTTCCAGCATGCTTAGATACTCAGCTACCAAAGCTGCAGAGTGGACCAGGCACTGGGCTGACTCAGCATGATTGCTCCTCTCAGAGTGCTTCCCAGCCATGTTCTGCAGCCAGGTCAGGCGCAGGTCAGGGGAATTCTGATAGCCCTTGGCAATCCTAATTGGAAAGAAAACCTCTGTGATTAGTATTTCATGACTTCTGTTTAAAAAGCAACCCCCCCCCCCCTCAGTGCTAGGCTCCCTAGAAATACAAAGGAGAAGTAGTAATATATAGAGATGGAAAGTTACCCTAAATAACTTCATACGTTTCTGAGCCAGTTTGTGGTAGACAATACAATACAATACAATACAATACAATACAATACAATACCTCGTGCTCTAAAGAGAGTAAGTGCAGTAGGTGCAGAGCTTTGTTCAAACACCTTGTGGAGCACTGACATCTACTGTCCCTACAGCTTGGTGGTTGCAACTCTACCTGTACATCAGGTCAATCAGCATTTCTGGATCTTCCTGATGCTCCTTCATCTTAACGGTGTCAGAGAGGATCATATGGAGGTTAAACACCAGATCTTGGACCTGTAAAACACCCACTGCTGTAATGAACTGGCAACAGGAATGGAGCTACACTCTGCTATGACAGGACCACAGTCACTCTGAACCAACAGCTTGTTGCCAGAATTAATCAAGGACTCGATGTTACTTACTTAGCGGATTAAAAATTTTAAAAGTACCTCTTTCAGGGACAGCATGCAAATTCCAGGTCTAGATGGAGGTCTAAGTACAGCCTGTTAATGAACTATTCATTACTTCTCTTGTGGTATTTTCATTTACCTGATCAGGAAATGTTGTCTCCCTAAGTTCCAGATCTTCTTCAGCATAAGTCAAAATAGTCTTCAGGGATCGTCGCAAGAATTCTTCATTGAAGTTCTGGGATGTTCCCACCAGGGATGAGAGAGACATGGTCACCTGCATTTTGACCCTGGCAAAGTTCTGCAACAGAGAAATTGTTACTGTATTTCAGCAACCTGGAGATACCACAAGGGTCTGCTGCAACATCAGAGTTCTGACCATTGCACTCTCCTCCTGATGGGCTCCTGATACAAAACAGAAGACACAGGCTTTGTGAAAAGGGCTGTCACAGAGCAGTGGTTACAATAAACTTCTGACTTCATAATCTGATGACAGCACTATTTAGTTTCAGGTGAAAGTTATCCTGAAAAAGTTTTAGTTTTCTTGCCTTCTCCCTGCTCTCAAGAACCTGAAGAGGATGATGCTCAACTCTCATGAACAAAGCCTGAATTCTGAACACCTGCTTTTGGTTTGGTCCAGGCTAAAAACTGGAGTCACAGTGAGCTCCCTGCTATCATTCACTGACAGTCCCTGGGCCCAGTGGGTCCTCCAGTTCTGCTGCTCACTGTGGTGCCTATAACCAAAGCAGTGCAAACAAAGATGTCTGGAGGAGCACTTAGTAGCAAACAGCTACATGTACACCTGCAAAATGCCAACTAAGAGTCACATTTCCTTACTTAAACTGGGAATTTTCTTGGCAATTTTCAGTGCCTATGAGTGAGTCACAGTAAGATATAAAGAGAGCAAACCAAACCCAGGTTACATATGGTAACCTAACAGAGCCTGGCAGGACACTCACGTTCCCAATCTCAAAGTTCTGTCTCATCAGAAGGTAAAGAGAGGCACTGGCATGGGATCTTATCGTGCTGATACTGCTGCTGCAGTGCCTCAGGAGCCTCAGGCACAGATCTGCACACTGCTCAGTCTCTTCTTCAAACAGCAGCTCAGGGAACTGGAAAAAAAGAATGAGGAGATCAGTGCTTGGACAGACAGGAATGAGAACAAGAAGACCAGAGCAAGCCTCAGCCATGAGCAAACACTGGCATTGATGTCAGTGCATTAGAGGAAGTCCAATACCCTCTCATTTTGAGGAGAATCATGGAATGGTTGAGGTTGAAGGGACTTTAAAGATCATCTAGTTCCAAGCCTCCTACATGGGCAGGGACACCTCTCATCCAGCCCAGGTTGCTCAAGACTTCATCCAACCTGGCCTTCAACACCTCCAGGGAGGAGGCATCCACAATTTCCTTGGGCAACCTGTTCCAGTGTCTCACCACCCTCAAAATAAAGAATTTCTTCCCAATGTCTAACCTAATGATGCTACTCATTATGATTAGCATATGATTAATGATGCTAATTTGAATCACTTCACTTTCAGAGTAAGAGACAAGCAGACTCACTGTCACCACTGGAAAGTAACTGATCTACTGGAACTTGTTCCTACCTCTGCACCTCTAGACTGACTTAAACCATTTCCAAAAACTCAGGCTTAAAACTTTGAGCTTTTCACACTACACCTACAGAAGCTGGGAAATCATTTAAATTACAGGTCCAAAGATACCCATTTTAAGTGAATTTCATACAGTTTAAATCCCACGTGTGCTTTGTGCTCCTTACTGTCTCAGTGCCTGCTTACCCCAGCCAGCAGGAACCCACAACACCCTGGGGCTGTGCAAACTCTACCTCTGCATGCAGCCATCAAACCCAAAGTCCATAAATAGAGCTACTGATCATGAAAAACAGATAGCTTTTATCAACACCCAGACCACACTTCCTGAAAATTGATATCACACAAACTAACACATGATAGATGAAGCAACCCCAATGAAAAGGAAGAAAACAACCCCATTCTCCATTAGTGCTGCTGGGAGTATATTATAGCATCTGCAGAGAATTTACCTTTGAAACCAAAGCCCTCTGTGTGGCAAAGCAGTGTTGGAGATAAAGTGCACTTTGGTTGCAGGCCATGCTGTGCAGAAGCACTTTCAGGACCCCGCCAAGGATACTCTCTTTGGACTCTGTCACAGAAACAGTCTGCAGGCAAAAGGAGACCAAGAACTGTGTGAGCAAAAATGAACCTCCTGTGTTTATGTGTGTGTGTGTGTGAGTGGGAATAACTCTGCTGAAAAGCCCTTTGGCATGGAGAAATCACCCACTTTGCTGGGCCTGTGTGACAGTCACAGTTCTGGATCAACCCCCAGGTAATGAAAACCTGACCTAGGGGAATGGGTCATTCACTGGGGGAATGATGGTGCTTCCACCTGATGAGGCTCTGACCCTCTGGGACTTGTTTCTACTACAGGGAAAGTCTGTAGCTGGACTCTAGGTGGATTATTCAGGCACAGCCCTTGGGATTCCTGGGTCTCCCTGCAGATCTGGTATTCCTGCTCCTGCCAGCCCCTGCCCGGGTTGCATTTGTAAAGAAAGCAGAGGACAAAAATGTTGTGTGCCCACATTCACCTGAGGGGAGTGAGGAAAGAGCTGGGACAAGGAGCCTGGAAGCTCTTCTGTACCATGGTCAGGTTAAATATGGATACAGGAGGAATGGACCTGGAATTTAATGGATTAAGGCATATTTGGGAAGAATTAGAGGAATAGGGTCAGGTTTTTCTTAACAAACTGCTGCCTGGCCAAGTGATTATAATGCAACTCAAACTCTCTTTGCTTACCTGTACAACTATCTCTAGTGTATCCAAAATAATCAGGTTGGCTTCTGTTGCAAGATTTCCATCAATAAGTGCCTCATGTTCTATCTCTGCCCTTGATCTAATCAGAGAAAAGAAAGGAGTAAAATGACTTTCTGTTTAAGAAGTAGACCTACCCATTTTCCAGTCAAACATATTTTCACATTAGCAGCAATGCATCTATTTATAACTGGACAACACTACAACACTATTTCAATATATTTATTAAGAGGACAGGAAGAAAGATCTGGCTTCATTTTTTTTTTTTTTTACATCTACAAACTCACACAGTATTCACATTCACCATGCTCAGGAGAGATCACACTACTCTCCAACACTTTGTTACTCTCCCAGGAACACAGCAAGAGTTCAGAGTCCAAACCCAGCTCAAAACTGGTTTAGTAGCATCGTTAGGCATGCAAAAGCACAACCAGGAACAGAACGTATGGGTTATGTTGTAGGCTATGGACACAAGGTGGTGCTACACGAGTAGATCTGCACTGTTGACCCAGGCAGCTACACTGGTTGTAGCAGAGAGCAAACGCTGTGAGGGTGCAATCTTTGTCTGCTGGTGCTAAATGAGAGTACAGTGCCTTCCTCTCCAAGAAAAACTACACAATTTTGCTGCCATTTGCCAGGCACTTGCTTTCCTGGAAAGGTTTACAAAGTCCATACACCCACTCACCCTGCTGGCCCCAGGAATTCAGAGTGGCACGAGCTACATTTGGCAAAGACCCAGGGGCGTATTTAAAGAGCCCAACCACAGCTTGTCTTACCACAGATGCCACCTCTGAGAGACTCATGCCAGGCCAAACCACAGCAGGAGTGTGATCCAAAGGAACTGACAAAATCCAAGCAAAAGACACACCAAAGGGGATGGCAGGTGACTCAGCTCTGGGACCTGAATTGAAGCAATCCTTCCCTGCCACACTCTGCTTCCTCTGGGAGCTGGGTCAGACACACATTATCAGCTCTTCAGGCTCCAGAATACAAAGTCTTGGAGTCTGGTCCTATGTAATATAACAGCATCTGCATAAAAAAGTACCACCTGCTGCTCGCAATTCTCAGTGTGAAAAGTCTTGCTGGTTTTGTTTCAGAAGGCCAGACTCTAACTACAGGTGCAGGACACACTTGCAGAGCCATAGGAATGGAGTGTGATGGACCCAGGTCACAGTGAGCAAATATGGGTTAAACAGCAGGTCTGGAGATTAAGATAAGCAGGGTTATTTTGTGGGGTGAGATACCATCCTCTGGCCATCAAGGTACTCCACAGCTGTTTAACATGGATGTGAGGTCCTCCTGGGAAGAGAAGAGGGCTCAGGCCCAGTGCCAGCAGTGAAATGATGACCTCTTCAGGCCAAATTTTCATCTGGTCTAACTGTCCACAGCTCTGGAGTTGTGCCATGGTGGAATTTATATCTACATCACTTCATCAACGGGCTGAAACACACTGGTCATGTGGCTTTGCCAATGCTTCAAAAGGACTGAAGTCTTGGACAAAAAGCCACTACTTGAAGTAACAAGAGATTACATCCTGGAGCTGGACAAAGCAATTGGAAGCTGTGAAGATGAACTTTCTACTCCAGAAACTGTCAGCATCTTCAAGGGTAAAATTTAGCCTCATCTCCATCTGGGCTCTGAGGATCTCACTTCTCAGTTTCTCCAGTTTCACCTGAGCTGAGATTGCTTTCCTAGGATTAGGAACAATTCTATTGCTGGGAGGAAGGAGACTGCAGGTTGCAATTTGAGGAAACAGAAAACGTGCACAGCAAAGCTCAAACACAACTTCTGAGCCCTCTGGATTAAACCCCATCAAGAGGGAATTTTCAAAGGAAATGGGTGTAATAAGCAGAAAGAGCTCATTCCAATCAGCTGCGCACACACACTGAAAACTTCTGCCAAGCACCACAAACAATGCTGTGATGATTGAGGCTGCAGATGTACAAAATGGCAATTTATCAGAACTGCACACCAATGCTACAGTACCTGGCTGGTTTGTGGCTTCTAAAAGCACAGCACATGTGGAAAAACAATCAAAGTGATGGATTAGGACGGGAAAGGAAAGTGAGCTTTGACAACTCCAGAATGCTCTTATGGAATAAAGGAAATATGACATGAGATATATATATCTATGTGCTATCTGTGAAAACTGTTAATGGATTTTCTCTTTAAATTACAGCTTACTACAGGATTTTAAGAAGGTAATGGTTTGTATCAGTCTCTTAAATAAAATCTCATTTTAAAATGTAAGAAAGCAGGGGACAGCAGAAAAGCAAAGACTTAGGGCAGTGTTGGACTAAAACCATTTGCTGCCAGCCCTGTTCCCACCAAGGGCCCAAACCTGCTCACATGGGAGCTGAGTGGACTGATGCCACCAACCTAAGGGGGGAGAGACCCTGCATTCCTACAGGCACTGTCACACTGCTAACAGAAGGATAAGGCAGAGTTACTTGTCAAGCTTCTCTGTGTTTTGACGCCAGTGAGTCATATCCTTTCTCCATCTCAAATTCTCTTGACTTCCAAAGGCACTCCCAGAAGGACTTCTCTCTGCAGGACAACACCAAAACAAGAGCAGTCATAGAATGCTGCTTTTTTTTTTTTTTTCCCCCCAGAAGTAACAACTCTTAGATTTGTTCACAAGTGACAGGTGACAGCAAGCTATGACTCCTTAAGCTGTGGCAGTCACCCAAGAAGTTTACATGGTCCCTTGTCACTGCTGGATGGCAGAAGAGACACCTTCACCCAAACTACAGTCCATCTCAAGCCTCATTAAGCTACCAGAAATACCCAGGCATTTTCAGAGTTACCAAAGCAAGATCAGGTGGTGAGTTTTCCACTCTGATCCTTGCACAGGACACACTAGAAAGTGCCTCTGCAAGATGCTATGCTGGGAGAAGCTCAGGCAAGAACACTCCATAAACAAGATGTGATCACATTTACTCAAAAGCAATCAGGTAACAAATAAAATGGAATTTGGGAGCAGTGTGGAGGTTTTGCAGACCCAGTGAAGCATGCTGCAAACTGCTAATAGCTTTTGCTGGGAGCCTCTTGGTCTGAAGATCTTGATGAGGAGTATGCCACACCACACATTGCTGCAAATAATTGTTGGGGATGGAAGGAGCAGTTTTGGAAGCAGGGGACAGCACACAAAACTTCTTTACTTACCTAGCTGTCCTCTGCTTCTTCGAACCATTTCCTGCCTTGCCCCTATACTTCCCAAAATAGCTTCTTCAAGTTTGGCTCTCATGTCTTTCGACTTCTTGAACGTCAGACTGTTCATTCGTTCAAATACTTTCTTGCCCTGCGAGTTTCAAATAAGACCAAAAGGGAAGATTTCTTTCCATCTGGAATATTTCATTAACAACTCAAAATATTTTCCCTGTCTAAAGATGTACAGCAAGGAAGGAATATAAGTTTAGCTGCTAGCTAAATAATCTTCCTGGGCTCCAGCATCAAGAGAGAAAACTCTTTTCTTATTGTGAGTAAACAAAATGCCCAAGAGCTACCCCCTTTCACTGCAGCAGTTCCCAGATGAGTGGCAAGCAGAACAAACTGCTTAAGAAGTGAAACAAGGTGCAGGCACTTGCATGGCTGAAAAGTAAACATGGATAAAGGCTGGAGTTTGCACAGAGATCTGTAGCCTTGAGATTTGGAACACAGGAAATACTTTGGAGAGGGCAGGAAATGCCTTTCTGGAGTCGTGGAAAGGATGGGAGTATAAAGTTCTTGGGCAAGCCCTGGAAGGAACTTCAGGTTTAAACAACAAAGCAGTTACCTTGTATTCAAAGCAGGACACACAAAGGTAAAGCAAATCCAGCAGGCGATTGAGCTGCAGCACTGAGAGGTCTGTGAACCATTTCTGCAGCACACTCTCATCTGCATTCTTGAGCACCCAGAGGAGGCAGATCAGAAGGCTGCGGCTGGACTCTGTTGAGAAGGTGGAGTGCTGCCTGCCACTCTGAAACACATGACATTTGTCACACTAGATTTCACATCCAAACACTTCAGTCATCACTAAAAGGATCCTCGTCTGCTACCACCCCAGCCTAAATAACTACCAAATAGGAACAGAAGGTGAATTGACACTTTTTATCAGTCAGGAGACACACATTTCTTTTTCGACCCAACAGCTTAACAAAGCCCACCAAGCTACAAGAGTGAAGTGGAGGCTGGAACCAAAATTATCACATTATATGATTGAGTTTCTGTCCAGACTGCAAATCACAGAATCACAGAATGGCTTAGGTTGGAAAGGACCTTAAAGATCATCTACTCCAACTTCCCTGCCATGGGCAGGGACACCTCTCATCCAGCCCAGGTTGCTCCAAGCCTCATCCAACCTGGCCTTGAACACCTCCAGGGAGGAGGCAGCCACAACTTCCCTGGGCAATCTGTTCCAGAGTCTCCCCAGTCCCATACTAAAGAATTTCTTCCTAAGATCCAGTCTGAACCTCTTCTCCTTCAATCCATTTCCCCTTGTCCTATGGCTGGACACTCTTATGAAATACCAACTTCCCTCCAGATGTCTTCAATAACCTCCAGTGGGTTAACAGTTAAACAGGGAGCTCCATTCATCATTTTATGTATGTATCAAGGTCTCACTTTGAGTATAGGTAAAACTCAGTAAAAGGGGGTCCTGATGCAGGAGTGAAAGGAGAGAAGGAGGGAGAATGGAAGGGCTTGCTTGCTGCTGGAACCTGGAGGACTCCCTCCCTGCTCAGAGAACAGGGAAAATGGCCTGTTTATGTCTTCATCTGGGTGGGATTTAGACATGGTAGGAAGTTTTCCTCAGGGCTTAGAGCTCATAATGACCATTGCACTTCACAAGGTGTTAATCAGTTTCAGAAAAAGGGAACCCTTATCAGAAGAGAGAATTCTTCCATTTCTTTGAGCTGTCTTTATTTTTATCCCTGCTTGGCCTGTTCTTATGCCCTAAGACAGGCACAACAACATGCAAATGCCATTTGCTCTCCCTTGCCTTTCACCCCCTGCCTCCCCACCCAGCTGCAAACTGCTTCAAGTCCCTACCACTCCCTGACCACGTAAACATTTTCTTGTTGACACAGACTGAGGGTCAAGGACCAGGGAGAGGTGGCTTCGTACCGATGAGGTGAGTAGAAAACTGCTGGGCCGGGTGAGCTGAGGGACTGATGTTCCTGCAATGGCCATGGCCACTGTCTGGCTGATCATGCTTCCACCTTCACTTTCATAATCATCGACTGCAACGCAGCTCGGTCTCCCCCGTTGGTTGTGACTCTCTGCCAAGAAAAGGGTGCAGTCAGTCAGTCCCCAAATTCAGAGTTTCTCTCCCCAGACACCCCCCCTGCAGCGCTGGTGTCACTGAGCTCTCTGGGAATGCACAGGGAAAATCAGGACACTGGTGGGGGCTGTTATTTGAGGTCATGCAGAGCAAAGGAAACAAATGCAACCTACACAACCTTAGTATCTAGAACCCTTCTGAAATGAGAAATTTTGTCCCTTTAATGCTTCATTCCAAATCCCTACTTGCAGCTTTATTGTATTATTAGACTGTAGAAGATGGGGTGTAGAAGGTGGGGTGTAGAAGGTGGATTCCAGTTACAGCCAGATTGCACTGGTAGTTTTACACTCCACACAAACCAGTGGGTAACTGCAGCTTTTGACTGTTAACAGTCACTGAAGATGATGTTTTGCAGGTGTTCAGTTCCAGAAACAGATGTGCAAACGTGTTGAAGTTATAATTCAGAAATAGAAACACTCTCATCCACCAACAAAGGGGTTTTGCAGTTCAGTTTTGGAAGCCAAACACTCAAGTCTTGTGAGGAGATGAATGCATATTCAAAGCAGGGAATGTAAAATACCTGTAAAGTCATAAAGCTGAGGCACGGATTCCATGATCACACCAATCAGAGGCAGATACAGCATCGCCACCCGGGCCTTTACCTGGGGGTCAGCGTACCGCGGATCCGAGTCATGGCTGGACAGTAAGTTGTGTACCATATTGATGACCTTCTTATGCAATCCAAATAATCTGTTAAAGAAGAGTTGGGTCACCCAGGTTAGTTAATATCTTCAAAACAAACTATACTTTGTAACTAGAGAAAAAAAGAGGAAAAAAAATATCCTGTTTTTTATTTTAACTTCAAGATGAAGCTGCCACTACACTGATTTTTTTATCTCCCTTGTGTTTTACATATGGTACTGATTTGCACTATGCCATAGAAAATTTACAAAAGTATCCTGGGGAGGTGCACACTCAATACCCTGTGAAAACTCGTATTTTCTATACAAAAACAAAATCCCCAGCTACTGCTATGCTGAAGTATTGAGTCTACAGAAGACCATTAGAACTTAAGGAGGACGGAAAACAGGGAGAGAAACTTGAGAGGACAGTGGGTTTAGTGGAGCTATCTGTTGTGCTCATTTTTTGTTTCTAGTTAATTTACAGAGAAAAAAAATCTCCTAAGATGGCACACTGCTTCGACCAAGTGATCAGTGTTTTTCTGCTTCAGATCCCCACCCCCCCATGCAATTGTTTAATCAAAATAGTAGACTACAGATCCATCATTCTGAATAAAACACATCAAAGAAATGGTAGGGTAGAAGGAAAATGAGCAAAAAATTGTCTTTTCTTGTTATTAAGCTGCAAAAGGTGGCCTGGTGATTGTCACACCATCTCCCCTGAATCTCTGAAGAACTCACTCTGCTCCTTTTAATGCCCTCAGCCACCACACAGAGGCAAAACTCTCTCAGAGCAAATAGCAGTTATTTGCTTCTGTAGGCAAACCAGGCCGAGGAGGCAACTTTACCCCATGCATGAAGCAGCCAAGGAAGCTCATACATGATGCAGTAGCAAAACATAAGCTTCAGTGTTCAGACCTGAGGTATTAAAACAAGTGCTGAATTTCAGGCAGTATCCACTTTACCTGAAAAGTAGAGTTGAGTTGTGGTTAAAAAAAAAAAAAAAAAAAAAAAAGAGATAAGAGGCTTTGACTGGATTGTTGGGGGTTTCAAATGATTGAAAAGACATGAGGGCAGGTTAGAGGAGATTAGCTAGCTGTAGCTCCTTGTCTTGCCTGGGTTTCTTAATCAAGCCATAATGAGATCCTACAATGGCTTGTTTGTGTAATTAGTGAGATCCTTACCAACCAGGAAGGAAAGGCTTATTTAAGGGACTGGTTCCTTCAGATTAAAGTCTGGTATTATCTGAAAGGAGTGGCACCTAAGCTGTGTTTCTAACAGTTCAAGGGAAACTGTCCTGCAGGCCACAGGGAAAGCACATCCAAACAATTCAAACCCAGGGCTACAAGAATTTCTTTCTTACTCTTCCAGAACAGAGCAGGTAGCCTGGTGGATTGATCCATAGGGAAAAGGAGGAAATGGAGGCCACTAATCTTGGTGGCTGATATTGCAAAGAATTTATCATGCTACCCCCCCCCACCCTCCCCTCTCCTATGGTGGCCAAAACATTTTAATGGCAGGCATGTCTGAATCCTCTACTTATAAGCTGCTGCTGATACTGTATGTCTGTAAAGTCTTCACAGCAGGGGAAGAGAAGATCTGAACAGAATGGTTTACTTTGTAAGGTGGAGCTATCAGGGCAAATACAGAAGGTTTGAGCCTGAGAACAGCCAATAAGTTGCAATCTACAGGTTACTCTGGAAAATAATAGAAAAAAAATGCCTCACTGGAATACAACTCCACTGAAATTCAGGAGTTTTGCTCAAAATGGATCTGGAACCAGGAGGCTTTTTCTGTCTAGACAAGGTTTAAAAGAGGAGCTGCCTTTCCAGTGAACACCAGCAAGATCACGCTGAGAGGTCCTTGATACAGCTGGGCAGAGATTACCATCCTGGTCCAAGCTTAAGTGCTGACAATAGCAAGGTGAGAGAGCTCAAGAGGCAGTTTGAGAAGAACAAGGGCACAGAGACAGAACGTCAGAGCAGTGAGCAGGATGTTCCTAAACTACAGAAAGGATTTCTGCAGGCAGTGTATATGGGTAAAGATTTGCTGCTTTTTCCACTCCAGTCCAAACAAATGGGACTGCAGTCTGTTATGCACATATCCAAGAAAATATTCTAATTTATGGCATCACTTTCTTCTCCAACAGGAAACAGGATGAATGTTTAACTCCTGAGACCTCTTGGTAAAGGGGCAGAATTAACCATGAATCATCAGCATTTGTTGACTCAGCTGATATTCCTGAGTCCACCTTGAGAAAAATGCCTATGAGAGAACTTAGGGCTGTGGAAGCAATCAATAATTTCCATTGAAACCCATTTTAAAGAGGCAAGGCAGAATATAGCCCTAAATAACACAAGTAACA
Source organism: Phaethornis superciliosus (assembly GCA_023637945.1). Lineage (NCBI taxonomy): Eukaryota > Metazoa > Chordata > Aves > Apodiformes > Trochilidae > Phaethornis > Phaethornis superciliosus. The sequence goes on from JAJQWJ010000009.1 coordinate 28,144,181, forward strand.
GACTGGATGTCAGCACTACAGGCTACACTCTCACTTCAGAAAATTATTTGTTGCACAAGCCAGGCAAGTCACTGACAAAACTCTGCATGCTTGACTCTATTTGTCTATTTATGCAACCCACAGGGGCCTCATCAATGCATAATTTATCTTTAAAAAGAGCATGGAGGGCCACAGGCAAAATATTGTAACATTTAAAACCACCAGCAATAGAGATTTCCTAAATGTTGAAAATTATTTTCTTGTTGCAATTGAGAAAAGCTATTTTCCTCTTAAAGCTCCAGCAGAGGCCCTCTGCAGGGGGCTGCAGCAGGAACCTCTTTCCCTTCTCAGCTGGAAAAATGTGACTGAAATCATGTTTAGAGTCAGGGCTAAGGAAGTAAGAAACATGAAGAATGGGGAGAAAGAAGAGGGTTCTTAAAGACTGATTTCACATCTCCTCAGCTCACAAATTTACATGAATTCTGGCCACGCCAGAACCTGCTTTGAATTCTATTTGCTTGGAATTATAGAAAACTCTTTGGGGGGAAAAAAAAATGTAAAGATTTACCCTTCTGCATCAGGATCTAAAATGACAGCCAGTTCTGTTAACACCAGCCCGGCCAAGTAATGCTGCTGGCGGAAAGGCACAGACAATTCAAACATATTTGCAATCTTCTGGTCTTGAACATTTGTGGAGAACCCAGAACTCTGTGAAAAAAATCAAGTTTCAGAAATTGCATAATGAGGCCCCTCAGAACCCAGCACCCAAGTTTATTAAATATATTGGAAGCAGCTTTCAGAATGAAAGAATCTCACATAAACTCCCTTTTCCCTTTTGTTTGGATCTAGGCACATCTACTTACATTCCACCCAGGCTCACTAACTCTTCTGTTAATTCTGTTTGTTGTTATTGACTTCCCACCTACAGGGCAGCCCTTAGGGAAGTTAAGCCAAATAACCTTTAAAAGTGGATTAGTTAAACTTTCAACTCTAGTATGGATGCTCTTATTCAGGCTTAAGAAGGATTTAATTTGATTTAGTTGATGTAATTTTGCAACTAATTAATCCACTTGAATGACACACTTGCTAATTCAAATTACTTTTTTCTGAGCAGGCTAGGACTAAGCTACAGTGTGCTGGAGAGACTCTTGTCTTGTAAGAAAAGGGTAAGGCTGGACAAAGCACTTTATTTATGTTCATGTGTTTGTCCAATATAAGAGGGCACAAAGTCCCAAGAGATAGAAATATGTGTAGTCACTACAAGGATAGGGATATGGGCATTCTTTTTTCCTCAAGATGAAAAGAAGTCAAAACCTACGTGGCAGGAAAAACTGATTTCTAAATAAAAAAAAATATTAGCAAGCAGAGACTGAAAATACAGGTGATGCAACTGCTTCATGATTTCAGCCTCAGAATTAGGCTCAGCTTGCATTTCCACAAAGGATCCTTGTCACAGCCTACCTGAGAAGTTGCTGAAGACACAGATGGTGATGGAGATGCTGGTGGTGTGAGCAAGCTGCAGGGTAAATTCAAGGTGACATAGTGCTCATGGCTGCAAATGATGCGGAGGAAGTCCAGCCTCAAAGATGCCAGGTTACTTGGATTTGTTAAGGAATACAGCTTTGTAGACACCTGGCAAATTTAGCCCGTGAAGTTGCAGTTAGCACCAAAAGAAAGCATAAATGCAGCACCAGCCCCCCTGTCCTGCTGCTCCCTCACAAAACCTCCTGCTAATTTTTGGTTCAATTATTCTCAGCACAGTGAGCAGAGGGAATAATTCTTCCTTCCATTTACTCGAGGGAGTTACTCCCAATTCACACGGAAGGGTGTAATCAGAAGGGTGTAGGCTCTAAATCACTGTTGAGAGTATCTTGCTCACTCTAAAAAGACCTGAACAGCAGAATTTTGTCCAGTCTGCCCAAAGAAAGTCTGAGTAATAGGCTATGCTATGGTTCACAGTTAAGTCATAATATTTATCTGCATTCACCTGCTTGTAGAAGGTCTTAATAAGAGAAAAAACAAATCCTCTGTCCATGATAGACAACAGGTCATTGAGGAAAAACGCAAGACTGGTGTTGAGCCTTTCAACCATTTCTGTATCCTAGAGACAAGGAAGGAAATAAAAACAGAACAAAAATGAAGAAAGGCACAGAGTGTTTTCAAAAAATTCCTGAGCTAGGCACCAGCAAACAACAGGCAGGAGCTCTGGTGCCTGAGTTCTGACCTGGTCTGAGTTTAATTGTTTGCCATTACCTTCTGAAACCGAGAGACTATATCACCAGCAATTGTGCTGACCAAAGCATTTACATCATCCATGAAGCGCTCAGGAAAACGATTCTTTCTTGGTGCATCCAGTTTGTCAGCAAAATACAAATGATGCACCATGCTCTTCACCTATGGGAATATAAATTACAGCAAAGTCACTTGGAGTTGTCACCGTCGGTGTTCTAAACTACAAATAGTGAGACAGTAAGGGAGGTGTTTCCAAGTTTGCTCACCATCAGCTCGAAGAAGAACCAGGCCTGCTGCAGGGCTGCCTCCCGCACACTCCCACTGCACACAACCCACTGTAAGGCCAGCTCCTCGTGGAAAAGCTACACAGATTCAAATCCAGAGTTAGCCCCAGCCTTGAGATCAACTCACAAAGCAGTCCACATGAGAAATGAGAGCACGGTCCGTGGAAAGCATGGCAAACAATGAGGCTAAGCAAAATAACTGGGAGCATGACAGCAGTGGTGGCATCCCTTAGAGAAATCCCCGGCTACCAATGAGTGATGATGTTTATGGTATGTGACGTGAGAACGTTTCACAGCATCTTGCTCCCAAGTTGAATTTCAAGTGTCAAAAAGAATTTTCCGCCCACCCAAAATCAAAAGAAATTTTGGTGCTCAAATTAGTTTAGTTTAAAAGTCTACCTTTCTGCCTGGTCTGATTTTTGCAGGAAAAAGGAGTAAAAAGCGGACATATAAAGTGATTTGTACACAGATGTATATTTACTGTGAGAAAGGACTTAAAACATTATGAAAGAAACGTGGGGCTAAGAAACAGGTTTATGATTTCTTTCTTGGGAGGACCAACCCACAGGCTGGACTTGTCAGTAATCACATTTTCATCAGACACCAAGTCAGGCATTTTGCCCTTCTGACATCGCTCAGTAGCATCTCCTCTAAGAGAATAACTTAAGAGTTAAGTCACTCCCATTCCCTCTTTGGAGTCACTTGGGATTAACAGCTACACAACTGAGTTCAGCACACCTCTGCAATGCTAGCCATCTAACACGTTATCATATTGCACACAGGAATGTATAATTTACTTGTCTAGACAGTGTTGTTTTTCATATTTTTTGAAAGCCAGTAATAAACTGGCTCCAAACAGTATGGACATTAAATCAGACAGGCTACTCCTGATCAATTTATTCTTCCCAACTCCACTCTGTCAGAATACTTCATATTCACTACAGCCTGGATATTCCGAGGTGCTAAGCGACAGCAGCTCTTAATGACCTCAGGAAAAAAATCAGGCTGTAAATAAGAAATTACATCACGTTTGCAGAATGACTTGACCTCCCTGCCCCAAAATATCAATTGTCTTCACTGAAATCTACCTTTTTAGTTGGTAATCGTCCTGTTAATGTTTGTAAGAAACTTGACGTCTCAGTGTGCGAAGACATACGATTACAACTTCGATCCGTAGCCTACGGAGTGGAGATGAATGAATGATGAAGGACATTAAGGTTTGCTGTGGATGGGTTTTGCAGCTCAAGGACAACGTACATTTACAAAAATACTTTTCCAACTGTAGGCTTTTACTGTCTTTACGTCTCTTTTTTTAGCGCATTCTCAAAATTCTTTTTTACAGATCTGGTTTAAACAAAACAACAGTGCTTTTTTATATTGTTTTAACAGGCTATTGAAATAACTGCATGTTCTTATGCACAAAGACACTTAATGCTGCAAAGCATGAAACTTTCTCAGCATTGTATTTGATCAACATGCATACACTGAGGAGGTAACACTTGTCATTTCAGCCCATACCTCTCAATCTACCAGGGACCAAGCACGTGGGGATGTACCCCACAGCCATGCTGCTGCTGCTGCTGGCACAGGGAATGAGAAAATTACCAGAGTTCTGGTTCTAATGGAAATAATTTGCCACAAGTGGACGTGAACTCTGGAAATATTTCTGGAAAATGGATAAACTTGAAAGGGGTACAGTTGAGAGGTACGTTCAAGGCAACCATGCAGTGAAAAGCAGCAGGCAACGGGCTAAAGAAATTAACTCGTTCTGACTGAAGCTGCTATAAAGTTTTCATACTTTGCAACACGGAACAGATACACTTGGCCCTAGCAAATCATTGGTTCCAGCACTCAATTTCATGTTTTAGGAAAGAATTTTTACATGTGTACCAATTTTGGTTTAACAATACCCCACTCAAACAGTCAATGAAGGAATACTTGACAATGAATACTAAATGTTTGATGGAAATGGCAAAATGGTTCACAACATCAAAAGAGATGGCAAACATGGACAAAACTATGGAGCTGTGATGAATGTTCCCACTTAGAAATGTGCTCCACCTGAAGCTGAAACTAGTGTTAGAGAGAAAAGAAAAGCAAAGCAGTCACAGCATTTACATTTCACAGACCAGCAACCACTGAAATGAAAGGAAGGGACATGTTCACGCATCTGGAAGTTTTTCATGCAGTGTGGTGAGGTGGTGGGGGAGAAGATGCTAATTTATAAAATGAAATTCATACGGTTTTCAAGGAATAAATAAAGAAAGAAATAAACCACAAAAAACCACCCCCACCGAAATTGGAGCATACACCAAAAGGAAGTTACTCTACAGGGAAACATCAGAGAAAACAAAGCCAGAAAAAACCTCTACCGAAGACACCACCTGTGTTGACTCTGCACTTGGGCTGGGGTTGGATCCCCATGGGGCTGCTTTTGGACCACCAGTGTTTACCCAGGAATTGGAGCGGTCTAAACCCTGGGCATGATAATAGAAAGCAGTTGGGAAAGGAAAGAAATATTACATGTTGCATGCCATACAGTAGTCAAAGTTTAGTCCTTAAAAGCAAACAAACCGGGTACGCTGCAAATACATCACCAGCTCGCACTCTTTTAGTGGCCTTCAACTCTCAGGAGTGTGCTGAGACATTTCAGTCCAGAGGATTATTTTATACCTTATCACAAACAAATCCTCCTGAAAAATCCCCACTCTTTAACACTGATCAGTTTAAACCCATTCACTTTAGTAGGTGGAGCTGGCCCAGATTTCCAGCGTGACCAAGGAAAATTGGTGCACAGATGTGAAAACCACCAGGGATGCTCTCTGAGCCTTCCACAACTCCTAGGGTAGACTGCTGCCTAGCCCACAGCTTATAAACTCTACAGCTCTTACAGAAATGCTGAGAGACTTTGAAAATAATGCCAGCTTTCAGGGTTAGTTACTCATGAAAAGAAAAAATCCAGCACTGCTGGTAGAGTAACACTGTGACCAGGATTTTGCAGGGATATTTGGGTACTTTCTCTGGGCAGTGTGATGAAGAGAGGGAAGAGCACATACCTTTTCTGGAACAAACCTGCTTTGCCAAGGAAAACATTTGAAAAGTCATCCTGCTTTTTAAAAACTCAATCTAGTTTCTAGTCCTGCAATGGATTGTATGGGCAATATTACCTCCTCTCTCTCCCCTCCCTTCTGGTCTCAAGACACTCAGAAAAAAGGAAAAGGAAAAATTTAAACTGTTTTTTAAACAAGTCCTCCCAAGTCAGGAACACCCAGTGGGATGCAGTGGAATTTCCTGGGTTCCAGGAACCAGCTCTAAAGGAAACAATTTTGCAATCCCACAATGCAACAGCAGTTCCTTACACATCCCACACATCAGTCTTGACCCTCACCTGAGCAAGAGCTTTCACCCTAATTTCTATGCCAATTTAGGGGTTTTTTTCCCCGTACATGAAGCAAAGGTGCAGCCCATTTCATCAGAGCAATTATCAGCTGCAACGTCCACCAAGCCAAGCAATGTTTCTCTCAGCAAAATAAAAATCCACCTCAAGGTTGAAGGCAGTCACAAAGCTGTAACCTGGGATTTGAACCATTAATCCACCAAGCTGTCCTCTATGCAGAATACTGCAATGCTGCAATCTTGCTCAAGATGTCCAATAAAAAAAAAAATACTGAACACACATAAGGAGAGTGTTTTAATCTCAATTACTTCTTGCGAGAAATAAATCAAAAGCTCTCTGCCCTGCTCAGCCCCATAAATATGCTTTATTTGGCTCACAGTGAATTAAAGTCGAAAGGGCTTTGCAGAATGCTGAAGTAAGCTCAAGTTTTGTAAAATCAGGTCTAATTTTGAAAATGCCTTTAGCACCACTCACATTTCTGCTCACTCTGGTTCTCAGGATGGAGTTAAACAAATACCGTGTTTGCAGAGGCAGAAATAATTTTGGAAAAAGGGAATGACTATTTGAATTTTAAGAATTAAGTAAGAAGCTAATATAGGGGAGACTTAAAGCATATTTACCAAACCTTCCATCTCTTATATTAAAATAAAAAACCATCACAAGACTCAATTCCAAAGAATGCCACCCAGCAACAGAACATTATTGGGTTTTTTACATCAGAAAGCCTCATTTGAAGTGCAGGTTCCCTATTTGGGCATATATGCTTTCAGACACATTGCTTGGAAAAACAGAATAGGAATTTTCACCTCAAGAAGTCTCTCACTTTTGTCTATTAACAAACAGCAATAATTATATTCCACCAGAATTCTGTATAGTGAGGCTTAATTTAATTTCAAATCCTCAGACTACTATAAAGGAAACTTTTCCCTTAATAATTATTCACAGAAAAGTTTTATTCTTTAAAACCTGGAGTACATCTCAGAAGCAAAGCCCTCTTCATTTTGTGACATTACTCACCAGGCCAGCAAGTGTTAAATTTCTGATAGCCTGTTTAAATTCCATAAGCACACTAGTGCCTATGGCATTTCTCAAAAGGTCAGGTCTGTTTAATTAGCAAGATACTGAAGTGTTCTTTAAAATATTTTAAGACTTTTAAATCCAAACTTTGATGGAAGAAATAATGATCTGCCTGCCCACACTCCTTCATCCTCTTATTTGGTCAGCAAATAGTGTGGTTATTACTTTTAAAGTGGTAAGCTCTTTCTGAAATTATGTTTTTCTTGCTCTTATAAAACCCAGGACCAACCAGTGTCAAGCCTGTCCCACCAGGATGATGGCTTTATTAGCTTGTTCACTGAGAGGATCAAACACAATGATCTGAAAGGGCTCAGGAATTCATCTGTGCTGGAAGAGAGGAGTCACAGGTGGGAAAATGTCTCATTTTGGTCTAAGTCACCACAGTTTGAAGATTAAAAGAAAAGAAGCCCAAAGAGTCTGAGGGACCCCTTGCAGGGAAGGGAATTACCAACCCAGAAGGTTTGCCCTGTTTGCACCTATTTCAGGCACAAAACTGAAGTGTTTAAATCAGGACCACAGCAGTCCCGCGTACTTTGAAATCCCCAGAGAGGGACAGGCCCCTTCTGCAGCAGATGCTTACACCAAGCCCTTAAGAGCCAAATGAGACCATGTCAGATGCTCTCTACTACTGTGCCCACACTGGAAAGTCACTTTTAGGTGTGGGGAGACTGTGAGTGCACACCATAAATTCACCCTGCAACTCAGCTGGTCAGACTACAGCTCACTCACCACCCAAAATCTTCTCTGGCCCATGCAAGGACTAGGAATATTCCTGCTGTGTGCAAGACACTAGCTCTGTACATCATCAGCAGAGAAAGGATCTGAGCAGCTGTTAGTGCTGAACACAAAGAAGAAGAAAGTTTTGGTTTGGGAGGCAAGAGTGGGATCACAGGGAGGCAAGGTGGGGGATGCAAGTTTTGGAGCTGGTCAGAGGATACAGCTGCTGGCCAGGTGAAAAGTGAGGTAGCAAAACCATTCTTGGTCTTGGGGAAAGAAGACTAGTCCAGAAGGACTCTTGCCCTTAACCACCACACTTGTAGAATTAACACTGCCAGGATGGTCTCCAGCAAGTCAGAGGGATCAGCAACTATTTTCAAGGAGAGGCGTATCAGTAGGGTTACCAGCAACTGCCAGAGAAAGACTGAGAAGGGGCTGTTAGTAAGGACATAGTTTCATAGGCAAAAAAGATCCCCAAAACTTCCCCCCTGTTTCTTTCAATATATGTTTAAAGAGGTGCTGAGGTTGCTCAGCAGCACAGCCCTACCTTGCTGCCGATGATGGAGCGAACTTCATCGTCCGGCGAGGTGGGGGTCCCAGATATATCTGGGTTGCTGTTGCTGAGGCTGCGTGAGCGGTTCAGGTTGAGGCTTGCAGGTCGGACAGCAGAACGAGCCATGGTGGCATAATGCACTGATCCCCCCAAGCCACCAGGACCTGTGGTGGAGGAGTGGGACAGAACACCCCGTGAGACCATCCTGTCAGCCCCCCACACCGCTCCCACCTGACGTGGCAAAGCTGTCAGAGAAGCATCAGGTCTGGCCCGCCAGGAAATGTTCCCTCCCTGCCTGGCTCTCCAAGGCAAGCAGCAGGGAGAAAGGGATGGGATTAAAAAGCTTTTTTATCCTCTGCTCTGCGGGAAGCAGAAAGCTCCCTGGGGATTCACACAGCTGAAGTCAGGAATGTCTTTAGCTAAAGGGATATTCTCCAGACCTCAGACTCAAAAACCACCGAAGGACTGGGCACAGTTAAACACACAACTTTCTCAATACCCCTCTGAGGTTTTTTCACTCCATGCAAGAAGCGAGTGCTGTGCACAAGTGTCCTTCCAAAGCCCAGTTTTTTGTGGCTGTCATTCACACCACCTCCTCCCCCACATGGATATATCTCTTTTCTCAGAGATAAATGAGGGGAGGAATGAATTTGTTTCCCCGCCTGTACCCAGACATGTGTTTTCAATTATTTCACACTCCTTTGCTGGAGTTTCTGCTTTTGCTGGAACTGGATAAAAGTACAAACGTACTAGTGAAGGAGACTGGGAAGCATGACAGGCCAGGAGCATACCACATCTGCCTAACTTGATACAGAAAAAAAACAACCAAAAAAAGCCCCAGTATTTCACCATAATTTAGCCTCACAGTCTTTTCAGCAGTAACAGTGTTATTTAAGATCATCAAAGAGTTAAATCTCTGCCAAGGCTAACTGTAATTAAACTCATCTTGTAAAAGGCTACACTGGAAAGTTAATAACAGCACATTAATAATAGGTCTTGGCAGGGAACCAGCCATGCAGTGGAGCTCAGGAGCACCTGCCAGCAAGCCATTTCTCCTTGCTTTTAACAAACTGTGACTTGAAATAAAATGAAAAAAGAGCTACCTGGTGATGGTGAGTTGGGATAGGTATTTGGTAGGCGAAAAACATAATAAATATAGGAAGCCAGAAGGCTGTTTCTGCCATGCTGGTCCTGGTTTCCATCCAAGTTCTTGTGAAGTCTGTTTATGATTGATGCCATCGCTTCAAAAGATGCTTGGCCCAGGTTAACTGAAAATAATAAGTGAGTAGTTTATTTTAGACTGCAGCAGCACCCAGAAGCAAATCCTAAACGTGGATTTTGTCCACCTTCTAAAGGATAAATGGTGAAGCCATTTTCTTTTAAGAGTATACAAAGCATTTCTGATGAAAAAACTGAACCTGGTATTTGAACTAGGTCTAATAAACAGCTTGGCAGGAAGACAGGTGTTGCAGTGATAAGCTTCCAACTTTATTAATAAGAAGTTTAATGAATTTTGGCCTGATTTCTGGAATCAGCTCAACTTCAGTCATCAACTGCAATGGTAAGAAGATCAAGTCTTTGTTTAGTTGATAGATAATATCCTTTGGATATTTATCATACTCTTCTCAGTTAATTATTTCCTCTGTTTAAACCTTAGCCAAAATATAAACTGTATAAAAAAAAAGAATTCTGTTCTGTTTTGGAAAAAAAAATCTGTTGTAAAAATGAGCATATAAATCTATACATGAATGAGGCAGATATTCTAGACACATGAGATGAAGCTGATAGCAGCTGGAGACTGTAAATCTTAGTTTATTAAAAACGAGACACTGCCCTCAATGTTCCATACAGACAAATTAAACCAATATAGAACACTTAGGAGAGTGAAAGAGCTTTAAAATATAAAATACACAATACAAATTCAAGCTAAATTCTTCCCAGAAAGATAACCTTTCTAAAATAAATTATTGCTATTTTTAAAGCAGTCTTAGATACCTATATTCTATCACATCCAATCTCATTTACTACCAAAAAATCCCAACTGCTATTTAAAAAACTAAGGATGTAATCCACTTGAGATTTTTTGTAGTACCAGAACATAGCCTACGACAGGGAGCAAAAGGAGGGGTTATTCATTCTGACAGCATCAGATCCCCAACACCTACAGGAACATACAGCATCTTTATCTTCTTATTTTATCTACTTCAAGGGTTTACAAGGTGACTAATAAGGCTCAAATTCTTAGTTTCTGAATGCCAGTATGGAGACACCTTAAGAGGCTCCAGTGCTAAGAAAATGCTGAGCATCCAACTCAAGAAAATCAGGCCCCTCTCTGGTGCCTCAACCTGGACACCAAATTACAAGGTTCATCCTTGAAAACCTTTGTATTAAACATTGCTCCTGTGTGTATCACCACTGATCTGGATGCCAGCATGTTTTATTTTGAAGACACAGGGTGTGTTAGTGGCACTAAAATAAAGCACAAAAATGGACTTTTCGATTTTGACATACATATGATAAAATTGGAAGTGTCAAACTTTCAGCTATGTAATTCTCTATAAAACTTAAATAGAATACCTATTTGGCCTGCAATGACAGGAGGTCTTACTACCAGAAGAATCAGTTTGTCAAGCAGGAGATGAAGAAATCGCACTACCGGCTCCAGTTGAGAGGAATTTAAAGCTGAAATGCTGCTCTTCAGCTCATTTTCCAAGTTGTTTTCCATAATTCTCATGTCTCCTATTCGCACAGGGAACATGTGCTCATCCAGAGCATGGACAAGTGCAAAGAACTTGTCAAGATAAGGGTCCTACGCAGAAGCAGAAAGACCAATAGTCACAAAAATGCTCCAAAAGTAACTTAACTTTTTATCAGTTTGCACCTTGTGGGTCACTTCTCTCCCTCTTTCTGCTATCTGATATTTTTTCCTCACAAAATTAGCAGAAACTCGACATCCTTGAGGGCTCTGTTCACATGTCTAATTCAACTGAAATCAGTTCAGAAGTTGACAGGGCATAACTAGAGGACTCACAGACTGTATTCTTTGAAAAACAGACAAAAAATGTACTGAAGCCATGTGACTATTGACAGCACAAATAAACCACAAAAACCATCAAAATTACATACTGGGAATTAATAAAAATTGAAATGATTAGTCTAAATAATTGTCATCTTTCTTTTCAGATCAAAGAGAGATGAAAAATACAGGGAGAAACAAGAGAGCCAGAGGGGAAAAGGCAAAACAAGAAAACATAATAAGACTGGACTGTATATTAGATCTGTTGTATTAAACACAACAGTCTGAGGTCTGAAAACACTGCTGGCCATTCACCCCCTGTGAATAAAGGCCAAACTACTCATAATTTTACGCAGGACTTCTCAAATATACTCACAGCAGAATGTGGAATGACAGGTCTGCTGGCTCAGAACTGAAAATGAGATTGTAATTTCACTACAAATAATTATTATGCTCTTTACAGTATAACTTTGACAGTGTTTGAACTGTCAAAAAATTATCAAATTATTTTTATTACAATGACTGCTCCTAACTTTTACCTGAGTGTGGAGAGATGATACAGCAACAACTTCTACATTGAAAACCCCTTTGTGGTTATCCACCCACTTCATTCCAGGGAGTGGAACCTGTGGGTTAACAGAAAGATGAGTGAAGATGTGAGAGGAAGCAGAGCTCAGATACTTCTGATTACAGTTCATAGAACCATAGAATAATTTGGGTTGGGAGCGACCTCTAAGTTCCCATTTCTATTCATTTTATTGTCAGGTCACAGACGTCACCTCCCACACCTGTCTAAACCTAACAGTATTGAAGAAATAAATAAGCTAAGAATTAAAAATACACATGCATGCATGCACGCTTATTATACACATACATTTCCTCTTTTTTTTTAAGAGAAGTATTCTGTTGATTTTCAGCAGGAAGAACAACTCACCTCTGGAGAAAGCACTGAATAAGCTTGTGGTGGTTTTTCCAAGGAAACAGGTAAGCAGAACTGACCAGTCTTTAGCCGTCCATTTTGAAGCATTGGTATCCACTTGAAGGAGAAGCAATTAACAAAAGATTTAAAAACCAAAACAAAATAACACATTTCTTAAGGTTTTCTTGAACTTTGCAGGCTTGACTGTCAATTTCTCCAATTCGGCAATGGTGTGTGAGCTGACAGTGATGCTAAGTGAAATTGTAAACAAATGCATTATCAGTGTCATCTGTGCTGGAAAACAACTCACCGTGTATCCAACTGGAGTCTCCAGGGGAGTGTTTTGCTTTTGCTGGCAACTGACATGGTAGAAAGTAAAAAGCAGGTGGTGGTGATCGGTTAAAGTGGCTGGAAGCTTAATCTTGATTTCCTCATGAAAATCAGGTGATCTGTGCAGAGATTAAACCCTCAGCTGAGTCACCAATACAAAACCTGTGGTTTACTACCTTGTGCTAGAGAGCAAATTCTTGGACTTAAGCTGTCTGGAGGGAAGGCAGTATATCCCAAGGACTTCCCAAGGAGAATGACTATGGCAAGGGATTAAAGTTTCACTTTTTGATCACTGAGGAGTCAGAAAACTTTTGAATATACATTTATAACCCAGGAAAAATGAAAGCAGCAGCCCCCTCCTCATGCAGGCGCTCTGAACTGTGCTGCTCCCCAGGGGCAATGAACCCTTCCTTGTCTGGAGGTGGAGACTGCCAGGGCAGGATTCTCCTCTCCCAGGTCCATCTACAAAGACTATCAAGATGCTAAGGGCAGATTCAGCACTCCTGACCCTAGCTGCAAATAAAACATTTTTGAGATGGAGTACTTCCAATTACTGTCTAAAAGGCTCCAGCAAAATAACGAAGCACGCGCTAACGTGAATTTATACCATAAATCTTCACAAGTACTAACTTGAAACTTCTACTTGCAGCATCTGCTGAGCTGGGCTACGTGCTCAGGATCACAGCCCCTGACACAATGCTCTTGATTTGTACCAGAGCAAACAAAAGTCTCCAGCTCCTGGTCATTGCATAACTGTCAGGACAGCATCAACTGACACTGCGGTTGTGAGTGCTATGCTGAGAGGCATGGCTAAATAATTAGCAGTGAGACCAAGTCACTGGTGAGTTACTCCACTTTCCCTCTTCCTTTGGGTGGAATTATGCTATCCACATGGGTATCAAGTCATTTCACAAGCTGTCATGTGTTTTACCTGTTGTGATATACGACAGCTGTGTATGCTTCTTTGGAAAATTCGGGACAGCTAGATTTGCCAAAGATGACCTGTAAACAAAAAAAAAGAAAAAATACAGAAATGAGATGTATTTCAGTGTTCTTTAACACAAGGATTTAACTTCTGCAATGTGTACTCTGCATGATTGGCAGGCAGCATTCAGCACAAAGTGCTCTCCTCACCGGCATGGCATTGCTTGGGTCCTCTCCATACATGAACTGGACTTTTACAGTGATATTCCTGGCAGATCCTTGGCGGTTGGCAAAGTTAAGGCTCTGAGGATAGACATAAAGAAGATTCCTGCAAGAGACAAAGGCATCAACTGAGCACCTCTCTGTGAGAATGAGAAGATTCACACCCTTATGTAATTTAAATAATTTTTTAAACCTCTATGGAAACAGGCAGAGTCAAAGTGAAGGGTTTGACATTTTCCATTAGCCAGATGGTCTTCTCCTCAAGATAAATGCACATCCAGACAGGTGATTTGATAATGACTCCTTATTTTAGACACAGCTTTTTAAACTGCCATCAGACTTTGAAATTGTTCCTACTTAAAAGAGGGCCTGAAAAATACATCTAAAAATTTGCCAGTGATTCCATAATAGCGACGAGATGCAAAATTCTACAAAATTTTCCATCCTCTCAGCCCTGCTGAGTCCCTGCCAACAAAGTGGAAGCTGGCTTCACGTGTTCACAAAACCATCCGCTATGAGACCCTGTCTTATGAGCAAGTAATTCATACCACAAGAAGTCCCCTGAATGTGCCTACAAAGACAAAACAGACAACAGCCCCTGAACAATTCCACTCAACACACTCTAAGGAAACATATTCAAAGGAAAAGGAACACATACTCATGGGAACACATATATGAACACATACTCAAAGGAAATGCACCATTTTTTGCCCACAAACAAGTAGAAGTGTAGGGATTTTAAGTCTTTGAAAAGTGAGCCTGGAAACCTCGAAACCCATTTATCCACCTTCCATGCAGCCTTGCCCACTGGAGTGGTGTCATTCCCCCTTGGGCACACTGCCTCCCATGGCTCCAACAAGGAGGATGGAGAGGGATGCTCACAACAGCTCAATGGTTAGGTGAGAGGCTCATGCTCTTGTCTCCCATCCAGAGATAAAAGACTGGCATGCTGCATTTTGCCCCCACACTGAAGCAACCAATTCTGTAAGAAGCCCTGGCTTATAAGGCAGGAGGTAAAAGAGGTTCCCTTCCCCTATGTGCCCCACTGGGAAGTATTCAGTGAATCTGAAAACAATTTGGAAGTAGTTTCCAACTGTTCCTTGTCCCAGAGAGAAGACAGATGGGCAGACAACTGCAGGAGCACAGCAGGACATTTTAAGCACATATAAGCAGCTGCAACGGAGTGAAGGCAACAGTAGATGGAAACCAAAGAGACCCACTTTTGCTTGTCAGGAGGGCAGTGATTTAGTTGCTCAGTGAAGGTACCTGCTGCCTTTTAGAGGCCCTGGGTATCCAGACACCTGGGCCAGCAGTGGGTCACTCTCCAAAAGGACCAGCTGGAAAGGTGGGCTGCTTGAAATGGTGCTAGAAGTTGACGTTTTGGCAAATCTATCCAAGGATTTGGTTCTGATGGCTCTGGGTTCTGCTGGTTCTCTGGGTCAGCACCTACCCAGAGCAGCCCATCTGCACAGCTCCCTAAGACTACATGGGACAGCATTATGAAGTCTGGCTCTTTTTCACCCCTCCAGGCAGAGGAATGTGCTTAGATGGCACATGGGAATTTCTTCCCTTTCGAGTCCTTCATGGTGAATTAAGTTTTTGAATCCCATCCCTATTGGTTGCTCTGCCTAATCGAGGCTCTCAGTATTTCAGAGGGGGCCTGTGCCATTTTTGTGACTCTACTAAATTACTTTGTTCTGGCATGAATACATTTGCTCCTTGATGTTCTTTGTAAAATGAAAATGGATATGAAAATTTACTCTAAAATGTACATTGCTCATAAAACTTTTATTAAGTATTATTAGGGCTTAAGAGAAGGATTTAATGTATTTGTGAAGCCAGGCTGCAGGGTCCCTATATTAAAGGCAGCCTTACACTTAGGACTGATTTATTCTGAAGAGCAGAGATGAGTCTGAACCAAGCTTGCAGTTCTGCCACCTCCTCTGCTGGGACTTGGCCTGCTGGGAGCAGAGGAGACATTTCACCACTTCCATGCTACTCTAGAAAGAGGGAGCTAGAGACCTACAAGTGGACACTGCAGCTGATGACACATGTCAGGCAGGGCTTTAAGGAGGAAAGGCACAGGTTGCTCCCTCATCTGACGCCTTTTAAGCCCTTGACATGTGAAATGCTCAGAGGACAGTGATCCTGCAGGAAGAAGCTCATGTTGCTTGTGGGGAGCTCAGATGCCCAGATCCCACTGTCAGAGAAGAGTTGGATGCTGGTTCCTGTTCAGGCAGCTTCTCTCCAGAGGGTTTCCCATTACAGGCACTGTCCCTTTGCTGATAATTTACATATGAAGAAGGGAAAAAAAATCCCCTGCTTGCACATCAGAACATGACCCCAAATGAAAAATCCTATTTTACCTTACCCTACCAAGACAGAACCACAGATCTTCATCAGCATAGCTACAGAGCCATAGACAGAGACTGATGGTTGAAAAACTGATGTGAACATTATAAATATCTCCAAGGAACTGATGCCCCTATCTAACAAGCACACTGGGAGGCTGACTTCTTGGTTTCTCCCTTGTTACCCTCCTTCCTTTGATTCATTACATCTCACTCAGGTTCTCATCTTCATATTTGTGTGCACAAACACCAGGGCTCAATAGACTTTGTAGGACATCAGAGGTGTAGCCATCAGACTCCCAAAAAAAAAGTGAACCAAGACTTCTGTGCAAAGCAGAGAAGCTGCCTCACTGCACAGGTGAGATGATAGACATCAGAGCTGATGGTCTTTCAAAGGCAAAATAAGTGGCATGACACTGAATGTTGTTGTCATAAATCAAGATTGACCATGAAAATAACACTGCAACACCAACAATGTGATGCACACAGGGACTGAACTGAACAGTCAGAATAGCTACTTCTTGATGGTAATATTCACAGGTTTCTATTGACAGAAGTTTTAGCCAGAAGCTCTGAAGCCAAGGACCTTGGTCTGGAGCTTTTATGATGCTGCTATGCAAAATGTATGCAAAGCTTATACTACTGTCTCAAACAGGGCTCAAAAGTACTTTTACCTGCATAAAATGAATAGCTAAAGTGCAAAGGCTTTTCAGGCCAAGGAAACAGGAGCACCAGGCACTCCTCTAAATATTTATAGAATGTGATTGTGGCCATTTTACAAAATCCTTCATAAAGGTATCAAAACATTAAGAACCGATCCTAACTCGCAGAGGGAATGTCTAAGTATTATGAAAATTTCCCTTTCCAGTAAAACCCACAGACCTTTTTTCTTTGCTTTATTCCTACTATAAAAATCATTTA
The DNA here is from genome assembly GCA_023637945.1 of Phaethornis superciliosus. Lineage (NCBI taxonomy): Eukaryota > Metazoa > Chordata > Aves > Apodiformes > Trochilidae > Phaethornis > Phaethornis superciliosus. The sequence continues at coordinate 28,161,103 of JAJQWJ010000009.1, forward strand.
AAGCCCATTTAATAAGGGTCACTCAGGTGCATGAAAGATCTTCAGGATCACATTTGTTATCCAGGTCTTTTCTTGACTGGGCTAGCAGCACTCAGAGGCTGGATTTCCCTTTAAGGTTTCTACAGCCCCTGAATCTTATGGTGTTTAATTGTAACAAGAGTTCTCCCCTCAAAACTCCTTAAAACAAAACTGAGAAAGACTTCTTGTGACTGTGAGAAATAGCTAAAACAAGAAAAAATTATTCATTTGAAATGCTGTAAAATCAAAGCCACTCAAATACTTTGAAGGGGACTGCAAAAAGTATGTATCTTTAAGAAAAAAAAATTAGAAGTTCTTCAGATCTTGCAGCCTGGGTTTTTTTTACTCATTTGAAAGCTCTTTACGTATTTCTACTGATATTGTTACTGGAAAACTGCAGGAATGATGACTCAATGCAAATCCTTCAGACTCACCACTGTCCCATGAATAATTCCAACAGTTCTAAGACTCCTTCAAACAAATTTTTAGTACAGTTGAATAAATAGTGGTTTGAAAAGATTCTTTAGAAATTAATCTGAACAAAATGCTGATTTAATAGGGCATGATAGCCTTCCACTGTACAACTTAATAACGAAAAATACTCATTATCACAAAAACCCCTAAGAATTAAAATAATGATTATCATTGGAGCCCTGCTTGCTAGATTTTTACAGATGGAGGTAAAATACATTGCTGATAAAAAGACAAAAGCAGAGAGATTAAATGGTGTTTAATTTCTGGAAAAGTTTCTGTCCAATACTGTGTCTCTGTGTAGACTGAACCTACCCAGATCCCATCTCAGCACTAGAATATTTTAGCCTTGCCTGATGTCATTTACCCAACCCAAGTGCTACACCACTGAGAAGCACCTGATTGAGGGATGTAGTGGACTCCTCCCTGGCCAAACCCAACGTCATACTTGTCCATTAAAAAGACAGCAGCAAAAATAACAAAACCAAATCTTGACTCGCAGCACAGAGTAAAACCCATAGGTATGTGGATAACTTTCAACCTGTGAGAATCAGAGAACCATCATGGTTGGAAAGGACCTTCAGGATTCAACTGTCAGTCCTATATCACCTTAACCTCTAAATCATGAGAAGCTCCAGTGGTGGTCTTGAGTTGTGGACTGCTTTATCTCCAAGCATCAGAGAAGAAACAAACACACAGTCCTACCTACCCCTCATTTCTCTGCACAAAACAACTTCATTCCCACTGCTTGCCCAGAGCTCCTAGAGTGGCATGAACTCTGGGACACAGCAAGAGGTCCTAGCACCTTGCTCACCTCTTGGCTGCTTGTTGACACCCTGTACGTGTAGAACCAGTCAGTCTCCAAGGAGTGACTTGTGTTACTTCAGAAATGAAGGACCCATCATGTTTTCCCCAACATACCAAATGTTCAGTGGAAAAGAAATGATCAGCAAGTGACTGGATGGACGTACAGGAGCAATACTGAACAGCCCATAACCCAACTCCTTGCTCTCCCACAGCCTTCTGGGCTCAAATGAGTAAATTACTTATTAAGTAAATAACTCTTCTCCGCCATGTGTTGCATCTGCCAAGAGTGAGCAGACACTGGCCAGGCTCAGCTAACTGTTGCTTCACAAGTGTCATCTGTAGAGAAGCAGACAGGCACTCAGCTGGCAAGAGCCATTCTTTCTGCAGCCTACACGTGCACATTGCTGACCTGATTTAAGGCAAGCTGCCAACAGGAGGAGGTGAGAACTGTGGTGTCTGCATGGGCCTGCACGTATCTCAGGCCTCTTCATAGATCTTCAGCTTCCTGGAAAGAAGCAGAGTTGGCCTTGCTCTCCCACTCCCTTTTTTTTTTTCCGCCCCCTTTTCTTTTTTTAAAAAAAAATATTACTTTGCTGCTTTGCGCAAGTGTTTCAAAATTATGCTTCCTGCTACAGTGACTGTTGTTTGTTTTTAAGGGTAAATCCTAAATTTGCCAGGCCTGATGATCTGCACGTTCCTGCTGGTTTTTATACGTCCTGCAGTTACCCCAGTAAGTCGGATCCAAACCATACTAATACAAGACATTTCCCACCAATTAAAAAAGATCTAAAATCCTTTCAAGTTCTTTAGTTATGCTACCTGCATATTATCAACCCTTCCACGCACAGGAAGCTCAATGTGTGAGATAACAAGTTTAAAAGAATTTTTCTATTTATGCCTCATGGACAATGACAACAAAAAGTCCATGAGAAAAATTATTAAGCATACAAGAATCTAGCAAAAAGTTGAAAACTCTGCAAAGTAGAGGCTACATTATGCATGGATTGATTTTGCTTTTTTGGATTGCTATGAGTGATTCCAGAAAGAAAAATACCTTTCATTCATGCTGCAACACTACCTGAAAAACATACATACTGCCATGCAGAGACCCACTGCAGAACAGAACATTTATTTCAGACTTGCTTTATATAGTGTGAATCTTAAGCAGTAAGAAGAGTGGTAAGATGAGAAATGTAAGTGAGTTATTATTTATCTCACCCAGCTCTGGAAAACAGCTCCTAAAAGATAAGTTTTATATGGTGTAAATTACTGCACAAACCTTAACATAGTAGAATCACATCCAGGCAATTTCTGGACCTAATTTCCTCTTTCTCACTTAATCTGAACTAGATGGCAGGTAAATCCACTGCAACACAATGAGTTACCTCAGAAAATGGTAAAAAATGAGAATCAAGTTGTGTGAATCATCTGGGAATATTCTGCCCTTCCACAGCTTCTCAAGGAGCTGCACAACCTGAAATACAGCACCCAGTGCTCCTCAGTATGGTAAACCCTTTCATACTCCTGAGGCAGACAAAGGCACTGTAGAACAAGAAGCCATTTAGGTCCTTATCAAGATTATGACCTTAAATTAATCTGTTAAAAGCATTGTGTGAAAACCAGGACATCATCAATAACATTTCATAACAGAAGGTCTGGCAGGTGGAAAAGTTCAAACCCCAGTTTTATCAGCAAAGTGCCCATCTCTCAGTTTTATCTTCCCAGGTATCAACCTACATCTGAAAGGGGTTACGTTTTTTCAGACACACACACAGTTTAATGATCAACTCGTTGGTCTGCCTCTTCCTAAAGGGAGGAGTATAAATAGATCAAATTCTTCAGCCCTGAGCAGTCACACAGCAAAAACCTCCGCACCCTGAACAGCCGAAGAGCATTCAGGAGCAGAAAAGATGAAAATCTTTCTAGGCTTTCTATTCATTGCCCCACTTGCTCTTCCAGCTGGAGCTGAGAAGGAGTATTCCTCCTTTGATTCTGCTGCATCTTCTGAGACAAAATCAAGATTTGCCATGTTGGATGATGTACGAATCTTAGCCAATGGACTCCTCCAGCTTGGGCACGGTCTTAAAGACTTTGTCCATAAGACAAAGGGGCAGATGAATGACATCTTTCAGAAACTTTACATTTTTGATAGGTCCTTTTATGAGCTCTCACAGCAAACGAGTGAAATCAAAGAAGAAGAAGAACAGCTCCGACAAACCACAGCCAGATTGCAAATCCACAACGAAGAGATAAAAAATCTCTCACAGGAGATGAACTCGAAGATTGAAGACCTCATACAAAACAAAATCCAGCTGCAAGAGAAAGTATGGGGACTGGAAGACAAAGTCACTAAACTGGCCACTATCCAGCCCTCAACGCAAGACACAAAAGAAATTTCTTCACTCAAAGTAAGTAGAGTTGTGAAAGCCTCTGCCACACAAAGCCAAAGTAAATTTTAATGCTATTAGCAGTAGTTATACAACAGATACTCATGCTTTCCCTTCCTCTTCACTCCAGTATTACTGCATATTTTGAGAAATAAATCACTGCAATCATCTCAAAACAATCAGTGTCTCCATCTGACATATTAATTGTTTATCAGTAAAAATCCACAGCAAAATCGGTTAGAAAATTGTGAAATTTTAAGTCTCTGTACTTTTTTCTCTGTATTTTTTTCCGAATCAGTTTTAAGAAGTTCTGTAATAATAATAATTTAAAAATTTTGCATTGTGGAAAACAATGTGATTACCAAGGGTGCAAGTTTTCCTGTGGAAAAGGCAGTACTAGCAGCATTTTGCAGAAGCACAAAAAAGCTAAGGAGCTTGTTGGAGAAAATACTGGATATTCATTTCAAAGCAGAAAGATCAATCCAGATCTCACAGTTCCCAAGCTAATACCCTAAATGATGGGAATCATTCCTTTTTTTGATAGGTGACCAACATTCAGTTTGAATCAAGGGCCAACTTCACAGAATGTGATTGCTCTGGACAGAAAATGGAAGGAAAATAACAACAAAAAGTTGTGGAGGTCTGCGGCTACTGACCACAACTCTCCTTTCTTCCCATCCTCAGGCTTTTGTGGAGCAGCAGGACAATGACATCAAGCAACTTCTCAAAATTGTAGAGGACCAGCACGTGCAACTGGACAAACAGCACAATCAAATAATGGAGCTGGAGGACAAGGTACAGGATCATCTCTATTTCTCTTTTCAAAATTCGTCAGCTCCCAGAACACTGAAGGAGACAGTGGCCCAACCATTCATTCAGGTCAGCCATCCCTCTTGTTCACCTTTTGGGGATGTAGATGAGGGTATAAACAATTTTGACCACTCCTATGTGACTTTTTGAGTGAGACTTTTGTGCTGTCAGGCACAGGGCTATGGCCAGGGCACAGGATGACCAAGAACACAGCTTTCAAATACTGTCTGTCCACACCAGGATGCTGGATTTTCTGACTGCCAATTTTCTATTTTTTTACCCTCCTCTTATTATTCATCGTATTATTGCTCTTCCATTGGTTTTCTAAGTATAATTACTTTCTTCCTCTTTCTTCTTTTCCAATATTCACTCCAGTAGGGAGCCATGTTCTGCAGTTCAACATGTGTCACATTAATGCTGGCTATTATTACATATTCATATTAAATTTATTCTGAAGACAAGGCTTTAAAAGGAAAATGCATTTCAGCCTAAGGAACCACAGGTTCTGGGCTCTTCAAGTGTTGGTATTATTTGTCTAAGAGATGCCACCTGAGGAAATAAGTTAAATCTGTTTGCCCTTTAAGATGCACCTCTTGAGAACAGGTCATTTGCTCACCTCATAAACCTCACCTTCTCTGGGTGGTGCCAGAACTGACATTCATGCAACTGAAACCCACCAACGTGGTTCTCAAGCTATTTTTGTGTTGCAAATTGGGTATTCTAAAGTATTACATTCACAAGAAAAATTCTTCTCCACATGACGTCGTCCGGCTGGAGACACGAAGGTCACCAGCTCAGAGCCTTGGGAAATGAACAATAATTAACATTAATTAACATTAATTATGGTTCTTTCAGCTAAACCACATCGAGCTCCAGGAACTGGCAGAGAACTCCTTCACAGAGGAGCACACAGAACCAGAGGGCACCCCCTTTCCTGCACGCAACGCCACCGCTGTGACGCCCAGCGCTGATGGTGAGACCTCACCTCTCAGAGCTGCAACCCAACATCTTGCAGCCTCCATCAAAGCCTTGTGTGGGTTTTTAACAGCCCAAGACTAAAAGCAAAAAAGATCCTTAGGTTATGTACAGCACTGTGGGGATGGAGCTGAATTTCCTGCTTGGGAAAAAAATCTCGTTCTCTTCTTAGCCCATGCACGTGTACTTGTCTCTGAGGAGACACACGGAACCAAGGTCCAATAATGCACTAATCCTGTCCTCACCTCCACCCTTTGTAAATGCATGCTGTGACCATCCTTTTACTGACACTTCTAGTGTCTGTCTTGGAAAGTATGAACAGAGAACCGATTTACTCCACGCAGGTTCATTTTAAGCTCTGGAAGAGCCTTCTTTAAAATTGAGGCATCCTCAAACTGTGGTAATGGGAATGGTTATTTATTGGCAACTTCACAAGGAACAGGAAAAGTCCATCTGCCAAAGTTTAGTCCTAGGCCTTAGAAACTCCCCCAAATTATCTAAATTGAAACCCTGTGTAACTTCAAAAATATATGTGGTCCAAGCTACATACAACCAGGCAATTCTACTACCAAACCCAAAGCAGTTCATCCATTTTGTGACATTTATTGCAAAATAACATTACTGAAAATATTGTTCCAGTTTTTGTTCTGGCTCTCTCCCATACAGAAATCCAGTTTGCTAAGATGGGTTAAAACTTAGCATATCTAACATTGTAATTGCCTCTTGCTTCCTCCCCTAGGTGTCACCCCTGACTGCACTGCTCTCTACAACAGTGGTGTGCACTCCAGTGGTGTTTATACTATTAAGCCCAAGGGCTCAGAAGCTTTCAATGTCTACTGTGAAATGAAATTTGGTAAGACAGCTGTGCTATCAGCAGCCTAATTTTCAATTAAGTAGTTTCTTATAAGCCAAAAAGATGTGTCTCAATCCAAAGTACACAAAAACTCAGCAGACTTTATATATCCTCTTGATTTCTCTTACTGGCCTGTCTGTGCTCTGAACTCAGGTTTTCCTAACCCTGAAGTCTCCTTAACACTGCTTTCATTCTCTAGTCACCACCTCTTCTTGATACAAAGGGAAGGAATTTCAATCACATGACATGAATTAAGTGCATTAAAAAAATCAAGCCCCTTCAGCTATCAATAACTAAAATGGAAATTATAAATGACATTATATTGCACCCAAAAGTAGCTTTTCCAAGGAAAAGCAAACAGTAAATAGGAAAGACTTTAGTAAAGTTTTGTTTCATTAACAAGGGTTATTGTTTGAGACTTAGATATACCAAACTCACCCAAAGGGATGGGTTCTGTAGCCAGAACTCCTGTATCAATGTTTGGGTGAGTCAGTACCATGTATCATTTAGGTCCAGAACTGTCAGGCACCACAAAGCTCTGCACCTCCCCAAGGTTCTTAACTTTGTAAGAAACCTGTTGATCTGTTCCTTTTGTCACTCCCCAGAGATCCAGACACCATTTGGCCAATTCCCTAATTCACCCTGCACTGCTGCTCTGTGTGTCCTGCCCAGCTTCCCTGCAGGGTCCCTTTGCCACAGTTACCCCAGGAGCTGGGAGCACACCGATGCAAACGTGACAGGGACATGGCATTTGTTTGGATGTGTAGACAGCACAGCATGGGGCTGCCCCGTGCAAAAACCTCCTCTGCTTACATGTGTTGAAACTGGTAAAATGAGGGTGTCATGACCTGAGGAGGAGAAAGTCCCTGGCATGGACACAGCCTCCTACTCTTCCTACCTTCTGTAGAGCTGCATTCCCAGCGGTCAAGCATTATCAGTAGAGGGAGCCTGATAAAACATCTGGAATGTTTCATATCTCTTTTTTTATCATTTTCTCTATATTTGTGTTTCTCAGCCCTCATAAACAAAAACAACCCAGTTAAGGCAGCTTAACAAAGCAGATCCACTGAACTCGGTCACTGCATGTGTGGCAGAGGACACCTGAGCAGCCCTTCAATATTTTGATACAGATTTAGGTTAATTCATTCTACCTCAAAACTGGAGCACCCAAGAGCACACCCATGGACAGTCAATAGGCCAAGAGGAGTAGAGCAGCTGCCCTCTGCACAGCTGAGAGGCTCTAGAGCTCAGTAAACATGTACTCAGGTTTATTGCAAAATGAAGAGTAGGTGGGATTCACATGGAGCCACCTTCAATGCAATCCCATTTTCTTCTTCCCTTTGGTAGAGAGCAAGCTCCTGTGAGGGCAGCCACAGCAGCACAGCTTGCAGGTCAGCAGCTGCTGGTCTCTCAGGAACTTTCCATCTTCTCTCTAGTGCTCTAACAATCCAGGCTTGGGACTTACATTCCTTTTGCATTCACAGGCACTGCCTGGACTGTAATCCAGAAGAGAGTGGATGGATCACTAGATTTCAACCAAACCTGGGATGCCTACACAAATGGTTTTGGTGACCTCAATGGTAAAAATGTCTTTTATTGCTTCTTTTCTTTGTATCAGCTGATTTGAGAAGCTGAATCTTATTACTGACAGAAGACAAAACCCACAATGAAATCTGAACAGCTCACCTTATCATTAGAACACCAAAAGCTGCTTACCAGCAAATAACTCTCAAACCAGCAAACACCATTCTCAAAGACACACCTTGAAATGTGTGTTTAGAAACTTCTGCTGAATCAAGGCCAGAATGCTTTAAAAGCTATTTGGATTAATGAGATTTTACTACTCATAAAAACACTTCCCAATGCCTTTATAACACACAAACTTAAAATCTTGCCAAGTCGCTGTCACCACTTTCTCTTCAAACTTTCTGCAGTCCTGTTTCCTATAAAACCACCACCCCAACACTTCCAACCCTAAGAGTGCCCACAGCTACATCTGCTCCCCTGTACCAACCCCTCCTGCTTCCCTGCTCAGTGGCCAATCCCCTCCATGGCTGGATAGGGTGAGGAAACACCCACGTTCCCCTGTTAATAATCAGCTCCAAAGAATTTATAACTCCAAGTGCTTCCCAACAGCCTCCCCATGTAGAATATTTCCCCTCTTTTTCCCTATAATGAAATGAGCCTTTTGTTTAGAAAACATTTTGACTTCCTAGGCACAGCACAGACCAAAACCTCACTTACTTCCTCCCACCTCTTTTACAAACAACAAGGAGCTGCTGTATCCCAGACTTTCCAGAATGTTGAGACAGTAGATCACAACTCAGGTAGACTTTTACCTGGGTGATTTGTCTGATTCTATGGAATGCTATCATTGCTCCTTGGCTGCTCTCCAATTCCCATCTCCTACACCAACATTATCATCTCAGGGTTGGAAAATCTTTGCAGAAGATCACATCACTCTGTATCCTACTCAGTTCTGTGCTGTGTATTCTAGGGTGATGAAACACAACATGCGACTTCCTGTAAATTGTAGGGGTATTTTATCCAACCATATTGTCTTCTATTGCTTTAAATGCCACCTGTAGGTATAGCATACACATTCAGCTCCACTATTTCTCCATGTGGCAGTTACCTACTGTGCACTGATACCAGGAGCACTGATAATAAGCCATCTAATGAATATAATTTATGAAACTAATTAAACTGATTATCAAGAACTCTAGGCAAAAGGAAAATGCTCAAGTTAAATTCCCTTTGTACACAAGGGTATCAAAACCTCATCTCAGTTCTGCAGCTCCTTCTGTAAGATATCCAACAATGGCAATTAGGTTTTATGTATGTCATGTGCTTCACTTGGGATTGCCCATGTCTTAAATGTCTTGAGATCTCTCTCAGAGTTTCACAAGAGGTGGGAAAGTTGAGGGAAAAGCTCCAGTTCATTTATAGCTCTTGCTTCTATTGATCACGGGTGTGCAATTAAGAAGAGGTAAACAAAAAAGAATGTAGCAGGAGACCTCTGAAAGTGCCCAGGACTCATATTATTGATTTAATTGAAGCAATTAATGAATCCTTTGAAATACTGTATTTTCACACATGCTGCCAGCAGGTTATCTGTAAAAACAAATTCAGTAGCAGTGTGAGATACAGGGTTTCAGGGAAAGTTTATCATCTAACCCTTTATTATCTCTCTGCCTGGTAATTTCTGTCCCCCAGTCCTCACCTCTGGCACCTCTTGACTGGGACATTGTGCAGGATTTGAACACCTCTTGTCAATTACTGACATTTCAGAGGTGAACGAGCTATCTGAGGTGTGGGTTAGGGATCTGAAAAACACAGTAAGTCTTGTTGCCTGGCTCCATATTCACAGCACCTCTTTACTACACTTTTGCAGAGGAATTCTGGCTGGGCCTGAACAAGACCTATTCCATAACTAAACAAGGGGATTACATCTTCAGGATCGAGCTGCAGGACTGGAAGGACAGCAGACGTTACGTGGAGTATGCCTTCAGCTTGGGAGGCCCTGGAACAAACTATACTCTCCAGCTTACAAGGGTCTCTGGGAGCATCCCCAATGCCCTGCCAGAACAGACAGAACTGAGGTTCTCAACTAAAGACCGTGACATGGACATAGCAAAGGGCTTCAACTGTTCAGAAAACTACCTAGGTATCAGTATGTTGGGTGTAACATGGGAGTTTCTTTGCTACATGAAGGATGGTAGTTGCTTTAGTGGGTAGTTACTGCTATTAGCCTGGCTTCACATACAGAAAAGAGAGGACCAGCAGCCCCTCTCCGCACTTGCAGGAAAAGGCAGATGATGTTTTTTGTTGGCAGATATCAGGGTCCTCCAATAAGGCATCACCTTTCTAATTTATATACAGGTAAAACTAAAGCAAAGTGTGGCTGTGCAAATGATCAATGTAAGAAACAGAACCAGCAGCACAGGTTGAAATAAAACCCCTGGGCAAGATTCTGAGCTATGAAGGAAAGGGCAGGTCTTCCTCTGCTGCCTGGTCTGGCATGGAAGCCCTAAGTTGGACTGTTTAATCCCTCCTTGCAAAAACAAAACCCAGAAGGCAAACTGACTCTTGATTCCATTTTGATTACAAACCAAAAGTTAAGAGTGATGGTGATTTCCCAACTCAAAGGCAGATTTTAGCTGTTTGTCAAGTATACTCATTATATACACTCTCAAAAGAGCAACAGAGATGCAAGGTTGAAAATACCTCTTCTTAAAGATAAATGGGTTAAAAGGTTCCTAGTTCTTTGATTTTCTGAAGCTTTTATATCTGCCAGTTTATAACAACAGCAAAGAATTGAAAAAGCAATTAATGATTAAACCACAGGATACAGAATTGCCCTCCAGACACCTGCTTCATCCAACAAACATTTAGCATGCCAATCTAGGCTTGAGAATTGTTAGTGCCTGAAACAACACTGAGAATTTTACTCAGCTCTAGTAACCATAAGGCAGATGGCCAATGACTTCCAGAGTGCTAAACTTTCATTTTTAGCACGGAGTCACTGCCAGTTCTTTGCAAGCAGAACTGAGCTTAAAATTTAAGCTTGTGTTTAAGGACACCAGCCAACAGATTAGAGAATTTGTTTACTTCTGTCAAGCATTTAAAAAAAAAAAGTTTGCTTTTTAAAAGCTCTTCAGCCTCCCTCAGATGCAGAGATTTAACTATCTCTACCTGAGAAAAATATCAACAAATCAGAAAGTCAGTTGTAAAGGGTGATGGGAAACATGGAATGTGGAGCTAAATTTGTAAGTGTCCCCATTCATATGGGTATGCCAGGCAATTGTCCCTTCTGCTGAAACTGGTCTAAAGCAGATCTGTGTTGCAAAGAGGAGCTGTCAGGGTACAACTGAGAGGAACTGACATGACAACATCTTCCCTTAGGAGGCTGGTGGCACAGTGAATGTGAGGAAACCAATCTTAATGGGAAATACGTTGCCCCGAGGTCAAGAGGAAGACTGGAGAGAAGAAAAGGCTTATACTGGAAGCCTAAGAAAGGAAGATACTACTTGCTCAAGTCAACCAAAATAATGATCCACCCAACAGATTTAAAGTTTTCACTGAATGCTCAGCCTGGTGCATTTTAATTCAAGATACAGAGACTGAACATTACGACATCAGAGAAGTTCATGTGATATTTAATACCAGATGCATGTCTAAGTCCATACACTGTATGGTAAATTCTCCAACACATAAACCTGGGCCATTTGAGATGCTCTTACAGTGGGTTTGGTGAGTATACTTTAGCCCCAGTGTCAATGTGCTGTAACCTCCATGGCGCTTTCACCTCCCCAGCATGAAACTCTAGTGCCTAGGAACTGACCACCTATTGATGTATTAGAAAATATTGCTGGGGGGAATGGTTTTCAGGCTGTTACATTTGTGCAGCAGGGAATGCAAAAAGATCTTCAGCAAATGAAGGGCTGGAAAGATGCTATGGAAGGCATTCAGGTATTAATTTATAGGGGGGGGAAAAAAAAAAAGAGATTTTGCTTTGTAAAGTAACTATTTTGATGTTTGGTTCATGTTATTGTTGTGGAATGTTGCTGTGAGTGAATGACAGATGGGTAATTACCCATTTTAGGGTTCTGTGTACTTCCAGACAGATTTTCAGCTGTGGCTCAGGCCAACCTTACCTGAAGTGCTGCACTCAGGCAGCTGTAGACCTGAACACACACAGAAAGGAAGCCAGAGCACAGGTTTCATCTTTCAGATACTACACTTGGTAAGAATGATGCTTTCTTACTGAAAGTCAAGACCTAAGCTTCAAAGCTCACTGCAATGATTCAGCCATCTTCTCTCCTCACTTGAAATGGAATCAGAGTGACCCCTTTGCAACCTTTTAGTACACCCAAGAAAATAAATGAAAAACCAAGCAAGCACACAACAAAACCCCTTTCAAATAAAGAACAGCTGGCCCTGGGGCAACTCCAAGGGAGTCAGAGATACCAACCAACAAATCCTGTAGGCACAACCTATGTGACAGTGTCAGTCCTACTCCTGAGAACACATTCATATTTGTTTAACATCAGCTGCAGAATGCTCTAATGCTGGAGAACTCTTGACATGCTTGTGGATGGATGGCTCTGAAGGGTTGACTGACAAAGACTTCAGTTCTGCAGTTCCACTGAGTCATATTGACTTGCCTTCCTGACCCAACCCTTGTACAGTACGGATTTTTTTTTATCTCAACATTTGCAACTACACAGAAAATGGTTTTAAACTGCAATTTGTTACAGCAAAACAACTGTGAACAGGACATGCTAATTACAGAAAAAACTGAAAATATTTTGACTTCACATGGATTTATCACAAAGAAGAAATCACACAGTGCTGCTTATTTGTACTGGTGTCTTGTGATGTTTAATTACCTGCCCAACCTCTAAAAAAAAAATAAATAAATCAAACGTTTGAAAAGACATGAGATATGGGACTTGACTAAACTCTTTCTTTTCAACTTTGGTTTATAAAAACCTGGTTTCTATTTATCTAACTCTTACAACAGATTTGTTGAGTAAGCTTGTGAAATTACTCAGCTGAAGAAGAAATGCCACTCAAGATGCTTAAAGTCTTCCAAGATACTGTGAAAAAGCTTTATATTAAAAGTGGTACCCAATGAAAAGAAATATGCTCCCTGCCTGGGATTATATTCCAGATCTTTGGAAGGTGTATTTTTCAAGCATTGTAAACAAAGAAATTGTTTTTAAATCAAAATAGAAATACAAACCAAGGGATTATGTATTTTCTACATTGTTACTCCCTGCTTTAAAGAAACAAAGTAAGTCACTGAAAGTGTCAAAAGTAATACAGAACAGTAAGAGAACGATGGCTTTAGCAGACAAACAAAGAAAATACCTACATAAAACTGAAAAGAATTCAACAAAATTTAACTGGGAATCTTGGGAAATGGAGAAACTTTCCTCATGTCCTTGTTCAGAGCCAAGTTGCACTCAAATACGTTTGTCCCTTCACAACTGTGTATTTTCTGCAGTGTCAGTCTGGACCCTTTTTGTGCCTCTGGCACTGCAGATCTACTGAACCAGCAAGTTTTGCAATGAACTAGATGAGATAAGGTAGGAATTTCTGGACTTGCCAGGCTCAGGCCCTGAAATGTATTTCAAAACTCTGACCTGTACGTAGTGTTTGGAACGTAGACATCCCTGGCAGGAAACTCCAGGATTTCTCTTGTTGGTCTCACTCTGCTGTCTGGGTAAAGTTTGACTTGCAGCAACTCTGGAGTTAGACAGTAATGGGGATTCTCTGGAGCTGGAGATATATCTATCTTTAATTGAGCTGTAAGAAGAAAACAATTTTATTATAACAAATAGAAGTTAGTTTAAATCAAAAAGCTTATTAACCTGAAGAAACAAAGGATAAATATCCTATTTGTTCATTTCACAAAGAAACAAATGATAAATTCCAGCCAATGTGGATTTGTTAAAAACAAGTAACAGTGAATCCAACTGGGGCACCAGATAATAAAAATCAACAGAAAAGACAGATCTTAACCAGACCCAAATGCTGCTCTCATGGGAGGTCAGGGAAATAGAGGCTAGATGATGCTACTGTGAGGCACAGCTATAGTTAAAGACAACATTCAAAGTCTCATTAGGAATCTTGCCTATCTAACTGGAAGGATACATTAGGAGATGCTGAAAGCTGATCTGCACCAAGATTATCATATATTTTCCTTAGCAAGTCAGCTGACAGTACTACCAGCACATGTATTGTTGGTGGCTGGCACTGAGGCTTTAGGAGATGGGAGAGTTGGAGAAATGGCATCAGATGACTAGGGTGAAACATGGGAAAGAGCAAAGGACTCACATTAAGAAAGAGAAACCAAACATGCAAACAAAAAATATCATTAGTATGGATCCATTCTGTAGAAAAGGGCAAGGTGACAATAAAACCAATGTCCAGACTATTAGTGCTGTGCCATATGTAGGACACAGGAGAATTTCATCTGCCTTGCTTGGCATGAGGTCTTAGGAGGAACAGTGTACCCAGTTTAGAGCATAGTGCTTGAAAAGCATGGACAGACTGCAGAATCTCTAGAAACTCTCATGGACAGAGAATTTTAAAATCACAACCTTAGTGGAAAGGTTGGAAAAAGCCTAAAAAAGGCCACAAAACAGAGGTGAATACGAGTGAACTAAGAACAGTATTCAAGGTATTGAAAGGTTGTGCTAACTGCCCTGAGGGCATGACAGACCATAATCAGACTAATTTGCAGCAAGATCATTTTGTAAAGTTTTCTTAATACCAAATCTCTGGGAGTGAGGCTTTATGTGTGGGAGAGATGATCTTAGGAAGCAGTAGGAATGCTGTCACTAGAGGTTTTTAGGAACAGGTTAAGTAAATATTCTCAGGTATAGCACAGGTCAGGGACCAGTGATGTTTCACTGCTGGTGTGAAAAAGCTTTTTTATTTCTATTTCTCAAAGAGAGGAGGAGTCTGTTCTTATTAACCAAGTGGGAGCCAAGAGACATCTCCTGGTAGTATTTTACTCAGGAAAACAAGAGAGTCCTCTGCCCCTGATGGGTTTTGGGCTTTAGGGTTTGCATCCTCTTTGTCTCAGCATGAGAGGAGCTGTGTGTGCAACCTGTACCAGTGAAAAAACTGCCAGAATGCCATCTTTAGTGCTCATGAACTACCAAGGATTGCTGTGGATGACTTCCTGGAGTTTTTTTCATCTGATCACTTTTAAGAACTGGGTAGCAACTGGACAGGACTAACCAAATACCAAACCACATGTGAGCCAAAATCTCCTTCAATACCTGTGATAGGTCTCAGTCTCCTTAGGACTGATGATGGCCTCTTCATGTCAGCCAGGAACTTGTACAAATCTTCATCACTCAGGCGATCCCCCTCCTGGTGGATGTTGGGAAGAAAATGGTTACCCACACAACCCTTCAGGATTGCCAGAGAATGAATAAAACATCTAGGTACTGCAGCCTCTTTTCCTCTGATGTCAAAATGTACCTTCCCCAGAACAAGGTGTTATCATTAACATGCTAAATTACACTTCATTTCTCCATCCTTTTTCCTTCCTTTTTTCTTTCCTTATTAATCATTGTGACAGCTGTAGGAACTTCTCATTGAAAACCTTTTCTCTCCCCATCAATATTATCTTTTTCAAAACTGAGAAGGGCTGCTAAAAAAGATTTCCCCCAAAATATCCAATTTTTAGCAAGTCTCATGGTTTGAAAAAGTATCTGTCACTCAGGTAGTGAGCCTCATTCCTTCTCCTCTGCTTCTTCTTTCATATGAGTTTAAAAGAGTCTTACTTTTCAGAAGTGTTAAGAAACAGGGGCAAGTGGAAGGAGCCTGTTGCCAGCTTTCCTTGTGCCACATTCCAGTAGCTCAGAATTTCATTAATTTTGGAGAAAATGTGACTCTGCCACCCTCTACCTATCCAAAAGCAGACAGTATCTGATAATAAAGCTAACAAATCACTATCTTAAGAAAGAAGCAAATGGAAGGAGAAAAATGCTGGGTAGTATTCAATTAATTTTACTCAATGGAAGAAAAGGAAGGGAAGATAAATAAAAGAAACAGAAGAATTAGAAACTTAAAATCGTAAACTTTGACAATTTTTAAAGGATGTATTAATAAAACAAGCTGTTTCAAAGCTGTCAAGTGAAAACAACCTCAACAGAGTAAATAAACACCTGCTTTTGTAAATCATTGCTAACTTTGTGAGCTGGTGTGTATGTATCACAAACAGGGCTGTGAAACATGGCCAGTGGAAAGGATGCATTAGCAGTGCTGTAATTTTTTTTTCTTACTTACTACAACTTGGGTGAATACGTTCCAGAACTTCCTGCACCTAAAAGGAACTTCCTGCACTACTCTGTGTCACTGAGACCCCAGAGATACCATTCCCAGAGCCCACTTTTGATCACACCAAGCTCAGGAATGCCCAGAGCACCAGAGGCATGCGTGACCCTCCACTTGATAACTTCCTGCCCTTGAAGACATTTCTCCTTATTTACTAGTAAGTAAACTTTGGATGGCTACCCACAGTGAAAGTGGCACAGAAGCAAAACAACCAGGAAAAAAAAAAAAAAAAAAAAAGAGCTTAATCAGCCTTCAAGATACACTATTTAAATCTTTGTATTCCCAGTAATCAATAATACAGTCCAAAAAAATACCTGGTTGCTCACTATTAAATCCTTTTTTATTCACAGAGGTGACACTCAAATAACAATTTCCCTGAAACAGATGTAGCACTAAGCAAATCTTAGCAAAAATTAACAAACTGAAACCATTTTCTAAGCCTAGCTAGAAATTTTGTTCAGTTTAGTCATGTTTTCTACTGCTTCTCAGGAAAACCCCAAACTCTGGTTAAGAAAAGCTCAGTAAAGCAGCACCAGGCATGAAATGTTTTGTTGTCTCAAGCATCTCTCTCATATCCAAGTGACTGATGCCAGCCTCAAATCACACTGATGAACAGTGTTCTGAGCCTGCTGATGTTGCAGTGGGATTCTCTATCACCCAAGGAAAGCAAAGGAGTCAAGTGACCATCATGAACAAGGTTATGCAACTCCTAGACTAGGACATACCTGGAGTGCTTTTTGGAACATAAAACGCCCCAAAAAATTATCCTCAAGCTTTTGTGAACTTGATCCTATGATTATTTTTCCAAAAATGTTGATCAGTGATTTTTCCAAAGCATGTTAGAAAAATCTGGAGCAAAATAAACTGGGGAGACCCAGTTCTTCTCTAGAATAGTCAGAGACACGTCAGTATTCAAGTCAAAACCAGGTAATGATTTCCAGTTTCCTAGTATAATTATTCACAATAAACTGATTGGAAGAACTCACTGCTGGCAGAATTAAGCACATGATATATAAAACCCCACTGCATGGTGTTCAGAGATACCCTGTGAGGAGGGAATCACAGAGTGAATGACAATTACAGGCACTGAAAGTATCACAAATGGATCATTTGGATCCAGACTGCCTTCACATGATCAAACCACTCCATGCAAGGAGCAACTCCTACATGACAGAGCTTCATACAATACCTGTTTAAAGAAGTTTGTCACTGTCAGAGTAGCTGGTCTAAAGCTGGTTAAATTGCAAGCCTCATCCCCACTTGTGGTTCTCTCTAACGAACGCCTCCCGACAATACTGGAATTCCGCCTCTCCGACCACGAGCCTTTACGTTCTTCAAGAAATAAAAAAAATATAAAGAAGAAAAACAATTGTCCAAAAGCCTACTTTGGTTCCCAACAAGATTTTCTACATGAGAAGACAGCTGCTGGTTTTGGAAAATATGCAGTAAGTGTGATAGAAGAGGTGGTTATGCTAAGACAATCACACTCCCGAGCCATCAAGAGGCTGTGAAGCACAGCTGACTACTCCTGCTCCTCTCACAGCAACCTCACCCCACTGCCTTGCTGCTATTATAAAAGTCTTCATCCTGTGGAGATTTATGTATTTCTCTTGCTCTGAAAGATGATGAAGTTGGCAGTTTTGGGGATGCTGAAGAGCAGTTTCAGATGAGCTGTGTGGTTCACAAAGATTAATCCACTCCTTCAGAAAATGTTCATCAGGCTGTAACGTGCTCTCGGTGCTAGAAGCCTGGTTTTAAATAATGTAACAGATGGTTTGCTTGTAAAATCCTTGAAAGATAAATCCATTTGTTATCATGGACTTTTCTGCTTTATTTCAACCATGACCCAAGACTATCAGAAGGCCCAGGGCAGGAGGAGTAAAATGCTAGAAGGAGCAATGGTAGATACAGGGCATGAATCAGGACTTCAGTAAACTTTGGAGTTGTTCACCTTCCCTCATGTAGGGGTCAGATACTTTACCTCCTGTGCCAACTTCTACTTCTGTGGAATCTCTTTCCAAACTTCCAGCACTGCTCACAATGTTCATTAAATGAATGGCTGTCCAGGCAAAAGGCATTCGATACTTGCCCAGTCTCTGGCAAAACTGCTCTGCCTGGCCTTTCAGTTTTTCCAACTTCTCCTTATTCTGTGAGGAAAACATTCATTAAATTAAATTAGATTAATTAGACCAAAAGGAGAGGAATAGGAACAAAGGTTCATTTAGCAAAACCAGTAAGTAATGACAGTATCTTTTTTAATTTGCTATCTTAAGCTTCAATAGCACCTTCTAGAGGAAGGATCACTAAATGCCAGACAATGAGACTTCTGCTTCACCAAAGTGCCACCAGAACCAGTCACAGGACAGCCAGAGCAGCTGCCTTGATGCTTTTCATCCTCCTGAACAGCCTGCTAAATCCCAGTGAGCTCATCTGCCCCTTTCCAGAAAAGCTGAGTTTTACTCTACAAAACCTGGAATGGCTTTTACAAATGCAATTTTAGGCAATGGGCACTCAAATCATCTGGAGTTGCATGGGAAACTGAAAACATTCCTGAAATAAACAGTTATCACACATTTTATTGAGGGGAAAAAAAGGAACAAGAGTGAACTTTTCCATAATTCTGCATATTAGAGAGCAATTTTTTGCTTAGGAAGGTTGTTGCCAACAAGCCTTTAAGAAGTGCCAGCAGGGGGTTGTATAACAACAGAGAGCAAATTCTTCTAATTCAGGACATATTTATGCACCTTGGTGGGAAGGACACCTTGAGTAATTAATTACCTTTTCACCTACTTTCCCAAGCACCCTTGCAAATCAAGTACCAAAAACTCACTTAGGCAAAGTCAACTTCCTGATCACAGGAAATGTAGGTTTTTTTTTTTTACTTTTTTTTATACCTGAAGTAAAAGATACTGATTTTTCATATTGTATATAAAGACAGAGATAGACCAAAAAAAAAAAAGTTAACTTCTTCAGCTAAAAATATTAGAACTGTAGGATGGGAAAATGCTGCTAGTTTTGACCAAAACAAATGAAAAAGCAGAATGGAAAGCCTCTTAAGCACAGGAAGGGCTTTTTTTCCCTTCATTTGGTCCTCAGTATTGCACTTGAATTTTCAGTTGGCTCAACCCAATTGTAAATTAAATTGGGAACTATTTCAGAGGCTCAAAAGAACTTTTTCATATGCCACATACAAAATGTTTCCTTTTCAAGCTCTCAAGTACATCCTACAAATGGGAGTTGTAAAATAACATCTCCTGTTAACGTGGTTCATCCATTTTCTAAGACTTCTAGAAGAAGGCAGAGCTATTGGGATGGGGTTAAACAGCAAAAGCAGTGGAAAACCTGAAATTTTACAGCAAATTCCCACCAAAAGCTGCCTCCACTTGACCCAGCTACAAGCACACAGCTGATCCTTTGGGACAGGGAATGACAGATGACTGAGCCTGATGGTAACCACATGGCTCCCCTGTCAGCTACAAAAACCTTTAACTACTCTCCCCCAGTAAGGCAGCAAGTTTCAAGGGTCTTTGACTCTTCTTTGGCCTTTAGAATTTGACTACATTCTTAATTAAAAACTAATTCTTAATTAAAAGTGGATCTTTTTCACAACAGAAGACTATTGATGGCTGTTAAGTTCAAGGCAAAAGAAAATAATGTATGTTTAATTTTTAATTACAAAGTGCCTTAAAGAATTTAATCAAAACATCACAAAAACTCTTACCTTTGCTGCATCAGATTCTTTAAATATCATATAAGGCTCTGCACACTCCCCAATATCTCCCTGCTGTAATACTTTTTCCAGCTGAGAAGGGAAAATGAACCATTTTAAGGACATGTATGCAGCAGGGATTGTTAAATTAAACAAACACTAGAAAGCAAAAACATTCTTTCAGCAGCTAAAGCTTGATTTCCCTTTGTGAGTCAGGGAACAAGCACTGCATTAGAGTTGTTAGAGCCATTAAGTTCCCAGATCTCCAGCTATAACTGAATCAAACATGTAAAATATAGGTTCAAAGGGAACATCCACCACTTCACTTGGGTTTGATCTGTTCTAGAGACACTTTAAGCTAATTTTTAAGGTCTGACAGACAGTATAAACTGTCTCCAGCCTCATCATTTTCAGAATTCTGTCCTGATTTCTGTTCTCCATATTAAGGACCTATTGCAGCAGCACAAAAAGGTGACTCAGGTGCACTCAGCTACAAGAAGCACTATTTAAAAGTGCACGTTAAAATCAAATAATGAAACAATCAAATAATTTAAATCACCCAAAGACTAGATGTTTGCTTCTGGAAAGTGGTTTCCCAGTGAAAATTCACCTAATATGGCATGATATGCACCTACTTTATTTGTCCCTGACTACATTCTTTTCATCATCAAATTAAAAAAGAAAAAAATCACCTGAGCCACCAGCTCCTCTTGGATCACTGGTTTTACAAGCACTAATGTGCAGGTACAAGCTCTTTTGGACAGATCCCCATCTCATAAATATGAGGTTGTCTCTTCCTTACATCTTGCAAAAATCAGAAGAGTGAATACATGTGTCACAGGCAAAACAAGATTTTGAAAAGGAATTCAGAAAACAATACCAAAAATTGGAAAGAAGAGTATGTTCCAACACTACTGAAAGCCTTATTCTCACCTTGGGTCTCTTTTGTCACTCTACAAAGCTTTGTTTCATTTTTAAAAGCTTAATCCTCATGTAAGAAGCAGTTGAGGATGAACTTGAGCAAACATCAGTCAGCAGGGTTCTCCACACACAGCACTTTGCCAGCAGGCACTCTGGCCTCTGCCTGTGAGCTGAAAGCATGTATTGATCTCCCCTTTTTAAAATAGCATAATTTTTATACAGAGACCAGCCAAAAAATCTGATTCAAATGCCAATCTGAACTAGAACCATTTGTGTACTGGTTGAATCAAATGAAAAAAAGTAACTTTTGTCTTTGTATACTTTATTTCAAGAGTGGCCTGTGAGGCATTTTATTTCAGTTATGGATCTCAGTCTGTTAGGAATCTCAGTTCTTACAGACATTTGAAAATCAGGCTTAAGAGCAAGTAAAATTTTTAAAATGAGACTTAAATCAATATGTATTTTTAAATCATTCACTTATGTGCCACCTACAGGAGTCAGCACATTATTTCATATGAAAACCAAGGTCAAGCCCCAGAAAGCTGCTCTATACCAAGCAACACTTAGTGCTCTTCTCACTTTTTTATTAATACAAGAATAAATATGTCCACTGAACTGTTTCTGTTACAAAGGAACTTAATGTACTAAGTGAAATGAAACATTCATCCCAAATGAAACATCACTCTGCTGCCAGAGATTTGGAGAATTCTGCTCTCCAAATGTAAGTAAGAAGCAACTAGTCAGCCAGACTTCTTTATGTTTTATTTTAAAGAGAAAACAAGAGGCAATAATTATTTGAATTTCTGTGGCATTTCTTACCTTTATTACCAGAAGGACATCTTGAGAGGGGTAAGTGATAGAAAAGATGGCAGATCTGGCCAGTGTGGATATAGCAGCAGGGGGCACATGTGGACGAAGCATTCCCTTCATTTGTTCAGAATTTAAGTCAAAGTAGAAATTTTCTGAAATCTAAGGAAGAAGTTGGGTAGATTCCTACATTAGTTAATACTTCTTTTATTTATAAACTCTTCATAAGCACAGTGCCTCCTTTCAAACTATGTATAAAAAGAAAAAAGGCCTTTTTTTTTTTAAGAAATCAATGAAGGAGAGTGGGAAAGGAGAAAGGAAATGGAGCAAATGCACACTACCTATAAAATCTCCTGTTCCTGTAAGGCATATAGTTCCATCACAGGACTAAGAATTAAAATTTCCATCTCAATTGAAAATATCAAAGTATCAAAATAGAAAATGATCTTTTAGATCATTCACAGAAACAATAACATTTTTAAAGAGAAGACTGCAAGCTTTCTATGCCAAAACACCAAATCCCAGACTGTACCAAGGCTTCAGAGCCACCAGGAATGTGAGCTGGTTATCAACACCAGAGGTCAGTAAAGAACTTGCAACGGTAGAGAAAAAAATTATGGTGTAATGAGATGATAAAATTGGCTTATGAAATGTGATTTAAATATTAAACAAAGTTCACATAATATTCCACATACTCTCATCTACATAACTTAAAACTCAATGCATTAAATTCAAGTCCTAAAGAGATAAATGTCAAAATGCATATTTTTAACATTTTTCTCTCTACTACTGCTAATATCTTGAATTAGGAAAACTAAGAGACTCTTCAAATATTAAACACAGAACATAAATAGAGGAATAAATGTATTTTGCATTTCCTGTAACTTGGATCTTGAAGACTCCTTGGTTTTGTTTTGATTTTAGCAATTTTAGCATGTATGACTTTCTTGTGAATTATTAAAATCTTACTTGGAGACACACCATGCTGAATCACCAAAAGGAGATTAAGAAAGTCATAAAAACTTAATCCAAATAAAAGGTTTCAGTTACTTAAGTCCTCTCTGGAGAAGAGACTTTTCAAAGCCAAGACTGGACAATATACATATATATATATATTTTCTGATTCCAGGCACTCCCATATTAGATAATATTTTTAGAAAACGGGTTTTACTTCAACTGTTTTACTGAATAGAAGAACACCACACAAGATGGTTCATGAAATGCCTTCATCATTCTTCCAGCCACTAGTATGTCACTGCCTTCACAAAGGTTTGCTTCCAGAATTAATTCCTCTTTCTAATGTCATTACTTTTACTCATTACACTGTCATTACATTACTCTTTTTAACACAATTACTTCAGTAATTACAAACCTACCTTTTTCTTTTCTTTAACATCGTACAAAGCCAAACTTGCAAAAATGGGCTCAATTTCTATTTCAAATCTTGAAAGAAAGACAGAAACACATAAAATCAGTGGAATAGCATTTTGTGAGAAAGAATAACCCTACCCCCTCTCCCAATTCTTCCTGGGCTGACCACCATAAAGGCAAAATGTCAGGACACCACCTTAAGGGATTTCTCCAGCTGAACAGGGATCTTGCTCCACAGTTTTCCTCCCATTCCTGTCCTGGTTCACCCTTGGACACACAGTGCTGCTCCCTGGACCTCCTTCAAAAATCCATTTCAATGCACTGACCCAACAGAAAGGTGGGGATTAGGGCCACAGAACATAAAGCATAATTCCAGAAATGCTTTTGTCTTCTCCAACTGTTCTTTAAAAGCTAAGTAAAGAAACCTAATAGCTTCCTTAAAGGGAGAGGAATTATTAACTGGGACAGCTGGACCACTTAGCTCCTCTGATTACCTCCAGGAGCTGCCCTGTTAGCTAATTCACTACCCTGACCCTGTTGATGCAGCCACATGGCCAACTGCTCCTCTCAGAGTTCCTGAGCAGAAAGCTCCTTCCTCTGGAAAGTCAGGGACAGCTCTTTTGGCAATTCCAACATATAATTTTTGTCAGTTAGCACCAATATCTCAAAAACTCTCAGAAAAGTGACACTTTTTCAGAGTATCTTACCAAGTACTGACATTGACTAAACCACTTCCAACAAATCACTAAGCTACCAAAACCATAAACCCTTATTGCTGAAGCACCTGGGAAGTTAAAGAAACTAAAAAAACAATCAAAACCTGCCCTACGCCCAAGTGAGCAGGGGCTGAAGTGCCATTCTCCTGCCTGCACAGCCTGCTCATCAAATAACTGAATACCCCTTGCACCCATCCCTTGCCCAGAGCTCTCAGCTTTTCAGCCCAGAACTCTTTCTGACATCAGGGAGCAGAACATGCAGGGCTGCATCACCAAACAAGTATTTTCTCTCATTTTGCAAGAGGTTAGATTATGCTGAAAATGATCCTGCTCATTACTCCCAGCCTTCTTGCTGGGGAAGAGAGACTGTGCACTTTGTGCCCCTAAGCTAGCAGGATCCTGGATGTTTGCTGTAACAGCTGTAAGTACAGTTTCAGAGATTACAAACAAGCATGTACTTGGGCAGATTTGCTACAAATTTACAGTCAGCAAGAGATGCTTAAACAGCAGAAATCATTAATTTCCAGTATCTAATTTATTTATGCTAAAGACACCATTCTTTGCAGAGAAAGCTCCACTGCTACTGCATATTATGTTGTTCCAGTTCATAAAAGGCTGCAAAATCAGTTCATCTCTATGGCTATATTAGGTCCTGGAGCACTCTATGAGCAGGAGATATGTCCCACACATATATCTCAGTTATGAGCCACAATGTAGTCTAACTGGAGCTCTCTAATAAGAAGGGTTGACCTAACTGAGGACACAGAAGATGAATACAGCAGTGTGGAAAATCAGTTTTGTACTTTATTTCTCCAAGGGAATAACAGTAAAATTTTACCTTGTGTTATTAGAGAAGAGTTATAGGCAATGAACCAGCTGCAGGTAACCCTATATTCAGGAGCTCCACTTCATTAAACTTGTTTAACAGGTTTCTATTCCTCCAGTTAATGCTTGCTAAGTATATAAAGTCTTCACTCTTAAAGGGACACAGTCAAGGTTGTTGAGCCTAAACTTCAGCAAATCTTTGGTTATCTCATGTTTCAGGCTTGAGCATTTTAAAATCTTGGGTTTTTTTTGTTTTTTCCCCTTACCTACAGACTGCCTGAAAAGTGATGCAAGGCAAAACCAAGAAAGGTGAACACTTTCTGTATCACACAGCTATAGAAAGTCTTGAAGATAAAACTACCTGATGTCTATATCCTTTACAGAAGTAACCTTTAAGCCTATAACCAACCAAACAATGCTACATCCGTTCAAGGGTAATCCACAAGGCATCTGAGTTATTCCAGATGCACCTGGGTACAACAGCAGATTGAAATTGTCAGTTTCTGTCCAGCAGCTGCCTGTTGGAGTGATACTTACTTAAGGGACAAACACTTCACCAGGAGTCTTTGGCCAAAGTGTTCTTTGGGTACTTCAGGGACACTAAGTCGTTCTATAGGCTCCTCCTGAAATTTGTCACAGGAACAGCAATTTAGAAACATGACACTTGTAAAAATCACCAACACCATTGTGAAGCAAACATATATATTGCTTATTTTTTCTCAGACACCTAGCACCAATTTAATTTGAGGCTTACCAGCATGCTGCATTCAGCAGCAGCTATGAATATGCTAAATTAAATCCCTTTCATGTTTCTGTGTTATAGGGGATTGCATAAACACAAAGGAAAGCCAAGCTTCAGAAAGAAATACCTATGGCAAGAAAAAATGTTAAGAAACATGCAACCCACAGATAACTAAGTTCTGGATGGATGTTAAACACAGGTGATCTTAAATACTTTAAATGAGGACAGTCAGACACTGGAATGGTCTCCCAAGGGAAGTGGTGACACCCTCACTTTGGAAAGTTTAAGTTTCAGCTCAATGGGGTGCTGGGCCATCTCATATAAACAATAATATTAGAAGGGTGGGACCAGATGATCCTTGAGGTCCCTTCCAGCCTGACATTCTGTGATTCTATGAAAGCTGTGGCAAACTGAGAATTTTCACATTCCCTACACAGTTCACCTTTTTAAGTCTCACCCACATGCCTATAAAAATACCTCATCTGGTGCTGGGTGTAGTGCAAAAAGCTCCTTATGCCTGCTGGACTTCCTCTGGTCTTCATTGTGGTGGTCAATCTCTTCATTCGGGGTTCGGTCCAGCAGGTTGGGGAGAAGGGCATCTGGGAGGGAGTTCTTCAGATCAAAAATGCTGCATGCCCAGCTGCCCCGGGGGGTGTCGTCAATCGACATCGAGCGTCGCTTAAGGTCATCCTGAGATTGAACAAATTAAAAGCAATTTACACCAGGGAGAGGGGGCTGTGCTTTCCAAATGCAGCCATAAATCAGGTTTTATGTAGCCAGGTGGTAAAGGTACATTACTTGTTCATCCTGGTAGCTGTTGCCATCTGGAGATTCATCAGACTCAAAGACCTGCTTGGGGAGCCCCTTTTGCCTCTCCTTCTGTTTGTCTAAGGTGTTGGGATTAAATCCAGTTCCCAGCTTGTGATATCTGAAAACAAAATAGTTCAAATGGATTCTTAGCATCCCTTTTGACCCCAAAGCCAGAAGGAGAATTACAGAACAAACCCAGTATTATCTGTGTGGGTCCTCTTGAGGCATAAACTGCTCTCTGCCAACAGTATTGCCAGTCATCCTCCATTGTAGCTGGGTAATAATCCAACACCCAGTATTCCAGTACTACAATGTGACTCTGTTCAACTGTAAAGCAACCCTGGGTGATGTCAAAAGAAGTATTATCAGTGGCCAGTGAAGGTCATCATAAAATGTGTGACTGTGATGCCAAGCTTAAAAGAGGCCAAGAACACGGGGATGGAGAGCCAGTGGTTCTGCTGGAGCCTGAATTGACTTGGAGCAGATGGTACTGATACCTTTAAAACCAAAACACCAGTTTCAGATAGGACTGTATGAAGTGCAGAAGGCCTCAGCACCTCTGAAAAACATGTGACTTTCTGACCCCAGCTAAAATGAGTACCTTTCCAGGGTGTAAAATCACATGCCAGCAAACACTCTGTCTGCTGTTGCTGACAAGATCAGATCTCTTTGGCTAATAAATTTTTGGATACCAAAAGGCACTATGTCTATATTTCTCTTTCCACACACACATGGCCAGTGCCACAGCCTTCTTACAACGTGCACTCACTCAGTAGTGCTGGGGTCACATCTAGGATTAATTGTTCTCATCTTGCCCTTTTACTGAAGTTACCACAAAAGGATGCACATGAAAGGGAACAGAAAATGGAGGAAAGAGCTTTCCTCTCTAGGTTACAATTCCTGAAAGATGAACTATTTGTATAAGCCTCACCTGGATGCCTGTATTTTAATCACAGCCCCACCAACAAGCATGAATTCATTCTCAACTGGACGACCACCAGTTTAGCATAAAGAAATGACACCATAAAGTGAAAATAAGAATGTGCTATTGTTTTTTTTTCCAGGCCAGTGAAGAAAACTTATTTACCTTTTCCAATAGCATTAATCACTGAATGGATGGATTTGTCTGTGCCCAAGAACATTTTGGTTACTAAGAATTTTAGACAGAGACTGAAATAAGGATTATTGCCCCTGGGGTGGGGAAAAGAGAAGAATGGCACATCAGACCTGTCTTCTTCTAAATCTAAAAGAGCTGAATGTTGTGCCCTCGGAGCTAGCCAAAGCACTTGTTGCCATCCATTAGGATGGATTAATAGAAAGCTGTTACCACCTTTACTTGAAAAACAATTCAGTCCTCCTCAGTCACACTTTCGGGCTCTTCCCCTGCTCCAGTAGTAACCTTCTGTTTCTACTCTAGTCCACTGCCATGATTTTATCCAAGTAAAAACTGTTATAAAAGTTTATGGAAGTGCCTTTCCTCCTCTGAAGGGGCAAGAAATCCTTTGACTGCAGTTCAACAATCACTCAGTACACCTTCAACCCACTCAGGCATTGATGTTTTTAGCTTCATGCCTTCCCTGACACAGAATGCAACCTGCAACTGATCTGCACAGGACATAAAGCTCCACAGCCTCCAACTAAACCTCCAGAGTGCAGGAATCACAGCCAGCTATTCCAGTTACCAGTGAAAGCTGCTGAGAAACCAAGTGGTGTGCTGGCTGGGTCACATTATTCAAGCCTACTGCAGCCTGCATCTTCTAGATTCTGCCCACAAAAGCTGGGAGTTAATAAAAATTCTCTCTCTCTCTGGGTTCTTTCTGGGTGGGTTGGTTTTTGGGGTTTTTTTGGTATGAGATAACAAAACACATTTTTATTAGGTCATCTTAGGACTGCAAAGCATATCTTTGCCATGCCCTGAAGTGGTTCTCAGGACAACATTAAATCAGTGAATTGTAGCAACTGCCACAAGGGCAGAGCTGTAGCTGTAGTCAAGTCATTTATAGGTGATGCACATCACATGGATCACTGACTCCTTGACAGTAGCTCTTGAAGTCATCAGGCTCTCAATCATTCAAGAGTGTATGTTGCAAGTCAAGATACTTCCAGCTAATTTGCATAAAATAATGCATACACATTCTCTAAGCTGTTAACTCGTTAGACAGATGTGATAGTTCAAATATTAACAGTTAGTTGTTTAAATGATGTACTTTCTCAAAGTCTCTTTGGGAACAGATTAAAGCTGCACAGGGCATCTTATCTATTAGGTGGTTGTGACTGCACACAAATCTGACATTGTTACAAATCTGAATGCAAGATCTCTCTAAAAAAAGAGCTAAAAATGTATGGAACAAACTAAAAACCAAATGCTGAAGGTAATTTTACTTGTCTGCATTCCCTAATTTCTCTTCCATTTTAAAGGAGCAACTGTTGACTAAAATGGCCTACATTTTCAGAAATGCCTCAAGGGGGTTTGATGTCTGAGATCTAATTTTCAAAACACAAAGCATCAGTTCAGCTAAACACAAAGTACCAGTTCAGCTGAGCTGGGCAACTAGTAGCCAGGACAATAATTTTTGAGCCTCCTCATACCAGCAAGCCATCCTGCACAAATTTAAATATGAAACCAAGCTGACAGATACTAGAGGGGAACTCACTTTCTGTTCACAATCGCCCAGTCTTCTGTGTAGCTTCTCACACAGTCCCTCACATGAGGGTCCATCTCACTGTGAAAACAGAATTAAAAAAAAAACAAATTACAGACATGATAATGACTTCTTAATTATTATATATACTATTATATGTGTGTGTATAGAGTACATAAATATACACTGCCACTTCACAGAATGATCAAGAGCTGGAAGGGACCTCTAGAGATCATCCAGTCCAGCTCTCCCACTAAAGCAGGATCACCCAGAGCACGTCACACAGGACCCATCCAGGGGGAGTTTGAATCTCTCCAGAGAAGGGGACTCCACACCCTCCCTGGGCAGTCTGTGCCACTGCCCTGCCACCCTCATAGTAAAGAAGGTTTTTCTTACATTTAAGTAGAACTTCCTATGTTCCAGCTTGTGCCCATTGCCCCTCATCCTGTCACTGGGAGCTACTGAGGAGAGTCAGGCTCCATATTCCTTGTACCCCCCCTTTAGATACTTGTAGACATTAACAAGATCTCCCCTCAGCCTTCTCCAGGCTCGAGTCCCAGCTCTCTCAGCCATTCCTCATCAGAGAGATGCTCCAGTCCCCCACTCATCCTTGTTGCCCTCCACTGGACTCTCTCCAGCAGTTCCCTCTCTCTTTTGAACTGGGGAGCCCAGAACTGGATGCAATATTCCAGCTGTGGCCTTACCAGGGCAGAGGAAAGGGGCAAAATAACCTCCCTCAACCTACTGCCCACATTTCTTTATGCAACCCAGGATTCCATTGGCCTTCTTGGCAGCAAGACCACTTAGGTCTGTATTTACTTTCAGGCATCTACAGATAAAATTTCCAGGCCTCAGCCTTGCAGAGATACCCAGATCCAGAAGAATTAATTCCCTCGGGCGAGGTGTCACCCTGTCACCTCCTACCTCTCTTCAGGCACAGCTGACACAAGTGTCCTGCATTCTCTGGGGGTGTACACCACCTCAATGTCATCAGGAGGGAACTCAAACAAGTCCCTCAGAGGTCCAGACTCCACTGGGATGGGGTGTGTGTTAAGGTATTCCTCCAAATCAACCGGCTCCACGGCTTCCGTAAGCGGGACCTGGGAAAGGAGAAAAGAATGGAAGGGTCTTAAAGCCAGGGGAAAGGGAAAAGAGAAATCACATGCACATTTTCTGCTTTGGTTTTTAAACCAGCTCTTCTGCCTGGTTGGGGAAACTTGATCTACTATCAGACAGTTGTTGAATTAAATAACCTTAGCTATTACACATCCCAAAGCTGGTTTCCATGTCTTATCTGATATTCCTCTGGCTATTTCTGTGATGCATACCATCAGTATCTACAAAAAATACAGGTAGGAAAAAAGGACTGCCATGTATTTTCAAGAAATCTGTTAGTTTGCACTTTAAAAAACTATTAATTTGTTTGCCATGTGTAAGACTGGATTTGTTTTTACCATGCTCTGATCAGAAAGGGAACATTCACCCAGATTCAGGCTGCAAGAACCCTTTCCACCCTCAGGCACAGCCCCCAGAGAGGAATCCAGAGCAGGGGCTGATTTACCAGGAACTCAGGCACACAACTTTAAAGACTAACATTATTTTGTATCACACCACTTCTCTCAGGAACACAAAACTCAGTGTTTGTTAACCACAGGTACAAGTTTAACCACCTCTTCTGCCTGGTATTAGGGCCTTTGGTGCCAGGATGACTCTACCCATGCCAGAACACTGCTCTTTAATAAAATGGATGCTTAAAAAGCATCTTTTCTGGGCACAAATCTTGCACCGAAAGCACAAGGAATGACTGAACAAACACAAGTGCAAGAAAGCAGTAGATTTCCCTGGCAGTCCTGATCTCACCATACTGAAAAAAAAAATTGCATAAACTGGATATATACTCACATTACATAACTGTGTATTTTTACATACATATATGATATAAATATGTATATTCTGATATGAGATCATTATGCTGTACATAAGGCTGTGCATAAACATAGATGTTAAGAAAATGAAATACTAAAAAGAAGTTCTGAGGAACCTGTCTCTACAGCAACTGACAGAATTTCCTAGAATTCCCTGGCACATCCCAGTGAGGCTGAGTGGTTTAATGAGAGTCACAAAAGCATATTAAAATTCAGCAGATTTTCTCTACTACTTCCTCTTTCCTGTCATTCATATGGTTTCTGTGGGACAGGGAAACCATCCTGGAGCTTGTCTTTTGTTGGAGGTGATGTTAAAAAAACACCCTAAAGTTTTATATGTGCTTCTCAAAAAATTGCTATACCAATCCCAAATGCCAGTTTTTTTCAACTTCGACTGCCAAAAAGTTCTGCAATTAATCACCTTTTTATTCAAGGAAAGAAGACTTGGCTAACACAGAGAATACTGACAGAATCTCTCCCCTAATGCAGCCAACTTCAATGAACACTGCAACTTTATTAAAATACAGAAGGCAAATCCTTCAGCAGAAAAATGACATGACTCCCATGAAGTCAGGTGAGTTGGACCAGATGACTTTAGGCCAGGTAAGAATCTGATCCACAAAAAAAAAAAAAAAGGGGGGGGGGGATGTCTAGAAACCCAGTATTTAGTTCTGCAACTCAGGTGAAAGAAATTTCTGTGTAAAGAAATGCACCATCATCATCTATTTAGTTCTGACCCCATCATCTTTTTTCCACTTCTGATCCTGAACTCTTGAACTTAAAGAAAGTGATTTGGGGAACTTTCTAAAATCCAAACCAGATGCTTTTAACTTCATCACTGCAAACTCGTGATGAGCATACAGACAGACCACCTCCACTTGGCACTGACAAAACCTACAGCAGTGAAGTGTGACAGTTTATTATTGAGGAATTGCAAAAAGTGCATGTTTGGGGTTTTTTTAGAAGAGCTGCTGCATAATACTACTGCTGCACTGTGTGTGTATAATCCTTTCCCCTGATAAACCCCAAACTCAAACAAGAATCCAGAAATAGAGACTCATTGCAAATGAAGATAAAAATAACAAAATCCCTGAACAAAAGCTGAGGATGTGCTGGGAAAAGGCCTTGCTTTAGGTCTTCCCATGGCCCGTCCAGAGCCTCATCCAAACAGCAACACAGATCTGTGCTGCACACTGAGAACATCCTCGCTGCAAGAAGGCCAGAGGGTTAAGGTAGCTTCAGAGGGTGACTTAAAAGCTGCTTAACTGACCTTATTTTTAAGCTCCAACATTCTAACACTTACTTTTACACCTCCTGCTGACCTTTCTTCCATACCAGCAGCTCCAAAGCTCCAGTAAGAGCTGTGTTTCAATCCACATGAAGTCATTTACCTATGCATCTCCTCAGGTTAACCAAGAGTAACTTTTCCTTCATTCCTTCTGATCTAATTCCTTCATCCAGATTATCAGAAAATTAAAACAGACAAGAAAAAAAAAGTAAAATGCAGAGTTGAGGGGGGACGTGCAGGACCAGGCAGACCCAGAGCAGAGACTGCCACTGCCCCAAGCCCATCATGTTTCCCCATTCTTGCCATTTTACATCTCAAATTTCACTTGTCCAGCAAAAGCTTTGTAATGTGTTGGGCAAAAGATGAATGAACTGGCTGTGCTAGTAAAACCCTAATCCCAAATGGTGGCTGGTGCTTTTGGGACTATCTAACACCAGGTCCCAGCTCTGTGCTCTGGAGGTATCCAAGCCCTTTGTACACCTTAGGATTAGGCCCGAGGTTGCACTCCACAATTTTCCAGTTTCTTCAGATAACTATTGTACCATGAAGATGTAAACAAACATAAAAGTCAAACCCAGAAGCCTGTATTAGACTCACCATCTGTGCAGTCAGAAATACTGTCTGGCACCTGAGTAAACAGGCCAAACATAAATCCATGGTTATGAAGAGGAACTACTTCGTGTCAGACTATTGGCAGATAAAAGGCAAGCACATTATTTTAAGCTTCAGATATTTGTGGGGGAAGAAGTGATGAAAGACAGGAGGAAATAAGGATGAACAAATGCACCAAAAGGAAAATGAACCCAAGTGGTGTCCCCATGTCTGAACTGAACCACAAGAGCTCCTCTAATGGCTCTCACTGATGATACCTTAACTTCTGTCCTGCTTTATACTTCTTCTGAAGTTATGGGTGAGACTAAGAGCAGACACAGCACACAAGGGGCTATTCCTGTGTTATTTGTCCAAAGCATCAGTCACCTGAAATTGTCCTGTGCAGCCCTCAGAAGGAACACACATGCTGAGCAGATCAAGCCCAGGTTCACCCAGGTTCACCATCCCAGCCCCACTGCTGGCTGAGGAGCACAACCTGCTCTAGCATTCTCACCACCAAGTGTCCTGGCCCAGTTCACCTCCTGATGGCACCAGGGAAAAAAATAATGAGGCATCCAACAACTGATTGCCCTGGTCAATCAGGATTGGGATACTTTGATAGTATGGAGAAGTTTTCCCCTTCTGCACCACTCTGACACACAGCTATCTCCAGATCAACACAAGAATAGCAAGTCCCACTTTCAGCTGAGCATGTAAAGGGTTTGAAACCTGCTTCAGCAGAAATAGGTGGAAGAGCTGAGGAGCTGTAAAGCTGCTTTTCCCACAGCCCTCCCTGCTGGCAGGCTACAGACAGCAATCTTCAATGCAACCTTCATCCAGCTTCCTGGAAAGAGGCCTTCCCAGTTCCCCTGACAGCTCCTAGGATATGACAATAGGTGCATGCTCCATGAAACACAGTTGGTTTTTCTTTGTCAGACTTTCAAAGGCACAGGGACAATTTCAGTCAAGCATGCAGTCCAGCTAATAAATCTAACAGGGTGATACTGGGGCATCACTGTAAGAAATCATTGAAAAAGTGTCCATTTCTTCCAATCAGAGTTTATTAAAGGCCTCTGGAAAGAACTGTCCTCCTTTGAGAACAGGAGCCCTGATCATCTTCTTAGTGAAGCCTAGGGAATAGTCTAAATTAATGGGAAATACAAGCCAAAAATACACAAAGGAAAACCTACTCCCAAAGCCGTGATTACTGCTCTTTTAAAACACACTCCTGGATTTTGAGCACCCTGTGATTACAGATCAAATTTTAGATAACCTTTCAGACAATTCCTTAACATCCTTTTCAATCTTTATCCCAGCATCAGACACAGCCACCTCACTCAGGAAAAGCACCATTCTGTTGCTATTAAGATAAATAGGACTACCCAGAGAGAAAGGGGCTGTTGGGTATGAGTAAGAGGGGCATAACCTGCTCCCTGCCAACATAAATACCAACTACAACATCCTGATAAACTGAAAGTATTGAAGAAATCAAGCAGGACTCCCTTTTTTTTTTTCAGACTTCCACACTCAATTACCCCAAATCAAACACATCACTTGCAAATAATGATTCTGCCTATGTCCTTAACCTGATGGTAGACACATGCTCTGCCAGCTCAACTAAGACACCAGCCTGATTGATTTGGCTTCCATAAACTATTTAACACACCCGGGTTCCACAGGTGCATCTGTGTTGTTGCAGTTATGGCCCTCAGAAGTTGCATTTGGAAACCTTATTTCAAAGGTTTACAGCTCTCCTGCACCAGGGACAGTCAGGCTCTCCTCTTTAAGGCTGTGTTATTCTTCACTGTTATAACCCCTTAATAGCTTGAAAATAAAATTTCGTTTCCTATCGACTTTGTCCTTCTCTTGATGGCAAACATTGTATTTTGCTGTAGTTTTAGTGCCCTGCTAGCCAAAACATGTCCCAGTCCTATTTATGGCCTCCTTTTGAGCACCTACCTGTATCATCACCATCAGTTACAGAACCATCTGCACAAATCTGGAGCCTCTGCTCAGGAGCATGGTGTAACTCCATGAAGGGTAACACAAACCCCCATTTATTTTAGCCAAGCATCTCACCCAAGGACTCCAGAAGCAAAGGGCTACCATGGAAAAAGGGCTAACACTGCCCACAGCTTTGGAGCCCCCAGCACAGAGAAGATCCAGACATGTTGGAGAGGGGCCAGAGAAGGGCCACAAAGCTGAGCAGAGGGCTGGAGTAGCTCTGCTATGAAGAGAGGTGGAGGGAGTTGGAGTTACTCAGCCTGGAGAAGAGAAGGCTCTGGGGAGACCTTACAGAAGTGTTCAGTAGATGGAGGGGGCTACAGGAAAGCTGGGGAGGGGCTTTTCACCAGAGATAGTGACAGGACAGGGCGTGATGTTTTTAAACAGAAAGATTTATGTTAGGAAGAATTTCTTCACTGTGAGGGTAGTAAGACACTGAAATAGGTTGCCCAGGGAGGCTGCTGATGCCCCTTTCTTGGCAATGTTTAAATCCAGGTTGGATGAAGCCTTCTGCAACCTGGGCTGGTGGGAGGTGTCCCTGCCCATGCTAGGGGGTTGGATCTTGATGATCTTTAAGGTCCCTTCCAACCCAAACTATGATTTTATAGGGAGAAAGCTACACCCAGGGCACCATGCTGCAAAGCTGATGGCTTATTCCACCCAACCAAGGAAGCAAAAACAAAATAGAAAGGTAGCTTTGTATTGGACCTGCTCTGCTATGGCATTCCTGGAGGCAGATGGCTGCAGCCAGCTCCCTCCTGTGCAGAGCAGACCCCTCTGGTGAGCAGGACTTCCCACAGGTCCCAGTGACCAGGGCTTTGCTGACTGGTGGTGCTGGCTGTGTAAAACTGCTCAGGAGACCTGCAGAGGGGAAGGAGATTCCAAAGGCAGCAGGGATATCTCCCTAACAAAGGCCATGAGGATGCTTGCCAGAGATGCACTTTTCCATCGTGCTCAAGAAATGACCAAAGGGTAAGTATTTAATTAGCATGCCATTTAATTAGCACTCATTACACACCCTTGCCTGAAAAGTCTCCCCTTCCAGTTTGCTGCCTTATTGAACCAATTACACCTACACCAGTACCTGAAGACTACAGGTTTGCTCTCCTAGGCTCTGTGCAGGAGGTCAGTAAGGGATTACAACAGCAACCAGGGCAGAGAAAAGGTGATAATTATTCTCCAGCTCACAGATACTGAAGAAGTCCTGTGTACAACACTGCTGTGTGTTCTGCCATCCACAGGCATTCTGAAAGACTTTCACCTCTCCTTTTCCTACACAAAGAGAGGGTATTTCTAAATCCTGTTCCAGAAGTGTGTTGCCTAACCCACATGTGCTGTCCAGAGCAACACAAGCAGTGTTGTGGGACAGGCTCTGAGCAACACACTGATCCCAGCCATGACTTTGCAGGCTCTTCCAGCCTGCTTGTGTCAGCACAGCCATGACAAGCACCCTGTCCCTCACACTTCCCTCTCCCTCCCTCACCTCTGCCCTCCCAAGATGCTTTATCTCACTGGGAGCCACAATGGCATTTGAAATGGTGATGATGTGGTGGCTTGGCAGGATGCATCTGGTAGAACAGGAATTTGAACCCAAGTTGCTCGTGGCCCAATCCAAGACCAATTTTTTCCTGTATCTAAAACGAGATGCACAACCCAAGGGCAGGGACCCAGGCTGTGAGGATCACAGTGCAATTTGGGGCCCTGTCAAAATGACAATGGCAAAGACTGGAGGTTTATACCTCCTGCCTCCCATGTGGGAGTAAGATTCCCTGCAAGAATATAATAAGGGACCTTGAAAAATTAACCTTGCAGAGTTCCTCATCACAGGGAGGATCCTGACTACTATTTTTACTTGGCAGCCAGGCACTTCTTCAAAATGAGGGTGCTATTTCTTGCCAATTTTGAAAGTAGGACAAAGTTACCTCTTAATTTCAATACCCCCTTAAATATTATGCCATTTATAATGTGTTAAAACTGCAACAGATTGCACCAAAGCTTCAAATTCTAAATTAATACCAACTTCCCACCCACTGCCTCCCTGGGCAACAATCTTGGAAGGACAGAAGAAGCAGATTAACATTTCAAAGCTGAGCCCCAGCCTTCCCTTAGCTATCTGCTAGGTCTCCAGGGCAAACAGTCACTTCCCCTGTTGAGCATTCAGGAATGCAGATGGTCTGTTCTCCTGGTGGCAAAATCCTGTCACCCTTAAAGGGATATTGGTATCTCAGGAGTCAAATCTGATGTAGGGGATTCTCAGTGCACATCTGAAAAATGTAGGAAAGGTAGCAAGCTAAAAGATGATAATAAAATTTGCAGGCAAGCTCAGGAAGGTAATGGTTTAAAGAAATACATTTGCTAAACAGAGGCAACAGTTTTATTTTTAAGTGTGAACTATAGGCCATAGTCACTCTTCGAGGTTTTGAAACATGAGCAGAGCAGTATTAACCACTGACAATCTCCAAGTATTAAAAAACATGTTTTACTTGCATAAATTCTCTGTTCTTTGGCTTTAAACACTCCAAAAAAGGCCATCACTGGATCCAAATGCTAAGAACCACATACTCACTCATTGAATAATGCCAATACTGCATTTCAGAAACCCCATACCCCTAATTTCCTATGACTGATGAGCAGAGAGAACTCCCAAGTTTCATTTTCTGGTTTAATTTATAATACATGGAAATATTCAAACGAACCAAGGAGATTCCTTGGCAATCTCTGCTTTTTATCAACCAC
The DNA here is from genome assembly GCA_023637945.1 of Phaethornis superciliosus. Lineage (NCBI taxonomy): Eukaryota > Metazoa > Chordata > Aves > Apodiformes > Trochilidae > Phaethornis > Phaethornis superciliosus. Next base: position 28,198,372 of record JAJQWJ010000009.1, read on the forward strand.
AAACAGCTACCAACCCTCAGCCAGATGAGGTCACCTCCCCTGCCATAAAGTGCAATCATTACCTCCACACACATGCCTACTCCCTCTGGAATGCAGTTCTGTATCTCCTGCTTCTCTCTAACTCTTATTATTTCTTCTGCATGGTGTTTTAAAAGATGTAATTAGTATACAGAATGGTTGATAAAATCATTTCAAATTGCAAATGTGCCTCAGAAATTTCTTTCAGCATTCTCTGTTAAGACAAAAATTCTTTCAGAAATAGCCTGAAGCCTCAATTTTTAAGGGGTGAGAATATTTAGTATTAAGTTCTGGATTCCTTTTTACAGACAAGACCAACGAGCTGTGTGTGTGTCAAATTCATGTAATATCAGAACATTTCAAATGGAAAAAGCCTCTAATGAAAGGCAATATTTAAATATACCTACCTAGAGAGGGATCCTAAATAAAGCAGTAACAGCCAGCCACAAAACCAGTGAGATGCTTCAGGTACAAATATTGCTAGGTTATTTGCTATTATAACTGGCTGCTCATGTAAGAAGACACTTGGGCATACAAATATTAATATTGATCAGAGACTAATTAGTTATCTGGGAATACTAAAGCAATTTCTTACCAAACCCAGAAAGACCAGAAAAAAAAACAGGAGGAGTTCTGCCTCCAAGGATGGGTAAGAGGACAGACAGCATCTTCTTTGATGAGTAAGAATCATGTAATTTCACCAAGAGCCAGTATTTCAAAAACACAATAACTCTGATACAGAAAAAGTGACTGCTGAGATTGATCTGAAAGATCTCATAAACTACATCAAAAGTGAGAGCGCAGAGACCAAGACAGTGAAAACATCAAAGCTTCATTATGTCTGGTAACATACAGGTTACTGCAGATAAATGGGACTCAGCAACCTTCCCATGGGTATCAGACTCACCAACTTAACATAGAAAAGGCTCCCAACCTCTACAACAGGCTTCCCTGCTGCTGTCAGAAACAGGATGGAGCTAAACTGACTAAAGAAAGTGCCTGCACTAGAGCAGAGTTAACTGTGAGCAGTCCCTGATGGGAGGAGGCAGGGAAGAGGATGTGGATGCCTCTCCCATCCTCCCGTGTCTGATGAGGAGAGCATTCAGCAAGGCAGGGCAAAACCTCCAGGAAATGCATTTAATGGGAGTCACTATTAAGCCTTAGTCAGCTCTGAGCAAGGTGCAGACTTGGCTTATTTTCCTTTTCATTTTACTGATTCTGGTGATAAAATTGCTGTTCCAAACACCCTTTTCCATGCCACACATTGTTGTGTTTTCCTTTGCAGTGTTTTCCATTCATTTGCACAAATTATCTTTTCTTCTTCTAAATGATGCTAAAATAAACAATGAAAATATACAAAGGAATCTATATTCTCTTATTGGATTCATTAGATACTATCTCTGAATACACAACCAAAGTCTGACACCCAATAAATCTCAGTCAAAGCTTCAATTAGCCCAGATAATGCCCATCAACCCAGCAGTGCTTTCCAGAGCCATGCAAATGTCAGCACCTTTATTTTACTTGGAGAAAATGGAGCATTTTGAGCAGATATGGTCAGATCACATCATGCTCAAGAATCCAGACCCCTTTTTTCCAGGCTCCTATAAAAGTGTTCCTCCTCAAATTAGCATTAATCTATGCCATAAGACACACTGACAGGCAAGGGATGTTACCCCTAATCCTTTGGAAACAGCTGTGATTGTTGTGTAAAACAACTGAGTATACATTAATTCTGCTTATTTGCAAGCGTTTTGTGAAACGCTGCTCTTCTGATTGAAATATACCTCTAAAGGGTAAAAAAAAAAAAAAAAAAACCCCAAAAAATAAAAAACCCAACACCAACCTGAGAAGATACTCTTAGAAAAAAATTATCCAAGTTTTGGACAATAACCAAAAAACATTTCAGCAACTATCTTTGGCACCTGAAAGTGAAGTATTCAGAAATCCAAGTCTTCATCTAATTTGAAAAACACAAGTGCCATTAATCAACAAAAGTTGCTGGATGTAGAACAAGACACAGAAACAGCTGGGCTGTAAATAAAGTGAGGTCCAGACACCTAGTGATTATTTTCTGTCCTTTGGTAATACCATCTGCCCTCATAAAAGGACAGCACACACAGGGAAAAAACCCAGACTATTTGTCTATTTGCAGAAACACACCAAAATTCTGCTCTTCCTACACCAAGGCAGTGTAACAGGCAGCCATTCAACTGCAAACAGAGCCTCAGAGAAAAATTTGGGTGGCTTCAGCAGCAACTCATGGTCACCTCTGACAATCCACCTCCAGGGAAAACTGCTGCAGAAACCTGGAGAGGAATCAGGAATCTGCCACACTGCAGTGTGCAGCAAGAAGCAGAAAGGAGGGTGAGCAGGCAGAGTTAATGAGCATCACAGCACAAGGAGTTGCTCAACAGAAAGAATAAACTTGGAAAGAAAAGAGAGTGGTTAGTCACAAGAGATTATAATAGCCCATAGTAAACAAGTCTGTTCATCAAATAAACAAAGCAAATGCCCCATACCCTGGGGAATTTTTTGAAAGGAAGGGCAAGCTCTTCATTTCCAGTGCATTCAGTCAGGGAGTTTAGTGGTGAGCAGCTACAACTCCCAGGAGTGAATACCAAAGCACACAACCCAGAACACCAACAGCAAGGTGCAAACACACACTCAATTTAGCAGTGGATTTAGAGACTTGTAAAAGTAACTTCAAAAAATAAAACCTACTTCAACTCTAAGACCTTGCCAGCTCCTATTACTCAGTAACAAATTATCAGTGCCTTCTGTTCTGGATTTCAAAAATAAAAAGCTCAGTGGTGCAAGGGCTGCACCCTGCAAGGAGTCCCTGTTCAGCATGTTGGGTTTTACAGGAAAAGACTCCAAAGGCTTTGGACCTGCATCTGTGGTTTGAGGAATGTGCAATTAAAATCATCTGCTCCTAAAGTGGCAGAAGGGTGGAGGCTGATAATAATAAACCACAAGCTCCTGTACAGTCATTTAAAAGCAGTGTCTTCTCTCAGCTCTACCAGATACTGAATTAGAAACAGTTCTGGCAGCATTGTGATTGCTGCTCACGAAGCAAAGGGAAGGAGGAGACTTGCTAAAATTCAGCTAAAGGGTTTTTTGCATTCAGCCTGGGTTCAGCCACATGCATGCAGGTCAGCTGAGTGTGGGAAGTCCCTGCACTGGCTTCAGTCAACAAGAAACAAAAGGCCCAACCAAGCAGTGCTGCAGGCCCTTCATTCACACCAGCATGCACTGCACCACAATGTCCCCACTGGACTGCCTGTGATAACTCTCAGTTGAATTACCATAAGGAGCTACTGCTGGCAACTCTCAACAGAGACTCAGTGCTGACCTTATCTGGACCACAACTACCACAGGGAGTGCTCAACACGATCAGCAAGATGCACTGGGCAGGAGAGATCACATCTGCATTATCAGCAGAAGCCCTCCAGCTCCATGCTGCACACTCACCAGGGTAACTTGCTGCCACTGTGGAGATACAGGGCTCAAGCACATGGCATTATTAAAATATCCACATATTTAAACATAAATTACCTATTTAAACCCACACTATGCACCCTATTCCAGGCTTCCAAACGAGTCAGGCTACACAAAACTGCCACGAAGATTCAGGGCTTTCTATTTCTTCTCTGTAAAAGGGGAGTGACACACAAACTTCTGAACTTTTCCAAAATAAACAGCTATTTCAGCTTCACAGCAGTAATGCCTTCTCTCTGCATAAAGTTTGTTATCAAACCAGGACAGGAAGGCACAACAGATTCTGAAAGATGCCTAGGGGAGAGAAATTAACCCAAAATTCACTACAAGTGAACCTCTCTCATATTATGCAGCCTCAGGATACAGACTCATGACTTAACTAAATATATTTTTCCTACAGACTGTCTCCTACAAACTATCACTCCACGTTAATCATGCTTCTGAAGAACATCTCTGCTCAGCACAGAATATGATATGACAAACTAGGAGCTTATCACATCAACCATCAAGCAATGCAGTTTGACAGGAAAGGCTCAGAGCCTGGTTCCATTTAGCATGACCTTTTCCAGGATTTTTATAGATTTTTGCATACATTTACTAGAAAACAAAACAGCAACGGGATAATGAGAGATACAAGAACTGGAGACAAGGCTGACAATCCTGCAGCCAGCAAGTCTGACCCTGCATGAGGAATTACAAGTGCAGATTGACAGGATGGAAGCTTTGAGCATGCAGAATGGTTCTTTGAGGATTCCAGAAAGGAAAAACCTTAGAAACAGGGAGAAAAAGTGGAAGAGACAATTCAGAGTGAAAGAAGGTGATAGAAAGAAAAACAGTTACCAAAAGTATGTTCAACTGAGGAACAGTTTGAAGAGATACACAGAAGAGATGGTGCTTTATGAAAGCAATGGGGAGCAGAAAATCACTTTGGCCAAGATGAAACCACATGTGAGACAAGTGAGGTGTGGAAGCTCGTGGAATGGACATCCAATGGGGCCTTCAAAAGCAGGTGTCTTCCTCAGCTATCCATTGCTGCAGGGAGCTGGATTCCATGTCCCTGAGTGCTCCATCCAGTGTACATTGCCAGCAATCAGGGTCCCTCCCTGTTGCCTAATGATGGATTATGCAAAAACCCATAGAGAAGTGCCAAGTCAGGGCTTTGCATTATCATCCCACACTCCAGCAGAGATGGCTGTGATAGAGCATTAGCCCTGGACACAGCACTCTCATCAACACCTCCTCCTTCATGTTCCCTCACCAATTAAAACTCCTGATAGCACAGGAGCTGATAAAGCCACCCTTGTGGTCTCTTTGTCCTCACACAACTGATGCAGAGGGAGAGGACAAGAATTCCATCCCTTTTCAATCCCCAGTGACTCTGGCACAGCTGGATCTCCTTAAAGATGAACTTTCAGCCTGCAGTAAAGTCATACCTCTAAGCTAGGGGTCAACTTAAGTCTTGGAGGTCCCTTGTGAGGTGACACAAGCTCCAAGGATACATTTGTGCTCTGGATGAGAAAGTTTTAATTTGTTTCTTGGGAAACAAAGCAGCACATGAACAGCAAAAACTCTACAGGATTCTACTCCAAAACAAGAGAAGAACTCTCGTAACCTCAGAACACTTGTATAGAGCATCAGATTCAGGGCACACTTCCAGTACTGCCTGACTTAATCAACCTTCTTAGAAGAAAACAAGATATGATGATATTTGGGTTTTTAAGTTGACTGCTGCAAAAGAAACTGCTATGGACCCGAAACAACAAACAGAATCAAAAGATTTGCGTGTCCAAAATCAAAGTTCCAGCCTGGAAAAGTCCGCTGAACTCTTCAAAATTTTACCACTACACTGAATACATTTTGAAGATTACTGGTAGGCCATGCAAGAAAAGCTGACTGCAGAAAGGGTGAGCCTGGCAATGTGGCCTGTATTGCAGCTGCTCTTGAAAGTGGAGTGTGAACTTTTAAGTAAACACACATCCCTGAGGAATAACCACATTCACCTTTCACAACAACATTTAAAATACCTCTGAAGTACACATGAGCCACTGTGGTCCCACACTCACGAGCGTCAAGAGACACAAGAAAACAGCTTCCCATGCCCCAAGAATTACTTACAGTTGTGTGGTGAGAGACACTGCCTCCAATATTGAGGTTTTTGAGAAGCTGGGGAGAGCCTCCATACTGCCCTGAGATCTGCTTCCTGACCTCAGCAGCGACGGTTCTGAAACAAGACAGGGACAACATTAATTCTGCAAAAGAATGACAAGGAAGATGATACACCAAGCACACTTTATTCTGCTGTTGGCAGAGACCCAAATACCTGGTGAACTGGTTGGAATAAGAGTTGTCCCCAGCCAGAGAGAACAGACTTTGTGATTTAAATGCCCAGAGAATCATAAAATTCTCACAAGGCTGCATATGCACTTCCTTAACAGCAATTACTTTTTTTATTATTATTTTTCCTTTTGTGAACTGCTCTTTTGTGCACATCTGTGGCAATAAAATGCATGTGACACTGAGCACAAATAAACTTGCTCCCAGCAGGCTCCTTCCAGTTCCTACCACTGAAAGTTCTCCTCCAGCACTCTGTGCACCCCTCAGCAGTGCCAAGCCTGATCACACCTATGCTCCTGTGTTCTGCACTCCCCTTGCCTATTTTTGCTTTTTGCAGTCACAAAGAAGAGCAGCAGCCACCTTCCACCCAATATCCAGACTGGGAGGCAGACAAGCAGTTAGGGAGCAACCACAATTCAAGGCACCCTACAGATTACTTTTAAGCCAAGTCTGAGAGATCCATCCCAAACCTCACCAACACTGGAGTCCTGAGATGATCCCAAGCTTCCGAGCAAGGGTGCTGGATCCTGGGAGGAAAACCTTCCCCATGGATCAGAGTAAACCACCAGCATCTTCTGCTGCTTTAGGACAATTGTTCCTACCCAAAGCCCCAAAATGAGGGAGGTGTTGAGATGAGTTTTAAGACCATCACAAAGCTGAGCATGACCAAAGTACAACCAGAAAGAAGGTGAACAACCTGTCAAAGATGGTTAAACCTTCCCTGAGCAAAGCCTTGAGATGAGGGCGGACTCTTGGCTTTGGGACTGCTGTGGCAGTGAAGGCTGTTGGACTGAGATGGGAGAGCAGGTGGAGGCAACTGATGTTGATGGAACTCTAGAGGGGAACTAGCTGGAACAACCAACACTACCATGGAGAGCAGATGTTTCCTCAGGCAGAGGACTGGAGTAAGATTAGCTAGAGGAAACATTATTGTGTCTTTTAAAAAACTGGACTGCAGAAGGAAATAATTTTTTAAAAAAGTTTTATGTATTCTGGATGCAAGACATCATCTGCTTCATGTTTGCCTTTATCCATGGGAGACTGTCCTCACTTCTGCAGGGTGGCTTCTGAAAGCAGACCAAACAGCTCCTGCTGGGGATGGGCAACCTTCAGGCTGTCTGAGTGCCCTCAGAAAACCCATTTTCCCTGTTCCCACCACGCACACACTCACAGACACTCAGGCAGGAGAGCACAGCCTGCATGCTGCCAGCATTTATAGGAATAATTGCAAGGCATTAAAATGGCTTCTTGGTGTGGACAACATGACACATCTGGGGCTGATGAGATTGAAAAGTTTGCCCCAGGTTGCAGAGGATCTCTGTTTAAAACCCAATCCCTTACTTGGTATGTGTTGCATCTCGTCCCTGAGGATGTGCAGGAGGGAGCAGGGCCCTGCACTGCCAGGAAAAATCACAGCACGTGTTTCACCGTGCAGCACAACCCAGGAAAAAAAAAAAAAAACAACCTCAAAATCTTTCCCCATTTTCAAGAGACATACAGCAGTGTTTCCAGATGGAAACCATAGCCAGAGGAAGAAACCCATCCTCAGCTGTGAAACCACAGCCTCTGGTTACTCAGCACTGCTCCTCAGGAACCTGGGATGTGGCTTTGTGACAGACTCCAGAGGGGCTCTCTGTCCTTCTTTCTTCTGCCTGTTGGCCTCAGCTGGGCTGGGAGCTGGGCTGTGTTTGGAGCAGTCTGGCAATGCACCCTCCACTCCAGCTCCAGCCCAAGCTTTACCCCAGCTTGATGCAGAAGCAAGGCTGGCTACCACAGCAGTGCTGCTGAGGGGCACTGTGAGTCTGCAGGGATAACACTGCACAGCCCAACACCATCCCTGCTGAAAACATCAGATGCAATCAGGGCATAAACACAAGTGTGGCACTGACCAGCACAGCTTCTGACCATGTGCTGTACACCACTGGCAGCTCCACATTGATGCACCATTAATAACCTCAGCGGACACTAAAAATTCCCCTGATGCATGCTCACAGAAAGTCAGAACTGAGCAAGCTCTGATTGCTTGGACCAAGCCACCACCATTGCTTTCAAGTCTTCAGTGGTCTTACCTCTCCAGCTTTCACAACTGCCAACCAAACTTCTCCCCACATGAAGTAACTGGCTGCTGGCTAAACCTTGAAAATCCCAAGTGGAGTCTGCAGGACTTACTACAACTTACTCCAAGCCTGCAGTCTGATCCACAGCTCTTGTTGCCTACTTTTCTGTGTCACAGCATTCACAAATGTATGGAGCACCTGGTCCTCTTCTGCAAATCATCATGCTTCTGGCATTTAGAAACCATCTTCTAAAGCAATCTGATCACCAACCGTATTTATGGGCACTCTGTACCAATTTGGTTTTGTGCTAACATCAACCAAGAAGTTCAACAGCTCTCCTCCAACTCCTTCCCACTTGCAAGGTATTTGCAAAATTTGGTTGCATCCCTCTCAGCCTTCCTTCTGCAACGCTAGGCAAGCTCAGATCCTGCAACAGGCTTTCTCTCCCTCCCTTCATCATCTCCATGGCTCTTCTCCACAGTTGTTCCAGTTGGCCATCACACCTCATAACACACTCATAACACTGTTTCACCCTGGTTGCTCACTCCAGACAGGACCTGACCAGGGCTTTGTAGGACCAAATTAGTATTTTCCTATTGAGAAAACCCCTCAGCTGACTACTTTTAGGACTGCTTTCTGACTGCTTCATCACAGAGGTTCACAGTTTTCCTACAACTGATAAGACACTTTCACTCTCCTCCTCCATTTCCAAAAGCTGTTTGTCCATGACAAATGCCACCTATCCATGACTAGTAAGTTCATGTTATGTGATAACCCTGAACACTATTTCTAATGAGAAGCACTTCCTAAACCAACTTAGGTTAAAGTGTATTACAGCAAACCCAACCAGAAAAAAAAAATCTCAAAATAGCCTCCAAATGAAAAAAAAATATCCATTAGGCAGACCGGAGCAGCCATTAAAATTCTGATAATTAAAAGGGCAAATAAAAAACTGCCCCTTTAATAACTATCCTATATTAACATGGGATCCTTAGACAAACATTCCAGTTAATTACAGCCCACAGACTCATGAATGTCTATGTTTAAAGTACACCTTTCCAAGCCACTTCCTTTCTGACCCTCTTCACTGGTTTATTATTGTGTGTGCATGTGGTTCACACAGTAAAAAAAAAAAAAAAAAAAAAAAAGACAGAGGAGAGAAAAAAAAATCCCCCTGGATCTGGCTTCTGAAGCAAAACAAGACCAGTCATTCTCAAAGTACTCTGAGCTCTAAATAGCAAAATGAAACCACTGGTTTGCACTTCCACCTTTCTTTACTACACACAAAAATCATTTCTGTTTCTATGCAGCCCAGCCAGTCAAACCCCAAAATTGTTCCTTTTTGGTGGTTGAGGGGCTTTTTTTCAGCATACTGGAAATCACGGTTCTTCCTTTTACCTCCCCAAGAAAAGACCAAGGTTATTGGTCCTGTAAGACCTGTCCAGTTAGGCCAAGCAAGGTTATGGTCTCTTCCCTTTCCCCGAAAAGGTCGGTCCAGATACAGTTATTAGATGACCTGCTGCAGTGATCTGAGGAAGCCTCTGTCCTCCACAGCCCTCCCCATTTTGAAAGAGCAATGTAAATCAATTCTCCCCAGCACACTAATTACAAAACAGTTACTCCTGCCTGTTCATCTTCTGTGTCACGTGCAGAGACTGCACTCAGAGAGCCTTTGCCTCTTGAGAAAGACAGCCTGGTACAGTGAGGCATCTGTGCCAGCCCATAGCAAAGCTGCTTGTTCTCTTTCAGCAGAGAAAACTGTATTTACATACTTTAGTTTTTAAAGTGAAAGCAACCCCCCTTTTGTACAGCCTGCTCACTTGTGTGCAGCTCTGCACATGGCTGGAGGGATCTGTGCTTCAAATTTCCAGAGCAGAAGGGCACTGGCTGTTTGCATTGGTCTTGATGACCTGTCCCTCCATGCTCTGCCTGGGCTCTCCTGCCTGTGGAACAGACAGCTCCATCCAGGCTTGAACCATGGTCTGACTCACCAGGTATGACTCAAGGTGGATGAGGGAACCTGCTGAAGGGTGAGCTCTGCCACAGAGCCATGTGCCATGCCATGGCTGCCATGCCAGTTCAGCTGTGCCCTGGATGCAGCCTTCCTCCTAAACCTGAGGTCCTGTTTCCTCCAGATTGAACTCCTTCCCCTCTGAGTGAAATGGGGTGGATTTACAATACGAAGCTGAGGAAATTCCCAGCCTGATCCCAGTGACCGCAGGGTAAGTAAGTGTGGGTTCTTAAATTAACACAGATGATGAGCAACAAGCAACATGTTCCCTTTTTCCTTACCATTGACTAAACCAGAAAACACCATACAACACCACCTGTGGTGTTCTTCTGGTAACATTAGATGATTAAGGCTGAAAGTGTCACCTCCAGGATGCAGCGGAAGGAATGAGCTCCCTTACCATGTAAACCACCACAGGACTGGATTCTTCAGGAGAGAAAAAAACAGCATCTCACCTTAAAAAAGAAAAAAAAATCTAACAAGGTAGCCTTGCACAAAGCCCTGTAGCCAAGCCCCAGAGGTGAGCTGCTCTGCCTGCCTTCTCACTTGCTTTCAGCAGTCAGAGGTTTCCTTGGGCTCCCCAGAGTGCTGCCAACTCCCACACAAGACCCCGGCAGTGACTGAGCAAGGGCAGACAACGCTGACTTCTGGAGAACAGGGAGAAGCTGCCCTGAAGCTTCCAGTGAAAAATGCTTCCAGTTATCCCTGACAAGCCTTTCCACAAAGCAAATGGCATCTGGATGAGGGAAGAGACTTAACTGTGATGAGCATCCTGCTGTGACTGCCACATTTCTGGCTGGATTCCCTGCTGGTGGGAGCCAGTGACAGCTTTGCCATCGGTTTCAGTGGGTGCAGGTTTCACACCAACCCTGTTCACCCTGAGGCTGTCAGTCTCCCCAACACCTCGTTCAGGCACTGTAAAAGGGCCCTAAATGAGCACAAATGTAAATTTAGTCTTCCCAAGTCACCTTTTACAGTACCCTGTCAGCATAAAGAGAGCTTCAGCAGAAATAAGATGCGAGCTCTGAACGTAGTGAACAGAAGTGTTTTCCCTTTGATTCAAACCCATAAAGACAACAAGCTGTGACTACTCCAGAAATCTGTCCCTACACAATTTAAGGGCCCTGGATGATGGGGAATTCCCAAATCACAATGCCTGAGAGCAAGGTCACCCCCTTTCAGCCAGGGCTCTGCTGAAGACCCTCCAGCCCCAGACAGCAGCACCTCATGGCAATGTGAGGTTCTTGTTCACATGGAAGCATCTCAGGAGGGGCTGGACCCACAAGGCTGAAAACAATTTGCTCCAGACACCACGGAAGAACAGGAAAACTGAAAATTCTCAGCAACAGAACAAAGACCAGGGGCAAAAATCACACTCTGGTCTTTGTGTGAGGCTGAAATGCACAGCAAAACAGAGGGCAAGGCAGGTACGGTCTTCCAAGCCAGAAGGATCCTTTATAACTATGGGAGCAGTAAAGGAAGAGCAAAACCCTTCCCAACCAAAGACACTTTCAAAATGGTGATGGTCTGACCAAAGAAGCAGCTCTGGATGCCCTGCAGAATCCAATCTCAGGATGTCCAAGAGCAGTGAGAAGTCACTGAGAGACAGACCCCTGTGAAAGGCTACATGAGTTTTCCTGAACTGTGCCTGTTGGGTGATGTTTAAGGGATGATTGTCTCTTTTTCTGTATTTGAGGTCTGGAAAACCTGCATGTCCTGGGATACAACCTGCTTCCATCACTGGGACATTCAGGATCTCAGAACTGACCCTTCTGGTGGGGGGGCTTCCACTTCCTATTTCTCTGCTAAGTGGTCCCATACCCAGAAAAAATGCAGTGGGATAATGCAATAGGGGATCTGCAGTGCACAGAGGGGTGAGGACAGCACAGAACAACCCCAGAGGGGCCACACAGGGCACGCAGCTGGGTCCCTACTGAAGACCCAGTCCCTGCTTAGCTGATTCCTCCAGAATAACATAGGAACTGTTCATTTTTAAATCAAATGTCTTAATGAGTGAACCTTATCTCTGCTTGGGTGGATCCTGCCTTCTGCTAATTCTCCACTAGTCCTGCAAATGCCATATGAGCTGAAAAGAATTACTAAATAGAGGTACCTCTGTTCATACACTGAGATGGAAAAAATAGCATACAGGCAGATAGGGAAGTATTACAATTCTGCAGAAGCACATGTCCAGTTTAATTAAAAAAATTATTACCAATATATTTCCAATTAAAAATTAACAGTTTCAGGCAAGATTTCAGGTATTATTAACCCACTATAGTAAATTTAACTCAAGATTTTTTTCTGATAGGAGTCAAGTAGTAAGGACATGTGACAGCCAAAGTTCAGCCTAAAAATCTGTTCTGGTTTAAAGCATTCCGATAAAAATTCTGCATGATCCAACCAGAAAGGTACCTTGTACCAAGACAACCTTAAAAAGATATTTTGCAACTGCTGTAGCAGTCCCTGATAGCTGCTAACCAAAGAGTGGTTATGAACAGCCACTGGAGGCCTGTAGGTACCCACGATGTGCACCACACTGGTAGCAAATCAGGGCTGTGCAGACCACAGCTGTGGTCTTCCTAAGACACACAACAGCCAAACTCATGGTTCCTTTTCTATGACTACAGTAATAACCAGCTTAAAGCTTGCATTTGTTTGGTAGGTAGGCCTTGAAGTCATTTACCTGGGTGGATCTGAATTGCATCCCACTTGAACAACACACTGTCAGCCAAACCAAGAGCACCATGGCTATTTCCTGTCAATAAGACAAATACCATGTCTACCTCGATGAGGAAGCCAAACCGGAGGGCAGAGTGTGAAAATGTGATGGAACTATTCTTCTTTAAACAATGGAACTGGGGAGGGCTTCCAGCAGCCACCAACACAGCTCTTGGGACTTCCGTCTGCTGCCTGCTTGAATCTTTCATCCTCTGAAAGAGTAACACTCAGATCAGCACATGATGTCAGCACGAGAAGGGATACAGCTCAGACTGGACACCTCTGGGTGCATCATCATCTCCGTCCACAAGTTTTTGCCTTCACATGCACTGGGTGGGCTGCCCATCAACCAGGAACTTTAGATTTCTCAGAAAACACAACATGGGACATTCCAGAGAGAAATATAGGAGTCTTTCAAATAAAAGAGTAGAAGAGAATGTTGGAAAAGCAAAAACCGTGCTCCAGAGCAGCTGACCTCACTGCAAACCACGTCAGTCCTTCCTGCAGGCACCAACAGTAAACTCCACAAACAAATCTGACCTCTGGAGAAGACCACCTCTGCCTGCACACACACACTGCTGCCATTTGGCTGAACACACATGGAGTGGGTAAGATCAAAAGGTACACAGAGGTCTGTGCTCCTGCCAGAGGAACTGTCTGCACCCAGCCAGAGCCTGATGGAGGCAGAAACACTGTGAGCAGCCACAGTAGTCACCCCAGGGCCATTTCGTTCAACTTCTTGCCAGGGCTGCAGAATTCTTATGCTCTTACTTCTAGTACTTGCCTTGCATGTGACTATTTCCATGACTACAATCAAGAACCAGGAAAAAACGGTCTGGCAGCAAATCCAGCTCTCTCCAAATCCAGCTCTCTCTGTTCCTGAAACCTTGATCTATCACATTAACCCCTGGCTGGTGCCCATCAAAGTTTGCAGAACACCACAAGAGAGGACTTATGTTCAGATCCTGAGTGGGGTGGCATTGATGCCACTCCTCTACCTCCCAACTAACCTTTTCCTTTGACTTCCTTTTTCCTTGCCTGTGATCCTTCTCCATCACAGCTTCTGGAACTGCAACTACATGTACCTACAGTTTTCTCACTCGATGGCAGGAAAATTATAGTCCTTCCCGAGTGGCACCAGCAAATCTGAGAGTTCCCACTTCCACTCTGCTGCTCCTTACAGCCAGGAGAGGCACCGCGGGCACCAAAGCCTATCTGGTCAGACCTGCAAACAGGAAAACTGTGGTTCCTGCCTGGAGCCACATGCCTAACTTGGAATACAGATCTGCAGAAACTTGGTAGTCACAGGTAATTTCCTATAAATATCACACTTTAAAACAACAACAACAACAAAACAAAAGACCAAAAAAACCAGAAACAACTTTATCAGATTCCGGGAGGTTTAGCGCTTCACAGTCTCAAATAGCTTCACATATCCAAGGAGCTGGGCTAACATGCACCCGCCGCTTCTCACACACAAAAGGAAGGGAATTGTTTCTCCATTTTGCAGGCATCAAGGAAGGGGGCAGGCAGGTTCGCTGCTCCCAGGTGCCGGACAGGGCTTTGGCCGCCGTCCCTGCCACTCCCGCCTCAAGCACCGAAGGCAAACCCGGTGCAGGCAGCCAGGACCGGGGCCAGGAGCAGGGGTCAGGGGCCGGGGTCAGCCTCCGGCACCCCGCACCGGCAGGAAAACCCTGTCCGGGAGCGCTGGGCCGCCCACTGTGCTGCGAGAGGGGCTGCACAATGCGCCCGCCCGCCCTTTGTTTGCAGGGAGCTGAATCCAGCAGCTCTTTTCCTCCTTTCTCCCCCGCTTCCCTCGGGAAGCGGCACCGGGAGAGGCGGACACGGCGCAGGCACGCACACTCGCACACTCACACTCACACACACACACACACACAGCCGCATCCCCTCCTCCCCCCCCGGTTTTGTTGGGGTCGGGGGAACCGCAGCCCCCGGGGCTCACACGGCCTGGGCGGACCCTGCCCGCCGGCCCGTCCGGGAGCTGCTCAGGGCAGGCCCAGCGCCACGGCCCAGCTCAGGCTCGGCCCGGTCCGGCGCCTCGCGGCCGCCCTGTCAGCAGCCCAAGGCCGGGAGAGCGGCGGGAGCCCACGGGCCGCGCCGGGCCCGTTCTCCCCTCAGGGGCGCGGCGGCACCGGCGGCCCCCCCTCTCCGCGCCGACCGGGCCCGGCAGCCCGCTCCTCCTCACTCCGGGACCGGTGGCCGAAACCGGTACCGGTATCTCTTCCCCCCGCGGCCGCGCTACCTGCTGATCTTCTGGGCGAAGGCGCGGCGCTCGGCCATGGCCGCGCTGCGGGGCTCCGCGGGGCCGCTCCTCAGCGCTGGCGGAGCCGGGGAGCCGGGGACGGGCGCCGTAATGCTCCGTGGAGGCGCGCAGCCGCTCGGCGCAGCCGGCCCAGCTCCCACCCTCGGCGCTTCACGAGCCCGCCCGCTTCCTCCCCTTTGTCGGACCGGGGCCGCTCCTCGCAGACATACGGCGGGGCGGGCAGCCCCGGGGCGGCGGGAGGGACCGGCCCGGTGCCCGGTGCTCGGAGCCGGGGGCAGCCTCGCCGGGACCCGCGGAGCAGCAGCGATCCGGCCTGCTTGCCCCGGGGAGAGGCAGGGCAGAGGTCACAGAGCGCTGTCCTGGCAGCGCCTTTGTACAGGCTGAGCGCGGGTTCGGTGCGGCTCGCCGTGGCTGCTGCAATGCCGCTTTATTCCCGTGTAAAACCGGAGCGGGTTGGGGTTATTATCTGCAGTCAGGAAGATCCACCCGTGGTTTGGGATAAATGGCTCTTGTCCCAGCTCACACCCCTGCAGAATTCCAGTCTGGTGGAGAGCGAGACCTGGAGAGATGAACCGGGGAGTGTGGGCAGGGCTGGTCTCAGCCCAAAACTGGGGTCCTGTAGGTGCAAAACCCCGGCTCTGGGCTGCCACGGGTCTGCCTGGCATGGCCGGGCCCCTGGGCCACCCGTGTCCCCACCCAGCGAGCTGGCACCAGGGAATACCATCCATTACCATGCTCCCATGAATTACACGTGCTGGCTGGGACAAGACTGGGCCCTCAGTCTGTCATACCCTGTCTGGTACCAAGTTTTCCTCCGGAGGGGCTAACAGTCCTCCCCAAGGGTGATTTAGAAGATGACTGGAACAGTGTAACTACCATCACTCCATGCAAACAGGCCCTTACTTCCCTTCCTTTCCCTTCATAAACATGTTGTATTTGAGGTGGTCACCCTAAAGGGAAGAAGAGGAAAAATAGTGGGGAGTGAAAAAAAAAAACCCCACATAACTATTTTGGGACTTTAAGAAAAGGTTGAGCTTAGAAGACATTCTAGCAGATAATTCAAAAGTCAGTATTACAGTACATGTGCTCTGCATTAATCTGAACCAGAGAACTATTAATAGTAATCCAGGAAGTGTCCCAAAGCAGTGAGTGTTAATTCACCCAATTCCATCTGTTTTCATTGTGTGACTGTTCCCAGCACATTGCTGCTGCAGTCTGAGAACACCAATTTTTCCACTAGGAGAAGCCACTGATTCCCAGCTGCATACAATTACTCTGCTTTTCTGTTTGTGTTTATGCAGGGGATGCCAAGCTCCAAAATCTGCAAATATATACGTACGTGAGCAATGCCCCTGGAGCTCATCAGACTGGGTGCATATTTAAGGTGAATGCCATGTGGGGAAGATGTGTCCTGCTACAAAAATGTGCTGTCATGCCTTGCACAGATGCAGGCACAAACGTGCACACAGATGGAGATACTGCACAGCAAAGACCTATTGTGTGCCACTGAGAAAGGGCTGCTCTTCTCTCAGGGGAAAGGGAGAAAATGTCCCACAAACATCTGCCAAGACAAAGACTTCTGCTCCTGAATTACTGCCTGCGTGTAGAATTGCACACAGGCTGAGTGCCTCACACAGGATAAGCCAAGGAGATGTTTACTTTCATACACCCACAGAAGCTGTGGATGCTCCATCACTGGAAGTGTCCAAGATGAGGTTGGAGAGGGTTTCAAGCACCCATCAACCTGATCTAGTGATAGATGTCTCTGCCAGGGGGGTTGGACCAGGTGATCTTCAAAAGGTCCCTTCCAGGCAAACCATTCTATAATTCTACAAATAACTTCTCACACATAGTTCTGAGAAACAAACTCATGCTCTGCAAAGAGGAAAATGCAAGCAATGGGACACCAAGACCTGTCACATGGAATTTTAGTCTGCAAAATATTTTTCTCCAGGCTTCTGTTTGGGAACTAGCAGCTTCCTCTGATTAAATAAAAAAACCTGTTGTGTGGCAAATTTCACTTGCAGTAGAAAACGGAACTATTTTATTTTAAATTAGGGTGAAATTGTATGCCATTGGTTATATATTTGGAGTTCTGCTTCTTTTCATAAAGTTGTCTGTGCATATGTATTGCCTTCAAGGGTGCCTGGTATCTCAGAATGAGGGTGAAGACAAACCAAGACAAACTTCAATGGAGGGACTGTGTATACTGCAATTAATACCTCTGTATAGCCCAAATTAATTGAAATTAATGTCTGGATGGACACTACGTATTTCTAGTAACCAATTAAAAACCTACAACATTATCAGAATTATGAGAACACCAAATAGTTTCTCTGCCTGAAGACACTGTAATGATTCATCATGTTTTAGAAAGCAAAGAAGGAATCTAGCTTGTTTCCAACACTAGCATTCCAATCAATTCACTTCAGTACCTGTCCATGAGCCACATGCATCCTTTAAATCATAGGACTTTTTGACTGAGAATTAATTTTACTCCATTATAATCAAATTTGGTAAATGCAAACCACAGATGTAACCCCCTGAGCTGCATAATTTTCAGATGAGGTCCTGCACAAGAAAAAAAATCTTTTGGATTGTAGCCACAAAACAGTTTTGTAAAAAGAGAAGCAATCCCATGTCTTGTTTGTTAGCAGTCTATTTACTCAGTCCATTGCTTCCTCCTTCTTACGTAAACTTCCTCAAAGCCAACTGAAAACATTTTCCACTGAAATTGTGTCCAACACAATTCAATAAACAATGTGGTAAATAAGGGACTGCAAATTCCGAGAGCCATCTACTGGCAGCTAAGTGAAACAAATTAAATTAATTATGGGCCAAATCTCTGCTTCTCTTTGCACGTATTTTCTTTAAAGGTAAGGAACTACACGTGGGTAATGTAAACTGTGCAAGCATAAATACCTTCTCAAGACATGTATAGCAAGAGTGAAGATGCTGGTGTTCTCAGGGCAGGAAGAAGCAGCCTTGTTTGCCCAGAGCCCAGATTCTGCTGGAAAAATGGAAATCTAGGATGGTGCATGCCTCACATGTAGGATTTTTCTTTTACAGCTGGCTCAAGCCAGGCATGGCAAAACCTAATGCCAGCAGAGCTGGAAGCAGAGCCAAGGTGCTCCAAGTGCTGCATGTCAAAGACCAGCTTTATAGGGAATGGTGTTCTTCATCTCCTTCATCAGGAGATCACAAGGGAACCTCACAGGAAGGAAGGGAGATATTTTGCAGTTCTCAATACCAAAACAAATCATACCAACTGCTCTATGAAGCAAAACAGCTGTGTGTGTAAAACATTCTGTCCAGAGCAAAATCTCCCAGCCTCTGTTCTTAAATGGGTGGGAACAACCTTGTTGTAATCTGTTTTAACAAGCAGTTCTGTGAGCAGCAGAATTAACACAGAATTCCAGCGTTCTCCCTTTACCCTGTTCCAGGGTCTCATCTTACCTGAGCAGCTATTTCCCCTAAAACTGGGGGAATTTCATTTCATAACTCTGAGGCTCTGTAAACTTGATTAAACTGTAGAAAGGCTTAAAAACTTCCCAGAGGGCAACAGATCACAGCTAGCTTACTTCCCTAGGAAATGAAACTAAAAATAAATGAGGAAAAATTCTCTTCCCTGATGCTCCTTGACCCAAGGTCTGCTCTGTTTAGACAACAAACACATGGGTGCTTTGGAAAACACATACTGTTGGTCAAATGTTTAATGGGCTTTTCTAAAAATATTGCAGATTATTGATGAATGCTTAGATGACCTCCCAGAGGCAATCTAGTGGCAGACATTGGAGCAGAAGCTTCATCCCCCTGATTGCCCAGTAATTCAGTGTTATCTTACCAGTCTGCAGTATTTGGTGGGTAAATGTTGTGGTATCTTCAAGATCCATAAAGCAGGGAGTATCTTCTCTAATTTTCAGTCTGCTTGGCATTGCCACTTGGTCTTACTTGCTTGGCTTGCCTATTAAAAAAAAACAAATTATATTTCCCATGAACACATACCTTGAATATTTCCTCACTAGTCATACACTAATTTAGCACAAACAGAGCTCAAAGATGGTTTGCATGGCCTTTATAACATTAAAATGTTGAAAATGTAACTCTGTGGCATTTGTTGAATGCAGTGCCTTCTCTCCCACCCCCTCTGCAGATCTTTCCTACAGAGAGATTAGCAAATGCGAAGAAAGCTCTCCTTGCAGACTGTTATTTGTGGCTGCCTAAGTAATTATTTCAGTCAAAGCTTTCTTTTGCATCATCTGATACAAAAATCAGAAAATAAATATCTTCATCCTCAAAACCTCCTTGCCCAAGGGATTTACAACGTATCTCCAGATGGCTTAGTGTGTGGCCTATCGAATCAGGGCACAGTTATTAAATTTCAGAGCAGCAAGGTGCAGGCAACTAATTTCAGGCAAGGGAACAGTCATTTCATTTGATCAACTGAGTAATTCTTTGTTAAACATTTAGCCAAATCCAAGCCATGTTAGCTACTCAGCTCTTAATATTCAAGACTATACACAAACAGACAACATTCATCTTTGAGGGGAAAAAAGCAAAGATGAAACTTTAGAGAAACATTATTCCTATGGCAGGTCATAACACTCTGAAGGCAAAAGTCCTGTTTCCTTCTGCACTGACAGATCACCCACTATTGTGGAGCCACAGTCTTTTATGAGTTTAGTACAAACAGCAACATGGTTTTTATTTTTAAATCTTTATCTTTGCTTGGAACAAAAAGACACGTATGGTGTTTGTGCTATTTTCTGTGTATTTCCTCTCCTTTATAGTTTGGAAAAGGAAGAGCAACTACATCTGACCATTCTTCAGGATTTATTTTAAATTTTATCATGGTGGTGTTGTTACTGTAACCACCCTACAGAGATACTTGCTGCTGGAGTCTGAAGGATTCCCTAAAGAGAGGAGGATTCTGATCACTAATTTGTAGAAACACAGAAGTGAATTGGTGTTAGCAAGGGCAAGCAGTGTGCTGAAAGGCAAGGGAAGCATTAGAAAGGTGATCTCCTACAACCCCATCTCAAGCCAAGAGCTAGAGCTTTGACACAAGATGTTGTCTGCTTTGTGCAGTAATACCTACAATCCTCTTTAGTGATCAACCCTGCTACATGAAATACACTGCAGCCATGAGATGACATAACAAAACCCAACATGAAATACATGAAATGTCCATTGTTGGTATTTTACTGAAGCCAAATTTTCAGTCATGGGGTATGATCATGTGCCAATCATAAAAAATTAAACTCAGTCTCAGCACCTTTGACCAGCAGAAGGCAGTAAAATCACAAAATGGAAAAAAACAACCTGGATTTTCTTCATGAACCCAAACTTGTGCTGCTGAGTCCCAAGTGCATGGAGAGTGCAAAGAGATTGCCCTATGACTGGATGTTAAGCACGAATGCCAGTTCCAGATAATCAAGTCATATCCTTCCCAAATCCTACACTTTTTTTTTTTTTTTTAAAAAACCCCCACCTTGGCTCCTGATACTGACTGATTTTTTTTAAGTACCTTAAAATAAATACATTTCCCATAACTAATTTACAAAAGACTAAAAAATTCAAAAACAAACCTCCTGATGTCTAGCCTAGGAGAGCAGAGCTGCCGTTTCTGTGATAGAGTTTTAGAAAAGAAATAAACGATGCAAATTGAACTGGAGAACACTGCTGGCATGTGGACAAACACGGATGTGTTAGGCTGGAAATTTAAGTACTACTGCCCTCCAGAGAAGCTGGAGGTTGGGAAACCATTTTTCTATAATGGTGCCCAGAAATACAAGTAATTTATAAAAATTACAACAAATAAAATAACCAAACTCAACACAGCAAGACGAACACCTTGAAACGCCAGTGAGAGACTGCGTGAGGGGTCGCGCGCTGCCTCATCCCCTCACGACGGGGCCGCGCGCTGCCTCATCCCCTCACGACGGGGCCACGCTTCCCGCCCAAACCTTCTGACCCCCCCGCCCTCCGCCCGCCTTTCCGGGGGCTCGTCTCCAGCCGAACCCGGCCCGCCCCGGGGATCCGGCCCGCCTCAGCCGGGCCCCACAGCCGCCTCCTCCGCCCTTTCCTCCGTCCTCTACAGGCGGCGGCTGAACAGCAGCCGCCCGCCCTCCCGCTCTCCCTTTGGACTGCAGCTCCCAGGATGCCCCGCGCGGGGCAGCCTCTGGGCCCGGCTCTCTCCCGCAGCAGTGCCCGCTGGGAGTTGTAGTCCTGCGCAGTTCCCTCACGGCTGAAGCCCCGGGAGGCTGCTTCCCAGCCGGCTGCGCCACGGAGCTCACCGGGCGGGTAAGCGGCGGCCCTTCCACATTCCATCCGGGGGCGGCGGCGGCCGTGGCGGTCTCGTAGCGGAGTCACAGTGCGAGCGGCTCTTCCGTCTCCTTTTACGACGGCCGCGGAGGGCCGCGCCTCTGTCGCGACAGGGGAAGCGCTCACTGCCCGCCCGGCAGCGGCCGCGGCTCCAGCTCCGTGAGGGGTTCGAGGCGGAGGGGAGCGGGAAAGGGAGCGGGAAGCGCTGCCCGCCAGGCCGGGCGGGACGAAACACCTCAGCGGTGGCGGCGAGGAGGCGGCCGCTGCCGGGCGTACCCGCGGGTGGCGGCCGGGGCCCGCGGCTCAGCTCCCGGCCAGCCCGTCTGTGGGTCCGGGAGGGTCGGGATTCTCTCCCGACTTCCCCCGAGCCTTTTTCCCGGGGTGTGTGTGTGGGTTGGCGTGTGGCCGCCGGGCTCCTATCGCCGGCGGGCGGCTGTGGTGACCGCGCTGCGGCTGGGAGCGGGGTTAGGGAGAGAGCGGGGCCCGGGGGCGGCCGGGCCGGGATCCCCTTCCCGCCGGGATCCCCTTCCCGCCGGGATCCCCTTCCCTGGAGTCGTTGTGTGAGGATACAAAGACCCCGCCGGCTGTGGAGAAGCGGAATGGTAACGAGGGAGCTGCTCTGCTAAGAGCTCCTGCTTGGCTTTACGTCCTGGAGGGAGGGGGGTTAAACGTTTGGTCTTTGCTACCTTTGGTCCTTGCTGTCTTTGCTACACCACCGCAGCTGGGTTTCTTCACAAAGTATTGTATCTAAATATTCATGAAAAGGGGTAGCTGCTTACAGATAACCTCTTGGCTTCATTCTCTGGCAGGGGTTTTGCTGACTGCCATCGCTCCAGTTCTTCCCAGGTTGGAAAGAAGTGCAGGGGGGGTCTTCATTCTTAATGAGAAGTCACATCCAGAGTTGGTTCCTCCCTTCGGCAGGGTTGGGCTGCTGTTCTGTTGTTAACAAATTCTCTTGTTAGGGACTTTTTTTTTCCTTTCCATCACTATAAAGAGCCAGCGAGGCAAGGCTTCATTTTACATTGTAAGAGGAGCATCCTGCTGCTCTGGGAAGTAACATCGACCCAGTAATGCACATTCTGGGTAACTTTAATGAGACAACTTCAGTATAAAACCATTAAACTCTAGATATAATAACAGGGGGAGTGCTGTGCCCGTTGGGCTTGAATCTGTATTTCTTGTGACCTTCTCCTGATGCTGTGCCATTCATTTCAGAGGAACCATTACTGATGCCTTTTTACGTTGATGGGAAGTGCCTGCATTTTTCCAGTGGAATTAATGTGCCTGTTTTGTGTTAGCATTCTTCTTAGAAGTCCTTTTCACATCTTTAACATAATGGTAGGGAAGAAATGTAACTGGATGAAAGAAAAATGTTCTGCAATGACCATTGTCTTTTAAAGGAAAATTAGCTTCTTTCTCATTTCAGTATTTTTTTCCTTCAGGCCCTTTGGGAACAGTAGAGTTTGTTTCATTTCTAATTTTAGCCAGAGGGAGATTTTACAGGTATTGCCTGTTAAGGCAATCAGTGGCCTCTGCATAAATGACTGTCACTGATGGATCATGTGAGGCCAGGCTGGACCAAACACACCTCCTGAAGAAGTTCATCTTGCCAGCTTTGCCAGCTGCAGTCAGTGATACAGTTGGTCTTCTCTTTTTTTCCCTGAAGAAAAAAGAGGGGAGGGGAAAGGCAGGAAATTAAAATCCAACCCTTAAATTGTCTTTTCTGCCCCACAAAAGTCCAGTTCTAACAGAGCTGATCACAGTAGGGCTGTAAGCAACTGTTACTTTCACTAGCATGAAAATGTCACTTTTCCTCCATGTTCTGTCAAATAGAACTTTTATTAAGTAATAAAATGGAATAACAGACAAACATGCTAAGGATGGTGTGGGCAGTGGGCTGCTCTTTTCCTTGCCCTACCTACAGATCCCACCAAGGGTCCATCTGTGTGAGGAGATGGACCTCAGGCACCCCAACATCTTCACACTCTCCTGGGTTACCCTAGCAGTGGTTAGGGTTTTTTAATTAACATAGGCTCCCAGTGGAGAGAAGTAACATGGTTTTGATCCCAGTTCAATGGAGAGTAACACATGGAAAGGTAAATACAGTTCTGGATTCTCCTTCTAAAGCAAGGAAATTATGTATAGCATTAGTGACACTATGTGCCCCTGATCCAAGTTTATTAATTAAATGAGGTAATTAACTTTTGTCCACATCATTATCTGATGTTTTCAGAGTTTAGCTAAAAATCCAGTGAAGGTGGCAGTGACGTACCACTACTGATCAACTTTTGATGTTACACAAGAGTTCTTCTTGCAGCAGGAGCTCTTAATTTTTCTGCTACCTCTGCAAGGATTTGTGCTACCCAGTATCATTAAAACCTCTTCTATCCACTATTTTAAAGTGAACCATTGACATGCAGTGAAAGATGCTCTATTAATAGCAAACTTCTGGTATAGATGGTACAGGTGATGAAGGGATTTCTGACCCATTTTCCCGGATTTTCTTAGAAGCAGGGATAAAGGCAGTATTTATTCTTTCTGTATTATCACCAGCTTAGGTTGCTGTTAAGGTGAAGTCCATCTTCTCTTGCAGTTCAGAGTCAGTAAAAGTATATTCCCCACCACCTAGGAACATTTATAACATTTTTTTACAAAAGTAGTCTGCTCTTTAGTGCTTTTTACCACCATTTTACCACTCTCCTTGTGACACAACTGGACTACTGCAGACAGCAGGATCACATCAGGAGAGGCTTTTTTTGCCCTGCAAGCAGTAACTGGAAAAGATGTAAAGAAAACACAGACTTTCAGACAGTATCCTACTCATCTTTTGAGGTTATCTCTAGCAAGTTAATTCTGCCCCAAACTATGTCAGTGTTACTATACACATTTTCTGCCTCGCACAAACACAGAATCCTAGAGTAGAATCATAGAATTCATCTTGCACTTTTGTCTTTTAATTCATCCCATGTAAACCTTGTAACCCTGTAAACCTTGGCTTAGAAAACTCTTGGATTAAAAATCTGAAACTAAGGCTGTGTCTAAAGGAAAAATTTGTTCTTTTTTGGTGCTCAGGACGAAAAAGAAAAAAAAAGCATCCTAAAAAGCATCCTATTCAGCAGAAAAGAAGAGCATCTGTTCTATTTCAGTGAAATGTCTTGTAGCTCTTCATTTCACTGCCAGTGAGGGTGAGCATACTCGTATGCCAGCACAGGTTGTAGGCTCTAGATCAGGTTGTTGGGCAACTGAGAGCTGTTGGAGAACATTATATTTTATTTAGCTTTGCATAGTGATTTTATTGGTGTATATTTGGAATTAAATGTTTTTATTACTTATTCATGGAATATGTGATTGCTTCTCAGACCCTGGCAGTGGAGGATTCTGCAAGTTTATTGCTGTTTCTGGTCACATTAGGTGGTGATACTGCACCCTGTGATCTCAGTGCCCATGGATATGTTTATATTTTTGTTTTTCCAGTAGCAGAATTTGAATGCCTTACAAGACAGCGATGGCTTTTTCTCTAGAATTTGAATATGGAGGCCACAGGGACAGATGAAGTAGAAAAGATAAAATCAAAGTTTATGTCTGCATGGCACAACATGAAATACAGTAAGTGAAACTGTTTCCTGTCTCCATTTGTTTCTTGTGGAATGTTTCTTGTTGATGTGAATGGGATCATTATTCAGCAGCTTAACTAATATTAATAATAAAAATGCAATATGGCCCTTGAAACCAATTTTACTTTGCTATAATAAATATCCTGAGTAAACAAACTTGTTTAGCTTTTCATTTTTCAAATAAATTTGCATAATTTCTTTTTGGATTACTTATTTTGAAAACATTACATATATTATGTAAATTACACCAGATTTGTATAGACTTTTGAACAGGCATAACACAGAATCATGTATACAAATATTTTTTATCTTTATATTTACTTTTCTGGAAAAAAAGTAAGATGATGTGTCAAATCCAAACTCCACTGAGGAACCTGCTTCACACACTTGAGTAATGTACTTTTCCACAGTTGAACATCAGTCATTTGTTTATAAGCAAACAGATTTTCAAGTTGCCCTGTACTAATCTCCCCTTAATCTTGTCTACCTTCCTTCTAGGGCTGAGCTTGCTCAGATTTACCACCAGGTTTCTGATAGTTTTTGTTAAATCTCATAACTGAGCCTTGGATGTGTCTGGCAAGATGAAAATATGCTTTCCTCCTCCATTTTTTAAGGCTACCCCAGGGCTGAAGGGGAGTAGCAGTCAATACACCCTTTATGTGATTGGAAAAGTCAAAACCTAAAAACTGAACTCTGGCCCTCTGAATTTGTAATTTAACATAGTATTCTACCCTTTTTCTGTCTGAAATCTGCAATTGAATTTTTGTGGTGAGGTGTGCATAATTAATCCTACAGGAAAAGCCCTGCTCCATGTGTTTTCATTGCTCAGGTGGGAAGCTTCCTGTATGTTACTGGAGGAGCTGGAAAGCTCACAGCATCTCCCTCTGCAGCCTTGAATTCTCAAGAGAGACAAAGCAGCTTGAGCTCAGCTTTTGCATTTCTGTATCCTAATAATTCCTGTAACCTAATAATGGTACAGTAGTACCATTGTAATAGTACCATTTGTATATGAGGAACATTTTTAGTTTTAAACCAGAACTCTGTGTTCTGTAGAACTATTAAACTTCTTGTTATTTATGCAAACAAAACCCAATTTCAGCACTTGTGCTCTATATTCCCTTCTCATGGGTTATTCTTGGCTTAACTAGATGCTATTAGGAATGCATTTTTGGAATATTCCTGTCATAAATTTGTAAATTTTTTTGCATCTCTTTTAGGTTGGGTGTTGAAAACAAAAACTTATTTCAGTAGAAACTCTCCAGTCTTTCTCTTGGGAAAATGTTACCACTTCAAAACTGATGGTATGTACATAGCACTTAACTCATTCCAATCTTATTTGGCAGGAGCTCCGTGGACATCCTTTTAATCTCTTAGAAAGACCCTCATTAGCAACAAATTTAAAGTGTAAATATGAAAAATTTAGAAAGTACTTAAAATGTCCAACACCACCACTAATGCAAACCATCCTAACCTCTTTTATTCAGCTTTTGCACTAAAAGTCTTGTTCTCCCTGTATATATTGGTGATTTGCACTTTACTTCATTTACCTATCAATTTGGGGTGTTCTTGCTAAAAACTCCTGGATAAAATAGCAACACCACCTGTACAAAGAATCCCTATTCCAGCACCTTCTTAGCATTTTCCTGTGTGCAATCTTCTAAGAACCTCTCTCTGTCTGACCATTTACATTTAGGAGAATTAGACAGTTACCTGCAAGTCAAAGATTGTTGCTCTTTTTTCTGCATTGCTCTTTTCTTTTTCCAGATGGCATGCTTCTGTTCTGTTTGCTTTCCAATTTTCCTTTGTCATATTTGAAGCTACTGTTGCTTTTTGCAAGTTTGCCCCTTCTTTCCAATGCAATAGTTGTATGTTTTTACTTTCCTTCTAATGACACGAAGTTACAACTTAGATTTGTGCTTTGCCTTACAGAATCTGGTGAACTCTGTACAGATGGGTCCAATTTTGATAAAATCAACATGGAGATTTCAGGAAATGTTGAGGAGTTTCGTAAAGATTTTATTTCTAGAATATGGCTGACATACAGAGAGGAATTTCCACAGATCAGGGGGTCTGCATTAACAACAGACTGTGGTTGGGGTTGCACCCTGAGAACTGGTCAAATGCTGCTTGCTCAAGGTCTGATGCTTCATTTTCTTGGTCGAGGTAAGTGTTAAGAGAAAATCTTGGTATCTGGCATGAGAGGCATGGGTGTTCTGTAGAGAGTGTGATGGTCCTCATGTAGCAGAGATCTGAAGTGCAGCTTGGTTTGGTTCTGGACTCCTCAGTAATACTGGACTTGTCACATAGCATCAGAACAGTGACCTCACTCTCCTACTCTTCCATTTCTGAGAAAAGGGCAACCAAAGAGTCGGGTGTCAGAGGAAGGTACTGGAAACTCCACAGAAGCTAAATGTGAGGTAAAGTGCCACAAAAAATTGTGATCCCATACTTGGGTATTTTCTAATCCATGCAGGTGTCCACTTCTCTTCAGTCTTGCTCATTCCTTGGAGTGAAGGTGTGAAACTGAATTCCACAGCCCATAGCTTTGGGCTATGGCAAAAGCAATGTTCTTTTATCAGTTTTAAAGCTGTACATTATTCAGTTCTTCTAGTATTAATATATTGAGTTAATAGAAGGATTCCACTCTAACTTCAATACATCATTCTTTGTGTTGAAATTTTGACTATTTAATTTCCTCCATTCCCCCCTCATGAACTTACGGAGGAACTTCCCTTTTTTTCTTATCATTGTCTATCTCAAAATACTCTCTCAGTCACAGCTGTTTGAAAGAAGTAGCTTTAGGAGACTTGGAATACTTTCCACTCTCAAAGATTAAGCATTCATTTCCTCCTCATTCGTCCAAGCTGAGCCATGTCCTGCATAGAGGTATTTTTGGTTCTCATCATTAACAAACACCTTTTCTTTTCATCCTCTTCTTCAATCCTTTTCATAATCTACCTCATTGCTCTGTTCAAACCATCAATCCTCTCCTCTGTCACCACTGCTTGTTGTCAAAATGATCCAAGGCATGGGCTTGTAGCCACCCAGGCTGTTGGTATAGAGAATACAGTGTATTGTTTGCTCAGCCATTTGTTGCCCCCCAGGGAATACTTGAGTAGAAGATAGTTCTGAAAGCCTGTTTTGATAATACTTTGTACTTACTGTGCAAATATGATGTAAGCTGTGAGCCCCAAACAAGCTGCATCACAAAGTCTTCTTTCTTGGTAGTGTCATGGCAGAACTGTCAGATGGGCTGCCTGAATGTTCCTTTTGCTGTAGATGCTTTAATCATAAAACATTCATTATCCCTTTCGACTGGCTGCAGATATCAAAATGTATGAAAATATTTCTGCTGAGAACACAAATCCCTGAAATACAACTTTTGATTTACAATTTTTTTAAAGAATTCAATCTCATAAGAAGACTACCAGTAAGTAGGAATGTGTAGCAGTTCATTCTGAAGTAACCCCAAACAAAAAAGTCCCAGGTTTCTATCTTTACCATCCATGGTTACATAGAATTCCTTGCTCTGTCCCCCATGCATCCTAAAATGGAAAGTGATTTGGTGATTCCAGAGTGCTTGTGTTTCTGTGGCAATCCAAATGTGGAGAAAAATGGAAAACGTATGGTCTTCCTGGGGTACTTTTCTCATCACCCAGACTTTGACAGCTGGTGAATTATCTTTTGAAAAGCTTTTTATGAGGCCTGGGTCGCTTCTGAAACACATTGAAGTGTTTACGTGAAGTTTTTCATCGCTGTTTACTCTTTTCCCAGAGATGTTTTCATTACAGTTTAATGGGATTGTTTCTGTTAGGAAGCAAAACTTGACTGCAGTTACTAGCTGGAATACTTATGCTTCCACTGCTATGTGGAATGTTCCAGATACTGCTGAAGGATGTTGTAAATGAGTTTTTATTTGAAATATTACAGGACTTGTAAACTTTACTTTGAAATGGCTTTGCTTAAGACACTAACTTAAATTTGAAGCTCCCCACACAGGACTAGCAAGGTCTGTGATCTTGAGCTTACTCATGCCTGGGTCTGCAGAGAAAAACAAACGGTGTAGTTGTCATGCTGTAGTAAGGAGTGGATGACATGGATTCTGGCTGTTACCAGCAATACTTGTGAAATTACTGAGGCCCTAAGTTAGATTTTAGAATTAAAATGCAGCTGTCTCTTGTGCTTGCTCTTTCTATCTCAAAGACGTTGAGGTGAATCCTTCAAAAGAACGAGGAGGAGGGATGGGGTTCTTGCTCTCTGTCAGTATTAGTTTGCAAAGGTTCTTCTCACTGCTCTAAGGGCAGCTTGCTGAACCTCCAGAGTTAACCCAAATCTGGCTCACAGACCAAAAGCACCCCGGCTGTAGGGTTTGTAGGGTTTGCTTCTTGGTTGCATGTGGTAGCTCTCTCCATTGCCTTCTAGAATATTCATTGGAAACCTTGAGGATAGATTCTGATCCAAGAGCACAGGCACTGTATCTCAGAGGTTTTCCTCCCCTGCTTGATGTTGCAAGTAGTCGTTTGAACCTGCAGGAGAAACTTTCAGTCATCTGCCCAGGGAAGGCCCACACTTCTCTAGAAGTGCTGAGAAACCTTTTTTGCTGGAAATGCAGATTGCAGATACTGTGCTGGATAATTAGACAAGTTTGTCTTGTAATCTAGATAAAAAATACACAAACTGAGTAGCTAATGAAATCTTGTCTATTTCACTACTGATCTGCTTTGACAGAAGTCTTTGTTTCTACAAAGGCAGGAATGTTTTTATATAGTTCCTTAGGCTTATTGATATTTTTTTTAAAATGTGACCAGCCCGGAGAATTAAAACCAGCTTTTGAAACTCCTTGTTTGACTTGGATAAAACTTTTCAGATGGTACTTAATAGGTAGTTTTCCTATTTTAAAAATTTAAGGTAATTCTAACCTGTGCCTTGTGTATCTCATGGAGTCTGACCTCAGGCAGCACAAATTGCTAACAAATGTCCTGCCAGTAGTACTGTGTTTCACTGATCATTCAGCAGAAAATAACAGCAAATCATATTCCACCAGAATCCTTTGTTTCCATTTTATCACTGCCATTGCATCTGAGGATGTGAAGTCTGTATTAGTGGTTTGGGGAGCATGGGGGTGAAGGGGTTGTCTCTCCTAATTACAGCAAAATGTTAATATTAAGCTTCACCTGCATCTTCCAATCTCTTGCTGCAGCCTGGGTCTGGCCAGAAGCATTGGATATTGACAATTCAGAGGCTGAATCCTGGACAGCCCACACAGTGAAAAAGCTGACAGCATCGTTTGAAGCATCACTTACAGCAGAAAGAGAACCCAAGATCCTGTCAAACCATCACCGGAGAACATTCCAGAGAAACTGTGATGACACTGAAATGAGAAATGAAGTTTATCATAGAAAAATAATTTCTTGGTTTGGCGACTCTCCACTGGCAGCTTTTGGCTTGCATCAGCTGATAGAATATGGCAAGAAGTCTGGAAAAATTGCTGGGGATTGGTATGGGCCTGCAGTGGTTGCACACATTTTGAGGTAAAAAGACCTTTATTCTTTGTTGTTACTGTGCCTTACGCGTTACAGGAGAGGCATTTCCAAGTGTCATGAGATTACTTCAGCTTAATTGAGCATCTAACTGTTCATTATTGGCTGTGTAAAACGTCCCTATTAGTAGCAATTCTAGAGAGTTTTCAGAGAGAGGAAGGCAAATTGCAGTAGGGACAGGAACAGAACTCTAAGCTTTTGTTTAACCTTATTTTATGGAAAACAAAACAAAACAAAGAAACCCCTACCTCACAGTACCTGTTGTCTGGTACTGCAAGCAGCTGAAGTCCCAAGATCTCTCCCAAACCAGGGATTTTCAGCAGATCTGCATTTAATGAAATGTTCAAAAAAACTAACCACTCTTTCAACCTTGGAACATGCATAACATTATAGATTTTTTTTTTTTAACTGTAACCTCAGGGCTGTAATGTACTGATAGTGTAATGAAATGTCAGAGCTAAAATTGATGTTTTCAGCATTTCTTTGCACACATCAAATTCTTGTGAAACTGTAAATGTATGGGACTATTAATATTATAATTATATCACAGTAAAAGTAAAGGGTCTGTGACATTCAGTGTGGTTTAAAAAAAAAGTCGAAAGTCAAATTTCTCCATCCTTGGTGCCTTTATGTGCCATTTTGTATTAGAATTACTCTTTTCTTGTGTTTAGCTCTGTTGGGGTTTTTTTATAGCTTTATATGCTTATGTTTTTAGTGGATTCCAGTTTACCTATAAACTGAATCACTAGTAAGTCATTTAAGAAGCAGAAGCCAAAGTTTCTGTGTTTATCTGGGTACCTGTGAATAAAATAATTTGATATTTAGTATAAAAGGGCATTGATCTTAAGTGAAACTGTACTACATTAACCATGTGTCTCTGTGTGTATACATGCAAATGCATACAGTGATGTGAGGAGTTAGCATTATGTATGTTTATTGGGTTTTCTGAGCATAGAAACTGCCAGAATTGTTTTTGCTTGCTTTAAATGGCAGTTTTCCTAAGGGGAGGGGGGGGACTTGGTCCAGAATTCCATCCAGCTTAAACCCACCAGTGGTTTCCAGCACTGCAAAGGTTTCCTTTCCTAAGTCTTGCTCTCTTACAGCAGCACTAACAATGTCTCTTCTCTCATAACTTGAGAATGACTGTATTAAAGGATTGCTCAAAAGATATTGTGAAATAAAGGGATAGTGACCGTGTAATACAAGAGTGTAGTGAAGTCAAAAGGCTCATGTTCTGTTTTGAACAGCTTAATTTCTTTATAAATGCTGCCCTTGATTGATGATCATCCTTCAGACTATCGACACATATTTTCTTTTTAGTTTTTAGGTCCATTACTCTTACTCTTTTGAGGACAGCCTAATACTGCAGTAACATTTTCAAAAGTTCTGGCTTTTTGATGTGCTGTCCTTTATTTCCTTAGATGTGAGGTGCTAATTTGGGGCTAGTTACATGAACTGAGGTCAGCTGAAGAGACCTATCGAGTTGAAAATAATGTTTTTGTCAGCAAATTCATTATCCCAATATATATGACAGAAAATCATTATAAATGGAGAGAAATTAGGCAGTGAATATGAATTTCATTGTAAGCAAATGTGTTTCTTTGGCCTTTCGTGTGTGTGTGTTTCTTATTGTTTCTTTTGAATAGCCAGACAGTTGTTATCTTTGCTTGGGGAAAATGTGTTGCCATATACCCTGGATCTTGGTATCCAGTGTTTAAAAATAAACAAACAAACCCTGCCTTTCCCCATCACTCTTTATCATGAATGAAAGAGTTCTTAATTTTAAAAACAAACAAAACAATGTAACAAATGAGCAACAAGCAATTTAAATGAATCTGTATCTAAAAATCAAATGATTTGTTTATCTATTGTTAATTTCTTTAAAATGAGAAATGAGTTAAATAGTTTTGTGTTTGTACTTAGAAAAGCTGTTGAAGAAGCAAGAGACCCTGAGCTACAAGGATTAACAGTCTATGTTGCTCAGGATTGTACAGGTAAATGTTGTGATTGTGCAGATTTTTGCAAATATTTTTTGATGCTTTTTTATGCCTTTCAATAAGCACTTCATTATAGAGCTCTAAAGGAAGGAAAAAAAAACCCAAACAAAACACTAAAATATAGATCCACAAAATTGTGCTCAGGTAAACAAATCAATTCTTGAACTATGCAGATTTTGTTCTCTTTGAAAATCAAAAATCACAACTTGAAAGCTTTTTATATTGCTTGTTCAGTGTCTTAGAGGGGAAGACAGTGGAATTCTGAACCCAGTGAGGGTAACCTTTCTTACAGTTGCCTGTTTTAACTTAATGTTTTTTAAATTAAATCAGTTATCAATCCATTTTGTACTTCCTTCAATGTTGTTTTAGCCATAATCTCCTAAGAATTTCCCTATCTTACTAAAAAGACCACCAAAAATCCAACCAAACAACTGAAAAATACTTCAGTTCAATTAGACTTGTTAGTGGTATTTGTCTTTTGCTTCACAGCATTCTCTTTTACCCATTTTTCTAGTGGAAAAAACCCCACTGCATCAGTTTCAGAATAGTAAGGAGTAATTTCTGCTTGGAGTTCAAAGGTGTGAGCAGATTGTGAACCAGAGGCAGCAGTAACCTTTCTCCTGTTCCAACGTGGCATTTCAAATAATCACTGACACAGGCAGAGGAGCTCCGAGCTCTGGATGTTCAGGAGCAGAAAATGATGACAAGATAAACTAACAGCATGGTGAAATGTTACACTAATGAGTACAGCCTTTCAAATCTAGAGCACATTGTGTTCTTCAGGAGCCCTGTTTAACTGCCAGAAATTTTAGTTATTGCAAACCCCATCTTGGAATAGGAGAGACGAGCCCGACGTCCCTGGGTAATCCATCAGGCTGCTTTTAAGGAGACACTGCTTCATCACACACTAAGAACCAGTTTCACCTGACTTACAACAGCAGTGGAAACTTAAAATTGTATTAATTTTTCACTTCTTTGTTGTGGTGATTTTTCCTTCTCTCTTAGTTTGGAGAGAATAAGCAATAATATATTGGTTTTGCACTCATTTTCAGTTTGTGTTAACTTCAGACAGTGAACTTGAATATTTATTAAAATCTTTGTTGGTTTTTTTTTTTTCTTAAACATGTTAGTTGTAAGCTTTCAAGTTTTAAATTACTCCTTTTAGAAGAAGTGCATATGAAGTGAAAATTCATTGGCCTTCTCCTGACTTACCCTTTCTGCATTTCCTTGGCAATGTAGCAGCAGCAGATCATCATTCTATGAAATACTGCTGAAAAAAAGGAGGCATAACTCTTTTTCATCAGTGTTGTTTTCACTGGGAGTTGTATTTCAGAAGGACAGGAATATTTTGAAGGCCTGCAATTTTAATGTGTCAAGCTAAATGATGACATGTAGGTGTGACTTTGTAAAAACTAGTGGCTGTATCTTAAATATTAATATGTCTGTGTGTCTCAGTCTACATTTCAGATGTTATTGACAGACAGTGTTCTTCTTTGGGTTCTGGAAAAGCAGACACAAAAGCTGTAATTATATTAGTGCCTGTCAGACTCGGTGGAGAGAGAACAAACATGGACTACATGGAGTTTGTAAAGGTATGAAATGAGAGTTCCATCATTTTTCAGAGTAGCACTAGGTGATAGGAAAAGAGACTTCCTGGTGGTAATCTTCTACCTATTAAATGTGTGGTGGTGATTTTACAGTTGAAGGTTGTAAAGTTTGACTTTACAGATTTTAAATTTCCCTATTACAAGATCAGACATAATTGCAGAGCACATGATGTCCCTTGGTAAAGCAGTGATAACTGTCCTACTCCTAAAGTAGCTACCTGCAAAGACATTAATGCAGTGGCTCAAATTACAAATGGTAATGTAGCTACATATGCTGTTAAAGTTATGCTATATAAAGTATCAGTCAGCATTCCTTATTCTGTGTCTTAATTTCTTAACTGTCAAATGGTTTAAGGTTGTTGTCATTTTCTTTTTGACTCTTTAGTCACTACTTGAAGTGTTTTTTGACAATCTGGACATTAGGGTGAATGTTTCTAAGGTCAATGATGCAGGAGTAGCAAGCAGTTACCACAAATAAAAAGTAACTGGAGAAATGTACAACTCAGGGAGAAAGCAGAAGGGAAAAAAAGTCTATGCTATCCTCTTTTCTTCTGCAGAAGTGCTGCATATGGTGCTAACACCAGAAGATGTTCTGTAATCCCACCTCTTGAGCACAGGAATACTTCCCTTAAGTGAGGAGATTGTTCTCTTAGCTCAGCTGCTGTATCATGTTCCATGCTGCTTTTTATCTGTCATTGAATTCTTGCTTTAGTTTGTAAAATACCACAATGTGGCAGTGTGAACAAAATCTGCGAGCCTGTTAGATCTTTTTTGGGGTGTGCAGAGACTGTGTCTCTATGTAAAATTCTAGGAAAATATTTGTTTTTTAAAGGCATGGGAGACAGTGATGAAGCCTTTTTTTAAGGTGATGAACAATTAAGTTGGTTTTTTCTTTCCTGATTCTTTTCCTTGTATTTTCAGACAGCTGGCTTTGGAAAAGTTTCAGTTCTTTCCTGATTAATTCTGACACAGCTAAGATAAGCCTGTAGCTGCAGACATGATCTGCAGCAACCTTACTTTACTTTCAATGTTTACTGCAAAAGAGGCTTTGAAGCAGTCAGATCCAGGAAAACACACAGTGCCTTGGTTTGTAAGCTAACAAACAGCTGCTTCTGCAACTTTCATAGGGCTTTCTCAGCAAAAGACAAGTGACTCCAATTCTTTAATGCTGCCTTTTATTACTGATGAATATCTGTGGCTACTTTTACCCTGCAGAGGCTTTGTCACCAAGGCTGGTGCTGCCTCTTGCAGTGTGTTCTGCTGGAGACTGTGATAAGAGGGCTTTCAATTGCAGAGATCAGTCACTCCAGTCTCTGGCTTGACTGTTCACAAGAAGTGACTACATTTCTTCAGGTCTGGGTTTAAGTTAAAAATGCAGATTTTGAGAGTGTAGTACAAGAGGTAATTTTTACAAGGGATTTTATATTTATGGATGAAAATTGATAAATTTTTTATAATTCACTTTCAGAAGAAAATTCCCATAGATGAAACCGTTATTCATTTCTCTAAGTGGGTTTGCTCCCTTCTGTTTCACCCACAGAGGATGGCTCCTCCTTAGCTCTTTCAGCCTTTGCTACTGATCTGTTTAAATCTTCTGTAATGCTCAGCCCTCAAGGAGCATTTTCTAAAAAGCCTTCTCATTCATATTTTAAATAAGCAGCATTTTCTCTTGACCTGCAGAAACCATGCTGAGGTGTCAGTACATCAGGTGAGGAGTACAGCCATTTTTGTTACCTTACATTACTTTATCATTGTCTAAGCTGAGAAAAAATTGTCTCACTGAGCAGCTTTGGTCTTATTAGTACATGAAGTATCAATCATTTTGTTGAGGGAAATTTTCCCTACTTATAGAATGATAATGTAATGGTTATACTCTTAATGGCTGAGCTTTTTGATGAGAGGATATAGATATATCTGCCAGCTCCTGGAGATTTCACTTCAGCTCAACTGATAGTCTTCTGGATTGCTGCCCCAGTTTGGGCAGGTGTCCAAATATTTGTACCAAACACTTCTCTGTTGCCACAAGAAAACTGCTGATATCTATGGACATCTTAAGGTTGTTCAGTTTTCAGTGGTTTTAATTATCTTTTCAGTTGCATTAGAAGAGTTGTTGGGCTCAGCTTGCCAAAGCACTCACTGTTGGCAAAATTCAGCTCTCACTGGAGCTGGTGGGGTAACTAATAGAGGCCTGTGTTAAGCCAAGACAGAATCCTCACAAACATCTTAATGAGCCCTGTTAGGAAACAGAACCTTAGGAAGAGCAGGAATATGGAGAGGAGGAGGAGAAGTCCTTCTTGCCTTCTTCCATCCCTTTGCTCAGTACTTCTTGTAACAGAGAAATGAACAAGGTTGATTTTTTTGGTGTCCATTGTCTGTGGCTGCATCCAGAGCTTGTGGGGGACAGAGGCTTTTCAGTCAATTCTACTACTGAAATGTTCTTACCTCAGCAAAATTATTGCTTATGGAGAGGTAAATCCATAAAATGAGCAGTTCATTATGTGGTGACAAGTCTGCTAGGTTTGTGTGCCAGCACAGACATGACAACACAGTCAGCCCAACTCTTAAACTTGAATGAACACAAATACACTGGCAGCACTGGGGTGACTGTAGCCCATGGCTAATGTCCCAGCTCTTTCTCTCCTTGGTGGCAGGAGGGGTGTATTTCTTCCTTTACACCTCCAGACTGAGAAGATTCCCATTCTTCACCCCTCATCCCTCTTTCCATCCTTTTAGGTGCATTTGCAATGTGTCTTTCTCTAAATTGTTATGTATTGATGGCTCTGCTGCCTCTGCCTTCAGAGTCAAAATCCAGTAATATTTATGAGACTTGTCTGTTGTGTGTGTCTCTCTCCCCCTGCATTTTGTGCTCCTGTTTTTAGAGGTGTATCTCATAATTACTCTGGCTTCAAATGCCCTTTTTCCTTGTGACATACAAGCTCATACTCTAGACAGACTTCTACCTTTGAAAGGAAAAGAAGAGATGCCCCAGAACCACAGGATGTGAATGGATGTGAACTCTGTACAGCTGAATACTTTTGACTACACGACCTGTGCTCAGCTTGTATGATATTACATTTTATCCCCTTCCCAAAAATCATCCTGCCAGTTCTCTCAGTGTGTGGGCACCTGGTGAAACAGGAGGACTTTCTCTGGAACATCTGGTGGTAGGTTTTCACTTGGGGCAGTTGTAAGCTTCTCAAAATTGAGTCAAGCCCCAGAAAATCACTGTTGCTCTTTACAAAAAAAAAAAAAAATATTGCCTAAAAACAGGAAAGAGCAAAGCTTTTAATTAATTTTAGTATTTATTCTACTTGATGGTGTCCTAATTACTTAATGTTCTGCTTATAGGGAATTTTAAGCCTTGAGTATTGTGTTGGTATCATTGGTGGCAAACCCAAGCAGTCATATTACTTCACTGGATTTCAAGGTTAGTTTTTTCATATGTTATGTCTCTTCAGTATTTTTCTTTAAGAGTTAGGAAGTTAATATTGAACTAGTGGGAAATAGCATGATTAAAATAGCAAAACGAGTATCTTATTAATTCATCATGTCTACCCAAGCCCAGTCATTTGTCATTTACCCCATCTAGTAATTGGATTCTGTAAAATGTACATTTAATTTCCATTGTTGCATAAACAAGGCATAATTTATATGTTTCACCAAACTTCAGGAGCCTTTGCTGTTGCTGTCTGGCAGTTCTTATTTATGTATTTACTTTTAACTAGTTTAAGTGGTGTTAGTTGATGCTGAAATGACAAGCAATATATTCTTCCTGTCAGGATGAACTAGCACAATACATTTTTCATATGCAAACTCCAGAATATAATTGTGTGTTTGTAAAAGTAATTTTATCACCAAAAATCAAATGACAGTCTCATCACTTTATAAAAATTCTGCTTATACAAGCATATTTGATTATGCAAAATTTAATCTGTCCTGCAAAAACCTATGCTTCAGTCAATGAATATCAGCCTGGCAAGCAGTTACTTGCTGGCTTTTTTTTTTTTTTTTATTCAGCTGTTCTGCATAGAAATTGGATTGTAAGCAGTGTAATAATAAGGTGTTTTTTGAATTACTTGTCTTCTGTTTTGTCCTTGTAGATGACAGTTTGATTTACATGGATCCTCATTACTGCCAATCTTTTGTAGATGTCAGCATAAAGGATTTCCCTCTTGAGGTAGTATGGATACAGACCTGGCACTGTTTTCTTCCCATATGAATCAAACACTAATTATTTAGAGATGTTCTAGCTAGCTGCATCTTTATGGTTTTACAGCTACATGTTATTTATCAAAGTCCTGCCCTCCTTTATAGGCCTGTGATCAACAGCAGTGACCACAGGTTAAAAGCTCAATATGAGGTTTTAATTTTTACTTCATTAATTTTTGTCTGTTTCTTTTTAATGATCAGAAAACATCAAAAATGATTACTTCATTGAAGTAGTCATCCATCAAAGAAAACAGACTACATTTGGAGATCTTAAACCTGAGTAATTTGGATTTCTTTTGGTTTTGTTTGTTTTAAATTCAAGTTGCAATCACCATCACACAGAGAATGTAAGAACCTGCTTTCAGTTTGGAACCAGAGTTTCCTATAGGTTTAGTTGCTGCTTCCTTTTCCAGGGAATAATGTTTCTGTACTAGCAAAGGTGATTATCATTTAAAATGTAACTTCTGCTCCTAACAACTTTGCTGGACACTTTTTTAGCTTCATGGAAGTGGAAATTTTTGAGGCCCACGAGTGAGCTTTGTGGCTGAATTTTAGGTGAATTTAGGTGAATTTTACTCAAATCTTCTGAACTGTTTCTCTTAGCAAGTTTTATTGTTATTTTTAACAATAGTTAATTGTTAGGTTATTTTTAATCAAGCTGTTTTTATAGAATAGTAATTTCCAAGAGACTGATGGGTCTAAAATGTGTGAGTTGCATTTGTTCTTCATTTCCCCTTCACCCCTTTCTGGACCATGACTTTCTGGGTGCATCTAGAGGTAGGAATTCATCTCTGCAAGCTATGCCTGGGTCTTAAATGCTTGGGTTTTTTACAATGGTGTTTTTTCTTTTCTTTAACCTCTTGCCAAATTACTTGCATTGAAAATAGATGGAGCTAAAGGAGGTTATTAAAGAACTCAATTTACAAGCACCATGGGAAAACATTATCTGTTGGAAAAGTGAGTGTTCAATAGCCACAGAACTCACAGTGCTCAGTGCCAGCCATCCCAACTCCTCTGCATCTTCTGTCCAACTTCCAGCCTCCTCAGAGCAACTCTTCATTCAGTGCAAACACTCTGGGTGCCTGCACTGCTCAGGACAGCATCAAGAGCTGCAGAACAGAGCTGTATATTAGTAGTGGTTCCCCACAGCAGCAAAAAGTTAACTTAAACTGACAACAGTGGAGTGAACTCCAGTGGTCCTGTTAGCATGAAAAGGAAGATCTGCAAACATCTGTTGATGACAAGACTTGAATCAAAATACCATCAGATGGCATTTAGGAAAATCCTTATATATATGTATATATATATATACACACACATATATTTATATCTCAAAAGGACTTGCACAGGGCTTATGCTAAATCCCAGGACCAACTTAAAGCAAGCACTTAATTTTTCAGTATTTATGCTTAACAAGATGCTTTTATTACTGTGACATATAATACAGAGGTGTAAGTTTCTCTAGAAAATTAGAGGGTTCTGAATTAAAAATAAAAAATAAACACAGCAGCAAAATGGATCAGAAAATACCCTAGACTGAAACTTATTTTTTGGGGGGTTTACCTTTAGATTTATCCTGATGAGATATTTGGAAGAAGAGTTGGTGAGGCCCAGCTCTATATATTTGTATAGTGCCAGCAGTCAGAGCCTATAACCAGGATCCTTGCAGCTTTATGCTAATAACTGTAGTAAAATACTGTGCCTTTTCTCAGGATTTTACAGTTTAATTGGGCAAGCCAGACAAAAGGTGGGAAGGGCAGAGAAATGCAGAGCTGAAGTGACTTCCTTAAGGTCACATTGTAGCTCAGTGGCCAAGCTACAAAAAAAATACACGTATTTTTTTGTTCCTCTTCCTATCACTAACCTTCCAGATTGTGCTGCAGGCTGGCATTAATGTGAATTTCCAAATAATAATGTGGTTTTTTAATGTATTTTGAAAGTACAGCAAGCTTGGCTTGATCACATCCTAATGTTTTGCTGAAGATGGAAAAATATATTGCAATTTAATGCTTAGTGCATTTAATAGTATTGTATCTTTGTCCAGAAATGTCACAAGTAAACAGAAATTGCTTTCTTAGTGTGGATAGTTGCTTGTTAGATTTATCTGTAGGGAGTATTTTCAAAATTGACAAATTGTCCAGAATAAGTTGGAAATCAATCCACTCTGGATTGGCTTCCAGAATCCATTTGTTTGCAGGAGTGGGGAGGAAAAAAAAAAAAAAAGCATACCCACTTCTCTTTGTTGTTCAGTGATTTGTGTAGCATTGAGGCTACTGCCCTGCACAGCACAGCTGTAGTTACAGCCACATTGCTGAAATGTGATGTGTGAGGCAGGACTCAACTTGGGTACCTGATGACTCAGGAATGAATATTCAAAAGACAATTTCAGCATCTAAAATTAGAATTAGGAGAAAAAAAAAACAAACAACAGTTACCAAAATGCATCCTGTATAAATTACTTCACATCTTTCCCCCTATTTTTAGCAGAGCTTTAACAGAAATACCTCTAAGATTTATAATCACAAGTAAAAAAAATGTACTTCAATATATAAAACTATGACACTGACAGATTCTCTGAGATTAGGGAACAAGCACTGTTGTCACCTTCAGATTGACTTTTCTGATAGGGGAAAAAAAAAAAAAGTAGTAAAAAAAAAAAGGTAAAATGGGTTTCTAGTATACAGACTGTTTGATATTTGCTCTCAGGAGTTCTGGTGTTATACAGAGGATTGCAGGGAAGGGTTTATTTGGAATTGTTTGCTGGCTGCTGGCAGTATCAGTTCCCAGCAGTGTCAGAGCATCAACTGTCACAAAAAGAGATTTCATGTTAGGAAGAAAAAAAACATCTGTAAAGCAGGGTGTGTCGTTTGTTTTTTTTTCTACTTGTGGATTATTGTAATACAGTTTTGCTTCTGTGGGTTCTGTGGGTTTTTTTAAACATTTTATTTACTAAAGGAAAAAGCCTGAGGTTGGTTTATTCTCTCTCTTTCGTAGAGGTCTAAAGAGGGAAAGGGGCAATGGGAGGTGGTGGTAGAGCAGTAATTGTACAATAGTGCAAAAGCTGTTACATATTCAATTTGCAGAAGAGCATTCACCTCCTCCTCTACCTTGGGAATATTTATAAAGTACTGCTGGGAGCAGCAGACCTTTGACAGATTTCAAACTAACCTGATGTTGTGTGCAAGTTTGGTGAATGCAGCATGAACAGCAGGAGGTTTTATAGGTGTGGGGAAGAGTGGAATTAACTGCAGTGTTTGAGAGGAAGGTTGGAAGAAATAACTTCAAAAGTGTGTGCTGGGTTTTAATTCCAGGGATAAAGGGGATTGGATGTTAAAGCTGCTGGTGGAAAAAAAGGTAAATGCTTCAGTCTGTACTACTCTAAATCTTACCCCTGTATTTCATGGTTTTTAATCTTGAAACTTGCAGTCATTCCACTGTCCTTCTCCTAAAAAGATGTCATTCAAAAAAATGGATCCGAGCTGCACAATAGGATTTTACTGTAGGACTGTGCAGGACTTTGAGAAGGCTTCTGAAGAAATAACCAAGGTGGGTGTCCAGGCTCCCAGAGGGATCCCTCGGTCGGCACGTGGTGCGGCGGATGGGTGAGGGGGGAGGAATCAGCTGCATTTAGACAGCGTTATTTTCTTGGTATTTATTGCCGGGTTTATAATCGTGAGCAATCCAGATTGTTTTTCATTTTGCCTGGGTTTTTTTACCAAGACATAGAAGCAGGGCTGTGCTGGGTGAGGCATTCTCCAACAGAGCGGGCGGGCGGTGGCGGCCCACGAGGTGGCACTCGTGAAATGGGAATGTTCTGCAGCTGGAATCACCCCTGCCCAGCAGGAGTTTGGAACAGGCATCCCTCAGGAGGGATTTGGTTTGAAATGGAAGTATTTGATCAAGCCAGGATTGTGTATTATTTCTTGTTAGCATAAGTGCTTTTTTTTTTTCCTGGTGGCATTTAAGTGGAAAGCAGCGTGTTTGTGAGCTGGTAACAATGAAGTCTGTGGATCACTCGGCACATCCAGTTGTGTCCTTCCACTTGAAAAACACAGGGATAGCTTCATTTAGGTCCAAATAGCAGTTGGCTTTTTTTTTCTTTTCCCCCTTGATTACAGCAGGTAAGTGTCTGAAATACAGCATTAATAATACACAGTGGCAGTGAATAATTGTGCTGTGGGGTTTTAAAAATAGGCTCTGAAAGGATGCAGTGGCAGCAGGAGATGGTCACAATTTTAATATTCTAACCAGAGCAGTTATCATAGCAGTGCAAAGAACTCATTCAGCATTTGCCATGTCCTGCTCAGTGGTATCAGTGTTACAGGCAAAAAGAGCTTTTTTAAACTTAAGACTGTATATAATCTCTAGTAGATACTGATTGATGCTGAGCTTGTTTGTTTCTTACACAGAGGCAGAAAACAAAGAAGTAGAAGTTTTTAAGCAATGCATATATGGAAAGTTCAAACAGTGAAGTTTCTATCTTTCCTTGTTTTCCTGTAATCTATGAGAAGTAATAATACGGGGAAAGAAAAATCTAATTATAAAATGGCCTTGGAAGTTCTCTTCCTCTTTTTTTCTGTCTTATCTTGTAAGGTTGGGATTAAATACTTCTTCTGAGTGCAAATTGTGAACATTCTCATGGCTCACCTAAGTTTTGGACCTATAATCCTGGTACTTCAGACAAAAGGCTTAATATTATAGACATTATTTTATAAAAAATATTTTTCAGGCACAGTGAGTTTGAAAATGGAGGGAAGTTTAGGTACAGATGCTACGTGAGAAACATTCTGTGATCTCTCAATTCTTCCTTCACATCCTTTGTTCTTCCCTGCTCTTTATTTTTCCCTCTGTTTGCAATTTGAGTGTGATAATTCTTGAACTACAAAGCACAATATATTCCCAGTGTGCCCTGTGTAGGCTCGACTTTAAAAAAATGAGATTCTTTTGTGGTCAATAAGAGGTGGGAGAAAAGATTGACTTTTTATTGCTTGAGGATAAACCTTATGAGGCATAGATTCAGTGACAGAGAAATTAGGGCATTGTAATCAAGGGCCCAAACAGAGTGACTGGGAAACTCCATTCAAATCACATCCAAGTTACCCCTTTGTTTCTGGACTTGCTTAGGTACAGCTTGTGAAGTAGTTTAATCATACATGTAATGAAATGGCTGATAGATTAAGGAGACCTGGAAACACATGCAGACTTAGAAGGATGGTTTTCCCAACTGGCTGTGGTCTTACTTCTGGCTTGCCCCTCCAGCACAATGCAGAGCAGGCACAGCAGGCTCTGTCTGGCTCCTCATCCCCATGGGGCAGGAAGAAGCCTTGGCAGAGCACCTGGAATGGCTCTGCCTTTTCCTGGCCTTGCTACTTAACTGGTACCAGGCTTGTCTTTTTGCTAATACATGGAATTGTTTCCCTATCAACCTCCTTCACAGCAAATAAACAATCCACTTGGGCTACAGCTGCATCTGCCTGTTTGTAGCCCAGGTTCTCAGGAGAAATGAAGAGTTCTGTGAACACCTGGACTGACTGACTATTGACCCTGGATGCACAAAGAATTAATTCTTGCAGTGACAACAGTAGCAGCCTTAACACTGAAATAATAAAAATAGTGCTGTTTATCAGTGAACTTCTCTGGCAATCATCACTAGCATCAAGAAGTTGTAGGTTCTTTATCTTCAAACTGCCTGTAGTCACTGAGTGAGAGGAACTTTGATAATATTTGCAGTAATTTTAATCAGTTTCCACTCAATTCCTGTTTAGGCATTAGGCTGTCTGTCCTGCTTCTGTTCTTCTGTATTTAGTGCTTCATCACCTCCTGCAGAACACAGAGGTGTAACACCTACCTGAGGCAAAGGAAGCTTCAGGGAGAGCTGAGCACAGCCAGGGGCAGTGGAACTGCAGGTGAATTTCTGCCCTGATTTGGAGGGACCATCTCTCCAGGTGCAGTGGTTGTGCAGTCACCATGCAGATGAGTTTTTTGTCACAACTTGGAATTAGGAGCTGACCTATCCCCACCCATCCACACCACAGAGCAGCAAACAGACTTCAGGAGGCCGCCAATTCCTGTTCCTCCTAAGCCAGTTTGTATCTAGCCCCTAGAGATGAAAGGGTTTGCATCCAGTTACCTGGTGTTCTTAAAAAAAAAAAACTATTTGTATGTCTGACAAACTTTTTTTCTTTCCAACACTCATTTGTTACTCTTCCTTTGCTTGTTACTGTGTGAATCTCTTGTATCTCCTTGCTATTTTTACCCACGTTTCACATGACAATAGCCAAATGCCATTAAAATAATTAAAAATAAAAGTGGAAAATTTCAGATTACAGTAAATAGAAAGGATTTTACTGTGAATATGCTTTT
Source organism: Phaethornis superciliosus (assembly GCA_023637945.1). NCBI lineage: Eukaryota > Metazoa > Chordata > Aves > Apodiformes > Trochilidae > Phaethornis > Phaethornis superciliosus. Next base: position 28,242,952 of record JAJQWJ010000009.1, read on the forward strand.
GTTTTAAAAACATCAGTCCCATCACTCCCCATCAGTCCCTGTCTTTTTAAATGGTTCTCACTCTTTAAAGATCTGTTTTGGATTTTTTTACTGGTTTAGATTAATAGCTCATGTAGCTCTGCATGTCACTGCATCACTGTGCTGTTTTTCAAAGCAGGTAAGAAATTTAAAAAAAACAAACAAACAAACAACAAATTAAAAAATCAGTGAACAATTAATTGTCCAAAATAGCCTGCAAGGCTGAGAAATCTTTCAGTATTTGATTTATCTTCTACCCACCACCTGCTTTCTACACTCAGTTTTCTTATTTAAAAATGCTGATGATTTTTGGCACCCTGCTTGTACCAGCCTGTGCCTTTCATCAGCCTCTTTTTATTTACTGGGAATTATGTGTTTAAACTTTTAAAAAAAACATTATTGCACATGCTGATTCTTCAATAGAAACATCTCCCTGAGATGCTGCAGAATTTGTACCTTTGCTTGAGGAGAGTGTCATAGCCATTAACTGTTCTCTAGAGTTTTTTATCTTCCTGCAAGAGCTCCAGCTGGCAGGTAGAGGTGTTAAGATGCAGGGTCAAGCACAAAATGAACAAGAAGTGGAAGTAAATGTTTGTTTGATGGGAAAAGGGGGTGTTTAGATTGTGCGGTGGTTTGGTTTTAATGTGATTATAATAAAAATGAAAAAATGCATTTTTTACTTTGTAGTGATGATCAGATAAATATCAGTACTTACTGTATTTCTTCCAATTAATTGTTGTGTTATCTGATCTGTGTTTTACATTGTAGATGCTGAAGTCTTCATCTAAGGAGAAATATCCCTTGTTTACTTTTGTAAAGGGTCACTCTAAAGACTATGACTTTGCTTCCAGTCCACTCCACGAAGAAAATGCCCTTTTTTCAGAGGATGAAAAGAAAAGATTAAAAAGATTTAGTACAGAAGAGTTTGTCTTGCTTTAAGGACGTTTTACACAAGATTATTGGCAGCTGTCCAGGGGAACTCTTGCCTTTTAAAAAGAAAAAAAGTAAAAAAAAAGTGTCCTCCTCCCCCAAGAAGGCAAGCTTGTGCTGAAATGGCTCTATTTTCATAAAGATGATAATATTTTATATGTTAATTGTCTTCAAAATGTCATTTATAAATGTACTAATTATTTTTCTTCAGTTTAATGACACGTTGTGCTGATGAAGACAGAAGGCATGGTTTAGAACCAGGTATGCTGAAATGTGTCTGTTTCCTAGTCTTAAAAAGCTTGGCCAGTCCCTAAAGCCTGACTTGTGACCCTGATGTCCTGTCAGACCAGACAAATCCTGAGCAGAGGCTGCTGGATACAGGGGGGTTTATGTCCTGGGTGTGTATCTGTAGATTTTGAGACTGTTCTTTCTGTTTGTCAGCAATACTTGAGTTGTGTGTCTGTGGGAAGGGTAGAACCCCCATCTGGCTGCTGCCCAGGCCTCAGGGTGAGTGCAGTGCTGCACCCTGAGCAGCACAGGGGTACGGGAAGTTGGAGCTATCAGTAGTAATTGTCAGTTGCAATACTGAGGTAATTATATAGGCTGAATTGTGAGCTAAGATACTATTTAGCAGTATGAGTTTCTAATGGTTTCTCATTAAGCTTGCTTTGGAGCCTTAATCTGAGGAGCGAAGATAAAGTATTACTTTTCCTCACAATTTTTAAAGGTTATACTATTAATATTAACTGCAACCAATCAGAGCAGCTAAAGACAATTACAGAAGAGAGTGGTGTTTGTTTCCTCTTCAGCTACTGTAAGGCTGAGGCTTCTCTCCTGTTAGTGCAGCTTTTAAATCAAAGCAAATGGAGGAGTGGGTGTTAAAAATTCTGGGCTGTGATTATTCTTTTTTAATTTTTTTTTTTTTATAAATGTTATTACTGTACAAATGATTACTTGATGGTGTGTGTTCTCAGACTGCAAACAAATGTACAGGAATAGTTTTGTGTTTTAACCAAATGCAATATTTAAAATCCCTATTAACACTGCTTGGAGAATAAAAAAAGGTGTGAAAACATTAAATGCATGTGCCTTTTGTATTAATATTAGATCTTCTAAGAGTGAATATAATCTGGCATCTAAACCAATGTTGTAAGGTGTGAATACTCTGTTTATTTGCAATAAAGGCAGATTTTATTATTGTGCTGTAAACCAAATGTTAACCTATTTTAAGTGCTGCTCAGGCACAGAAGACACAAATGTTGCTGATCCAAATACTCACCAGCACGTGTATTCCTGTATTCATTAAAGCCCCTTTTTTCCTTTTATAAGAAAAAAAGTGACTGATTGATTTCAGGCAGAAGTAGATCCTGGTATGTCTGTGTGTCAGGGCTGGAGGGTTACCATTTGCAGTGGTAACTGAGTTAATATTCCAAAAAGAGATCGTGCTCACTTGTTCTCAGGAAAAAAAAACCCACCCACGTGTCATTTGTCTAAATTAGTACCTGTGCACTGGTGAATCCTCCTAATAATTGACAGAATTTTACTTTTAGATGCTGAATGACTGTGAGGATGTTTGGCCTGATCTTACTTAATATTTTTCATTAGTAGCCCAGAAGAGGGAGTAAACAACATATTTATGGAATTTAGATGTCAAAATGAGGAGAATTGTGAATGTCAGTGAGATAGTGAGAGGCAGGAAATAGGAGATTCCTGTTTAGTGAAGCACAAGTTAATGCAGCTTTAGCAAAAATAATGCAGAACAGTTGAGTGGTTCCCTTGGGTAGCAGGGGACAGGAAATTAGACATGAAGTTGTACTTTGCTTTCATGTTTGGAAAAAAAAAAAACCAAAGCCAAGCAATCCTATGCTGCATCATTAAAAGCTGCTGTCACAGAGCAGGGGGGTACAACTGCTGTAAGCTGGGGTGCTGATGCTCTCCTCTCTGCTTACCTTTCCACAAGGAAGGCACTGAAGTGCACGGAAGGGCAGGGCAAATGCTGAGGAGCCTGCAGGGCTGGATTTCAGGCAGATGAACTTGTAGGGCTGAAGCTCTGGTACTCCATAGCTGCAAAGGGAGGGAAGGAAGGAGCACAGCTCACCCATGGGTGCCTTGGTTAAGGAGCAAAGGAGCTGGAGGGAAGGGTGAGAGGACAAACACCTCTGGGAAAGGAGAAGATGCTCAAGGAAACGCTTTCTGCAAGGGAATACAAAGATGGGTAATATTCTGCCCCAAGAAGTGCTGACAGTCTCCTGGGGCAGAGCTGGTACAAGGCTGAGAAATGCCCTGCACCCAGCAGCCTGCAAGCAGGGATCAGCTGAATCAGGAACATCTCCATGTCCAGCTGCTCTGGACATTATAATAATAAAATATAAGAAGCTTTAAAGGCTTTAATGCATGGGAGGCTGCAGGGCTTGTAATGAAGTGGTAAGAGGTGCTGGGTTATGTGAAACTAAGGAACATACACAGCTGTACAGTGGACTTTGGTCCTAGCTGGGTTTTTTTTAATGTTTTAATGTTTTTTTTCAATGAAAGTAACTGTACAACACTGCCAGCTGCCTCAAGTCATCCAAAGACCCAACATCTCATTTGAAACACTTTATGTCTCATTCTTTTTGCAATTTGTTGGTAAAGAAGCAACACTTAAAGCATTTCTGCTGAGTTAATTTACTGGATTATTTTTTAAATTGTTTTATTATTTACTGGTGTCACAGTTTAATGCTGGCACAGCAATTTAACCAAATGCCAGATGCTCTCTATTAATCCCACCCCCTGCTCCCTGATAAAGAAAGGAGAGAGAATAAGGAAGAGAGACATGGGTTGGAAACTAAACTTTTTGACGAAGGACAAGGAAGGCTTCAGTGCTAGAACAGCAGCTGGTTTTATGTCCCTTAAGCTGTTATAAAATCTTTCAACTTACCACAGTGGTGTTTTATTTGAAGCCTGATGCAAAAATATTTGTTAAAAACTAATGTTTATTCTCAGATTATTTTTTTTTTCATGAGCTTAAGCAGATACAAGCTCCCAAGTGTTCCTGGTCCATTTGTGTACAGTGGCAACTCAAGTTAAATTGCCAGGTTAGTAGAAATTAATGTTTTTCAGTAACTCCAGGGGACTTTAATTGGAAAACTCTGTTAATCGCATAGTAATTCTCTTTACCTGGGCTGCATTATCTCCTGAAAACTCCCCAATTAATTTGTGTCATCACTGTTGCTGCTGCTGCCTTCAAACACAAACCAAAGGAGCATTAGTTACTCACACACCCAGCAGTGGCCTCTTTTCTGAAAGGACTTCCACAAATCACAGGCCAGGGACTCGCTTGCCTGATGGCTGCACACACCCCAGGAGGTGGCAAACAGGAACCACCTTCAAAATCTGAGCTTTTAGTTGCCTAATAAGTGGTTTTTCATTTCTGCAATTTCCTTCTTCTTCTGAAGGAACATTGCTCTGTGTGTTTATCCTATCTAATAACAGCCTGACAAAACCTCAGGACCCTGTGGGACGCTGCCTTCTTCTTCCAACAAAGATTCTGGCTTCATTTTTTTAAGCTGATGTGAAACCTGATGTGAAACCTGAGCAAACCCCCATCATGCTCAGAGCTGATGCTGGTGTGGGTTCCTCCCCAAGTAGGGGTTGGTTGCTCAGCCCACGTGGTGTAAAGGAAAGGACCTCTCTGGGTCACCTTGGCACTGCAAGTGCTTCAACACACTGGTGTTTCAACACCATGTCTTGGGTGCTTGCCTTTGCCTTACTTTTTTTATTATAAGGAAATTTTATGTGGGTTTTTCTTTTCATTAGTTTACCCCTCCAGAAGTGCTGGAAATAAGGAGATGAGCAGTTCAGTTCTGTCTGGTGGAAGGAAAAGGATACAGCAGGGTAGCTGGGAGGCAGGGAAGGGAGGTCCTGGTCTCCATTAATTACAGAAAGGAAATGGACTCACTCTGGAGACCTGATTTATTTCCAGAGTTCCCGACAATCTCTTAATTGGAATGATGGAACGAAAAGCCACCATCAGTGAGATATGGAATGTCAATAATGCCACAAATGAATACAAACAGCATGTTTGAAATCCAGCCCACCCCACATTCTGTTTCTGCAACAGTTTCATCCAAGGTGATGGGGCTTCTGGGGAGGCTTGGAGCACCAGCTCTTCTCAGAGGAGCCTCCAAGAGGGCAGAACTTGCCAGGTTCCTTTATGGGCCTTTAACACACTGTGGTTGATTATTGTGGAAGTATGGACCCGTGTCTACATCCTTGTGCAAGGAGCACATTTCCCCAGCCCTGTGTGGGAGGTTGTGGAGCACAGTAAGGTACAAGCCTCATGCTCCTGATGTGATCCAGAGCCTCTCTTAGCCTGGAGCTGCTTTCTGATCACACAAAGGTGTTACAGCTCCCCACTGTCTCAGTCAGGCCATGCTAACATTACCAAAGGGATCTTAACATGCTGGTTGGTTGTTTGCATTAACCATATAAAGAGACATTTGAGGGGCTGAGACCCAAGTAATCCTCATCTGCCCCCATGATTTGGTATCTTCATGAGATGGTTTCTGTTGCCTAATGGGATGAACTGAGCTTTATAAACAGTTCCCTTCCCTGTCTGTAAGCAGTTCAGGAGCAGCTGTAATTGTTTGGATTCACGGTGTGAGTAGTAAAAAGAGCTTTACTTAATGATTGCAGAAGCCCTTCTCACGTGAGAGCTCTCTGGTATTTATTCACACCAGAATTCACGACGCTTTTGTTTTCTATGAACGCTCCTGCAAATAAAAACTTGCTCACTCTAATGTTTATGAATAAATGGGGTCGTAAATGCCATCAAAGCAACTCAGCAGGGTTTTATTTATGCAAGAAGATGTGCAAATAAATGTTTGCTGTTTTCACCTAGCTCTAGTGGGTGTTTAGGCACGTGTTAAAAGCAAGGGCATTGTGGGCTTTCCACTCAGCGTTCACACGTTATTCTCTATCCCCTTTCCTACACTCTGAGCCTGCCAGGGAATCCTTGTGCCCCAAGGGAATGTTATCAAAGTCAGTTTTAGGTATTTATCCTCAGCCAGCAGCTTGCTGGGTCAGTGGATAAGGTCATGTAGGGTAGTGGGATCACTTATAGGAAGCCCTAGACAGAGCCTCACAACAAGAGACTCTTGTGGAGTGAGGCAACGGGGGTTTTGTCTCACAGAGAAGTGTGGGATGTTACTGCACTCCTGTCTCAATCAGTGCCCTAATTAAATATAGGAGAGGATTTTCTTTTGAAAATGTAAATGTCAAGCCTTGTTAAAGAAAATTAAAATGCACTGGAATGACTGTGGTAGGAACCGTGGAGGTGCTTAAGCTGGACTATCTGTATTTATTAGAAAGTGAAGTAAAAAAGGAAGTATTTTTTGATCAGAGTTCAATCCTTAAACTGGGTCATTTGCAAGTTACTTAGAGAACATAAAGATATTATGCAAATTTATAAATTTCCCTTTAAATTCTGCGGTTAGAGACTGGTTCCAGGGGTGAATTCTATGTCCCAGCAACTAAAACTAAAACAGTGGAATATAATCTGAGACTCACCTCATTCCAGGGTTTATCTGTGAATCCCCCTTCTCTTTCCAAGATCATTTGTGACTTTGTGCTGGCCCCACTTTTGGACTTGAAGACTCAGGTTGTTCCTTTCCATTCCCTTGTTGCCTCGAGTTCAGGAGAGCACAACAGTACAGAATTTCAAAAATCTACAGAGTAAGCAATATAATAAACCCCATTTACAAATAACACTATAAAAAGGCCTCTGACTACTTCAATCCACAGAGAGCCTGAATCAGAAGTATAAATCAGATCTTGCAACAGTCAAAACCAAAGCCCAGACATGAATGCATTAGGGTGGGAAGTTCAAACAGAAAACTGAATGTTTTTCAAAGGCTTAGAAAGAAGAGCTCCAGCTGGTCAGAGATGCTTCAGCTTTGAACCATGAGCTCAATCTGGTCAAAAATTCAGTTCAGAGGTGTCTGTGGCTCCCCTGGAGCAGGTGAGGAGACGTGCTGGTTTGTGGCACAAACAAAATCCAGTCTTTGTTAAATGCAACAACCTCATGTCTTTGCAAATATATGAAGTTCTTTGGCCTTCATAGTTCAACCAGTGGTTTGTTGTTTTCATGCTAATACAAATTCTTGTATTAATAGGAGCATGGCCTTGGGTTTCTCCATCCGTATGGGAAAAAGTTACTTGTCTGATGGTAAACAAAGAACAGAAGAATTGATTCACTGTCTTCACTTTTAAAAGGATGGTATGAAGCAATAGTGAAGCAATTTTAATTGTGACTGTGTAACACTTGCCATCAGTAAGATCATTTGTGTTCTGTTTTTAGGAACTGGGGTACTAAAGAGTACATACAGCATTAGAAATGCAAAACATGACCGCATGTTCTCAGGATTTTGTCAGTGTCACATGAAAGAGCACTTGTGCTGGGATGCTCAGCTCTGAGGGTATTCTCTGTTCAGTGTGTATTTACAGAGATGTATGAATATTTGATTAATGAGTCATGGTCTCTGGAGAAATTTAATAACTGTACTGCTGTACAAAGCCAGCTCCTTAACTGTTAACACAGCTGCCAATAGTGTCACTGACACTGAAGCCCTTTCTGCATCTAATATATTCTGTGGAGTAAATTCCTTCGTTACAAGCAAATCCACAGGACACATTATTCAGTTATCTGTTTGGAGCTGGTGCAGGCTCAATTTACAGACCCAGATTTATAAAGATTTTTCCAATGGAAACAAGCAGTGGCACGTGAGCTGTAAAGCAGGGGTTTCAGCAGGCTGTGTTGTTCCAAAAGTTAGCTGGAAGGTCAGTTCAAAAGAGCTGCTTTAAAATTCTTGTGTGGTTGCTAATAAAATAGGTGTTACTCAGAGCCAAATTGCTATTTTCATCAAATATTTTTATAATGCACCACGACTGCCTATTCCGTACACAGGTGAAATAAAACCCATCGAAGCTGTGCCTGTGCCTTGTATTTGCATAGCTCAGTTTATAAAAAGAACAATGGATGCAAATATTGATGTACAGAAGGCTGATCCAGCAAATTCTTACCACTTTAAGGACTGGACTCAGTGGGACTACTCAGCTGAGGCAAGGCTGCTCAGGGGTGTATGATTTTCAGGATGGGGTGGAAGTTCTCTCCCCATCATGATGCCAGACCAAAAGTGTTCTTTAGCTTTGCTGAGCAGTTTCCACAAAATAATTCACTGCTAATTGTATCATTTCTCCATTTCTATTCCTAATACCAGCGAGGAGATCAATTTTCACTGATGAAGTTAGGTGTGTATTTTAGTGGTATTACTCCAGTTCAACTGCTTTAAATAATAGGGGAGAAAAAATGTCAAAAAAAGATAAATTTAGTGCAGAGGCTTTCACTAGAAGCTTTAACTGCAGGTTAGAATTATACATGCTATGCAGAATTTCCTGCAACACTTCTCCTTTGGGCCACAATGCATTACAGCAGACGTATAATGAAGCTGCTATAAAATCCGTGGTAATTAAGGGGGATTTGACAGTAATTGCAACAGTGAATCAACTTAATTATTACCTGCTTCAAAGAGAGCTAACCTGATGTTATAATCTAACCTTTCCTACTTCTAAAATGAGAGATTAAACAAGTATATGTAGCATTTAAGAATTAAATCTGTTGAGACAGAATTGTATTAATATACTTTCCATATACATTTTATATGTGTGTGTGTGTGCAGAGGGACAAAGCAGCTAAAGAACAGCACCATAAGCTGACGAACTACAGATATGCTGGCTGTATGCATTCATAAAATAAACAGAACCCAGCCTGCACCTGAGGCAAGGCAACTTCTCAGTTCTTTGCATGGGGACCTCCAGAGAGATGTTGCTATCAACTGCTACAACCTAAGCCTAGTTCCTTGAGCAGCCTTGGAAAGGGGCTGGTGAGGAATGTATTGTCTTTCTGTGCTCAATTTTAAGCAAATTATTTAACATTTAAAGGAGGCTGTAAAGCTGCAAAAGTGAGATGTTGCTTAAGGACTTCCCAGCCCTGCTGAGAACATCCTTGGTGTGGCCACCATGGTGACCTCTGAATAAGGAATAGGCAGTGTTGGAGATTTGGTGTTACACAGTAGACAGGAGGGGCTCCTTTGTCCAAAACTGGTTTGCTGGTTTTCACTGGCATGTGATTTGTCCTTGAAGCTTCTCACAGTGTTTTCCAGTTCTTCTGAAACTGGTACCTGGATCAGAGAGCTGCACGGATTACAGAGCAGTGATGGACAAACCTCCAGGTGCTTTCCTACCCTGCCTTCACACAGCCCCCATAAACACCAGGAGAGAGGAGCCAAAGGTAACACTGACCTGATCAACCCTGGCATGCTCAGTCCAGCTCTTTCACCTTCTGCATCAGGTACACTGAACCCTACACCATTCACTCAGGGTCCATAAATCCCGGCACCCCTTCTGCCTGTGTTTTCAAAGCTTTTGAAATGTCTTACCTGAGAGCAGGGGGTTGTCAGAGGGTCACTGATCCAAATCCTTCACCAAACTCTCCCTCAGTGCTGTACCTTGCTGGAACACACAGCACCACACCTGTAGCAGAAGCATTTTCCAGGAGTGTTCTGAAAGACAGGAGGGGCAATAATAAAGCATCAGATTCCAAAAAAAGAGAAGGCATCGTCGTCACCAAAAACTTATCACAGCAACTCTCACATGAAGTTCGTCTGCAAAACTGACAAAATGAACTTCAGCTCTGCTCTCAGGAGGGGTCTGACCATCCAAGAGAGGCACTGAGGGACTGTCTCATGCACAACCTTAAAATAAACTTGCCAGTGTTTATTTCTTGTTGTCGTGTTGTGAAACAATAAATTAGGAAGACTTCTTGTTTGGTTTTTTTAATGTTCTGACCCATAACATGCTACTATTAATTACTAATTTTTATTACCACAGGCCCCAGTTTTCAGGGAATTATCCAGCTGACAATGTTGAATACACAAATGGGTTAAACATGTCACCTGCCATGGATATGTCATTTAGCTGCACAGCACAAAGAAAGTCTGAATCTGCATTAAGCCAAAATTATCTCATCTCCAGCACACACACTGTCAGAAGATTACAGCTGTTGAATCTGCCTTAAAGTAAACTTGAAAGTCTGCCAGGCTTTGAATAGTGTTGTACAGTAAAAAATGGTAGAAAAAGCTAATTCAGCTTGGCAGTAATAAAAAAAATATCTCCTTCTCTTGCTGGCCTTATGATTGTAAATTAAGAATAAACATCTAACTTGCAGGGGAAAGCAGGCTGTGAATTCTGTTTAAGTCCAGACAACATACTCTCTCCATCATTTACATTGGAAAACTTGAAGCCTCAAGATATCTGGCAACTCCTCCTGGGACATGTGTCCCAACTGCATCACACCTGGATCTGTGACCAAGGATTTTACATAAGATGCCTCTTCCTGAAGGCACAAAGAGATGCTCTTCTACATCTGTTATTCAGTACAGGGTAAGACACTTCAGGTTCAGTTTCTCTCACAGGATACACAGGGCAAACACTCCTGACCTGCCCTCCATCATGTGTGTTTCTCTTCTTCATGACCTGGTGCTTTGGGGAGTTGCAAACATACTTTAGGGAGGAGAATGCCCAGGAACCTGCTGCTTATGATCATTCACTGCCCTCAGCTGCCATAGACAACTGGCATTTAAATACCCAGCTGAAGAATAAGGCCTTTCCTTCAGAGCAATCCCTGAACAAGGGGATCCTGCTGAGAACAGCCTGCTGGGGAGGCCCAGGGTGCTTTTTCCTGGGAATTACCACCAGCATTGTTTCAGTCTGTGGAGAAAACCAGGATCCTTGCTTTTCATCCTGGGTTTTCGTCCCTGCAGCGAAATCCCTCACAGAGGAATGACTGAGATACCTGAAAGCTCTCAAGTGCTCCTCCAGACAGTTGCAACCTGCAGCTCTGTAGCTCTCCTGACACTGACTGCCACTTGGGCTGTGCCTGATGTGGGGGACACTGTAGTCTCTGTGCTGGGATGTGCTCCAGCCCTGTGCCTCTCCATCCAGCCCCCTTCCCTGGAAGCTGCTGGAGCACAAGGTGAGCCCAGCACCTCTTCCCAGGTGCCAAGGGCTGTCCATCTGGTGGCAACAGTGGCTCTCAGCTCATATGTAAGCAGAGGAAATGGCAGACTTTAAATCACAAATTTTCACCACTGCCTTTTGCTATTTTTACAACGCATTTTAAAATAAATGAGAGATTAAGACAGAAAAAAAAGTACTTAAGGTGCATGCTCAGTAACTATTTTTTCATAAGGTGTTAATGGATTCAGGGTTGAGCTCCACTAAAATCTGGATTTATTAGAAACGCTCCATGCATTTCAATGGAGTTTTTCTCATGAATCTAGATATTTTACATTATTTCAATAGAGCTGACCCTCTGATTCATTAGAAATGCTCCAATATAACCAATGGAGCATTTCTAATGATTCTGGTTTTACAGCAAATCCAAGGGTCAGCTGTACTGAAAACAATAGTGCTAACCTCTAGGTTTATTGGAAAAATGCTTGGTGTCTCAATGGAGCATTTCTAATAAATCAGACAAATAGGGATCTCCCACAAAAATGCTCTACTGGTGATCGAGACAAATGGATTTGTTGTTATTGAGATCTTTTTAAAAACAAAGACTTTTAAATAAACTGTTTTGTTGCTCCTTCTAGTGTCATTCCCTCCTATTTAGAGTTTAAGTCTTCACCACTAAAAGTTAGTAAATATTTCCCATGTTCTCTAAGCACTGCTGTCTCAAACTGTGAAGTATTTTTCCCTGAAGAAGACAGCACGGCCTGGCCAACATGCCTGCTGTAGGAGCTGTAGGTGCCAGGCAGGGCTTCAGGGATTTGGTGCTGTGCCTGGGATGGGCCCTTCACATTCCTCTTGCTGCCTCTGCAACAGAGCTGGGGAGAAATCTGGGTGAGTGTTACAACAGCTCAGCAGTGGGAGCACCACTGCTCACTATGGGGGCATGTGGAGTTTAGCTGCAGCAGGTGGCACTGAGATTTTTTAGATTTTTGAGCTAGCTTCTTTTTCAAAGTTCTTCTGATTTTCCCAGAAAAAAAACCTGTCATGAAATGCATGGGCAGTTGTGTCAAGCCACAAGGAAAGACAGAAAGGTTACTCACACACAGCACCTCAAGAGGACTCAAGAGTGTCACGTTCTGCAGAAGTTACAGCTTTTGGGCTGAAGCTGCAGACCCATCACCATCTCTTTTTGGATCATCCTCCACTGGAACTGCTCTCCTGCTTCTGCGTGTCCTGTGCACAGTGAGTGTTTGCACATACATGTGGGGAGGCTCTTTGGAGGGTGCTGGGAGTGCAGCCACACCAGGAGAGGTCACATTGCAGGAGCCACAGTGAGAGCCTGGCCCTGAGACTTTCTGTAGCAGGAGAAGGAATCACAGGCGTGCATCATCGTGCAACTCGTGTGTTGATCCAGCCCAGGAGGAGTAAATGTCTATGCTGTGAAATGCAAAACCAACAAAAAAACAAAGACTTTGTGAGCTGAGACAAAGCTTTCTGTTAAAGAGGAAAGGCCAATGAGATAATTCCAATGACTCAAGATTTGGTTAGAATGTTCTGTATTTGTTATGTTCTGTACTGTCCAGATATTTCCCCACGGTTCACATGCTGTACAGAAACCACAGTTACTGCACTTGGGTTGTCTGCTCTATCCCTCTGAATTGCAAAGATTTGGCTAAATGCCAGAAGGTCTCAGTTTTGAACAGTGTTCCTGTCCTAGTCTCTGCACTCCCCAACAACTGAAAGAAATCTGCTGACCCGTTTCTTTGAAAACCTGAAAATAAAATATGCTGCAGTGGTGACAAATACGGAAAAGCAGAAACTCCACTTTAAAACTGATAGATGTGTCTGAACAGGTCTTTTTTTTTTTTACCTTTTCTTTTCTTTCCTTTTTTTACCTTTTTTCTTTTTAAAAAATTTTATTTCTTTCTTATCAAGTGAGATGATTTCACCTTGCAGTGAAAACAGAAATTCACCATGGAATCAAACAAAAGGAGTTTAACCTAGGGGATGCTGGATGTCTGCCCATCTGCCTGCTGCTTGAATAGAAGATTGTTTCATACCCTGAGTGTGGGAAGATGCTGAACCTGTCTGCTCAAGTTACTCAGGGTCCTTCACAAGGATTGGGGGGATGTGACCACCTCGGATTTCCCTGTTTCATGGTTTCTCCCATACTCAAGTTCCTGCTGCCAGCACCGTTCCCCTCTAAATGATAAGCAAGTTCTTCAGCAAAAATTGCAGGTTGGGGCAGGAGCCTGCTTGGATCAGGGGAATTAAAGCAACACCAGCAGTGGGATTTCAAGGCTTTTCCTACCCCAGAGGCACTGGCAAGCTCACCACCAGGCAACCTCCTCCCCCTATCCAGGCAAATGAGATCCAGCAGTTTGTCATGTCAAGCCTGGCTGCTGAGAGCTGTGTCTGGGGCCTCTGGCTGTCAGAGGCAGGATTTCATCTCAGGATCCCTAAGGCCATATAGAAAACCTAAAATGTTCATTTAAGTTTCTTATTGTCTGGCCAAATCTGTGTGTACTTATAAAACACCCCACAGTTTAAAGGCTAATCCTTGATTATTGTGGTTTAGAAATGCACTTGGTATTTTTAAAAGTTAAGTAATATATTAGTATTATTATTACTATTATATTACTATTATTACTCCCATTATTATATAGTGTGTATATATATACTATTACTATATACTATTATATATACTATTTCTACTACATTATATATGCTACATATCTTATATATATATAATATTTACATACTATACACTATATATACTATTACTACTATTATTGCTATTATTTTAGGAATGCCTTTTTCAGCTTCTAGTTATTCTACATAAACTGTTTATCTATGAAATGTTTCCTTCTGTGATGCTACTTCCTGAGATCAATCTCTCTCGTGACATTTTTGCAAAGCAGCTTCATTAAAGATAACTCTTTATGATTCTGTGATTCTCTAAATATCACTACACAGGGCTAATGCACAGAGATCTCTGTGAAGATAGGATGTGGAGTGCAGGAGTACTTATGCATATGGGAATTTGTACCTTGGTTTATCAGAATTTACATATGGTTTTGTCTCCTCTAAAATAATCAGTGTGGGCATTGGTGTTTATTGCATTATTTCTGTATCTGTGCAATGCATTGGTGTAACCATAACTTCATCTGCTGTTCAGAATTTATTTCAGCTTTCCACATGAGCTCTTTTCAACAATGTTAATTGTTTCTGAACCAAAATCATTGCTGATAACTCTTTCAGGAATTGTCACCTTGTCTATAAATATTTAGTGACTGGATTGCATTTGCCAATGTATTCCTGTATTACAGATGAAAAGGTAGCATCTGCTGAAATTAGAAGTGGCCACATTTTCGCTGTGGCTTAATTAAATGCCAAAATTTATCTACATTAACAACAAAGTGGTGAAATTTATTGATCAATTCACATGATGTAAGTTGACAAATGGCCCGAGTCATTTCCATAATTTTCGACACGTGTTAAAATTTGGAATGGGGAAAAAAGAAAAAAAGGAGACTATATTAACATGAAATGGGAACTGAAAGGGGGATTTTGTAATGGGAGAGGGTGCCCTGGGGCAGTGAGCTGTGCTTGCCCTGTCCAGGCTGAGGCTGTTGGAGCTGTGTACAGATGGGCCTTTGACAGTCCTACAGCTGTTCTCCTAATTGTCCATTAAGTGTTCTATTGATTCTCTGATTCAAAGTACATGTCTTTCAGCTCAAGCTATCGTGTGAAGTGGCAGACACATTCCTCCCAGAATGACAGAGCTGCTTGAAACCTAAAAATGTGGGCTGCCAGTTTCAATTGAGGAGCCCGCTTTCAAAGGAGAAGGCTTGGTTAAAGGAGCTTTGTAATAGCTGGTTAGATCTGAGTTTCTAAACTTTTAGCATCAATCAATTACAGCAGCAGCAGCAGGAGAAGTTTTAATTCCTGGTTAAGCATTACGGATTGCACCTGGCTGATAAAGCTCTGCCTGAGGATCCTGAGCCAGGATAATAAGGGTTAGATCTTGTTTAGCTGTAGGCAGGTTTTTTTTCTCAGACCCCCTGACACGTGTAATGATATTCTTATTTGACTTGCAAGTTCACTTTTAGCATTTTTTTTTAAAGGGAGATCACCTGCAATTCCAGATTATGCCAGTCAGAAGCCTGTTTAAAATCATCTGCCTTTAATCTGAAGAGTGAGAGATAAGATGCAGATCTGTTGCAAGGACCATAAATCTTCAGAGAAACAAATAGCCATAGAGAAAACTGCAAAAGTTATTTAGTTCTCTTTCGAAAGAGGTTTATTAATCTAAAATTTCCAGTCCATTGTGTCATGATTTGGTTCTCACACTGTATCTCATTTCTGGCAATTGTATAAGCCTTGTGTATCAAGCCAAGAGATGAGAGCCTCATAGCTTAAACCTGATCAGTTGTATTCAGATGCATCACAAGAGCCAGGAATAAAAAAAAAATAATAATAAATTGAAACATAAAAAATAGTCAGCTGAGCAGAGATTTGGATGGTGCACGAATTTTTATCTGGAACGGTTCCTCTTATTTGACTGAAATCTGTAGGAAATGATTTTATTATTAAATTGAATTTTAAATTCTTGTTTATATTTTTAAAAGCATAATTCCTGGTGGAAAGGCCACAAACAAAACTGTTTATCAGCTTACTACTGGGGACCCAGACAGAGCAGTTGTGCACAAAATGAGCTGTTCCTATATACCACCAGCATTATTTGCCTTTCTATTTTTCTTTTTTTAAAAAAAATCCTCATCATTTCAATGAGACATGAAACTGTTTCTGATAAAGCTTGAAATAAGGGGAATTATTTCTTTTCAAGAAGATTCTTATCCTTTATAGTTAATGAGAAACCACTCTCCTGTGAATGTTTAAGAGCTGCTTATTCTTTAATCATCCCTCCTTCTATCATTGCCCATGTTAGTTTTTGCACCACAGCTACTTTTTTTTTATGGGTTCCTTTCTGATAACCTTTTCCTCCACATCCTTCTTGGTGGTGGTTGAGCAGAAACACCAACATGGAAGCTACCAGATGACTTGGACCAATCAATCAAATTAGTTACAGCCTCTTAAATCAAACAAGAAGCTTTCTGATTTGAACAGAATTGGCTTTATTTTTTTTAACCTTACCCTGTTTGTCTTTGGGACATCAAATTTCCAATCACCAGCAATGTGGAAGCCTAGGAAGTAGAGGGGGATTCCAAGAATACAAACAAAATTTCTACTTGTGCATCAAAGGTAAACAAAGGAAAAAAAAAAAAAAAAAAAAAAAAGAAAGAAGAAAAAAGGAAAAGGAAAAAAAAAAAAGATAGCACGCAAGGGGAGGCATTTGACATTCTATAGCTAGAGTTTCTCTCCCTATTCCATAAAAAAGAATATGTGTCAAATGAAAGAAGCAGTGTAGGAAGGTGTGGAATATGTTACAAGGTGCCTTTTCTTGTTATAGGAATTTAAGTTTTTGTGGTTTAGGTCTGGGCCAAACACTAAAAGCCCTTGGCACCAGGAGGACAGTAAACCACCCATTTGTTTTCACCATCACAAGAGGAATCAGAAGAGTCTCTTTACTGTAATAACTCACATATTGATACCTGTAAAAGCTTTTGTAAATCTACTTTTCCAGTGCTTTCAATTACACCATTAGCCACTTCTTAAAAAAGATTTTTAGAAGCTTTCAACTGTAGACTTTTGTCTTGTTGAATGAACTTCAGCTACACTAAATTTTAAGTAAATTTGTGATGACTGAGCAATATACATTGGCTGAGCTGGAATCCAATAACCCACAGGACAAATTAATTTTCAACAAAAAGGGCAGAAACCTCAAGTGCCATGAGTATATGGAATCTCAGTCTATCTCTCTGGAGCCATTTTTGCAAATCACTACAGCTATTCATAATCTGAATCAGTCTCCTTTAGCAGCAGAAAGATCTTTTTTCATGACAAAACAGAAGATGACATTCATTAGTGCCTAACTTGCATAAGCTACCTTAAATTTATTGGTGCTCTTATACTTATCTGGGTAAGAATTCCTCTGTCTCCAGCTATAGGAAAATTCCGGACGTACTACTTAAAAATATAAATTGTCACTTTTATCAGAACTTTTGGCAGTTTACTTTATTTTAGAAGTAAAACTGGTGGTTAAGGTTTTAAGACTTCCAATGGGCGTTGTTTCAATCATGGTTAATATGCACCCAGGATAGCAATGCCAATGCAAGGGAGCAGTTGTACAAAAATCTAGAGAAGTGTCACTGCCTGGAGCACCAGGTGCTAACTTTTCCCTCTTCCAGTGCAACTCCTGGCATTACAAAAGAACCCTGGTTTAGGGTGGAAAGCCAAATCCTTGGCTGGTGCAGTTGGTGGATGGCTATGGAATTGTCTGGCCAATGTCTCCCTCTTCTCCTCTGATGGAGCCTTTCTTTCACAGAAGGTCTCCCAGGCCATACCAATCCTCCTGCAAATATCACAGCTCCTGCTGAAAGTGCAGAGTGTGATTACTGCCAAAATGCACATTTGAGTCAGTATATAGGAAATAAAATACAAATGGATTTGCTTTAATGTGAATACTGATCTTCATCCACCTGTTTTATAAACTCGATTTCCTGTCTTGGGTACAGACTGTTAATTCTTAAATGCCTTTAGCTTGATGTCTCCTACTTAGGATACAACTGCAAGGAGTCTTGTGACCTAAAGATTGACATACATGTCATTTGTACAAGTGCTTTTTACTTCATCGTGCAGAAAAAAGTGGAATAAGCATCTGTGGCAGCATTTGTTAAAGCTGGGATAAAGCTAAATGATCACAGAGTTGTTCTGACCTCAAAACATATGAATGTGCTTCTCAATTACAGTTTCTTTTAAAGGGTGGAAGCAGACAGGGATATTTGTATGAGAAACAAGAGGTATAAAATGATCAGAATGTTGGCAGTACTCTTTCTTTTTGGGTGGAGTGAGTTGTTGTGATAGGTCCCACACTGTCAACAGACGATGGGAAGTCAACCTGAATGCAGGCAGGGGGTATTCAGGCTTCAGAAGGTGCAGATGTGATCTGGGTCACAAGTGCTGTTAGAGAACTCTAACAAGGGAGTTTCAAATGGCCAAAGATCTGCTGGGTGGCTCAACACGTTTCCTGGATTCCATTTCTAGTTCTCAATTGCTAAGAACAACCCTGAAAAGTAACTACTACCTATTTTCAGCTCAAGACAACCCAAGAATTCTTATTTTTACCAAGGAGTTTAGCTGTAAACCAGGTTTCCCATCCAAGCTCCAAACACTACCAAATGACCCTTGTCTCCTGATTTCCTCAGGAAACAGGGGAGCACACTTGGAATGGAAGAGGAACACCACTTTCTGGGGAGGAACACAACTTCCCTCATGAGATCTGGACATGGAACAGGAATCCTGTAGCAGGAGCTTCCCTGGTGTTCCTGTACAGCTTGGATGTGCAGTCTGCAGCTTTTTATCAAACCCTATGATTTATGAAACGTGAATGGCTATGCACTGATGCCTCAGCACAGCTTGGTTATGCTCTGTGGTTCTGTCACCTGAAGAATGGTGATAACACTCATGGTCAGTCAAGAGAAGCTGCCAAGCATCCTCTGATATATAGCAGAGATCACAATGCACAGAACTTGTAAGAAGAACACAATCCAGTTCTTGGCCTCCAGGCACTACCATGTTATCTCAAACCAACCTTCAAAGGAAGTGAGAGTGAGAGCAGACCACATCAGACTCTGATGTTTGCTTATTATTGTCACTTTTCAAAGTGCAACCTCTGAGCATTTTGTCCTTTGACGTGAAGCTGATTGAGAGCAGAACACAATGGTTCAATTACAAAAGTTACAATAGTTTTAAAAAAGTGAGCCTACCTTCGTTTCAGCTCTGCCTCCTGAGGAAAACCTCTGCTGTAATTTGGCAGTCTTCTCAGGATGGTCCTGAGGGGGTAGCATATAATAAGAAGGCAATTCTCTTCCAGCAGGCTTCTGGGTTTGCAGCTTAAGCTGATAATATTGAAATGAAGGTGAGATTTGTTTAAACCTCTCCTGGAGTGAAGCAGACATTTCCAGCCACATCTCAGTGTGGGGTGGCAGGAGGGATGAGATGATCCATACACAAGTTCAGCATGTTCTCCTGGAGAAAGGTGAGCTTCTTGAAAACTGAAAACAGAGTGATTTGATCTGTCCTCTTCAAAGCACAGAAAAACCTTCTGTTCAAAAATAAAAAATAATAAGAGGGGGCGAAAATACTTCTAAGAATGGAGATGAAACTCTGCAAACTGTTGTGCCAAAAAGCCAGACTGCAAAGCACATCCTCAGCCTGACAGTTTAGGATAGTGGCCACATTCCTGAGGGTGGTAGGAAGGAAGCTGCCTCTGACCACTGGTCCATTTGGGCTTCTAGTAGCCATGATGCCCAGCAAGATCCCTGACAGAAAAGCTGACAGACATACAGCATACAGTTAGAGAATAATGACTGCAAGGAATGCCTGAGAAGCCTGGCTTGGAGCCACCATGTCTACTTGCCACAGAACTGCTACAGTCTTTGGACAGCTGAGGTAGCCCACACTGCCCCCTCCCTCTCTTTTTCCAAGAGATTTGGGGAAGTGACTCAAAAGATTAGTTAAAATTTTAATAAAAGCATTAATAAAAAAAAATTAAAAATTTATCAAACCATTAATAAAAGAAAGTTGTTTCATTTCCAACATTTATGTTAACCTGCAACAGAGCTCAAGTATTCCCCAAACATGAAATAGTTCAAATGCTGCAGTAGGAAAAAAAGGATTTAGTTTAGGAGGGTGCTTGGTAGATAGACATGGTCTAAGAAAGCACTGAGGTAACTCTGTCCTAAGTTACCAACCCAAAATTGATGAGCTTGGAGACTGAGTGGCTCTTCTGACCACCAAAGTAGTCCCTTTTGGTTAAAGATGAAGCTTCTGAGGTGCAAAAACTGGTGCTGGGCTGCCCAACTAATGCAGGGAAAGCTCTGTTGTCATCCTGCTGGGTTGTTCACTGGGTGGTATCTGGGATTCTACTCTCTGCACTGTCAGGGCCTTTCCCTACCAAAGCTTCCTCTATCTCTCCCTGCTACAGTTGCTCATTTTCTCTCTTGCTTTTTCCTAAGACTTTTCAAAGCCCTCAGAATCAGGGGACTAGGTATTCTGAATAAATTAAAAAACAAAAACAAACAACCCACAACACACCCCAAAACCATGCCATGAAAATGCAGTCTCCTGGTTCCTCTGTGCTGTGTCTCACCTGAATTACACATGAGCAACTGCAGCTTAGATGTGGCCTTGGCTGATTCTTGCCAGCTTAAAAGAAAAACAACGGCATTCTAATAATAAATTTCCACTGAGACATGGAGAGAAAAATACAAAGCCTGGAGTAAAACCACACACACACAAAAATCAGGCACTACCTACCTACCCAAAGATTTTGGCAAGAATCACTATATGTGACCCAGTCTCTCTGTTACTTATGCACATATTCACTTTATTTTTTTACCCTCCTGTGTCAGATCATCTAGAACTTGACCTCAGAGGTAAAGCAAAGCTTTGCAGAGAGGTGAGCTTTTGCACAAAAATAAATAAACCTTTTAACTTGTGACCAGGGTTAACGTGCACATTTCCTCACACTTCACAAGTGGTGAATGAGAGGTCTGATTAAACATGATACAAAAAGAGCTTGCAAGTAGCACTGTTTACTAACATTTCAATTTCTATGCCTCATTTATTAGACTTAGAATAAAAAGGTTAGAGGGGTGTTTGGGATTGTCTTTAACCTTGATGATATTTCCACTGAAGCAGCATAATGGCTCTTAATTGCTTAAGTGAAGAGAACATGTTGACATGTCCTTCTTTGTGCTTAAAGCTCTGTGCCTAAACCATTATGCTAATTCAAGCATTATATACACCAAAGTATTTATGGGACTGACACAAGTGATGTTGCAGGTAAAGGGCTGTGAAATGGTCTGTAAACAGAGAGAATTGATTCCAGGCCCAAAGCAATGCTGTTAAAGTCACAGACATTGAACAGCCAGCCCTACAATTTCTATCCAGATTGTCAAACTGGGTCAGACAGTGTCAGCAGGGCTGCCATTATAGATCAGATGGGTGGCTTTAATAATATGTAAACCAACCACATAAACACAAATTAACATGGAAGCAATACGGACTTGACTGTGCCTTTTTTTTTTTCCCCTCCCCCGTGTGCAGCAGTTTTGGTCACAGAATACTCAGTTGTAACATTTGCTAAAACATTTAGGTGTTTTTAAAAAAAAAAAAAAAGAGAGAGAGAAGAATCTCAGCAGCAGGAGTGGTTACTGCATTTTTTCCAGTCACAAAGGCAGAGCTGCAATGTGAAGGGATCACAAAGAACACGTACAGCAGGTGAAGCTCTGCCCAAAAAATAAACAGCCCAGTCAGGGGCTCTCATTTGCTTATCCAACATATGAAGCTGGGTAGATTATTTTCCACCTAACAATGTGGTTTCACTAAAATAATTTATTATCTTGCTTGGTTCATTGCTAGTAACCCATAGTTTTGAGCACTGAACAGAATTTTGAAAATAGTTTCCTTTGAACCCCACATCTAATTTATTGTTTGCATTTCACTAATTCTAGAAAGCTAAATGAGACTGATCAGCTCTGCCTTTATTTCTGCTTATTTTTATTTTTTACTCAAGTTCTAGGACTGACTCTTTTTTGTATAGTTTTAAAGGATGCAGAGTAGTATCTTGGTCTCTGTAGCTCTCCTTTAGAAACTCAGAGCAGACATTTCCCTGATTTTGATGTTTTTATATGTCCTGAGAACAGTCTCATTAGACTAGACCTCATAAACAAAATGTAAACCTCAGAAGGAAGTCCTATATTCACAGAGGTCTGTAAAGCATTATCATACTTTGGTGAGGATTTAAATGACAAAATAATTTAAATAAATACAAACTAGCAAATTTCATAACAACCCTATTTGAAAAAAAAACAATGAAAATGTTTACCTTGAATTAGCTTGAATGTCCTTTGAAGCTGATCCTTCAATAAAGAAATTTGAGATTCAACAGGCATGATTAGATATAAAAATCCAGAAAAATATGGAACAGTTGTACCTATATTCTCATAGCAGAAAAGCTGTGTATTTTCCAGCAAAGCACACCTTGAAAATGCATCAGCATTTTCTCTTTTTTCCACCCTGGAATATTTTTGATTTTGTGTCATTGCCTGGCTAAAAGAAATACACTGCAAAACCATTACCTGACCATGCTACTCAGAAAGATTTTGGAATTGTGTATCTGAGATGAGCATGCCCATTGAGATTACCAGTATATTCACTGCATTCTGACATTTCCTGGATCAAATACATAATATCATAAGAAAATATTTGATGAGAGTGAAGAGGTGTATTGTTTAGTTTAGATGTTGGAATAGCAGAAGGTGCTGAGGCCATTTAACCCCAGGAATTCCCTTCAGCTGTGAAGTGAGTAATTTTTGCAAAATTCAGAAAAATTCAAATAAATGGATGAAGGACTTGGAATAACTGAAGGGAAGAGTAGTTACATTAAGAGACTGAAATAGGATGCAGGACCCAAAGTGGTATCAAAGATTGCCTTTGTGAATTTGAGCAAGACACTTAATCTAAATCTCACTTTTCAAGCTGTAAAATGGGACTGACAGTGTTTCCTCTCCTTTTGAGGAATCTGGACAGACAGGGATCATTCCAGCTCCTTGTCCAGGGGGTCCTCCCTCTTATTACCACCATTCAAATATACATGGCTGGTTTGTGCTTCTCACAGATATACATGTATCACCCAAAACAGCCTCTTTGGAAAATGGGTTTCCAAAATATGACAGAAGATATTTTTGTCTGTGTTTATACTAAATGGCAGGGGGTTCATTCCTTTTAAAATGCTGTTAGGCTATTTAAGATTTATATGTTTACTGAGTGGTCACAATCAGGTTGAAAAATGGGATGTATTATCTTCAAAAGCAAATTTTCTTTCC